>CM062244.1:1092243-2502802 GCA_031216285.1 Syzygium syzygioides
ACATATCTTCAGTTTCACAAGTTATCTTTGTACTTGCATTTACCTTCACTCTTTCAACGGTATTCGTTGTTTACTTTATCCTTAGTTTTTGCTTAGTTAAAACCGAATTCTTCCTTTTCAAACCACCACAGAACTTGATTCACAAGAGCCAACTTCAGTCAAAGATATTTTATCGAAAACCATTTTCGGCGAATCACTTATTCAGTGTCCCTCTCGATCCCAGCTACTCTAAGTTTTAGTGAAGCATTCTCCTACCTGCAAAGCACAAGATCATAGCAACAAGTCCTTCATATGATATGTAGTGTGAGATAGGTCGCAGCCATATCTGCGCTAAGATAGAACTAAAGACGTTATTAAACTTTACATTGTAATGAAGAAGCATGTCAGAAACGATTCATGCTCACAAAATGTTTCCAATTATAGCTCATTTTGCAACAGTAGCAGCATAGTACATTAACCATACCGATCCTCAAAATCCTTACACGCTACTGATATATGTGCTTAGCAAGATCCGTTTAAATTGACAAGAAAAAGTTTCAAGTTGTACAATTTAACTTATTGATTTCCATTATGCATATTCACTAGAATTGTCGAGCATTAGAATTAACTCTTAGATTGCCATGAAACCCCACTTTAAGAGGTACAGAAGAATGTACATACGACACCGCTCCTCGGAGGGAGAGGGCCAAGCAAGGGGAACGACGGGGTAGGAGAGATGGAGGTTTGGGCTCTCAAGCGATTTGTCGATCTTTAAGGTCCCTACATTACCTCCACTATGAGAACCGACATTAGCTGGCGTAAAAGCAGCGAGAGCTTATGGTAAGGCAATTTAGCTGGCGGTGAACAGATGATAGAGCTCGTCTTCTGTGCGTGTGTGGGGAAGCTTCGCGTCGTCTTAGACCGCGTCCCCTCATAATTTCTGTGCATGATGTGGGTTGGTAATGTCGCTCTTTGTCCTCTTCTTTTTGAAAACATTTTTTTATATCGGAATCCAACTGTCCACAGCTGAGTTGTTGTCGAGGTTTGACTCCCACCAATCCTTCTTTGCCTCTCCCCTTCTCTCACACGTTTTCCCCTTCTCGTTCTTTGGCACCGAGCTATAAATACCGTCTGCACATCTCTCCCATTTCAACAAGCAACGCAAACGCCCACGTCTCTCTCTCTCCCTCCCTCGGTGTCTCCTCTTCAGCCCTCACTCTCACATCATCTCGTTGGAATTTGCGCCTCTCCAGCAACTACAGCAGCAGCAGCAGCTAACAGAACATGCCCGATATGGCCTCTCCTTCTGCTTCTTCGCTTTGCATCACCACGCTGCTTCTCGTGGTCGTTTCTTGGGCAACATCTGCCTCCGCCCGCAACTTCTATCAAGACTTCGACATAACCTGGGGAGATGGCCGAGCTCAGATCCTCAACAACGGCGACCTCCTCACTCTCTCCCTCGACAAGGCCTCCGGCTCCGGCTTCCAGTCCAAGAACGAGTACTTGTTCGGCAAGATCGACATGCAGCTCAAGCTCGTTCCCGGCAACTCCGCAGGCACTGTCACCGCATACTATGTAAGTCTCCATCTTATTCAGTCCGTGCCCCTTTAATCTTCAAGCTTCGTTCTTTTCTTCACGATCAGATTTTAATCCTTGCTGTGTTGTAATTCTACAGTTATCTTCCAAAGGGTCGACGTGGGACGAAATAGACTTCGAGTTCTTGGGGAACTTGAGCGGCGATCCCTATATTCTTCACACCAACGTGTTCAGCCAAGGCAAGGGCAACCGAGAGCAGCAATTCTATCTCTGGTTCGACCCAACTGCTGATTTCCACACCTACTCCATCCTCTGGAATCCACAGCGCATCATGTAAGAATCAAATCCTCAAAATGGGATCTTACTTGCCTCTACATTGCACTGCACATTTCACTGCGGCATTTACTCAAAATCTCTTGTCTGCGATCATTGCAGATTCTCAGTGGACGGGACTCCCATCAGAGAGTTCAAGAACGCAGAGTCCATCGGTGTTCCCTTCCCCAAGGGCCAGCCAATGAGGATATACTCGAGCCTCTGGAACGCGGACGACTGGGCGACCAGAGGTGGGCTCGTGAAGACGGACTGGACACAAGCACCCTTCACTGCTTCCTACAGGAACTTCAATGCCGATAACGCCTGCGTTTGGTCATCTGGGTCGTCATCTTGCACTTCAAGCACTTCAACTTCTTCGGATGGGAATGCATGGCTATCAGAAGAGCTCGACTCCACAAGCCAAGAGAGGCTCAAGTGGGTGCAAAGCAACTACATGATTTACAACTACTGCACGGACGCCAAAAGATTTCCCCATGGCCTCCCTCCTGAGTGCACCATGTCCTAGACGACGCAGGACATAGGATTTGTAGAAAATTCTCTTTTCGTTTTTTCCTTTCAATTCTATTCATTTGTTAATCTCTATATGTGGCCGAGAAGCAATTGATATTCTTTTATTCTTTGACATTTGAAACATTTCTATCTTCACTCAATGAAACAGAAAATCACCTTGGATTCAATAGCATTGCTGTGACTCTCAGTGCCCATGTTCATACATGACCCTGTGGTGTAGGTTCAAAGTCTCGTAATGTCACGTTACGACAAAGGCATTCTACCAGATACACAAGATTCATCAATGTTCTTTCGTGAACAATTTGAACCATCAAGTAATGGTTTACGTACTTGGCTCTGATATGAACTGTGTCATGAGTTGGGCATGCAGTTACCGCAATCTTGAATTTAAATGACTTGACCGTTGAGGTGATTGCCAAACATCTTTAAAAAGTGCAACACCATTCTTTACAGCAGAAACGGTTGCAAAAAAATTATACCAAACAGATTCTCACCATTCAGCATATAGTGAGTTAAAAGATGATCGACCAAAAAATGATGGTGTTAAATCAGAAAGAATAAGTAGCTGAACTTCGTCACATCGTCTCTCTCTCCAAATCATGCAGATATCAAGGCACTTAGACAGACAACCAAAGCTTTAGGCCACTCATGCAATGAAAATCTTAAACACGGAGCACTTGTGATATTTTTCAGAACATAGTCCTGGCTGATTAGTATATAGATACAAAGGAAATTTACAATCAGTTGCCTTATCCAGTCAACGTATCGATAGGCATTTAAACATAGAACAAGAAGGAGAAACCACTTTGTCTGAAAGGTAATTCAGTCTCCCTCCTTGATCCCAGTATCTCTGACTACAATTAGAAGCATCCACCTAACTGCAAAGCACAAGATCATAGCAACAAGTCCTTAACGTGATATAAAGTGAAATACATTGCAACCATGAGCTGCTCCGAGATATGAGCTGAAGGCATTATTAAACTTTACACAGTAATAAAGAAGCATATCAGAAAGAGATTCATGCTCGCAGTATGTTTCCAATCTATAAATCAATAGATTGTATTGCAATAATCAAACTATATTAACCATACGGATCCTTTATACCTCCAATACCTTTGCTCAGTGAGATCCATTTAGATGCAATGAAGAAGAATTTAATGAGAAAAAGTCCAAGTTGGACAATACATGTCACGCCCCAAACCCTAACAGGCATGCGACATCCGCCTCTGGTCGATTCAAGCGATGTCCCAGGAATGTCGCTGACCTCAAAACGCCATCAGAGATTTAATGCCATAGCGGATATCAATAAATAAACCCGAACAATTAAAACTGGGGAATCAATCAGGGAAAGTGAACATATTCGTTCCCATTTACCCAAACTTATACCAAAATATTTACAATATCCATTATTATTACAAGCACACCGAACCAGTAACTATTAACTTCCAAAATACAAAAAGGATCAGCATTCCAAAAATGGGGCACTCTCAAATTATTGCCTCGCTTCCAGAGCTAGTCCATACGCCCTATCGGAGACGTCCACTCTGACTCACTGTCCTCAGCATCACCACATGAATCCTCCTCTGATGTTTATTCACTCGACGGTTCCGAGTCGGCCTCAATATGATCCTGGCTCAGGCGGGGCTCTGAAATTGTCGGTTGAAACAACCGTGAGACACTTCTCAGTAAGTACACCCCTAAACCCAACCTAGGCTATCACGTACCTCCAGACAATTTTACAAAATACACAAACATACACATTTGCACGCATCAAATCATCACATAGCAGGCACATCAATCACTCTTGCCAGACTCAATCATGCGTTCAACCTGCACTCAACCACAATAATATCGTATGCAAACACGCGCAAGTTCAATTCTCATTCCACGTATCCATCCGTTCTCATTTCCTCCTTCCCACATCACTCGCCAGTGACCCGCGTAAACGTACACGCCTCAGGTACACTGCGACCACTCATCACTTCCCACATCACTCGTTAGTGACCCGCGTAAACGTACACGCCTCAGGTACACTGCGACCACTCATCACTTCCCACATCACTCGCCAGTGACCCGCGTAAACGTACACGCCTCAGGTACACTGCGACCACTCATCACTTCCCACATCACTCGCCAGTGACCCGCGTAAACGTACACGCCTCAGGTACACTGCGACCACACTCGGCCCGCGTAAACACGCCTCGGCCCTCGATCGCGCCCCAAGCATCACACGCCTCGGTCCGATCCCACTTTCACACTATCCTCAGCTCACGCCAAATGCGAAAGGCCTACATGATCGGAACCCGAGCTTATAATGCCTCGGTCCAATCCCGGTCTCACCCGAGCTGATCGTGCCTCGGACCGAACTCAATCATGCTCTTTCGAGCCTCAGCCTGTGCCAAATGCAACAGACCTACATGATCGCTGCCCGAGTTTATGATACTCGGCCCGATCCCAAATCAATTTCTCATGCCATTGCCTCAAATTCCGTGCACACACTTGCACCCGACACTTCACCACATCACCATTCCTTCTTTCTCAAGTACACGCTCAACGCACGTTTACCACACGCAATTGACCCAACACATGGGGTTCGTGCACACATCATTTCACATGTAAAAGTGCTCACTCAGCAAATCACGCGACCAATATCAATAATTAATTCAGTTAAGCTCATGTGTACACCAAACAAGCATATTCAGTCACTTAATTGCACAACAGTATACTCAATTTAATTACCACAATTCACTAAAATTTAAATATACATCCAACACGACAATTTTCATTTTTCTCTAATCAAATGGCGTCGGATTAATTCCGAGCCTTCACGGAACTTTCTCCCCATCATTTGTATGTTCCAAAAATTCAACTTGCGTCTCAATCGGACCCTCGTAGCCTCGGGAACAGTAATTTACAGCTAGTGAACAGTGTTTCAAGGCATATGAACAGTGTTTCGAGGCAAATGAACAATAACTCGCAACCTCAATTTTCTGAATTTCTTATAAATAATGTCCAAATTAATTCCCAATGCCCGCCATAAAATTTCCACTCCCTATTCATGCCATTCCGCACCTAATTCCATACTGATTTTGTCCAAAATCATCCGCGATACCCGAAGTCCTAAATTAGGCTTAGAGCGCGACTTATCCGCGTTCTAGAAATATAGAAATCGTTATTTTTCTCTAACCAAACGACATCAAATCGATTCTGATCCTTCACGGGACTTTCTCACCATAAATTCTCAGTTCCAAAAATCCAACTTGCATCCCGAACCGAGCATCACAGCCTCGTGAACAGTGATTTATAGCTTGAAATTCCCTCAAATCGTCCTCCAAAAATTCCAAATTAATTCCTCAAGGCCCGCCTTACATCCCCGGTCTAAAGCCCCAACATTTCGCACCCGCACAAGTCCAATTTCACTCAAAATCAAATTGTTCGGCGATACCCAAAATCCTAAATCGGGATTAGAGTATGACTTACAAAGTTCTAGACTTAATCGGCTAGAACGGGGAGCGGCGGCACACTACGGTGATGGCGTACGCCTCACGACAGCTTCCAACTTGAGCGGTGGCGGTCCAGCCCTCCTTGATGGGGCTCACGGCCACCTTGAGAGAGAGAAAAGAGAGAGAAATATGGCGAGAGGTTGATGGTGGTGGTGCGGTATGGCGGCTTGAGGGCGATCCGGGCGGTGGTGGCAAGCGGTGGTGTCGGCGGTGAGCTTCCGACGTCTTCACGGTGAAGAGAAAAGAGAAAGGGAGAGTGAAAGAAAGAGGGGAGGGGTTCACGGCCAAAAAGAAAAAGGGGGGGTTTCACGAAGGAAAAGGGAGAAGAGAGAGAGAAAGAGGTCTTGCCATGAATAGTAACTTTGACCAAAAAATATCCAAGGGCCAAAATGATCAAAATGCCCCTTGCCCCTAAAACTAACCCTTTATAAATCCTTAAGGGCAAAATCGTCACTTTCTCCATTTCCAATCGAAATCAAATTTTTCCTAAGGATTTAAGCTCACCAAAAATTGACACGTGTCACGTGCAACGTCGTCCTAATGTTCCGTCGTGACTTCCTAATTTTTCAGTGTCCAATTTGGGCAAAAATTCAATAATTAAATTCTATTAAACGCAACTCGAGCGTTTCTCGAGCTAACGGGCGGCTTACTGGGGAAATTCGTGAAATCGACTCATGACTGATACTAAATCGAGTCACGCACAAGTCCATTCGGTGCGTGACGACCTCGGTTGTCATTAAAATCGCGAAGATCAATCGCTTGATCCGAGGGGTACGATCGTTCGGTATAATTTCGAAATCATTCGTAAAGTCGTTTCGTGGTCCAACGGAATCACCCGCAATCCACTACTAGGACAATGACGAACTGACCCCTGACTATCCTTGGATCGGCCAACAGTGGCTCAAAATATCACTTACGCGATTTAATGGTCGAAATCCATTCACGATCGAATTTCCTTTAGTCGTGCGAATTTAATTCCTCTATTAGCCTTTCCCTAATGGTTAGCATTCCCAGGAATGATCAATTCCGGGCGAGAAATTTACTACGAGCACACCTCATATAATTCAATTATTTAATAATTCCAATTGACGGAAATTTCGGAATGTCACAATACATAAACTCATTGATTCCATAATGCGTATTCACTCAAATTGTCAAGCAATAGAGTAAATTTTCAATTTGCTTTGAAAGCCCACTGTAAGAGGTACAAAATACCGAAGCTTTCTGAGCACGATAAGAACTCTCAGACTTTAATGAGATGATTCCTGTGCACTTTTACTTACCAGAATAGCTTCAATTTCCTTATC
Source organism: Syzygium syzygioides (assembly GCA_031216285.1). Taxonomy (NCBI): domain Eukaryota; kingdom Viridiplantae; phylum Streptophyta; class Magnoliopsida; order Myrtales; family Myrtaceae; genus Syzygium; species Syzygium syzygioides. The sequence continues at coordinate 1,099,412 of CM062244.1, forward strand.
CGAGACAGGACTACGTTTTGGCTGGAGTGAAGCTTGCCCTCCCACCGCCATGTTGCTTGGAGGTGCTGGGACATCCGACCTCGAAGCAGATATAATTGAAATGTTTTCAGTACTCGGAGCAGCTTGGGTCTGGGATGCAGATCCTATGTGATGGAATAAAGCAGTTGACTAATTAAAAAGGCCCTTCATATCATTCTTCAAAAATAATGTTCATCTCTCTAAATAGATGAAACTTAGAATGTTCATGACAGAGGACATCTTCGGTGACTGGATGCAACACAGACCAAAATTAATCATAAGAAATGGTTTTACAGACTAGCTCCTGCCTTGAACATGACACTTATGAGAGAATTGATTAGGCTGTCGTAGCTCAGAAAAGTTCTGGTTTTTACGTTAAATTCAAATCTGATATCCTCATGAAGAGACCAATCTGGCCAACATTTCCCACTGGTCCTTGCGTTCCACAGAAGCACCAAACATAGAACAGTGTCCCACAGCCAATCTACCACGTTACATCATGAACATTGTCCCACAACCAATCATTACGTGACAATCATGATCACACAAGTTCTCCAACTTCTGCAACTCAATAAACATACTTGTCTCCAACATAGTATTAACCACATTATATGGCTGATCAACCGCAAGTCAACCAAACTTAAGAGCATGATGCCTCAAAATAGGATCCAAAAATCATGCTGTCTACAACCTGCAATCCCTCCCACAACTGAGTGTACTCTCAGCTGAATTCACAAACTCTAATGTTAAATAGCTTCAGGGACTTGAAATTCATATGTAGCAAACATTCATATGTACTTTTGAACAACAATAGTTTGTCCTTTTCTAACTCTACCGACTCACGAACATTATCGCAACTTGAAGCCACATTGCATCTTACAGTCCACAATTCCTAGCTCATTTTGTCAACCTTCGATTACATTACGAGTTAAAACTCAAATAGCGATACAAGAACCTCGTTCCTGCTCTTCAAAATCGCATCACCTGATTCAACTGAATGATGGTGCATACTTATTGCCCGTGGAAAAAGGCTAGCATAGAAGAAAATTAGTTACCACTTCCGCATTCCATTTAAGCCACTTTCACATCTAGTAAAACACGAGGACTTTGTTACAATTCAAACATCTGTTCGAGACATAATCAACCCGCACCTAATCATCTATCACTGACAAAATCATGTGGGACAGCTTCACCGAGAATCTAGTCCTGATAACCACTCAAATCCTAAGTGCTATTTCCAAATGCAAAATGCACAACCAAGGAAGCATCAGCATAATGCTGTTGCAAATTCAAGAGACCGGGTACATACATATATGTATATCTTCCAACTAAACGAAATCCATTTCTATCTTCATTTCCAGCTAAAAGACCGCACTAATCACCAAGAAAACAAGACCCCTTTTGCTCATCCACTCAAACCATCACTTGAAAATCATCAACATGCCAAGTTTCAACCGAAAAAGTGGATAAAAATCGCATCTTTAAATCAGGAACACATACAATTCCAACAAAGAAACAGAACACCAATAAATAGAAACGGGAAAAGAGAAAAAAGGGGACCTGCTGCATCGGAGGATTTCGGGTGCCTCTGCGGGAATTTGATGCGCGGAATTCGCTTCATCTTCTCAACTTGCAAATCCGGGTTAACATAATTTTGATTGAACCGAGCAACCGCAAAGCAACAAGAAAAGGAACAGAGGACACAGGAGATGGATCAGATTGAGAGAGCCCATTGGGACCAAAACATGATTTGTCCAGGACCGGCCCATGATGATCCAAGATCCACATCAACCTTCACCAAGTCCAATGAAAAATACTATTTTGCTCCTCTCGGAAAAGCAAGTTATTTCACATTTTATATGATGAAAAAAAAATCATGCTTGATTTGGATGATTCTAATATGTAAGTTGTTATACACTTTCTAAAGGTTTTGATGTGCTCTATGATGATCCAAGATCACCAATAACCCTCAGCAAGTCCAAACTTTCACTTTCTTTTGCAAAAGTCATATATCAAAGAGGTATGTGCGGATGACAAATATTGAAAATCACAAAATTAACAGAGAATATGAAATTGTCACAACTATATCGGTTTAGAGTTTTCGGTAGTCAAAAAATTAATTTAAGGTAAATTCATCACAAATATACCAATTTTGAGAGTTTTTTATGGTCAAAATATTGGTTTAGGGTAAATTTATTATAGGTACACTGATTTGAGATATTTTGTGATATTGATTCTAAAAGTTATGAGAAATTTTCTGGGAATCATCCTGAACAGGCTAGCCCTCTCATTTGACTGTGTAGTGATTTATTTTATTATAATAATATGCGTGTGAACATCACCTCCTTGAATGTATTTTATTTTTAAAAAGAAAAAAGCTGCCACCCTCCTTAACTGTACTGAGGCAAAGCTAGAGAGATATAGCAAAGCATTTCAATAATTTTCATGGGAACTGCCACAATCACTGTCTCTCCATTAAAAATATATAGATAAATGCTAATAGTTCCATGGTATTCAAATCGATTTGACCCTGAGATAGATCAAAAATAGTTATAGATTCAAGTTTGGTGAAACCCTCCCCCCTAATGTTTCATCTGTCTTATTGCTGTTAATGGCCGCCAGCTGCTGATAATTACCTACCATTTGGTACTTGTTTTGACAATGAAACTGAAAGATATCATTATTGTTTTCTTGAAATTATTAGAGCAATAACACATTGTTGTGCAAATGCATGGAGAGATCATCACAACCAGTGTCTGTCTCTTAGTCAAAAGGTGTAACTTTGACAGCTAAGTGTACGTTATATTAAAAATTGCAACTTTTGCATGCAACAACCATGTACAGCTAAGCTAACCTCGACCTTCCAATGACCTTCCTTTGGCTTCGCACAAGGCATCAATGAACCTTCGATTGCTTGACCCTCCCCAATATAAATAGGCATTGCTTCGAAACGCTTCTCATCACTATTGACATCTAATTTTTCCCACCTCGTTAAATCAACGCTTAAATGGTAAATTGGACAAATTAGTGCAAAAGAGAGATAACATTAAAAAATATATATATCGGACGAATACAACTCAGCCCATCAGCCCTAGCCCCAATCCTTTTTTTTTATTTTCGTTTGGGTCTAGCCCTTTGCTCATTTCTCTTATTTTTCAGGCTTGGCCTTTTCCCTTGCCTATTTCTCTTTTTATTTCCTTTTCACGAAGCCCACTTTCAGCCTACTTTCCCTTCTTTTATTTCGGCCCAGCCTTTTTCTCTTCTTTCCCTCTCCCTCACATTCGCAGACACAAAGAAAAGAGACACTCGTAGAGATGACAAAAGGTGGAAGAGACAAAGATAGAGAGGATAAACGGGGATAACGGCCAACAAGGACGAATCGGCGGACTTGCTAGCAAGGCAGGCATCTCTTAAAGGATGAAAAGGACGAAGAGAATATTCCCCCCCCCCCAAACGAGAGACAAGCCTGAGGGGTTTTATCAAATGAGAACGAAGAGCAACAGGAAGCAAAAAAAAAACAGGGGAAGAAGAACCGAGAGAGATGGAGAGGAAAACAGAGAGAAGAATGGTGGATTGAGGGGTTTCGGAAGGGAGCGTTCCGGCCTCTCAAGCGACAATGAGGTGGCCGGGTGAATCCCTTCCCCCTCTTCGCCATGCGTTTGAGTCCGGAGACACCGGAGGTAAGGATCCTCTCATCTTGGGTCGTCCAAGCTCCCCACGGTATAGCCGAGAAAGAGAGCTCAAGGAGGAGTCACTTGTTCCCCCGTGATCCGCCCAGGTCGCTGTCGAAGGTCAAGCTGCCAGCCGCAGCAAAGTCAGCCCCAAACCAAGTCCCGAAAATATGGCTACGTGGTGGTTGCCTATTCGCATACATTCAAGAGTAGTGAGGATGAACATCGATGAGTAGAACACCCGTTTCACCGCGCTTGACAACAAGATCAACGAGCTAACTACTCAACTCACGTAGTTTACCAATGAAGTTACTGGCAGCGTCGATTACTAATCAAGCCACGCCACAAGCTGCCCCCAATCCCGAAGAAGAGTTTGTAAGGAGGAATGTTGTTGGGGAGACATTGAATGCTGCACCCGTAGTGATAGAACTCAATCCCGTTTCGAAAACCATTGCAGCCCATATGGAAGAGGGCATAACAAGAGGCTCGTAAAGATAGAGGAGAAGTTACGAGCATTGCAAGGGTATGAAAAGCATGTGATCGAGGATTTGTCTTGATACATACAAATGAACTTTCCTGAGAAGTTCAAAATCCCTGATTTTAGCAAGTATGATGGAACAGGAGATCCAAAAATTCATTTGAAGTACTATCTTAACCGAATAGGAAGGTACGCCCATAATGTTTCCTTGATGATTCAGACTTTCCAAGAGAGTCTGCTGGGTCTAGCGTTGCAGTAGTATGTGTTACTAGAAACGGAGAATATGGAAAAATAGGAGGAGTTGGCTGAAACATTTATCCTCCAATACAAATACAATACTGAAATAGCTCCAACTCAAAAAGTGCTAACTCGGACTGAGAAGAAAAGGAGTGAGTCTTTCAGAGCATTCATCCAAAGATGACGCACCTTGGTCGCTCAGGTTCATCCTTTCGATGAGAAAGAGCTGGTGGACGTCTTCCTCAAAGCATTGCCCAATGACTTTTATTTGAAAATGATTGGTTCTTAATGCTTGACTTTCTCCCAATTAGTGGAGGTTGGAGAAAGAGTGGAAGGAGCAATGCATGATGGTAGGCTAAATGAAGGAACAAGTCGAAAAGAAAAGGAGGTAGAAGTGGCGTATATGCAAGCTCCAGTGGTGACAAGACCTCCCTCAACATCTTCTCAAAACCCGTTAGTGTTTCGAGGAGGGGTGTATCAGAACTATGAGTTCAAAAAAAAGCCGCCAAGGCAATTCACCCCTTTACCGAGACCCTTATCAAAGCTTTTGCCTATACTATTAGGAAGGAGGATTATAGCTAAGGAGCGCCCCCACAATAACTGTTAAAGGTTTGCTGAATATGACCCGTCCAAGTTTTGTGAGTTTTACACAAGGGAGAAAGATCATGATGTGGATAATTGCATAATACTTAAACATAAGGTTCAAAACATAATAGATAATGATATTTTGTCGTTCAAGGAGCCGCTATCTAATAGACATGGCCACGGTTCGGAACCGACCGGTTCCGGTTCGTGGCCAAGCATGAACCGGCCGGTTCCGGTTCTGAACCGGAACCGGACGGTTCAGAATTTTTTTTTTCTTCCTCCACCGGCCATAGCAGGGGCCGGTGGAGGTCGCCGGCCTAAGGCAAGGGCGGCCTCGCCGGCGTCGGGCGAGGTCCGCCCTCGCCTGGGCTGGGCGAGGCCGGCCTCGCCAGATCGGGCGAGGGCTCGACCTCGCCGGCGTCGGGCGAGGCCGACCTCGCCTGCAACTGGCGAGGCCGGCCTCGCCCGACGCCGGCGAGGTCGAGCCTCGCCAGATCTGGCGAGGGTTCGACCTCGCCTGACGCCGGCGAGGCTCGACCTCGCCTGCAACTGGCGAGGCCGGCCTCGCCCGACGCCGGCGAGGTCGAACCCTCGCCAGATCTGGCGAGGCTCGACCTCGCCGGCGTCGAGCGAGGCCGGCCTCGCCAGTTGCCGGCGAGGTCGAGGCTACCGGCACCCTCGCCTGCGACAGCTTCTTTTTTTTTTTTTTGGAACCGGGCCTGGAACCGGCAGTTCCGGGCAGGTTCCAAATTTTCTGGAACCGGAACCGGGCCCGTAGGCCACGGGCCGGTTCCGGTTTGGAACCGCGGGCCCGATCAACGGGCCGGTCCCGGGTTTGACCGGGCCGGTTCCGGGCCAAAACCGGCCCGTGGCCACCTCTACTATCTAATGTCCAATAGAATCCGTTGCCAAACCATAGTGATGGTGTCAACTTGATTGGGGAAGAGAGGAGCGTGATTAAGCAAACTTTCAAAGTAGACGTCCCTAAGTTGTACGAGTTACTCGTATTGGCTGAGCACTTCGAGGAAGGAGATGAGATCTTAATGGAAGAAAAGTTGAAGTCCATCTCTAGAATGATGGATATGAGTGTATTTTGAGATGTTAAAGAGGAAGAGTCAGACGACATGATGATGCCGCCAGCCGTATTTGATCTATCCTCCGAGAACTTTATTTGCGAAATTGAGGAGGAGGAAGTTGAGAAGATGGCTACCAAGTTTTTAAAAGTTATAAAAGCAGCCAACGAAAGTGAGGCAGTATTTCAGACCATAAATGATGATGAAGGAAAACGTCTAAGCATTGATTCTGAGCCTCGAATCATGAAAGTTAACTGGGATAGCGAACTCGTGAGGTCAACTCACAAAGAGAAGGAAGTAATAAGAACGCTGGGTCAGCCTAGTGAGAAATTTGACTATATGGTGAAAGTACTTGCCTCCCCCGAGCTTTTTTATTGACTCGAAAGATGTTATTCTGGACGGATGGGGGTATGGATGACTTACCTAGGTCAGAAGAAGAGATGGTCGGCATGATTACCCCCGTAGTGATCGACTTATCCGTTGAGGATGATCTATGGACACATGAGGAGGCAGGTATTGAACATGTAGTCATTGACCTTACGTTCGAAGAATTCAATACTCTAGATATCGATGATCTGCTATAAAACCGGTAGTGATTAAACTTCCACCTGAAGATGAAGAGGATTTAATAGAAGTAAGAGCCCGAGCTACAACTCCAAAGCAGTCCTTTGGAATTATAAGACGAACGAGGTTGATGCTGTTACGCGTTCAAGCCGTTGTTACGCGCCTCCCGAAGCAGTTGAGAAGAAAGCTGTCTGAAATGAAAAAGCGGAGCAATTCTTGACAATTGTTAAAACGAACGAGTTTAATGTAGTGAATTAGTTGAAGAAGATGAATGCCCAAATCTCGCTCTTGGATCTCTTCAAATCTTCTGAAAAACATAAAAACGCACTGCTCAAAGTCCTTAATAAAGTGCATGTGCCAGAAAGTAATGACGAGGGTCAATTAGAAAAGTTGGATCAGATCTCGTTTGCTAATGAGGATTTCCCTGCTAAGTGCCGCAACCATACCAAGGCTCTGCTCGTTTCCGTAAAATGCCGCGATAAGATGTTATCGAGGGTATTAATCGATAATGGGCCACACTCCATCGCCTGGGGATTAATGAAAAGAAGATTCAAGCCGCAAGGTCCACTAATCATGCTTTTGACGGCATGAAGAAAGAAATTATCGGTGAGATTCAATTGAACTCTTGATCGGCCTTGTCCTCTTTCTAGTCAACTTCCAGATTCTGGATATCCCTTGTGCCTTTAATTTTATGTTGGGATAACCTTGGATACACACTGCGGGAACTGTACCCTCAAGCTTGCATTAAAAGGTCAAATTTATTGTAGATGGAAAGCTGGTGACTATAAATAGAGAGACAGATTTTAGGGTTTTTCATGACACTGCAATCTCGTATATAGAGTTGGAGAGCAAGGCAGAATCGAGCTATCAGACTTTTAAGTTACTCTCGATGATCTATTTGCCCGTTGAAACTATTATGCGAAGTCCAAAATTAGCCAAGCCGTTGGTAATGTTGAGCAGGATGCTACTTGAAAACGGTCATATCCCCGGGACCGGCCTGGGAATGCATGGCCAAGGCATTAGAGAACCCATTCAAGTTTCTACAAGACACAGAAGGGCCGGCCTGGGTTATCTTGGAGGCCATGGAGGCAATGGTTGCAGTGACTATGGAGGTCGAGCCAGTCTTGGAGGCCGTGGAAATCCGTTCGGATTAGATGGAGGTTATCAAGGTTTACTTCTATCTGAATTGAAGGAAATTTTTTTGGGGCCACCGAAGCTACTGCAAGAAGAGGAGAGATCTATTGTAGGCATAGCTGAGCTGTTTGAGGGAGAGTTCGCATGCACCATCATGGACAACGATGAGGCCTAGTCTTTTGCCAGTGCCACCAACTCTCTTGACTAAGGATGTTACTTTTCCTAGTTTCGTTTTATTTAGTCTATGTGTTTTCCTTGCATATGAAGTCTTCGTTAGGTTTAATCACTACTTTCGTTTGTAATCAAAGTCTCGAGTTGCGAGCCGTCGGTCCGAGATTTCAAGTCGTTTAAACAGTTTTATCATGTTAATAGAAGCATGAGCATGTTTCATTAAGGACGTGTGGAAGTACCCAAACCAGTCTTATGATGACGCTTTGAGGTTTGAACTTCTACACGCTTCTTAGTTTTCAAAGATCTTTAAGGACAAGGATATCCGAGGATATGTAGATGAGTCCCTCGTTGTCTTGTTTTAAAAACTCTTTTGAAATAATTTTAAAATGAAACAAATCATCAGTTGTAATAAAAATTTACTTGTTGGATACTAACTTCTTGCATGACATATCAGGCATAGCATTCCGCATAAGCATAATAGTCACATATGTGGTTCGGATTCACTAAACGAAAATTCTCCCAAGTCCAAAGATGGCGACAATGACTTAGCAGAAAAATATCAAACGAGATTGGATTTGTCATAAAGAGTCTAGACCATTGACGGCAGAATAGACGATCACAATAAACTTGGGTGATGTGGAGAATATCAAGGAAGTTAAGATCGAAGCAGGTCTCTCCAAAGCTGAAGCGAAAAGGATGGTCACTCTTTTGAAAGAATACCAAGACGTGTTTGCATGGTCTTATGCGAATACGCCAAGATTAGACCATGAAATCATAGTACATGTGTTCACATGGTCTTATACAGATATGCCAGGATTAAACCGTCAAATCGTAAAACATGTTCTGCCCACTGATCAAAATATGCCGCTCAAGAAGCAAAGGCTAAGAAGAATGAAGCCTGAATTACTGAAGAAAATTGAGGAAGAAGTTATGAAGTTACTAAAAGTGGGCTTCATCAAAGTATCATACTATTCTAATTGGATTATCAATATTGTCCCGGTCATGAAGAAAAATGGACGAGTCCGGGTCTGTATTGAGTATCATCATTTGAACCAAGCAAGTCCAAAGGATGATTTCTCACTACCTCATATTGATGTACTGGTTGACAGAAGCACGGGATTTGAGTTATTTTCTTTTGTGGATGGATTTTCCAATTATAATTAAAATTCGGATGAAAGAAGACGATAATAATAAGACCTCATTCATTACCCCGTGGGGAACCTTTTGTTATAAGGTAATGCCTTTTGGCTTGAAAAATGTCGGGGCAACGTATCAAAGAGCAATGGTCGCCCTATTCCATGACATGATGCACAAGGAAGCGGAGGTCTACGTAAAAGACATGATTGCCAAGTACAAACATAAGGAAAATCACATCGAGGTATTGCAAAAATTATTTGATAGACTCCGAAAATTTAAGCTGAGGCTTAATCCCGACAAATGTGTATTTGAGGCAAAGTCTGGGAAGTTATTGGGGTTTATGGTTTGTAGTCGAGGCATTTAAATTGACCCATCGAAAGTTAAAGCCATTTCTATAAGAACGAGCTTTTGGCTGGAGAAGAGGTCATACCGTGTAAAAACCTTGATTTCAAAAGGTTCTCCTTTAGTCAAAACTCGTTGTCGCACAATGAGACTTCCTTCAGTCAAAATCCATTCTTACATAGTGAGACTTCATTTAGCCAAAAGCCCGTTCTTACACGATATGGCTTCCTTTTCGGTCAAAGCCTGTTTTTACATGATACGACCTCTTCTCTAGCTAAAAGCCTTTTTTTACACAAATGGCTTTAACTTTCGATGAGTCAATTTCAGTGCCTCGACTACTAACCATAAACCCTAATAGCTTTTCAGACTTTGCCCCAAACAAACATTTGTCAAGATTAGGCCTCGGCTTAAATTTTCGAAGTCTGTCAAATAATTTCTACAATTCCTCAGTGTGATCTTCCCCGTATTTGGACTTGGCAATCATGTCATTTACGTAGACCTCCACTTCCTTGTGCATCATGTCATAGAACAGGGCGATCATTGCTCTTTGATACGTTGTCCCGACATTTTTCAAGCCAAAAGGCATTATTTTATAACAAAAGGTTCCCCACGGGGTAATGAAAGAGGTTTTATTATTATCTTCTTGTTTCATCCGAATTTTGATTATAATCCAAAAATCCATCCATAAAGGAAAATAACTCAAACCTCTCGGTACTATCAACAAATACATCAATATGAGGCAGCAGGAAGTCATCATTTGGACTCGCTTGATTCAAATGATAATAGTCAACACAGACCTAGACTCGTCCGTCTTTCTTCATAACCAAGACAATATTGATGATCCAATCAGAATAGTGTGATACTTCAATGAAGCCCACTTTTAGCAACTTCATAACTTCTTCCTCAATGTTCTTCGATTATTCAGGCTTCATTCTTCCGAGCCTTTGCATCTTGGGCAGCATATTTAGATTAGTGGGTAGAGCATATTCTACGATTTCACGATCTAATCCTAGCATATCCGTATAAGACCATGCAAACACATCTTGGTATTCTTTCAAAAGAGCAACCATCCTTTTCGCTTCAGCTTTGAAGAGGCCCGTTCCAATCTTAACTTCCTTGACATTCTCTACATCACCCAGGTTTATTGTGACCATTTGTTCTGCCGTCAACGGTTTAGACTCTTTATGACGAATCCAATCTCGATCGATATTTTTCTGCTCATTGTCATATCGCCATCTTTGAACTTGGGAGAATTTTCGTCAAACGAATCCAAATCACATTTGTGACTATCATGCTTATGCGAAATGCTATGCCTCAGATGCCATGAAAGAGGTTAGTATTCAACAGGTAAACATTATTGCAACTGATGATATATTTCATTTTGAAATCATTTCGAAAGAGTTTCCAAAACAAGACAACAAGGGACTCATTCTCATATCCTTGGACATCCTTATCCCTAAAGATCTTTGAAAACTAGAATACGTATGGAAGTCCAGGCCTCAAAGAGTCATCATAGGACTGGTTTGGATACTTCCACATGTCCTTAATTAAACATACTCATGCTTCTATTAACAGGATAAGACCATTTACACAACTTAAAATCTCGGATTGACTGCTCGCAATCCGAGACTTTAATTATAAACGAAAGTAGTGACCAAACCTAATAAAGACTTCCTATGCAAGGGAGACACATAGACTAAATAAAACGAAATTAGGAAAAGTAGCATCCCTACTCAGGAGAGTTGGCAATATTGGTAGAAGACTCGGCCTCCTCGCTGTCTATGATGGCGCATGCGAACTCTTCCTCGAACAACTTAGCTATGCCCACAACAGATCCCTCTTCTTCTTAAAGCAGCTTTGGTGGCCTCGGAAAAATTTCCTTCAATTCGGGTAGCAATAAACCTTAACGACCTCCCTTTAATCCGAACGGATTTTTACAATCTCCACGGCCCTCAAGACTAGCTCGACCTATATAGTCACCACAACCATTGCCTCCATGGCCTCCATGATAACTCAGGCCGGCCCTTCTCTGTCTTTTGAAAACTTGAATGGGTTCTCTAATGCCTTAGCCATACAGTCCCAGGTCAGTCCCAGGGATATGACCGTTTTCAAGCAGCATCATGCTTGACATTACCAATGGCTTGGCTAATTTTAGACTTCGTACAATAGTTCCAACGGACACATGGATCATTGAGACTAACTCAAAAGTCTAATAGCTCGATTCTGTCTTGCTCTCAAGCTCTATATACAGGATTCCAGTATTAGGAAAGACCTTAAAATCTGTCTTTCCATGTATACAAGCCATCTACAATAAATTTGATCTTCTAATGCAAGCTCGAGGGCACAGCTCCTGCAGTGTGTATCCAAAGTCGTCCCAACAAAAAATTAAAGGCATTAGGGATATCCAGAATATGGAAGTTGGAAAGAGGACAGGGCGATCAGGAGTTGAAGCTCAATCTCACCGATAACTTCTTTCTTCATGCCATCAAAAGCGCGAACAGTGGACTTTGCGGTCTGGATCTTCTCTTCATTAATCCACAAGCGACGAAGTGTGGCTAGAGGGCAGATATTTAGTGCCGACCCATTATCGATTAATACCCTCGATACCATCTTATCGCGGCATTTTACGGAAATGAGCAGAGCCTTAGTATGGTTGCGGTCTTCGACAGGGAAATCCTCATCAGCAAACAAGATTTGATCCTTTAGTAAAACGAACCCAACAAATTATTCTAATTGACCCTCGTCGATGCTCTCTAGCATATGCACTTCATTAAAAACTTTGAGCAATGCGTTTTTATGTTTTTCAAAAGATTTGAAGAGATCCAAGAACGAGATTTGGGCAGGCATCTTCTTCAACTGATTCACTACATTAAACTCGCTCGTTTTAACAATTGCCAAGAATTGCTCCGCTTCTTCATTCGAGATGGCTTTCTTCTCAACTGCTTCGAGAAGCGCATAACAGCGACCTAAACGTGTGACAGCATCAGTTTCGTTTGTCTTATAATTCCAAGAGACTGCCCTAGGGTTGTAGCTCAAGGCTCTTACTTCTATTAAATCCTCTTCAACCTCAGGTGGAAGTTCGATTACTATCGGCTGCACAGCATGATCATCGATCTCTAGGGAATTGAATTCTTCATATGTAAGGTCAATGACTACATGTTCAACACTTGCCTCCTTGTGTGTCCATAGATCATCCTCAACGAATAAATCGATCACTACGAGAGTAATCATGCCAACCATCTCTTCCTCCGGCCTAGGTAAGTCATCCATACCCCTCATCCATCCAAAATAACATCTTTCGAGTCAATAAAAAAGTTCAAGGGAGGCGAGTACTTCACCATATAGTCAAACTTCACACTAGGCTGACCTAGTGTGCTTATCACTTCCCTATCTTTATGAGCTGACCTCACGAGTTCGCTATATAAGTTGACTTTCATGGCTCGAGGCTTGGCATCAATGGTAAGACGTTTTTCTTCATCGTCATTTATGATCTAAAACACTGCTTCACTTTCATTAGCTGCTTCTATAACTTTTAAAAATCTGGCAGCCATCTCCTTAATTTCCTCCTCCTCAATTTCGCAAATAAAGTTCTCGGAGGATAGATCAGATACAGCTGTCGACATCGTCATGTCGTCCGACTCTTCCTCTTTAACACCCCAAATTACATCTATATCCACCATTCTAGAGATGCACTCCATGGCGACTTGAAGGGGAGGTTTGAAGGCTCGGCATCAATGCTTAGACGTTTTCTTTCATCATCATTTATGATTTGAAACACTGCTTCGCTTTCATTGGCTACTTCTATAATTTTTAAAAACTCGGTGGCCATCTTCTCAACTTCCTCCTCCTCAATTTCACAAATAAAGTTCTCGGAGGATAGATCCAATAAGGCTGTCGGCATCGTCATATCATCCGACTCTTCCTCTTTAACACCCTAGATTACACCCATATCCACCATTTTAAGATGCACTCCACCGTTCTTCTTGATGACGTTCTTCTTGATGACAATCTTTCATGACATTTGAATGATATCAATCTTGTTTGGTACGGTGAGTTTTAGCAAGCCAAAACCATTTTTATATAACAAACTTCTCCAATGGAGTCGCCAAGCTGTCGCGACCTACCCGTCCAAATTTTGATCGGTTAGGCCAAGAGGTATTTGTCGAGAGATGTGAACATTAATTTATTCGTTTGATAAACAAACCAAATAGTTCATCAATCTAAAGACCGAGATACTCCCGAGCCCTATACCTCACATGACGAGAATTTGTTTGAATGAAGCATCCCATTGGAGTCGCCACTAGCCATAATCAAGGGTTGGCTAGAAATTCTAATCGAGACGCGGGAGTGTCGTCTCGATATACGAGAAAATCAGAGATTTTGAAAATCGGGGACTTATTTACATTAGCAATCTAACTAGTGCTATTTCGGTACCTAAACTTGAAAATTCGCAAACTAAGCCAACAAACAGCCTATCGAAAAAGTTTAAGATTTCACCTAGCCATGCTAAAAATTAAAAATAACAACCAATATATGAACTTAACATGCCTAATCAACCACATACAAGATTAAATTAAACCCTCAATTCAAAATGTGTGAGTCCAACAACATGCAATCAAACATGACATTAATCACACAAAAAAGGCAATAAAGGAAATTCCAAAGCCCAATTACTATTTTCTCGATTTTGGAAGTTTTAAAAATTTGTCAATTTTTAATTAAAAAATATTTTTTAATATTAAAACAATATTATAATATTATAATATTAAGGACCCGAGTCGGGTATGCAGATCCTGTCCGGACCGGGACCGAACCCGGGTCTTGTTGAGCCGAGTCCTCGGATGCCAAAAGCTTGAAGAAAGGAAAGGGCTTATTGAAAAACGAATCCATTTCGGCCACTACAAAACCAGATTTTTGCCCACTTAACCGAGATCAAGGTCAACCAGCTAAACCAAGCCCAAAATTACTAAAAGTTAAGCCCAAGATCACTTAAAAAAGTTAAATCCAGCCCATATCTACAAAACTTCATTTAAGCCCAAAGTCCACCAAACTCAAATGAGCCCTAAAGTCCACCATAATTAACTAAGCCCATTAAGTTAATTACTTTCACCCCTCCTCCGCCGATTTTCCAATCCCAGAACTCCTCCGACACTTTCTTCGCGTTCTGGCTGCCCAGAAAATTTTTAACGCTACACACTTCTTCTGAATCGCCATAACTTCAAGAACAACAACAACATCCCATGCTCGACAAGAATGACTCTATTTCTCGCTACCGAACCAACCATCAGAGTTAGTGAATCTTACCATCGTCCGTCGCAATGACCAGCCAAACACGCCAACATACGCAGCTATATCATCAAAGAGCACGCAAAAGACGGAAGAACAGAGAAGGACAAATATGGAACAATGAAAGTATCTGCCGTAAACAGTACGGTTCAGGAAATCGTATAACCCAACACCATCTTCAAGCATGACAAAACAACATGCATCCCGACAGCCCAGCAAACCGGACTCAACAAAAAAAAATGTTTACGGATCTAGTTGATGCATTTCAGCAAGCACATGGTGTACAGTGCTGGAAAGAAAACCTTCCACTCAAACGGCACACGAAATCACCCCAAACTCAAAACACAGTGAACAAGCCATGCTCGACATCAGCTCGGAAAACGGTTCTTTCGCATCCGCCACGAGCATAAACAAAGAACGACACATCCCGGTCTCGGTTGAACCGAGACAGGACAAGGCTGAGCAACGATCGAGGCAAAGAAGAGCGCGAGCTCAGTCGTCGTAAGTGGCCCTACCCGGCTCGGCAACGGCGAATAGAGGGCGAACTTGAGATATATCGGACTTAGTCCGGTCGCCTCGCAACATTTCCGAGCCGGGATCCTCGGGGAAATGGATCGAACCCAAAAACTCACCGGAAGATTGGCGCCGTGGACGAAGAAATCGCGGGCTCTGGAGGTCGTCGAATGGAGTTCGGACGTGGCCGGCTGCCGGGAAACTCGGCCTTTTTCCCTTCCTCCCACGCCTTTCTCTCTCTCTCTCTCTCTAATTTTCTATACGTTTAAACCCTAAATGGCTAGGCAAAATTTTAGGTGTCTACAGTCACAAACAGCCATCATCATCTCATTCAACTGGATTCATCTGCATCCTCTCTTTTTGCCACTCATCTCCTTCGGTCTCAGTTCAGTGGTTCATTGAGCATTAGCTTTGTCATGGCTTCTTCTGCCTCTGCAATTCTCTTCGCTTCCATTCTGCTCAGAAGTTTGATGGTTGCATTTGCCGGCGACTTCAACCAAGAGTTTGACATTACCTGGGGGGATGGCAGAGCTCAGATACTCAACAATGGAGATCTCCTCACTCTCTCCCTCGACAAGGCTTCGGGCTCCGGCTTCCAATCCAAGAACGAATATCTTTTCAGCTAGATCGACATGCAACTCAAGCTAGTCACTGGAAACTCCGCTGGCACTGTCACTGCATACTATGTTAGTATCCACTGCCACCCCCACAAAAAAATAAAAATAAAGCTCAAGCTTCGCCGCCTCTGTATGTTCATAGCCGTTTGTAATCTTTTGCTGATATATGTGTACACGCATTGCAGCTATCCTCAAAAGGGTCAACGTGGGACGAGATAGACTTTGAGTTCTTGGGAAACCCGAGTGGCGATCCATACATTCTTCACACCAACGTGTTCAGCCAAGGCATGGGAAACAGGGAGCAGCAATTCCATCTCTGGTTCGACCCGACCGCTGATTTCCACACCTACTCCATCTGGAACCCGCAACGCATCATGTGAGAATCGGGACGATCCCAAAACGCAATCTCACTGACATGTACACATTTCTCTGCGGCATCTATTCACACTCTTTTTGCGTGCGTGCTTTACAGATTCTCAGTGGATGGCACTCCGATCAGAGAATTCAAGAACGCGGAGTCGAGCGGCGTCCCGTTCCCCAGGAGCCAGCCGATGAGGATCTACTCGAGCCCGTGGAACGCGGACGACTGGGCGACGAGAGGCGGGCTGCTGAAGACGGACTGGTCGCGAGCCCCGTTCACAGCGTCGTACAGGAACTTCAACGCCGATGCCTGCATCTGGTCCCCCGGGTCGTCGTCCTGCGGGCCCGGTGCCGCCTCGAGCGACGGCAATTCTTGGCTCACGCAGGAGCTGGACACGACCAGCCAAGGGAGGCTGAAGTGGGTGCAGCAGAATTACATGATCTACAACTACTGCTCCGACTCCAAGAGGTTCCCTCAAGACCTCCCTCCGGAGTGCAACCTCTCTTAGAATAGAGGAGGGCGGAGGAGAGAGAGAGAGAGAGAGAGTGAATGCCAGGCTTTGAACATAGGACAAATTCTTTCATTGAACTTTCATGTTCTTTAGTATGTTTGACGATACCTTATTCTATATGTGATATTTGAAGAGTGAAATTTGGCCATTGTAAAGAGTGTATTGGCTTATCGTATAAGAAAGTACCATTTCGATTTATTCATTTTTTTTTGGCTTTGAGCTACTAAGCACATTTCTTGCCACCTAATTGGTGTTTGCTTGTACAACTGGGCTGCGAAACTATTTTTATACAACCAGGCTCTTAATCTCTTGATCTGTGCAATCATATTATTTCAATCATTAACCGTATCCTAACAACTTAAATTGTTGACGTGAAATTGATAATGTCGTGAAATTTGATAAGCGACGCTAATGAAGTACCGAGCCTATTTGGCACTACATCACTATAATAGGACATTTTTATTCTAGATAAAGTGACAAGGGAGAGAGAGAGTGGGGGTTGGGCGACTAATCGCAGACATTCAACAAAGAATCGACAGCCCTTGTAGGATTCAAGGGAGGGCTCGACCACTCTCGCCATGCTCAGGCCAAGAAAATCATGTATCCATGTAAGCATATATATTTCATTCATCGTTGATGCAAAAATAGGAAAGCAAATTTCCCTCTCTCTCCATGGGCATTCACCTTAAGAATTTATTTCACAAAGGATTCGACCCACGGCAGCTGACATCCGTGAGGCAATGGCCTTGTACGTTGTCGACGGTAGGGGCGATGGTCAGCCATGGATTCTCCATCTTCACAGTTCTTGCAGCCTCCTCTGCTGTGACACCCCACCAGCTCTGGCGATTCAGACTTGCCCACGCCTGAAAGTACGAACCATTCAAGTTGGAGTCAGAATGAACACCGGACCTAAACAACAAGAGACGAGGGGAAAGATGTAACATCGCACGAGGGAGATAGGCTATTACCGGCGCGCATGTTGGGCTGTGACTCCGAGCTCGGCCTCTATCGAAAAGAACCAAATTCATAAGAAAATTTGGCGGCGAGGACTCTGAATTCACGAGTTTATTCACCCTCTTCCCTTTTTCCATGCCTTAATTTTCGGGTCGCTAGCGACAGTGTTCTTACACCTTTTTGGGGCAACGAAGACAAACAAATGGGAAGATTTTACACTGTTTCATCGTTAGGCTTGTGTCTGCCATTAAGTCACATGCACCAACCCACGCATAATAGGTCCAGCAGCCACACAACCTTCAAGCACTACGAATGTGACGAGTGTCGTACACCTTGATTTAGATGTATGACCATGGCAAAGAAAATGAGAAGAGCACTCTAGTCAGATTCGAGAGTTATAATGTGCAGAGAGTAGCAACATGTGATGGTATCAGTATGCTTGCACTCTGGGCCAAAAAGAGCAAAGCATGGTGAATGGTCGATTTCTTAACGTCTCCTTTTTAAGGTTCATCAGCACAAGAATGAATATGGACTTTTCTAGGACTCATTTTAGTAGCCCGAAAATTCACGAACCTGACCCTCCAATCCAGACACAATTGAAAAGGGGAGGGGGGGAACCAGCAGCAAAAATGAGACAGACAGAACATAGTGAATATACGAGGTAAAAAACAGAACTATTCATTGGTCATCTTCACACGATTACATACCTAACACTTAAACATGGGATGGTAAAATGCCTAAAATCGAAAACATAGTCAAATCTGGCCCAACAATTAGAAGTACATATTAAGCAATCCCTTAACAAAACACATCATAAATAAATAAGACTTCGAGGACTATTAATAGAAGAAACTTACTGTACAGACAACTGTACAAGAGACTTCCACATTACAGAAGCAGAATCAGCAGAGATCCCTGACAAACCCGGCCAAGCGAGGCCCCAAAACCACAATTATGTTGACGTCAGCAAAGAGCTGCCATGAATCCTAGAACCAAAAGCAACACAATTCAACGCCCAATACTTAGAGCATAAACCATCTCAGGGACCCTTTTTCTGTTTTTATTCATCCAGCTCAACAAGTTGTGCCCGTCTCTCAGCAGCCTTCTTCCTTATGAAAAAGCCCCATCTCATCGCTGCCTTAATTTTCAGCCAACCAACAACCGCTTTGCCTGAACGGGACCGGTCCTCATCAAATGGCTGTGGTGACGGCATGTAGGTAGGGAACCCATAACCATCTTCAGGAACACTAATGGAGGCATGACCTCCCATGCTAAAGAGTCGGAGTAAATGCTGCATGTCCTCATTCTCCAGCATCTCATGACTTCGCATGCGAATCTCTTCTTCCGTCAAAAACTCAACGTCTCCCTTGTCCCGGTTGCTCGACCAATCGTCAAATGGATTCAAGCCAGGCGTCTGAATCGATGAACCAGTTGCCTGAAAACCAGCTGATAGAGGTGGACCAAGGGCCAAGCCAACACTGCTGCTGTCATTTCTTGAACTTTGTGCTTGGTTGCTGGCCAACTGGTCTTGTGGTACGTATGAGGTACTAGGAAACTGAGACCGAGTATTAGCATTTGCAAGCTGGGACTGGGTTGAGTATCTCACTGCCACGTCACCATTATATCCTGAAAGGGACAGAACACAACAACCCACAAGGTAAATACTTGATTTATAGTTCCAAGCTGCCTGGCATAGTAGAATTCCAATGCCATGCAAGATCATTGCATATAGCTGTGTTCGTGTGTGAGTGATTTTGAGAGCATGTGTTGCAGTGGAGGTGGATGGGGTGGAAGCAAGTCAGGCTGGGAGGTTAAGGAGGGAGATCATAACAATAACCAAAAGAGGCCATAAGAACAACAAATAAGCAGCTCCCTCAATTTACTTTTTGGTCCATGGAAAAATTAAGACAAGATCACAGAGACATTTCAGTAACTTGTGCTGGATGTCAGATGGCATTAAAGAGGCAACCACCAACCTCAACAGAATATGTGAGAGAAGTGCCTTATCAAGAGACAAAGTATAAGTTCCCAAAGAGGGGAGACCATTATAATTGGAAGGGAAGGGAAATAAACTCGTATTCTAGATTATCGTATGCGTAAAAGAAGAGTAGGCATAGGATACAGGCTTCATCCATTAAATGCATTTCTCAGCGAAATGCACTATCTACAGAAGCACCAAATAACTGATAGATGCTTGATATATTATTAGCATCATGAGATTGAAAGTACTGTATTGCAGAAACATGCATGCTACGCTTGTGGAGCTTTAAGAGGATAAGAAACATCTTTAGTACAACACCCAAGATCTTATTGCATCAAGTTTGCATTCAAATCAGAAAGTTATCACTGCTACCAATCTGAAAATGACATTCTTATCGTTATACTACCGGACCCTCACATATCTTGAAATGTCATCTTCACTTGAAGACATAAACAAAAAGAAAAAACAAAAGATTCACCTGAAGACGAAAGAACCAAAAACAATGTGGTCCTAATCACCTGAAATTCAAAATCTCCTAACTACCTTTTCAATAGCAAAATCATGAAAGTTGTACAGATCAGTAGAGGGCATTTGCATGGAATTTCTCAAGGAATGATCAAGCAGGAATAGTAGATGGCAGTCTCATAGCTTTTGTTGTGTACTTTACATCTTTCTCTTAATAAAATTATGCACTGAGAATGACCCAAACTTAAGACATATTTCACTTATTGTTTAATAAGATATTGATTGCACTTCTGGGAGGCCTTAACATTAAATAGCTTCTGAATGCAGCATATTACACCGCATCATTAAAGTCTATAACTCCATTTGTTCTTGGAAACTTCCAATCCAACAAAGGGAAACAAAACATGGAAGCAGAAAAAAACAGAGATCACAGTTCTACTTTTTCCTGTTGGGTGTAAGACAAACCAAAACAATAACTGGTGGCGTTATCAAAAGTCCACTTAAAAGTATCTTGACATTCGGAGCTTTCACTATTTCATTGACCACTTGAATACCCAAGATTTCAAATCAAACTCTGTATGCTGGAGAAATTGTAGATGACGATTCGTCTGTGCTTTGAATCACACTGATTCATTTTCTACTGAGAAAAAATGAGAAGCAAAGCAAGCTAAAATTATACTCATCGCACAGAAAGGCCTCATGGGACAGATATTTAAAGGCCCAACTAGTATACAGCAAGCATTACCTCCAACAGGTAAACCTGAATCTGCTGAAGGCTGTTCGGATGTAAAGGAAACAGGCAATCGTGGTAACTGCAGCTGATGATCTAAAGGATTAGAGTATTCTAGTGCTGCCGTCTGTGGTTCATTTCTAGATGACCTCCTTACTTGCTTGAAACTTAATAAAGACTTGCCATCGTACTCTATAACTTGATTCCAATTATCATAAGCCTTCTTCACCAAAGTATCTACATAAACCTGCAAGAGATTGGTGCAGTTTCACTAATTCCATGAGCCAACACCGTTCTTTTATAAGAATATTTGTATAAAAGAAAACGAGATACTAGCAAAAGGAAGTGTTAAAGAAATAAGACAAAGGAAAGAGAAGGAATAAAGAGACAGCTTATCGGAAAAGATAACAGTTCTACACCCAACTAGAATGACAGTCTGATCAAATAAGCCGAAGAGGAAATATGGTCTTCCAGATTGATGAAAGACCCTGCTTTTCTAATTTCAGTTTTTACACTAAAAAGTGGCCGAAAGAGAATGGTAAGGTGAAAGCCTCTGAGCTGATGAAGAGTAAGCTCCAATGTGGCAGGTGAGGAGTAAGCATCACATACCAGGTTCACCATATGTCAAAATATGCTTCTTCACCAATTCGGTGTATATGTTCAAGTTGAAAAAGTTGCATAAGAAGACATATCTATCTACCAAGTTAAAGTATGGATCATACAAAGCCCAACACGCTTGTACCATCTGATACAAAGGTTTAAGAATACAAGAGTCTAGACAGACAATACGCAACTGCATATTACGACGGCAAATGCTAAATTTACAAATGCACAAACCTTCTGATTGTCAGAAAGTGAATCAGCAGTCTGATACTGGTCCCCCGTGATGAAGCCATTTAGCTCATAGATGTTGTTAAAAACTACTCCGACATTTCTGTTATCTTCGGCATAGTAAACATAGAGCTTTCCGCTAAGGACACAAGTCTTGGCATGCTCCAGAAGAGCCTCCCACATCTTATTTGACATACCACTGCCCAGGATCTACATGAAACCAGAAGAATGTTTCAGTAACAAATTAAAATGTAATTCTTATCAAATTATGAACTTACATTCCGCAATTTCTGAGGATCCCTAACAACAAGGCGGAGGAAGTCTTCGACTGAAAATATTGCATTATTATTTAGCCTCTTGTGAAATGAACCATCCTTGCCAATCTTTTCCAATCTCCATACTTCATCATGCAAAGCAGGTGGATAATGCTTTTTGTACACTGAAAAGATCCAAAGCAACACACATAATCAGAAACTGTATTGAACAAAAAAAAAACATTTAAAGGTCCATAACGGAGAGTTATTACATTCTCCTCTGTGATCCTTAACAGTAAAAGCTTCTGTCTTAGCCTCACGAATGCGAATGCCTTCACCAAATCCAGGGGCAACCTTCAAGCCTAGCCTGAATTTTCTACTCCTTATCCAGCTGGAGTTATCGGTAAATGTCAATTCCCCAATGGTTCCTACGCCTTCCTTGAGTGTAATTTGCAAGTCCCCTGTCAATAGAGGCCGCTTCCCTTCACGCTCTTTAACGACATGGCTTTCGAATTCTTCTTGGGTCCACCCCTCATCGTCTTCATTGTTAAAATCACCTTCAAGCACAACTACATCCAGTTTCACTGAGGATTCTGGCCCAAAGGTGACAACATGGCCAGTATTTGCATCGACTAAAACTACATGAATTGCAGCACCCTGCTCCCCCTCAACTTTCCCTCCTGTGAAGAGCGGAAGAGACAACCGTGATCTAAACTGCAGCTGCAAGTTCCTTCCATCCGGACCTTCAATTCGCTTGGGCGATGCTCTGACATCAAATTATTTCAAATTAATGTTGTGACCCCCGGACTAAAACAATCTTTTGTTTGTTCAAGTGAATGCGCGCACACGTGAGAGGGAGAGAGACAGACAGACAGAAACAGAGACAGAGATAGAGAAGATAAAGAAAAAAAATAAAACAAGGCAACAGTATCTTCCAAGAGAGAAGATAATTAAACCAATTTCATGACAAAAGGCCACACCTTCCATTTAGTCTAGGAGGCCCCAACTTAGCCAGTGCTCGTTCAACTTCCTCGCTGACCTGCTCGGAATCAATTACATGAGAAGTTAGGAGATGCCAGGTCATAGTATAGTGATACATGATCTATCACGTCAAGGAGAAGCGCAGTATCCTTCTTCTACATCATATCATGTTTCAAACACAAGAAATTGAAAGTATTAAAGCCAAAAAAACTCAGGCTGTTAGAAACCATATTGAAACTAGCGATTATGGGCCATGAAAATGTTGTAAATCTAATTGACCATCTTCTCAATGTAAACAGAACATCAACTTACAGTAAGAATTGCCTCGAAATAGAAAAACTATCTCCAGTTAAGAAGAAGAAACAACTGTATTCATTTCATCACAATGCATTCAAAGGCACATTATTTACTAGATACAAGATCAAAATTCTCAAACCATGTCATCAAATGTATGATAAAAAAAACCAAACATATACCGAAAAACCAAAAAAGAGCGCGGTATCTTACAACTCTACGAAGGATAGGTTCCAATGATGAACACAGCTTCTGTAAACTGTCAACCTTGAGAGCTTCTACAATTACACTGCACAATTTGAAGTCGTATAAAAAAAATTGCATATTACAAGAAACAAACAAATGTTCCACCAACATAATCACCCTCCAGTAAATTTTGCAGTCTATCAGAGAAATTTGACTAAGGTGTCAAATTGCAAAATTTGCAGCCTTAGAGCAATTCTAGAGTTACCGTATGTAGGAATGACATTCTGGAGATTAAAGCAATGCGAGTCATGCAGCTCAAGTTGAGAGAGCAAAAAGATGCAAATAAATATCAAGAGATGCTTGGGATAAAACACACTAGTGATTCGAGAACAAGTAATATAGGGAAGACCTGCCCCAGAAAGAAGCAATGCAAATGAAAATCCGCAGAGAAAGAACAATGTAAATAAATGATGGAGGAAACCACAAGAGCAAAGCCGACACAGGAGAGGAGCTGTAATTTATTATCTCAAAGCAGATGGAAACTCCCCAGAAGTCAAACAGTTAAAAGACCAATGTGAATGGAGTAAGGACAGAAAGAAACATAAAAGCCTTCAAAAGAACAATACCAAACAAGTTAAAACTAAGGACACAAGATTCTGAAACATGACATCATGGCCCTGCTCACATTTATTTATTATGCCAAAAGCTTCAAAATATATAGCCTTTTCAAGGTGAATTATAGCTAAACGTTTTGTTTGGCAAAGGCTGCCAAAACTTCAATGAAATAGGATTACACTAGTTGGAGCACCATAAAATAACTTCATTCACAGAGGAGGAGGGGGGCAAGGACATATAAGGATAGGCTCCACATGCCATTGAAAGTGAGGGGGAAAACCCTTAATGGTTCAGCCTGCTGAAGTAGCAGTTAGAAAAAAATCCCATTCCGAGAAGCAAAGAGCCACGGTTCATTTCGACTCGATACAAAAAAGAAAAGAAAAAAAAAAAAAACTCCTCAGTTTGCGTCACAAACGTCAAATTGACTAAATTGAGTGCGAAAACACGAGACCTTCTCAAAAGTACAATCTCGCGCAAGAAGACGGGGTGGGTATGCTGAACGACAAACAAGCACACTTCAACAGACGGGTGGGTATGCTCTTACCTCGCAAGAGCAGGCCGCTTTCTCTCCTGCTGCTCGTCTTCACCCTCCAAGCTCCTTTTCCCTCTGTTATTCATCGAATTGGTCCTGTCCACGTACCTAGCCTGCCGGTCCATATTCCCAGCAGATCTGCAGGACACGGAAAAACCATCACACCCATCAGCAGCTCCCCCGGCTCAAATCCACGGGACCCCGAGCAAGACACGAGCACACCCACCCCCATATCCCCAAAAGCGGATCTAAAACAACAAACCCACTCTCAGGCTACCCTAGGTTCCATCCCAACACTCCAACACACGGCAGCAGAGGCAGCAATCAGGAAACCCCCAAACCAAATCTCGACGCTGTTCGCGAGATTCCAGATCTCGACCCGCCCTCATCCGGCCTAACCCGGGCCCACAGGCGAGAGACGGATTAGAGGCCGGGAGCACTCCGAATCGGAGCGAGGAGCTCGCCAATCAATCCGCCCGACGGCAGGATGATGACGACGATGACGATGACGATGACGATGACGATGACGATGACGATGACGATGATCAGCGAGCTTCCCCGCTCCGATCATCGGAAGCTCAATCGCATCCCCGAAAAACAGAGAAAGAAACAAAGGAGACGGACACAGCATCACCACATCACAATCACACAGGACTACACACAAGTAGAGATAGAGAGAGAGAGAGAGAGAGAGAGAGAGAGAAAACCTGAGGGCGGTAATGGAGGGGGGGGCTCCTTTGGGTGGAGCGAGAGAGAGAGAACCCCGAACGCTTTCCCGAGAAAATCGAAGGGATTTGGGAGCTCGTGTGCGCGTTGTGTGGGCGAGAGAACTGTTTGCGGGAGGCGAGTCTCTGCTCGGTCTCTCTCTCCTTCTCTCTTTCTCCAGCTTCCCTCTTCTGCTATAAATATCCAAAGTCCACTCTGACGACTTGTAGCTGAGCCAGTGGCAGTGCTCTTGTGCTACACGGGTCTACCTTATCAGTCCACAGCCGCAGCCGCTTGTCTCATCTAATCCTGATGACGATCGCGATGGAATGGCACGTGTCGGGAGGATACAGTAGAAGCCCAATACCTACACGTGGGAATATCGCCGAACCCGAGCCTGTCTAGTGGTGGCCACGGGCCGGTTTTGGCCCGGAACTGGCCCGGTCAAACCCGGGCCCGGCCCGTTGACCAGGCCCGCGGTTCGGAACCGGAACCGGCCCGTGGCATACAGGCCCGGTTCCGGTTCAAGAAAAATTTGAACCGGCCCAAAATCGGCGGTTCCGGACTGATTCTTCGAAAAAAAAAAAGACGATGAAGAAGCTGCAGTGCTGCAGCAGCAGCCTGCAAGCCCTGCAGGCCTCCCCCCTCCCCCTCTCTCTCTTTCTCTCTCTCTGTGCATCAGTCCATTTTTATCTTCTCCTTCTCCTTTCTCCTTTTCCTCCTTCTTTTTCTCCTCCGCCCACCCCCTGGCCCTGTCTTCCCAGATCTAACCCCCGCCGCCTTCGCCGCCGTTGTCCCCGCCCATGGCCGCAGCCGCTGACGCCGACGCCCACTCCTCCTTCCCCCTCACTACCCTACTCCTCCTCCCCTTTTCTCCTCCGCCCGCCCCCGGTCTCCCCAGATCTGACCCTCGCCGCCGCCGCCGCCGCCGCCCCTATGGCCGCAACTGCCGACGCCCCCTTCTCCTCCCGGACCTCCCCTGCTCCCGACCCCAGAGGAGGACCCCCCGCTCCTCCTCCCCGTCCCCATCCCCGAGCCCGTCCCCCTCCCGGCCCCCTCCTTCTCCCCCTCGTCGCCGCCCCCGTCTCCCACTTCATCTCCTCGCCACCTTGAACCCTGCCATCGCCACCATGGCCAAGGCCACGAAGCCCGAGCGACAAACAACGGAGGACCAGCCCTGCAATTTTTATTTTATAATTATTTTATTAAATTTTAAAATAAGGAACCGCCCGGAACCGGAATCGGCCCGGAACCGCCGGTTCCGGTTCATTCGTGGCCACGAACCGGAACCGCCTGTTCGGAACCGGAACCGGCGGTTCTTGAACCGTGGCCATGTCTAAGCCTGTCAACGTATCCAGTCGGATCTATATTTACTCTAAAGTTTAAGCCAATAAATTATGTATACTTTGGTGTGTACATAATTGCTTCGGCACATAAATCTTGCCTTTTAATTTAAAATGTTCACTTTAATGGATGTCTCGAAATTCACTCATGATTTGAAATATTGGCTCGGTAATTACTTAGGGTAATTACTTAGGATAATATAACAAAACTAGGGTTCTCAGTGAGAAAAATGAAATTCAGAAAATTAATAGCTCGAATCCTCTCGAATATTTCCACTGGTAGCCGTTCGGCTAATTTTAGAGAATGGGTGTGTGCGATCATCACTACATCTTATGTACGATCCTGGAATAATTTTCAGGCACTTGGGTTAAACAAGATTCTAATATTTCGACAACAATCGTATCCATTTTTTTTTTGCATAAATGTGCCGTAATATTGCCTGCCCAATTAACTCATGTGCATGTGACTTTACGTAATTTTTTTTGGATTAATACCAAAAAAACCTCAAACTTATATACCTGTGACAAATTTATCCCAAAACTAATTTTTTGACCAACAAAAACTCCAAACTGGTACATTTATTACAAATTTACCTAAAACTAATTTTTTTTACCACCAAAAATCACAAACTGATACATTTGTGATAATTTTACCCTCCGTTTAATTATACAATACAAAAAAAAATCACAAACTAGTAGACATGTAAAATCCTAAACTGATATATCCATCAACTATCACGTGTCATTTAACTAAGAAATTTGTCAATAATATTTAACGGAAATTAAATGAGGGTAAATTTATCATGAGTATACTAATTTGAGATTTTTAGTAATTAAAAAATTAATTGAAAATAAACTTATTACAGATATACCGGTTTGAGATTTTTGGTGATGTTAACTTCTTCTCCTTTTTTTTTCATGGCAAGCAGTGTTGCGGGCCTACCACCATCCGCGTACCACCTGATAATTCCCGACGACGACGAATAAAGAGTTTGCTTTCCTTTTTGGCCCCATGCGGATCGAGAGAGTTGGATCCCATGATGCGTGCCCCCTCGAGCACCTAGGATCGCCCGCGACGGGAGCCAGCGCCATCGTGACCGTCCATTTGCTTGTCCGAACGCGGTTGATCACGCGCGCGTACCATTGGCCCCTTTTTTCCCGAAAATGTTCTTTTCCTTTGCCTTTTTCAATTCGAGTTCTCGAGTCCGACAAAGAAAAGAAAAACAAAAAATTCAGTTTTCGAGAATCAAGTGGACGTCAAGCGTACCAGCAGATGCAGACGTCACCTTTGTCTTAGCTGGCTGTTGGGTGTCATCGCGGACCATTTAATTCGTCTAATTCCGAACATGGTACATTACATGTTTTATGCTACCACACGAGATAAAGGAGGACGAAAGCATTACTGTTCTAATCACTAAAAACAGAGATTTATCTCGGGCAGGTCCATTACTAAAACAGGAAAGTGTTCGCTCGGAATGAAAGCCGGTCGGCTGCTACATCGAACTAGGCTACTCCCATTAGCCGCCCAATGAGAAATTGGAATGCGAAGGTTCAAACCGAGGAGCAAATATGAGTCGGTCGAGAAGATGGATTCGCGTTCGTGACGGCGCCCGTTTCTGCTTTTCCGTGGGCCCGGTGAAATGCTTCCAGGTTTCTCTGAAGCTTGACTAGCAGCTGGGAGCATATCTCAGGAGGAGTGCAGGGACCACACATGAGGTAGATGACATTGCCCAGCGGCCTCACGTACACCCCATCCTCACGCAGCATCTGAAGGAGAGCCCTCGAGTATAGTGAAGCGTACCTGCGAGAGAGTCTTCATCGGTTTAGAAGACGTGTTTCTGACGCGTGACGAAGGAATAGGCAGGCACTGGCCCGACAATACCGAATTGACAACGTATGGGCATAAATGGCAGATGCAAATCTTTAGTGGATTCTTGAGAAACGGGAGAGTACTCCTTAGGATAATCTCTAAGAAGACAGGATCCACCAAGATGATGTCGTAAAGAAAAAAAACCTCGATTTTACATGGCTAATGTCGGCCGGTGCAAGTTGAGATGAACAATGAACTAAGTCCCAGCAAACTACTAATTGCATCTGCTTGTAAGTGGGGAAAGTGAATTGCTTTCTGATTTTACCAATTTCTCTAACATTGACAAGGATGGCATCCTTTCCAGAAGGTGCCTGCTAAAACATCCCAATATTATGTGCCTTAATCATCATCTAAACGGTGAGTTAAGACTGCAAGAGTACATTGAGTTGGAAGTGACGTAGTGACATTGCTTCTCTATAGAAGGTTAAGAAGAGTACCCAGCATTGGAGCCTTCAGCTCGGAGTTCCAGGGCAAAGAGAGTTCCCAAGGAGATAACTCTTTGGACTGCTGGGTGAGACGAAATTTGCGTGACTAACTCGAAATCCCACAACTGCAAGAGCTCAAACATTGTGTATTATTGAATTATCTGCACAGATACGTATAAATAGGAATGGATAGGAGATGATGCTATTAGTAACGCTGACCGCATCATCAACTATTCAAGCAAACAGAAAGTTGTTAGTTGACAAGCATATATATATGCTTCTCAAATGTTTATTTTCCCCACACTTCTATTATATCTAGGAAAAGCGAATCTCTTACTAATTAAAATCATACTCTTGAGAATAAAGAGCAATTTCTTTTACCTCTCTAAGCACCTTCCCTTGAGGAATAACGTTGTGGTTCATCTGAGGATCTTTGAACCACTTGATGGATTTAGTGGCCGCTGTGCACCCGACAGCATGTGCAGAGTACGAGTGTCCATGCAAAAGCGCCTTGAGCTGTAACAAGACAATTCAAGCATTTGACTCGCACCATGGATATATGTATGGTAGTTTTCTTTTGATAGGCAAAATGTATAAGGTGACTTGCCAGCATCCAACCACACGGTTAAATGTACAAACAACCTATGGAAAACATTAACATTGCCCTTGCCTTTAAATTCAAACTAACTAGCATGCATTTTCCACTATTAGATTCGGAAAAAGCGTGAAAAAAAGAAGAGGTGTGTAACTATATTCCATCGACAAAATAATGCTATAACAGTGTAATGCTTGCTATAGGGAAGTCAAGACATCTGTGGCATGTGAAATTTCACTTTAAAAGATAGAGTGAATCCAGGAATTCGGCAAAATATAACTCAAATACAAAACGAAAACTGGTATATGGTTAAAAGCTTAAAGCGACACTAGAGCTGATAAACGAGTCATATTAAGACTGCATAATAAAAGAAACTATCAAAGCTATTCTGCAAGTTAAAGTGCTGCACAGCATTTGTAAGAGACAAACATCTGTACCAGTTGCTATAAAGGTTCACTAAGCGAACCAAATGCAGCCATCGAACTCAACAAACAGATTTAAAGCATAAATAAAATCATAGGACATCAGTTACAGTGCATTTTAAGGAGTATGCTCTATCAACCATAATTAAGAACAAAACTTGATTCCTTACTGAAAATACAATTAGATAACATCACCCCCTACATTTGCCTGTTACGCAGATGGAGCATTTCAAGTTGTACCATGAATCATGACAAAAGGCGAGCTGTCAAAATGCATCAATCAGGAAGCAGTCAACACCTTATCATAAATTCATGTTATTTCTATCATGTTAGCCACGAGAAGATACCTTTGATTCCCCAAGAAAAGCAGTAAACACAGCATTTGTCGCCAATGTGACAGCCAAGGGTATCATCCCACCAGTCATCAATTTCGCAAAGCAGGCTATATCGGGCACACATCCAAGCAGTTCTGCGGCAGACTGGGAAAACAAGTAAATCACATCCCACTCCAGCTAGAAAAATCACTGAACAAGTACATGAAAAGGTAAAACATTCGTAATCAACCAACCTCTGTTCCCAAACGCCAGAAACCAGTGAAGACTTCATCAAATATTACTGGAATCTTTTTCCTTTGGCACTCGTTAACAAGTACACGTTGAAAAAGTGGATCAACCATGAGCATACCTCCAGCTCCTTGTATGACTGCAAAATTGATTTGCACAATTAATCATATCCAAATATTCCGAACAGCATAAAACATAGAATTTTGTGCTGTGGCCTTTCAACTAAAACAATTGAGATATAGCCAAAAAGCAGTATGACTGGGAAAACAAGAATGCAAGAGTAGGTTACTCTGGCTCAGGGAAAATAGTTTTACAAATCAAGGACTGAAACTCAGTCCACAACAGTGAACAAACATTATAACTTCTTAAGAACAACAAGGCCCATTAGAGCAGAAGGAATCCCATTATTAGCCCAAAACAATGGTGTTTAGCACTATATGGATACCCTCATCTCAAACGCAGTGAAACTAACTTTATGTCCATCCTGAGGCAAAACCAAGAGAGAGAGAGACAGAGAGAGAGAGCTGATGAGGTTATGCAAATTAGCAAATCAACCCTATCCCTGACCTGAGGAAAAAAAAACTAATAAATTCAGATGCATTTGACCGTGGGAGAGTTTTCTTGCCTGGTTCTATAATAAGTGCCCCAATGTACTTAGATCCCCTTGATCCTGATAAATGTTGGGATATATATAATGAGTATATACCAGAAAGATCTGATTCATCCCTGCTCTTGCAGAAAATTTCATCACGAGAACCGAACGCTGCACAAATTTGAAGACAACTTAATTATGGCCTAATGACAGAAAGCAGAGCCAAGAGAAAAACCTTGTCTAGGTGAATGTATTAGAAGATAACGTACTCATTTTGCCAAATTCAAAACTTTTATTATGTATCATCGCTGGTAACGAAAGCTTCCAAACACTTCTGTGCAAAAAAACTGTAGGAGGATCCAGAAAAAGACCTCTCCCAGTGTACCTGTAAAAATTAGTGAGCTTCCCTTTTAAATAAACTAGAACTCATAACTTGCCATGATTTGTTCTTGCCTGTGACTATACATCAGGCACAAACCTGGAAAACTGCCACTTTGCCAACAGAGAAAAAGCAAAATGCATGAACAGCCAAGAACAGCAAGTCTAAAAGATTAAAGAAACTCTTAAGCAATGGAATCAACATTACAATAAGACTAAGCCATTGTAAATGCATGCAATATTGCCTCCATGAGGATGATTTTAAATTTATTAGTTCCGAACACACCTCACTCCTCTTCTTTTGCCTATAGATACTAACCAACTAGGACCAAATGCCTTGATGTAAGCTTCAAAGTCTTAAGACTCTGACTGACAAACAGGTAGCATAAACAAGGAGACAGTACATTATTATCTAACTACATACACAGCATATTACAAACTATGTCAGAATAAAAATTGAGAATTGACCTGGCTATCTATCTGTCCTTAGCCCTTTTAAGCAATACCAAGCAAGACTTATGACAGGCAAGGAAGTTATGCCTATAGCCTAGCCTGGTCCCACTAAGACAAAGAACTTTTACAAAATACGCTAGAGCTCCCTTTCCCCACGAAGCAAGACAAGACGGAAAGGGGAGAAAAAAGAAGTCAAGTTACGTTTACACATCCATTGCTTCATCCCTAGTACAGTGACCAGTTCAAAATACAGGGAAAAGTATTCTCCAAAAAAATAGCTGAAAATGCCAACAGCTATATAATGAATACATATTTTTCAAGGGAGAAGAAAGAATAGATTCTTCAGTACGTTTCATGAACAAATGGCCATACCATGGTTGCTGAATAAAGCCGGTATAGGCTGATGGCGATTGTGCTTCCATAGCACCTAGAGTATCTCCATGATAAGAACCCTTGAGAGCTAGAACCTGCAGTAGACGAATTTGAAAACATACATCAAACACTGATTTGACGATATTACAACTACAAAATCGCATGGGTCATGGGTTGTTTGGCTTGTAGAGTGGAATGGGATTGGATTAGAATGATATAGACTACAGGCCCTTCTAGAGTTGAAAACCTCACGTTATCATACCAAAAAGATGGTGTTCTATTAGGATTACATCAGGTATATAATATATCCATAATTCCCGCCAAACAAACATGCAAAGTTATAGAGATTTGTGCCTAGCAAAACAACTCAAATCGATCAATCCAATTAAGGAGTAGAAAACGAACCAAGGCCAAGCGTAAACAAAGACCAAAAACCTTTGGTTTTTACATCAACAGTGACTACTATTAGAGCATATATAACCTCCAAAAAATGTCCTCACAAAGAAAATGAAGCAATGCACACAGAGTACATTAGACCACAAACCAAGTAAACAAGCTAACTAAAACCCTTTTATTAGAAAGGTGACAGAAAAGAATGAAACCTACCAAAAGTTCTGGCCGTTTTTCAGTAGCATCGCCAATTGAATTTTCTGGAAGAATTCCTATATCAGCAGAAAATACACGGAAAGCCATCTTGAGAGCAATCTCAATAGCAGTAGATCCATTATCCGAGAAATATACTCGAGAAGCCCAACCTGAAAAAGGTAGATGCAGTCCCCAGTTACAGATAAATTGAGCACTATAAGTCCACTAGGTGCTCGTGTGTAAACTCAACAATCAAGGAGTGCACTAGGAGTCGAGGTTGTACAGTCATATAATTAAGTAGCATAAGCAAAACGACTCAACCTTAAAGCACACTAGTTATTCGGTCCCAATTCAACAACCTAAACTAAACTGGAAAAGGTCAACAAACTTCAAAAAAGAGCATAATAAACATTTATATACAACCTGATTCAATTGAACATGTATATACTTGGTAACATAAGACACCCGAAAGGAAAACAAAAAAGCACCAGAAGAGAGGCCAAAGTCAAATTTTGATAGTATTGCAAACAAAAGTTACGATGATCGCTAAGATGGCGCAAGAATATCTTCTGACCTTCTCCAACACCACCCAACAAAAGCTCCGCACATTCTAACGCTGGCTCGTAAACATTTTCTGGGAACATCACATGCCCAAATCTTGCAGCCGCATAACCCATGTCCCTTGCAAGCTCAGTCTGTAAACACCTAAACATGTCCACATTAAAAAGAAAATTCAGGAGATCTATCACAATGCACAAGAAACACTACAAATGAGAAACACCTCAAAAGGAAAGCAAGAGAATCAAGCAAACTAATAGAGTCTGTGCTCTCTGATATTGGTGTATCTTACTACCGTTACATATTATTGTCTAGTGAAACAAGAGGTGAGGCACAATTGTCGGACTATATTCACCTTCTCTGCTTAGATTGACAACATTTAATAGAAAACATTTCCACTCCATTGCTTCATATGCCAATTTTCCATAGAAAACATAGGAAAATTTGACTAGTAAAAATAAACCATACTCACGCTAAGGTCTGAAAAAAGAAAAGAGGAGAAAAAAGACAGACAAACCAGAATAATGCACAAAAAAAGATAACCTGAACATATGCAACTCACTAAGTACTAATTCTAGGGCTTCATTTCTTCTCTACCTCCTCTGCTTCAAGGATTATTAACCAGATGGTCATCCTTTACTTGGTACTTACATGTAAATAAAGAAAGACCGCCCAGACAAATGTGGATAATAGGGGCTTCATATGTGTTGTCTAGCAACCAATAACAATTAATCCTTGTTTAGGAGGGGGCCACTCAAATTCAGGAGGTAACAAGGCATTATTTAGTTTCAACTGCTGGCATTCAAATTCAGCAATTATTGCTTGTTTACGAGGATAAGCAAATAACACAACATCGTTGATTTCAAAATTCCTATTGTAAATGAAAAAAGTTTGATTAATGAGAAGATGCCTGGACTAACAGAGGGAGCTCAAAAGAAAATATGCTGATAATTAACAGTTCATACATCCAACTTGTTGTATCTTGATTTCAACAGAGTTTTCATCATGTCTAACATAACAACACAAAACAGCTAATTACCATCACACATAAATAAAATTTAGGAAGCAATTCACTAAGGAAAATGTTAACGAGTGTCCCTTGGGCACGTCTTAACCGTTATCGAATGTGCTTTGGAAATTTAAAAGTTACCATTTGAAATAAGCGAACTTATTATAATGTGTATTCTTCCATTTTCCAAGTGTGTTGGAAAGTGTTATTTCCACTTTTAATTGACTTAACTAGTGCCCTAGGGGCACTAGTTAACAAGACCCATTCACTTATAAGCATCCTGCTTCAAAATTCCATCATTTGCAGAAATAATTGCTGGATTTGTCAACAAATTCTTCTGGCATCAATTCATAGTAACCACCAATAAGCACACACATGAATAACCAAGAAGTAAGAATGACCTGTAAAGAAGCATTAGGGCCTTGGGTCCACCAACTTGCGCAAGCATCAAACATTTGGTTCAAAGATTTATCATCCTGATCCTACAACAAGAAAATGAAGTCACTTTTTGCAATATTTCATAGAGGTGTCAGTGATTAAGTAGCAGTACATTTTCTATCAAGTGACTTGTGTGTGTGTGTGTTGGGCGCAGCCGGGGCGGGGGGGGGTCGTGGGGTGGGTTTTGTTGTTGTATTCCAATTGTAGGAGTGTGTAATACCATAAAATGATCGAGACAAACCTTGAAAACTGTAAAGTTTTCACCATGCCGTGAATCAATCACAGTAACGCCATCTTCTGATACAAGTGTATGCTGAGTGAAAGGCCACCAGAATATATCTCTTGCCTTCTTAGGCATATCAAGCAATGTCTGCATTCGTTCCAGATAAGATGACTTCATTATGTTCTTCAACACATCAAATATGCCTTGAGAATCGATAAACCATTCCCTCAGGTCATTTGAGGGATCTTCTGGAACATGTGGCAGCACAAGCACTGGCACCCTATGGCATTTAAAAAGAAAATTAAGCTGAAAAATTATTTTATGCAGTGGGACAATTGCACAACTAAAAGCATGACTCACACTCCCATTTTAAAGATTTTCAGGATGCAGCATATATTTTAATGAATAAAACTAGAATCCTCTGGCATAGATAATAGAAACAACTGTAAGTACCTATTACGAAAATAGGCCATCAGTGGCTCCTCATTTAGAAGCCCGTGATCTTCAAATACAACAGCAACCACATCGTATCCTCGAATTCTTAAGCTTTCATAAGCTGAAATTGTTGCTGAAATTCCACCTAGTCGTCCATCTCCAACAAGAACAGCAGGTAACCTGAAAGGCCTATACAAAAATTGCACAAAAGAAGTAAACGACTGGTTCAGGAAGATAGCGAGAGAGAGAAATGACAACTCAGTATCAAGGGGGTGGTGCCATGGAAAAACGCAGCATATAGCAGTGCCTTAACACAATTCTCCTAAACAGATGGTTCGTTAGTGTAAGAGGATCAGTGACAGATACATAATCGATTAGGAGAGATAATAAATTATTTAGAAGAGTCTTGACTTGGGGAAAGAAGATAAAACAAAAATTATTTGGAACATTCACAATAATTTAGTATATGGTAACACGTGAGTTGGTTTGAGCATAGACGCCCTGGGGGATGATCACTCCCTCCAGCCCCCTTGGGTTCATCCTCAACAAGGATTAACCATAAGTGCAAAAAAAGTGGTGGACTTTCCACACTGTCGTCGCTTAAGAACCATTGGCATCAGAAACTGACGATCATGTAATTAGGAAGAGAGCATCATCAACCAAATATGGGGCATGTTTTAAGCCAGAGGACCCGATTACCACATCAAGAAAAATCAATTACTGGGTTCACAGTCTCAGCAAATGAGATGTGCAACATTTCCAAGGGCACACCACTGCAAAAGGGCAGCAATCGCATCCTCGAAACATGTAATATCTCATATTCTACTGGATACGGAAGCCAAAGAAGTACAACGTGAAGAATAGTTTGCGAAAGAGTTGACCTTTTGTCTTCTTTAAAGACGCGACAGCAATAAACAAAAACAAATGAGAAGACATGAAAGGGAAAAGATCGAGTCAATTTTAAATGGCGCACGAAACCCGCGAATGAACAATTCAGTATGCTCCCCTATGAAAACAAACACCGACCAGGACGTGCTTTCGCAGATAAAAAGGACAGAGGGGAAAGCGAACGTACCTGTACAAGTCGCACTGAAGAGTGCCAGAAGGTCCTGGGCTCGCAACTCCGCCAGAAGTCTCGACCACGCAAAACACCTCCCCCTCGCCATCTCTCCGGTCGACCCTCAATTCTTTCTCTACCATCTCCACCACCACACTGTCCTCCACCACACCACTCTCTCTCTCCGCCGCCAAATGAGGCGAGACCGCCTCCTTCCAAGCGAAGACCGTCTCGCTTACCAGCTCCGAGACCGCCTCATCCCCGTCCCCATTCCCGCTCCTCTCGCCTTCCAACCTCCTCTCCTCGCGAACCCCCAAATCAACCATCCCGAAATCCGAATCGCCCCCGTCCCGAGGCCGCGCCTCGGAGAGGGAGAGCGCGGCGGCGGAGGCGGCGGCGGGGGCGGAGGCCCTGAGCACGCGGTGCGAGGCGAGGACGGGGAAGCGGGGCTTGCGGAGGAGCGAGAGGGAGGCGAGCTTGTCGAAGAGGAAGAGGGAGTCGGAATCGGAGGGGAAGCCGGTCTGGACGGGCTTCAGGTAGAGGAACCTGGAAGGCGCCGGGGCGGGGGAGAAGAGGGAGGCGAAGGCGAGGCCGGTGGCGACCAGAGTCTTGCCGACGGAGGTGTTGGAGGACCAGATGAGGAAGGCCGGGTGGGCGAGTGGGACCCGGAGGGGAGAGGCGGCGGCGGCGGCGGCGGAGGAGGAGGAGGTCCGGTGGTGGCGGAGGAAGAGGAGGAGGGGGAGCTGGTGGCGGTGGCGGGACAGGCGCGCAGGGCTCATGGTGGCCGCCGGCGGGAGGGAGAGAGGGGGAGTGGAGTTAGGCGAGAGTGAGTAGGTGGCGAGGATAGAAAATGGTGGTGGGAAATTTGAAAGGGGGAACACAGGGTCGGGATGGGCCGCACCAAGTTCTATTTGGGCTTTGGCCCAATGGCCGACCTCAACAGCCAAATCCGGCCCAATGAAAAGTCAAAAACATTTAATTAGACCGAGGCTCCATTTGTTTCGCAGGAAAAATGAATAATTTGGAAAATATTTTTCTAAAAAATGATCATTTATATCGCTTGAAATAATTAGTCGATTAACAGTATTATCATTACTATCAACAAATCATGTCTTAATATTTCTGTGGCCGACGAAAATATTTTTGGTTCTTATAGCTTTTGTAAGTGATACAGGCGATGCAAACGTATCATCGGAAATGAAAAATATTTGACTTTTGCTCATGTAGAGCTAATATATTTTTTGCATAATAATTCCTGCTAGTGACTAGTGCATTACAAATTATGGACATCCCCACGTGCGATGTTGATTGAAGGTTTTGTTGGACTGATGGAGAAGATTAACTTGGTTTACTGTACCAAAAAAGAATGCCATATGGTCCGTCTAACCAGTGTAATGTGTCCTCCATACCTGAACTCCGAACAATAATCTCATGCAAGAGTTATACATACATATTCGGTAGAAACTAGAAATAGTACCTGTTGGGTTAGCTCTTGCCCATTACAGACCATGAATTAGAAACGTCGTCCTTAAAATGTAGTACATCGCCAATTTCCATACGTTTCTTTACCAATTTCGAAGTGTCAAACCTTATCTTTGCTCAAAAGAAAGAAAAGGTTGGGACGGGGTTTGACTTACCTCACTCACCCGCTGGAATGTTTAGTTTAAGGTGCTAACGAAGTATGAACCATCCGCCGGGCGAATCTGTCACTGCAGTCCTACCAAGCGCAAGCGGGAGAAGCCCAAAACAGGCAATACACCTAAACCCAGACGTGTCTTTGCGGACTAATAAGGTTAATGGAGTAACTTTACTTGAAAAAGTAGAAATGTTTAATGAAGCACTGGGTCTTGCTTCTAAAACATGGTCATGTAAGAAGAGGAAGCTCCAGAAGTTCCACAATGATCTTCGATCAAAGGGAACTCTATTTTCTCTAAAACTGATTCGTCAACTTCATCTCCAAAGCAGAAAAGTTGCCATTGTCTCTCCTCCATTCCCATGGCAAATAGTGCTCATAAAAGCAGCCTTTCATCCAATTCTTTTTCCTACTCAATTATATCCTTCTAACATCCAAAGTAATCAACTCATTCCACGAAGAAGGGAGTTTTAAATGTATATTTTACTGTATACA
Organism: Syzygium syzygioides; assembly: GCA_031216285.1. Classification (NCBI taxonomy): domain Eukaryota; kingdom Viridiplantae; phylum Streptophyta; class Magnoliopsida; order Myrtales; family Myrtaceae; genus Syzygium; species Syzygium syzygioides. Next base: position 1,138,084 of record CM062244.1, read on the forward strand.
TATTCCAACGACCAGGAAGAGAGAGAGAGAGAGGTAAAAAGAAGAGGGAGAAAACTATTAACGTGTCATGCTGAGTACTGATTGAACCCCTGACAAAAAGAGCTCTGAAGTTCAAAATCCGCACCAAAACATCTATGCCAAAGCATCAGCCATGATTGAACGCTGAGCCAGCTGCTGCTCATAAAGCTCACGGAATATACGGTACTTGGCATCATGGTACTTCTTTATCCTCGGGTCATTAGATGGATGTATGACCTGAACCGGATTAAATAGACAGATTCAGACCCAGTAATTAGAAGATAACGGAATTTCCTCAGAATGCAAGAACGTGTCAGGTACTAATTAAAGAGATTTCACTGTAAAATTCCTTATGCAATTAGTTTCCTTTTTTAAGTTCCCGAAAAGAATGTCTCATTCTTCAAATCACTAAGTTTGATGGAATGTCCATGTTCGAAAGCTTGCAGTTGAAGCAACCAAAATGTTACCCATTCATGCTCAAGTTTTCTCTCTTTTTTTTCGAAACTTTGAACATGGGAAACATCATTTCTCCCTCATTAGGCAGTTCATGCATAGACAGACATGAAAGGGCAGAGCTTTCCCACCAATACCAAACGGGGAATCATTCTACCATGCTGTTAAACTTTTCTTGGTTCCTTTATCAATCTCAAGGTAGCATCACAATTCATGAAAAAACAGGTAAAGTGAAAATAGCATGTCGTGCTCACCAGACCAGCAGAATTCAGCGCTTTCATGGCCTCTCCAAGACTAGAATATTTCTTTGCGGCGACTGCCCCAAGGATTGCAGCACCTAATAGCACAGACTCACTTTCTCTTGGAAGAATAATTGGGCAACCTGCATCAGTCAAGTACAGAGAATAACTTAGTCAAATAATATGGGCGCGGCAGGAAACTTTGAGCATGCACTTTCATTTTTACTTTTTAAAGTACTAAACAGAAAGTTTCATGGTGCAAATGGGTGGGACATTGATCTCAGAAAACCGACCTCAATCTTCATTTCAGACTACTCCCAACAACAGTGCAAACATAGAGGGAGTAATAAACAACGTTCTCTCATTGTCTCTGTCGGTAAAACGAATCTCACTTTCGTAATCCTCTAGTTATTCTAAATCTGTTGCTAGGCCAAGCAGGAACAAAAGAACAAGAAGTCGGAAATTACACTGTTTACATAAGCCTCCCACAGCAGTCATTCATATTAATTAGGGTAGAGTGTAGGACAGTTGAATCACGTTCAAACATGACAAGTTAATGTCAAGCGGATCAGACAATTGAAGATCAGACAGATGCTAAAGAGAGGAACTCGACAGCACAAATAGAAGGGTAGGAAGACCTATCCTCCAAACAGATGACAATTACACTGTGCTTGGGAAAAGAGTGAGGACAAAAAGAAAGTGAAATCAGTGAAAAGGGAAGGAATGAGAATTGTAGTCATAATTTTTTAATTCAGTTTGGATGGAAGTTAAATGGGTGGAATGAAAATGAGAAGAAAGTTGTTAAACAAAAATCATCAAAAGGTACCAATACTAACATTTCGAATTGAAAAAAAGCAAGAGGTGGGCTATTGAATTTCCTTTTCCTCTCCACTTGCAAAGAGAATGGAAGGTATTAATTTTTATCTATCCAAGAAATCACTTTCACTTTCACTAGGTTTCTCAAACAAGATAAGGTTATTTCCTTGCCCTTCACTCTTTTCCCTTCATATTCCTCCTTTCCAGACATAGGCTAAAAAAGAAGAGTACCTATGACGTCTGCATGTTGTTGAAGGAACAATGGATTCTTAGCCAGGCCCCCACATGCTAGTAGTGTATCAATCTGCAAAAGGAGTAGCAATATGCTGAACATGTTCTTTAAAACTTGTAGTTATCCTACTCCAAAGAAGTATAAAGAATCATAGATGCTCACTTTATGGCCATGGGCATTGCAATGCTCCACTATGTGGCGAGTACCATATGCAAGACTTTGGACAGTAGCTAAGTATAGAAGAGCCAATTGCTTCTCACTTGAATCAAGGGTTAATCCACAAATCACTCCTTTTGCTAGTGGATCCGCAAGGGGTGACCTGAACCATCAAAATATTAAGAGTATGAATTTCCAAATTCCAATAGCACTGACAAACTATGTCCAGAGTATCAAACTGCACTGAACAACCTCAGTACCTATTTCCGTGAAATTCCGGAAGGACATGAATATTCTCAGTCAAAGCAGCGAGAAAAGGAGTGTTGAGGTCATGCTTAAGAGATTCTAACATCTTGTTCAGTAGCTCAAATACTGATACACCTGGAAATATAACCAACAAAAAGTAACAGATGGGACAACCCAAAACTGCATAATTACAGCAGACTATAGGACACATTTCCAATACCAAAATTGTTGGCTTAGTTGGACAATTGATATCTTACTTTGTGAAGCAGCACGATTTGCAAGCAGTGGAGAAGCTACATGATTTTCAATCACGTGATCTAACAATGCCCCAGTAGCACTTTGGCCACCCTCTGTAAGCCAATACTCTGGCACCATTGCTGGAAAAATCAAGACGTAAAAGGATCCTTCATGTAAGAATCTCCTGTTCTTAAAGCTTGGAGTAAAAGAAACAGTCTAAGAAATGGCCCTTTTACGTCTAACTACTAGTGGATTAAATAAAGGCTGCTAGACTAAGAGGTGAATGAGATCAAATCTCTCATCCTAAAAGAAAAGGTCAAATCTCCTGGCATGCAGCTAAGAAAAGTCTAAACCACAGGACAGCAGTTTTAGGCACATATATTATAAACTTTCAAAGAGAAACAACAGTAAGACAAAGAAGGTTAAAAAGAAGAAATCAGTTGACAAGGTTAAGAAGATTGGGACAGAATAAATCGACTACTAGAGCTGGATGCTTAAACTTTTGCACCCTAGACATATCAAAGGTCCACAAACTGCGGGGTCAACAAGCCTCAACAACTACGACTGTCAAAAGATTCATTACACTCCAAGTGTGTCAGAGAAAGCTGACAGTTGGGAAACGACCAGAAAAGCGTAAAAGTATACCTGACCAAAATGGTCCCCAGACTCCTGGAATGAACAGCTTGCTCCGTGCTACAGCCATATGACAAGTGGAAGTACCACAAACAAGCACCATCCGATGGCATATGGCCTCCTTATCATTTTCTGAATTTTTCGTTTTGAAGACAAGATCATCAACTTTAGCTAAAAGCTACAGGAAAAGCAAAGCAAACTACACTAACATCACATATTAACCTTTATCTTCAGTGTCCGACTCTGGAACACTTTCTATAACCCCAACACCACCAGCATGAGCATCAATTAGCGAAGTTCCTACAGGAGTTCCTGCTATGAGGCCTAGTTCCTGGACATAAAGGACAGTGGTCAGAAAAATAAGAAAAGAACAAGAAAACTATTGACGATAAATGTGCCCTCAAAATTTCACTGAAAAGTAGAGTGCCCTCATCTTATTGTTAGATAAATATGCTTGCTTTGTTAATGGAATTCAAGTGAGAACCACTTGAAATCAATACATTTTCTTCAGTACAAAATTTCTTACCTTTGCAGCAACTGGAGTTAGACCAGTTCCCAGAGGATGTCCAGGGAAAGCTACACTTCTTCCTGTGGACATGAAACAGTCTTGCATTACTAATTACAATGAAAAAACTCAATGCTAATATAAGTGAACTCCTATGGCAGTGTGCAAAAATATCTGTGATACATATAACTCCCCGAAGGGTGATCAAGCAAAACAATACCATTAAGTAACCAAGTAGAACATAGAATAATACAAGCAGAGAAACCTAATAGTATCTTCCACCCAGTGCCTACAGCCGATGCACACAAATGGAAAGAGATTGGAAAGCTTATAGATTTTTGCTTCTATTCACTGGAATTTGAGCGCTACCATTATACAGCACAGAATAAATTTTGGCTTATAACTGTAATTTGAGTGACACCTTTCACAACAAAAAAGATGCCACACAAGTGGCATGGATTGTTCCTTCTCCAATTATATCTATAATCAATCTATTAGCACCTTTCTCTCATCACTTTCTAATAGTTGTATCAAACCATGAGCTTAAGTGAAGCAGAAAACAGCTCCTTGAGCAACATCTTGTTCGATTTCATAATAACAAGCAAAAGAAATATCTCTTGGACCTGCCCTCAGAATTTGTTTCAAATTTGGAGAGAAGGAGAACAGGGGAGATGATATATGATAAAGGATAAGAACATTACGGTAAAAAAACGAAGACAAACTAAAAATAGCCTAAGTCCATTGATAAATGTAATAGGCTCAACTGAGATTCTGAGCAAAATGACAAAACGTGATATAGAGAGAATCCCTTTGATCTTTCAACCATCAACATGGAACCAATACATTTCTTAGAAGACCGGAAATATTTCGAAAATCTACTCCAGTTCATCCACGAAACTGTAGACAGAAACAAAAATTATCTAACCAATCTTGGCATGATGACCATCCACAAGATCGGCCAGGCCAATCTCCTCCCAAAAGTCATCATCCCAGCCACAGGCTTCCATATCCCAAGAATCTTTTTCACTCTGCTGCATGTGTGCATGACCAAGATAAGTCCATTTGCATACTGTAGTGCACAAACTCCGAGTATCGTCTCCAGTTGCTCTGGCATGCAAAGAATGCATAAAAATTTGTTGAATCTGGTAATACTAGGAGATTAGCTGATCCAAGTACCTGTATGACAACCAGTCACTCAAGTCCATCCACCTAAACACCAGTGACCAGGACTCTTGCAAATTTTCTTTCACCCACAGGAGCTAGGGACAAAAGTTTGCAACATTAAAGGAGGATTCATTTAAAGTACAATTTAACCAAGATGAAAATCCAAAGGGCGATGCAACTAACTGGGACATCGTATTGTAGGAAACCAAGAGAAATCTGGGTTCAAAAGAGCTCCTTACTTGAAATATATGGGAAAACAGCAGCAAAGTGTTCTATATTTATGCAAACAAGTGAATGTTTTGATTCTTTTTTTCTTCGTATGCAGCAAGATCTGCAGGAATGCATTAGCTATCTTAAAAACCCAAGAGGGGATAGAAGAGAAAGTTTCAACAGCAGTGGAGAGCATGCCATCAAAAACCTAAACTCTCCTCGAATGATCTTTTCAATTGCAAGTGCAACTTCCACTTTTTTCCCCTTTTCTGATCAGGAATGCTCGACTAGGATATTTAAAAACTTCCAACAGCCACAACTCATCGTGGTGCAATATAAGAAGCATATAGAAGCCACCAAAAATCCAAGAAATTCCAAGTAGTCCCTGACGGAAAGAATAAAAACTCAAACATGAAATTTTTGGCAAAGCAAAGTTTCTTTTTGTTTTTCTCCTGTAGGGAAAAAAAGCTAATTGCCAGTGACGTTTTTCAACCTCTGAGAGCAGTCTTAAATAACTATTTCCGATATGGAGCAGGGGCACAAGCATCGTGGCTGCCTATACTGCAGAGTATCGACAGTAAATTCGAACAGTGAGTAACAAAATTTGAGAGTAGTCTTTAAAAGTCATAACATCACAGTCTTGCTACGAAAAGTACCTTAGGTGGTTCCATTTCTGGGGAAACAGCTCCACCGCAATATTGAAGTACTGGGGAGTTACTAGAATTGATCTTTTCAGCTTGCTTTATAGCTCTGTGATCCATCCAGACTATAATATTTCTTCTTGAATCGCCACTCCAGGAAACTGTTACTGGTGAACCATCAGCATCCACTGCAACTGCAAATAATTGTCCTATCCCATCAGAAAAATTCTATATTCCATGCACCGATAATAGCAGATTTTAAATTACTGGATGCTTGAGAGCAGCTAATTAGTAGAGACAAACCAAGAGAACAAGTGGCAGCGAACCCAATTCCGCTGACATCTTCACCAGATATATTTGCAAGGGAGCATGCTGCTTTTACAGCAGCACAAATCGCATGCCAGATATCCGTTGATGATTGCTGGTAACAAGTAGAAGTTTCAACAGTCACTAATTTCAGTTGCAGAGCCAATTTTCATAGCCATGACTCGCCAATAAGCAGGCCATTGATAAGGCAAACTTCAGACACTAAATTACCTCCACACAGCCACTCTCTTTCCATATTTGTATTGGACTGCTAGCAGACCCTAGTAGCTTTCCTTCCTCATCAAAAAGACCTGTACAACACATTAACAATTAAACGATTCTTTCCAATATCCCGAAAAGTATACTTTCTTCGGCACATGGAAGATATTTAATCTTCTGTATGTTCTAGCAATACATAGATACACTTGCATATTCAAAGCTCTCGGGACAGTTTCGCAATTTGAAACCGCCACACCATGCAGGAAGGACGTCTCGAGCTTAATCATCGAGACGTGTTCTATCAGTTTCTAACGATGACATTGTAAGAACTGCGACACGAATATGAATGTTTGAAGCATGTGGTTAGCCAAAAAAAAAAAAAGGAAACAACTGCTGGATTAGGACAGAACACTCAAAAACTCCAGCGAATGAAGACTTGGCTTGTCAGATACAAGCAATCTTGGCTTCGTAGGGAAGCAATCGAAACGGTTAGACACAGTTCATCGATATAATGCCTGATTAAGAGATTAAGCATGACTCGATCGATAAGATGGCCCTGGAAGTTCTATACAGATTGAACAAGAATCTACAGCCGAACACCTGCCTACTCCGACCTGGAAGTCAACTCCCACGCTAGGAAAATCGATGCAACAGCAAGCATTCGAAAACGAGACCGAGAAACAGATGACAATCATCATCAAATGCAAGAGGCCAAAAATCCTCCGGGATTGATAATCAGGTCATGTTGCTCCTGCTCATCATCATGCGCTCTGCTAATGTAAAGATGAGCTCGGGAACGAACCGGCGCGGGCGCTGCCGGTGCCGACGTCGACGCCGAGGAAGACGGAGCGGCGAGTCGCGGCGGCGGTCGTCGCCATATCGACGGCGACGAAGCGGTCCGAAATTTCGAATCGGAGGGGTGGCGCAGGTATCAGACCGGGTGCTTCTTTTGCCAGTCGTTGGCTTCTTCTTTTTTGGGTTTTTTTTTTCCTCCTCTTGCAGAATTTATTGGTTGTTAATTTTTTTGGGGTCTTGATAAATCTGAAAGGATAAATGCCGATTAGGATCGACCAATCTTGTTTCAGTTTTTCTCCCTATTTTATTTGCGGGAAAGTGACACAAACGGTTCCCGAACTTTAATACATATTCAATTTAATCCATAAATTAAATAAGAATATGAAATGTGATTCTTGAACTTTTAGTTAGTTCAATACCGTTCCTAAATTTTTAATACACGTTCAATTTAATCAATGAATTATATGAGAATGTGCAATGTAGTCATTGAAAGTCCTTCCATCAATTCAAGTTTAGAAACTACATTAAATATTTTCACATAGTTTATGAATTATATTAAACATATATCAAAAATCCAAAATTCGGAAACCACTTTGAACATTAGGCTAAAGTTTAGAAATTACATTTGATAAATTAGAAGTTCAAAAACCATTTTTAGCCTGAAGATTGTTTATGTCATTTTCTCTTTATTTGTTGATTGTTGTTTCAGCAAACTTTACTTTCGTGGTGGATTTATTTTACTCAAGAAATATATCTAAGAATTAAAATGGACCATTTTACAATTTTGGAGGAAAAACTAGTTAAAAAAACAATAATCAAATTTTCTTTCCATATCTATTACTATAAATGGATTTTTTTTCTCGGTTTACTCATCAAATTATATTCTTTTCCTTGATAATCATTTTGAATTAAAACACAAACGAAAATACATATGTGAACTATCGAGACACACGAATTGCTTGTTCCTCTCTCTCGATGTCTCTTTTTCTACTACAACTCTCATCGTGGCTATATCTCTGTCTACATCAAACCTTAACCTCTATGATGGTCCCAGAGCATCTGTTATTGAAATCTCAACAAAAGGTTGAAGACAAAAAATTGCAAAATATGTTGTGAGAATAACTTATATTATAAGTGAGTTTTTAGGGAGACGGATGATGAAAGAAAATTCAATATGAATGGGCTCCATTGCTCAATATTCTAATTTTGCAATTTATTCATTCATTTCTATTCAGACAATACTTTTTCTTATAACTAAACGCAGGAATTTTCATTCTATCATATCCCCACAATTTACGAGCAAAGATATTGGAATATTAATTCGTTCCATTCCCTAATTCCATTTCATTTCACTGTACAAAACTTAATGAAGCTTATATAATTAACTATTCGTTTTTTTTTCCGATATATTTATTTATCCTCCTATCCATTCAATATATGGGATAGGCGTCCACGTAGGCAATATTCAATTTTCGTCACGCTCCGATGTCCTCCAAATAGCAACACCGATTCAATTCAATCGGACTTATCCAAGGGATTGGATTAGGCATTTTGTGCAACTAAAAAGACAAAAGAAAATGATTTCGGTCGAATTGCAAAGGTGCAATCGAAATAATTCTAAAACCACATCAACTAAAGAAAGAGACAAAAACAGGTTTCGCCTTTGACATTGATTCGACGAGGTTGGGTGGGGTGGGGTGGGGTGAGGGGGAGGGTGGAAATCGCTTCGCAACGCCGACCACACGTTGAAACAGAGGCTTAAGAAAAAAGGGTAGAGCGAGCGGCTGGCCCCAACGTGACGCTCACGAGAAAGCCGAGCAAAAGGAGAGCGGCGGGGGCGCCCCCACACGGCCGCGCGCTCGCGGCGGCCGGGGTGGGCGAGGAGCGCGTGCGGGACGCGGGGGAGCCGCATATTCGTCGGAGGTAGAAGGGATAATGAGATCGAAGATGCTCTTCCCCCCCCCCCTTCTGTCTCTCTCTAGGAATGCGAAAACCAGGAAGCGCCACGTGTGACGTTACCGGGCGAGCTGGCATCGCTGCTTGTGGAGAGGCCCCGCACGCACGAGACGCCGTCCCCCCCCCCCCCCCCCCCCCCCCCCCCAAAAAAAAAAAAAAGGAAAATCATGGAACAAGGCCTTCGCTTTTTTTTTTTGTTGCTCGGCCTGTGCCCTGTGGCGCTCCTCCATCTCTCTATCTTCTTCTTCTTCTTCTTCATCATCATCATCTTCGTCGTCATCTTCATCTTCACCTTCATCGTCGCCTTCCCAGCTTCGCCGCTTTCTTCTGCTCTGAAGAAATTTCGATTCGACATCGAAAGGGGGAGAGAGAGAGATGGAGAGAGAGTGTGTGTTTTGATTGGCTAATCGGAGCAGCTGATTCTGAGCGGGGGGGGGGGGTTTGCGGTGGTTCGCCATTTGGCTCTCGGAGCTCGCGCAGGTACTTCGATTGAGTTTTTGCCGGAGATTTTCCTGCGATATGGCCTCGAGAGCTCGAGGTCGAGGTCGAGCTGATTTCGCGGTTTCGGTTGAGCTGCTGATCTGAGGCTAATTCTGAGTTTCGATTGATTGTTTCGCCGATTGCTCCGGATTGCTGCTGTTTACGGTGATTTTGATTCCCTGATTCTTTTGTTTTTTGTGTTTTTTGGTGTTGGTGTTGTTAGTTCGTATGCTCCGTGGCGCGCTCGAGAATGCGTCGTTCGATTGGATCAGGAGCCGCGGAGCTGGTGGCGGGCTTGATGGTGTGAGGCGTGTTACTCATGTGTAATAGAAGGGCTGCGTGCTTGAGCGAGTCGCTTGCGCAGTCTGAGCACGCCGCGGTCGGTCAGCGAGACGATCATCAGGCTGTTTGCTCGGCGATGGATAGCCCCTTGGCGGCTCCACCGTCGGACCACGGCTCGCACTCGAGCTCCAATGACGAGGCTCTGCGCTTCAAGTTCCTGTGCAGCTTCGGAGGCAGCATAATGCCCCGCCCGCAGGACGGGAAGTTGCGTTACGTCGGCGGGGAAACCAGGATTGTGTGCCTGCCTAGGGAGATTGCTTATGAGGAGTTGATGAATAAGATGAAAGAGCTCTATGAAGCTGCAGCGGTTCTGAAATATCAGCAGCCTGATGAGGATCTCGATGCGCTGGTCTCGGTTGTTAATGACGACGACGTGACTAATATGATGGAGGAGTATGATAAGTTAGGCTCTGGTGAAGGGGTGAGTAGACTCAGGATTTTTCTCTTCTCGAACACTGAGCAAGATGGCTTGACACATTATATAGACGGAGTTGAGAGGGATACTGAGCGAAGGTATGTTGATGCCTTGAACAATATGAACGACCCATCAGATTTTTGGAGGCAACCTGTTGATGATATTCACCTAACTGAACAGTTCTTTAACCCAATAAGTTTGGAGGGAAGCATCCACAGCCAGAGAAACAGTGACATGCCTGTGATACCATTTAACTTGCATCAACTAACAGTTCCACATGTGGGTTCAGGACAGTATCAGCAACCTGTTAATCAGAGGTACGGTGAAATGGATGCCCAGTGGAGTCCAGTTTACTATTCCCCACGGCATCATGGGCCAAAAGCTGACTTTCCATCTTCTCCTTCTTCTGCACGATTTCCCATGTCCTTTGGAGAATTACCAGACAGAGGCATAGATAGAATCCCGGATGAGCATGTGCGGCCTCAAGCAATCCATCAGCCAACCTATGACCACCAAGGACATGTCCCTGACAATTTAATGTGGTTGCATGCTGCTGGAGGGGATAAGGCTGGTTTTCCGGGAGGCATATTAAATGGTGCTAATGCTTTCGACGGAGGCACTACCTGCGAGCACTGTCGCATGTCCGTGCCCAGAAGTCACTCACATATGGAGCAGCCTAACATGGGTAACTGTCTTCCACTTGTCAACAACTCATGTGTTGAGTGCCCGCCGAATTTGGAAAATCACGTATTAAACACTAGCAGTAATTTACACCATGGAATTTACCAGAAAGAGCAGATCAATCCACATGTTCCATATAAGGATGGTTGGATCTTGCAGAATCAGTTAAGTCCACGGGTAGAAGATGCAAGAGCACACATCTCTGGAGCTGGAAGGTTGAATGATCACTATCTTGCAGATGGTCCAAGCTCCAACTTTCATGTTGGCCCCGCTAACTTAACTGACGGGCGTCACTCACCGCTACAGTACGCTCATCAGTGTGCTGGACCTGAATTGAGCAATGAAATGTATCATGACCAGGCTGTGGCTCCTCACTCACACATTCCTCTTCCGGAAGAATACTATGTTAGATATGGAAATGTGGCTCCTGACAGCATGTACACAGTCTCGCATGGACACATACCTCCACATGGAATGTGGAGAAATATTCAGAATCCTGTGTATGGTGCTCCTCCTTATGAAACCTCTGGTACACCTCAGCTAATAAATGGTGCTGTTAGCCCAGTACTACTCCGTACACCAGAGGAAAGTCCAAGGCTTGTTAGGGCAATAGACGCTCAAAATATTTCTCCCGGATCCTCACCAAATGCATTGGTTTTTGATGGGAATGCTGTCCCTGAATTTTTTTCTGGTCATGGTTTGAAATTGGACTTAAATACTCTTCAAGAGAACGGGGGTGCATGTATCAAGGAAACCGGCCATTCATTGAGGGTCCCTTTTGTCTACATTCCGGAATCAAGAAATGAGAATCATGTAACCGATGTTGAGGGGAAAGATAGGAGCAATATTACAGCAGAAGATAGGGAGACCATTAATGAGCAGGGCCAGGCTGGTTCTTCTCCAGAGGGAGATGAAGTTTTAGGCTCAAAACCTGAGGTAACTAGTAGCCCGGTGGAAAATGGTGGGACAATTGTTGGATTGGTTAACAAAGATTCCTTTTCTCCTAAAGAAAAATCAGAGACGCCTGTTAACCACTTGAGCATCCTCCCTGAGTTGATTGATTCTGTGAAGAGAGCAGCATTAGAAGGAGAGGAGGCAAATGCTGGAGCCAAACAGAATAAAGGTCCTGCAGATGAGAATACAGTTACAGAAGAAGGAAACGATAATGAATCTGAATTGGTGGTGAGTGGGTTCTGTGCTAACAGAGTCTTCTCTGGAGTGCTCTTTGTCCTTGTCTTTTCAATCTTCTGATTTTGCTGTTCTCTGTAGAACACCCAAGGAGAGTTGGAGTTGGAGTCTGATAACGATGGTAATTTAAAAATAGAGCCAACCAAGGCCGAGGAAGAAGCCATAGCCAGAGGATTGCAGGTCTTCCTTTGCTCCTCGTATACATTTCAAATGCCATTAGTCATCACTATTAACTCAGTTCACTGCTATTGCTAGTTGCCATATAGTCTTCTTGCTAGGAGCTAATGGATTCCATATTTTATCAGACAATCAGAAATGAAGATCTGGAGGAAAACCGAGTCCTAGGAACCGGAACATATGGAGCAGTGTACCATGGAAAATGGAAGGGTTCTGATGTAGCTATAAAAAGGATAAAAGCGAGCTGCTTTGCTGGAAGACCTTCAGAACGAGAACGCTTGGTAGTAACAATAATCATTCTTGCCTTTGTGAAAAAAGAGGATCGCACTATGTTGAGTATGGATTTTTAGTGCGAAATTCATCCATCAGAAAAAATTGGCATTTATACCATAAGTTGTAGAGAATACAAATGCTAATGAAGCTGAAGGCCCCTGGCACATGACGAATTACTTAGCTGTGAATCGAAAAGCTATGGTTTTCCTAACTCAGAGTTGTTTTTGGCATATGCTCTTTTTTCATGCGCTAGGTTGAGGCTTTATTTTTTATTTTGAACTTGTTAAGGTAGCTCTCTTAAATAAAATAGGTGAGCAAAGGACATTTTCTGTGAGATGTTGGGTGGTTTATTCTCCAAAGGATAAAATTTAGAATAAGACTTCCTTTGGTTTTTGCTGTCGCCCTATCTTCTCTTTTTAGGGGTGCCATAGCCTCATTTATCACGAAATCATTGGTCTTCAGTAGGTTAGTTCCGCGCTCATAACGAGAAATTTGTGTGACAGAGAGGACAGGGAAAGAACTCGCAGGAAAAGTAGAAGTTCGACAACTAGAGTCTTCACTCTCTCTGAGGTTGAAACTTGTGCCATGGATTGGTAATTCGTGAATCTCTCTTGTAGATATCTGATTTTTGGAGGGAGGCCTTGATATTAAGTTCCTTGCATCATCCAAATGTTGTTTCCTTCTACGGTATAGTACGAGATGGTCCAGATGGATCTTTGGCGACTGTGACAGAGTTTATGGTCAATGGATCTCTGAAGCAGTTTTTGCAGAAGAAAGACAGGTAAGTTTTGTGGTGATGGTTGAGGCTTTCGCTAGCAATCCTTTCGATTCTGATATTTCAGATCAAAATGTACTTTCCCCATTTTCCGCTCCTACAGCAAAGGTATGCTATCTGACCATTGTGCATATGATGTTACAGGACTATTGATCGTCGCAAAAGACTCATCATAGCTATGGATGCAGCATTTGGGATGGAGTATTTGCATGGAAAGAACATTGTACACTTTGATTTGAAATGTGAAAATCTTCTAGTAAACATGAGAGATCCTCAAAGGCCTGTCTGCAAGGTATGAAGACTTTTATAATGACTCCCTGGAAATTCCATGCTACTTGTACCAAGTTGTCACACCTATATGTCTGATTGTCGTCTTCTTTGGTATAAAATGGTCCAATTTGTTTGGCATTTTTGGGGATCATCTCATCATTTTTTTTCTGAAAATCCAATGAGAATTTTAACTTTCATCGGCCTACTTCTTCCATGTGTGATTGTTCTCCAGATTGGTGATCTGGGATTGTCAAAGGTAAAGCAACACACATTGGTATCAGGAGGTGTTCGTGGCACGTTACCCTGGATGGCACCTGAGCTTCTCAGTGGGAAAAGTGATATGGTAACTGAGAAGGTAATTACTTTATGGAAATATTTTTGAAGCTGGAATAATATTTGACCTTTTTATATTTCCATTATTAATTGTACGACTTGTTATCTCCTGTCCTGTAGATTGATGTTTACTCCTTTGGAATTGTTATGTGGGAATTGCTTACTGGGGAAGAACCTTATTCAGATATGCACTGTGCCTCTATTATTGGTAAGTTATATGTATTTTCCTGGTGAATATGCTCCCAAGAAGATGGTTTTTGGAGGTTATTCTTCACTTAGTTTCTGTAATGTTATCAACCATCTGCAATGTCTAAACAGGTTTCTTTCATGGAAATGGTTTTTCTTTATTTTGAGATTTAGGCAAATTTAAAATGTGATTATTGTTTGTTCGGGTACAAATTGGTTTATTTACTCGCGTGATTAGCTCTACAATAAGAGTCCAAGATGCTGGGTAGATAGAACTTACTTTTAATAGAGTGAGCAAGATATATTTCTTTGTGGTGGACCGGTGGTTTGTTGTTTGGGGTGGTGTGTTTTATGAGTTGTTAGATGCTATTGGCAGAAAACCAGCTCAGATGGGACAATTCTTGTTTTGCAGGCAAATTTTTCTCATTTTATGTATAATAAATTGGCAATAGTAATATTAGAAACCAAAGCAGGGTTCATGTCTCTTCGAGACAGAGCTCTTCTTGAATTCCGGGTCAGAGAATGTGTCAATATAAATGAGCTAATTAATATCTTTTAGACATTCATTTCTAAATGAGAAGGATTTCTGGGATGGTATTTGTCTTATTTGGATTCTGTGGCAGTGTTTGAGTTGAATGGCATATTAAGCTGTCCCTTTTGCACCGTACGATGTTGTCAAAATAGCTCGATCATGGTCTAATAAATATCATGAATGCTAGAGCATTTAATTGCGGTAGTCTTATTACTACTTAAGATTCTGGTTCGCATGAAATTAAATGGAACGTCTACTTTTCATATCTGTTTTTACTACTTCTCCAATCATGTCCTATACTCTCAATATTTCTAGTCAAGTCCTTATACTTAGACAAAATGTCTAATTAAATTCTTCCGACACCAACTCTGGCTAAATCTAGCTGATGTAGCTGACAGAGGATGCCAGAGTGTGATGAGGATTAGATATTGCCTACGTTACATACCACGTGGACAGTGAATTGGTGGGAGCATTAAAAAACGAATTAAAAAATAGTTATCTGTTCACTGCACACGGCTTATGGTGGGTATCCAGGTGGGTAATATTAAATCCTTGTCACACTCCGGTGTCCTCCGACGGCCATGTCAGCTGGATTTGGCCGGATATTATGTCGAAGGGACTTGACTAGACATTTTGTGTAAGTACAAGGGTTCGCTTAGAAAAATTGAAATTACAAGGACTTTATTGGAAAAGTAGTGAAAGTACAGAGACGAAAAGTATAATTTTTCTAAATAAAATTGCACAACTGTGCGTCTCAATAAAGATCAAGATGGAGGTTTCTCTCTAGATGTATGGTGGACGTTGAAATACATAAGACACCTAGTCTGTTGGCATGTCCTTATGGAAAATGTGGCATTTGAATATTTTTAGAAGAATTTCCAATGTGCTGCAAGCCTTAAAGATGAAGAGACATTTAACACAGATATTGTGCGAATAAGGTGAAGCCCATAACTGTTGACCAGCCCTTGCCAAATTTGTTACTAATTGCTGGATTCAAGCAGAATCTGGACTCTGGGAAGTGACTCATTTGCAGTTCTTAGCCTTGTCCATGGTCATATCTGTCATAATATAGTAGATGCACGATGTCAACAGCTTGGTGTTAGAGTGTACATGACCGAGTTCCTGTTTTGTTGGACAGGAGGAAGCATCTGATTCATTAAATGATGACACGTTGTTTTCATTTATAGCAGATCTTCCATTTTGTTTAGTTGTCCCAGTTCTATTGAAACTTATGCCATTCCTTCATGTTCTCAGCTGTTATGCCTCCCGTGTTTTGCAGGAGGTATAGTAAATAACTCTTTACGTCCACAAATTCCAGCATGGTGTGATCCTGAATGGAAATCCTTGATGGAGAGTTGTTGGGCCTCGGATCCATCAGAAAGGCCATCTTTTTCAGATATCTCTCAGAAGCTGAGGAGTATGGCTGCCGCAATCAACGTGAAATAATTAGTAATTACATTTACTTGCCAGTTCCCTTCTTGCCTTTACATCCTGTCTGCAAATTTGGAGCTGAAAAGCCACAGGAGTATAGTTATCTCAGCTAAGGTCTTCTTCTGCTTTTAAAGTACCCCCACGATGGTAATGCATTTCTCCTTATATTATCAGTTTCAATGAAGTTATAATGGTTATGCCGATTAAAGTTGGTATTTCCATATAAAATGCAACTACACGTGCTTTCGTCTGGGTTCTGCTCAGAAAGACTTTGCAGTGGACCAAGCACACCGGCAATAGCAGCTGAATATGAAAAGTGAGTCTCTCTCTCTCTGTTCAAATCATTTACTCAACTACATTGGAATATGTCAGCACATCTGATAAAATCTCCTCATTTTCTTCGCAGGATATATTGCGAGTAGGGCGTCTTGTGTGGATGATTGGAAACACGAAATGAGGTTATTCTATATAGAATATGGAGCAGAACCGAGTCCTGAATAAAAAATGTGTAGATACTCGACGGTGAGTTTGGCATTTAGATCTTTGTTATGAAATACAACTATATGCAAGTCTTAACTTGTTTAATTCTTTTTATTAAATCCCACACCCCCCGGCCAGTGGTACATGTTACTATTTTCTACATGAAACTGGTTCTGGTAATGTACAAAAGCATATGATTATTTGTCTGGGCTGCTGTAGACTTGCTAGTTTTGACATTCTTGCAAGATAATTGGCTGTACTGCTGTTTGACACGGTAGCGCAAGAGGCTTCGTAATAATGTAATGAAATGTAATGACTTGGCGTTTGTCTCGGTCAGTGTTGAATTGTCCATAAGAATGAAGTGGGTGAGAAATTTTGCAGCTTTCTTTTGACTGAAGTGTCTACCCATTCCATCCATTTTCTTGTTCTGCATTCATTTCTTTATTTATTTTCCTTTGTGTGGATGATTGAGCTTTCTGCATTCATTTTCTTGATCTGCCACTTCGGATAAAAGAAAACAATCTAGGCCTGCTCTTTAATTAACCAAAAGAGAAAATTAATAAGTTAGCCTATTCATTTTCATTTGGATGAACAATTTGTAGCTTTTTTTCTCTGTTGAGTCCTTCTCTTCACGAGTGAAGTTGCTGGCATCTTTTTGGGATCTCTACTCTGAAATCCAAGATGTAGCAGGGTGTCAGAACTAGTTCTCACTATCCTCACATCTACGCTTTGGAAAGTCATAAAATGTGGAAAGAAAGAAGATTTATGAGGGGGAAAAATCCAAATTCTCTCAATTTTTATCTCACAGAAAACCTGATTTTTCGTTCCGAATTTTTTCTAATGAACACAACTTCTTGAACCGCAAATCGTGCTCAGGTTGAAATGGGCAACTGGAACTGGATAATTACAGAAGTCCAAAGGTTCTTGCCCTGCTATATTATTCAAGAATAGACACTTTCATGGAAAATTGTCCCGCTTGTTTGATAGGTCAATATTGCTCCAAAATAGTACTCGCTAATAAAAAGGAGAGCAAATAAACGTCAGATAGGCATAGTAACACAGATTCGGATTGACAAGTTTAGCTTATTTCACGTGCAAGTTAGTGAATTTTGAATTATCAAACGCACAGTTTTTTCTTTTGCAACCAATACATTGGGCCTTGACAAAATTCTTTAGGAAAATATTGATGCACGTAACCGTGACATCAAATCAAGAAAATTAGCTACATATCTATTATGTCCATGTTAATAGGAAAATTAATTAGATTCGATCAAAGTGTATCAATCGTAAGCAATAAATAGGTAGCGAATTCGAGCGCTATATCAAAATTTGGTGATATGAGGGATGGTAACTTTTAATATGGATTGGCAGTTCAAAAGTCTCGTCAAGTGAAAATTTTCAACAACACAACTAGAGAGTTAAATTTAAAATATGTTTTCCCTCCAAATTGGCCGGTTCTAGAAGGGAAAAAGATCAAAGGCGGAGAGTGCTTGGTCGCATTCGCGAGAGCGACGGACCGCTCCCGCCTCATTTTCCAAATTTCTGCCATCCCTTTCAGACGTCATAGGGGGACCTATCCAGGACAGTCGGTCCTGCATTGAAAAAACATAGCCAAATGACCGTTCTTTCTTAGTTTAGAATCCTCTGCTGATCTGTTCTGATCTTCTCGATTGAGTCTTGACTTTGTGCCCTCTTCAAAATCAATCCCGATGCAAATGTGTACGCTCATGAAAGTGACTGCAGCAGGTTGGTTGATGATGGTGGGTTCCATATATCTACCCCATACGAAGGGGAGTACGGACCCTATTGTCAAACACCTGGTTGACTTTTACTGTCCTGTGCATTACACATGAGACATGAAGCCCGGACTGATCTGAGCCCCGAAAGCTTCGACAGTTCTGACCTTAAATGATTAAGAAAAGATTGGATCAGGGGGATATTACTCAATGAGGGTGGCATCACCAACTCTCTCTCTCTCTCTCTCTCTCTCTCTCTCTCTCTCTCTCTCTCTAATATTGCTTAAGAAAACCCTACGGAGAGGTCAAACTGGGTGACGCCATCGATTCCTCTGCACAAGTATACCTAATGCACTGTGGAGAGACCCTTTTGATGGAAGTCAACGCTCGCACGTCCCGAGTCACATCCCGCTCGCGCCGGTATGCATTACGCACGCAGGGCACGATGAGCTCCTGAGATGGTGAGCGTGTGATTAGCAGCGAGCTTTTGCATTTGGGAATGATGCAGTTTGCATGCATGGGAGGATCAAGATCGACGAGCGTGAGATAACAACCCTGGCCTCTGGGGTTGCATCATCGAATATTGAGATTTTCTTGCTCCCTTTGGGGCTCAGTGTGTGATTAGGTCATCCACGTTTTTTGATCCATGAACAGGCCAATGTCCACTGCTCAAGACCCGGAAGGAGTTTGCTACTCATGGAGTGGTACGATGAACGCAACATTTCAAAGGTATCCGAAAAGTTGTGCGCTACACCATGCCACGTTGCTAAACATCGGGGAAAAAGAACGACAATGTTGCCGTTGGCCTCAGAATTCAATTAGATGCAGAGAAGAATGGTGACCTAGCCTCCTCCAACAACCGTCCATCGGCTCATTCACAAAATCATAATTCAAAAGTCACACGTGTTCTATATAACCGCAATCCTAAACGAAAATTCACCCCGCAGTCCACACATTTCATTGTGTTTTCTGCATGAAACATACTCGAGTTCGATTCTCTGCATTTTCAGAGGAAGTCTCTCCCTTTCGGACCGAAACTCATTATCTACCGTTTCGGCATCTCTAGCGTTACTTTTTCTAAATTCTAATTTTTGCAGCGATAGCGCACCTTCTAATCTGAACGTTAAGCAGAAAAGGTGGAATCTCTTTGGATGCCCCTAGTCTATGGGTTTGTTGTGAGGAAGAGATTAGGCGAAACATAAAAAATTGGAACTAGGGTTGACAATCGCTCAGTTTGTTTTAGCCGAGAGGGAAAGGCTCCATGGAGCTCAGCAACTGCGTCCGTTTGTAGCGTTTCCCTGCGCATTATCTACGCAAAAAGTGCATCGCGATAATGACAGGCGGCTTGAAAACAAGTGATCCGCAACAACTACGTGTTCACAAACCAAACCGGGTCAATAACCGTCGCACTCATCACGTAATTGGAGAAAATATATCGCAAGGTGAGTCAACTGGGAGCAACTTTGTCAACCCTTGTGACGTTGGCAAGATCCTTACATTATTCCCTTGCCTTGTAAATCAATTTATCAACCGGACGAGGATTGCCCAGGTGGCGCGGATTAATCATATTATAAGATCAACGCCACCATGACAACACGAAGATGCTTTTCGATTCCTTGAAGATTACTACTCTTTAATTGCTAAATCACTAACCGCAGGACAAAACTCAGTGTTGGTTTCCAGGTAGCTTCCTCAACTTGTTCGATATTATATCATTTCCGTGTCGTTTTATTTCTCTCTTTCTCCTACGTTTAGTTGTTTACACTTTGGTTACTTCCCCCGATGAACCGAACCGATGAGCCACCGATCCCTTTACCTAATATTCGTAGAAGAAAGAGAGAGAACTAGGGGTGGACAGGGCTACAATAAAACATTCGGAGTTTTGAGAACTGCACGAGGAAAATTGGAGAAAGGGGGTCATCTTTGCGCAAAATGAAAAATCTCACTCTAGTAAACCCCAGACATTGGCGCAATTGGTTGAAACATCAGGAGATTTCCAGCTTGGAAACTAGAGGTCACCCGTTCGAATCGGATTACTTATTGCATGTAAATTGATCGAGGCCAGGGCCACCTACACCAGTCAAAAGTCTGGACTAAACTGATTCATGGGCTTGCAGAGTGTTAATGACCCTACAGGTAGTCGGGTTTCCACGCCCGCGCTCCTATGATATAAAGAACACATGCACTCCATTATTTTTTTTTTTTGGTAAAGTATACACTCCATTATTTGCGAGCTACATAAACCCGAAAAATGAATTTCCCAAGAAAATTAAACTCATGAATATTCTTTTGCTTCATTCTTACAGGTGGGAGATCCTTTGGAAAGAAGTAATCCTCGTCGATATGTGTGTGTGGGAGAGAGAGAGCGAGAGAGAGCCAATAATTCCACAAGATTATTGAATTTAGCAAAGAAACGAATCGAGCTTATCCTCTTATGAAGACAACCCTTACCAGCTCTCACTCAAGAGACCACCCACTTTTAAGTTCTTAGGTCTTTGATGATGATGAAATCATGCAATGTCAACATGCAGAGACACAGAGAGAGCGAGAGATTCCAACCAAGAGACAGAGACAAACAGAAGCATGTCTTCTCCCTCGTCCCAAAGATCTGAGTCAATTTGATTTATTAATTGCGCACACAATAAAATATAATATTGAGGGAGCAAGTGCTCTTTTGAATTTTGATCGTTTCCTCTTGTTGATTTCTCCGTGGGGTGCGGTTCCCTAGCTCATCTTTCACGTTATGAGAGAAAAAAGATCAATAGCAGAAAATAATAAACTAGGAAACCGAGGTCAATAAGTGGTGTTTCTTCTGCAAAATGTTTGAATTTAGGAGGCCTATCCTTTTGTTTCTGTCT
Organism: Syzygium syzygioides; assembly: GCA_031216285.1. NCBI lineage: Eukaryota > Viridiplantae > Streptophyta > Magnoliopsida > Myrtales > Myrtaceae > Syzygium > Syzygium syzygioides. The sequence continues at coordinate 1,159,067 of CM062244.1, forward strand.
TGCTTTTCTTGTGGAATATTGTAATTGCTCCTACGCTACCTTTCGTTGACAAGTTGCCCTGTAACAGCTAGGGTGTCTCATTAAACAATGGGCTGTAACCTTTCCTAGAATCGAAAGATAGGCACACATTTGATCACCTTGGGGATCATCTGTTTATATATATGAGAGAATCGCTACCAATCAGCAAGAAGACACATTCTTGCAGTTTCTTAGTAGCTGAAAAAATGGGGGTTTAGCTGGTTTTATAGTCCTTCCTTTTCTTTTGAAAAGCTCATTTACATCTCATAAGAAATGTGTGGGGGTAACTTTTAGTTGATGGGTAAAGGTAGGGACATCTCAATAGACATTGCATTCTTTAATCTCGCAAAGTTAATAAATTGCCAAACTGGTTTTAATTTCATAGGTCTTTCTCCGAATAGATTCTCTTATCGTGCCGTTTTAACTAGGGTGTAATGCAAGCAAGGTTTTTAAAGCATGTAAAACTTATACCGGTTTGTGATTTTCTCATCCTACATGAGCAATAACAAACTTTAACTAAGTGAGTAGCGGCAGAGCCAAAGGAGATTGAAGGGCAAGTTTGGGCCACCACTCGCTAATATGGAGCAAATAATTTCATGTGTGAATATAAGTCCATCAAGAATTGAGTGATGTTAATTAACCATCAGATATGTGAGTCTAAAATGGAATCCACCAGATTTACGTAAGTCCAAGCCACAGTTTCACACAAATATATCGATGCCATTGAAGATTTTCATAAGGTGCGCACTTCGTTCGTCCTAACCCTAATCTGCAATCCATTATTGAATTCATCTTGCTTGTGTAGTGCACCATGTCTGCAACAGGTGAAGATCAAGCAAAAACCTCCCCATTCTCTATCTCATCTTCCTTTTTCTGAAGTTAGCACTATGTATTGTTAGGAAATGGAACCTCTGGAGTCGCAAAGAATTTGCACTGGCAGCTTTCATTAGAACGTGAAACCCTAAACAAAATAACCAAATACTCCTGTTAGTCCTATATATACTTAGCTAGTTGTCTGCCAGCACGCGAGAGAGAGAGTAAAAAAGGTTTCCTTGAAACTTAAAAACCACATTATTTCTCGGCTGGATAAGAGCAACTTAGGACACGAATGATAACTATTCTATTTTCTATTTTTCTACTTTTTTGTTTTCCGGAACAGGTTTGGAATAGATATTCGTTTGGTAAAATAATTTTATTTTTTTATTTGCGGGACAAATTTTGGCCGAGAAATAGATTTTGAACAGAAATGAGAAGTTAAAATTTTCTACTACTTTTTATTTTGGAACAGAAATAGAAATAACAACTCTCTCTTTTTGCTCACTCTTGCCGCCTATCGCAGCCCATTCACCGCTTGCCGACCCGCCGACCATTCGCCGCCGCCCCCCGCTAGTCTCCCGTCGCCGCTCGTTGGCTATCTACCACCGCTCGCCGCTGGCCTGCTAACCATCTAACATGGCCCACCGCCGCCTGCCGGCCGTCCCCTGACCCCCCGCCGATGCCCGCCTGCCGGCCATCCTCTGCCGTCACCCGCCGCTCTCCCACCACCGCTGGCTAGCCACCGGAAACATAAATTTAAGAATAACTTATTAAACGAATTTCTATTTGGGGAATAGAAATTTTTGTGTCATTATCAAACGCTACTTTACTCAGAAACTCATCTAGGGAAGAGAAATATTATCATTTGCACCCTTAAACGCCTCACTCCAGATTTCACTTATGTAAATTTTCTTTAGCCTGAATTCCATGCTCAGAATGGCTTCGACTAAAATAAGAAGAAAAAAGTGGCCAATCATGTCACAACTCTACAAGAAATCTTTAAGGGGGTCATGAAGAGCTTTTCGATGGCAGTTGATAATGGAACATTTCAAAGATGTAGGCGACAAACCAAGAGGATGTGGAGTCTTCTTGGGATCAAGTTTCTGTAGCTTCGCATCATAATAATCTAAGGATCCCCTAATAAAGCAGAGCCATTAAAATAATATTTAGCAGGGAGAAATTTGTGCTCTTCTTTTGTCAACTTGCATGCAATAGTTTGGTTTTAGATGACCGAACTAATCCAAAAAGTTAACACAATGAGAGAGAGAGAGAGAGAGAGAGAGAGAGAGAGAGAGAGAGGAAACCCTAGAGGTGAAATGGAGCAGTGAGGAATTGGAGTAAGACTCTTGTCTCTCCAAGAGCATCAAATCAACGCAACTTTTCTCTACCTATAAATTAGGGTCTTCCCTTCACCAACTTTTCCCCAACAATCCCAGAAAGGTCTTCAATCTCTCTCCATCAACAAAAACAGCATATAACTTAGCTGGAGCCCAAAAAAAAAGGAGAGAAGAAGCAATCCGATCATCGTTTGGAGGAAATGGGAAGGGCTCCGTGTTGTGACAAGGCAAATGTGAAGAAAGGGCCATGGTCTCCTGAAGAGGATGCTAAGCTCAAGGCTTACATTGAGAAGTATGGAACTGGTGGAAACTGGATTGCCCTTCCTCAGAAAGTTGGTAAATTCTCAAATCTGTCTCTCCCTCTCGGTTGAATTGGTCTCTTCTGAAAGAACACGTTAATATATACCGCATGGTCGATTACTCTTAAAGCTTGAACTGTTAGGGATTTGGGTTTGGTTTCTCAATACAGTCAAATGTTATGACTGATGTTCTTTCTAGTCCGTTTTTCTCAGCTTCATGCTTCATCAGACCTCAGCATGGCTGAGTTTTGTGGAATCCTTGTAAAGTTAGAGATGGATATTTGTGGAAAGCTAAAAATTCTTTGGAATGATCAATTACCAAAGTGGTGATCAATATTCATTGTGTCAACAGGGCTAAAGAGATGTGGGAAGAGTTGCAGACTGAGGTGGCTGAATTACTTGAGACCCAACATCAAGCATGGCGGATTCACTGAGGAAGAGGACAACATCATCTGCAGCCTCTACATCAGCATTGGCAGCAGGTAAACTCTCTCTCTCTCTCTCTCTCTCTCTCTCTCTCTCTCTCTCTCTCTCTCTCTCTCTCTCTAGCTACCAAATTATGTTGAAAGAAAAATGTTATACAAAAACCAAGGTCACCTTTCCCAATGGATCAAGAACGCCCAGTAGCTGAAGGCATTGACCCACACTCAAATCAATCCCACTTTATGTCTTTCAGGTGGTCAATAATTGCAGCCCAATTGCCAGGAAGAACAGATAATGACATCAAGAACTACTGGAACACCAGGCTGAAGAAGAAGCTGCTCGGAAGACGAAAGCACAGCATCAACAACAGCACGGTGATGAATCGTTTCTCGTCATCGCACACATCTCAATTGAACCCAGCAAGAAATCTGAACACTGCATCACCAGACGATGATGACTCTTCGTCACCATATAACTCACATGCTTTGAGCAACTCTGCCCTTGAAAGGCTTCAACTCCACATGCAGCTTCAGACCCTCCAAAACCCTTTGTTCTTAAGCTTCTACAGCAACCCTGCACTTTGGCCCAAGGTTCACCCCCTGAGAGAGAAGATGATCCAGAGCCTCCATCTCTTGAACCAAAACCCTAATAACACTAATTGCCCCGGTCTCATTGAACAGCTTGCACTGGCCAATGGGTCTCCACAACAAGCTGAGGACATCGAACGGAACAAGGCTGATCTCTATGACCTCACCTCCACTGATCCTAATAATGTCTCACTCCAACATGATTCTCTTAAGATCACCACTTCCAAGATCGAAGACCTGGTGAACTCTTTGAGCACTGGGGGATCGGCTTCATCAGATGGCTCGGTTTCCTTCAACTATGCCAAGAATTTGATTGACCCGGCCCTTATGGCTGAAGCAGATGGTGCTGAAGCAATGTCATATGGTAATGCATACAACGGCGCTGCGTCAAACATCCAAGCTGAGCTGGACAATATGGGGAATAACAAAGCAGCCAATGATTTCACGCCTCAGGAGGATCATCCGAACACCAACGCCGAGTTCGATTATTTCAAGGAAGTGAATGGTTCTAAGGACAACATCCTCTGGTGGTCTAATGAGCTAGACATGAAATTGGCATCCGCCATTGCCTGGGATTCGGCGAATAACTCCGCTTTCCAGAACGAAGGAATGTTCCAAGACTATGGATCAGGGGCAATCTGCGGTAGCAGCCAGTATTAGAGAGCCATTTTGTCTTGCATGAACATATTTTTCCCCAAGGGCATAAGATGGAGAGAAGAACGATTTCGATGCCTCGCTTTGTAAATCGTGTGAATAACAATTGTATTAGCTTCAATTATGACTACTATCAAGTGTTCCCTCTTCCCTCTCGAAACAAATTATAATTCAAATAATTGTTTCAGCATGCATTCATTTCGTGATGAAGAAGACTACATGCATATATTGCTGTACTATTTCACTTCATATATATCATATATTTATTCAAAAAAAATTGGGAATATGATAGCTAGTCTTATTTCTCTTTCCTTGTAATTGAGTGGTTTCACCATCCGGAAGCCCGGGCGTGGCTCCAATAATAATATTACAAAATGCCTTACTATATCAAATTTATTTACGAAGTAACGCTAGGTGTATTTCTATAAGGAAAGCTGACATATAATAAACAAAAATAAACTAACTTTTTATCTCGAACCTTCATGCTGTTTAAGTTAATAAAATCTAAGAATATGCCTAACAATATTGCCAATTGATAAGCTGTTAGTCCAATATTCTGACAAGAAAGAATAAAAGGAACTCTTAGTGCACTAGCCAGATTTGAACTGCTGCACAATGTTAGCATCTCTTTAGCCAACGCAATACCCTTATATGTTCACACATGCGAAGTGGTTGATCAAAATTGTTAACAATTTATGCCTTCGAGCAACGCAATCCACGTGGTTAAGAGCGTGACCCGACGACTACAATGTACATTAATTATTAACAGGTTGATTCCATATAAAAGACAGAGGTAAAGCCCGAATTTGCAGTACTTGATAACATCTAAGAAAATGTATAATAATCTCACTTTCATTAGCATTTGATAACTTTTCTCCGATTGGGACAACGGCTTGTAAATACCGCGTACATACTTGTGTCCTCAATTCATGAGTTAGGTTCCGTTTATCTCTTTCTTTATACGTAGTGTGGATACAAAATTTAACTCCTTTCCATCTTGGTAATATATCTTATATTACCTTCACTTTCGGACAATGCAAAAGGTTTCTACAAATGTAAATGTGATTTTTGATGAATGTGCCAATATAGGGAGCAGAAATTTGTACATGATTTAGTATGCCGTCCGACAAGATCCTTTTTCCCCTGGATAATCAAGCATGGTTCTTGCTTTTTGGACAAGTTAATCATTAAAATCACTAGTAACTACTTGGGTTCAGCCCATGGGCTAAAACAGGGGGATGAATGGTAGAATCAAAGATATTGAAATGGTTGTAGTTCAGAACAACAGTAATATTCCTACAGCCAGACCCTAAACCTCAAAGATACCCTTTAATCCACAAAGCTTAACTTCCAACATGGATTCGTACATTCTTGAGGTCATGCCATCCATCTAAGTTTAGCTTTTATCCGGTGACAATCTCGACCAAGGCCCCGAAGTTCCTCGTGGAGCGACCTTGTGGCTCCACGGCCGCCAAAGCCATCTCCTTCAGCGCCCCGGCTCTCTCCCTCATCCCCTTCCCTTCCTCGCTGGCCAGCACCCGCTCGAGCGCGCTCGCCGTCGCCTCCTTGGTGAACGCTCCCCCCTCCACCGCCACCCCAATCCGCCACACCGCCTCCATGGCCCTCGCATTCATGCTCTGGTCCCCGAAGAAGGGCCTCCCCACCATCGGCACCCCCCCGATCATGCTCTCCAGCACCGAGTTCCACCCGCAGTGCGTGACGAACGCCCCCACCGCCCTGTGCCCCAGCACGTGCAGCTGCGGGGCCCACGGCACCACCTTCCCCCTCGTCCCCGTGGCCCTCTCGAGGAACTCCAGCGGGAGTTCCGCCTCGGCGTCGCCCCTGAAGGACCAGAGGAATGGGAAGGCGGTTTTATCCAGAGCATTCGCGATGGCGGTTATCTCGTGCGGGGGAGGCCTGAGCATGCTCCCGAAGGAGACGTACACGACCGAGGCCGTCTCCTGCTCATCCAGCCACGGGATGCAGCCGTGCTCGTCCAAAAGCGCCGGCGGAGGCGACAGGATGAAAGGCCCGACGTCAAGGAACATCCGCAGTCTCGAGCGGAGCTCCCTCTGGACGATCGGGTCTGCGTCCTCGAAGGAGTTGCAGACGACGGCAGTCGCCTGAGGAAGCACTTGACCCATTCTGTACAGCAAAGTCGGGAAGGGCGAGATTGCATCGAGGAGTTCTTTAGGCAAGTCCACCATTCGCAGCGCCGAAAGCCCCGGAATCCCATCGAGCGTCTCGCCTTCGATTCGTGCAAAAATTTCGTCAAAGTTCAACAATTTTAGGATGACTGAGGAATACAGTTTAGCAATCAAATGAATCGCTCTGCCAACATAAACGTTTTCTATTGCTCACAAAGAGATGACACATTCATGGAACTTCACAGCACATGACAAAGCGTCAGCATCTTAGGTATATATGCACAAGATATAGATAATCAAATCCAAAACAATCCACCTTAAAATTTGCTGTCGGAAGCATTCCTTGCGATTGTTAGGAAAAAACTAAACAGGTCGGAACTTTGAATGAGGATAAATGAGACCACTAAATTGCACCGAGACAATTTCAGATCCTCGCTTCATCATGTTGATCTCATCAAATTCCGGTGCAGGAGCACACGCCCCATTCCAATCTTTTCACTTCAAAATGGGTGATCGAGGTCATTTGTTGCTTATGAAGGACCAAGTACAAAACGCATTGCTATGAAAGAGTACATGGAATTTTTGAGGTTCACCCACTACTTTCCCGTATCTATTTGAAACTTTTCTTGCTCTATAGATTTTTCTGATAGTCAAGACTGTCGATCGTTGATAAAGACTAAGAAGATGACAAGTCCTTCTCATCTTTCGTGGAGAAGCATTCAGGCCCATACCTAACCAAGATGCTCATGCAATGTTACCGTCACACACCATACAATTGATGCAGCTCAAATTCATAGGCAGCTCGATATGTTGGTAAGTCCGCCGACAACAATAAGCTATACGTAGTTCATGCTACGGCTCAGCATAATCTACGCATTCACTACTACCAAGAAAGAATTCTATATAAGCAGCACCTGATCCGACTCTTCCATTGCCAAAACAGACTCACCTTAATCAAATGAAACACATTTCATAGCATTTTGTTATCAGACTTCCTTGTTATACGGATGTTATAGTTCGAGTCAGGCCGATTTGCTCAATTCCTACTGTCGGACTATTTTCTTTAGGTTATATATCACGAGTTCCCGTATTACCTGAGGTTGCATACATTTGTCGGATCGCGTCTGTCTCCATGTGCGTGAGGAGGGCGCAGGGGCCAGCGGTCCAGACCGGAACCCACGGCACGCTCCGCTCTCGAGCCATGTCAGCAGCGAACCAATAGAACGCGTCCGTCAGCAGGCAGGTAGCCTTGCACCCTCTCTCCCTCTCCGCCATGTGGAGCACGCTCTCGATGTTATCTGGCACCGCGCGCAGGAAGATCTCCACCGGCTCCACGGGGTTCCTCCCCGACGGCACGTACCCATCGGGCGCACCGTCCCACACGTCATACACCACGAGGTTTGGGCATGAGCTGCCGTCGCTGCCGCTCCTCTTGTCCCCCGGGAAGCACACGAGGTTGGATTTCTCCGAGCTGAAGAAGGAGAACATCGTGGCGGGGGACACTGCCGCTATCCGCCGCACTAGGAGGAGGAGCGGTGCCGCATGTGTGGCGAACGGGAACGCAAGCACGGCCACATGCTTGCGGGCGGGAGAGTCTTCCGTTCCTGCCATGAGGGGTGGGCGTAGCGAGGGGTAGAGAGAGAGAGAGAGAGAGAGAGAGAGAGAGAGAGAGAAAGAGAGAGAGAGAGGGACGGAGGCTACGCCGGTAACGGTGGATCGTAAGACTTGAACACTGCGTTCGGTATGTTTGGGTCACGATTTAGAAGGAGAGATTGGCCTGTACTTATATGGACTCCGGGTAACAAACTGGCGTTTACTCGAATTCTAGAATGCGGGTACCGTTTTCTACCCGTATTCTGTTGATACGATAGCTAATCGCATAGTATGAAAACCCTGAATCTGTGGCAATGACCTGTAAAATACGTGTGAGTTGTAATAGCTAAATTAGAGGATATGCCTTATTAGGAGTCTTTTTGTTTATACCAAAAAATGGCCAATTTGTCGACATGGGAAATACATAACAGAGGCATGAATTACACATTCCATCGTCGACGATTGTAGAAAGTGATATCCATTTAGTGCATCGATGATGTTTTAGTCGTGGTCGATGAGTGTTTGTACCAAAAATCATCAAGGGACACATGGTAGAGGCACGAGGCAACATGAAAACAAATATCATCAAGGGACATATGGCAGAGGTATGAGGCAACGTGGAAGCAAATATCATCAAGTAGAAAATATCATCTTGTGGATATGTTTACACCCAAAAAATGACTAATTTTTGGGTATTGTCGACAAGATTGGGAAAACGAGCAGAAATTTCAGTTCTACGCTAGCTCGGGAAAATGGTCATAACTTCATCAAGATAAATCGGATTGACCTGATTCAAAATCCAAAAGAACGAAGACTCCTGGATCTACAAGTTTTAAGTTTTGAGTTTTCTCAGAAAATCACTGTAGAGTTGTCGACGTTAAAAAGGAAGTCGACGGTCATGACTGGTCAACTTCGTCAAAGAAATTTCAGTTCTACACTAGTTCGGGAAAATGGTCATAACTTCGTCGAGATAGATCGAATCGACCTGATTCCAAAGCCAAAAGAACGAAGACTCTTGGATCTACAACTTTTATATTTTGAGTTTTCTTAGAAATCACTATATAGTTGTTGACATTAAAAGGAAGTCGACAGTCGTGACTAGTCAAGATGTGAAAATTGATAGACACTTTAATAAAGAATTGCCAACTTGAAGGAATCGACAAAAAGTGGAGTTGACAATCTTGGATACAACTATCGAAAGAGTAACCGTCAACATAGTGGAGTCGAAGCAATTGCCAACATAGTGAAGTCGAATAAATCGTCAAGTTAATGGACTCAACACAACTGTCGGAAACCACTAAGAAGCATACATGTATATCTTAAGGGAACAATTACTTAGAAGCATGATCATGATACGGTTATCACTTGTAAACAAGATTGTGAAATAGTTATCTTGAAAGCAGTATCATGGCATCACATGGACATGTAGACAAAATTTTCGGAATGGAAGAACATGGGCACAACCATTGAAAATCGCTAAGGAGCAGTTACCACACAACCATTATAAATATCATCGGCCGTGTACTAGAGACGACCTCCCTGAAAAATCAAACAACATGTTATCTTTCAATTATCTTTATTTTTATGTACCGCACTTTACTTTTCCTTAGCTATAATTTTTCGATTTGCATCATCGATTAAATTTCTGCATTGCATCTTTGTGTAAGTATGTGGTTGTATTTTCAAGCTTTATCGTCGATTAAATTCCAGCACGGTTTATACGTACAGTCCAATTCAAAGTTCGAAGTAAAAGTTTGCAGTTTTTCCTTGTCTTCCTGGATATTTCTTATTCAGAGTCGCCATGGAACTCGGTCTCCTCTCATTAAGAACTAAAGAACGATGTTTAGTGAATTATATTTCATTGCGGGAGCATTTCCAGAGAAACACTTTCCTTCCTCTGTATATATATACACCTCTAGGTCATTGTAACATATATAAAAGAAAATATATAGAAAATTGAGGAATAATATTTTTTTCCTCTAAAACTCTCTACGTTAACATGATATCAGAGCAAGGTTCGATTAGGGATTACTAACCTCATCAAACTAGACCCAGACAGCCGACAATTGCCGCAAATTGTACTAGTTTAGTGCGGGTGCCGCACCGACCAATTCAACCAAAACACTCGAAGATTGCCATGACCACACCGGTTCCGTGCAGTTATTGATAAGCTCACCCAGAAACTACCACCGCTGTTTTTGATTCTTGTGTACACACATACCCATGACGAATCAGAATCCTAAAAGAGCAATGATTCCCCACCAAAATCAAGGGGGGAATTTGACCACAAAAGCACTTTTGGAGAATTTGACCACCAAATTGACTCAGATTTTGACTCAGAACTAGACTCCTTCCCTGACACCGCATAATGATTCATCTTCATCATAGATTATAGTTAAGTTGGATGGAACCAACCATGGCTTATGGTCTCAGGTTGTCGAGATGTATATCACAAGCAAAGGCAAGCTAGGATACATCAATGGAGACCTCCTTCAGCCTCTACATATAGACCTTCAATTTTGGAAGTGGAAAATTGAAGACTCAACTGTCAAAGGGTGACTGATCAACTCAATTAACCCGGCCTTAATTGGCAATTTTATTCGCTTCCCAACAGCGAAGCTGGTCTAGGATTCATTTGCAATGACCTTCTTCGATGGAACAGATGCCTCCTAGGTTTATGACTTGACGAGGCGGGTGGCTCGGATGAGACAAGCAGGAGGACAAATTGAGGCATACTACAACAACCTTCAAGGTTTGTAGAGAGAGAACGACTTCCGTAGTCCAAATCCAATGAGGTGTCCTAAAGATATTGAAAGACACGATATGGTTATATAGGAAGATTTAGCATACATCTTTCTTGATGGGTTGGACGATCGTCTTGACAAGGTCCGAGTAGATGTCTTGCAGATGCAGCCGTTTCCTATGGTTGAACAAGCCTATATGCATGTCCGACGGGAAGACATAAGACAAACTGTAATGCTGACTAATAGTGACATTGCCCATGATTCGGCAGCCATGATATCCCGGGGGAATAAGACAAATGTCAAAGCGAACCAAGAACTATTATTTCAGATGGCTAAGCCTGGGGTTACGCTGGAAGGAGGAAGACCTAGCTCAGTTCCACACAAGAAAAATTCTCTTGGGGGAGGTTGCTCAAATTGTGGTAATGCTAAGCATATTAGGGAGATGTGCTTTAAACTTCATGGATATCTAGACTGGTGGAAGGAGTTGAAGGCTTGCAAGCAAGCAGAAGGAAAAGGGAGAGCTTCTCTAGCGATCGCAGAGCCTCAACTGTCATTGTTACCTCACATGGATCCACAAAGTAAGCAGAATGTGATGTTATAAGGTAATTATGGTAGTGCTTTGGTTAGTTCTAATCAGGCGGATTGTAATCACTGGATCATTGATTCCGGAGTTGCGGATCACATGACATTTACTCCTGATGATTTTGTTTGTATTTGATAGTATCTCAAATGCTAAGTGTAACATCCTGAATTTTGACCCGTTACCCGGACCAATAAAGTGTACATTAATTCTCGTTTGATTTTAATAAGTCTTGCCCAGACTTGATCAATCACGGGACACTAACCAGATGGGAAAGGCTAAATAGGAATCAGTACGTGGACCGAGGAATCGATCATGGTTGAGTACCGATTTCGAGGAACGTCGAAGGAATATTTTAGACCAATATAGGTCGATCTTAAAAAAATGACGGATGTGTTAGGGTCAGTAACGTACGATCGGATCGCGGGTGATTCTGCATGATCGAAAGTACGCCTGACAAACTAATCCTGAATTTAGTCTGAACGATCGCGACCTCCGATACTAGTGATAATTCCTCACTTTCTCCCAAAATTTGAGACTATCATGACTCAGACAATATCATATCGATACGCGTAACACCTAAACAGCCGTCTGTTAGTGAGAGGCTCTAAAACTTCAAAACGAGCAAATTTGATCGCGATATTGGACCCGAACTTCGATATCAAAATTTCAAGGGTAATTACAACTAATTTGCAAGACCGATGTCATTTTATTGTGGCCACACATGTTTGGGACTAGTATGGTTGAAAACTGGAGTTTCGACAAAAATTGGGAAAAATTACAATTTTGCCCCTGGGGACCTCGATGTTCGTTTTCGAGGCCAAACGAGGGTATTTTTCGAAATCGAAATCATTTTGGGGTGGTCACGCATATCTGGAGTGTGTACGGTCGAAAATTGAAATTTCGACCCTAGGACGAAAATTTACAGTTTTTCCTTCCAAACTTTTGGACTGATTTTCGGGGGCTTAAATAATGATTTTTTTAGGATCTAACACCATATGATGCTTGCCATGCATATATAGGATCGGTATGGACAAAAATTGAAATTTCGATCCCGGATCGAAAAATTACGAAAATACCCATAGGCCATTTTTAATTAATTTCGAATTTCGACCCTAATTAGGGGATTAACCAAGGTTAAATGGGGCTAAACCAGGTCTGGTCAGCCTTGGGTTAGGGATAAATGACCATCCAACCCCTAAAATTATTAGATAAGATCAATTTGTGGCCCTTGAATCAAGGGTAAAGTTGTCCAACCCTTGGATTATTGACACATAGATTCCACTAAGTCCAACTTTGATCCTATTTGACCTGAATTCTCTCTCTCTCTTCCCCCCATTTTTGATCAACCAAAGCCCCCATTCTCCTCCTCTTCCTCGCCGTTTCTTCCTCTTAACGTCACCACCGTCGGGAGGCCATCCACGCCAGACCGTCGTGCCGGAGCCGCCACCGCCGAGCCAGCCACCGTTGACCTCTCTCTCCCTCTGAACCACCGCCCACAGCCACCGTCCTAGGCTGAACAGAGAAGACCAGTTGTGAACTGCCACCGCTGTCACCGCCATGATTGCCGGCTTACCCCCGGGACGCCGCCACCGATTCTTACCGCATGTTGGTAATCGGCCGCCTGTTCTCGTCAACTCAAGTTAATTTTAGGCGAGTATAAACTCCTAAACCCTCAATTAGATTAATTGTGCATTTTAAAGGGTAATTTAGAGATTAATTAAGCTTAATTAGGGTCTAATTAGGTCTAATATTGCGTGGGGTGATTAGGGGACCTAATTAGTGCCTAATGAAGTGATTTAGAGGTGGATTAGGGCCTAACTAATGTGCTGCCCTGATACTATTTACCAGTATCGAAAATGCCTAGAATTGCCTAAGTATTGCACTAATTGAGTTCATTGATTTAAGACTTGAAATTTAGGCAATGTATGTGTTATTTAGACTTAATTAAGGTGTAAGTAGGTGTATTTGGTTGTTGGGTGATTAATGATTGTGATTAAGGCCTAATGAGGTTGTTTAAGCATGGTTTAGTGGGCAAAGCATGTTCTGCCCTGGTAGTGTTCATATAGTACCGAAATTGCAATAATGGCCTAAGTTGAGCATCAAATGGATTAATGTATCATTTATGAAATTTAGGCATTTTAAGGGTTAATTGAGACTTGTCTAGATCCTATGAAGTGGTCCTGTGATGATGAGAACGACTATCGAGATCGAATTGCCCAAGGCGGGCCTTAGGCGCATTAAATTACTTTGGAATGAATGCGCGGATTGAATGTGGAGTTGATTGAACTAGGATGGGATTAATTGGGAGTGCCAATATTGCTTTGATTTCGTCTAAGTTGAGAATGGTTGTGTTTAGCATATTTGCGTTGGAAAATTGACCTTGGATGCCCTAACTTATAATCCATATATTATATTGTGAATTGATTTGAAATTGGGCCTACGGGTCATTTTATCAAACTATTGGCCTTCGGATCGGGCCTACGGGTCGTTTTATCAAACTATTGGCCTTCGAGTCGGGCTTCTTGGTCGATTTATACAACTGTGGGCCTTTGGGTCGTGGCCTTCAGGTCGTTATACTTGTAGGCCTTCGGGTCGGGATAATTGCACGTGAGTATTTTTGTTATTGAACGCCTAACCTGCAAGGTTTCGAGATAATGTATTGGGATATGGGCTCGGAAGAAATTTTAGTGATTTGCTGGTTCTTTGCTTGATGTGTTTAATTTACCTATCTGGATGTGCACATTAGCCTAGTTTAGGATTAAGGGTTGTTACTTGCTGAGTTTTCTCACTGTTGTTATAAAACTAACATTTCAGATCCTCGACCATAAATTTTAAAGACGTGTCGTTACGTTTCGGGATCCCCACCCATATCGAGGGTACGATGATGGTTCATCCAGTGGGGAATGCCGAAGTGTACCTTAGACATTATACGTTAGTTTGGGTAGACGTAAGCTTAGCCCACCATGAGACCCACGAGTACCTAGCTTGATGTTTCCGGGACTGTTTTGGAGACGAGTTCGGTCCCAACAAGTCTACCGATGTCCCGTTTGTAGGAGAGGGTCAGCTGGACCGTCAGTGCCCAGACAGTGATGTAATAGATATTGATATGGAAGGCAATCCCGACTCTGAGGTCAAGTATGAGATTGTGGAGGATGAGGAGGAACATGAGGAGCTAGGTGCATTAGCTTTTGAGCCTGAAGTAATAGATCCCGTTCTAGAGTAGGCGGTTGCCAAGGCCCCTGAGCCTATGGATATAGACGAGGACGAGGAACAGGACCCTGAGCCAGAAATAGAGTCGGAGGCCATGAGTATCGAAGAGGAGCCGGAGCAGTCCGAGAGTTCCTTTGAGTCGTCAGGCTCTGATCCTAACTAGGTACCCTAGGCTAGACCTCAGCTTTAGGAGCGAAGGCTGACACTTTTTGATCGTAGCCCTCTTCTCTTTTGGTAGTTGTCCTCCTCAGCCACTGATCCTTTTTGTCTTAGTGGCCCTACTGTTGTATCTTTTATTTATAATGGATATTGTACATAAGTTTTATAATGAATGTATATATTGTTTTTAATCGTTTGTAATTTGATGTCTGGTGCTATTCATGGTTGCTCTGTATATTGTCTAGGTGTATATATATACATATTATATATACGTTGTTTCCGCATATGTGGTGTTTTCTCTGATTCGGGTTTTCGGGTCGGTGACGTAACCTGGGAACGTCGCACCACACTTCGACCTATTTGTGGGATGTCTACGTTTCGTGGGATACGGGGCGTGACACTAAACGATTAACCTATCCGGTGAATGGGGCCGGAGTTGTTGCGATTTCCCCTATACTCTCTCTCCCTAACACGTTGCTTGTCACTTCATTATCCACCAAATTAATTCGATTGGACAAGTTACTGAATATTGAATTGTGTTGTTCTAATGTATCCCCACTTTTGTTTATTTCAGGATATTCTCACGAAGGAGATAATTGGGCGTGGTACTTAAGAAAGGGGGCTATAGTACATGGATGACTTCAATTTCGGGAGTGCAAATCAGTTTGAGATGTATCCATCAGTAGAGAGAAATAGATATAGCTTTGGCATCGACGGTTGGGACATCCGTCATTTGGTTATTTGAAACGATTATTTCGTGATCTTTTTTTGAACTTAAAGGACTTAGACTTACAATGTCAGACTTGCATATTGGCTAAGAGCCATAGAGTTCCTTTTTCTTTGATACATTCGGATGTTTAGGGTGTATCTCCTGTTACTACTGTTTTAGGTTGTAGGTAGTTTGTGCTATTTGTTGATGAATGTACTAGGATAACATGGCTTTACTTGATGAGAAGCAAAAATGAAGTAGCTAAGATATTTTGAAATTTTTGTACTATCTTACAGACCCAATTTGGTGGGCAAATCCAGATTTTAAGAAGTGACAATGGTGGGGAGCACATGAATGAATATCTTAAGGAATATTTTCAACAACGTGATATGATTCATGAGTCGTCCTGCTCCCAAACACCTCAGTAAAATGGTGTCACAAAGAGAAAGAACAGACATATCCTCGAGATAGCTCGAGCTCTCCTGATTGAGAGTCACGTGCCTCAAAAATTTTGAAATAGCGCTGTGACTACAGCTGTGCATCTTCTCAATCGAATGCCATCTAAAGTGTTCAACTTCCAAATACCACTATAGGCCTTGTCCACATATGTTCCCTTACCATTTGTCCTAACCATTCATTCTCGGGTGTTTGGGTGTGTTGCATTTATACATATCCTGAAAACCTAGCGAGCGAAACTTGATCCATGTATATTGCGATGTCTGTTCTTAGGGTATGGTACACACCAGAAGGGGTATCACTGCTACAACCCTTCCACCCGGCGAACTTATGTCACTATGGATGTCTCATTTGTTGAAGTTCAATCCTTTTACTCGGACTCCAATTCTTCCTTTCAGGGGGAGATAGACAGAAAGGGTGACTTGATGAGAGTTTTCTGGTAGTATATTTTTTTGAGGAGGAGGAGGAGGGGTAGAGACAGTGGATAAGCAGCTTGGGGGAGTGGAGGAGGAGGCGTCGTATGATGCTGGGCAACTTCAGCAGGTGCATAAGTCGCCAAAAATGGGAGTTGTGGTGTTGGAGGAGGCCGTACAAGAGGAGGTAATGACTGAGCAGGTGGTGCCGGGACATTGAACAAGCCCTGGCAAGAGGTGGGCAACTCCTACAGGAGAAAAATCATGAAGAACAGCTTCCCTCTTTTTCAGTATCCAACTTAACTCCTGAGGATATTCTTGAGATAACCTCTCGTACTCCTTCTTGTGTCTTTGATGAGCTTGATACTTTTGTGGTATATAAACTACTTGCTAGCTACAATCGAGGCAAGCCCCCGAATAGATATTCACTGGATGTTGAAGAGAAGAGATCAACCTACCCTATTGCGAATTATGTATTCAACCAAAATGTTGTTAGATCCATTAAAGACGTTTGTGTCGAATGTATCTGCAATCTGTATTCCAGAAGGGCTACATGATACTCTGAAAGATCCCAAGTGGGTTCAAGCAATGGAGGAGGAGATGGCAGCACTGAAAACACACAAGACTTGGAAGTTGGTAGAGTTACCCAAGGAAAAGAAGACTGTGGGATGTAAAAGGTTCTTTTTCTGTGAAGTACAAAGCATATGGATCTATAGAAAGGTACAAGGTGAGACTAGTAGTGAAGGGGTACACGCAAACTTATGGGTTGACTATCAGGAGATGTTTTCTTCTATTGCTAAACTTAATACTGTTCAGGTCTTGTTGTCTCTTGCAGCTAATCTAGAATGGCTACTACACCAGTATGATGTCAAGAATTCATTTCTTCACGGTGATCTCAAAGATGAGATTTATATGGATATTCCACCCGGGTATGGTTCACCCTTACAACTTGAGGTGGTGTGTAAGCTAGAGACATCATTGTATGGTTTGAAATAGCTCCACGAGCCTAGTTTGGTCGGTTCACTTCAGCGATGAGGACATATGGGTATTCCCAAAGTGACTCGGATCGCACATTGTTCCTAAAACGACATCAGGGGAAGGTAACTGTGTTGATTATCTATGTTGATGATATGATTATCACTGGAGATGATTGTATGGAAATTTCTAAGCTCCAAAAGAAACTTTCTGAGGAGTTTGAGATGAAAAACCTTGGGGGACTGAAATACTTCCTAGGTATTGAAGTAGCAAGATCGATAAGGGGAATATTTCTCTCATGTAGAAAGTATGTGCCAGACTTGTTGGGAAAGGTGGGAATGTTGGACTGCAAGCCTACAGACATACCAATTGTTCAGAACCATAGGCTTGAGGAGTATCCAAATCAAGTGCCAACAAACAAAGAAAGGTATCAAATGTTAGTTGGCAAACTAATTTATCTATCACATACTCATCTTGACATTTCATATGCGGTGAGTATTGTTAGCCAATTCATGCATGCCCCAAGTGAAGATCATATGAATGTAGTGTTGCGTATATTTCGCTACTTGAAGATCTCTCTAGATTGAGGATTGAGATTCTTGAAAAAAGGTCATCTTGAGATCGAAGGGTTTACTGATATAGACTAGGCCGAGAGTGTTTATGACAGGAGATCAACATCAGGATACTTCACATTTGTGGGAGGAAACTTAGTTATTTGGAGAAGCAAGAAGCACAAGGTAGTGACATTGTCAAGTGCAAAGGCCAAATTTAGAGGGATGGCCAAAAGGTTGTGTGAGCTTCTGTGGCTTAAGAAGTTAATGACGGAGATTGGGTTAGCTCTAGGAGCCAAGATGAAGTTGTTTTGTGATAACAAAGCAGCAATTGACATCTCTCACAATCCAGTTCAGCACGATCATACCAAACATGTTGAGGTGGACCGTCATTTCATCAAGCAAAACTTGGACACCAAAGTGATTCGGTTTCCATTTGTGCGATCTGAAGACTAGTTGACAAATATTTTGACGAAGGCTGTATCAAGCAGGGTCTTCTATAGCTCACTTGATAAGCTAGGCATTCACAACATCTATACATCAACTTGAGGGAGAGTGTAGGAATGAGCTGTAAAGTACGTGTATAAGTTGTAAAATATGTGTATATATATATACACACACACACACACCTCTAGGTCATTGTAACATATATAGAAGAAAATATACAGAAAATTGAGGAATAATATTTTTTCCTCTAAAACTTTTTACGCTAATAGAATCTACATCAATCTTTTCATACAATACGAAAAACATGAATTAAGAAATTGCTCTAGATAAAACTAACGCTGCGCGCAATTCACATTTATGAATAGAAAGTTTAAATAAACATTTGAATGAAAATCGATTGATATCGATAGTAATTTCCCTTTGTATTTCGTCGTAAACCCACTCACAAATGCACATGAACTTGGTGTATGATGATCTCTCCGATGAAAAATGCAAGGTGGTAGGTGCCATCAATATTTGTTTTAGCAAGTCGGTCCATTAGCTAAACAGGTATAAACTTATATGGTTAATTCATTATTTTGGAGAATGAAAAGGGTTAGTTGTTGTGGGGGAGGGGGTTGGTTTATTTTTCGAGGATGAAAGGGAGGGAAGTTGTTGAGAATTGCAGGGAGGAAGTTCACGAGGTGTTGCGGGGCAAGCGACGGAGGCAGATGTGGACGTGCAGGAGAGCGCAGGTTTCAATGTGTGGTCACGAAGGAAACTAGTACACTTTCTGGCAGAAGCCGTTTATGGGAGAAAATTTCCATTAAAGACAATTCAAGCGAGCAGGAGTTAGGACATGAAGATTGGAACACCGTCGAAAGAACCAATAACAACAAGAAGTTTCGACAGTAACATGGAAGGGAGGGAGAGTAGGTTTATGAATTGAACATGGGTAAAAATTTCATGAACTGGGTTTTTTCTTGTGTATCGCGGCCGGTCGACCTTGGACGAGTCATGATCTCAGGTGACCGACTCCGATCGACCTCAATCTGAGGTTGAGTTTTTCTTGTTTTGTCTACAGAAAAATTATATTGTATGATTGAATGCACAAATGTATAGGGAAGGGAACGATAGAGGAAGGTGATTTGGCAAGTAACTAATGTAGGTCCATGTGTAAACATGCTAACGTGACGTGATTATTTAGTGCCCTAAGGGAAGTCATGTATACACGAAAGGGAGTGAGAAAATGTTGTTCTTACTAGATGTAGATAAAGTAATAGGGTTCGACATTTTTGTATCCAAAGTGGTCGACCTTAGACTGACTTGGATCCAAGGTGATCACTGTCGGTTAGCCTCGAGTTCAAGATTGAGTTTTTCTTTTTTTAAGTGGTGCATGATAATCTAAATATGTTAAGATTGGGGGTTGACCAGCTCATCGACACGAGAAGAGAGAGACAGAGTAGCTTTAGAGTAGCATTACACTCCTACTTCAGGATAAGAATACCACAAGTAACATAACTTTCGTACGACGTTCACTTGAGAGCCGTAATTTTTTTGTGGGTTGTGCCACATTGGTCTAAAATCCTTCACTTGGGTGACGTCGGCGATCTTTTTAACTAGAAAATTTAATGTGACATTAATTTAACATAAACCATCCGATGTAGCTCACCAAAGAATTAAATTCGGCAAAAGCATGCAACTACGGCGTGGTTTTAGTTCTTTTGTTGCCCTAAATTGCTTTGAAGATGAAGCCCTAACTCCATTCATTCTCTTTCGTCCATTATTCAATCATTGCCCATCATCTTTATATGATTTGCTGTAGGAACTCAATGGCAAAATGATTAATGTAGAGCTTGGGAAACCTGGGAAGGTGGCATATGCTCAACTTTGGACTGATGGTCCGCCTCCGCCACATGGTCGTGGGGTTCAAATGGTTACAGGGAAGAGAGCATGTGTTTAATAAAATCCATGGTTCAAATATATGGACAACCACCAATACTGTCCAGTCCATGGTTGTGGGGTTCAAGTTGAATCGCCCAGACTCAATCGATGCCTCTAAGTTCGATTTTGACTACGACCAAATATGTCTCTATTCTCTGACGATAAGCTAAAAGGTGTACTTGAAATCACTTGAAAATGGGGAAAATTGTCCAAAAAGTAATAAACCTATTGCACTTTTACCAATTTAGTCCTAAATCTTTTTACGTCTTGCCAATTGAGTCCTTTCGGCCAATTTTGGCCGGCCGGCACTGATGCGGCAATTTTTAAATTTTTTTTTTCGTAGTTTTTAATATTTCTTTTCTTTTCTTTTTTCTGCCTTCTTCCCTTTGGCCAATTCAACAATCGGCAACCAGCCATAGGCGCGAGCCGGCGAGGTCAATCTCGCCGACCTCTGGCGAAGCTTGCCCCTGCTAGCCACTGTCGAGGGCGAGCCTCGCCCGCTACTACTAGGTTGACCTCACCCAACTAAGGCGAGGCCGACCTGTGATAGCGCTAACTGGCCTCACCATCGCTGGGAGAGGTAAAACCCAGCAACGGTGAGGTTGGCCTCGCCATGGCTGGTCGAGGCTTGACCTCACCTGATCTGGGCAAGGTCGAGCGTCGCTAAGCCAAGGCGAGGCCTACCTGAGAGGGCGAGGCTCAACCTCACCTAAATCTGGCGAGATCGAGCCTCGACCAGCTATGGCGAGGGCGAGGCCGACCTCACTATCATTGGGTTCCACCTTGTGCAACGACGATAAGGTCGGCCTCAATCTCGCCTAGGCAGCAGCGAACAAGGCTCACCCTCATCGGTGGCCGGTGGGGCGAGCTTCGCCAGAGGTCGGCGAGGTTGACCTCTTCGGCCCGCACCTTTGGACAGTCATCAGTTGCCGGACTAGCCAGAGGGTTGAAAGCAGAAAAAAAAAAGAAAGAAAAGGAAAAAAATATTTAAAAATTGCCATGTCAGCTTTGGCTAGCCAGCCGGCAGCCACATCAGAGCTAACCGGCCAAAATTGATTGGATAGACTCAATTAGTAAGATGTAAAAAGATTTATGACTGAATTAGCAAGAAGTGAAAATGTTTAGAACTGAATTGGCAAACTTAAAAGGTTTAAAACTGAATTGACAAAAGTGTGATAGGTTTAGGGCTTTTTAGATAATTTTCCTCTTGGAAATGTCATACATTGTGAAGAAGGAGTGAAATGTGGTTGAGACTGAAGAGAGTTCATTGGAGGAATCACATTTCAAATTGAAATACAGAAATCTGTAACTTGAACCTCACAACCAAACGCTTTTTGTGGTCACCTTTGCCCCACACCACTCGACCTCTAGTACCTCCAACTCCACCATGTCCCTTGTTGCGGAGGCTCCAGAATCCGCCTCTATGAGCTCCCATTCCGTAGTTGCAACCAAGGCTTGCCCCAAAGGCCGAAAACTTACCGTCAGATCTAATGAGGTTAGGGTTTCATCTTCAAATCAATTTGGAGCAACAAGGCCAAAATGACATCATTTTGCATGCTTTTGCCATGTTAAACTTACATTTTTTATATAAAAAAATACCACGCCAAACTTTTTTTTTAAAAGCCACTTAGGATGTATAGTTGGAAAATCTCGCCGGAGGCACTCAAGGGAACATTTTTTTTTCAAATTTTATGGCACTCGAGTAATTGAAAAAAAAAAGTTATGACACTTACTAATTACATCACTTGTAGTATTCTTATCCCATCTAACTCCCAATTACTTTGAATTTTCCCTTTCACTTATATATATGGAACAAATGACGCTAATTAAAATGGAGAAAATATCAAGTAGACCTGTCCCTCCATGTAAGATTTTTGTCGACTATTTCACTTTATCCTTTGACACATGTACAATTAAGGCCAGCTCATCAAATTTTTAATTGGCAAGAGGGACCCATTGAGCCTTTCGCACCGAAGAAGTTTATTGGCCCCTGAATTTTAGTCAACTGTCAAATATGCATTTTAATATAAAAAAAAGGAGGAAACGAAATAAGATAGGAAAAGAAACAAGCGACATGGAATTTGATCCGGTTCATTAGGCCTAGTCCATTCACGCAGGCCCGACCGTTCAATTCGGTCGCCCTTATTCAATCCAATTCGTCAAAAGCCGAGCCTATCAACTGAGCCCACTATTCCAATTTAAAGTAATTAGCATAGCCCATTTGATCTCTAATTTGTTCATGAAACTCAAATCCCGTTGTACACTAGCGGCCCGAAATCTGCCATTAAACATTACTGGTTCACCATCACCCACACAAATAGCCCTTGAACTTTATCTCAATGCGCAATATCAACGTGGCCTTTCAACATCAACCCAATGTGCAATATAATCCTTAAAGTTTTAATTTGTTCGATATCATCTTTAAACTTTTAGTTCGTGTTCAACGTAGTCCCAAAACTATATGAAAATATTCAATGTAGTCCTTGACATTAAACATGTACCAAAAGTCTAAAGACTACATTGAACAAATTAAAAGTTCAGGGACCACATCACACATTAGGCTAAAGTTCAAGAATTTTATTGAACAAATTAAAAATTTAAAGACCATGTTGCACATTGAGTCAAAGTTCAGAGACTCTTTGTGTCATTTTTCCTTAATAAGCCTATAAACCGAGAGAGAATAGGAGCAGATGGCATTAGCGGTTCAAATTAGGGTAACTTTGGGGCACAAAGAAGTCGTTGATTTCTGCCAAACCCTCTCTTGCCTCGTTATTGCCGATCGTCACCTTCACCGGAGCGCTTCTCGTCTCCGTCGGTTCAGCCGCCGCGAGGAGTGCTCTGCTCTGCCCTGCTCTTGGCTGTGGAGATTCGAAGCAGCTTACTCGGAACCTGAAGTCTCTTAACAGTTGGCCATCTTCACAAGCGACGATTCTCGGATCTTCCTCGTGCTAGCTAGATTCGCAATTGCAGCTAGGAACGCCTCCTCGACAGGGTAGTAAGAACAAGATATGTGTCTGTCCATGACTTGCTCTTACTAGAAAGGGTCAATTGCGCATTCTCAAATGATATATTTCCCTTCAAATTCTCGCTAATTAATCATTGTAATGGAAATAGTTCTTAAGCGATGAAAGATAATTACAATTGTTACACAATGCTATTTCACATTGTGCCGAAGGCACGGGTAATTAAATGGAAAGGACTAATGAATGAGTGCGGTCCAACACGCAGCTAATCCGATTCCATATGAAAATATTACCTTATTATTTAGTAATTGAAGGGAAGTTTGTATTTTGACGATTTACCAAAAATGATATTATTGCGAATTTTCTAGCACTCCCTTTATATTTTATTGTAATTTGGATAAAAAGTGTCGTACTGCTCAAATACTAATTTAGGAAAAAAGTGAGTGGCGAGAGAAATGGACCGACCCTAAAAAGGCCCAACATTTCTAGTAGGGCTGTTTCCCGACGTAATTCCACGGCGGCTAATAGTTGCAAGTCATGAACACATCGCCGCCGTCACACACCAACTAGGCGCACCCAACCCGCCTCATGCTCCGCCACACGATCTGCATGTAGTGCCGGCACTCATGCCCGCCCTCACACGTGTTGCTGCCGTACTGGTAGTACCGCTCCTCCTCCACCCACGCCCCCACTAGTCATGGCCACGGTTCAGGAACCGCTGGTTCCGGTTCCTGGCCAACTATGAACCGAAACCATCCGGTTCCGGGCCGGTCGATTTAGGTCCGATTGAGGTACAGGCCCTATTGCAGGTTTTTTTTTAAAATTTTTAAAATTTTTTTTGGAACCAGGCCCAGAACCGGAACCGGCAGTTCCGGGCCGGTTCCAAAATTTCTGGAACCAGAACCGGGCCCGTAGGCCACGAGCCGGTTCCGGTTCCGGGCCGAAACCGGCTCGTGGCCATGACTAGCCCCCACGGCGTCGCTTGCCGTCCACCCTGACCCGCCTCCCCAGAATATGTTCTCCCCCGGCCGGAAGTCCGCTTCCTCGAATGAGTGCTCCAGCGCGCAGTCCGACCGCCGCTGCCCTGCCCACCACCTCGCGTAGCTCTCCAGCTGTACGTCCCACGCCAGCGGCAGCTCCTGCTTGGCCGCTCTCACAGCATTGTGGGCGTACAGGAACTGGAGCTGGAGGGACTCCTCGTCGCAGCCCCTGCACTGCTGCTTCGAGATGCCGCCGTGGAGGGTCTCGTTGTGGAGTGGGGATGCCCCGGAGGAGTCTGACGGAATGCCGACCAGGAGAAGGAATGCTAACGCTCGCGCGAGCGGTGGTGGGCAGAGTTTCATCTTTTTCCTGGAGAAGCCTGTGGAGATGCGGGGATGACGAATGATTGTTAAGCAATATATAGGAAGAGCGAGGAAGATGAGCTTGGCATAACGTGACAGAAACATCAAGATTCAAGCCATGTGTTCGGAGGGGGTTGGAACATCACGGGCTTTGATGGCCGGGCATTTTTGGATAGCGTTTTTGGTCCTCGTGGTTGGAGGCTGCATTCATGAGAGCGCTTTTGGTTGGCCAGCGGTTGGCCAGCGAGTGATTGCAGTGTCTGCATGGATCGATCCCCGATCGAATTTTGAAGGCCCTCCTTTCGAGATCGAGCGAGGCAGCATGGGCGACAGTGAGTTGTGCCATGTCAGTTTTCTGTTGTTTTCTCTTCGGTTATGGGACTGCGTAGCCCACCAACAGTATGGTTCCACATAACAAAGCATGTTCCGTGAATAACGTCCACGAGCTAATAGGGACTCACGTGGTCTTACAATTTGAGTAATGTCCGAAAGGAGAGCGCAAGATTAGGTTGTTTACTTTGAATTCTTTATTAAGCGTTCGGATAATGGAAAAATAGCAAGACCATGCGCAGCATCCCCTGCAATGCATCGGGTTCTTTTTGTAATTGAGAATGAGCCGTTTTGCATTTTTGGATTTGCACCAGATAGTCAATAACTTTATACCCCTTACCAAAAAAAAAAAAAAATCAATAACTTTATACCTGATGGTGATAAGTGAAATGCATACTCTGGCTTTTCCCCTCTTTTTGTGCTTTTGCTGGCCGAAAAGAGGACAATATTGTGCAACATGTAAGGATCGATTTTGGTTGCAAAGTAGTTTCGTTCAAGCATTTTACATGACTATCCCTAGGGCCCTATTTACGGGTCGATGATGTTAAGTTGATGGGCAAGAGACTAGTGCAGGATGCTGGTGACTACCATATCGCTTATTCTGTATCCACGAAACTTGAGAAAGAGCAGATGCAGAAACATTCACTACATCTGATGAGTTGTTCATTTATGATTAACCTCTGATCCAGGACTTGGTCCAATCCAACGCGGCGTGAGGTTTTAATTTTATTTTGTGGATGCTTCTAATTGCCTTCACTCATCTGTGAATGTCGCGTATAAGCTTCCTTAAATGGATTGTGGATGTCATCTGATTGACTGGCTTGGCCAGGAAATATCGATGATGTGTAGCTCTAATAAAATTGTCAAATGCCATGTGCATTGTGCATGTTTAGAGGCTAAAATGGGGAACAGAGCACATATCTTATTGATCTTTGAATGAATAAAGTAATGAAGACCTCATGCCTGTACATCATTCAAGAAGATCTTTTGGAATGAAAAGAAACAGAAAAAATCTAATACAGCAAAGAAGAACCAAAAGAGCTCTTTTCATCCTATCAAACTGATTTTTACGCATCCTGTTGCATTTGGCAACAGATCTCCGTTCTGTGACTTCTTTTTTTGGTTTGTTTTTTAATTTTAATTTGATGTTTCAATGATATCATAACATGCTTTACAGTATTTGATTTTCGTCATCATAGTCTCAACAATCTTGAGAGCACAAGAGGTTGAGAAAAATTATGATCAGGAGGACGAATAGCCACGGAGGGCATTGGCATCAGGCCTAGCTTCCTCCTGATAACTGCATATTTCGATAATACCAGTGAGTTGGGATCGGGGATATCCAATGCATTTATTGTGCTGTCTGAATAGGTGATAAATTACCATCTAGCTTGTTCGACGCCTTTGCTGTCAATGTTGAAGAAGTCTAACCCACGACTTTGTGACGAAATACCGGATTTCTCTGCCAATAGACTGGACAAACTTTGGCAAAACTGTTCATGAAGGTAAATACAAATGGTAAGCAACGTGGTTCAGGCGTACAATATTAGTGCATAAAGAAGTTTAGACTACCTTTTTATAGTCGCCGAGCTCCCCTGAAGATTTTGAAATTTCTACAACACAGTAAATGGGAGCCACTTCAATCACCTGAAATTTTCTGTACATCAGTGCATTCTTTTTTCAATTGTGAAATTATGTCAAAAACATGTGTATATTCACGGTTCACAATTTGCTTATTTGCATTTATTTCTATGAATGCTGAGGCTTCTATATTGTAATGCAGGTTCCGAAGATACCTCTGCTGAAAAGTTGAAGCATGACCGGGCAGATCTGGTCATCTTTTGCACTGGATGCATCTTCACCTAAAACCATGAAAAATGTTTTTCTTAGTTGGAGAAATTATTTGAAAATTTGAAAACAACTAAAGTGAAAAAGAGGCAGGACAGAAATGGTAAGACCATACCTTATTGTTCGACATTTCAATTGCCAAGCTGACATCTGCTGCAGCTGCTTCTATTTTCTTTAATGTATCATCTATTGAGTGCTTGGATACAAGCATGGTTTTGTGTTTGTCTTCATCCTGTATAGGAAAGTAAAATGCAACAAGAAAGTCTTATATCACTGACGAGCAACCAAAAACGAGGATCAATACTTCAGAGTTGGAAAGAATCTAATTTGAAAGTTCAGTTGCGTGAAAAGTGAAGACTTGCCTGTGCTTCAAAAAGACCTGATAGATCAAGGTCATTGGACATTGCTATCAATTGAAAAGCGTTTATGAAGCTGGAGGATTTTGGCATCTTCTTCTGGCCATCGTTCTCCTGTTTGCATTGTCACATATAGTTACTATTTGCCCATAGATTAATATTCGCACACATGTTTTTACAGTGACATTTACCTCAGAGGAGTCAAATGCAGCATTAACATCATCCAGATGGATTTGTTCATCGCATTCATATCCATACGCAGGCTCATAGTCTCTCAGGAACCAATCATCTTCGATTATCTCAGGTATTGTCATTCTCTGTTTTTGCAAATAAAGAGATTTTAGATGGTGTTTCTCCATGAAAGAAAATAATTGCAAGCTACATACGGTGAGAATTCAAACCTTTTTAGTATTCGGTTCAAGTATTCTGGAGATTATCTTTCTTTGACCTTCTGTGAACCACGGGGGAAATGTGTATTCTGCTCTGTAGATCTTCATGCAAACACGGTGTTCGTTTAGGCAGCATGTCCAGTTGACAGAAACTTATCTTTACTGATGCAGGAAATTACCTTCTTATACAAATTGATGAGGTTAGGATCATCGAAAGGCAAAGTCCCAGACAGTAACTCGAAGAGAATTACCCCACAAGACCAAATATCTGCCGGTGCCCCATCATATCCCGTCTTTATCAGTAGCTGTTTATGAAAAGCGAGCATGATCAAATCAATTAGGTTCAATAGGATTATCCAGTATGTTCTCAAGCCAAAAATGACATGCATCTATTATTTCCTGTTAATGTAACATAAAAAGTTAAGCGCAGAAAAGTGGTATTCTCACCTCAGGTGCTACATAGCATGGGGAGCCGCATGCGGTAGACAACAGATCTCCAGGCTGTTGAAGTATTACAGTTTAGCCAACTTTACTTATGAATTGTTAAATCCAGATTCCACTAAAAACTGAAATTGACTAAAGGATTTGAAGTGTGTCAGTCTTACCTTTCGCAAAGCACTTAATCCAAAGTCAGAGATTTTCAGATTTCCCTTGTTATCTAGAAGCAAATTTTCAGGCTGTGTATGTAGGCCAAGATCCTCATCAGTTTGGCTCAACTCATTCTAAATAATCGACATATTGGTAAAAAAAAATGGTATGTGACACTAACCTTGAGATCTCTGTGACAAACACCTCTGCTATGACAATAGTCCACCGCTTCAATCAATTGTTGGAAGAGCTTTCTTGCTTCACATTCGTCCAATTTTTTCGAATAAGCCTGAATAAAAAAAATCATTAAAACCGGCTGAGCAACCCCCACAACTTTCTTTCTGATCATTGAGCCTTACCAGCTTGTCTGAAAGCTGTCCTCCTGATACATACTCCATTACTATGTAGATCTTTGTCTTCGTACCAATGACCTATTACAAGCAATTTGATTCGAAGTCAATTCTTGGATTGCCTTTTCCCCTCAGTTTCTAGCAGTATGGACTTGTAATTGAAAGTGGCTATTTTGGAATTGGCAGGCATACCTCATGGATCCGGACGATGTTGGGGTGATGCAGTAGCTTCATTGTTTTTATCTCTCTTTTTACCTGAAACAGAGACATTCGCAGTGTTAATAGCAAATTCTCTTTTCCTTCTTGCCCTGCAAGCAGGAATTGATGCTGAATTTTACCTGATGCATGAGATTGCTCTTCATGACCATCTGCTTGTTGATGATCTTGATCGCAACGTACTGGCCGTTGGTGCTGTCCACTGCGAGCTTGACCTTGGCAAAGGTGCCTTCCCCAATGATCCTGCTGAATTGGTACTTCCCTATGTTATTTCCAGGGCCCATTTTCGCCTCAACGCGAGGAACTAAAATCGGTTTCTTCCCTTCTTGTTCTTCTCCGTTCATCCGTCGTCGGCGACCGAAATTCAATCGGTTTCTCTCGTTCTAAACGCCCTGGAGATGTTCCTTGTACCCGAGATGCTCTAAATCTGTGTCGAAGTTGGAGGTGGCGATGGACTTTATCTTGGAGGTTGCCTCGTGCTTCTTCCTCGCAGCTGCCATGTCTATGGCTCTAATGCTCCTGGTGGAAAGGCGAGCATTAATAGTCACATTTCTTGAAACGTTCAATTTGTCAATAATTGAATTTTAAAAGGGTTTGGGGAAGACTTCACCTTGTTTGCCATGGAATAGTTGTTGGGTTGCCTGGTGAGACCGGAGGGGATAAAATACAGTTTGAATGGATGGTAGCTGTTAATCCAATAGTCTTCCAAGCAAAGATTTTTGAGACTTTCCACTCCCCCCAAGTCCCAAGTCCGGCGGTCACGTGTAAAAACGGATGAATCACGGACCGCCACGTTGAATCACCATGCTTTGCTTATTGTGTCCAATTTTGTTTTCAGGTGTCCAGTCCATGCCGTGTGGGATGACGCAAATGGTCGGAGCAAATTCGGAAAAATTTGTGCATGTGATGGAAAGATGGTCAAGAGGGGCCGTCCAAATTCCCAACTTCTTGCAAATGCAACACGAGGTTGGAAATCACCCTTGGATTCCTAACTTAAATCTCATCTGCTTTCTTTTATTGATCCAGATCCACATTTGCAGCAGAGAAAACAGAAAGCTTCTTTATTCCGGGGACAAAAACTCGGGATGTATTTATAGATTTTTTGCCCAACCTTAGTCCAAGCCATTCTTCAAATCCATCTTCCAAACTTCATTTGGGTGGACCAACTGATCTGGCATCTTGTTATCAATGAAATATTTTATGTTACATCTACTTATGAAAACTCATCAGGCCACAAACTGAAAATGGCAACAACTTGGGATTCGGAACAAAATCTGTAAATGTCGAGCTAGCTTGTTTCAATTGCTCCATATCCCGAATCCTTCTTACTTGTTGTATGGAGTCTCGGACGAAAATTCGGTACATTCATTCACAGCAATTGAAATTTAATGTAAATGGTGCGTGGAAGGATAACATAGGGGCCATAGGTATTATTGCGCGATCGGAGAGATGCTTAGTTGCCCAAGCGTGGACAAGAGAGGAAGATGGAACTCGCCAGTGGAAGTGGAACTTGCAGCTCTTCTTCTCGCATGCAAGGCCTTTAGTCTCTCGGTCCATCGGCATCCACAAAATGGCCTTTGAAAGTGATTATATGGTGTTAATTGATGCTATTCAATAAAAGGACCTTTGCCCTTGGTGTATTCATCCTTTCGTCTCATACTCTCATTTCCTACTTAACAATAACCCAAGATGAGTTTGAAGTGGACCGGTAGAACCAGTAATGTTATTGCTCATGGGCTTGCAAATATGTGCTTTTCATCGATAAGGAACTGCATCTTCTTTTCATTTTAATAATCTCCTATCTAGAGTTAAGAATATAGTGTTAAAGGAGTTTTCTTTACTTTATCATCCTGATGGAGGCTCTAGTTTCTCCATATAATAGTTGAACTGCTTTGATGCATTGGAAGGTTTGCTTTAGCAAGAAAAAAAAACGAAATCCGCAAACCTTGTGTCGGTCTATTCTAATGGAGCTTATCACAGCTCAGAGGGTAATTAAATCTCGGGTTGACCTTATCAAAAAAATGCGGATCATGTTGATCCCCATCAGACGAATGCTATCCTATTAACAAACTATTCGAAGCGAGAGGATATCAAGGTGCAGTTGGGTTGGATCCAAAGAAAAGAGTAGATGGGATGCGTCACTCGGCACCTATGCAATTCCAACTAATCAATCAAGTTTAGGGAAGATTTTTTGGGAGGTAATTAAACAAGTCGGGTCAAATAATGGAAACTAAGGCTTAAGTGGTGGCCCCAGAAAAATTTAAGGCCTTAAATATTTTGTCAGGCTCCTCCCTCTCTCACCAACACAAGGTATGCCCCCTAATATGGTCTGGGGTCAAGCACGGATTTTAGTAATTGAATCTTCTATTCAATCAGTAAACTAATCTAACATCTGGGGCACAACTGAAAATTGAAAATAAGAAGCAAACGTGATCTGTCTGCTTATAAAGCCATGTCTTGCTGACAATTCACAATTCCTCGAAGTCGCGATATCAAATTGGTCAGCACGCGAGAATAACGTGTTGGATTACCCGGTCATACGCAAACATCTCCAAGCCAAAACTCAATGATATGATTTATATGATTTATGTTTTTTTTTTGGTCGGCTACGTTATTGGAGGCTGGAGCTGGAGAGTTGACTTTTTTTGCCTCCGACGTTCTTGGCTATTATTACTGGCTGTGAAGTGTGATCGACCCGCTGTTCACGCGACCCGTCCATTTGCTATGGCCATGGCTAGACACCTTTAAAGAACTTTTAGCCATTTCATTTTGATGGAAATTATTGACTTACAGATTGGGAAAATCATGGGTTCTTTGCAGGAGATTGTCTTTCAATCGGATGCGTTCTCAGGAAAAGTGTTCTGAAATTAGAGAATTCAGGAACGCGTTTGATTTCATAATGAATCGAACAAATGGAACAACAACGGTTCTATACCTGGACAATGAATCGATGAGTTGGAATTTGGACTATTATGCATTTGGAGTTGCTTGTGCAGAATAGTCGCTACTTTTCGTGCGACTTGCTTGCTTCTCTTTGATTAGAATCTGCGTAGAATGCGCCCAAGCAAGGAATGATTCTTGGTCACGAATCAGATTGTCCATATGTTTTGTGATCTTGTATGGCCTTCATATCTGACTTTTCTTGTTAATCTCAAATGATCAACCCTAGATCTTTGGAACTTAAAGGGGACGTTTCTTTAACCAGGGGACTATCGTTTGCCTTAATCTGTAAGTAACGCAGACATCGTCACCGGGAAAAGTGCCAAAAAAGTCCTAAACCTTTTGCATTAGTGCCAATTTAGTCCTAAACCTTTTTTTGGTGCCAATTCAGTCCTAAACCTTTTTCATTTGTGCCAATTTAGTCCTAAACCTTTTTTTGGTGCCAATTTAGTCCTAAACCTTTTAAATTGGTGCAAATTCAGTCCTAAACCTTTTGTTTTTGTGTCAATTTAGTCCTTCCGGTCAATTTTGACCGGAATTTGCTGACGTGGACGCTCGCCGGCCGGTCACCGGCGCTGACGTGGCGCTGACATGGACAACTTAAATAATATTTTAATAAATTTTGAATTTTTCTGTTTTTTTCCTTTTTTCTTTTTTTTTCCACTTTTTTTCTTTGTTTTTTTTTTCTTTCTCTTCCTCTGGCCGGCGAGGTCGAGCTCGCCGGCCACTGGCGAGGGCAGGCTCGCCCTCGTCGGCCAGCGGCGAGGGCGAACCTCACCTTGGTCGGGCGAGGCTCGACCTCGCCAGATCCGGCGAGGTCGGGCCTCGCCATGGTCGGGCGAGGCCCGACCTCGCCGGATCTGGCGAGGTCGAGCTCGCCGGCCTCTGGCCTCTAGCCGGTCGCCGGACCGGCGACCGGCCAGAGGAAGAGAAAGAAAAAAAAACAAAGAAAAAAAGTGGAAAAAAAAGAAAAAAAGGAAAAAAAACAGAAAAATTCAAAATTTATTAAAATATTATTTAAGTTGTCCATGTCAGCGCCGGTGACCGGCCGCCGGCCGGCGAGCGTCCACGTCAGCAAATTCCGGTCAAAATTGACCGGAAGGACTAAATTGGCACAAAAACAAAAGGTTTAGGACTGAATTGGCACCAATTTAAAAGGTTTAGGACTAAATTAGCACCAAAAAAAGGTTTAGGACTAAATTGGCACAAATGCAAAAGGTTTAGGACTGAATTGGCACAAAAAAAGGTTTAGGACTAAATTGGCACTAATGCAAAAGGTTTAGGACTTTTTTGGCACTTTTCCCCATCCTCACCCATTGCAACTTTGTCTTGGTTGGATGGAGAGACAACACACTACCCCATTTTTTTTGTCTGGCCATAAGATGTCGGTATCCAGGTTTAGTGTTATTATCTTGAGACTATCCTCCAATATCTTTGTTTGGTCATTAGATTTTTGGGATTGGGACCATCGATGTGGCATTCGACGAATCTTATGATAATTTATCAGTTTTGACATGGATGGAATTGTCTTTGTTTGGGCACAGGGACAAGAGATCGATGTGGGCTTCTATAATGACCTCTCTTGCGTGCAGACCGGAGTGAAACGGTATTAATAAGAGAACTCAAGTGCAATTGAAAAATGAGGAGTCACATATGTGATGTGATATACTGATGTTATGAAGGATGCGAGATTTGACATTGATACCACGAGAGAAAGTCTAATTGAAAAGTTTAAACTAATAAGTGAAGAAAGATTATTTGTGAATTGTTCGACAAATTGTCTTTTGAAAAACTTAAGCTATAATGGAAATGTGTCAATGATGTATCCGTTACGTACTTTTAATACTTCCCCTCAAGTGTAAGTCGATCCATTGCATGCACAAAACATAATGTGGACATGATCACTTTAATGAGATAACTGGGGAAATGAAAGTGCGCACCATAGCACTATGTCCAAGTGAGATAATTGAGATAAAGCTCTTTAAGGATTTGATGCCTTGACCCGTCTACGATTCCATGTTAGACAAGTTGTTCTCAAGGAAATGTGCCGGACAATGTATTTATAGCATCTTTTTTACCGCTTTTCCTCGCGTATGAGCTAGTCTTTTGAGTGCACAAATCAAGATGTAAAGGTGATCACTTAAAGAGATAACAGAGGAACATGAAAATCGGCAGTATAATATCATGTCCAAGTGAGATAATCGAGATAAAGTGTAGGAATTTGAACCATTGACCCATCTCGGATACCATGCTAGATAAATAATTTTTCCCAAAAGTTTAATTATTTAGAAACAGTAAACGATGTGTTCATTATATGTTTCTTATCATGAATAGGCCTAATCAGACCTTGTAGAAGCAGTGCGTGATACTTTAATAATTAGAAAAAAAAAAAGGAACATAACATCAATCATCTTGCAAGTTAAATGAGCTGTCTCACGGTTGTTAGACAAACAGTCTCTCCCAAAAATTTAAACAACATTAAAAACAGGCCAAATAATGAATATACGACAATACGATGTATTATGTAACCCTCTCCTACGTATATATGCTAGCTCACGCAACATGGGATATAAATATAACCACGTCGACAAGATAATTGGGAAATAAAAAACAAATAACATTGTGAATGTTGGGACATTAAGGAGGAAAAGTCTAGGTCAGATCAATGGTTGTTCTAAGTTGAAATTTCTTGCCACACTCCGAATTTGAATGCAGAAGCATCTTTGCACGATGGTTTAATTGAATTTTCCCCGTGATCTTGCTCATTCCTAGCATTCACTAAACTCGAACGCGAAGATCGATGCCAAAAATAGTAGTGAATATTGCCTGTGCTGTGCCTGTGGAATGCAAGAAATCTAGAAGTGCATGAATTTCATCACATTCATTAATCCCTCTTGAAATTTATTTCTTCTGAATCATTTGAATCAAAAGAAAGAAAATTCATATCTTCCAGATATTCAGGACGTAGTGGTTGCGTTGAATGTTTTCTGTACGAAATCCGCCCTTAATGCATGAGTAGCACGATAGCATCCTTTTCGTGAATAGGTATGCATAACATAGATAATATATATATATATATATATATATATATATATATAATTTGGAAGAACCACATGTTGTTTTTTGGCAAATATAACAAAAAAACCCAAAACTATGCCCATTGTGACGCAAATATCCCAAACTTTTTTTGTGTTACAAAAAACCTTGAACTTGTACATGCGTGATAGATTTACCTTATATGGAATTGAAATAGAGGATATATGTGTCACATTAGTAAAGGTTCGGGGATTTTTTTTACACGAAAAAAGCTTATTGTATTTGTGTCACGGGGGCAAGTTTAAGGTTTTTGGGAACACAAAAAAAGAGGGAAAAGTGCCAAAAAAATCCTAAACCTTTTGCATTAGTGCCAATTTAGTCCTAAACCTTTTTTTGGTGCCAATTCAGTCCTAAACCTTTTGCATTGGTGCCAATTTAGTCCTAAACCTTTTTTTAGTGCCAATTTAGTCCTAAACCTTTTAAATTGGTGCAAATTCAGTCCTAAACCTTTTGTTTTTGTGCCAATTTAGTCCTTCCGGCCAATTTTGATCGGAATTTGCTGACGCTGGCGACTGGCCAGAGCAAGAGAAAGAAAAAAAACAAAGAAAAAAAGTGGAAAAAAAGGAAAAAAAAGGAAAAAAAACAGAAAAATTCAAAATTTATTAAAATATTATTTAAGTTGTCCACGTCAGCGCCACATCAGTGCTGGTGACCGGCCGCCGGCCGGCAGGCATCCACGTCAGCAAATTCCGGTCAAAATTGGCCGGAAGGACTAAATTGGCACAAAAACAAAAGGTTTAAAACTGAATTGGCACCAATTTAAAAGGTTTAGAACTAAATTGGCACCAAAAAAAGGTTTAGGACTAAATTGGCACCAATGCAAAAGGTTTAGGACTGAATTGGCACCAAAAAAAAGGTTTAGGACTAAATTGGCACTAATATAAAAGGTTTAAGACTTTTTTGGCACTTTTCCCCAAAAAAAGAAGATCGGGGTATTTGTATCACACTGGGCATAGTTTGGAGTTTGTTTGTGTTGTTAACTCTTTTCTTGGAGTTTATTCATCTTTTCCCTCGGACATGTAATTTTTCAATGGTTATTATGATCATTTCCTCGGGAAAAATATTGAAATTATTTGAGGAAATTCCGCAATATAAAAGTCAAATTTGCACAGCTAATTAATACATCTCCAAAGCAATAGAACATGCATTGGACTATCAAATAAATTCGCATACTATCGTTTTCAAAACAGCTACCACCGAGAAACTTAAGAAGACATTGTATCCCAGCTGACAAAAATTATTGCTCTGGCTTTCTATATTTTGGTATTTTATTATGTGGCCACTATGAATTACAATCAATGCTCGTGCAACAATGCATTTGCTATAATTTTAATTACGACAGCTATGCATGTACATAACCACAGACAAGTTAGCTGGGTGGTGCTCGTGGCATTACCCATGCAGAAACATAAGGGACCAAGCACGTCTGATAATACTTATCAGTCCAAGGAGAAGATATAATTGAAAAAAGATCATGTTTACGAGTGATACTCGAATACTTACTAAGCACATTTTATAATAAAGAGAAAATACCACAAAAAACTTCAAACTATGTCACTTATGATAAATTTCCCCCGAACTTTTTTTTGTAACACAAAAAATCTCAAACTATGCTACTTGTGTTAAATTTACCATGAACTTTTTTTTGTGACATAAAAAACTTCAAACTATACTACTTGTGATATATTTACCCCACAATACTTGGTCCATGGGCATTTTCATCTTTTTCCTTTTTCTGTTTTTCTTCCTTTTCTTTTTTTTTCTTCTCTAACGAGGGTCACTCTCGCCAGATCTGGCGTCGGGCGAGGGTTGCCCTCGCCGGATCTGGTGAGGGCGACCCTCGCTGGCATCGAGTGAGGGCTGCCCTTGCCTGCTCGGGCGAGGGCGACCCTCACCGGCGTTAGGCAAGGGTCGCCCTCACCTGGGCAAGCGAGGGCAGCCCTCGCCCTATGCCAGCAAGGGTCGCCCGATGCCAGCAAGGGTCGCCCTTGCTCGACACCGGCGAAGGCTGCCCTTAATGGAGAACAAAAGAAAAGACAAAAAAACAGAAAAAGGAAAAAGACAAAATTGCTCATGAGCCAAAGTATTGTGGGGTAAATGTATCACAAATGTCATAGTTTAGGATTTTTCGTATCACAAAAAAAAAATTCAGGGTAAATTTGTTACAAGTAACATAATTTGAGATTTTTCGTGTTACAAAAAAAGTTCAGGTTAAATTTGTCACAAGTAGGATAGTTTGGAATTTTTGATGGTATTTTCTCTATAATAAACAATTTACTTTAAAAAGTTTTGATTACGTATAACACGAGATGTGTATTGAAACAAGCAAGAATTCCCTTAATTAGTTGTTTAACAAGTGCTCGTAAGGCAATCGTTACTTAAATCCTTAAAAAAAAACAATGATAGAGATACTAATGCTTTTCTTAGCCAAATTAGAATAATAGTATCACGATAAATCTGCTCGAATTTGACCAACTTATTTAACTATCTGGCCGAAGTTAACATGTTATTAAATAATCTAATTTTGTAAATTATTCTTAATATCTCCAACATGACTTAATTAGTCTTAAAAGGATAACCAAGCTTTGTTAATGTATTGACTGTTGCTTGCGACATCACTGAGGAAGAGTTAAAAATGTGATATCTTGAGGAGAAGTCTCATCTCTGATGTTTTGACTCATGGATGAGATAACATCATACGCATCGCATCAAAAAGTCAATCGATTCTCTCTGTCTGAAGTACGGTTGTAATGTCTTACCTCTGTTCAACTTTGTTGTCAGAGGTATATATATATTTTCTAAAAATAATTAAGATATTTCTCTTCGTTTTTCATATATCTTATAATGCTGCATATATCAATGAGATTTTTAATATCCAATTATGCATATCTGTCTGTTATCCAACGTAATCTTCGTTATGATACATCAATATATGCCGTAGAGGTGCATTGGGTGCATCTAGATGACGGCCCAGTGCATACCCGAGTCCATCTCGATGTATATTAGTGTTGACTCGAGTGCACGCATATCTCTGAGAAAGCGTCTGGTTGAGTCCATTCCACAGTTGTCATTATGACACCGGTTGTATCAGTTGCATCGCCCAATTACCATTTCATTAGGGAACAATTACAAAAAAAAGTCATAAACATATTACATATATGCCAATTTAGTCCTAAATTTTTTAATTGTGCAAATTTAGTTTTAAACATTTTCATATTTTGTCAATTAAGTCAATTTGGCCAATTTTAATTGAAAATCACTAACGTAGATGATAGTCATCCTACTTGGCACAGTCGAATGACCGGCGCTAACATGGACAATTTTCAATAATATTTGAATTTTTTTTTGAATTTTTAATAATTTTGTTTTTTTTGTAAGGATTTTTAATAATTTTGTTTGGTTTTTCAATTTTCTTTTCTATACTTTTTTTTTACTGAGGGCCAGCAAGGGTTGCTAGCTGACCCTCGTCGACATTGGGCGAGGGTGTCGCGACCCTCACCGACACTGATTAAGGGCCGCCATGCCATCGTTGTGGCTGGTGAGGGCCTGGGCATGGGCTACAACACCCTCACAAGATCAAGGCTAGGCAAGGCTGCTGCAGTCCTCACTAGCCCCAAGAGAGGGCATTGCGGCCCTTACTGGCCAAAGTGAGAGTGCGCAGCCCCTCACCCAGCTGTTGAGGGCAGCTCTGGGCAAGGTTGCGGCACCTATATCAGGCAAGGATGTTGTGGTCCTTGTTGGCTGGCGAACCTTGTTGACCCTCAGTTCAAAAAGAAAGTGAAGAAAAGAAAAAAAGAAGAACAAAAAAAAATTTCAAAATTATTACAATTTTATCAAGAAGATCCATGCTAGCACCGGCCATGCCACTTAAGATGGTTGGCGTCTACTTCAACGGTTTCTGGCCAAAATTGGCCGAATAAACTCAATTATCAAAACGTGAAAATAATTAGGACTAAATTAGCACAATTAAAAGGTGTAAGACTGAATTGGCACAAATTCAATAACTTTAGGATTTTTTTAATAATTTCCCCGTTTCGTTAGGAAAGCCAGCCGAATCAGCTGCTTGCTATTTCAAAGCCACTCGTATCGGCTTGCTTGTCCAGTTATTAACTTTGTCAAAGCCAGTCGTATCTGCCTCGTGTTGTTTTCCTTTGATTCACAACCTTTCGCTGCTCATATGAGGGAATCCACAACACCACTAGAGTGGCTGCTCTCAAATGTTTCATAGGGTTTGTGGCATTGTTCAAACTTGTATTGAAACCCAAATTGACATCTTCTATGGACCTTGAGGTTGAGAGCGGATATTAGAAATATTTTGATTTTTCCTTAGAGATATTTAGGATATTTCTCTTGATTTTCAATATCTCTTATGATGATGTTTAAATCTAGGATATTCTTCATATCTCTATTTGATTATGTAATATGATATCTTACTCGATGTACTCCGCACTATGATACATCGAAATATACTAAAATTTCACAATTCTCTTTTCGGCTTTATTCATATCTTCTGTACACTAAATTTCGAAACATCTTAACTCTGATCGACTTAAATCACAATACATCTTGTTGTAATTAATGTGGATAAGTGTACCGATTGCATGCACAATATGAGTGAATTACAAACAGAATAGAACTGATTGTCAGATGTACCAACAAACGGTAGGAGTGGGGGGTTAAAGAAGAGAGGACAGCTCCCCTTTCTAGGGTTTGGCTCTCAAACCATGTAGGGCTATGGAAAGTTAAGTGCACGACATTCCTATTCCTAGTTGGTTCGCTACATTGCAGGTATTTTCTGTACTAGCCGTAAGTCCAGCTTCGGATGCCTAAATTAGGTGTCCGCTAAAGGCACCTCTCAGCCACAATGTCAAGACAACCTTTTCTTCTCCAATGCTCGTGTTTTAAGCTATAGGTCGCACCAGCATTCAAGTTTGGTTTGCATCGGAATGGACCTCAAAGTTTTATTCTGGGGTCTTGGGCCACCCCCTAATTTTGCCATCCGTGCGGATCTGAAGAGAGACGTGTCTAGTACTACTGCCTATTAAGTGATAGGTAGAAGAAAAATGAGTATTGAGTGAATCCAAAAAGAGAAATATTTTGCGATAAACTCATCGGTAACTATAAAAGAACAAGTTTCGAATGAATTTGTCTTTATTACAAAAAAAACGGTGAGAGAAGGGATACTAGTTGGAGCTTGAACAATCAAAGCTTTGATCGAGCTAGTCATGGATAATATGGAGAGTTAATGAAGAGTAGACTAATAAAAATGAGTACTAAACTCATTTATTAACCCATGTATGATGCACTGAGTTGTTATATGAATTATAAATGAGTTTAAACTTAACATGAGTATTAAGTAGGTCATAAATGGATCGTAAATGATTAGTAAATTTCAACAAAAAAAATTGAGTCATAATATATGTTTACAATCTACTTAGACAAAATCCACATTTATGACTCTCTTCATTTTTTCTCGTTCTCTTTTAATCTCATGTTCGCTCACTCCATATTTTCACTTCAGTTTGGATATGAGTTTTCATATATTTAATTAAGTAAAAGTATTTTAGTAATATGAATTGAGTTAGCATGAGTTGAATATAAGTTTGGTAAGATATTAGTCAATAAATTTATATTATGAAAAAATTGATCATAAATGAATTAATTGTCAATTTAGATCCGAATAATTTATGACATGACTCAAATTTAATTTGACTACTCATTTGACAAGATTATTGAAAAGATTTGATGTCCAAAGTCCGGACGGAAAGCGGCGACATGATGGAGCCCGATCCAGCCAATCTTGAACGAGTGATACAAGACAAGTTGGCCGACGTCATTGCCGTCGTAATACGAACCTCCTCCCGCAGCATTTATCTCTCTGGTTTTCATATGGCTCACATTCACCTACAGAGAGAGAGAGAGAGAGAGAGAGAGAGAGAGAGTGAGAGAGATGATTGAATACAACAAACTAATGAATCGGACCGACCACGACAGTCCCCATTGAAGACGAAATCTGCCCCACGCTTGTAATCATGTGTACCTTGGTTTCCGCGTGTTTGTTCACTGATTAGCATCTTCATTAATCAAATTTCGACTTCCCCATCAGTATTCTCACC
The DNA here is from genome assembly GCA_031216285.1 of Syzygium syzygioides. Lineage (NCBI taxonomy): Eukaryota > Viridiplantae > Streptophyta > Magnoliopsida > Myrtales > Myrtaceae > Syzygium > Syzygium syzygioides. The sequence goes on from CM062244.1 coordinate 1,199,646, forward strand.
AGCTTTGTTTATTCTTTCACATGCACAAAATCGCGATCCACACGCTTTTTCCTTTCCATAGGCAGCTTCAATCTCGTGGGATGATACAATCGACATCACGATTTGATGGGAGCTACGTTGCTAAGAAAAATTATCTAAAAAATTCTAAATTTATTGTATTTTTGCCAATTCAGTCTTAAACCTTTTAATATGTCAGTTGAGTTCCAAGCATGTTCACGTTTTATCAATTGAGTCTAACCGGCTAATTTTAATCGAAAATTGCTGACATATACGATGTTTAATAATATTTCAATATTTGTCAATTTTTTTAAAATTATTATTTTTTCCTTTTTTTATTTCTTTTTCTTTTTTGGTTCAATTGGGCGAGGGCCAATGACCTCCACCAGCCCTTGGGCGAGGGTTGGTAGCCTCGGTGGCCCTTTGACCCAAAAAAGACAGAAAAGAAAAGAAAAATAAAAAATTTTAAAATTTGTCCACGTTAACGCCGGCCGTATTACGTAAGACTGCTGACACTAACTAGATGGCCACGTTAGCGGTTTCTACCCAAAATTGACTAAGTGGACTCAATTGGCAAAATGCGAAACGATTTAAGAATTTGTGCAGCATTAAAAAAAAAAAGAAAACATATTCCAAGTTACTTTTTTCGTACAATTTCATTGTTAGTTTGTACTGTCGCACAAGAAATGAAAACTAACCGCGCGTGCGTGTGCATGAAAACTAGTAGATTAGTATTGGAAAACCATTTTTGTTGCTAAGCAGAGGAGCAGAACAGTTTTGATAGTGTTTTCTTGTTCTTTTTTGTTTTTTCGGGCAAGAAGATTTGATAATTTCAAGTATTTCTATCCTTTTCCACCTGGTGAATCCCATGCACCGTGTCACTATCTTTAGAAAATTTGACGTCTACGAAAGAAGAAAAGGTCAATGACTCACGAGTTTCTCTTCTAATTTGCTTGCAAATTCACTTTCCATGAATTTTTCAAGACCCACCAATCCCAAAAGAAAATTATAATATTCACCTTTCGATTGCATCAACCTCAAGATCGAAACAAAAACATGAAAAATTTTATGCTGCGTGCAATAGCTAGGTGCATGAACTCTCGCCAAGTATGCACATGACTCGCAGATTAGCCGTATTTCACGTAATATTTTGTCTTATCATGCAATATTCGACACGTGATACATGCCGCAGATCTTCCTGTCCAATAGATGCGATTAGTGTTGGAGAGCAATTTGAATTCCTGTGCCGCAAGTTGCATTTCATCATGCTTCCATTTTTCGAGTCTCATGACACGGCAATGGATCAGAGACTTTTGGGTCTGACCATTCGGGCTTGGATTTAGGATGTGTTGTGCGGGAGAGGAATGATCTGGGGACGGGCGATCCGCGAGGTCGAGAGGACGTACGTCCAAGTCTCAGTAGCCATCTGGAGCAACCCAATCATATGATGTGGCGGCTGCTGGTCCTCAAACAAGATTCGCTAAATTATGTTCTTTCAATTTGGAAGTTCCCTAGGGCACAAGACGACAATTACTAAATTTGTAGGTTTCTGCATTTTGCTTCTTCCACATCTTCCACCTCATCCCAGCCACGGTTCCTTATCTCTTTCGAATGATATCAATCAGGTCGGTCGGTTTTTCCAGACCGGCTCTTTACGTGATGAGGAGAGAGGGGTGCATAATAACAATGATAATAAAAGAACAATAATGCAGCACGGGGTAGGGACGACAATAGCGAAAGTTGTCCAAAAATATGTAAAATGTCAACGTCAGCGCTTACCGTGCCATGTATGATGCCGGTGTCCATGTTAGAGATTTCTGGCCTAAATTGGCTTGATGAACTGAATTGGTACCAATGTTGAAAGGTTTTGGACAAAATTGATCAAATTAAAAAGTTTAGGACTAAATAATAATGCAATAGGTTTAGAATTGTTTTGGTACTTTTCCCACATTTTCACGATGGTACCAATTTAGTCCATCCGGCCAATTTAGGTTGAAAATCATTGACGTCGACGCTAGCTATCTATCTTATACGGCATGATCAACGCTGACGTGGACACTTTAAATAATATTTCATAATTTTTTTTTGTTTTTTCTTTTCTTTTATTATTATTGTTTTCTTCTTCTTTTTTTCCTTCATTTTGGTTGGTAAGGGTCATCGGTGACCCTCACTGGCCACTGGGCGAAGGCCAACAAGCCCTCGCTGGCTGCCAGCAAGGGCCGCCAGCAAGCCCTCACAAGCCGTGGGCGAGGTGGCCCTCGCGGCCCTACCGACTCTGAGGGAGAAGGCCTTTGCTAATGACCGGCGAGGGTCGGTCGTGCCACATAAGATAGTCGGTATCCACGTCAGCAATTTCCGACTTAAATTGATCGGATTAATTGAATTGATACCCACACAATAGATTTGAAACTTTTTGTTTGTACTTTTCCCGTCCAAGTCCATTGTGTCTCCTCCCCTTGTAAGCTAGGGTTTGGGTTTTCCTATCTTATCCTAACGTGGACTGCATGGAAAATGTTAATGTCTATGTCCATGACCTTAGCGACGTGTAAGAAGCCAAATCGGCGTGCCGTTTTCGGATAACGTAATGTGGCTGCTATTGTCTTGTTGGAAGCTAAAAGGGTTATAAAATGAGTTTTTCTCCAATGAATTTGGTGACCAACTGGGAATTTTCCTAGATGCAGCGAGTCACACAAAGTGAGATTTTACGGGATCGCAATGATCGTCTCCCTCGTGGTTTGGTCTTCGGTCTCCGGTCTTCGTCCGCACTTAGGGTCCATCGTAGGCTGCTAGCTCAACCAATCCCCGAGCTTAGACAGCAGGTCTATTTCGTCTCACGAGGTAAACTACCAGTCGACTGATCGTCGTTGATTGATGCAATAGGCTAAAACCCTTGTGCACAAAAGCATGTTTTACAATTTAAATCCTTCTTGTGAAAACTAATGACCGGCTTTCAAGTGTTTGATTTATCTTAATCGACAATGTAATACCCCTAAATCTCACATGAAATGGAAAGAGCTCGGGAAATATCGTAGGCTCAGCACCAATGGTCACCACTTGGACGCTCATTCTTGGAAGCTTGGCCAGTACAAATTTAGATCGAGTTGCAGCAAATGATATGGGGCATCGCATTAGTTATGGTGCACCACATGGTTGTTTCTACACCATGTTGTACTTGTGTGAGCCGCGGCCTCAAAGTAGGACCTACTTGGTACGGACTATTTATGCATCGACAGTGACAAAAACACCGGTGCCGTAAGTTGGAGCCAGCACCACATGTGCCTGCTCAATCAGGCGAACCCCACATCTTTCAGGGGTGCATCTGAACTGGGCTCACGTGCGCCAGACGGATATCATATGATCGTATCTGCTTTGAGCACTCTCGTCTTTTCCGGGGACTCGGCCAATGCAAATGTGGGCCGGGTTGGGGCAGAGAAAGCAGTGGAAGCTTGTTAAAACAAGAGGGTAAGAGCAAATGGGCTTCTTACCTTGGAAGAGAGAGGTAATGGGCCTTCTAGAGTGTTGAGGTTTAATGCGATATGGTCAACTCATGTTTACTGAACATCTTTTGTTTCTTGAGTGCTTATCTTTTGATTAGCTGAACCATGTGAACCAGAGAACAATAAGGACGATTCTCATGTTTCGTTAGAGGAAACAGCTTCTTCTTTTTTTCCAGTACCGTTAAATTTGTTAAAGAGTTGGTAAATGTCAAGAACTCTTGGTATCAGAAATTACTTGTCACTTGATCTTCCGATAACTTGCTGGTGTTTTTATGAACGCTTGTATGAAATTATCAATTTTTTTTTGTACTTTTAATGACTTTCATTTGTCTTTCTTACCAAAAACTTTAAATTTACCCATCTGTATTTGAGTGATCCGCCAAATTTATCTGATTAAATTACCAAACTAATTGTTACCAACTTTTTATTTCGTTTTTTTTATTTGAATTTATCAATTTTTGTTGTCGTGTATTAACTTGTGTTTGTTTCATTTACAAATGCCTCAAATTTTTCAAACTATAATCTACATTTATCAACCTTTATTTGCGCGTCTTAGCAATTTTTCTTCTATTATTTTACCGTTTAATTTTGGTTTACCAAGTCTCATTTTATTTGCTTAGCAACGTTTATCTGTTCTTCTTTTAAATTTACGAAATTTTCAAATAAGAAATAATAAATTCGAAAAGTTGGTAAGTTATGCAAACAAAAATTGGTAAGTTAGAACAACTAATTACAAACAATAAAAAAATAAACTGGTAATTTCATAAAAGTGTCGGTAAGTTACCAATGTATTTCTTGGAAAAAGGTGAGTAGTCCTTTGCATAGACCTTAGATCTCTCAAAATAATTTGATATTGTTTGTTAAAAATTCATAAAGGAAAAGGTATCTTTTGCTTTACCTCATTAGATCTCCTCGATTAATGATGGAATCACTAGAGCTCGCGTGATTCTAATGACTATAGTTACATGCGATTCGAGCATCCTAATCCATCATGCGTCTTACGATATCCCCATCACAATATGTAAATTTGCTTGTGCCGCATTAGTTTCCCGGGGAAATAAGTTTGACACGCGTGAATCGGATCGAGATTTGATGTTGTCATTGGGCCTCTTGGGGCTTCTGGCTTCCTCTCTTTGTTATGTAGAAATGCAGTCCGTCCATGAGTTGAAGCCTAGCCATCTGAAGTTCCTATGTTCTACTCAATGTCACTTGCTTTTATTTATATGATATTTATTTGCCCAGAAAACAATAAAGTACTTTGGCCCTCCATTTGCATAGATCTATCATAATACTAATGCCGACGAGAAAATAATCCTTTACTTAATTGTAACTCCTTTACATCATGAATACAATTGGAAATAATCCAGGATCGAGTGAGAAGCCTTTTGCATCTGTACATGGGAATTACTATTTTCATGAGGATTAGATTGGGAATGGAATAGGGTTGATTGGTTCTCGGTCCGGTCCGGTTCCAAGGTGGAATCGGGAATCGGGATCCAGTCCAATGGAACCGGTTACTTAGGGTTTAGTTCATATTTGACTAATTTTTTTCAATGAATTTATGTTAATGAAGTTCATTCAGGGTTTAGTTCACAAATTATTAATTTTTTTGAAGGAAAAAATATATATGTAGTCGGTCCAGTTCCCCCTTAGAACGGGGAATCGGACTGTTCGGACACCGGTTCCACTTTTAGGAACTGGGAACCGGATCCAACCGGCCAGTCCAGGCAATTCCCGGTTTGGGCGGTCTGTTTTGCACACCTCTAGAATGGAATAGTTAGTATACCGAAGACCAAAAAGCGCAACCCTTTGTTGCTGGATTTGTTTGATCAATTTCTTGACTTGTTTGATCAGGCGTTGTGAAATTCGATCCAAGACAGGGAAGCAATTCAAATCCAAACCCGCTACTCTGATTTATACCCAGTGTTTTGTTGATTCATTGATCGCCGAAGCGGAGAAAGACGAAATGATCGTGGCGATCCATGCCGCCGTGGGAGGCGGGACGGGGCTCGACTTGTTTCAAAAGGGCTTCCCAGATAGGTGCTTTGATGTTGGTATCGCTGGGCAACACACTGTTACTTTCGCCGCTGGTCTAGCCGCCGAATGCCTAAAGCCATTTTGTGCCATTTGCTCATCTTTCCTGCAGAGAGGCTTTGATCAGGTGATGACATAACTTAGCTCACGAAAGCAAAACGATATGTACATCCAATTTGGTTTAAATCATCAAGAGTCGCCAATTATTTTGAGCTTGGTTAGTCTCGTGCCTCAATCAACTTCAAACTCCTGGGATGTACTGCAGCGATTGCCCTGTCTAACGTAAGTTCGGGATATTAATTCTTTGGTGGTTTTAAGCATTTGTAGGTAGCTCATGACATCGATCTTCAAAGGCTTCCGGTGAGATTCACGATGGACAAGGCGGGACTCATAGGTGAGATTCGCAATGGTCGTGCTGGCCCCATCTTGCGAGGCCGAGCTCATGCACACGGTGGCCACCGCTGCTGCCATTGACTATGGACCCAGTTGCTTTATGTATCTGAGAGGAAATGGCATCGGAGCCGTTCTTCCTCCAAACAACAAAGGAACACCTTTAGAGGTACGTTACACGATATGTATGTGCTCTTATTGATCTTAAGCATACTCATGGTTGCCATCAAAGACTCGCTGTATGTTGACTGAATAGTTTTCCTTGTGTTAGATTGGTAAGGGGAGGATTCTAAAGGAGGGCAATAGAGTGGCCATTCTGGGTTGATGGCACAATTGTGCAGAGATGCGTAGCAGCATCAGAACTTCTTGAAGTGCCAGGCATCCCGAGATTCCGCGAACAGCTCGACGGGAATCTAATCCATGAGCTGGCGAAAGAGCACAAGGTACTCATAACGGTCGAAGAAGGATCGATTCAGTTCCCGTGTCTCTCATTTCTTGGCACTCTCAATGGGTTGCTCGATGGTCATCTTAACGTAATCAATGAAGCATCTCTCAAGGCAACGTAATGAGGCTGTTTCTCATTCCCAATTAGACATGGATGACAATGAGAAAGATTGTGAAAAAGCGGTTGATTGACCTGATGACGAGTTGCTTTGTGTGCTTCCTGGTTGCTTGCAGTGGAGGGCTGTGATGCTACCGGACAGGTACATCGGCCATGGATCGCAGACCGGTCAGGTCATAGAGGCGGGGCTCGGTTCGCATCACATTGCCGCCACGGTGCTATCGTTTTATCGGCAAATCCGAGGAGGGCCTTTGCCTCTTCATCGTATAATCTGATCATCTCTCAAGCCCCAAACGATGAGTGCAATTTCCAGCGAACCTTTTGGTCCCCTTCCCAAACGATGCTCAAAGGGTAGCGCATGCGTCGTGCCCCTAGGTCAAAATTATCCGACCCACACTTTACAAATTGCATGAAATACTTTAATGACTTGCGTAATCGTCTAGTACTTTCACGACGTCCCTTTAACTCGGCTCGTGGAGGCGACGGTCCATCAAGAATCTTTGATCATGAAAGTGGCTCAATAATACTTTGGTATTATATCTACTTTAAGCACCGTCATTTCTACCTTCTGCCACCTCCCCTTTCCTCTTTCGACATTTTCTCAATTTTCAATTGACCGAGGTTATGTTAATCTTCTTCAGGTGCGGCCCACTCATTCGAAGGTCCACCAACCCCAGCCACCCACCCCCCACGCCAGCCGACCTCTATAGCCGTTACACGGCAATTTCTTAGTGAATATCCAATCAACTCTGGAACCTTCATCTATGTATCCAATCATCGACATTGTGATTATTTACCATTTAGATTGCTAGCTTTTCCATAGGGAATCTAATTTGGAGCTTAAGCTTAGCTTGTTTCGAGAAGAATTTGATGTTTATGGAAAATGTTTTCTAAGAAAATCATTTTCTGAAAAATGATAGTATTTGCCGGTATTCGGCTGAAATTTGAAAATGAATTGAAATTTCTTTTCCGTCTTTTAGAAAGGAAAATTGCTTTATTTTCCTAAACAGACATGCATTATTTGGACGTTAGTGACTTGGGCATGAGTAGCCAGGAAACCGGGTGCAGGCACTAGCTCGAAACCCCAACGCTAGCCCATGTTCATTAAGGCAGGGGCTAGGTCGAAGAAGGTCGGGCTTGAGACCTCGATGCCCGTGCCCAGATCCCCATCGCTTGGACTCGGGTCCATCGAGGTCGGGCTAATAACCCCAGTGCCCCTGCCCGAATCCCCGACGCTCGGACCTCGATTCATAGAGGCCGAGCTTGGGACCTCAATGATTGAGTCTAGATACCCAGTGCCCAAGCATAGTTCATCAAGGCTTGCCTTGGGCCCATTGAGAAGATTGTTTCATGCTTGGGCTAGATGGATGTGGGCCTAAGTGCTAGGAACCTAAGCACAGGCATTGGGATCCCAAACCCAAGCATCGGGGGATCTAGGCATGAGCATTAAGGTCCCTGAGCTTGAGCGATGGGGACCCGAACCTTGGAGTTGAGAACCAAATCACAAGCACTAGGGTCTCGGGCCTTGCCTATGTGAAACTGAGCTCGGCCTCCATGAAACCAGACCCAAACACAGAGGAGTCGAGGCATGAACACCGAATCTCTATGGTATTGTGGTTATCCTCTATGCATTAATTAGGCATTAATTGAGAAAACAAGACTCAATTTTAGACTTGCTTTGGCCATGAAACTATCCAAGTTGGAAATTACTCGAATTTGATCCTAATTAATAAGGAAGGAACGTTTGTCTTAATGAAATTTTCAATTGGATGGGTCGTACTAGGGGTGATCGGATCTGTGGTGGGTACTTGGAACGGACCATGTTAGAACCGGTTCTAAGTTTTTGGAATCTAGAGCCTACCATGTTTGCTTTGGAATCTATCCTGTTTTTCCAATTCGATTTTAGGATCTAACCGAGAACCTATTTTTCTATTGTTTTTTTTTGGGTTTCATTTTTTACAACATAATAATATGAGCAACAAAACGGTTCGAAATAAAATATAAACGAGGGGAAGCGAGTCAAGAACGAATGAGGATTGTGAGGCTCGAACGACCCTGACTCGAACAAGGGCGAGCCACAAGCGAGCGACAAGGAGGGTGAGTCGCGAGCAAGAGAGAGAGAGAGCCATGAAGTGTCCAAGTGAAGTTGGAGAGAACAGAGAAAAAGAGAGAGATAGAGAAAAATATGTCAAAGAAAGCTAGGGTTTCTAGGTTTTATAAAACTAGTTCTAAATCAGTTCAGTTCTCCAGTGACTCTTTACCGGAACTAGAAACCATACTAGTTCCAATAGGAACCTAAAATCGGATTAATTTTCAAGGCGGTTCGATCCGGTTCCCAAATAAAACCAGTTCGATTACATGGCCTTAAGTTGAGCCGTAAAACTTTGATCTTTTCGCCTCAGATGACTCGATCCTATCCATCCATAGTTAATGCATAACCGACCGTCTAGTCCGAGGAATGACCAATCCCAATCACGAATTCCCCCCAATTTAATCTTATTTCGCTTATTCAAACCGAAAAAATTGGAATTGACCTCTCTTCAATTGAAGTCAAGTTCCACCCGCACAACGCAAGACACGCGCTTGCCTTTTGAGGGAAGGAAAAGGTGGCTCTTGCACTGGACATAACGTTCCCTTATTTATATATTTATTTATATATATTATATTTATTCGCATTCATATGTTCCCAAATTCCCATGAACAAAAAAGAATAACCTTAATCGCCACGTGGCCCAATTTCGGTTGAGCTCGTGTCAAGTGGGCGACACCTAAGCGGACAGCTCACACCTCAATCCTCAATAGCCCCGATTCACCGAACTTTAAAAAAAAAATCAAAAGACTGAAGCAGCTTTTCCCGAAGCACATCCCCCGCAGCTCAATATTTTATTTTATTCAAAATGGGACAGATGATTTTCGAACTTTGACCAAATATGTAACGGGATCTCTCAATTTTAAAATTATTTAATATGGTCCATAAACTTTAGCCCAGGTGCAATATCATCCCTGAATTATAAATTCATTCAATATAGTCATTGAACTTTATTCAGTTTCTAAATTATTTCAACGCCTTATCCGTGAATAATATCGAATATTTTCATGTAGGCCGGGGCCGAAACTCGAAATCCGAATGCATCATTTTCTTGTTAAAGTCGGTGCCGACATTACATATTAAAATAAAAATTCACGAATCGCATCGAACAAATTAAAAATCTTAAAATAATACCATCCGTTTAAGGATAATTCATGTCGTTATACCGTCCCAGCGAAGTTTGGGAATGGTGTCCCGAAGATATCCCCCAACGAAAGGGAGCCACTCAAATTGGGTAGTGCGTATCAGAAAACGCGGCACGGTCCGCCGACCGCCTTGTCTGCCAACACCAATCATTCGGGCGAGCGACAGCGACGGGTAATGTCCTCAGTCCGCCCCCCCTTTGGACCAAAAAATCCGGTCTCGTTTTCGTTGGAGGGAGTCCGAGGACGGGGTCGCGAGGGGCATTTTCGTCCGCGTGACGCCTTCCCCTCCCCCCCACCATCCCCACCCTTCCCCGTTGTTGGCTCACGCACTGCATGACGTACTTGCGGGAACTAACTCGCACCTGAATTTCAGGTCCCCTCCCTGCTGATCTAACTCGGGGTTCGGTCATCAGCGTGCTGTATCCGGACCCGGGTTCGAAACCCGGGTTCCCATGTCGGATCTCCTAATCCCGCGACCGTGAGCCGCCCGTTTCAAATACCGAACCGGATGGGTGGGCCTGGATTCGATCTCCGTGTATAAGGGTTCGTGATCATACCGTTTGAACGGCGGGTTTTTTATCGGATCAAGCAATGATTTGAAAGTTCTGTTTGGACTCGTTAGCAGACGTAGATGACGAAAATCAAGAGTAAAATGGGTACTCCTCGCGCCTAGATTCCTTCGATTTTCGCTGGACTTGCATAGGGCATAGGAGATTTCTTTTTTCGATCTTAACAAATCACTTATGATCCGTTTGACACAAAAACAGAGGGCACGAGAGAGTCGAGAACATGAATTTTAAGACCATGCTAAATCGGAAGCGAGCCGTCGATCAAACAGTATTTCTCAATCGGAAGTTTCGCATGATTAACCATCACGTCATTCCAATTCCTTATCAATTTCCAGCGAAAAACGCGTCGGAAATAGACAATCCCCGAAAATCAAGGCAGCTCAAATTCCATGCATACTTGGGAGAGGACAAACTCAAAGAAGTCGAGATATCTTGGGGGAACAACTTTCGACACGGTTAGGTACTTGTAGGCAAAAGTATAGAGATTCATTTTTAGGAATTTTAGGGCATTGGCCAGCACGGCGAAACCACCCCCCCTCCCCCCCTAAAATTTTGGCCGTGGATCGAGTGAAAAAAAGAAAATCTTAAAGGCTTACCTAAAACTCCTTTCCTTTCTTAAAAGTGACATCGGACCTAAGCAGGTCCTTAAAATACCTCACATCGGTCCTCATCTAGATCTCGAAACCACCGGGATATAAATCTTTTGGAGGCTATGCCTACTTTCCAGGGAAGACAAGGATATGAAGGGAATTTCAGGGTTGCGAGTGGTGTGGGCATAAGAAACGCGTCCATGGAGCACGTCGTCCATGTACATCAAACAGATAGGTCACGAAAATCCTTATATAGGAGCAAGCGAGCTCCCTTCCTATGGCGAGGCCGTGGAATCAATCGAAAGCAAAAGAAAATCTCCTAAAGGCTAAACTTAAAACACCCTTTTCGTCCTCGAACCAACACAAGTAGGGGTGATTGGTTCTCGGTCCGATCCGGTCCATTCCAAATCAAGAACCGGGAACCGGACCGAAAGGACCGGTTCCCAGTTTCTAGGACTGGGGACTGGACTGGTTAGTCTCAAGACCATGGATCGATTACTTATTGATAAAAGGCGAGAGGGAATTGGGAAAAAGAGATTAGGTTTTCTATTTTTTTTTCGAAAATTTTAAAAAGTAAATATATATATGAAAAAATTAGAAAAATGTATATTTATCGGTTCGGTCCGATCGGTCCGATTCTCATCCTAGAACTGAAAACCGAATCGCCTGAAAACCGATTCCGCTTTTGGGAACCGGGAATCGAATCGATATTTCCTAGAACCAGACCAAATCGCTTGGTCCCGTTCCGAAATCGCCCCGACCCGTCACCGCATCGGGTCATATATCCACTTCTCGCGGTTCTCCCAGCTCGCCTCGTCTCATTAAATCCCCCACGGTCAGTCCCACGCTCCAGGTAGTAGATCCTCCCTCCCTCCCTCTCTCTCTCTCTCTATCTCTATCTCATCCATCCAGAGGGGGGATAGGGGGTGGTGGTGGGGGGCCCACGTCGGCACAGACACTTGACAACTACTCGCCAATAATAATGCGCGGCAAAACCACTTACTTGGCCGAGGATCGTCCACGTGTTCCCACCTTACTCGTCAGCTCCCAGATTTCCTCCCCTCCCCTCCCTTCCCTCCCCTCCCCTCCCCTTCCCTTCCCTGCCCCTCTCTTGACTAGACTAATAGATAACCCAAGATCCCAAGAGCCCTCCCCCGCCTCCAAATGAATGCGCAGCTCCGAGTCCCACAGCCCCACCCCCTTTGAAAGATCAGCCTCCCGTCGCACGAGAAAGCTTCTTCCTTCCCAGTTCCCACTTCCCACTTCCTTCCTTCGCCGCGAGAGCTCCCCTCGTGTAGCTCGAGATCCTTTGTGTGTGTGTGTGCGCGCGCGCGCGCTTGCGTACTTGCGTGCGTGCTTGTGTGCGCGTTTGCGTGTGAGTGATGGGTTTCGGGGGAAGTTGGAGCGTTCCGGCGAAGCTGTGCGACTCGTGCAGGTCCGCGGCGGCCGCGGTGTACTGCCGCGCCGACGCTGCGTTCTTCTGCCTCGGCTGCGACTCCCGGGTCCACGGGGCCGGCAAGCTGGCGACCGCGCGCCACGAGCGGGTGTGGGTGTGCGAGGTCTGCGAGCAGGCACCCGCCGCCGTCACCTGCAAGGCCGACGCGGCGGCGCTCTGCGTGGCCTGCGACGCCGACATCCACTCCGCCAACCCCCTCGCCCGGCGCCACGAGCGGGTCCCCGTGGAGCCCTTCCTCGACGCCGCCGAGTCCATCGCCAAGGCCGTCTCCGCCTTCAACTTCCTCGCCGTGCCCAACAAGGCCGGCAGCCCCGACACGTGCTGCGGCGGCGGGGGAGGAGGCGGAGGCGGAGGCGGAGGATTTGGGGGCGCGTGCCAGAATGAGGAGTTGGAAGCGGCTTCGTGGCTATTCCCGAACACCGCCGGTGTGAGTACTAATAAGATCATGGAAGTAATGGATGTAAAAGTAGCGCCGGGTGGTGGTGGTGGTGGTGGTGGTGGAGATGTGTTCTTCAACGACATGGAGACGTTCCTTGATTTTGAGTATGGCAACAACAACTCGATGGATAGGTTTCACGGGTCGGCCACCGATAGCCTCGTGCCGGTCCAAACCAAACCCGCTCCGGCCCCGGTGGTTCATCCCTCGTCGGAGAATTGCTTCGATATCGATTTCTGCAAATCCAAGCTCACATCCTTCAGCTACCTCAGCCATAGCGTAAGTACCTCAACCCTCGATCTTTGTTCAATTCCAATTGTTTAAGCACATATTTGCCAATAATCCAATGAAACTATTGCTCTAGGGGATAATCTAACATAAGAGTTCATGTTAAGAAAACATAAATTCCATAGTTTCTGTATGTCTTGTGTAGAATATTTGGTCGTCCACTTTCAACCCTGATCGTACAATTGAAGGTACTGGATAGACTACCGTAGTTGAAGGTGTGCGATGGATTGATCAGTCTTTCTTGTAACGAAATCCGTAAGAACTGGCGTCATGCTGCTCAGATTGGATATTAAATTCCCGTGTACATATTATTTCAGGTGTCATCATCTTCACTTGATGTCGGAGTCGTACCAGAAGGGAACTCCATGTCCGATATCTCTTACCCTTTCGTCCAAAGCATGAGCGGGAACAGCACCGACCCGAGCATGACAAACTCGGCAGCCACTACCACGACGGCGAATCAAGCGACTACGATGTGCGGGATGGACCGCAAGGCTAGGGTACTGAGGTACAGAGAGAAGAGGAAGAACCGGAAGTTCGAGAAGACGATCCGCTACGCCTCGAGGAAGGCCTACGCCGAGACCCGGCCGAGAATCAAGGGCCGCTTCGCCAAGCGAACGGAGATCGAATCGGAAGTGGACAACATCTACGGGACCACCGCTGCGGCATTCATGTCCGATTCACGATACGTGGTCGTCCCGTCATTTTGATTAAATCAACGCCTGGAGCTAATAGCTAGTGGTTTCAGCAAGATCTTTTGTTCCACTAAATGTGCCTATGTAGCTTGTATTTGCTTGCTTGTGTCTGTCTTCGTCTTCATATATTTGTGCAATACTGGAAGTTTTTGATGGGCTGAATCGGCTTTTTTCTCCCTGATTCCTGATTCTGAGCTGTTGTATCTGAACAAGATTTCTTTCAGCTCGAAGGAAGGAAGAAAGCCCATTTGCTTTTCACTTTCAGGCTCGTGTAGATTTTTAACTTTTCTTGTTATCTTTGGCTTGGTCGTATCTAAAAAGTCGAACCTTTTCCTTGTCAAGCTTTCTTTCTCCTCCTCTTTTCTGAGGGATAAGCGTGATCCTTGTTGCGTTTCTTGATTCGGGAATGGCCGCGAATCTGTTTCGACGCATCCATTGGCTGACGGATGCCCGTGGCAACGCCATTATTTAACTTGTCATTGTCAAAATAATTGCAACACACCGTTTAAGAGATTGCGATGAAACAACCTAATGCAAAAACAATGAAGTCAAAAAGGTTTATGATCGTTGGAGCACGGGGGTAGTCTCGTCCCTCCCGCCCTCTGTTCTGTTCTGGATCTTTCCAGTACTGACAGGTGGGGGAGTTCACGTTCCCACTTCAAGAAAAGCAGAAACTTTGACCACAATCATGTCTGCTTTCCATCTTGCCCAAAACCCAGGAGTCACAATTTATTACTATTATTATTCTTTTCTTCTTCTGTGTTTTCTGCTTTTGATAGTAAGGCAACGCTTCCTTTTATCGAATGATCGAGGAGAAAGGGCTGAGGGATGGAAATAGGGAGGATTGGCGTCTGAAATTTGTAGGAGTTACCATTTGCAATATGTTTCGAGGATGGAGACTTCTTCAGGAACTTCAACTTTCTTTAAGTGGGAATCAAGAAGTCTTGGATGCGAAGCTTCCATTTTATTCTTTATTGACCTTATTTCGTTTGTGGGTAAAATGATGATTGGCACCAGCACAGTCATGAAGACCTTACCCATTTTAGGTTTCTGAAAATGCCGCTGACTGGAGTTGGATTTCAGTGAAAAAGGGGTTTTCCAAGGTAGATAACCGCGTTAGTCGCGTAGTGCAAAATCTTGATTCGGTGCAGAAAGATGAAAAAATCAGTGAAAATATTGACGCATGAACGGTTAAATGAGAACATATATAAATTAGTTAGCGACACCTTTTCTTTCGGTTCAAAACGCAAGTGTTCGAATAGGTTTCTTTTTTTTTTTTTTGCTTAATTCAAATCATACTAGGAGCGCACTATGACCTTTTTCGTTGCCCCGTAACATCCCGAAACTTTCACAATATATACACTTTCGCATGTGTATTCGCGCATGATTTTTTCCATAATTCCTTTTGCTCTTGTTGAATGGATAAGTAAACGTGACCAGCAAAGGAAGTCGTTAATTAGAATCAGTTGGAATGCATAGACTTACTCACATCAAAGATACCATTTCAGATACCTAAAATCCCTGGTTTGTCGTGCATTCTTTTATATGCTCATGTGTTCAGATTTTTTCCATATCCTCAAAGACATTAATCATCGAAAGCTGATTGTCTACCTAGACGGGCTGTTACATTATCAGTACAGCACTTAACCAAAGAGTATATAGATGTCCTTCTTGGTGTAAAAGCCAGTCAAAGGTCAAAACCATCTCAAGCCATCCACTCCATGTAAAATCACAAAAATGACATTTAATTTCCGTTTTTATCGCTTACAAAAATGAATAAATAAAAAAGTATTTTTTTATCGTTGACGTAATTATTTCGACTTAGATTGTTATCGATAATGAAAATATTTTCAATTGACTAATTATTTCAAGCGATACAACCGATCGTTTTTAGGAAAAATGTTTTCCAAATCGTTCACTTTCCGGGAAACAAACGAAGCCTTAGAGTAGAATCGGCGAACCTGATATTTGACCGGAGCATTCTAAGCGTATCTCTGTTATGCGCTAATAGTCGTGACAGGTATTCCAAAAAGACTTTCCAAGCTTGGTCATTCGTCAATGCCCTCTCGTCTCTCAGCAATCATATCTAGAGCTTTTATCATGCCGATTGGTCACGGACAAAACGAAATCCATAAACGATGTTCAGGAGATCGATGATTGTCTAATCGAGTGTTCCGAAAGGCATCGGTCGTGTCATAACTAAATCAATCGCGACTTGCCCGTATCCTAATACTTGCCAATGTTGATGTTAGACAGAAGAAGAGGGGCTTTTACGATGTGGGCATCGAAGTCAACACTTGCTCACTATTAGAATAATTAAATATTAAACCACGCATCCATATAACACCTTAAACTTTTAAAATATTTGACTGTGGTCCCATCAAATTTCAAGGTCCTGAGTTCAAATCTTTTCAAACTCCATTTGTCTCCCAATTAAATATGTCAACATTTCATTAACAGGTTAAATTTTTTAAAACAGTTGGCACCGTGAATCTCATAAAATCTCATACTCGCCCTTGATTTTTCCTTAATAAGAGAAGAAGATTATAGGAACAATAATGAGTTTTTGATGTTGAAAGAGAGGATCTTTTAATGTGGTGCGAGGAGAAAAAGAGGAGAAACGTCGGGATATGCAAGTGGGACTCTGGGAGGGAGGAGGAGTAGCTATCAGAAGAGGGGAGGGCGGGGGAGGGGCAGGCCATACCTCGTGGGCTTCACGTGGGAGAAGGGCCCGTCCCACCCATGCCCCGCGGGCTCCACATGTCCAAAACTGCTCATTAGCAGAAAGAAGGAAGAGGAAAAGGAGGTGGAGAATCATGGCGACTAAAGAATGGTAATAATGACGGGGGGGCGAAGGGAAACAAAGGAAAGGAAAGCCGTGTCCGATAGTGCAGTTTCGAGTGGTCACGGCACAGCACAGGTCGTGACTCCGTCTGAAATCTGCTCTTTCCGAGGCATGTTGTCTTCTCCGGAGCTGGTCAGAGGCGGCTTCTTTCTTTGCTGTGAAGTCTTGTTTGGTGTGGTTCTCGAGTGGTTCTGATTTTTATGAAGTTTTCCTTCCTTCTTTGGGAATTGGTTTTTTAAGCTGTCACGGCCGATCGCAGGCTGCGCTATGTAAAAAGTAACGCTGCATGCGCAAACGATCCTTTGGAAGTTCCTTCTTTTGCATGTTGTAATTCTGGTTCTCCTAGAGGACTGGGAAGAGATCGCACGACACCATCGTTCGCCATTAAAGTTCATTTCAATCTCTCTCTTTCTCTCTCTCTCGTTCGGGATCTCTTGGTTTTCGTGCGAGATATGATTCTATGATTCGGTCAACACGTTTTGTGGAAGTTTGACAAGGAAAGGCACCAACTTTCACTCTCGAGATAACTTTTGGCACCACGAGAAAGCCATCAAGTTTCGTTCGGAAGACCCTTCTAGCCTACACGTTCAAATGTCGCGTAAAAAGACGTTAACATTAACCTATAGAGATAATTTTGGCAACCGTTAGAATTTCGTTAGATCATGCCTACATAACGTCCGAGGTGGCAAAGGCGAATGAATTGACGTGGCGAGGCGAGCGTCGTATCAATAAATGTGCATACGTGCTTTTAATAAACAATCAAAACAACGCCGTTTCAAAATGAATCGAGGATAACTTGAAGTCCCGATAAATGACATTACTAAACATGCGAAAACAACGTTGTTTCTGAGCCGATGGGGTTTCAGGATTGATCGAGAGAGAGAAAGAGAGTCACACAAATTGGGATTTAGGGTTTGAGTTTGTCACAAAATCATATTGAAAGTGGGAAATTAAGGGGATACTCGGTGAATGTGCTGTGATTTTGTGAAGAACCCCAAGCGCCAATCCATGTATCCTCCTTCTCAATCTAGTTCAAAGCTCTAATATTTGGCATGAAAATGACGCCGTTTTGATTGTTTATGGTAGCCACGTCTACTTACGCGAAATTCATCATTTACCATGTTAACATGCGTTTGCCACTTCAACCAAAAAAAAAAATGAAAAATCCGTTCACCACATCTGATGCCACATACGCAAGTTTTGACGTAAAGTTCTATTGATGGCTAAAAGACGGTTGGATGAAATTAGATTCCTGTTTATTCGACACTTGAAAGTTGGGGCGAAAATCGTCGTCCGAGTGAAAGTAAGCACCTTTTATATGTGACGCTTGAAAGCTGGGACCAAAATTGTCTCCCGCATAAATTGGGCCCATCATCTTTCTTGTTTGGGCCTAAAATCTCTTGTTCCAAAGCTAACCATAGAAGCACAAAGCATATGAAGATATCCCATCTGAAAGCATTCCGGGCTTGGTTTGGGCTTGCAATCCCCAATGGCACGTTTGATCCCGCCCAAGCAAATGGACTCGCATTGTCAAAAACTCCAAAAAAAAAGAGACCAATTATTCCTACAAGATCGTCCGCATGGACAATGTTGCAGCCATCTCTACTCTAGCTATACATGTGAAACCCTATCGGATAAGTTAGGTATACAAATTATGACTTATCGGTACACAAAATGATGCGGCGGACTCTCCGCACGTGTTCAGAACGAGTCAACCCCGATTACTTAAATGTTCATCTGTAGTCTGCCAATATCACTTAGCATCGTCACTTTGTAGGCATGCATTTTAATACACTTGGAACTGCTATGCGCCATGCGACCCTGATTTTCCAAGCTAGTCTAGTGAAGAGAAAGTGCAGCTCTGACTCTATGCATACATGACACGACCATGCCATAGCACAACCCTACCGTGGATTAGTATGATTTATATTGCCGAAGGGTGGCAAATCTACTGATAATGATTGGCATGAAGTAAGCATTCGACAAAGCAATAGCCAGCACAACCCCTTGATTTGGTTGTGCAAATCTCCTTATGTGTCCACCACCCAGTTCGAGCAATCTTATGGTTAAGATACTCATTCTGGTTTCGACTCAAATTTTCCTTGTTCATGAGGTTAGTAGGCTACATCTTTTAGGCCTGGCGGACTTTATCCATCTGAAAAAAAGAAACATAGATGTTCAGATCTGCCACAACAAATCTGATTGAAGCCATGAAACGTCTCGATTCAGAGAGTTAGTACTTTGACATCGTCAAAGCACTAGGTTTGTTCAGGGTCTTTATGATTCATGAGGTGAATATGAAGTCCTTGATCAATTTCTCCCCGTAGGGCAGACCGAAATGAGTGATCAGCTAGTGAGTGCAAGCATGTCCCGTAGCTCTCGGGAACTACAGAGAGAAGAGAGAATTGTCTGATGCTGACGCTATTGGTTGCTTCTGTTATACCAACTTCAAGCGCAATTTATCTTCCGTGAGAAGATTGACCACAAACAGGCATTCATACGCACATAAAAGTTGCAAATGACTAGAGAAAGCCTACGGCTCTCAGCCCGTGATGATGGTGGGTTCCCTGTTTTAGGTTTGAATTCCATCACAGATCGCTCATGCTCTTGAGAATAGGGACAGCATATATGTGCACGCTTGTCGTTTCTTTCTCCACCAGCAATTATAACTTGACAATTTGATCAGCTTACATTATGAGTTAGCTGCTCCCAATCAGCACGGATCTCTTTGGTCCGCACGTATTCTTTTCCGACATACATATGCGAGGCTAGGTCCATACCAAGAAGAAGAAACAAGAGACTCCAATTGTACAATACAAGTAGAGAATATCACTTCCCACCAACTATACCAGCTCTCCAATGATACTTGCGCCGTAAGAGCTAAAGAAATCTTATCGCATGGCATGGATAACTTTCAATTAAGCACATGATAGAGTAAATATTTTGTGGAATCAATATCTCTATTATCCAGTCTCGATATGATAAGAAAAACTCAATATTTTAGGACCATCAATATATGTTTCAAATCGAACCATCGTACCGTTAATCTACTCTTACTAGTTCCCTTTCCACGAAACTTACTGCGAAGAGTCTTTTGCCTTTCAAACTTTGCCAATCTGAAAAGGTGAGGGTAGTAGTTTGAAATGCCTTGTAGGGTTTGGTGAAAAACACAGGAACCTAATTTGGAAAGCGAAGTTTCATCTAGCCCTAAAAGGCACCTGGACACCTCTTACTAGACATGGCCATGGTTTGAAACCGGCCGATTTCGGTTTGGAACCGGTGGTTCCGATTCATGGCCATGTATAAACCGGTGCTTCCGGGCTTGTTTCGGGCCGGTTTGGAACCGGCCAGTAAAAATTTAAAAAATAAATTATGAAATAAAAAAATAATGAATTATCAAATTATGAAATAATAAATTATTCAATATATAATATAATTAAAATGTACATTGTAATCAAAATATGCATTTTTTTTAAATCGGGCCCAGTCAACGGGCCGGTCTCAAGTTTGACCCGGGCCGGTTCCGGGCTGAAACCGGGCCGTGGCCTTGTCTACCTCTTACAAACCTACGCCAGAAAACAAAAAGGATAATAAATGAATTGGCCTCGTACGGCGAACAAGACGGGAAGACACTTACGGCATCTGTTGGCGACATTATATTGTCAGATTTTATTGTCCAAAACGTGGCCAAAAGTTAACAAAGTTTCGGGTCCCTCGGAATTATGCTGCCGTGCAGATAGGGGGCGCACATCATGTTGTATGACCCATTGATTTACGAGAGGGCAGTCTCTGTTTTACTCCTTTCTTTTTGGTCGGTAATACATGGGGGAAATTGTCCAAAAAATTCTTAAATTTATTACAGTTTTATCAATTCAATTATAAAGCTTTTAATTATATTAATTAAATAATAAATATATCCTTTTGCCAATTGAATCCATCCAATTAACTTTAGCCGGAAATCGCTGACATGGAAGCCGGCCTACGCGGTGTTAATGTGAACAATTTTAAAAAATATTTAAATATTTTTTGATTTTTGATTTTGATTTTTCTTTTCTATTTTTTTCCCTCCCCTTCTTCCTCCTCCAGCCAATCGTTGGGCCTCGGCCTCGAGCAAGCCTCGCCCCTACCTGCCCCTAGCAACACTTGATCTCGCCAGATAGAATCGCCATGATTAGGCAAGGCTCGCCTGAGGCCAACGAGGTCAATCGCGACAGCTCTTGCCTTTGGCCGGTTGCCGAGGCTCGGTGGGCGGTACGAGGGGGAAGAAGGGGAGGAAAAAAAAGAAAGAAAGAAAAATGAAAAATAAAATAAAATTCAAAAGATATTATTAAAAATTATCCACATCAGCGTTACGTAAACTAGCCGGCGTCTACGTTAGCAATTTTCAGCCAAAATTCGCCGGATGGACTCAATTGGCAAAAAATGAAAATGTTTAATACTCAATTTGCAAAATTGAAAGGTTTATAATTAAATTGGTAAAAACGCAATAAGTTTATGACTTTTTTTACAATTTTCCCATAATATATGAAGCATTTACTTTGGAAATGAAATAAATGTATCGGTGCTGTCTGAGACCTCATGTAATCATTAGAACACATTGCTTAGCCACTCCAGTCCAGTGGAGATGTGGTAGGAAAAAGCCGATAAATTAGATTATTCATATAAGATCCATTGAAAGCAGTAAACCCATTATCGTACTGCATGACACATGCAAAATAAACCTACATATAACAGACTATCAAATCTTCATTGCTTAGTGTTAGTAAACCAACTGCTAGCTTGTTTGTATGCACTTGGGCTTATAGCAAGAGTCTTTCTAATGCTCAAAAAACATATTCATAATGATATATATAGGATACTAGGATAGGAGCCACTAGTTCTTGGTGCTGAGGTATGATGATGGGATTGAACCTGGACAATGAGCATCTATTTTGTTCTTCGGAAAATACTAGAAACGAAGCTTTTGACGCTTAAAAAAGAAGAGGAGAAAGCACAGACCGCGCACACTTGGCATGCATTCGTGCGCTTTTTTTCCTTTTATTTCTCGAAAGCAGACAAGAACAAGGATAATGGACTCCATTCTTCTGAGTCTCGTACAAGCATTACATAGTGGTTCGCTGTGTTCGTGTACTATGTTCCCATGTTGGGACGTTCACGGCTTAGCCAGTCGCACCCCATTTCACTTGGGAATAAGTATATGAAGTCATGCAAAGAATGATGCGAAAGAAAACACACTCTCTAGCTGCCGCATCCTCTGCCTTTGCTCCTAAAGTTGGAATAAAGTACCTTCTTTTATATTCGATTTTTTCCTCATTCTTCTTTTAACTAATTCTCAAGACGCAATAACTGCGAAAGAAGATCAAATTATATCCAGGGGGATTAGCAAAATTACGGATAGTATGCTATTTAAACACTAAAGTATCGAAGATTGTATGGGAGTTGCTGCTCCAAGGACATGATATGCAAATGGATGGAGCCCCTCGGAATATAGTAGGAGCGGAAGAAATCTTTCCCGAAACCTAATCATGTATATCCTTCGGTGGCTTACTTATTATATCACTATGAGAAAAGCTGTCCAATCATTGTTCGATAGCATGGATTTTCAATGCAAGCCACTAAGATAGGAACACTTAGCTTAGCACCTTCGAGTGTTCCGCTAGTGACGAACATCGCATCCCCTCTAGTATATGTCTTGTGTGCGCGCGTCAGCAGCAGAGTAATAGCACTGAGCAAAATCAAAAATTTGGTTAATTAAAGGGTGGGATTAGGTGTCATTAGACTAATGTTTAATTTGATTTTTTTAGGTCACGGTTGTGACTGGTGAGCTAGATAGAAAACGTTCCAAAATTGAAAGTACGAAGAACTAAATGGATTTTGATGTGTACTTGAAACAAGAGGCACATGGATTTTTCTTTTTTTGTACAGTTAGTCCTCTGGCTTGTATATGTTTGGCTAAGTTATAAGAGATATAGGTGTCAATAAGTTTCCTCCTATAAATAAAAATACAAGATTCTGTTAACTATCTTCTTTCGTGACGCAAACTTTAAGACAATCCTTCACCTAATATTGATGCGATGATATCCTTTACTTTGACATAATAAGATAATTGGTGGTTACCTCGTTCTTACCACGTGAACTATTCCCTTTAAGTACTGTTTTGTGCAGGAAAAATGTGGACTGGGATCCAATGAATAGAGAAGCAAGATTAACCTTGCAAAAATTAGGTCATGTTAGTGGAGTTGACGAATCATATAGGATGCAGAAAGCATATGCATGTGAAGTTAATAAGGCAAAGTAGCCGAAAAATTCTTACATGATCCAATAAATGATATGCCCCGAGCTCATATACGCCGTGTGCATGCAAGAATCGAAGACCCTTGCTCACATCGTAAGCCACCCATTTCTTATAGGGCACTCAATTCGGGACGAACTAATGAAGAGAGCTCGAGACACGACTCGCAATTTCTTGCTAGAAAAGAGCCGGATAAGAATTAAATGGAAGCAACTGTACATTGGCGGAGACGTAAAGGAGGACGATAGAGGGGGTCACAGACTGAATTTCGGAAAGAGTCTCAGAAAACGCCATGAACAGCAAGTGTCGTTGCTGCAGAGCGAGAGAGAGAGAGAGAGGGCGAAGTTACTTTCAGATCAGGCTCAAAGAACTGTTGCGGAAAAGCAGGAGAAAAGAAAAAGAAAGACGCGGAGAACAAACGTGACTTCACGAGAAAACCCCAAAACTCTCCACGTCAACAGAAACGCAGAATTTAAGCGACGACCGAAGAAGAGACGAGAAAACCGTGAGCTAAGGCACAAGCAGTTTCACCTCGCCACATCAGCCACGCCTACACCAACGCAACGCCACCTATTTCCACCTCTATGGCCTTACACGTGTGACCACCTTCTCTCTCTCTCTCTCTCTCTCTCTCTCGAAAGAACTCTATTGATGCACCTCATCTTCACCTTCACTCGCAGATCCTACCTGGCTCACTGTAATATCCAATTTTTGTTAGAAATTTCTTCTTTCATAGCGCGAAAGAAAAGGGAACTATCTGGAAAACCATTCCCGTAGATATTTGGCAATTTCTTTGATGGGAAATTATGATCTTATCAAAAAAATGTGGGGGGACAAGGATCTGTGTTCAGGACTCTAGCTAGAGAACTACTAATAGTGAGTTCTTTCATTCTTCAAATCTCTTGTGAGTATTTACATTTCCCGAATTTGAAAAGAGAAACCGAAACAAGGCCGAGGATCAAGAAAGAACCCACAAGAAAATGGGTTGAAACCCAAAAAAGCGAAAAGTAAAACAAGATACGCCCTTCTCACATCATCTCTCTCAGGGAGAACGAGAGAGAGAGAGAGAGAGAGAGAGAGAGAGAGAGAGATCAATAGTTTAAGTGGTGTGATGTGGGGTTTCTTGCGTCCCCTGCTTCACCATCTCAGTCTCAGCTTCCAATCTCTCACTCTTGTTATTGTCACAGTCGTTGCAGCTGCAACTGCTGGTGGTCGTGTTGGAGTTGTCGCCGAAAGACGACGACCTGCTCGTGCTGGCACTACTAGCCACGGGCGTGGCCAAGAAGGTCGGCTTCACCTGACCCGCCATTATCACCAGTATCTTCTCTTCAAAAGCCGCCTCTTTCTTCTTCTTCGTCTCGTCATCCTCGTCGTTCTTGGCCTCGCCGGCCTCAATGTCTCTGTCTCCTCCCTCGCCGTTGCCTTCCAAGTAACCTGAGAGCTTCCAGTAGGAACATGCAAGGATGAGAAGCGCGAAAGCGATGAGACCCAGCATCGCCGCCAGGCCCCCGAAGAGGTACGGCACCGGAGAATGCCACGGCGACCTTTGCGCGGCCGCCGGCGACGGCGTGGTCGTCGCCATAGTCGTCGGGTGGCCTCTCGCAGTCGCAGCTTCCATTTCTTTCCCTCTTGATTTTCTTTTCCTTGTTCAAATTCTTTCCCTCTTTCCCTCGTCTTTGAGATCAAATGATGAGATGGGATGGTACGAGCTGCGGAGATGAGAAGCAGGGAGAAAAAGCGAAGGCGAAGGTCTATAATACGCAGGAAATTGGGATGGGAATGAGAAAGGGAGGATGGCTGGTGTGGTTTTATATAGAAAGAGTGCGTTTTTTTTTTCTTTTTTTTTAGCATGAGCGTCTTCTGTTCACTGGTTTTTAGGGTTTTTAGAGGTGGGTTTTGGATTTGGTGATTTACATCGTCATTTTGCAGAAGTGAATAGCTGTAGGCCCCTTGAGTAGCTTTCATTTCAGTATATTTTATAGAGGGTCCTTGCGATATAGGAGTAAATCGAACATTTTCAATCCATATTCCATCAACATAAAACAAATAACTTTTTTTTTGGTCGAATAATAAATCAAATAATCAAAGATGTACAATTTCAAATCTATTGATCGGAATCTTCCATTCCACAGAAATTTGGACAAATATTTATATGTTACATGAAACTGTTATAGCAATACTTAAAATAGAGTTACTAATATTGATGGTTTATGTACGTCTCTTTGTCGTAGAAAAGAAAATCTTGGACAAACATTTTGAACTCATCCTACACGAAATCTTAGCAAGACTTATGTCCTCAATCTACTTGTCATATGACAGGTGGAAAGGGTGCTGGCAGAACCATTTTCTGATGCAACTACTCGCTAAATATGTCATAATTTGTCAAATTTCATGTAGATTTGTACAATCTCTCCCTTCCAAAAACTTTTGATCCCCGATTCCTTTTGTTAGGTTTCTACCTGCACTGCTGCATGTCCTTTCAACACCATATTCCGGCGCTACAATTCTTTAATAAAAGGAAAGGGCATACTGGTGCTCGTCGAGAGCTCGATGAGAAAGGGAACGCATTTGCTAGCTATAAGCATACTCTTAGAACGCTCATCTAAACTGGTCATGAGAGAAACAAAAGGAGAGGTTTAACTGTTGTCCTACAACATAAGTAATGCTGCTATCTGGACATGTGGTTGTCGCTTGTGGTTGAACATATACTAAGCTACATAGGAAATTCTTAACAAGCAGTGCACTAGTTTTCCCCACCTAAGGCTCTAATCATATAAATCATCGGTGCCCTCAACCAATGAGTCACGTCGCCCAGCTGTTGCGGCCTCCACCGCCATTACTGTGGTAGTTCACCATAGATTCCTCCATATCCAAGTCATCATTACGTCTCTCTCTTTGGGTTGTCGCTACCCTATGCATTATGCAATGGTGGGGAGGCAATGGAAAGAGATCCATCGACGACGGCGGAATCTGTCGAGAGTTTTGTAATCGTCTTCGATGGAGATGGGCAAAAAAGGGAAGGCTTCTATTCTCGACAAATTAGATCTGGTTCAATCAAAGCTCTACCGTTCTCGTCAAGCTATATTTGGCTAACGAGGATGACATAGCGTAGGTAAATTCAAGGGAGAATTTTTCAAAAAGTCCTAAACTTATTGTATGGCAATCGATTCAGTCCTAAACTTTTTAATTTGGCCAATTTCTTCCTAGACCTTTAACTATTTGCCAATATTGGCCGGAAATTACTAACGTGGTGGTCCAGTCAATGCCGACAATCACTATCATAAACGGTTTTTGCATCTTCTTTTTAAATATGGCAAGGGCCACAACTCTCACCCCCAGCCGGCAAGCGTTTCACGACCCTCGCCTAGGGGCCGGCGATCTAGTAGCAGTTCGAGGTTGCCGGGCATCGGCCTGTGGCACGTATCAATAAAAGCACAAAACATAGAAAAACTTTCATTCTCTAATTAGTCAAAAAGGGCCCTCCCTCGCCTAAAAAAGGAAAAAAAAACTGATCATCAATAACTATGAAAAATGTAAAAACATGCATAAACAATGGGATGGGATGGTAAAAAAAACTTTAGTGCGTACATATCGTGAGCATAACTCAGCTGAGGTAGAATGACATTTAGAATGAAACGGGACATCAAAAGTCTCTTCGGTTCCACCATTTGCTTTTTTGAGGTAATCTAAAAGGGGACAGTGCGGTCTAATATCACGCGTTTCGTGTTATTCCCGTAAAATCCTATCCAGGTAGGTCCCATGAACGGATGAGATTTCCGATAAACATCAATTTATTCATTAACCGTCCAAAACTCTGCCAGATTTTTTCTCAGCAATTAATGATTAGCTAATTAATTTTGATTACTTTACCCTTGAAACCCACGACATTATGCCCGAGGAACCCTTGCTCTCATTTGAGTAACTTATTGCTCATAATCTATTGCTCAAATGAAAGCGGATGATGGCTAGGATTTCCAAAAGAAGATGCCATTCGTTTGATGGGAAACGAAAAGAAATATCGAAAATTTGATAGGCTGAAGCTGGATTCGATTTTATTCTTTAATTATTGTTAAATCTTACCTAAACAACTGAAATTTATCGCTTCTTTTTGTATTATAAATGGAAGATTATGTTCGAAAATGGCTATCGTAGTCCCACTCCCACTTTGCTAGATCATTACAGTTGAAGTCGCGACACTCAAGGTTCACAACCAAGAGAGAGTGGATGATAATCGTAGTTATCATCAACTAGTGACGTCTTTTGCTCTAAATTAAAGGCATGCCTTTCTAATTGCTTGGGTTAGAGCCAAACGAATCTTTAAAGTAAGTATAGGGGCCGTGCTGGATTGGACAGTGGGCGTGGGCGATGAGCATGAGCTATTTGTGGAACTTAGCTGTATCTAGAGGTATAGAAAACCCTAGGAAATATACTAATTTGGGTGTGATTATTTACCGAAAGCAAACTAACTGTGACGAAAGAAGGAATGGAACGGCTTCACGTGATGGACGAGTCTCCCTCTTAAAAGATAAAGCCGTCTTCCGTCAGCTCGATTGGCCTTCTCTGTTGTTTCATTACTTATTCAAGTTGATTGTACACATTCATCCCGCTAACATATTCTAGTGACTAGTTTTATTAGATCAAACAAATCGTATCTAACACTCTAAGGCTCGTATCAATTTTGTTAAAAAAGAGAATTTCCACGTGTTTCTCGCGTCTTGCTGAACTTGTTCTCCGCGTTACTTGTCAATCTGACTTATAAATTATCCGTCCTCAGGCGAGGGCTTTAAAGTATCATTAGGAGGGGAAGTTTCATAGAAAACTCCTGTTGATCTCTTTTCTTTAGGTTTCATCCACTTCACCAGACGCAACCTTCGCAATATGTCAAAAGAGGACCCATGTCACGGGACGAAATTGCTTTCCATACTTTGGTATTAAAGATTGTAGGCCGAGCGTAGGAATCAAAATTCATGTGAATTTCGTAGGAATCCCACATTCTACATTGCGGGGGCATAAAGAACCTTTAAGCTCTTTGTGACGTACACAAAGGGGAAAAAAAGACTATGCAAGTATTTCGCCAATCCAATTTCTAAGAGACCTTTTCTAAATTCCTTATGTTTTTTATTGGTTTGTATCTTATTTTTTCTGAAATCCACCTTATGATAGTCCCATTATTATATGAGAAGAAAAGAAAAAGGAGGATGGTGATAGGTGGACCCGAGAAACGACGGGGTTGCAAGGAATAAGACCCACCACCACTAGTGTTTGCTTCCGTTTTGCCGTCTTCTACCTTTTCCCCATCTGCGAAACCCTGGCTTTACAGTTGCAATGGAGATGAATGCATTAGCCTTGTGCCACGCAAAGGTGAATGGAGTGTACAAGCAAAAGAGCCAAAAAGCGAAACCCTAAAACCCTTTATCCTTACACTTGCCTTTTCCTTTGCGTGAACCAACAAAGCATGGAAGTGAGCTTGACGAAATCAATGAATGATTCTAAGAAACTTGTCTGTTTTTCTTCTCTTTTTTTGGGGCCTTGATGCCAAGAGACTTTTCCTCAAGATAATCAATGAGAGATGTGATAAAATTCTGTTACATGTTCTTTAAACAAGTTATACATTCCGTGCTCGTGTTTTATTCATTCAAACAACCCGTGTTATGATATTGTTGGGGTAAAACAGCTCCCGTTAGATTGTTGATATTGGAAAGTAACTCGATTACAAAATTTTCCATTGATGGTCTCTCACGTCTCTTTATTTGTGAGCATTCGCTATGATGGTAATCTTATAATAAGTTACGTGTGTGTTTGGTGCGACTTTTATATAGCTACTATAGTTGTGAAATGGAGTGCTTTGACTTTTCTAGGTGTTTGATAAAAATCTCGCAACTGTAGCCCTCGCAATGCTATTGGTCTTTTATCATCATTTAGATAACCATATCGTAGCTACTTTTGCCAAACGCATTAATCATTCATAGCCACATCAAAGCAATTTTAAATGATGTGTCGCCAAATGCATATGTTTCGACACAGTGTAACACAACACAGCTTCATGTAAATCTTATGCTGGCCGTAATAAAATTTCATATCGATAAACATTATGTAATATATGTCCGAAAATATCAAAATAGAGTAAGCTATGGTACCACCTAAGTAGATAAACCGGGATTAGAACTCTAGAAAAGCCCTAACAATTCAGGGGGTATTATAGGTCCCACCTCAAGCAGGTTCCCAATATGAATATTAATCGGACCCACCGTTTGTTTTTTAACATACTAATAGAGTCTTCGTCACCTTCCACCACTCAACGTACACGCAAAGGACGACTGGATATTCCTTCCCCCATATGATACGTCTAACGCCAAACCAAAATATAATTATTATGGTGCTGTCTATTTTGTCCACTAAACATTATCGATTTTACATGGATCGTAAAGGATTCAATCATGAACTCAAAGAATAGTAAAAGTAACCAAAAAAACAAAACAAATCCGAGCCAAATCCCACTCCTCCATTATGCGATGATTTTAGGTTAGCTGAACGCGTCTCTCTCGTTCATCGCAGTAGGTTAGCTCTCTATCAATTCGTGTGTTTATAATAATGTTTTCATCTAGCAAATGGGCTCTTGTTCTTATATGAAGGGCATGCTTTAATTATTTTTCAGTTGACGATGGTGTTCTTTGTCTTGGTCGTTCTGAATATATTTATCGCAACTGACCCATTATGGGCTCTCCAAAAAAAGTATGACAGCGAACTCATGTTGACTAATGGTCGCCTAAAGTTACTTTCGTTTTCTTACTTTTGATCCCCCCACTCTTTTTCAAGAACTTTGCTTAAGGAGGATCGAAATGCATGCATGGACATGATGCATCGGCTCTTTCGTAGATGGGTAAGATTGATAGTAGATATTGACACGTATAGTTCTCTCTTCCTTTACCGCCATTGGACGGGAGTGAAAAGCATAAAAGTGTTCTTCACAATGATAGTAAATCGTGTAGTTATCGCATTGATAACCTAACCGTATCTTGTGTTTAATTACTTGGTAAACGGCAGTGATAACAGAAGTAATCACGTGACAGAATATCAGCTTGTGTAATTTGAAATATATATACCGTTAAGCAATTACTGTGAGGCTTCCTTTTCCATGGAGAACTTTTATATACACGTTCTGGCTTCATACTTTAGTGGGATTCTGTAGCTAGAATTGCGTACAAGGGCTCATGAAGTTATTTAATTAATGGGTACTTAGTTATTGATCGCATTGATGCTATAAAGAAACTAGACGGCATCTTGGAATAGTTCTTATCTAGATTGAAGTGAAGTTTCTCCTAATCTTTGATAAAGTGGTGGAATATGTAGGATTATTTTAGTGAAGTGGGATTACCACCACCACACCTCTATTGTTTCTAGGTTAGGCTAAGGATGAGGATTAATTAAAGTTGGTAACCACAGAAATAATTTGATTTCGATAGCTCTTCAATTGGCCATGCAAGAAGATGAAGCTTTCGGTATAAGTTCCCCACTTAATGAAAGTTCATCTACTTGGCTAAAGTAAGCCAGACCATAAGCTGCTTTAATGCATAACTATTCTATACAGCTATATTAATTAAGGTTAATTCCCCGCAAGCCGTTTCGGATATGAGTGACATGTGTGCAATTAACTAACCCAGATAGTACCAATGAAACGCTCTTCATCACCAATCTAATCTTGTCCGGTTGGAAATGATTATCAGTAACCAAAAGTTGTGTACTTAATTAAATGGCAAAGCAAGGCATGACGGATAAAAGGCACTCGAGTAGGTATTGGGCCATTTGTCAAGATGCTTTTCGTTTTATGCCAATATTAGAATAATGCTTTGTTGAAAGAAAAAGAAGAAGACATGTTGTTGGAATCAATGGCCACAGCAACATAAGATGCAAAGATAAAGAAAGATCGTATTGTAAAAAAGTTAGTGATAAAGAAAGCGGAAGGAAGAAACAACAAAAATTTAAAGATAAATAGAAAGAAAGGAAAGAAAAGAAAAAAAAAGCAGACGTTCTCTTCTCGGATGGAACTGAGAAAGGGGTTGTCCATTACACGATTCCGACGCTCGTACCTCAATATTTTACGTAACAATATCCAATAAATTTTGCAGCTTTTCACGTGCCAATATTGAGAAAAATAATCTAGAGATTAAAGAGTAGAGATAACAGAATATGATAAGATTATTGTGTTGTATAAACACAAGATTTGGCGCATCCAATGCTCGGAGATTATTCTGCACGAGCATGGTTCTCTTAGTCCATGATTGATCCACATTTGCGTATGCCCTAGATGCCTACAAGTGATCATGACCTAATACTGTGACACCACTTGCAACATTATAAAGAGAAATCATCATGCAAATGACATAAAGTTGGTTGTTGCGATCAATCAGAAAACTTTATTGGGATAATCATTCCAAGATTTTATTGCCGGTCGTCTTTGTGTATTCAGATGATGTCTGAGAGTTCTAATTAATCGTAATGGAAGAATTTTGTGTTTATGGCATGTAATATAGTCACTTCATGTGGACTTGGTGATAAATTACTTGGGTTTCTAAGGATTAGTAGAATTGAAGATATAAATATCTCATACTATGAAAAACATTTAATGGCTTCATGTAAGGTAGTTTCTTTGGCATAAAGATCTTGAACATGGAAACTCCGCATAGACATTTAAGAGGTTATTACTAAGAAACTCATGAACTAAACCGGTAATTGCACGAAAACAAGTGGTGCCCTTGTTCGGGATATAATGCATGATTCGTGCCATTCTTCAATAACTCAAGCTCTTAGAAGAAATAGTTGCCCACACGGGTTACAGAGTTCAAAGCGTGATTTCTCACATGCCCGGTTAATGCTTCTCCCTTCTTCATACATCATGGGTTTAACCGATTCTTATATCTACACATATAGGGTTAATTAGCATGCCCTAGGTTTGAATTTCTCTCCATTGGCTTAAGCTCTTAGAATAATAGTTGCAAACTCAACTGACTGCTGTTGGTACCATTTGAGCAAGCAAATCCACCTGTTCACCCCCAAGCTTTTTGTGAGCAACTTGGCCAAGTTTATGCTCGCTTTTGGCAACCTGCAGCGCATGTTGTATTGGCAGATAGACTTCCAGCTTTAAGGAGCCAAAGTATCTGACCTGACCCCATATGATCAATTCATACAAATATCGTTGTACTCGGATGAATACAAATCACCATGTGCTTTGCCCTGAAAAAGCAACCTCCTCTTTTGTAAGAGAGCTCTCACCAGATGAATGGCCCAATTCCATCACACACTGACTTCCAGGAGATCAGAGGACCATCGCCTGCACCAACCTACCATGCAAAAGCGATATCTTTTATTTTTCTCTCTAATCCCTTCAGTTTTTCCCACCTTCTTTCTTTACTTTCAAATCAATGTGCTTGAATTTCGACTGAAGAAAGTGAAAAGAGGGCAACCTGACCTTTGGCAGCAAAGAAAAGCCACTTGTACTATTCAGATGACTTTGTGTTTAGCACGCTACACTCCAAAGTGTAGATTTGCGGAAAAAGCACTTAATGTTTTAATTATGTGTAGCAAAACTGCGTCTAGTGTGCCCAACTATATCAATTTTTCATGTGGCTTTATGGGAGGACAGCACTAAAGCTGGATGTTGTAACAAGATCGTCCAACAAGAATAAATTATTTTGGTGAAAGATGGTTGCGAAAGAGCCGGGGGGACAGGTCCCATGATCACTTGGTGCCTATTGCAATTTTTTTTGCAAGGGTACATCACTATGATGAACTATAAAATTCTATTTAATTGTTAACCCTCGCCCCGGGTTAGGGACACGCATAGTTATCTTATCCCGACCTTAACCTAAGTATCTGCAAACATCACGCGTGGGTAACACAAACCCCATGAATGAGCGATGCAAGATGTTTTAGTTCTCTTTGATGTACAAACTTAAACAAATCCGGGGCACAAATCTTGAGTTGATTGGCTCATTTAACAAAACCGAGTCGGAGCATATCTTTATCTCCAAATTGGAAGTGGCTCCCACAATCTTTTGAAAAAAAAAATTATCGTCGAGAATCATTCTGCGCATCACGTGTCGATGTAACGAGGGGTCAAAGTTGACATGAAACATGTTCTTACTTCACATGTTAAGAGCATAACTCTATCTTCTCTAGATTTTGAATGGAGGTCCAAACCTATGACAAATCCTTTTAGTGGAATTTCATAGCGGTGTTGACGTTTGCCTAAGGAATTGTTATTTCTTGACTTACAATGGCTAGGACAACCTAGATCCAAAATGCGGCCTTGGGTCTATGTTTTCTCCAAGGATAGAGAAAGGATGGATTATGCCTGTCTCCATATATTTTGTGATTGGACGATGGTTATAGTTCATAAACATTATTAAAGGTTAAACATGAATTCTTAGAGATTTTGGAAAAAAAATAACCATTTATATGTTTAAAATTTGAATGAAATTCCGCAAGCGAGTTGAATATATATTAAATGAAGGAATCAATCTAGATTCTAATCATGGTTGGTTTTTTCTTTTTTCTTTTTGGTTTTGCGATCAGTAGATGTTCTGGGCCAAATTTCGCGCGCCAAACTAAATCTACACATGATTAGATATTGACCATTCACGTCGGTATAATGAAACTTGAAATATCTCACTGTTTCTTTGAGGCATGACATCCTAATCATTTTTATCACCAAAAGTTCGCAATTACTTTAACAATTCAGCCAAACCCTTGACATCTTATTGCAACAACTATTGAGCCCTGATCTTAAAACTATGCCTAATAATTGGGAGTCGGGTGCAAATTATTGTGCATTTTCGTGATATTGCGGTGGGACCTGGCAATTTAGTCGGGTGGGCAAATGCAAACTTGAATTTTAATTACATATTGCTCACCCGACATGTGGACACCCCGCTCTCAAAAATGAAAATCAACAGATTAATCGGGGACTATATAATATGACCAAGAAATCTAAAGACCGAACCTCCTCCTTTGATACCGTATTGATATCAAACTGACTGCCTGTGAATATCTGGACGTAGTATGGATATGGTAGGCCATGCTGATTCACGATCCATTGTAGGAGCAAAGCTCACAAGACAGTGGGTTTATGATAACAAGAATAGGACCATTGGATTACCAAACAAGGCATCGTTACCATTATTAATGGGTGCAAAGTAATGACACGCAGATGTGGAAGATGAGTCAGGAGTCAGTAGATAGTGGTGGTGGATTTGAAATGGAAGAGAGAAAGAGACGGTCAGACCACTTTGCTTGCCAGTGAGTTGAAAATTGATTGCCTCGATCCAATTTTTTTATTTTATTCTTTGTTTGATTACTTGAAGACAGGTTGCTGGGCCCCCCCCTACCACCTCACTTGGTTTCCTTTTTCTTTTTCTCTGTATATATTGCCTCTGTGTGTCATTTTCTTCTTCCTACACCCTGGCTTAATGACCTGTATCCATCACAGAAAAGCTCTTCCCACTACACAACTTTGCCTGCAATAAGACCCTGTGGCAATTTTTCTTATTTATTATCTTTGGCTATGCCGATTTCTCAGGTCTCTAAAATGACTGCTCTTCCGTGAGCCACTAGAGTTTTCGATAGCTGAGAAGTGAAGACATGAGAAGTGTTAGTATTACCTAGCTCCTAGCCCCACTACCATGAAGCAGCTTTCTTGGTCCATTTCTAACTGAAGTTTCACCCTGCTAGTTTTTCTTTAGCTTCCACACTGATTTTGGGCTAGGCCACCATTATCTCTGTCCATCGGAAGATTAGTAGGTAGACTTTTACTCAGAAAAAGTGAATTAGGTGCTTAGGATGAATGCATTTGTTTTAACTGTACACAGAATTCTACTGACCAGAGAAGGAGCACAGATTCTTTTAGTCACTGCCAATCAGGTAGAATGATTATTACTGAGTAAGCAGTCATAAGCTACATCATAGTAAGGGCCAGCTTACACATGCTGGAGTTGGAACAGCTATTCATTGAAGCCGCAAATAGAGCTGGAAGGGTCATTCAGAACTGGAGATATAATAACCCAAAAAGTGAGTAAAAGCAAACATTAATTCGGTGGCGACCAAGGCACATTGAGTGCCAGAAATTCTCCATCTTTATGATCTGATTCAGTATCTTGATTCTAGTATGCATGAGATACTGAATGTGGTCTGAAAGGCATTCTTCAAGACTGTCATGGTAAATTTTCCAAGAACTACTAAGATATCAGAGTAGGATCGAGTGCCTACACAACCAGTGAATCAGTTTGTGCGACAACAAAGCTTCTGTAATTAAAATAAACTAAGCATTACATTAATACAACAAATCGACAATATACAGTTACAGCAATCGCATTAAAATTCTAAACCTAAGCTATGACTATGGTACATGACCCATTATAAACAAATAAAATTTAGCCACCAATTCCATGGACCCATATCTGTAATATCCTAGGCTGTTTCACTCTCCATGGATCATTAACGAGTGGAAGGGCACCCTCTTGATTTCCACAAAAGTTGAATAATCCTTGCTCAGCGGCTGTTTCCAGGGCTCTCCATCCATCTGCATGTACGCGTTGTTCCACTCCCCACCCCTGATTTCCAGCCGAATAGCAGCAGCCTGTCGCGTAAAATTAAAACCACCAACAATTCAGCTTGCACGTTAGGGAAAACCAGGTTCCTAGAGCCCCCACCCCAGTTGAATTTCCCACAGTTCAGGTGGCTAAGTTTTTGTGTAGCAAAAAACCAAAACTTCAGTAGTAGGTTCAGGCTTTTGAGGACAACCCACCCCAGCTGAATTTCCCACAGTTCAGGTGGCTCAGTTTTTGCATAGCGAAAAACCAAAAATTCAGTAGTAGGTTCAGGCTTCTGAGGACAACCCATTACTGACTCTTGGAGAAATACAGCCAAGACACAAAAACAGATCCAGAAAACTAAAACAAAATGCGTAGCTCTTGGCGCAGTTGCTGGTTGGCAACAACTGAGCATCTTGTGTGGGTCCACAGCCAGCGCCATGCCGATTGCCACTCGAAAACTGTGAGATCCCACAGATATTTAGTTTTTCTTTGGTTTCTTTTGGCATTTCTATCCTAGAATCTCATACTAAAGCATAAAACATCTCAAAGATAGTTTACCTGGGCAAGGTGCTTTGCAGATATCAATTCAACCATGACAAATGAGGCATGCCATCCTTGCTTTAAGCCAAATATTTCAAGCAGACCATCGTCCACATGGGCCTCAACAAATCCTCTCTGCATGGCATACGATGCCCCACCATTAGGTCAACTAAAAGAGCACTATTACCACGTAAGTGGCAGGTAGTTTCTGAAGTGCTATATCACATAGTCGAAGAAGAACGTAACGTTGAACATAAAAAACATATTGCTTCATTCATGTGCACAGAATGTCCTAAGTAGCTGGTTCTAAGATGATGTCAGTAATACCAAAACTGGTTCTTAGGACATTAAATTTGATTATGCTTTTGAGAAAATGTCCACTTCACGAAAACAATCGTGTTAGAAACATGCAATAAGCAAAAATCTCATTACAATTACTTTCTGCACGGAGGTTCATGAGAAGCACCTTTTCTAGATATTCTGGCTTCAAATTACCCCACGGATTCCTTCCACTAGCATAGTTATGAAGATTAAGAGCTACTATGGCCCTGACACTGGAAACCAGGGAAAAAGTGAACAGATAACACTTGAAAAATGACATAATCAGGAGCGGAAAACAAGTATTGCTCATTGATAAACATACTCATAACAAAAGATTAGGCTTTAACAGCATTAGAAAGATTTAAGTGATAACAAATTTTGTAACGTTCTACACCATGAGCATCTACACATATATGGGAGCCATTAAAAAGAATCCCAAAAAAAAGTAAAACAAAAATACATACATGTGTGTGTGTGTGTGTGTGTGTGTGTGTGTGACAATGCACATTTAGAACTCTAACCTGGAAGGCACAGGAACCTTCTCCCATTCTGTGCAGTTGACCTTCTTAACGTGCATCCTAAGAATGTTCCTTAGTCCCCTGAAAATCAACACATTTGCATGCATAGCAAGATGAGATGAATGATCAAAAAGAAACAAATAGACAGTTTTTCAATCTGCAAATATCATCTTATCACCAGTGAGACTACAAAAGAGAAATAAAGAAGCCGCATTGTCCTAATAAATGTTAGGGGGGCAGCTACTACAACACTTGCCAGAGTATTCAAGGTACTATAATAAAGAATTGCAATAGAAAGATGGGAACAATGACAAGGTGTGGGATGGGTATTCCTCCTGACACGTGCAGAAATGGCCCTAAGGGAATGGTTCGATACTAGTTCAATGCAGATAGTAGTCCAAAGCAGAGAATGGTTGTCATACTGAAGAGAATGATTCGATACTACAATCTCCCCCATTACCCAACCAAAAATTTCCTCCATGCTACCTAATGTTGTCCCTTTTTAAAGTTATTTATCCTCCTTAGCATTGTTGAATGAAGTACCTCATGGTTTAAACATAGTTGGGCTCAGTTCCAAAAATAAACAAATAGGAAAGCCCGATATGGACGGCAGAGTTGTATATGGATAATGAATAGTTAAAAAACTTAAATATCGGTTCTCCTAATTATGATAGTCAAACCTCTAACTTCAGGTTCCATCTTTTTCATGTATACTTCTTTTCTATGAACAAGGTTTAAAACTGCAAACAATTTCATCAAATAAATTGCAAGATATTTCTCAGACTTAGTGCTCAAATATAAAAATTAACCAATCAAAGGAACAGCTTAGCCAATGGCAAAATACTTCTCAGTCATACTAATTTTAATCAAACCACACTATTTTGCTAACAGAAATTGTTCCTTAGAAATTTTATATCGCCCAGTAAAAAAACCTAATGACATTGCCAAGAAAATGGGGGTTTTGCGAGCCAACCCATCCAAAGGACAGTAACAATAGTGAGGGAAGCATCAAAAAAGTACAAAGACCCCATACCGAAGACCTGAGGTTTTAACTTCACTTGCAGTGCTGGACTAGCTAAGGGTATAAGTAAAGTAGTGCATGCGATGTTTTCATAGCAATAACCACAACTACCACATTATCATTTCTGTTTGTACACATCCCAAGTTACAAGGTGACAACAAATGAAAAATTCGGTGCAAAATTTCAGTAGCTAAACACAACGCCATCTTTAACCATATATTTAAGTGATGAAAACTGGAACGAGGTAGGAGAAAGGCCAAAAAGTTCATCAAGTATCTAACCTAAGACTCGGATCACTCGTGCAAGGCGTAAAAAACCACCCTTGACTGCATGTATAACCGGAGTAGATCAGCTGCAGCAACAAGCAGATCAGTTCAAAGCTTCAATTAGCATATCTCAGCAAAGTATAAGGGGCAAAAAAGAAGGTGGCAATTCGAATGACACCAAGGGAGACAGCAAGTCAAAACACATCAAGATCCATTTAGGTCCAAAATTGATGAGAATGCCACCTCAATTCTAATTATGCACGAGACAAAACATGAAGCCAAGAGAATTTAATAAGAACCTTATTTGCAATTGGACCATTAGCAAGATGAGGCTTTTCATTGCGTAAATGGTGAAAGCCGTAAGCGACCTGTGCATCCATTCCTGCAAAACCAGAGGGAGGAAGAGAGTAAATAACAGTTCATAACTATAGTAACTAACAGCCTAAAATGCATTCACGTTCAACTTCAACCATGATCTTATATAGTATATAGGTAAGCTGTCATGCAGTAAAAGGAGAAATGAGAAAGATCGATGGTTAGAGGAAGGAGTCAGTTGCTTTCACAATAAAAGGCTAATTGGAAATGTGGTGCTAGGGTTACTAAGAGGTTTCTAAATCTCATATAATAAATCAGGTTACAATAAATGAGGTGATATTGAGTATATTACTTGAAATAAGGATGCAAAACTGAGATAGTGGGCTTCACTTAATTCACTAATCACAGTTTGTCAGATAATTCAGCAAACAACTGGTGGTGAAACGTCTTCGTACTAAACAGAGATAGTGGGCTTCACTTAATTCACTAATCACAGTTCGTCAGATAATTCAGCAAACAACTGGTAGTGAAATGTCTTCGTACTAATAGCACTTCTACTGCCTCGAACAATGGAGCATAATCAACATGTCCACGTATAAATGCAGTGCAAAATAGGTGACAGGAAATTGGGTTGAGAAATGCTAAATGCAGGGTCCCACATAGTGAATCATATGTCATATTGAATGCACATGCATTGCCAATCTTCATTATATGCATTGGATTTGAACAGCAACTGCTTTACCTATACTGTAGTAATTGTAAAACACTCCTCCAAAGCAACTGGATTTCTCGGGCAATTGCCCTTCATATTCCAAACCCTGGAGCATCAGAAAAATCAAGGCCATGAGAAACAGAGATTTTGCTGAAAGCTCAATAGCCAGAACAAACATAACCCTGGCTAACAACAGAAAGTGCATGCGAAACAAATAAAACATCCACATCAGCATAGACAACAAATTCCTGTCCAAACAATCAACAATCAAATACTTCTCGGTTCATCTTACAGCGACTGAACATGGAAATATAATCAAAAAGGAAAAATCTTCAAGGTTAGTAAAGACGAGATGCAGCATAGTTTCCATGTGAATATAACATTTACAAGTAGTCCAATAAAAGAAAACAAGGCTTATCTCACCTTATTTTCCATTAAGGCGCAACAAAGTTTCTTTCATGTATACTCTTTCCCATATCTTATCTTTTTATGAGACCCAGAAACTCATGAAAACATTCTCATTTTCACTTCACTCATCTCACAAACATGTTTGTATATAACAGGCCAACACTCATTTCATACAGTATTTCAACCTTATGTCAGTTTTATAGACGAAAGCTTGAAAGGAACAAGAACCCAATGTGTGCTACCTACATGCCATGCTTTTAAAGTAAAATTACAAATGTCATACAACTTTGGTCATACGAAACATTATAAATACAAAGAGCGAGAAAATATCAACATACCACATTTTCAAGATCTGACCATAAATCACTTTCCATGCTTAACAGGTCATATATTACCCTTTATATTAATAAAGTTGTCAAGCTTGACCATGAATCCAGTGTTTAAACATTTAAAACAGGAAACCACCATATTGTTCTATAGCTCTTGCACAATACGGTACAAGGAGGAGACACCTCACCAATTCATTCCAAGTGAAAGCATAACAATGCTACTTGCATATCATGCATGAACTCCAAAAAGAGAATGAGTTCCTCCACTGTACTGTTAAAGCACTTCCAAGGAAACATAATGTAGCAGATCAGTGAACCTTAAAAAAGTAAAAGCCCATCACATGGTTTTGTTGCTGAGTATGCCCTATCATCCATCAAAAGTTCACATTTAATTGAGCTATATGATCATAAGAAGAGCTAACAAACCTCATCAAGAGCACAATCTTCAGTGGGCTTTAGAGAATGAGGTAATTTAATTTCTTCATCCATCGGTGTGGACATCACAACATGCCAACTGCATTGTAAAATGAGCGTTTCAGTGATAAATGATTGTTCAATGAGACAACAACGATCAAATACTCATAAAAATACATGAAGTATTACTAGTGACAGACTGAAGAATATAGCAGACAAAAAAGGTTGTGAAAATGCTTCAGCCTCTTCTCATGGGATATGTGATATAACCACCAAAATATTTTAACATTAGCAAATAATACTAAAGAAGTTACCATCCCTCCACTAGGCAACAATTTCAAAGAGACAAACAGTGATGCCGAGGCACTTGTTTGAAATGCCACACATGCGATTCTGGCCCAAAGAGTACAGGCCCCAACAATAGGAAGCCAGCCCTATATGCTAGGCTTTGCATCTTTTCTCTCAACCTCTAATACAATAACCCCCCAACAAATATCACATCGACTTGTTAATTTTGTACATTGACACATATTATTACTAATGAACCTTTCTAGAAGTACTTTCCTGCTCTCCGTTTCACAATATATCCATCCTCAGACACTCCCCATCCTAATCCCAGTATATTTCTTCTGCTCCCACCAAGTTGTCCAAATCCATTAAAACCTCAGCTGAGATGGAATCATATTAGTCTTCCTACTCAACCCACACTAGTGGGACTGGGGGAAATTTTAGAGCAGAAGCTGAAATGTTCATGCACTTGGATTTTATCAACAGCGGAACGTGGCATGGTGCAACAATTGACATTTTCTTTGGATGAGTAAGAAAGTATATTAAAAAGAACCAACGGCATGCCTGCCATTTGCAATTAGTCATCGAAGTGCAACAAATAACGTTAAAAGCTCTCAACCAGTCAGTCTTCTACTGTGCAACTCTAAGGACAGCCTAAACCTGATCATTGCTAATGAGTATGGCCATTCTGCTAGATATGAAGTTTGGTTGACGAAAGCATATGCCATCAATCGACGATTAAGAAAGATATCATACCTATCTAGACGACACAGTTGACCAGTACTTGCTCTGTCAAGAGTCCTTTTGACAGCAGATTTCCAGGCAAAGGGGAACGAACCACCCTAAACCCAAAATTACACCACAATGAATCAAGAGATAGAATTGGAGAATTGAAAACACGACAAAGAGAAGCAGCATACCCAGCCGAAACTCCTAGCTAGGTCATTCCCCGTACCAAGAGGAATGATTCCCACTGGAGGGACTGGTTCTCTGTGCAGCCTGTAAAGTTCTCCAAGACATCCTAATACCCAACCAACGGTTCCATCTCCACCTGCAACCTGCCCAACAATCAGAAAGGTTTCCATAAAGTATCAATGTAGAAGTTTTAATCCACATCTGTACACACATCCGCGCAACTCTATTAATTGACTTGATTGGCTAGTCGAACATACCACAACTCTTACTTTCTCCCGGATCTCCTTGGCACATTGATCACCGAGACTAGCCAACTTTTCCAGGCAACCCAACCCATATAAAACAAACTCATGAGGCTTTACGTCTTGTAGATCAAAAACCTGCAACATAGATGACCTTAGAATCAAAGGAGTGTCTTCTTAACATGAAGAGTGCGACGTGAAGTTCATACAATACAAATACATTAGGATATAGAAGCATGACAACCAGTGGCAAAAAACCTGCTCGATTATAATTTTTCAACAATGTAATCATAAGATTTTTTGATCTTGGTAAAGAAACCTCTGTAGTCGAATGTAGCTCCAAAGCTTTTGGGAAACTCAAAATGACTCTTTTAACATACTATATATAATTTAAAAAGGGTGCATGTGGTACTGAAAGATATAAATATCCAAAATATTGCACGTCATACTTTTAGAGAAAAAATTGTATCTGTGAACACATCTGTCAAAAAATATTTATGAGTCACTTCAATAATTCCAGTTGTGTGCAACTATAGTCGACATAGAATGGCTCAAATCTCTCTCTCTCTCTCTCTCTCTCTCTCTCTCTCTCTCTCTCTCTCTCTCTCTCTCTCTCTCATATTTTGAAAGTTTTTGTTTATACCGCAACTCAAAGACAAATTCTGTACTAAAAAATAAACACAAACCAACAGATGTCCGCCCCTTGAAAATTTGAGAGACCCAACAACTTCATGTCTTCTTTTTAAGCTCCAATCCAACAAAAGAATAACAGATATTCACTATCCGCAGTCACTCCAATGAAGCAATCATAAACGGCGTACAAAAGATGCATCCTATCCCAATTGAAAAGTAAAGAGCCCCTTGAAAATTTGAGAGACCCAACATCTTCATGTCTTATTTTCAAGCTCCAATTCAACAAAAGAACAACAGACATTCACTATCCGCAGTCACTCCAATGAAGCAATTCATAAACTGCGTATAAAAGATGCATCCTTTCTCAATTGAAAAGAAAAGAGAAAATCAGAAGGGCTTTTACAATATCCAAAACAGTGGAGCTTTAAATTTTATGCAGCGATAAGGAAGCAGATTGAGAACAGATCAAGATAGAAATAGAAAAGATGCGAACCCAAGCTAGCAAAGGCATTTCCAGCATGAAAGCGGCCATCATCGTTTCCCAAATTATGGCCTTTCTCATCTTAAGACAGCTCAACAATGCCCAAAATCCTTGAAGTGTCCCAAATAACAGATGCCCAACACACCAACACATGACTGCACTCAATCGAGCAGTCCAGAGCATGGCAACGAACCCAGACTAGGCTTCCAAATCATCCAACGAATTTCAAGAAAGCAGACCCCTTTATACAGCTACTACCATATGACGCCAGAGCATGAGCTCAGACATACGCACAGAGATAAATTGGGTGATGAAATTCAGCTAAACATCAACTATCCTACCAACTGCCACATCATCCGCACCTGTTCTTCAGCGATCAGCTGGTGAAGCCGTTGCTTGAGCTCAGGCCCGTGCCTCCCGCCACTGCGGGAGTTGATGAAGACAACCATGGGAGCCTCCGGGTGCTCGGCATTCTCGTCCGCGGGCTGGTTCTCATCGACGCTGTTCGGGTCCTTGAACCGGATCGAGTTCCGGATAGCGATGCGGAGGTACTTGGGCATGATCAGCCTCCGCCGCAGCTCCTCCTTGTCGATATGCACCCCCGTCAGCCCGCAGCTCCGGAACGAGTCGATCACCGACGACCTCGCCGCCGCCACCCGCACCCCTTCCTCCGGCGACGCAGGGGAACCCATCAACGCCCGATAAGAGAGAAACCCAGAAACCTCCCCCTCTCTAGGATTCGATCGAGCAGCTGAGGAGGGGAAGACTCTCGCCCGGCCAAGTGGAAAGCGAAGGGCCGAGGGGCGACGATGCTCATAAAAATCCCAACTTGGAATCACGAGCAATCACGACACCCGCCGCGCTTTTAACGGGATAAAAGATGGGGATCGAAGGTACGATCGCGCCTGTGCGGCATACGCATCCGCATAGATTCGC
Organism: Syzygium syzygioides; assembly: GCA_031216285.1. Classification (NCBI taxonomy): domain Eukaryota; kingdom Viridiplantae; phylum Streptophyta; class Magnoliopsida; order Myrtales; family Myrtaceae; genus Syzygium; species Syzygium syzygioides. Next base: position 1,243,457 of record CM062244.1, read on the forward strand.
CTAGAGAGAGAAAAAGCGTGAGGCTTATGGAGAGAGAAAGCGTAGAACAACGAGGAAGAGAAGGACGAATGACGACCTTCCACCACCAGGAGGACGAGCCCCCCGCCGCGGTTTCCTTAGTTTTGTAACTGTTGGTCGTGTCGGGACGGCTCGCGTTCAAAAAAATGCCCGCGCCTTTTCGTTGTATTTACATGTTTTTGCCATCTTCCAGAAGGTTCAGGTTCGGCCCCGTTTTGCCAACGAGCTGCACGAGGCAATGATTTTTACAAAAAAATAAAAATAATAATGATTCGTTTTATTTAGGTTGATAATTGTCGAGCCTCATCGGTAATCGAGGTAAAGAGTCACGGGGAGCGTCGCGGGATCGAGGCGGGCCGGAAACAATAAGAGCCGGCGCGGGAGGGACGATGACGGGACGGGACGGGCCGGGCTAGCAACCCGAGACGCGATTATGGCAGGTCGATAGGTTTTGGCGGCTTCTCTTTATCTAAATTTGCGAATCAGTGGTGGGTTCCTATTTGGGAAACTAATTGGGTTTCTGATGTTTAGCTAGAAAAATTTGGGATAAGGCCCGGCAAAATGCTAAGGGTTTTTTTTTTTGTGGCCTTAATCTAAGACTTAGGTCCCGGAATTTTGTTCATAAATTATCGGCGTGGCATTCCAATTAAATGCGATGAATGTTGCGATCCTCACAACTTCCATCTACTTTTCCCAAACTTCCCATCATTAAAAAAAGGGGGTGGTTGGTAGAGATTAGAACGCAATCAATATGCTTTAGGCGACGCATGTGCTGCAATAGTATGCTGATGTGCATGTGCAGATACGGGGAGCATCTATTCGACACGGTAATATTTTAACCGCGGATATGTTGGACGCTTTGATTCTATGCAAGGTTCGGCGCACCGCCGAGCGCTTCATAGCCACCGGATCTGACGTGAATTGAATGGCGCGTAAAATGAAATCTATGGATGGCGCAAAAACCGAGACAAACACACAAAATAAGGGAAATGCGCATTTGAAGTCTTAGAAATTATTACAAAAGTGCTATTGAATCCAAAGATTTTAAAAAGTGCAATCAAGTCTTAAAATTTATCGAATTGATTCAATTAAAATCCTTCCGTTAACTCCGTCAAATTGGTTCAAAAATGGTCATCGGGTTTTGGGAAGGCCTGGGCGACTTCCGCATGCCCTTCCCGGCATCTATGGCCGTGGCCACCGGCAAGGGCTTGGCCCATGGCTGCTGAGTTGAGTTTGGGTTTGTTTTTTTTTTTTATCTTTTTACCTTTTTTATTCCAATTCTATTTGTTTTTCATTTTTTAATATTTTCTGACGCGGCGCTTGGTGGACGCCATGCTATCGCCACGTGTCTTAAGCAAATAATAAAAATAAGACAAGCCGACAATTTCTGTCAGCCTAATTAGATAGAATTAATAAAAAGATTTGATTGGATCGACTCGACAAATTTCAGAAATTAATTACACTTTACAAAAGTTTCGGGATTCAATTGCGGGGACTTCCGGCAAACTCGTCCCAAGAAAAAATCGTCAAGGAGCGTCTTTCCGTACTTGGTTGGCTGATATACTTCGCAACGGCAAACAAGTAAAACATTCCGTCCCACTCGGAGTCCCGTGGAAAATACGGTACGGAAAATAGGGCCCCCGTGGTCCCACACGGGGTTTTGCTTGACCGTTGATCTTCTAGAAGTGGTCCATTTCGGGATCCTCAGTCTCTCTCGCTCTCTCTCCCTCTGCCTAACCTTTTGCCCCCTTCCTTCAAAGCCTTTGGAAGCTTCTCTCGATCGTCGGCGGCCGAAAGCTACTTCTGGTCATTTGCATATATCCCTAGCTTCCGCTGCCGGGTCGACCGATGCGGCATATCCCAAACCCGCGTCGATCAAAATTGCATGCGCCCTTTTTTTGCCTCGAGAAACAGCGTTCGCGCGCATCTCGATCGTACACGGCAGCGCGCCTGACGAGAGAGCCTTTTCTCTCTCTCGATCGAGACGTTGAGGGGGGCTATAAGACAATCGAACGGTACGAGCAAGAGAACTCTTTCGTTAACCAAACGTGAGTAAGGTGCCCCCTTTTTGCCAGAGCTTTGCTTCGTCGTGTCTTTGGAGTGAATCGGCGGCATACGGGTGTAAGCTCTCAAGACTCTGACCTCACCAGGAATTTTGCTGTCGGGCCACCACACGTGAAAGAGACAGCCAACCACCTAGTGCAGGCTTCTTTTTATCGGCGAGATGTCTGGTTTCAATCCAGCCCACATTCCCCCTTCGATGGCGGATTTCAACTGGGGCCGGCTCCTTCTTTTTCATCTTAAAATGGAAGATGAGGAGAATGAATTCAACACGAGAACATAATCGGGCTGGCGGAGCTGTCTCATCGACGGTGAATTGAAAGCTGAGTGATTGCTTCTTGCAGTTGTTTGGTAGTTGGTAGATCCCGTGAAATAGGTGGATCGGTCAGGTCGAAAATAATCCGACCTAAATTAACCCATTTAATCCATTTTGACTTATTTCCATGCAATACAAACTAATGACCTGACATAACTAACTCAGCCTAACAAATATGGGTTAACAAATTGATTTACGACCCATCTTGAATCGGTCTAGTAGTAGGTAAAGGGTGATTCATCCCTTTTGGCCATCCATTTGCACTCCCGGAAATGGAAATGAAGAATCCTGATATCGTAAATCATTGTATGATAAAAGGACAAGGTGTATGCAAGTGCCCATCTAAGCCAGTACAACTTCGCTGGGAACATGTTGCTGGCGGGTTTTCCAAATAGATATCCCGAGCAAGTGATAAAACTAATTACATTAGTATCATCCTCCATGTATATTTTGGATTATTTATTTGGCTCTTTTCTGCAGCCTACCGGTTGGTCTGCAGAGTGATCTATACATTTGAACAGAAGTAGAAAACCTCACTGACAAAATCTAAGGTGAATTAGCAATGGAAACATCAAACCTAGAGAAAAACAGGAACCCCAAGCTCCAGCATGAAATGAACCCCAATCCAAGCAAATTATCCATTTGGATTACCAAATCCTGGAGCAATCTAGTCATCCAAGTCATTCTTCGTATTGATTTTTAATACTCTCACTGTTATCATCTGCGATGTCTGAGGGAAGTGTGACTTTCTCCACAAAGACATTTCCATCAGAGTAAATTCTATATGAGACATCGAATCTTTCCAAAACGAGGTGATAAACTATATCCTTGGAATGTAGAGGCGCCTTCTCAAGTCCCTCAGAACCGTCTTCGTGCAGATCGTCAAGGTCCGTAGTTATATCAGATGCTTTGCCATTAATTTCCTTAACAGGCAACTCGTGTGTTCGGTTTCTCTGAGATACTGATCGTATATCCCACGAAAGGACTTCCTTGATCAACTTCTGAAGCTCTTCCGGCGAGGCATACATCGAACTCTTTCCCTGAAATGCACATTAGTAAGAAAATATACGAACTAAGAACTAAAAGAAGCCACGCTACTTATAAATGACTCGCAAAAACAATTTTCTGTTATATGACGTGATTACATAATTTGCAACTGCATTTTCTGATAGGATATTCTGTTCGCCAAAGTAGTCATACATGCTACCATAAGATTGAAAGATCCATAGTAAAAGAAGCATCATGACAGAGCAGCAAACATCCCTCGATTAAGAAATTCTAGTATTTACTCATATTTAACATTCACCGGTGGCAAAATTAAACTGCAAATTCATCACCAAAGGTTAGATGGGCATGTGAATCATCTAATCTTGCCACAAAATCAGAAAATGTGTGGAAACTAATGAACTATCACGAGATGACACCAAAAAAAAAATGAAGACTCTGTCCAATGTAGAAAGAGTACATGAACGAAAGATCTCCATAATGATTAGTCAAATTAATTTAAGAAAGCTCACCACAACTGCCCAGCAATCGGCTAGTGTTGAAGAGAAATGACCGGAGAAGTTCACAGAAGCAACTGCTAGTGAACTGTCAACCTGAGCAAATTAGGCATATGTGAGATCTTAAGAAATGTGTCTTTCGTAAAGAAGACTCTTAATACATATGAAGGCCCTTGTTTTCTTCATGGTTATATTACCCATAAAGGGAATGGGTAACCAAAGGTCAGGAGTAACTGCACCGCGAACTACAAATACCTTATTAAGGCAAGGAATAAATAATTAAGAGTCCTAAGTCTGACGGTGCCTAAGATGCTTAAAAATCACACAATAGATATCATCATACTCGAGCATAATATTTACTGGCAGTCGTGAAAAAGATACTGTGACATCCTTCATACGTAAGGTTTCGTATCCACTCAACCCCTGAAAGAGAATCACAAACAAAAAACAACAGAGAACCGAGTTCTCACCATTACCCAGGATGGTACTCTTGCTCCTGGGAGGCTGTCGCAGTACGAGAGATAAGGTTTGATATCCAGAACTGGCTGTCCAACATAAACAAAATCATAAATATGTTAATGTTCAACAACTTATATTTGGTGAAAGGAAAGTACAGACTTATGCGCTACATCTAATTAGTGCATTGCTCAAGTGGCAACCTGTCATTGCTTCATAATCATCTGAATCACAATGTTAAAGGGAGCTGATACCATGCTTTGGCCACAAAAACTCAAAATCCAGTAACTCAGGTAGCAAATTACTATTAGGACCGCAACAGCAGAAGCTTGATACCTTTCGCCCGGGAAGATCACCAAAAGGGAGCCTAAGTCTGAGCCTGTTAATATATCCAGTTGGACCCAACTTCACTCAAAAGCTTAAGCCAACGAGATATGAGCCAACTAAGATATTAACTGCTTTACACCACACCAATTATCCGATATGGGATTTCTCTAAAATAACTCACATGTGCATCCTAACAATTACTAAAGATATTCTAAATTCTTTGCACATTCTTAACCAATTAGCTTTCTAATGCCACGGAGCTAGCCCGAGTAGTCAATGAAAGTTGATCAATTATAGGTGGCCAAACATTACTATGATGCAAAAGCAAATGGCAACATAAACTCTAGGAACTTTAGACCATGAAGAATGTAAGTGTGTAATCCAACGATGGCCACTCGTAAGATTCTGTGCATAAGGACAGTTTGAGTATCATAGGTCAATCAGAAAAAATATTTATCTAACGTCGAAGTAGATCATGAGAAAAGAGAACTCACCGTTCCATCAACCAAATCTACGCCTGAGAGTGAAACCGTGTTTCCTTTGATAGCCTCCACCTACGTTATACAAAGGAAGTATTGCTAAGTGTCCATTATAATTCTTGTATTTTCGTAATACAGTAGAGTAAATTGCAAGTAGAAACCAGAAAAACACACAATGTGAGGAAATCTGCTCAGTAGACAGCAATCTGTTGAGAAGTGTCTTATTATTATATGAGTCATTTTATCACATACTCCTGCAGCGAAAAGTTCGTATAATCCAGGAAAGAAACATTCAAAAAGTTCAAAAAAGAAGACAAAATGTTCTCACATAATGCTGTTTACCTTTGCAACAGTTAGCCCTATAGGGCAAGGTCGATGTGGAGACCTTGTAGCAAAGACTCCAACCTTTTCGCCTTTCAGTCTTGGCACCCTGACCTGTCCATCTATTGATCTTCTTAAACAAGTATGACAAATACAAAGCTACTTGGAGCTTTCCTGGTCACAGTTTTATCACAACGGGCCACAAACCTTTGCCTTGAACTTTGATCTAGATGTCTCCTTCCACAACTTCTCTAAATCCGTATTGAGATGGAAAACATATATAATCCAGCAATGAGAATATCCTTCAAGGCCCTCAAGTGATGCTGGAGGGACTCGAGATACATCAAATAGCAAACATGCTCTTGCGAGGGGCACAATTAAAGGTTGCCTCGGCGTGCCATTCCTACATCGCGAGATACAACAACTCATGGCTCATCCCACAAACAGCTTGCACATAAAAAGCTAATTAACCACACAGAGCTGCTAATTGGATGGGCTTGCCTTTTTAACAGTGATGGGTGAACAAGAAATCTAATTTTCAGAAGTTCCCGTGACTGGACTAAAAAAATTGCATCTGTCTCTCTCTCTCATCGTGTATGATGGCTAACCAGTGCAATTCTCTCTCTCTCTCTCTCATTGTATATGATGGCTAACTGATGCAATGACACTGCCAAATCCGTATTGAGATGGAAAACATATATAATCCGGCAATGAGAATATCCTTCAAGGCCCTCAAGTGATACTGGAGGGACTCGAGATGCATCAAATAGCAAGCATGCTCTCTCTCATTGTATATGCATGCTCTCTCTCATTGTATATGACGGCTCCCCGATGCAATGACACTGCCAGAAACTTTTTCTTTAGTTTCAAGAGACTTCACAAACCTTTCCAAGTGAACATTCAGATCTCATTTCATGTATGCCAACTATGATTCTCCAAACTAGTTCTTTCACCATCTCTACCCGATCATTCAAGTCGAAAAACTTGTGAAATCTCCAATACCAAGATACCATGTCATCATAGTCACAATAAGCTATGGCCAAGGCTATGAACCACCAAAAAAAAAAGTTCATTATGGCAGAAGGGAGATTGGCAAATTGCATACCTGGTAGAAAAGCATGACTTGACAATGCCAATAGGCCTCATTGGATAAGAAGTAACCTCAGAGTTTTCCAGCTGAGGTTGTGCTATAGCTTTCCTTAAAGCCTAGAGTCAACACATTGCACGGAAAATGTAAGGGCCCATTAGTTTTCACTTTCCGTAAGCAAACAAGTTACTGAAAATTAAAAATAATAATTCTCAATTTAAAAATTTTGAAAACAATTTACAACACGAATAAATGGCCTTCAATGTCCACGTGCATAGGTTTTTAAAAAATTTTCGATGCCAAGTATTAAGTGAATGTCAAATTGCAAACACTGAAAAATGAAAAATTGCAGACAAATTATCAATGATAACAGGGAGAACGAACAACACTATACTGAATAACTAACCATTCTAAAGATAAATGCGAATCGGATGAACGCATAAATTTACAAACTTCAAACGACAATGATCAAACAATTGTACTCAAGATGCATCCTTTATCACTAATTCCACTGTCCTTCCTACTAACTTCGCTCTATCTCCCTCCATCATGTTTGTCTTTTCCATTCTCATCCTAATCTCGCTTACCGAATAGCAAAAGGCGTTTTGCGCAATTTGCATATGCAAATGCAAAATGCACGCAATCGATGAGTTCACTGATCGGAGCTGATTCAAACACAAACGCAAATATCGCGTTCAGCGACTCGGCGCGGCCTAAAGGCCCGAAGCTAATCGCCCAAGCCTCTGTCACCGTCTCCTATAAGCAGAATATTGCAGAAGTCGCGTGAAAACAACAACAAACGGACTCGAACCTGCTGAGCCCTGGTGCGGCGTTGCCTCTCGGCGGCGCACTTTTCCAACGAGGACTTGAGCGACGCTTCCAGCTCTCTGATCCTCGATTCCAGCTCTCTCGACCTCCTCCTCTTCCACAAGCACACTGCGACATCACCGATCAAAGCGCACGGATGAGCCGAAAAAGCGACGAAAAGAGCGCGAAATGCGCGGTCGGAGTGGAGCTCAGCGAAGCACCGGAGACGGCGGCCGATGCGGAGACGGCGGCGAGCGCCAGGGAAACCGCGACTGCGAAGCCGAACTTTGAATTTCCGCTCGGATCGGAAGCCATGGAAGACGGGAATCGCTCGCCGGAGAGTCTGGGGCGCTCCGGCGGACGTAATTCCCGTGGATATATTCTTGCACGATAAGCCCATCACAGGCCCATGGGCCATGTTCACGGCCCAACTATGAAACTCGAAATGCGAGAAAGAAAGTTCCACTATAACACTATTGTATCCCCTCATCTTGACTCTAACTCTAATTTCACGATCAAGCAAAGGAATTTTTTTAATTTTGACCGAGAAAAAATAAGGATATCTTTGTATAAATTGATTAGCTTGAATAGGTACACGATGTTAACGTTAACTGTTGATATTAAACCTGTCAAATGGGTGAGCTGGGTTAAAAATTGTTCAACTCAAATTGGTCCATTTAACCCATTTTGACCAATTTTCCTAGAATACAAATCTAATAATTTGTACCCAGCTCGACCCATACCTAATCCATACCCGACACTGATTCATATTGCTAAAACACCTTCGTATTTAACCTCATACAAAAACTAAGGTGCAACGGTGGAGCGAATGAGGGTGAGATTGAGTGAGGAGAGAAAAAGTCATAAAGGTGGATTATGTTTAAGTAAATTATGAACTCATTTAATATCCATATTATTTTAAGATTTACCATTGTAAACCCATTTATGATAAATTTATTGAATATAACTGACCCATATAATAACTCAACCTATCAAATATGGGTAAAAAAATTTGTCTATAACCCATTTTGATATGTCTTTGGGCAAACCGCCTATGTAAAATATTTTTATACACGGATAGGCGTAAAATGGGCAACTCTTGTCTACTAATAGAATGAACCGATTCTCCAAAACTTAAAATTATACAGTATCGGTCCCAAAATCCGATTTATGAAATGTGTGGCTAGTAAAGAGGCCTAAATCAATGTTTGCTTCTAGCAATGATTTCATTTTTCACGTGCTTTTAACTCTCAACCACTTTATTTTTCTATGTGCTTTCAACATCTATGTGGTTGCCGAATGCCTTAACGCTCGACCCTATACGATTGCCTTAAGAAGCATAGTCAATGTAGTAGAGTCCTTCAGCACTCGGTTATAGCAGATGGAGAGGGATTTTGTAACTTGCTAAGAGCCCTACACTCCCCAAACATCCTCAAAAGAATGGAGTGTTTGAATGTGCTCTTCATCCTCGATTATTTGCATATTGCATCCCATGCTAATGTCAACATGAGGGGAGCAGAACTATCAAGCATAGTATCAGATAACATGTGGATCTTGTCAACAAATGTGTCGGGAATGTCATTGATAAGAACTTAAAGTTATAAAAGAAACAGTTTCAATGCACATTAAAAAACATAGCATATTGAAAAAACATTTAATGTCTTGGTTGATTGTTCGCTCAAGTGGCTATCACCGATGGGGTCTTCTTGGACACACCGCCATAAAAAAAACACCCACGAAATGGCGGTTGTCATTGAATGACCTTCAAAGTAGATTTAAAAATTTATCTAGCTAATTCTTTTCCATTTCTTATTACTCAGGGTACCAATGTAGAGGCGCAGTGAAACATTCTACAAACTCCATAAACCGATTAAGTTTAGACATTTGCCCTATATAGATAATCCTATCCTAGAATAAATTACGCATGGTTAGTGTGATTTTAACAAGTTAGTGACCTCCAGCTTCGAAACTAATAACCCTATGATACCTCAATTAACTTGATCCGCCATTTATCCAATCATATCCTCTATCCACCACGTATTCTAAACAATACTATACTTTACATATACTTCTATAACCAGCACTCTTCCAAATAAAAGATAGAATATAAAATTCAATGAAAAAACACTTGAGGCATTTTTTTTTATCCAATCAATGTTTATATCTTTTACATACCCAATCTTTGTATCCTAACAATAAAACCCATCACAGAAAACAGGCAACACAATATATATATAGGTATATATAGTACAATTTGTCATTCCCGTTGTCGCATACACAGATCGTATGCTTGGCTTTCAAAGCAGTGTCGTGCACGCAGCATGCATACGCATGTCGGATAGGATGATGGGTCGAATACAACAAGAGCTCCGCGCCAATCCCGCAGGGTGTTTGCTGCAATGCCAATTGATTTCTACTTTTCGCATTTAATGGAGGGGGTGGTGCAGGTGCTTTCGCTCTGCTTTCTCACCTGCGCGTCTCTGGAGACTCGACAGTGCGCGTTCATGGGGAGGGGAGGGGGGGGGGTGTGAAGGAAGAGGGAAAAAAGGGGCAACGCCGAGTTGAATTCCCACTGCGAAAAGATTCTGAAAACAAGGAGACAAGCCCAAGGAAAAAAGAAAAGCAAGCAAATGTCATGGCTTTTTTTTGTACGGAACCTTTGCTCAAATTGCAACCCTCGTAACCCTTCACCAGAAAAAGAAAATATCAATTGGACAATCGAATAAAAAATCAAATTATATGAGGATACTAAACGAACAATATCTATCTATATTTTTTTATGAGTTAACTTAATATCATCAATCATATTTAGGTGAACCGAATGACTGGTGCACGCTTGTTAAAACTAGTCGAATCGAGGTTTAAGCTTTTAGAGAGGCTTTCTGGAAGCAAAGTATATGATCTTGTCATAACATTGAAGCATTATATATATAATATGTGTTGTTGCTAGGAAACAAAGACATGTTTATCTGCCAATATTTTCACAATGAAGAGGCCTTTCTTCTCCTTTCTTTTTCAGGGTCGTCAATCATCATCATTGCGAAAGGAAAGGCTTTTTACAGTGAACTGTTTGCAGATTCTCTCCCCCTCTCTCTCTCTCTCTCTCTCTCTTTCTCAAATTCAATCTTTGTTGTTGTTGGTGGGGTGCGGTGGGCTTTAAAAAGGTGGGTTCAAAGCTGTTATTCTTGACCTATGTGCCCTGCTTTTCATTTCCTCCTGACAACTAAAGTTTTCTGGGTCGGTCAGCTTTTTGTCACCCCTTCGCAGTCCCATCTCCATTGCCTTCTCTCTCTCGCTCCACATTGTCTTTTTTCAACCTCTTTCTCGAAAGGCTTCTTCCAAGCAAAATTAAAAGTCACTTCTGCTGATAAAAAGAGAGAACTGCTATCGCTTTTCGTGCTAAATTCTGCTCACTTTCAAACCCTCGCGGACTATGCAAAACGCGTAGAATTTCGTTCCACTCGCATCGGTCAGCTAACACTGTCGAGCCTTATATTTTTACACTTCCTTTGGACTTTTGTTCTTCTCTTTTCTTCCGTTTCTGCGGATGCTGCGAAGTCAAGGAACGAGAGTACAAAGGGGAGGTCACTTCAAATTGTGAAAAAGAACGAACGAGAGTGCTCCTTACCAGAATTGATGGCTACCAACGTGTTGACTCGTCGGTCAATGTTTTGAACTGGAAATGAAGTGAGATGAAATGGGAAAGCTTTGAAAAACTTTGTCCGGCAATGTATCCTTTTTTTCTCTCCTTCCGATTTTCAGGGCCAGAAAGAGAAAATCTAAGGAAGAGTTTTTGGTGGAATTAATTCAGATAAACGCGTTGAATTTCGATCCTCTCTCCAATGGATGGCAATATGGTGGACTTTGGGGAGTGAGGGTTGCATTAACATTGGGAATTTTCTCACATTCGATCTATGTTCTATGCTTAGACAAGTTTATATGCTCGATCCGTTGTTTCTGTGAGGCATCTTATTCATTTGGTCCTAAACCTAATTTGTAACAAGAACAAATGGCTGCTAAATAATAATCCAGTAAAAATTTGAAGGGGTAAAATTTATTTAGTATATGAATCATAATGAACGTAGCCGGTAAGGGTTTTAAGGCAGAGCGAGCCGGGTATCGTCATCCTACTTGCCGATGAGCTATGCAAATCGAGCACAAGTCGTGACTTTTAGGTACTGCTAATGATCGACTAAAGCAACTATATATTCGTAAAGGTTAATATCCTACGTTGACCCAAATTACAAAAAGACTTAACATATATACGTGTGTCACAAGTAAAACGGATTCAAAGGTGATATTCCAACTTCAACTTTTTGTGAAGAATTCCATGAATCAATGTCTATCACGATACCGAACACGGCAGTTGAAAGGTCTTTTTCTCTCCTTCTCTCTTATCTCTCCATTGTCTTCTTCGACTTTCAATCGTGGAGGAGGATTTGATCTAGTTTCACCCTCCCCTCCTCTCTTTTGTTGATTGTGTTTGAATTTTCTTGTTCTTTTCTATTTTTTTCTTATCTCCCAATTTAGGTTTGTGAGCTCTCTTCTCCCGGTCTAGTTTTAGATATGAAAATTTGAACTCTCCCGATTTGGTTCTAAATCTAAGAACTATCATATTTCGATTTAGATGTGGGAGTTTAATAACATTTTCGGGGATTCAGTACTCCTATGCTCTATCCTTGTATAAGTCCTCTACATCTAGTTTCAGTGGTGATCGAAGGAGCTTTGTCATCTCGCTGAATTATGAAGATTTACCTTTTCAAATGTTAAATATGTGTTTGTTGAACCTATTATGGTTATCTTCGTATGGTGATGGTGTTTAGTTGAAACTAGGCGCACTCTGCTAACTGGTAACGTTGCAATTACTGGAGAATGAATTTTTGGCGTGTGCTCATCACTGAAGATGATATGATATCCAAAGATCGGCTGCCGAATATGTTGCTTGACAAATCCGTTCTTATGTAAGGAGTGTGTACTTAACCCCGCTAGAGCTCTGTTGATCCTTCTTATTTTCTTGATTTGGCCTTTTTTGTAGTATTATGAGTTTTGCTCTATTTTGATTTGCTTTGTTGTAGAAGTTTATGTACTTTTTATGTATCTTTCTAAATAATTAATACAATTTTCCTTAGACAAAAGAGAAATTGTCTATCACAAGCTACTCCATCTAGGAAAAACCCATAGATGGAATTACGACCATGATTCAGTCTCAACAAAATGTGTCGGAAGCCTTGTAGAAGGGTGCGCTTCCATATGCTCTCTCAAAACCTATAAAGGGTATTAAGAAATTTTACTAAACATGTCTATCAAATGATGTAACAAAGGGTGTCGTTAGCCCTTTCACTGCGTTATTTGTGGCGACTATTTTTTTTTTCTATTGGAAAACGCAAAGACTTTCGATCGAAAGACAAGGCCACATGTCTTGATGCCCGTCCCTTTTCCTTACTAAACAAGTCCAATAGAGATTTGAGTTTCCTAACGAAAAAAGATGGTTGCATGATTTATTTTGAGGTCAGCAAAGTCATAATGATGGTTTTGTCTTCATTATTTTACTTACCCAAAAGGTCAGAATAATACATGGAGATTTGACTAATCAAAAAGATCTTAAGAGAGATTTAGATTCTTATTCGACCACAATAATGCACCTTGGTGACCGTTCAAACCAGCTACAAACTGTAAGAGAGATCACTGTATATTATTCTCTCGGACATTAGAGGACAGAAGCCAGCTTTTAAGGGCTTTATACACATAATTTGTCTCTCCTTTTGATCTCAAGTTCTGCTTGAAAGGGATTCATATTCACCTCAGGGCACAAAGTTTTCTTGCTCGGAATCTTCTCTAGATTAATGTGATTGATCATGATTAAGCCCTTGATTTAGGGTTTCTAGTAGTTTAACCACAACCCTAAAAGTCTCTCTCGCTTTCAGGGTCCTCTCATCTCACGTTGGGAAAATCTCTCTCTCGCTGTCTAAATTTTCTTCATCTTCTTTTTCTTAGCAAGCGACTATGATATGTAACTGATCTCCTCAAACTCGAAAGTAATCATATTGTATAAGCATGAAGAGATCACCTAGAGAATATGTAAATACTTAAGTCTTACCACAAACGGTGAATGTCACGATAACTATCATATATATACTAAGAGTACATCATGATTCTTGCATGCATCGATACATGGATAACCACAAGCGGCTTTGATTTGTACTGATCACCTCAAACTAGAAAGTAATTCTACCTTATAGACATAAAAAGATCACTCAATACGAGCCAAAAACCGTCTGTCTTGGTCGAAAATGTAACCCCTCCAATATGAGCCAAAAACCAAATCGTGAACAACCTCTCCTTTATAAGCGTGTCTGAAAAGGTCACCTCATGATTTGATCTCATTGAATACCGTGGGATAAGAAGGAAATGAGAAACCCTCCAAATTTGCAGTGAACAAGAAGGGGGTAAAGTACCGACCAAAAAAAACAGGAGGAGGGTGAAAAGTGGGACGTAGCCGTGATGTAGATAACGAACACACACCATTTGAGCTGGTCCCTCCTGCCCATAACGTGATTGGGAATCATAAGTTGCTATTTCATTTGCCGCACCGTGTTAGAATATATCTGTTTCGTAATATTTTCAAGATACATATATACATCAACGGGTCAAAAATTTTACAGAAAAACAGTACCATGTCGATCCTAACGAAATCGCAGAATAGTTGAAGACTTGGGGTACAAAAATTATCGAGAATCGAGTCAAGTACACATAGCTTTCTGCGAGTTTCTTATTTATGCGGATGAATTCGTGGCGATTGAAAATCTGGGTAGTTCGCATGGTTACGCGTCGGAGAATTTCTGAAATCGCATGTCAATGTTCAAAATTTAAAGTGAATGATGTTACGGAAAATTTGCTTATGGGGATAGAAATGGAAGAGCATACTGTTGAGGAGTTTCTTTTGGCCAAGATGTTGACGAGAAGTTGAAGTTGCTAAAGTCATATTTGGCGAGGCTAATTATAAGCTCTTAACCCAAACTTTTACCTAAGCTCTAACTCGTGGCTTTCAGTTTAAATTAAGTGTGAACTGTGTTAAAGTTTAGAACGTACAAAGCCATTACTTTTGCTCAAACAAGAGAATAGGTAACTACGCATTACAACTTTACATTGAATTTCAATGGCCAAAAATGCACGGCAAAAATTTGACTTGGTAAAATTGCTTTGGCTTGTGGTGTTGGCTGCTGACTTGTACGCATAGAACGGTCCTTTTACTAACTTCTGATATCAAAAGCAACTAACTTTATTAGCTCCAGAAGCAAAAATAGAAAGGTTAAATTAAGCCATTTGCGCAGAAGATGCATATCTCCAAGTCATACTTAAACAATACGCTTGTGTCCACGATTCTGAAAAATGTTGCGAGACATATGAACCTTGGATACATGATATGTGCAGGGTCAAATTTGAGTGACTGGATCGAACATCGGTGTTAAGATCGTGAGGAGAAGTTCTTCTGCCGTGCAATCACCATGTGAATTGAGACTAATCATCAAGGATTGATGTTCATCAAAGAAGATTTCTATCAAAAGAAAAGACAAGAAAAACATATGACCTTGTCTCTCTTACTAACTCGCAACTTGAATTGTGTCGCATGCTTATCACCTCTAATCCTCAAAAAAGCGCAAAATTACCATCTATTGCATCTCAAAAGACTCATCATCTCTTTATTTGTCAATGCAAACTGATCCTAAATCTTCATCACTCCCTAATACTTTTCCCATATAATGCAAGCCGAACCAGCTTATGTTGGCTAATCACGCCCAACACATGAGATATGTTTGGTGCACAACGATATCTAAATTAAAGTGGGAGTAAACCTAACACCGAGCTCACACATAAGGGGGAAATTATTGAGATGCACATGTGAGTTGTGGGGGAACAATCGCATATCAGAGAATTGATGTGGTATGGAGCACTTCATATATATCAGTTGGCTCATAACTCATTGGGTTAAGTTTTTTATTGCATGTGGGTCTGACCGGATATGTTGACGGATTTGGACTTGAGCTCCCCCTCTTAACGATCTCTTCCAGTAAAGGTGTCAGGGCTTTCGCCGTGCGCTCTCAATAGCTTAATGGCCGGATCATTACAAGATTCTAACCCCGCAAAGTCCATGCGCTGATCTCACCCGAGCACAGTCCCAAGCTTAGAAGACTATAATAACACTAGGGGTGGCCCCAAAGAAAAAAAGGAAAACTATAGTGTCGCTTAGATTAACCTAATGCGGGTCCCCTCCTTGGAAAAGGGCAGATTGCTCAAACAAGGTTGCTTAACCCGAATGCACATCTCAGAAAACCAAAAGGGAAGCCCCGGAGAGGGTTGAAGAAAGGGAAGCCAAAAGATAATGTAAGAGTCAAGGGTCGTCTCTCACGTAGGCACGTCACGCTTTTTGCAAATGTAGCCAAAAGGGCCAGTCGTTTCTAACCCAGCCTTTCTTTCCCCATGGTGTTTATCTCTAAAGAAAGCAAGAGCGCTTATGTGTAAAGCAAAGACGAGCCCGAAATTTCCACACTCGCGACTGCGGGAGAGACAAATATAAAAGGAAAGATAATTTGTGAAAAAGGAGGGAGGAAAAAAGTGGCTTTTTCGAGTTATCGGCCTATTTTACGTATCTAGGTAAGTGGGATTTTCTATTGTTAGAAACTCTTTAAGGATTCCGAAATTCTAGAAAGCTAAAGGCGAGCAGATGCCAGTGTAGATTTGGAAGTAGGCTTTTGCGGTGGCAATTTGGCAACCTTTAAATTTTCTTTTTTCGAAATTAAAAACACACGCGAAAAAGGAAAAAAAAGGAAAAGAAAAAAACAAGTGCAAATAAAAGATAAAAAAAACCAAGGAAAGATGCGTCGATACGGCGGTGGCACCGTCCCTATCGCGACTTGGTTTTGCGTCCTCCATTTACTTGGCGGAATTGTCTTTTTGAATCCACCTGTCCCGAAATCATTCCGTGTTGACAAAATGGGGATGAGTAAAGCATACTTTAGACACTTACTAGACTAGTCATGGAATTAATATAAAAAATTATTGGATATCTTTTGTTTTCTTCCCGTCGAGGGGAAGGTTTCGCGAGCTAGCCGGCGTCGTATGAGAAGAGAAAACGTTCGTGAAAGTTTTGCGTGTTTATAGAATGACGAGTGGACAATTTGCGGTCGCTTTTTGCCGCTTGAAAGGACAATTATGGGGGCTCCCGATAGGGAGGTATGAACAAGAAAAAATGCTAAGAGAATGCCCTCGTTTTTCTGGGATTTTCCCGTCGTTGGGATCGCATTGTGTTTCGACCTAACTTTCCGGACTTTTTCTTTGCAAGTATTTCCCTTTTGGAAAAAGGAAATAACATAGGAATCTTCGATTGCGAAAAAGGCGAGGCCGATGGTCATGTCTCGCTTGATTGGTGCTTCCCCTGCCGAATTCAATTTCAATTTTCATCTATTCTTTTTCTTCTTCCCTCAACATCTCGTAAAGAACAAGCCCACTTCCCTTTGTCCTGAATAATGATGAGATAAAGGGGGGGAAGGAAGTCGAAAGTCTTACTTTCTTTGAGTGCAAGAAGCTACCAAGAACTTTTCAGGAGGAGGGGGGAGGGGAGTGGGTCGAGCTACATGGGTGGGGGCTCCTTAAATTTACCCCACCTCGTGAGTGATTCGTTGCTTTGTGCTTGCTTAAAGTTTTGACCTAGATGACATGATTGTATCAACTATTTACGTGTATGTGCAAAAAGCTGGGAGGGGGCTTGGCTTGCACCAGTGAAAAGGCATTGTTATGGGTCCTATCGTCTCATGATTTTGAGAGAGAGAGAGAGAGAGAGAGAGAGACACTTTTTTTCTTCCCTTCCCTTCCCGATCCGTTTTTTTCCTTCTTCCCGATCGATGACGATCGTAGATTAATTAATTGCGATTTGAACTCGAGGGGGAGGAAGAAAGGGATCTTGGGGGGGTCGAATTGGTCAAAATAGGTGCCACTTTGGTCCTTATAATGGAAGATCCATAGAATTAGGGCCATTGGTTGATCTAGCAATCTTAGAGGGAAAAAGGGTAAATTGGAATCATTGTTCCTCGATTATTGATGGGGGGGTTGAGAGAATGGGTGAGAAAAAAGGCACAAGGTGGGGGTGAGGAAACAACTTTTCCCTCATCAAGGAAACCAACTCCAAAAGCAAATTTCTTTTGAAAGTGATGGTGAGGTAAATTAATCAAAGAAGAAATAATATTAAAAAAAAATTGAAGAGAGAGAGAGAGAGAGAGAGAGATTCAATTGAAATTAAAGAAGTAGAATGATGGGAAGATATCTAGCAATTGTTTCAAAAAAGGATGGGGGTAGGAGTTGGAGTGATGAGGTCACCTTAGCTTTCTTTTTATAAAGTTGGGAAGAATCATTATGGTATGATGCTTAAGTTGAGGGCATGCTAAAGACAAAAGCATGGAGCTTCGTCTTATGATAGGAACATTAGCTCGCCATCAACTGGCATCGCAATTCTCGATCCCGCTTTTCGTAATCGGGGACTTCCCTTTTCGATCGTTAACCAAATATAACTTTCAAAAAAAGAAAAATCTCGATTTTACACGCCCTCTTTCCGTTTTCTTAAGTGTCAATTCTTCGGCCCTATTAATCGGAAGTGCCGTGACCAATCCATTCTCTCTAGCGCATTGAATTCATATCACCATCCATTGGGAGGTAGACTTGGGTAAAATTTGAGCAATAGCCACCCTTTCCCTTTCACCTAATTAGCTTTCTTCGTAGGCAAGGAGAGGGAGGGGGAGGGGGTGGGGGGAGAAATGTGAAAAAGTCAACAGCTTAGAATTGACTCCACGAGGTCGTTCGGGCCCGCCGCGCATGGGCAGGGGCAACATGGGAAATAGAGGATCGAGGCGGGGGCAAAATGGTCACGAGGGTCCCTCAGCAGGTTGCAGAGATACTCCCGAACGGTAGTAATAAATGCGGAAAGTAGGGCAATGGGACTCTGTGTGACGCGTTGCCCTGCACATCTCTCAATTTTGGTGCCTCGATTTTAAATGTTTTTTCAATTGGGTCCCTTGACTTAGTTGACTATGATTCAGTTATGTTCAAAATGATATTCAAAATAAGTGGGAGGAAAGAAACAACATCGTCAACGCTTACAAGAGATCAAAAGTGACGATGATGCGCAATACAAAATATATGAAGTAAAGAAGAAAGAAGCATAGGAAGAAGCGAACGGCCGGGTGGCTACCCCACCTCCGGCAACGTTTGAAAAACCGCCTTCGAGGCTCGAGGGAGAGGGCGACGGCCATGGCCAAGCTAGAGCGATTGGGAGGGAGAGAGAGAGAGAGAGAGAGAGAGAGAGAGAGAGAGAGAATTGACGAGGGTCGTCGCTCTCAGCTGGACATCCAGCATGGGCCGCTATCCCTTGCCACGGCTTGTAAGCCGAGGACGACAGTCAGGTCAGGACCCCTACGTGATCGTCCGATAGCTAGTATCTGTGTCGAGAGAGTAAAACACGATCTCCACATTAAAGCTCTCTCTAAATTGAATTTCATTGACGACAAGGACACAATTAGGTCGAAGTTACTATTCCCTATCATATTTCTCGAATAATATGCTCCGTGGATTAAAAGACTTTAAGATAAGCATAAGCACGTTCGACGGTTTGAGCAAAGCTTAGCGGGGGGGGGGGGGGGTTTGCTCAAAAGCTAAAACTCATGCGCCATAATGCACTTCTGATGAATTAAAGCCAAGCCAATAAAAAAAAATATAGAGAGAGCAAAAAGAGAGACCGCTTTCTACATCGGGCCCCCTTAATTAAATAACACCCGATTAAACTCATAGCTTTCGATTAATCGATCAATCATGCCAAAAAAGTAAAAAAGAAAAAAAATCACCCAAAAAGAGGGCTTGGAGGTGGAAAGCAGTGAAAAGCCGTGTAAAAAGGGACATCGAGGAACACTTTTTTTTTTAATTATAATTATAATAATTATCATTATTATCATTATTAGCTTCTTTTTTGTTATTGTTGTTATTATTATTATTATTTTCAAGAAAAGGGAAAATGTAAAAAAATAATTAAAAAAAAAAGGTTGGCACATACCGGATAGCACAGCTCGAGAAACGCGTAAAAGGCAAGGGAGGGCGTGCGTTGCCAAAAGGGAATTATGATGATTTTGTTCACCTCTTGTTCACATAAAGCTGGCCGAGTTCCCGAATTTTTGAATTTATTTTTTTCAATTTCTCCCCCTCCTTTTATTCCTTATAATAAAAAATAATTTCAAAAAAAAAGTTTTGGGAATCCGAAAAGTTGCTTCGCTTTTAACGTCTTGTGCTCCCCTATTATTTATTTATTTATTCGGCATTATAGGATTAATCGTGTGTCTACCTATCTATTTTAGGGATGCTTTTTTTTTTTAAAAACATTTCTTCTTCTTCTTCTTCTTTTTTATAATTAGGGCATGACCGTTTTTTGTTTTTATTAGGAAATCATTGTTAGGATTTTCAACATGGATTCGCCATTGCGTTTTGTAGGTCTCTATGACAAATGCGCTGCGACCAACTGTGTCCATAAGGAATGTTGACTTACCCTCTTTGTTTCCAATATGATAATAATACATTTCGCGGATTTTTTTTAAGTATTATTACGAAGGGTTAATACCACGAATAAACTCAAATTGATATACACGCGATAAATTTATCCCAAATTCATTTTTTTAACAATTAAAATATCAACTGGTATATCGGTGATAATTTTACCTTTCGTTAGTTCCCGTTAAATTTTACTGTAAAATTGCTTTGTTAAATGACACTTTACTGGTTTTGAGTTTCACAGACTGGTGTCTGTGATTTTTGTGATATCAATCCAATTTAACAAAAACTAAAGGAGGGTAAATTTATCACGAATGCATTAGTTTGTGATTTTTTATGATCAAAAAATTAATTTGAGGCAAATTTGTCGCGTGTATACTAATTTATGATTTTCCGTAATATTAATCATACTATGAAAGTTCGAAGGTAACAAACTCGATATCAATAAGGGAGGGAAGGAACGAGACCCGAGGCATGACACGACACACGATTTTTTTTTTTGGGGTAAAAGAACGAAATTAATATGGGGATGCGATTCGACGTTCAACTGTTCATTCCAAAAATTCGAAACCTTGTTGCTGCGATCTTGCCAAAACTCGGGACGCGCCCATCGCGGAACCGGTCAGTGAAAAAAGGGGGAGTTTCACATGCTCGCGGAGGCGAGAAAAAAAATTTGCGCGATGACCTGGTTGGTGGCATGTGATTTCCTGCTTCGAAAGCCGCAGTGCACGTCTCTAATGTGAGCAGATAGGGATGGGCAGTCGCCCCATTTATGACACGTACCCCAAATTTCACTTGATTTCACACGCCGAGACCAAAATCCCAAATGAAAAAAAAAACATATTTAATACGTCAGATTTTTGGACCGGACAACTTTTTAGATTAAACTTTGGGGCGGGCTAGGGAGGAGAGTCATTGATGATGCTTGCTGTCATGATACAGCTAAAAGTTTAACAAACCTAGAAAGGATTGAGGGGGGAGGGGAGCATGTGATGTGATGGTCATTGAATCAAAAGAAATTTGGTCTATTTGGGAAGAACCCAAAGCCGAGACTAACTTGTGAGGCCAACCTCCGCGCACCATCATCAATGCTTTTTGAGTGATGGTTAGCATTCCCACCAAGTGTCAATGCATTTAATGAGCCCCCTCCCCGCCCCTCCCTTTATTGAAATTCACATGATTTATTTCGCATACCAAACAATCCGTTCGATGTCGATACCTTCTTCAAAAAAGGAAAAAAAAAATCCGTCTTACATTCAATTACTTTTTCTCGGGTAGAAAGATTGTCAAGAACAGTGCCCGTAAGACACTCCTTAAAAACTGTTAGTCATGGACAGTTCCGTTCGAAGTGTAAAGACCCGGCCCTAACCCATCCGAGCCTAAGTCTCCACAAGTATCATTTTGAAAACGATCGATTAGACCCGTGCTGGACTCGAGATGCCACGAGCTTCCTCTTCCTAGAAGGGTTCTGTTAACGATTGCTCCGAGACACTAATTATTTCGTAAATTATGGTAACATGCTCTCCCGGGTAAATTTATGGGAATATAGATCGAAACGTTGGGGCTTTTACTCATATCCATCCTTCCTTTCCTTCATAATTAGCTCGAGATGGGAATGATTGCGTCCATAAGAAAAAAGAACACGAACCTTTCTAGCTGCGTGCTCATGATATGATGCGAGGGGCGGCATCATGCAATGCTTTTGGATGAAGACAAGATACGTTTTATTATCATCACTCATGGTCGCTGGCCCCTTTTAAAGCTTGAGCCACACGAATATCGAAACATTCCAAACGACCATCATTTTCTCATAGTGGGAAAACCTTAAAAAAAAAACATTAAGATAAAAAAAAATCGCGCAAAGTCCGAGCTCTGTCTCTCTTTCGTTTAATGTCGGTGTTAATGACGTCATAATTATGTTCATTGGAGGCATCCCTTTTTAAAATAAAAGTTAATATCACGAAAAATTTTAAATTAATATGATAAACAATTCAAAATCCCGAACTGATGTATTTATAATAAATTTATTCTTCACTAGCTTCCATTAAATTAAATTAATACACTGGAAAACCAAACGCTCGTCAATTACCGCTTGTCATTCAATTCAGCAATTTGACGATAAAATTTAATGGAAACTGACGAAAGTAAATTTGTCACGGTTATACTAGTTTGAGATTTTTTTTTAATAAAAAAAATTAGTTAATGGGTTCATCTTGACCTGATTGGGTTTGTTAGGGTTAGTTGATAGTGCTATTTTCATGCTGATTAGGCTATAATTATTTGATAAACTATTATTTCGTTGAGTGTGCTATTATTGAATGTTTGATTGGCAGTTGGCACAGTGCAGCTAATAGACTGTAACGGGATGTTTTCTTATTTTGGGTTTCGTTATTCTTATCTCTTATCGATAAAAATGAAATTAAAGGTTTCGCTTATTTTGTGAAAAACGAATGATTCGAAATATATTTTCCTAAAAATGAACCCGTGCATTTCTTATAAAAATGAATAAACGAAAATTTTTTTATCGTCGACGAAGATGTTTGGACATAAATTGCTATCGATGATGAAAATATTTTTGATTAACTAATTATTTCAGGTGATTATTTTTTGAAAAATGCTTTCCAAATCACTCATTTTTATGCAAACCAAATGGTGCTCAAATAACACCGCCTGATCGTCTCTTCGTTCCAATTTCACTCATTTGAATAAAGGAATTTTTCGTACAATTACAAAAAAAAAAGTTGGGAGATGTGCACTGAAAATCCTAAATTTTATCACGAAAGTGCAATTAAGTCATAAAACTTGGTAAAAATACAATCAAGTCCTAAAACTTATCGAATGGATGCAATCGAGTCCTTCTGGTTAACGCTATCCAGCTCGACTAACGAAAAATGCTGACATGGCCTTTCTTAACATATTTTCTCTCTTCTACGTGGCGATGGCATGGCTGGAACACGAAACACAAAGACGAAAACAATGTTGTTACGATCTAAATTTGATTTTTAATTTAAAAAAAAGTAAGATTAAAAAAAAAGGGGGGAGAGTTGGATCGTGCGGCGAGGCCCGCCGCCCCGCGATCGCCGGGGAAGGGCCGCCAGTGGCGGGCCGAACCCCGCCGCGTCATCGCCGCGTAGAAGAAGAGAGAACATAGTGAAAAGGAGACGTCGGCGTTTTTCGCCGGCTGAGCTGAACGGGCACTGATCCGACAAACTTTAGGATTTCACGACTTCCGGCGAACATGTCATCCCAAAAAGAGTTTCAAGAAAATCTCACAAAAATGACTCCACGGTGACGAAGGACTCTTCGGAGAAAGTTGGGGTGCGTGTACCGGGAGATTATAATATTTTGTTAGTAGGAGTTTTCTTAACAAGCGTTCGAGGGCAATTGTGGGCAATAATGTTTGGCTGAAGTTTAAAATAATAATACAATAACAAGCGCATATATTAAAAATGTGAAGAGACGAGAAAGCGAAAGCTATAAAGGAAGAGAGAGAGAGAACGAAAAGGCGGAATTATGAAAAAGGCGAAAAGCAGGAAAGGAGGAAAATTTTGGGGGGGGGGGGGGTTCGGGTTCGGGAAACCTCCCCCCACCCCCCCCGCGCCAGAGTTCGCGTCGCACCCGCCGGCGCGTGGGGCGCACCCGCGCTCGTCCCGCGGGGGAGGTGCGGCCCGCGCGCCGGGGAGCGTGGAGGGGGTGGGGGTGGGGAAGACGCCGCTCGCGCGCGGGAAGGGTGGGAAGGGAATTTCACGAGGGGGGAGGGGCAAAAGAGAAAAAGGGTGGGGGGCGAAATATATATATAATATATTAAAAAAAAGGGGGCGGTCAATCCTCGGTCGCGAGCGCCTCCGCTGCTAGAGAGAGAAAATCAAAGGGAGAGAGAGAGAAGAGCGAAGACGATGACTCTGTCTCTCTCTATATTTCTCTCTCTCTCTCTCTCTCTCCTAAAAAGGTGTTTTTGAGTCTCTCCCCTAGTCCATCGTCTCGTGGGTCTTGGCGGATAAAGACAAGGGGAGCAGCGAGAGAAGGGCAGGGCGAGATTAGGGAAAGGTGAAAAACAGAGACGGGAGCCACCCTCTCCCTCCTTCCCTGCAAAGCCAAAAAAAAAAAAAAACCTAATAAAAGAAAAGGGAGGAACGAAGGTGGGAATTCGATGAGGGCAAAAACCATATAGTAAAAAGGAGGAGGAGGAGGAGATGATGATGACGACGATGATGATGGGTGCCCCCACCCTTCAGAAATCGTTGCAAGAGAGAGGAGACGGATGATGATGATGGGTAGTTGCGGGAATTTCTTCTTTTTACGCTCGCCTGCCCCCACTTTTCACGCAGAGAGAGAGAGAGAGAGAGAGAGGGAGGAGGAGTGGAAGGGGAAGGGGAATGGGAAGGTGGCGGGTTGGGTTTGGTTGTGTGTGTGTGTGTGTGTGCGCGTTTTTTTTTCTGTGTGTTCTTGGCTTATTCTTTTTTTATGCCCTCCGCCTCGCTTAATTAATGCGACGAAAAGGGTTTCGACCAATTTGCTCTCCGTCTCTCTGTTCTGACCACTTTCTTCCCTTCCCCCCACTCCCCCTTGCATTATTGTTGTCTCGTATCTTGTCCTCCCATGTTTTTCTCTCTCTCTCTCTTTTGCGGGGTTTAATCGGTAAAATAGAGGGAGAGAGAGAGGGGGGGGGGGGGTCTCGCGAAAGAGGAGGGGGGGGGGGATCTGATCTCTCCTTTTCGCGTTGAATTCTCAACACCTCGCTTTTCTTGTTGACGCCACTCTTCCGAGAGAGAGAGAGAGAGAGAGAGATCAAAGAAGATGGCAAAAGGGGATTTATAGCTGAGAGCCCTCCCTCTCACACGCACTATTACCGCTCGTCGTCCTCTTTATCTCCACTCCCTTTTTTTAATTGTCGGGGATTCCCGATTTGCAATGCGAAGCTCAGCTCAGCTCCCCATCGCCTCCTCTCTGTTTCCTGGGGCACCCCCCTTCCCTTTCTTGAAAACGAGCTCCCCCTGTCCATTCCCAAACCCCCTCCTCCCCCCCGTTCTTTACTTGAATTAACATCATTTCACCTTTTGCCAAAAGCTCCTTTTCCTCCCAAGTTTTCCTCTCGGTATCTCTTCCGTAGCTCTTGATTCGAAACCCAATTCTCGTTCTCCTCCATCCCACAAACCCCCACGCCCCCTGATTCTTCTCCTCCCGTCGAATCGAAACTTGGGGTCGAAATTTCGCGTCTCTCTCTCTCTCTCTTTGCTGCGAGGGTGGCCGGAGGGAATAATAGGCGAAAGCCCGTGTTTTGGTGTTCTTTCTTTTTTTTTTTTAAATTAATCGCTCGTCTTTTGGCGATAAATTTCTCGATTGCAAATGAGAGCCGGTCTAAGCACGATCCAGCAAACGCTAACGCCAGAGGCGGCGAACGTGCTGAGCCACTCCATAGCCGAGGCGGGTCGCCGGAACCACAGCCAGACGACGCCGCTCCATGTCGCTTCCACCCTCCTGGGCTCGCCCTCCGGGTTCCTCCGGCAGGCCTGCATCAAGTCGCACCCGAATTCGTCCCACCCGCTCCAGTGCCGCGCCCTCGAGCTCTGCTTCAGCGTCGCCCTCGAGCGGCTCCCGACCGCGCAGGGCGGCAGCCCGGGCCTCGAGCCGCCCATCTCGAACGCCCTCATGGCGGCCCTCAAGCGGGCGCAGGCCCACCAGCGCCGCGGCTGCCCCGAGCAGCAGCAGCAACCGCTGCTCGCCGTCAAGGTCGAGCTCGAGCAGCTTATCATATCGATTCTCGACGACCCGAGCGTGAGCCGGGTCATGCGGGAAGCTAGCTTCTCCAGCCCTGCGGTCAAGGCCACAATTGAGCAGTCCCTGAATTCGGCCGCCCCGGCTGCCGTCAACACCAATTCAGCCCCAATTGGATTGGGTTTCCGGTCGCCCGCCGCCGCCGCTCCACCGAGGAATTTGTACTTGAATCCGCGACTCCAGCAGCAGCAGCAGCAGCAGCAGCAACAGCAACTTGGGAATTCGATCCAACAGAGAGGGGAGGAGGTCAAAAGAGTGGTTGATATCTTGTTGAGGCCCAAGAAGAGGAACCCAGTACTGGTCGGTGAGTCGGAGCCGGAGGCCGTGGTCAAAGAATTGCTGAAGAGGATTGAGAACAAAGAATTGGGCGATGGGCTGCTCAAGAATATTCAGGTTGCCCCGTTGGATAACGAAATCGGGTCGGACGAGGCAAAGATACCCGCGAAATTTCAACAATTGGGTGATGTCCTGGAGACCAAGATGGGGAACTCGGGAGGAGGTGGTGGTGTGGTTCTTGATTTAGGGGATTTGAAGTGGCTGGTGGAGCAGCCAGCGGCCGTTTACGGTTCAGGTACGGTTCAGCCGCAGCAGCAGCTGGTCTCCGATAAGGGGCGGATCATGGTGGCGGAGATGGCGAAGTTGCTGTCAAGGTTTGAGAAGAGTAGTTGTAGGCTGTGGTTGATTGGGACTGCTACTTGTGAGACATACTTGAGGTGTCAGGTTTACCATCCTTCGATGGAAACTGACTGGGATTTGCAAGCACTGCCTATTGCAGCCAGAGCACCTCATCCTGGATTATTCTCAAGGTATGATTAGTTTTGATCTTTGCATTTTGCACTTAATGTCTAGTTCCCAAGAATAAGTTTCTACTTATATGTGTATATATCAATAATCAGAAAAGTAACCTTGTTGCCGGGTCGGCCTGACTCGATTTCAATGGTGAGTGTTGTCTGAAGTGACTCTCCTAAATTCGATGCTTCTGGTCTCTAAGAAACAGCTTGATGCAAACTGAACTCTTGTTCTGTTTTCGAGCATTTTGTTAACTGCAGATAATTAGACACCTGAAAGTTACCTGCCCTTGGAATCTAAATCTCCTCGATCCTGTATGTTGTTGTTGGGGAGTAAGCGAAGGGATTGTCTAGTTTGGATAAACCATTATGGTGATATGAGGATGATGAGCCGGTTTAACAGTCAAAAAGGAGTTTTAAGTGAAGGAATTATCTAGTTGTTGGAGATACGAGGATGAGTTGGAGATATTAAGCCCTTTTGGGATACCGGATAGATGTGGATGCTTAAATGTCTTTCTTTGATTTCTAGGTTTGGAGCGAATGGAATTCTAGGCAGTTCGGTCGAATCTTTCTCGCCTCTGAACAATCTTCCCACTACCATTTCTGCGCCTCCGAGACGTCTCTCTGAGAATTTGGATCCTGCTCGAAGAATGGGCTGCTGCCCGGAGTGCACTCAGAAATGTGAACAAGAAATTGCAAGAGCCGCAGCCACAGAACTTGAGAAGCGCAGTCCTGAAGTTGAATCGGAATCAGGTCAATCGCCACTTCCGCAGTGGTTGCAAAGTGCAAAAGTCCATGAGAGTCGGAATAAGTTTCAGGTAATTTTGCATGTGAATTGGGATACGAATGTATTGCAAAGAGTGCAATGTGAAACTGTTTGCTTATAAATGTTCAACTTTGCTCCGTTTTGTTTGCAGACCAAAGACCAAGGAATCCTACAAAAGCAGAGGAGCCAAGAGATACAAAAGAAATGGAAAGACATGTGTCTGCGTTCTCATCCTCAATTGCATCAACAAATTGTCGGCTCCGACAAGATTAGTTCTGTGCCTCGGTTGATCCCAGGATTGTGCAATCCTAACCCACTCTTGCGCCAGCCGTTCCAACCCAAATTACAACTTAACAGAAGCCTCGGGGAAGCCCTGCAGTTGAATTCCGGCATGCCTGCTAGCCAACCACCTGAGTCGGTGGCCAGCCCACCGAGAAGTCCTGTCAGGACAGACTTGGCTCTTGGGCCAGTCAAGGTTGCTGAAACCACCTTCGAGACATCCAATGGAGACCAACTGAGGGACTTTTTGGGCATCATGTCCGCCGAACCCCAGAAGAAGATCGCTGAGGTGAACATTGAGAAGCTTCTGAGCAAATCAGATACAGACTCATACAAGAAGCTCCTTAAAGGTCTACTGGAGAAAGTTTGGTGGCAGCGCGATGCCTCATCTGCCTTAGCCACTGCCATGACCCAGTGCAAGCTCGGTAACAGCAAACGGCGTGGCCCTGGATCTAAGGGTGACATGTGGTTACTATTTATTGGTCCTGATCGGGTCGGCAAGAGGAAGATGGCATCGGCTCTTTCTAACCAAGTCTGTGGCGCTAGTCCGACGGTGGTTTCTTTTGGATCGCGTCGCAGCGGCGGGGATTCCCCTACGAGTTTCCGAGGTAAGACGGTGCTGGATCGGATAGCTGAGGCAGTTAGGAGGAACCCATCCTTGGTAGTCTTGCTCGAGGACATTGATGAAGCAGATGTTCTAGTTCGTGGGAGCATCAAGCGAGCAATGGAGACGGGCAGGATTGCCGATTCTCATGGCCGTGAGATCAGTCTCGGGAATGTCACCATCATCCTCACTCTGCATTGGTCGCCGGATAATCAGAAGTTGTCGTCGGATGGTACCTCCCTGGACGAAGAAAAGCTTTTTAGGTTGGCCAGAAGTGGTTGGCAGTTGAGGCTTTCCCTTTGCGAGAAGTCTGCCAAGCGCCGGGCTAGCTGGTTACGGGAGCAGGACAGGCTCACGAAGCCCAGAAAGGAGAGCAGTCTCGGAATGGGGTTTGACCTGAATGAAGCCGCAGATGTGGATGATGATCGGGCTGATGGGTCTCACAATTCAAGCGATCTCACGGTTGATCATGATGTCGACCACGGCCTCGACGATAGACGATCATCCACGGCTTCGCTAGTGTACAAGGAGCTGCTCAATCTTGTCGACGACTCCATCATCTTCAGCCCTGTGGATTTCGATCCTGTCGTACAGGAAACCACAAACTCCATCAAAAAGACGTTCTTGACCATCGTTGGCAGCCGAGTCTCCATCGAAGTGCAAGAGGAGGCCATCCAGAAGATTCTAGGGGGTGTTTGGTTGGGCCAGACCGGATTGGAGGAGTGGACAGAAAATGTGCTGATCCCGTTCTTCCACCAGCTCAGGGCGCGGTTGCCTGCCACCGTCGGCATGATGCCCGATGAATCCGTGCTCATCAGGCTCGAGTCAGACGGCGAGTCCGATAGCCCGAGAGAGGGGGAGTGGCTGCCTAGTAGCATCAAGGTGGTGGTGGACGGGCTGTGATCGAGTGGCACGGTCGGTAACGTTCTCGTATGTTTTGGAGGGAGGATGTAAATAGGGTCGAAACCGTCTTGCGCCGTGGTGGGCGAGTCAAGACGGTTGACAGTTAAAGAGGGAAAAACAGTTAGTATGAGGTTGAGACATTGATTAATTAGATTAAGTCGAGCACCCTTTCTAAAAAAAAAATGCCCTTCAATGTCTCGCCTTTTTGTATTGTTTTATTAAAATTGCACAAGATATAATAGGGTCTTTACCATAGATATGTCTATTTAATTAATTTTACGGACGGTGATCAATAAGATGAGCATTCTTTTCCTCTTTTTAGCCCCTTTTGTTTGTTCATGTGGTATGGACATGTAACACAAAACTCTCTCTTTTCTTCCCCTTGTATAATGTCATGATTACATTGACATCTATGGTCTGATCTGACTTACCAAGTTATGAGCATTAGGGTTTTGTATGTTTGACCTTTTCTTTGGTTGGTGAAGACAAATTTGACTCTGAATGAGGCAGAGGCAGGCATAGTGCGTTGGTACTCCAAATGAGTAAAGGATATTTCAACTAACGTTTCTTTTTGGCATGAAGACCTTTGAGTTAAGTCGATCTTGCCGTGTAGAAGACGGATGCGGCGGTTATTGGAATGTCATGATGAGTTCTTTAAACTAAAGCCCTTTTCCTTTTGCAATTTGTCTCTCTTTCCGGCAATTTCTCCTTTGTTGAGACTTAATTGAAGAGGCAAGCCACGTGGGTCGGTCCTCATGAAACTCTCTGATCAAGATGAACTGAATCGGCCGATCTTCGTTTGCACGATCTGGTGTGAATCGTTTTTGCTTTTCCTGAGAAGGAAAATGACAAGATGGCTTCTATGAGTCGCCAAGGGCCAAATTCTTCCGGCTGACCAAAACTATAGTCGCGCGAGAAACTTAGCAGTAACATTTGATGTGGATTTGTTTTGTCCATAGCTGGTTTACTGTTTTCTTGATATCGTCATTACCATCAACGGTGTCCAAAGGTTGCCTTTTGGAGTTACCAAGTGTTAAGGCGAGAGCGATCCGCAAACGGGTTTGCAAGTAAGAAGCAATCCGATCTTTGCTGCCTGCGACCGCCTGCCCGCCAACTAGGAAGCTTTTCTTCCATTTTGGGATCTTTATATTCTTCTCCTTTCCGTATACGCACGCAGCATATATACTTTAGTTGGACAAACCTGTTGACAACTAGCAACATCTTGATTCTCCCTCTTTGATGGGGAAATGGCATTACTATATTGATTCTTCTGGCGAATTGTTGTGGACCCTCGATTTTTCTGCAAGAACATGATAAGATAGCACATAGGGAGACACTCAAAAAAAAAAAAATGAGGGGTGCATCTTTTGGGCCACATGATTCTAATCGGTTCCTAATCGAGCTAATGGTGAGGGTATCACCACGTAAGAGGGTCGGAATATAATAAGCCAAACCTTGGAAATTCGCACTTATAATAAGCCAAACCTTACCTTCTTTGCACGATGTCTATCCGACCCAATCTCACTTGCAATCGCAGCAAATGACGAGAGGGAGAAGGAGATGGTGTTATGATGAAAGTTAGGCACCGAATCACTTGCATAGTAAAAGTTACAATGTGCGGCCATTGGGAATTGAGGCAAAACGAGGGGCTTCTAACTTTCTATAATCATGTTTATACCGACAAAAGAGAAGTGAGATGCTATAATTAGGACTTGCTACTTAAGCGTGTGTGCGCCTCATAAACATTCCATCCCTTCACATTTTAGCGAGTACCTTCGTTCAAGAGATTTTTTTATGTTTGGTCTATGAACATGACATTCCCCGTCTATCTTACACTTCATGCATACGCAAGGATTTTACTATAATATAATGGACAAAGCACATAAAGTGTACGCGCGTCTCTCGTGATAACATAATTGATGTCGGATGAGTTGGGAATATTAAAATTCAAATAAACACATAAAGTTACGGGACCACGTTCTATCAATCCTTAAGATCTTTATAATAATCATGAATTAGAATGTCACTGTTTTTTAAAGAGAAATCTCTAACGAAATAGAATCTTATGAACCAAATCCTCAGCCGGATGGCTCTCGGTAGCATACCAATTGCGTTATTCTTGCCTAAATTTGCCATGAGTAGCAGTTCTGGAATTCTTCTACAGCATTGCCTTAGTAGTCACTCGATTCAAAAACCATACCAAACACACAACTCCTCAGCATTGAATCCCCAAGTCTCAGTCCGAGCTCTCAAGTGGGTTTGCGTCCAACACAACGCTTTCCCCACGTGACGTGTCGACAAGAAATGGGCATTGACTATCGCTACGGGGGACAAAAATGGTCGCTCTCGTTCATGCCATTTGGATCGTGAGCAATTAATTGATTTTGGATCTCTGCATGTGTCTGCATTTATAGTTCTGCTCCCAGTCATCCGTCTCATCCACCCCTTGTCACTTCACTTCAAGTTGAGGGTCCATTTGCAAATTTCAATTGCAATCGCAATCGCAATCGCTCTGTGAGGCTGAGCAGCTCTTTTTCTTCTCCGCATCTTCTTTTCTATACGGGACAAAAACCAAAAAAAATTCAAGGGTGATGCATCCATGTGCATTGACTAAACATTAAAACTTTTAATTCAAAAAATTATGCTATCGGGTGATTGGCATAACCTACCGGGTGGTTGGCATAACCCTCAAGGTTATTCTATCGGTTAGTGTTAAAACGTCTAATCAAAAAGCTCACGTTATTAAGTAAAAGGGAGACTATTGCTTGTGAAATAAATGCCAGTGCCGCTTCAGAGTTGCAAATTTATGCCCCTCTGACGTGTAAAGCTGAGATGAAGGATGACTACTCGTTTATCTTCTCTAGCACATGAAGTCGCAGAGGAGAAAATGTAGAATTACGTGCCAGTTATGAATTATCTTGTGCGTGGAATAGAAAGACCAGATCAAACAAACAAGAAGAGACAAGCGAGGACATAAAGGAAAGCACGATCCATCACAATACAATTGTGCCATCTGTGATTGGTGAGTAAGAACTTCTAATAAGTCGGAGAATGCTTTATTTGATAATCAATCGAGATTGCAATTGTATACTATACCCTTATCTTTGAAGTATTAACATTCTAGAGAACGCTTTTTGAGTATTTGCGTAGATGACGTGTCCATAGATAATCTTTCAATTTCTCCTTTACGTGATCAACTACGATCTTGGAAGTAAATTAAGTTTCTTAACTCATCTGATAAATCACCAGAAAGTAAACGACCATCTTAGATCTTGACTTTTGTGCAGTTTCTTCCTGTTGTTATCGTTACGTTAATCTCAAGAGATGCCATATTTTCAACAAACCATGATTAACTAGCTAGTAGTTAGCATCATATATGTCTACATACTATATGTCAAGCAATGATTCTTTTCTTGTGAGAGGCCTAGCGAGTATCTTTTCCTGCTAAGCTCTCCCTAGCTTACTATAGGTATAACAATCTTGTTCTTAGATCCTATCCCGCTTCCATAATTGAAGAAGCAATGACAACTTTGACAATATAGATGAAGAAGATTAACCGTAGTCAAGTAAAACACCTTTCTCAGAAGATAATCTCGATTTTGGATATAAAATAAGCAATGATGTAATAGTATATGATCATTTGCATAAAGTTTGGAAGGTGCCAATCCGATCAAACGCAACTGTGCAAACAAGAACAGGCCAAACACGTAGAGATCCAAATCATTAAGTTAGAGAGACAAGGCCATGCAAGATATCATCAACGTTATATATATTCTTGATCGCGAAGAAAAGCTCCACTTACTTTTGTCTGAACTCAGAAAAAGTTAGGTTTTCAACCAAACCCAAAAAGCAAGAAAGAGAAGATGCCCTTCTTCTTCTCCAACTCACATATGCCTTTTTGAACTTTGTGCTATGTTGCTTCCCCACGCCATGCCTCAGCCTTTCTGGAATGAGAACAAAAGCCCCAACCACTCCTCTCTCTCTCTCTTCTCGCAGCTCATCGATCGCACTAACTTAATTAATTAATAATTCAGACTGATTAAAAAGCTTTCTAAAGTCCCTTTTGAGCCACTTTTCGCAGGCTGCATGAAACAGCTCTTTGTGTCGTTCTTGTTTGATCATATTAGACCAAGGAGATAAAGTAGAACTTATCTTGTTGGATTCTTCATAGAAAAAAGCCAAGTGTCGTGGCTCATGATTGTACTTAACCGCACTTAGCTTTACACAATTGTCTTTGCTAGAGACAAAGTTGTGGTCATGAAACACCAATGAAAAGACTGAGCGAGCGCGTCTAATTAGGTTATTCTAGTCCTAAACTTTTTATTTTTGCGTGTATCAGGTTTTTCCAAACGAAAAGCACTCTCGCTTTGTCATGGAATCCCTTTTTGCTTGTAAAAGGTTTAGGCATTCACATTATCACACCTTCATGTCACGCTTAAAAGTAGCTTTCAGCGGTACTGTGTCTAGACGTATTAATTTCAAGATTCCAACTTTGTCAACACGATTTGTCTTACATTAGTTGGAATGGGATTGGTAATATGATGAAGTCATTTACGTGTTCTTTATTCTTTTGATCTTGTTTTCAAAAAGGCCAATCACTATGACTTCATTTTTTTCTATGTTTATACGAAAATTCCAGGTATGATTTGTAGCGACACAAGTCTAAAGTATCAACCATAGCAAAGATTTAAGGTTTTTTTGTTCCAATTGTGAAAAGTCAAAAGCAACTCTTTCACCTTCCGGCCAAAATTTATGATATAATTTAAAGTTTAAAAATTTACGAATAACTATATTAGGATTCACGCGTGAGCATTTATATGTCGTGAAAATTCTGGGTATTTAAAGATGAAGAATGTCAAAATGCATGTAGTGCAAGATTTGGAAAAAGAGCAAAAAGTCGAAAGTAAAAGTCATCTCAAACAGACTATAAAAAATGATCTTTGGCAGTAAAAAAGAAACCCAACTCAATATTGCACGAAGCGATCTAAGATTGACAATTGCATAAACATCCGACACACAAACATTGATACTCAAGATTGACCTACAAACATAGCCAATTAAAACCATTAACATGACACGTTCGAACTTTATCAGAGATGAATGGCTGTGTTTCTCTCTTCCTATGAGGGAAGCATGCAAAGAGAACAGTCAAAGATGAAACGACAGAGAGAGAGAGAGAGAGAGAAGAGAAGGCGGATTTAAGCTTTTTTGTCCTGGAATGACTCAAAGCCAAAACCGTGTTGAAAGTAGACATAAAGAAAGATTAGAAATTTGGCGTGCGGATTCAGTCAAGTTGTGTAAAAAGTCGGGTCGCCTAAAGTCGTGTAAAATCTCTAGAAAACGCAATTCCAACAAAAGAAGCCAAGAAAGAAATCGGAAAAGACGATGCAATATCTTCGCGATCGCATGCGCGTCGGCGGGCTAGATCAAAGGGGAGTTGCGTATGTCCATATCACCTGAAGATCGGAACGTTGATGTGTTCTTGTATCGTCCAAATTGAGCTGGACCCCTCAACCACTCCTTTTCATCATCTTCTAAACCTTAAACAAGAAGTTTCTCTCCCTCCCTCCCTCCCTTCCTTTGATTTTAAAGGCGACTGAGACTTCTAATCCCGATCTCAGCTCTGCCCATATCGTGCGGTCTAATCCGTATATCTTATGAAAGGGGTTACGTGACACGTTCGCCATTTTAAAATGTGTTTTAGGCTATTTCACTATCACAATCAAACCCCCGTCATATTGTATTACTCATCGGCCTTTACAAGAAGAAGGAGAAGGGTCGGAGTCCAGGGGAAATTGTCCAAAAGTCCTAAACCTGTATAATGGCCGATTCAGTCCTAAATTTTTTAATTGTGTTAATTTAATCTCAAACATTTTGATAATTTATCAATTTAGTCCTAAACCTTTTAATGATTTGCCAATTCAGTCCTATCCTAAACCTTTTAATGATTTGTCAATTCAGTCACAAATCTTTTAACGATTTGTCAATGTAATCCTCCCGCTCAATTATCCAAATAATAGGTTTATGATTATGTTGGCAAATCTTCAAAAGGTTTAGAATTAAGTTGACACAATCAAAAGGTTTACGACTAAATTGGCATATCGTCAAATGGTTCAGGATCAAATTGGCACAATTGAAAAGTTTAGGACTGAATTAATCGCCACACAATAAATTTAGGATAATTATACGGTTGAATCTCTATTGCATGTACAAAAGTCTCTTGCGTTTTTTTGGTTTCTTGGCCACTCAAGGAAATTTGGGTGAATTTCGCGTGTGCCTTGGTAGGCTGCCCTTCGCAGCCCACAAAAACAATACAAGATGATAAGAATATAATCCGGCCCTAACATAAAAGACGCTCCAAAAGTTTAAACCCCGAACGCAAAATACTAGAAATTACACGGTATAAAGATGATTGTTATTGGGCAGATATTGAACATGGAATTTTATTATTGTGTTTTTGCTAAAGAGTAGTAACGTATGGGTTTTTTTTTTTCCTTTGAATCGAATGAAATATTAAATTATACAACAAATTTTGGCATTGAATGCTTTGAAATATTTATTAAGTAACTAATGAAAAATATTATTTTATTTGATGCATAACTTTTCTCGTGAAATGTGTAGCCATGGATAATAAACGATCATTAGTTTAAGCCAACTAATATCGAATTTATATATATTTTCTTCGGATGTTGCTTCTATTTCGGTGTAATGAAAATTGTAGATATTGACACTTCCAAGTAAGATCATAATTGACTAAATTTAAATTGCTTAAACCAGGAAAATCTTCAATCATATTCAAAAAAATTCAGAAACTAAAACCTAAGAAACACAGCAAAGTGGAGCTCTTCTTCTTCTTCTTCTTCTTCTTCTTCTTCTTCTTCTTCTTCTTCTTCTTCTTCTTCTTCTTCTTCTTGCGTTTACTCGATTTATCATCTCAATCTGGCCAGGAGATATTTCTGAAGACGGCTGGAAAGATTAAATTTAATGTTTTGGATGTTAAAATTTGGCCTCTCAAAAGACAAAACACAACAGCAAGAAAACTCCACATGACCTAATCAGCTTTTCACCTACTTCCTATATTCATTCTTCTTGTAATTTTCTACGAACGAGGCTAAACCGTACATGTCCAAATTGTGTTCGACTAAGCACGATCCATGTTCTGCAGTTCCTCCGGCCTACAATCACTTCACAGTGAGTTTACACAACCTTTTCTTTTTTATGTTTTAAGAGATGTGAAGGAATGAAGTTGGAGTGAGCTTAAATGGGTCCAAAAACTTGCATAAAAAAGGAGGTATCTTTGCTATAGACTTTAGTTACAGCGCAAGCTTGACTTCGTTGCAGTAAATCTCGCGGTTAAATCCCAGCGTATCCTGCTCGTATTAATGGAGAGCATCTCGCTTGCTCTATGTAGATGGAGCCTTACTCCGGATTCAAGTGCATGGGGGCGATGTGCAAGTGAACATAGGATCAGTTGGTCAGAAAAAAGCTTAAATATCTTTCTTCATCCAAAAAATAGTTTAGTCCAGTATGTTTTATGCTATGACGCTAGACGTATATGCGGCGCGGCTCAGTTACTATTTCGAGAGTTAGCCGCTTGCTGTTTCCTCTCTAATTCTCGATCTTTCGCGAGTTGTTTCAAGAAGTCGACACTACCACTAGGCTCGCTGCCCCTCAGACCAACTAGATTTGGAAGTTTCGCCACAAACAGTAGTCAGACGCCACGTCTTAGCTACTCGACGCTGTTCGACTTGATTTCAAATTACAGCTGATTCAATCACCATGAGTTTGAAGGATGATGTTAGAGATATTTAATATCTTCTAGAGATATTTAGAATATTTCCTCTAATTTTTTATATCTATTTTTATTATGCATATCTAATTTGATTTTCTTCAATTTTTTTAGATAGTCATCTAATAAAGCCTATAAATAGGCTCTATTCTTTTCTATATATTGAAATAGACACAAATTTGTCAATTCTTATCTTCTGCATCATTCTTAAACTGAATCGGACCAACCTCAATCACCTAGGCCTGAGGGTTGTCTTAGAGATGAGGAAATGACTACTCATATATAGAATGTCTTATGGATTGAAAGAGTAAAAGGCAGGCTATCTGATTTTCAAGTGAACATTGCAATGTGGGAACAGCTGAATAAATTTTCCAATCATCTAATCCTAATCGTGACTCTTTCCATGCACAACGCGGCAAGCATTTAAAATAATATATAGTCGGACAGATTGATCAGCGTTGTAATAGAAATGAAAAGTGTGAAGTATATGGCAATTAAACAAATCTGAAGCAAGTACATGGCAAAGCAGAACATGCATCTTCTGTAGATATGCAGGCCTTTCCACTGCCATGCTTACCTGTCGGCCCTTCCTTTTCGAGCCTCCTTTACAATTAATTAATTAGCTTGTCAATTCGAACACTTCCTTTGCTCCCATCTCTTTTCATTTTTTTCCTTTTGTTAATGCTTGTGAAACGTTCTACAAATCTCAAAATCTGAGTAAGTGTAGGCTTTTGATTTGTGCAACCTCCTTGCTCCCATCTCTTTCATTTTTTTCCTTTTGTTAATGCTCGTGAAACGTTCTACAAATCTCAAAATCTGATTAAGTTTAGGCTTTTGATTTGTGCAACTTCCTTGCTCCCATCTCTTTCATTTTTTCCTTTTGTTAATGCTCGTGAAACATTCTACAAATCTCAAAATCTGATTAAGTTTAGGCTTTTGATTTTTTCAACTTCTAAAACCCTAGCCAACCGCATCAACCTTAGAACTGCCCCTCCTTTCCAAACTTGGTTTAAATTATTAATCCAAAGCATCGTTAGGGCATCTTTGCCAATGATAAAAGAGCACGTTAATAAAAAAAATGTAACATGTTGAGTTGATTTTCACTAGATAAAGACATTACAAAACATTACACTTCATAAGAAGACAATACAAAAATGGAAGAAATAAATGAAAGATCATTATATTATAAGAGCTGCTGATCCCTTGATCTTAGCATTTTCAATAATCAGCAAGCGATTTCGATAGATATGTCTAGATTCATCACCCTTCGATAGTTCATAAAAGTGATTTAAAATTGCACCCAAAAGGAAAGGGAAACATCGGAACCGCATCCATGACATATAGAAAACAAGAAAATGGAACGGTTCTCATTGGTTTGCCACGCGATGCTCTTTGGAAAGAAGAACGAACGTGGTCAAAAGTTTGCCTCCTTCACGGATGTTCTTGATTGGAATGCTTGCTTTCCTCTCACATGACTCAGCTACCGGCAGAAGCCGACATGAACAGACGAAGATGAAGCCAAAGGAGGGGGTGGCGGACCTTGAGGGGTATATCCATTAATGGAGCCTTAAAGGTCGTAAAAGGAAGAGGTGCAGATGCATGCACGCAAAGACCTGGCATATGCCCCCAACTTCTTGTACCCAAAGACAGCACCCATGCTTTGAATGAATGTGGCTCACAAAGTTCGGACGATTTCGGGGATCGCATGGACCGTCCAACTTTATTGCAACTTGGGGGGACGCGTGTAGGCCAACCTGAGATGCTTCCAACGTCCACGACACGATGTGTACTGCTACTTTGATCGAAAAGGACTCGTCCATCGCTTGTTGTTATGCAGTTGGGCAAAAAAATCCATGGAATGGCCCAAGTGAATGGGCCAAGGAATGTGGTCATTTTAGGCTCATTCCCTTGAATCAACGAGACTGAGCAATCAGTTTCCACCCAACAAGAACCCCAGCAGGAGTCTTGGATAGATGATCCAGTAAACATCCAAGAGAAATGATCCAAGTAAACAGGGGATGGGCCGGCATCTTATATTTCACATCTCTGCTCTTCGCTCTTTTGCTTCGGAGTAGACATGTGAAAATGAGTCATAAATCAATTCCTTAACCCACAAATGATAAGCTGAGTTGTTATATAAGTTTGTTATATTCAGAAAATAGGTCATAAATAGGTTTAAACATAATATGGAAGTTAAATAGATTTACAAATTATTTAGACCGAACTCAACTCTATGACTCTCTAGCTGCATTTGGTTCAATTTTTCCAAGTGGCTTTAGGCCTCCAAAGTCCCTTGGGGAAATTTTGGGGGTGTTTGGCAAGTTTTTCCAAGGGGCTTTAGGCCAAATGCTGGCCTTTGGAAAATTGAAACCATCTATTAATGAATTTTAACTTGTTGCCCTTTTTGCCCTGAAAGTCCATTTTTTGCGCCTTTTAAAATAGGGTTAATACCACCAAAAATCTCAAATCAGTACGCGTGTGATAATTTTATCCCGAACTTTTTTTTTACCACCAAAAGTCCCAAACTGATAAACTTGTGACAATTTTATCCCAAACTTTTTTTTTATTACTAAAAACCCCAAACTAATACACCTGTGACAATTTTACTCCAAACTGGTAAACTCGCGACAAATTTATCCTAAACTATTTTTTTGATCATGAAAAATTCTAAACTGATACACCTGTAACAATTTTACCCCGAACTAATAATTTTTTAATATTATTATTTTTATTTATTTTTTCTTTTTTTTTCTTCATCTTTAACCTTTGGCCAGTTGCTGGACCGGCGACCGGCCAAAAGTGGAAGCCTGCGAGGTCAGCCCTGCCAACCACTGGCGAGGCTCGACCTCGTCGGCGCAGGCGAGGGCGACCCTCGCCAGACGCCAGCTAGGGCAACCCTCGCTCGACGCAGGCAAGGGTCGCCCTCACCAGATTCGGCGAGGGTAGCCCTTGCCTAAGTCGGGCGAGGGCTGTTCTTGCTAGCGTCGGGCAAGGGCGGCCTTTGCCGGCGGCCTTTGCCGGCGTCGACGAGGTGGAGCCTCGCCAGCAGCCAGCGGGGCCGACCTCGCCAGCTTCTGCCTCTGGCCGATCGCCGATCCGGCGATTGGCTAGAGGTTGAAGATGAAGAAAAAAAAAGAAAATAAAAAAATAAAAGATTAATAAAAATTCAAAAAATAAAAAATAATATTAAAATTTTAGTTCAGGGTAAAATTGTCACATATGTACCAATTTGGGGTTTTTTGTGGTATGTTCGGGGTAAAATTTCACAAGTGTACTGGTTTGAGGTTTTATGTGTATGTTCGGGGTAAAATTATCACAGGTGTACCAGTTTGGGGTTTTTGATGGTAAAAAAAAAAGTTCAGGGTAAAATTGTCATACGCGTATCAATTTGGAGTTTTTTGTGGTATTAACCCTTTAAAATATGAAATCCTATTCTCTAGGAACGCTTCACTCCACTAAGCAGAATCTCCTTTCTCGCTCTTTCCTGCTCGACTACTCTCCTTTCTCGATTGCTCTTACGCTTCGCGAAGCTCTGCACTGGTCGCTCGATTGCTCGTTGGCTTTGCTCATTCCCTTGCTTGACTGCAGGTTCCTCTCCCTCTCTCTCTTTCTCCGATGGATGTGCTTTCGAGAGCTTAGATATGTGCATTTCATGGTCTGTAATATGCGGCGTGTGAGGGTATTGAGATGTTCTAGTCGTCGATTTTGGATTGTTCCAAGTGATAATGATGCTTACCCTTCGGTTGGTGAGTACTCGGAAACCTTTTCGGGTTTGAGATTCACACCCATTCTTGTTTGTAATGTATGGACTAGTTGTCATGGCTCATGCAACTCCTCAATTTCTTCCGCACTTCAGCGTGAACTGCTAAAAAAACAAATATGGGTCATTTACACACTATAGCTCGTAATCGATCAGGTTGAATTTTTCTTTCCATTTTCCAGTCAATTCCCTATTACATTGCCGACACTGTATCGAGCTTATTACGTTGCTTGTGATGAAGAAAGAGCGTGGAGAGTTTTACTTGAACTGTCTCCACCTGTAGCCAAAACTCATCTTTGCATTTCTTTGCTCTCTGTCGCTGCACACTGTTCCTCTGCTATAAGTTGGTACTTTGGATTTCTGCGATAAGAAAACCATGGAGGTAAGTGATGAATGGTGAGAGAGAGGAAAATTCACTTTTTTTCCCCTTCTTTTGTTACTTTTTTTTTTAAAGTTCATCTTCTATAATATAACTTGCGAATATGCTTCTTATAACAGGAAAATCTTAAGGTTAGTGCTTTTAGAATGGAAGGCACACATTCATATCTATAAGTTTTGTTGGATAGAATGTTCAGAAATATAGTTGCTAGTGGAAGCATCACATGAAATCCTACACAAGGCTTATGTGTCGATGGGGATATTATGACCACGCAAGTTGATATCGATGATTGTGCAGGATCTACTGATAAGAATATAGAGTGTAATGTAGGCAAGTTGAAAGACATAAAAGAGTGGCGCAGAACTTAGTGAGGCAAGTTCAAGGAAAGAAACAAAAGAAATTGATCACACAAATTGATATCGATGATTTTGCAACGGTAGATTTGGATCCTAATTTATATACATTAGATTCCAATAATGTAAATGAGGAGGGTAGTGTTTCAAATGATGATGCATCATCTAACGTGATACGTTTACGTGATCAAAGAGTCCTAAGTTTAGGAAATAGTTAAGAATGATTGTAATTTTTAAGGATAATAAATTTCTTTCCTTGGGCATATGTTACCA
The DNA here is from genome assembly GCA_031216285.1 of Syzygium syzygioides. Taxonomy (NCBI): domain Eukaryota; kingdom Viridiplantae; phylum Streptophyta; class Magnoliopsida; order Myrtales; family Myrtaceae; genus Syzygium; species Syzygium syzygioides. Next base: position 1,285,082 of record CM062244.1, read on the forward strand.
CATTTATTGTGATGGAGTACCCTTCTTTTAGTTGAGATGGACTCCACTTTGATGTAAATTTTTACCATTTGAATTTGTTGAGCAAAAAAATGAAATTTTAATTTTTATTTATAAACTCGTTAATACACACCTTTAAAATTATTGTCAATATTTCAATTAAAATACTTGCAAGAAAATATTTTTTCAATTTTAAACAAATTAAAAATTAAAAAGCTTAAATTAATCACCCAGCTTTTCAAATATGTTTTTACTAAATGGCTTTTTGTTCAAAGTTGCTTATCAAAACACGTAGTTTTTACATTTTACCAAAACTTCTTAAGAAAGTTGAATTAAATGCAGCCTCTTCATTCTCTCTTGTGCTCACTCATCTACACTCTCACCTCAGTTTGGATATGAATTTTTCTGAAATGGGTTAAATATCAAAGTGTTTTAGCAATATGAATTGAGTAGGGTATGGGTTACTAAATTTATATTGCATAGAAAATGGGTCAAAATGGGTTAAATGGGTTATTTGGGTCTGACCATTTTCGACTTAACCCAAATCAGACCCGATCTAACCCACCCGTTTGACGGGTTTACTTGGATGCAGTTGTACTCTTGAACTCACCATTCTCTTCTATCAACTCGGCCATGCAATTTATGAAACTAGTTGATTTTTTCAGTAAGTTGCACTTCCAAACCTTCATCTAAACGTCTTAAGTTGGATCATTCTCTGCAAAATTTCTTTGAAGCCACACCTGTCCAGTCTGTTGTGTTTGAAGAAGAAGAAAAGAAGAGAAGAGGATGAATAAATTGTCTAACCCTCTAGGTTAGCATGCTCTCTTATTTATACTAATAGTGAGGGTACATAGTAATATGATAGATATTCCCACACATGATAGTAAATAATAATAAAATAACTCGTAATAACTCGTAATAACTCGTAACACCCTCCCTCAAGCTGAGGCATAGATATTGACCATGCCTAGCTTGTTACATATAAAGTGAACCCATTGCCCAGCTAAAGATTTAGTAAACACATCTCCTAGCTGATCGCCAGTACGAACATGTGAGAGAGTGATACTCCCACGCGTAAGCTCCTGTTGAACGAAATGACAGTCAATCTCAATGTGTTTTGTTCTCTCGTGAAAGACAGGATTTGAAGCAACATGGATCGCTGAACTATTATCACACCATAGCGAAGTAGGACCACTCAACCCATATCCAACCTTATTCAGAAGATGTCTAGTCCACACAATCTCTGCAGTGGCTGCAGCAATGGCCCGATACTCTACTTCAGCACTACTCCTCGCAACAATGTCCTGTTTTTTACTCTTCCATGAAACCAAATTACCACCAACATACAAAGCATATCCAGAGGTAGACCGCCTATCAGTAGGGCAACCAGCCCAATCAACATCAGTATAACACTCCATGCGAGCATGATCATGAGCAGCAAAAACAATTCCCTTGCCGGGACTACCTCGAAGATATCTCAAAATCCTCAAAATAGCATCCCAATGTGATTGTCTAGGTGCTGCCATAAACTAACTAACTACACTAACCGAATATGCAAGATCAGGTCTAGTCATCGTAGTGAGATAGTTTAGTTTACCAACAACACGCCGGTATCTTTCAGGGTGTTCAAACAACTCGCCTTGATAAGGAAGAAGCTTCAATCCCTGTTCTATAGGCGACTCTGCAGATCAAGAGTGTTGCATGTTAAATTTAGCCAAAATATCTAGAATGTACTTACGTTGTGACAAAGAAATATTTCCTTTCTTTCGAGCCACCTCTATGCCAAGAAAATATCTCAAATCACCTAAGTTTTTCGTCTCAAAGTGAATATGTAAATATCTCTTCAGCTCAACAATACCCTACTCATCATCCCCTGTCAAGACAATGTCATCCACATATAAAACCAGAAAGATACTCCCAGTAGTAGCACAACGATAGAACACTGCATGATCCTTTTGAGACTGAAGCAAACCAAAAGTCTGAACCACTGAGCTGAATCGATCAAATCATGCTCAAGGAGACTACTTCAAACCATACAAAGAGCGACGAAGCTTACAAACTTTCCCTCCCTGAGTAGCAAACCCTGGAGGCTGCTCCATATAAACATCCTCAGCAAGATCACCGTGAAGGAAAGCATTCTTGATTTCCAACTGATGGAGAGACCAAGAATGCACAGCTGCAATGAATAAGAAAAGCCGAACAGATTCCATTTTTGTAACCGAGGAGAAGGTCTCAAAGTAATCAAGACCATGAGTTTGAGCATAACCCTTAGCAACCAACTGGGCTTTCAGACGAGCAACAGTTCCATCGGGATTGACCTTCACGACAAACACCCAACGACAACCAATAACCTGAGCACCAGGAGGAAGATCAACCAAGGACCAAGTGTAACATTCCGGATTTTGATCCATTTTTGGGATTTATAAAACGCATAATTTTTCAGTGCGCTTATCGTAAAATCTCGCCCGGGAACTGATCACTCCCGGTTATTATTTTAAATTAGAGATTTCGCTAAAATCGCACTCGATCGAATTTTTGTCATTATTTAGACCCCGAACTTGGCAATCGATTTTCGGGAGTTTCGGGACGAAATAAATTGGACGGTGTCGACAGTAATGTGGCAAGTATCGAGATTTTCAGGAATGATGGGAAAATGGGAGTTTTTGATCAAGTGTGAATTTGGACTAGTAGACCTCCCTCGTAAAAATTTGGTTTCATTAATTTGGCCTTTGTCCCTTTTTATGTGCAAAGTCTATTTAGGACCGGTAAACCATTTTCGATTTTGAATTTGGGTCACCGGGTCGCGTTTAATATTTGAAAGTTCAAATATTTTCTTTTAATTTCTCTCTCTCTCTCTCTCCTCCCTGCCATGTCTGCCCCCCTGCCGTGCACGTCTTCTCCGCGCACGTCCCCACCACCTGCCCATCAGACCTGCTTCTTCTCTCTCCTCCTTTTTCTTTTTCTTTTCTTTGTTCTCTTCTTCTTCTTCGTGGGTCCTCTTGGCCGCTGCTTCTGCTTTTGCTTGCTCGCTCGCTCGACCGTCGCTGCCCCAGCCACTGCTCGCCAGACCGTCCGCCTGGCGCCACCGCTCCGCCAGTCGCCTCCGCCGGAAAGCTGGGTCGCCGCCTCCGCCTTGACGCTCGCGACCGCCGCTCGCCGGCCCTGTTCGCGCAGAACGCGAGTAGCAGCTCGCCGCGGCGTCCGCCGCGGTCCGGCGTCGCCCAGCCGACCGCCGCCCTGTCCCTCGTCGTCCGGCCACCTTAGGCGCCGCCGTGCCACCCCCAGCTGCCGCGTAACCCCCTCTCCTCCCCCTCTCTCTCTTTTTCCTCGGAGCTTCCCCTGTTTCGGACTCCCGGCCTCGCCGTCGCCACGCGCCGTCGTTCCGGCTGCCGCCACCCTGCCTCTGCCACCCGGCCGTCCCCCTCAATCACCTCCGCCACCCTGCTGTCCCCTCGGCCGCCACAACTTCCCCTTCCTCTCTTTCTTCTTCTTCCCAAAGCCTCCCCTGTTTTGGCTTCTGCCCGCCGCGCGCCGCCTCACCCCGTCGCCGCGCGCCACCGCCCTGGCCGTTGCCACCACTCCGTCCACCACCGGTTGGTCCCCGACGACCTTGCCCAGCCACCGGCAGCCCTTCCTCCCCCTCACTCTCCCTTTCCCGATCTTTCTCTCTCTCCCTCCCTTGTTTGGCCGTGGAAGGCCTTTGCCGGAGTGCCGGTGCCACCGCCGGAGTTGTTCCGCCGCCGCCGCCACCTCACCCAGCCTCGCCCAACACCACTCGGTCGCCCCACTTCTCTCTCTCTCCCTCCCGATCGCCGCGACCAGCCGCCCTTCCGTCCAAGCTCTCGCCGTTCGCCGGAACCGCCGCCGCCGTTACTGTTCCGGCGAAGGACCGCCGCTGCCCAGCCGCTGTCGCCGCGTGTTCGGCTCAGTTTGAAGCGTAGGACAGCCGGTGAGTTTGACCCTAAATCCTAATTAGGCTAATTTACATTTCTAGACGGGTTTAGGGGTTAATTAGGGTAAATTAGGGGTTAAATTGTAAAAGTGATTAGGGGTTGTGATTGTGGTCAATTTGGTGGATTAGTATGATGAATTAATGGAGGATTAGTGGCCCGAGAGGCGCAATAAATGGACTGGACAGTTTGGATTAAATCGGCCCAAGTTCGGGAAAGTTCGGGTTTGATATGTGGATTATAGTGTGCGTCGTATTTGGTCTTGTGGTGGCTGATTAGAATGATATTTGAGGAGCATAATGGAGCATTTCGGCGATAATTATTAGCCTAGAAAGTGTCGTATAGTGGTTACCCACGACGGGATTTAATTTGGGCGCGGCACGATCAATTTGAGGTTTAATCGTGCAATTACCGGGAATGGTTGCAGCGTGCAATTGACGGGCTAATTGAGCCTTGTTGTGATTGATTTTAGGATGCCATGTTGCTGGTTTAGCGGGACTAGGATTAGATTAGCTTGGTAGGCCTAGGATGCGCGATTTTTGTTGACCCGGTTGTGTGAATTTTAGTGCGCACCTTATTTGGCATTATGGTGACTGATTAAAATGGTGTTTTGGGGGAGTCCAATGGAACATTTTGAGGTCATTAGATGGCCTGGCGTGATCGATATGGTGGCTGTCCACTTTGGAACTTAGTTGGACAAAGCGTGATTGAATTGAGGTTTGGAGTGTAAGTGCCAGGAATGATGAATTGGCTGAATTAGTGGCTGAATTGTCCCTAAATGCGAGTGATTTGTAGCGTCGTGACGCATGTCTAATGCTTTGAGGAAGGGAGTAACTTGATGGATCTCGATTTATGTGGATTCGTGATGGACTAGTTGTGTGATCTATGCTTGTGAATTGTGTACCGTGCATAAGTGCTTGAATTGATTTCAAGGTCGTGCTTATATGTTGGTTGGGCATGTTGAAATGTAGACTGGGCATAGTGTAATATAATTGATTGAATGGCATTGTACTATTAATTGCCCATTGTGAATATTGTGAATTGCCCAAGTGTGAATTTCGTGGCCATGGTGTGCATCACGAGCATTGGCACGGCATGTGCATTCATAAGTATTGTCGAAAGACATGTGCATTGTGATCACCTAAAATGCCCTGATGCGTTTTACGCGGGGTTCAAATAAAATTGGTGCCTGTGAATGTGTGATCACGGTAAACCCTGATGCGTTTTACGCGAGGTAGTGAACCCGTCCTGAGGCGTGTTACACGGGACGATGCCCGATTTACCGGAAAATGTCCGGCCTGATGCGTTTTATGCGGGCTGTGTGTCATGAGCCTGCGGGCTAGAGATCGATCTCGAAATGATAGACTTGATGCGTTTTACGGGGGTCGGACCTGATGCGTTTAACGCGGGTCGGAGGAAAAATTGGTAAATGGCAGAATGCTAGCATGCAAGTGTGCGATAAAGCATTGATGAGGCATGAGCATGAGTGTGAGCATTGGCATATGCATAAGATGCGTTGTGACATAGAAATGCGCGTGTATGTGCTGTGATTGAATTCTGCCGCGTGACTACTATTATTGATTTAATACCTAACCTGCAGGGTCCAGTAAGATTAGATTTAGGCTCGAGGGCCTGAGTCAGTTATGTGTGTCTTATGTGTTGTTAGCGCTTGTCAAGAGGTGCACGTTAGTCTAGTTTAGGTTTAGGGAATTACTCGCTGAGATTTATTCTCACGGTTGTTGAAAATCGATTTTTCAAACCCCCAGCCTTGAGGATGGCAGGCGTACCGATGCGTTTTTGGGAGGAGCCCCCGGCTAATTGTAGAGCCTGAACCTGAGCCACTTACCCCTTTTTGTCAGTAGTAGCCTTGAACCGCTTTTGATTTTTTTTGGTGTTCGGGTTGTACTTAGATATTGTATATAATTTTCAATACTAGTGCAAGTGTTAATTTCGGTGGTTATCCTTAGTTGTGTGTTTATTTAAGGTACGGGTGGTGAACTGCTTCCGCATGTGCTTTATTTCTCTGTGTTGGGTGTTGGGTCGGCGACGCGTCCTGGGACGTCGCACACAAATCGACCTCTGCGAGGGATGTGGCGCGTCGAGAAGTGCGGGGCGTGACACCAAGTCTGATTGCGTTGAAGGGCACTCATTTCCTCCTCCATGCCTAAACGCCACCCTGCATGCTGAAGAGCCACGGGAACAGAAATAGGTAGGGAGGTAGCATCAATATTAGCCACAAAAGCCGACAAACTCACTGATAAACCCTTATAGGAATGTGTATAAAGAGGGCGATCCCTACAAGCATGGTAGCTCTTACGAAGAGCAATAGGTTGCTTGGTTGTATTAGTCTCAGTAAGTGGATCAGCTACATGAGGGACTTGCTCAATAGGAGGATCTTCCACGGGAGAGACTGGTTCAGAGGGAGAATTGACAATGGGGGCAATGTCTAGTGAAGACGCTGGAGAGATAACTGGATGAGAGACCATTGGCGGAGAATAGACAAGTACAGGGTCAGAAGATGTGGACTAGGATAATTGCGAGACTAAATCAGATGAACTAGAGCTAGTTGCAGAAAAGTAAGGCTGAGGCTCTATGAATGTGACATGACGAGAGGTGAGCATTTTTCTTAAGGTAGGAGAATAGCAACGATAACCCTTTGGCACCTGTGAGTAACCAAGAAAAACACATTTGAGTGCACGAGGATCTAGTTTTGATACACCCGGACGATCATCATGGACAAAACAAGTACACCCAAAAAGTTTAGGGGGAAGAGAAAAAAGACTGCGATTAGGAAAGAGGAGCCCATGTGAAGTATTACCCCAAGAAAAGAAAGAGGCATACGATTAATGAGATAGCATGCTATAAGAACAGCTTCCCCCCATAATTTTTGTGGATTATGCATATGTATAAGAAGAGCACGAGCAGTATCCATAAGATGGCGATTCTTCCGCTTAACAACAACATTCTGTTGGGGTGTGCGAGCACATGAAAGACGATGGTGAATACCATGAGAACGGAGAAATTGATGGAAATGATCCGACATATATTCCCCCCCCCCACGATCGGATTGTAAAGCCTGAATGTTGTGATGGAATTGAGTGTGGATAGAAAAATAAAACTCACGGAACACAGAAAATAACTCAGAACGTTTTTTTATTAAGTAAACAAATGACATTCTTGTGAAATCATCGACAAAGAGAACATAATAACGATAACCATAGACTGACATAACAGGACTAGGTCCCCACACATCAGAATGGACCAAGGCAAACGGAGCAGTTGCTCGTTGAGATACACTTGGTGGTAAAGAAACACGACTATGCTTTGCAAGTTGATAGGACTCACAATTTATTGTAGACACTGAACGAAAACGAGGAAACAATGACTACAACATAGATAGAGAGGGATGTCCCAGACGATAGTGAACGTCTAAAACATTTGTCTCTTTCACTAGCGCAGTCGGAATAGACGCACTATCTAGCTAGTAGATCCCACCATTGACACTTCCCTTACTGATAGTCTTCCGTGTCGAGAGATCCTGAAAAACACAATAATCATGGTAGAAAGTCACGGAGCAATTCAAATCCCATGTAATACAACCAACAGATAACAAATTAAATGGCATGCCGGGAGTATATAAAACAGAAGATAAGGAGATCTCATCGGAAGGTCGTGCAACTTCGTGTCCCTGAACCATCAAGGATGACTCGTTCCCAATAGTAATATGGCGTAACGGAGCTGAGGACTGATATGCAGTAAGAATACCTCTATTACCCATTATGTGAGCACCGGCACCAGAATCAATAATCCAAGTAGCGGAAGGAAGAGCTGCACATGCTGAGGTAGAGGAATAATTAGATGATTGCTATAGTTGTGCAATAGAGGCAGACGCAATCTTACTCCCTGAGGTTTGAAACTCCAAGTAGCAAGTATACTCCTCAGGACTCATTGTGATCACCTTTTGGTCCATAGGCACGCTCTCAGGTGCAACATGAGCAGAATTGGTTCGTGAACCAGAAGCTACCTGTGCAGCTTGTAATTTTCGACAATAGCTGCGAAGATGTTCAACAATACCACAATAATTGCAAGTACGAGTCTCCCAACCATGACTGGCAGTACCATCACGACCTCCCCCTTGGTCACGGCCTCCACTACCACGGCCACCTCCTTTGTTCGTATATAAAGCAGCAGCCTGTTCACCAACCTCTGAGGGGGCGGCTTTAACCTCCTCACGACTAGCAGTATGAAGAATACGACGATGAACTTCTCCAAGAGAAGGAACTCGAGCATCTGAAAGGATTGTGAGTGAGCAGTGTCAAACTCAGCGCCCAGCCCATTAAGATAGCAAGTGACAAGAAACTGATTTCGTTGTTCTTGAAAAGTAGTCCGACTAGACGTAAACGAGACTAAACGATCAAATTCATCAGCAAAGGATTTAAAATCCTCATAATATCCCTACAAAGGCCGACCGGTAGAAGTCGGCTTCAACAACCCACACACAACATCATAGAGTCGCGAGAAATCATTCAGAGAGGAGTATAAATTTGCCAAAGCATCCCATAACTCCTTAACAGTATCAGTATTGCTAACAACGATCTGAACAGAAATATCCATAGCATTCAATAGTTGATAATATGACAATCAATAGTGTACCATTCATCATAAGTCGGGTCATCCCTGCTCAGGGGAGGCTGAGTAAGATGATGAGATAACCGCTGTTCGTGCAAATTCTTGAAAACATTCTTCTTCTAAAGTGTGTATGTAGACTGTCCCGTCAAAACACGTTCGACGAGCTTAGACGAAGTAGATATAAAAGTCGGAGTTTGTGACCGCATCACATCAGATCCAGTCTCACTAGATCTATTCATGGCTAATCCAGTCTCACCGGATTCAACAGCAGCATCTATCGGAGTCTCTGAACCACTTGACATAATGATGCGTACTTAATCTAGTCACACCGGATTAATCGGAAAATTAGATTAAAGAAAGAGATCACAAGCTCCACAGTTTCATAGATCCTTGATCAGAACTAGATCAGATCTGGAAGAAGAGAATGACCGACAAAAAGAGAAGCAGGTTGGGAGATTAGATCAGAGAGAGAGAGAGAGAGAGAGAGAGAGAGAGAGAGAGCAGATGGTGGTGACGGTGATGGTGGTTCTGGCAAGGGTTAGGATTTAGGTTGGGGCGGCGGCTACGGTTGGCTTTGATACCATGTTTGAAGAAGAAGAAAAGAAGAGAAGGGGATGAATGAATTGTCTAACCCTCTAGGTTAGCATGTTCTCTTATTTATACTAATAGTAAAGGTACATAGTAATGTTGTAGACATTTTCATATATGATAGTAAATAATAATAAAATAATTCATAATAACTCGTAACATGTTGAAGCTTTACACTACTGTTTCAAAGTAGTCCTAACTACCCTCTGTATCTCAATTTAACTAGAATCTAATTCTGGTCTCTTCTCCACAACCCCAACACGCCGGCCTTTTCGATTCCGTTTTCTTCGCAAAACAGGACTTATAGCAGCATAAGCCGAGTACAAATCGCTCGAACAATAATAGATCCAGGTATGTCTATAAACTCCTCTTACCGGTTTCCTTGTTTGCATTTAATTTGGAAATCATGTTGGATTTTCTTCATTTCCGCAACGGAGTCTACAAAGTTCTGGTGTGAGAGAAACCGATGAAAGAATATGAATCACTTGTAAATTCTTGTCAAACTTTTGTGCGGTTATAACACATGGAACTGTGAGACTATGTACCTTTTCTGTACAAGGGTGGCTTTTTCTTCCTTTCCCACCATTTCTAAACAAATTTTCACCCTCCCCTAAAAAAATTTAATCACAGCTACTAACTTCTTTACCCTGTATCATCATTATCTGCTCAAACTTTCCTTTATCCGCAAGTCGAAGAAGTATCTTCTGATATGGAGTGGAAACATCCGAGTTTTGGTTGTGATGTCGCGGCTGCAAGGCCCTGAAGCAACTTGATTACTTCGCTAGTGTCGTCGAGATAGTACTTGGCCATGCTTGGCTTCTGCCCGACGGTACATGCGAAAACTTCCGCTGCAGATGTCGAGGGAGTCGAAACTGGGCGCGCGATAGCCTCAAACATATCCTCGTCCGAGCGGTCGTCTCCAATGCACAGCAAGAAGTCGGGCGACTTCCCGCTACTCTGCATGGTTGATATCAGATTCTCAACCACCGTGCCTTTGTTTACGCCCTGCAATTAGCCATGCAGTTGAGCAAAGTCTTTCTACTAGAAGTCATTGTTCGAACTACAGATTAGCCATGCAAAATTGGACTTGATGTTGCTACCACCAAGAGTCGTTACCATACACAATCAGATGTTGCTAATTCCAGATCATGAACCAGTTTTGCATATAGTTAGAGATATCAACCATCTTTTCGCCAGAAAATAGGCCGGTAAATCCCAATTCTCATTTGAACACCTAAAAGCTAAGCACAGATCATCATACCTGCGGTTTCACTTCGACGATGTGTTGACCCCTTTTGACAACCACCGGCTCGTTCGTGAGCACGCTCTCCAGGTGATTGAGAAGCTCCTTCGCCTGGAATGACCCGAATTGGGGATCTGCGTCTTGATGGTGCCAAACCAATGCACTCTCCTTAGTCTCTATGAAAGAGCCATCTGTTGCCTCTATGTACTGCTCCATTACTGGTTCGGCTATCTTTTTCCATTCGAAGTCCATCGTCAACCCGCATGTTTCCCATTCTGAATCTGCAGTCCACCTGCAAAGGAACCGCAAAACAGTTTAAGGGACGAAATCAATCACCTCCCATCTAACCCAACAGTTGACCAAATATTTTAAAGCACTCACCTTTTAATATAACCATGCTCTGCTGCGATACCCAACTTCTCACATGGCGAAAACCACGCTCCCAGAGAATCTTTACCTCTACCACTCACGATGAAAACAACGTTTTCCGGATCCCTGGATAGGCTATTCAGTACCGAAATCACCTCACCGCTAGGCCTTTTGTCTATGGAAGCTTTTGGCAACAGCGTCCCATCATAGTCCAGTAAAATCAACCGGTTCTTCGTGTTTCGATAAGCAGAGGTGATGTGATCCACCGAGAGCTTCCTGAAGCTGGGCCCTAAAGCGACGACCCTGAAGCCCAAACCGAATCCAATTCCCCAGCACCTCTTCTGGTAATGCTCCCTGCAAGCCCTCTCAAGGTCCTGGTCGAAACTCCGAGCCCAGTACTTGACGTCGTGAGAGCTTATGTACTTGTAATGCTTCTCGTGGCGCAGCTGCTTCTCAGAGTCGGAGATCGTGATCGCCGCGTTCATGGCATCCGCGACGGAATCTATGTCCCACGGATTGACGCGAATGGCCCCGCTCAGCGACGGAGAGCATCCTATGAACTCCGACACGATGATCATGCTGTTTCTCGGAGCGGAGCTCTCATCGATTCCCAGTGCCTTGTCCAAAGCAGGGCTACCCTGTCTGCAGACGGTGTACTTGTAAGGCTCAAGATTCATGCCATCTCTAACAGCATTCACCACGGCGCATTTGGCGATCGAATAATACGCATCCTTCTCTTGCGTTGCGACCGGACCCTTAATGTAAACAATCGGCTCGTACCCAGGTCCGCCGTACATTCTGTTGATCTCGTCTGCGATGTCATCAGTCTCGATCTGGACCTGCTGCACATCTTTTCCGCTACTCCTAGCGGGATTGGTGATCTGAACCAAAACCACCTTGCCCCTCAATTCAGGTTGTAGCTCCAGGAGTTGCCCCATCGCCAAGAACTTCAAGCTAATACCTTTGAACATGTCCAAATCGTCCACGCCCACTATGACAAATTTCCCCTCATATTGCTCCTTCAATTCTTTGACCCTCTTAGCTGTCGACTCCATGGACAAAACAGATTGAAGCAGGCCCATATGAATCCCGGCTGGCAAAATCTTGATACTCACAGTCCTACCGTAGTAGTCCAACCCAATGTACCCTCTTTTCGACTCGTAATCGAGCCCCAACATCCTACTACAGCACGTCAAGAAATGCCGCGCGTAATCGAATGTGTGGAAGCCGATCAAATCGCAGTTCAACAAGGCCATCAAGATCTCGTCACGCACCGGAATCGTCCTGTAAATCTCCGAAGACGGAAAGGGGCTGTGCAAGAAAAAACCTACCTTGATCCTAGCGAACTTCTTCCTCAGAAAAGTAGGCAGTATCATGAGGTGATAGTCGTGTATCCAGACGTAATCCTCTTCCGGGTTGATCACTTCCATGATCTTCTCCGCGAAAACCTTGTTGGCAGACACGTAAGCCAGCCACTGCTGGCGGTTGAACCGAGCCCCGTGTTTCGGCGACATGGGCAACATGTAGTGAAACAGATGCCAGAGATAGTGCTTGCAAAAGCCATGGTAGAACTTGTGATGCACATCCGCAGGCAAGAACGTCGGCACGCACCGGAACGTCTCGAACAGCGACTGCGAGACCTCCTCCTGATCGGCGGCGTCAATGTCCGCCCCCAGGGAGCCGACGTACACGACCTCCACGTCGGGCCTCAGCCCGTCCTTGAGCTGCCACACCAGCCTGTCCTGGTCCCACTCGAACCTCCACTTCCCGGTCTCCCTGTCCCGGTGGGCCCGCACGGGGAGCTGGTTCGCGACCACGATCCGCCGCTCCGGCGCCGCCGCCGCGGACGACGACGACGCGGCCTCGTCCGACTCCGACCCCGACCGCGGCGACGCCTCGCTCCCGAAGTCCGACATCACCCCGGCGGTCGTCATGACCCTGGGAATCCGGCTGACGACCCGGAAGTCGTCCAACGACAGCAGGCTCAGCAGGTCCAAGCAAGATCTCGATATCATAACTCCTTCGGGCTATCCCGGGCCGGGGGGGGAGGGGAGGGCCACGCAAGGAAACGGAGGGCAACCGGATCAAGAAAGGAGGGGTGCGCCGTATCAAGATTCAAGAACACCCCCACCCCCACCCGAGAAACCAAAAGGGGGGAAAAAGGACGCAAGAAGATGGCGCTGGTGCTGCTTCTGGACACCCCTCTCCTCCTCCTTGTCGCCTTTCTATAAGAGGGGGCGGCGCGAGAGGAAGGAGGGACGGTGGTGGTGATCCAAGACGGCGAGACAGCTGCCGTATCCGAAGACTCTCTATGACTCTCTATCTATGACTCTCCCTAATATCTAAACATATGTAAGGAAAGGGAAAAGGTGGGGGAGGGGAGAGGAAGATGCAGATGGCTGGGGGGAGCGAAGGAAGGAAGGCAGGAAGGAAGGAAGGTGGAGGAGGAGGGGGGGACGGAGACGAGGATAAGAACGAGCGAAGAAGGGCAAGACGGAGCGGCGGGATTTTATATGGCGCACGTAAAGGATTTCCTAGCAGCTGGCGGTCCACGTTCATTTCATCTCGTGCTTTTCCTTTTGTATTAATTATTATTATCATCATCATTATCGTCGTTTATTTGTTTATTCTCTCCCTCGTCCGGAGTTTTTTTCTTTGTTTTTTTTTTTTGTGTTGTTTTGGTCAAACCCTCGTTCGAAGTTATCCATTCGGTCTTTCCCTTGCCAAAATATAAATATAATTATAATTATTGTTACGGTTCTCCTCCCTCCCTCTGCCCATCCGCCGCTGTAACCGACTAACATACTAATGATGCACCCCCCCCCCATCCGAATTTTTTTTTTCTTAATTACCCATGAATGGGACCTGTTACGGATGCCGCCGGGAACTAGAAATTACCGAAACACCCTGCATCGGATATATATATATATATATATGTGTGTATTTTAAAATAATGCGACCAAAAAAAACCCCGGGACCGATAAACACGCGGCTTTTTATTAATTTTCCCTTAAATTTTACTGTAGAATTATCGGGTTAGATGACGTGTAACAGTTGGCGGATTTTACCTTCCGTTTGTCATATGTGTATCGATTTGTGATTCTTCATGATATTGATCTTAACGGATGATAAATTTATCATGAGTGTACCGGTTTGTGATTTTTTGTTAGTTAAAAATTTAATTTGAGATGTATCGGTTCGGGATTTTTGACGACATTAACTCTTCATTTTCTTTATTTTATATATTGATGACCTCGTCAGCCATCTTCGTATCTTGGTTTTTCTTGGTAAATGGCATTAAGAGGGGACGGTCAACACGGGGGAAAAAAAAAACAACAACATATATATATATATATATATATTCTGGAAAATGGTCTCCGGTCGAGGGGGCCACGTGGCAGGATTAGCTTTTGCGGCTCGTCGTGGGGCCCTCGCCTCTTTAATAAAGGAGCGGACGATAGGGGAAGGGAACATGAGGAGGGCGGGGAGGGGAGGATTTCTTCCGGCTCTGCTCAGCATCTTCATAGGTTTCCGCGCGATCGACACGTGTCGCGACCCGATTCGCTGGACGTGCCTTTCCCCGGGGCCCGGTGATTGGTGGGGGGGGCCCCGCGCGAGCGCGAGGGGCAGGCCCACGTGGCGCGGGCCCCGGAGGTGGAAACGTGGCATGTCCGAGCCGTTGATTAGTAACGGGGTAAAGGGTGGGGAGGTGGGGAGGTGGGGGAGGAGGAAGGCGGATGAGCTGGCGGATATGCCGCTCCGACCAATCGGCGGGCGCCACGGCGGACGGCACGGCCTCTTTAAAGGGCCGGGAGACCTCCTCACCCCCCCGGCCGGTGGTGGTTGCCGCCACCCGCCGCCCTATTAGATTCCGACCCCGCAACCATATCCCCTATCTTCGCGGCCGGGCAACGGCGACGCGTGCAGAAAGCACGGTTTTTTTTTTATTTGTTCTAATTATGCTTTTACGTAGCGGCGTTTTCGTCAGGCGCGCCGATATTTAATTCCAACGCTGAGAAACGGTCGCGGATCAAGGAGCCGATAGCGATGAGCGCGACTAAATTTTCCATGTAGTCCCGTGTGATTGTGGGGGAAAAGATGATTGCTGCATCTTTATCTGCTTTCCACCGTTTTCGTTAAAATGCCAAAATTTGTGGGGTTAGGCACCGCCTAGCGACTAGGCGGACCCAGTCAATGGGGCAAAATTAATTACACAAAGTGAATTGCGTGATATGTTCCAAGAAACTTTAGTATTTTGTCAAACCTGTTGGTCCCGTTCTAATCTGGAAATCAGTCCAAACCGGTCCTTTTAGGGCGGTTCTTGCGAAAATCGGTCCGGCTCTCACTTCCTGATATTGGAAGTTGCGGTTCTCGATTTCGTGTGTGAAACTAATGTTGGGAAACTCCCTAACACAAACTAATGTTCTTTTTTTTTTCTCTCTCTTAATGTTGGGAAACTCTCACTCGTAGCTCTTTAAACCGAGAAGATGCATATGGAAGAGAAACAAGAATCAACATAAAAAAGAGCAAAATGGAAGGTGAAACCTTCTGAATTCATCGGAACATAACGCGGGTACAACGGCTCTAGTGGATGAATGTGAGCAAAAGGCAAAACCAAACTTTTGAAGTTCAAGATGCGGCGAAAAGAAGGAATCGAAACAAAAGAAAGAAAAAAAAAACGAAAAAGGAATTATCGATTCCGATTTTAAGATCGGCCAGGCCGGCTTCCGACTCCACAAATTGGGCGGAATCGATCCCGCTCGATCCGGTTCCAAATTCTAGGATAGGAACTGACCCGCCCTCGGAACCAATCGCCCCTGATCCTATCTTTCTATCTTGCGCCGGTCGGTATCTCTCTCCATCATTCAGCGCTCCAAAAGCAAATCGAAATCAAGCAATGAAAAAGCCGCACGCGCCGAATCCCACGCGATAACGAGTCCAAAGCGGAGGGAGGGACCGGCGGGGCGTCGCGGTCGATCAACTTTTTCAGGGCATCGACAGACGGGTGGATGGCAACCGGGGAGTGGGGGGCCGGGATTTTAGGGACGAGCTCGAGAGGACGACCCCCGGCTTTATCCACGGAACGAACGGACGATGTCGACGTGCGATATGCGATGGGGATGGCGCCCCCACTTTATCTACTTTCTATCTACTCTTTCTTTGTCGTTTCTTTGGTCGGGCGAGCCCACGAGGGCTCCTCCCGCTCGAGCTTTCGCGATAGGGCGACGTGGGCGGCATCGCCTCCTCTGCCCAACTTCCTTTAATAACGAGCGAGTAAAAAGTCCGGTGCGTTAGGGAGCACGCACCCGTCGTCTCGGTCGCGAGAACCCTTCTTCTTCTTCTTCACATTCCCTTTCCGGCGAGAACTTTTGCGGGTCAATTAAGCTCCTCGAGAGACTGGGCCGGGGCGACGTGGTTGGTCGGGTCGCATAAAAGCTTGCCCCTCGTTCGATTTGGAGCCGAACTGGTGGCGAGTTCGAATCCTCCGGTGGCTTCTCGGTCTCGGGAAATCCCGATTTGCCTGCGGTGTAGGTTCGACTTACGTCCCGTGGTGCGGGTCAATGACGCCGGTCGACCCTTTTCGCAGTCTCTACTATTGACAAGCAAACGGTTACGTTGGAGATTGGATCGCCAAGTAATTGCCCCAGTGATTCAAGAATTACTTTCAAGTGATTTTGCGGTTGTCTTGATCGCAAATTCAAATCTTAGCTGCTAGCCTAGTCTAAAGTGAAACTCCGACTTTAAATGCATTGGCTTTATGACGTGACTATGAGACAAGTTGGCCATCTAAGCACACTGCACGAGTCGCCCATAATTTTTCGCTGCTTGAACGATCATTTTATGGTAATGCCCAGTGAGAGTCGCCAACTTCGGTCTCATCTTCCGGCCCTTTTTGGGTGTGCAATATATATATAAATAGACACACACACTAAAGAGATTAGAGCTAGCTTGATTAGTCCCCCGAGTTTGGTCGGCACGCCACGAAGTTCAACACGGACCGATTTAAATAAGCAAGATTTCCTTCTTTGTTTCCGACAAAAACACCTCCACTAGGACAAACCCACTCTACTTGATCAATCTCATTGACAAAAAATTAAAATATTTTCCGATGGTGGGCAAGAAGTCTTTCGTCATCAAACTGGTTTCGTTCATATGATCAAGCCATACCTTATAACCCAACATCATGGACGCATTAGGTCACTCACAAATTCTCAAAAAAAAAAAAAACTCGAAAATAAGAAAATTCGATATATAAGCGGCTTTTGCTCCAACATAGGAAGAGGGAGAATATCGTTCTTTAAAATCATATCAAGGAAAAAAAATAACAAAAAAAAAGGATACGATTTGTGCAGAAATTAGTCGTCACCGGACACATCTAATCGCAAGAAATGATCAATAAGGTACGTGAACCGAGAAAAAGGCGCACGCAAAATGTTTCATGATCTACCGTCAAGAAACCTATGAACGCCCCCTTTTTCTCCACCGCAATTCCAACCCGCCTATTGTAACGTACACTAATGATAAGATAGGAACCTATAGCATGCCCTCTAACCCAACCGCCTTAATGCTTTAAGTTGAAAAACGCAATTTCCTAGAAGCGATATTTATTAGGAACATTTACTTCCAGTTAGGGTAGGAGCTACTTAGGTTCTAGGCCGTATGTGATATGAAGTGATTGGGTCGTATATCATAAAGTCAAAATAGCACATATGCTCAAATATAGGATGGATAGTGTGAGTGCCCTCATACGCCCTCAAATCCAATCTTTTTCCTTAGAGGATATTACATGTTTCTGGGAAAAAATACCAAAAAAGTCATAAGTTTATTGTATTGGTATTAATATAGTTCTAAACCTTTCAATTGGATCAATTTAGTTCTAAATCTTTTCATATTTATATAAATTCAGTCCATCTGGTCAAATTTAGGCCGAAAATCGCTGATATGGACGTCGGTTGTCCTACTTTTTAGTAATATTTTGAAGGGTTAATATCACGAAAAATCTCAAACTGGTACACTTGTGACAAATTTACCCCAAACTATTTTTTTGACAACAAAAAACCCTAAACTGGTATACATGTGACAATTTTATCCGGAGCTATTTTTTTGACCATCAAAAACCCTACACTGGTATACTTATGACAATTTTACCCCCGAACTAATTTTTTAGCCACCAAAAACTCCAAACTAATACACATGTGATAAATTTATCCTCCATTAGTTTCCGTTAATTTTACTATCAAATTGCTAAGTTTAAGGACACGTGGTAATTGACATGTGTACCGATTTTGGATTTTACTCCTCTGTTTGTCACAAGTTTACTAATTTGTGATTTTTTGTGATATTAATATAATTTAACGGACACTAATAGAGGGTAAATTTGTCACAAATATACTAGTTTGGGGTTTTTAGTGGTCAAAAAATTAGTTCAGAGGTAAAATTGTCATAGGTGTACCTATGTGGGGTTTTTGGTGATCAAAGAAATAATTCGGGGTAAAATTGTCACAAGTATACCAGTTTGTGATTTTTTGTGGTTAAAAAAATAGTTCGGGGTAAATTTGTCACAGGTATACTAGTTTGGGATTTTTTGTGGTCAAAAAAATAGTTTGGGGTAAAATTATCACAAGTATACCAGTTTAGGATTTTTCGTTGTATTAACCCTATTTTGATTTTTTTATTCTTTTTTCTTTCCTTCATTTTGGCTGACGGAGCCCGAAAGGCCTTAGGCGAGGGTTTGCTGGCTCTCACCCAATGGCTAGTGACCAAAAAAATAGAAAAAATAAAAAATAAAATAAAATAAAATAAAAGAAATAAAAACAATAAAAAAAATAATAATATTATTAGAAATATCCATATCGGCTCCAACTGTATTACGCAAGACAGCCGTTGTCTACGTTAGTGATTTCCAACCTAAATTGATCGAATGGATTGAATTGATACCGATATGAAAAGGTTTAGAACTAAATGAATCTAATTAAAATGATTATGACTTAATTGGTGGATTCTTTTGGTGCTTTTTCCATGTTTCAATCCATATTTAGACCTGCCTGGCTTCTCGCATAATTAGTATAACCATAATTGTCTTTTTAACTTTATGGCATCAACAAGAAGAAGCACAATCTAATTAGAATGAATGTAAGCACGGTTTGTTTAGAGATGTGGGGTGACAATCGACAGACCGCATGTTGCATGAGGGAACCCCATCGTTCTTCTCCAAAGGAGGCAACACGCATCATCTGGACAAAACCGCTGTTCATGTCGTGTCCGGCATAAAGATTGTGTCCGCCATTGTTGGAGGGTTTGGTAGCAGACGCACGAGCCTTGCACTGTAGAGAGCAGCAAAAGCTTGTTCGGCTTTAAATTCGTGTTGAATTGCGAGCCACTGATCTTGATTAAGAATTGAAAACTATAGGGCGGAACGGATAGACAATACTTGTTAGGTAGGGACTTGACTTCTTCGAAGTCATTGTGTGGTCCTCTTAGGGTTTCCCGACACCGGGAACATGTGTTGGATTAGGCTCCACGTTAGAAGTCCTAACCTTCACCGAAGTTAAGACATTAATCACTTGATCCATCTTTTTCAACGTCAACCTAATTTAATCACGGTGATGGCAAAGGAGACACCTAATTATGCTCTTAAAACGAGCCATTGGCTCTTAATTCCGTATCATGACGACAAGCGCCGCAACATTTACGGGCATCCATAATCGGTCCTCTCTTTACTCTTTGTTTGTTTATTTTGTTTTGGCGGAGAAAGGAAAGTAGAAGGACTAGTAGAATGAACAAAAGGGAGGGGGTTGATGGGAACACACAGCATAAATCGGATATCTTCCACCTAAGCAGATTATTAAGAAAGAGCTCAAGTTTAAATCTGGCAACATATCCAATTGAATTCATGTTCACTCAAAAGTTTAAATTAATGAGTTATAACTACTTCACATTATATCAATTCTCCGATATGGAGTTTTCTTTCAATACAACTTACACATGTATATCAACAATCTTTTCCTCATGTGTAAGCTCAAAGTCAATGTTAAGTTTGCTTTCCTTATTTAAGGTTTCCTTTCTGCACCCACATTTCTCAATTCAACTTCCAACCCCAACTTCATTTTTGTTCTTTTCCTCCAAACCGAACCATAAAGGCCACCATCAAAACTGCATTGTTGACTTTACCACAAGTCTCTTTCACCAGATCGAATCATGAAAGCTGCTCGTAAATCGCTTAGTGGGCAACCAATCAACCATTAACTCTTATTGAGAGCACACAATAGAAGCACGATACCTTCACAGAGGAAGGTTACCGAGAGAAGGTCCAAGTTCGAGTCTGTCAACATATTCAGTTGAATCCACTTGCGCCAATGAGTTATAAGCCAAACATGGTATATTAATTACTCCACAATTCTCCGATGTGAGATTTTTTTTGACATATGCATCTCAATAATTTCCCCGCGTGTGAGCTCAATATAAGATTTGTTTCCTCTTAATTCAAATTTTTTTTTGCACCAACATATCTCAACTTATATCTCCAATGCCCCCCTTCAACCTTGGTCTCTTTCTCCATATCGAACCATTAGAACCACGTGTTACTGCACCACAATACCCACCTTCATCACCAGATTCTTTTGCAAAAGCTCAACACCTTCTCCTGGGAAATTTAGCGAGGGGAAGCTCAAGTTCGAGTCCATCAATGATCCAGTTGAACTCACATTCACCCAAAAGTTTAAGTTAATAAATTATAAACTAATTATAATATGTTAACTACTCCACACCATATCACAAAAATCCTCTAATATGAGACTTTTTCTAACATAACTCATACTTGCATCTCTATAGGAATTAATTCCATTACAAGCTTGAAAGAAAAAATTAGTTTTGATGTCCAATAACTCCACACAATTAAGTAATTGAGTTCAATTGAAGTCTCTAATAAAGAGTTCGTTTATGAGTTATAGAGCAACAAAGAAAACATCCTTACCAAAAAAAAAAAAAAAAAAAAGAAAACATCTTCTCTAACCATCTAGGAGCATATCCAAAACCATAAAAAAAAATAGGGTTAACATAACGAAAAACTCCAAATTAATACACTTATGATAAATTTATCAAAAACTAATTTTTAACCACCAAAAACCTTAAATTGGTACATTTTATGACAAATTCATGCTCTGTTAGTTTCCATTAAATTTGATTAATACCACGAAAAATCACGAACCAGTACACTCGAGATAAACGGAGGGTAAAACTCCAAACTAGTACACCCGCATATTTCAACTCAATAATTTCACGGTAAAATTTAACAGAAATTAATGGACGATAAATTTGTCACAGGTGTGTACCGGTTTGGGTTTTTTGTGATAAAAAATTAGTTTGGAGTAAATCTGTCATATGTGTATTTATTTAGGATTTTTTGTGATATTAATTCTGAAAAAAAAGATAATAAATTTTCTTGTTTCGAGAAAGCCTAAGATGATTTGGATGGCACACTCGAATCTATTGTATATGCTTGAAATAGATAGTAATATGTATGCCAAGATTGGGTTTGATTTGTCTTTTGGGTCAGATACAGCACATGGATCGATTGACCACATTCTAGCTTCAATATACCTATTACACAATAATTTACCCTTCGGTCGATTCTTGATCTTATCCAAAAAGCCAAGAAAAGGTCCTTCCCCATCTCTTAAGCTCTATTACATGTCGTATTTGTACTTTTCCTGTCTGGTCATGTTTTGCCTTCCTATTTTAAAAGGGATCCACAACGGAGACATTCGTCATGCCCCACGTCACGAAGTCAACCCGCCCTTTTGGTCAACTTAAAATAAGGGACCAAAGTTTGAGGTGTAGATTCAAAGTTATCTTAGGCAGATGTTTCCAACTTTCTACGCGGAAGCCTCCATGAAATTCCAGGGCAGACCAAACCGCACCAGCGTGCTAAACTTTGCTAAGCATTTTTGACTTTCCCACTAATGTTATGAACCAGGAAAGTTCAAATCCCACTTTCCTCTCAATTCTGATACAATATAATAAACAAATATTTAGTCACGTAGTGTCCTCGTGTGGAAAGATCCGATAAAGCTGCGTTTTTCCCCTTGTTTAACAATAGAAATAATCAAATTAAAGATTAGGGTTTGGTCCACGCAATCCCGTTCTTGATCGATATCTTTCCTCGAAATGGTTTTATTCCAAAGAATATTACTTCTCATCTTGTCTTTCTAGCTTGCCTTTTCTTCTTCTTTTTATTATTATTATTGTTCACTTTTCAGATAAATTATTTGCCGTAAAGATGATCTTGTACTGAAGGGCAGCCGACAAAGATCTCGATTAGCTGGTTTTCCTAGAAAACCACCAGCCTGGTGGTGGCTAAAAGTCGCACACTAATATATCAACCCACCGAAGTAATCTCATCTTTAGGAGCATTAAACCCCGGAATTATAATCAATAATCTCCAGCTTTGGAGCACTATAACACGACAAAGCTTTGACAATATTGATGACTAGGGTTGTCCACACATCCAAAGCAAGCAAGCAAGCAACGAGCAATTCAGATGTACAGCGAGGAACAACCAATAGGTCAAATTCAGGCACGACTAATCGTGCTAATTTGGAATATAAATGGGGACAACAGGACAAACAGTTGTTGGCGTGCGAAGTTGTCCCGTTGTTCCTAGTTAGCCAATGCGTTCGTGTTCTTATCACGATCTTTTCAGATGCATAAGGTCCGAATAGAAAGACAAAACGTGTTTAATAAGCAAGACTATGACATAGACATATCAATTCACAGCACCCCCCCTTCCCCCCAAAAGATCTGCCTCGTCTCTATAAAAAAGCACTTTAAGAGGTTCTTACCAAGAAGAAAAGGGAAAAATAAAGTAAGACTTTAGAGGCGTTGGACAACGGTTGAACCGACACATCAGACGAAAAAGATATCAAATGATAAGGTTGGCTGGTGAATGAAAACTTGACTCTACCGGGTAACACTTAAATTACCCTAATATACTTATTTAGGGTGATAATTCAAACACGAACATTTATCCCAGATGCATAGCAATGAAATTAAACCCAAGAAATTCATGTCAGAACATGTCTGAGGTTTATTAAATGGATAGATGTTGGGTAAACAGTCTGTGTTATCTTCTATACTACGAACCCCACATCCATCGCTTTCGATATGAGTAGCCAGTTACTAAAATATAAAAATACCCATATCAACAGTGATATTCAATATATATTTTTTTTGATAACTTAGGGAACTCTCGCACGGTCGATAGCCGGGGAGTAAACCCTGGGGGGCGACACGTGCTAGCCACCACGCACGTGCTACCGGTTAAGTCACCCTGCGATGTCCGGGATTCAAACACTCAACCTTTTGCGAGAGGAAGAGTGTACGCTTCAGCAGCACCACCCAGACGGATGGTAGTGATATTCAATATTTATCCTCGTTAAATTAAAGGCCGACAAATTACCTGGAAGGTCATAAGGACTGAGGTTTTCCTTTCCTCTATTCTGGTTGCTTGCTATAGAAACCTACTCTATTTCATTAGCTGAAGCCGTATTTCAATGATATGGGCAAACCACGTATCAGATCTAGCATTCCACGATCATAGCTTTATGGTGATTATTCGGTGAGCGTAAATTTCAAGGACTATCAAATACGCAACGGAAATCAGAAATTTTTGAAGAGTTTCAGACGCCTCATTATCGGTATATAATTTAGCCCTTTCATCAAACTTACCAAGACTTTACCAAAATCTAATCTCTTTTTGAGTGGTGGACCTTTGCCACTGATTTTTCTTGTCTCTTTACTCCATTCAGCGCTCAATTTGCCCGTCCTTTTCGTTTTCCGATAGTCACCCACGTGCCACATTCCCCAAAAAAGATGGACTTCCAACAAAGTTGCCAAATTCTCATCTTAAATTTTAAGTCCAATTTGATTTGCCAACGTGCTCTTTGAAATGCCAAAAAGATTACTGAGGAAAAGGATTTTGTAACAATTGTTTATAAAAGTCTCGATAATACTTGTCTAAATTTAAGTAAAAAAACTAAAATTATAATCAATGCATTAGAAATGAATATATTTCTTTGTTAAGCATGATTAACTATAATATTCCATGAACACTCATTAACAAGATCCTAAAAAAAAACTCATTTTAAAGCACGCAAGAAAGGAAAGTAAATAGAGACTTTTCAAAAGTTCTTTTAGACCCCACGCCTCGAGATGTGAATAAGTTATTGACCACCTCCGGCACAATTAGCCAATGCCCATCATCCATTAAATTGTGTGGGTCATGCGCATAGTTTGTGAGATATGACTAATGACTAATCGTGCGTAGTACGATCTTGTGCTCCAAGTGCACCTAATAACGTTTTAACATGGATATCACGGCTTTGAGTTCTAACCCGCCTTCTCTTTTTCCCAACCAACATTTGACACGTGGTCGAGTCCGGTCACGTGGATGGACCCCCCTAGTGCACGTGATTGGATTTTGCTTTGCCGTACCTTGCACTAGTAGTGCACGTAAGTTGACCCAAATGGAGGCCAACCCAAATCCTCAATAGGATTGGATAGAGAAAGGAGCACTTCCCCAATTCCAAAACGACTTTCGTTCAAGTTGATGGAGTTGTAATTGCCCACGTTAGCCCCCAAATTGATTGAGAGAGAGAGAGAGAGAGAGAGAGAGAGAGAGAGAGAGAGAGAGAGAGAGGACAAAATTCATATGAAGGAATGGTCAAGATCTAAATCCGCTTTTGTTATCTTCGTTTGAAGAGGACAAAATTCATATGAAGGAATGGTCAAGATCTAAATCCGCTTTTGTTATCTTCGTTTGAAGATTGGTTTGCATGAATTGTCATTATCATTTCTCCCTGAAGATTGCCCCTTTTCTAGGAAGCTGCTTCCCTTGGTGACCTACAAATTGGACCGCGTCATCTTTTCTTCTTTCTTTCTTTCTTTCTTTTTTGTTGTTGTGGGTGTGCACTAAATCTTCTTGATTGATTTGTAATTATATCGTCTTTAGAACATAATTGAAATTATTCCCCTCATGGTAGAGCTTTCTCTCTCTAAAAACAAGGAGAGAGAAATCATCACAAATTAATCGTTTTCTCCTATTTAATCATCTTCGTTAATTAGTTGCACGTTTTATTCACTAAATAAACCTGATATTTTTCATTCGCATCTAGGCTCCCTTTGGTCCGTAAATATCTCTCTTATGTTTAATAAAATCTAATATCTGAATTCTACTTGATTAGGTAATTAGGTACGTCAATCAAACCAGAGAAATGCGAACGGCCTATGACATTCACGCACATATTGTCATTGGTCGTACACAATTAAGGTGAATTTTCTCCATTGCTCTCCCGTTACAAATAATCTCACCAAGACCATTCTTTCGTTTCAAACACCTTACCTAATAGCCTGTCTTGCTTCAACACATGATCCTACTCCATCGTCATCAACTCTCTTCCTCTTATCTTTACTTGACACATAACCATGGCAGCGCTTGATCATTTATTATAAGCAAGACTTGGATCAAAAATCAAATGTCTACCGACATCACCTTATTAACTACGGCAATGCCCTTGGAATATTCTATACCAAACGAACTTCCCTAGCAATCGCAACAACTACCAGGTCAGTGTTCTCTGCTTACATGATTTCAACGTGCTAAATTCTGAGCTTTGCCATCAAGCAACCACAGTTGGGGGTCCCCCATCGAGCCGACTCAATCCTAGTTAGCTTTTATTGACTGCCCTCTCATATAGAGATTCCGAAACATGTGTTACTCTCAACTCTCGAGGATTCATACAAGATATACCGTTAGTGCGCAATATTTTCCATACAGACAATCACGAAATGGAAATCTTTGTTTAACTATAATAAAATGAATCCATTCGTCAAAACGAAAAATTATATACATGCCGATGCTAAAATCCTAGTTGCATTTTTTAAAGCTCGACAAGCTCATTTTTCTCGAACTTCGCATGCTCTTAAATTTGCATTAGTCACTTTCACGTCATTCTATGCGCAAGGAGTGGATGGCGATTAGGATTGGCGAGCATGCAAATGTTGACATTAAGCCAAGTCACGCCCCACCAAAGGCACCATTACGATGAATGTGACCCAAGAATCCAAGGTTGAAGAAAGGAAAATTATAAGATTTAAGGAAAAAGGAGAGTTGGCGACTTGGGCAAAGAGCTTTAGTCTGCCACGTTCACATAATGGGCGTTCGAGGGGATTAAGATTGGAAGAAAATGAGAACCAAATGGAACGAATGAGTCAAATGTGTCTCGTCAACCTTGTATTCTTTTCTTTTCTTTTCTTCTCTTGATTTACGAAATTGCCAGTCAATTCAACATCAAACATCTCTATCCGCGAAAGACTTTGCGACTTCCGAACCTCCAGGAAACTGCTTCCCCGTGAAGAACAATATTTCAGTTTTTTTATAATCTTTGATCTTCTTCCGTTTGTTGATTACCCTTGTGAAAATCAAGGTGTCTATTCTTTTAAGTTACTCATGTTTTGCAGAAAATGAACTATTGTGCGAAAAGAAGGTGTAAAATCTGTCTCTTTCCCTGTCTACAGTGTGAATTGAACTATGTTTAATCTGGTATTAATGTTCATTGAGAATGTGCAGGTCCTTGATGTGCACCTCTTCGCATGTGTATCAACTTGGATTTCATAATTAATGGTGTTTAAGCACCTCGATTTTGGCTAATCTTTGGAAATCAGCCTCTTGAGCTCTGCATATGCATATACTTTTGCTCGACTTCTTGTCTCCAAGATTAATCATGAACGGGGTTTGCTTCGTGATCCGGCAAACGTGTATTGCATGAATGATGTTCGATTTTTGGAAATACTAAGGCCTGCCCAATGACTGCGGGCCTTCTATTTGATATTAGGCCCAGATTCTGTCCTTGCCAAACCTGGTCTTGCCTCTTGGACTTCCATTTCCAATTTGCTCTTATTTAATTGAACGGAGGTTGCGATTAGGCCTAGCCCATGACCGAAGTTTTGTACGGCCTTAAACAAGCTCCTCGTGCCTAGTTTCTCAAGTTCAGTGTCACCATTTTTTCGCTTGGGTTTTGAATCCAGCGCATATGATTCGTCTTCTTCTGATGGATATCATTTTAGGTTGCGTATGCCTCAGATCTCATTGCTCGAGTTGGTTTGACGAACAGTAACATAGATTCTACACCTCTTAAATGATGGGACTCCCTTGAAAGAAGCTGAACGTTAGCATTATCAGCCATATGATGCTCTCTTGCACCTTATTCATTGTGTCACATTCCGACTTTCACCCTGGTGGCTGTTCCGATGCCGATTGGATTGTGGGATCCTACTGACTGTTGATCCACCACCCGTTATTGCTTTCTTTTGGGCAATTCCCTTGTCTTGTGTTCTAGCACGAAGGCTGACTGTAGAGTTGTTGCAGATACCACTCCCGAGCTTTTACCAGTACGACTGCTGTTAGAGGATAATGGGTATGACCCGTGATGGTGCTACTTCTCTTTACTGTGATAATCGCAGTGCAGTTCAGCTTGCCCATGATGAACTTTTCATGAGCGAACCAAGAATATCAACTTCTGTACATTTCTGTATATCGGTGAGCTATTACTGTTAATAGATGGAATATGGAATTGGTATGCTAGGAAATCGGTTGGTGTTTCTATCGGTTGGTGTTTCTATCAGTTGGTTAGGTGTCTGTCTTGTACATGTCTATATATTGGCTTCCTGTATTACATTTAAATCAGATTGAGCAGATGAAGTACTTTATTAACATTGTCTGATGGGGCAATTAATTAAGGCCCATTTGATTCAGCTTTGGGAAGGGGCTTTCGGCCTCAAAAGCCCCTTCCCAAAATGCTGAACCGTTTGGTTCGGCTTTCTAAGTCTGAAAAGCTGAAAGCCAGCATTTGAAATGCCGTTGGAATGCCGAAAGCCCAAAGCTGGTCCGGACCAGCTTTGGGCTTTCAGCATTTGTGGAATGTTGAAGCCTATTTTTCCCTTCCCAAATTGCCTTCACTCAATTTTAATTTTCCGGTTTTGCCTTGTTACTGTTCATCTTCTTCACCGGCGAGGGCGGTTTTTCCTTGTTACTGTTCATCTTCTGGGCAGTCGCCCGACCCCAGGCGGCCGTGGCCTAGGTCAGGCGACCGTCGCCTAGGTCAAGTGACCTCACTGGCCAGATCTACCCTCGCCGACCCTTTGCCAGCCACCCTCGCCGGCCACTCTCGCCGGTGAAGAAGACGAACAGTAATAGGGGTAAAACCGGAATATTAAGAATAAAAATTGCCAAAGCCCTTTGCAAAAAAAAAATTGATCAAACATTACTTAGACCAAAGTAGCTTCACAAAATTTTTTTTTACCAAGCACCACTTGCATTTCCCCAAGTGACTTTCACCTAAAGGTATTTGCATTCCCTCAAGTTGCATTTGAAGAGCCAAACCAAACGGGCCCTAAGTATACAGAGACAAGTCATGCGAAATAGAGATGGTGTTGCTCCTTTTAGTATATGACCATTCAAGAAAAAGAGAAGTCGGGGGCTAGTTATGAACTCGTTCCATACTTGGCTACGTCGATCTTCAAAGCTCTCTCATGACACAATTTCTTTTCGAAACTTGATATGATCTGTAGAGCAAGCATTGAATTTTGCATTTGTAATACTCCAATGTCCAAAGCCCCGAGGGGCAAAGAAAAAAAAGGAGGAAAAACAGACCAAGACAACCTACGGTCGAACTGAAATACAATGAACGTATCAGTTTCTTCGATAGATTCACATTGTTGAAGCTACAAAATCCATCAACCTGTATACTCAACACACACCATAGGATGGATATTGATGAATTCCATCCTCCAAAACCTAAGGAAGTTCTTCTGTAGTGAGAGGCACATTCGTAGGGATCTTCGAATATTCCAAGCTAACCATCAATTTATTACTCTCTTCGCCATGAAAGTTCTTGCACTCATAGTAAAAAACCGTGTAAGCCATCAATTCGAACATCCTCACCAACCACGATGAGTTCAGCATCACCAAGCCTATCACAATGTATGCTCCATTGGATTGTCGAATCGAGACCAACCTCACCACCTGACTCATTAGGATCGATAAGACCATGATCACGAGGCTCAACGCGAAGCCGTGTGCTTTCCTTCCCCTCACTAGCCGCCCCGCCTTCGCGAGCGCCTCGAGTCCACTCTTGTCCTCTTCCAACACGGACACAATGAACCCGAGGGTCCAAACAACGGCCAAATGAGTGTACAACAAAGCAGCCAAGATGCATAGGATCACGGTAGCGATGTTTGCCCTAAGCAGAACAAGAGGGATCATAAGGTTTATGACAATAAATAGGTAGCCGTTGCTGAAGAGGGTGATGTAGAAGAAAGTGACTAAGGGTCTTGTCCAGGACCGAGCCACCGCGATAGCCAAGTCCTTGGTGGACAAATTCTTGCCCCCATGTGCGGTGGCGGAAGCGTAAATGGTCATGGTCGAGAAGAGGATCGAGCACAAAGAGCAAAGCAAGATGAAGACCCACTCGAGGGCGAAGAACAACCCTACGCTCTCCCGAATGGACAAGAGGAGGTAGGGGTAGTCAGCGCTGGTGGGACTAGTGATGAGCAACATGCCCGATTTGGTGATGAGGTGGCTGATCGCCGGCCGGAGGGAGAAGACAATGGCGAGGAACAGCAAAGAGGAGAGCGAGACGGCAGAGGCGGCGATGCAGATCATGAGCCTCCCATTTCTGAGGAAGATTCTGTGGCCTTTGATCAGAGTTTGGACGAAGCTCAAAAGCAAGGCAAGTTCCATTGGCGATGATGGCGTGAAGATAGGAATGGTTTTGGTGGTGCTGTGGGAAACTTTGGAGGGCTCTCTGTAGGTGTTTGTGCTGGGAATACAGAGCCATGAGCCGTGGATATTTATGTGCGTGTGTTGTGTGTATGCCGAGTCAAGATATGCTGATTTGACTACGTCCATTCCAAGTTGTGCTACGGAAGAAGTCTCTCAAGTTTTCAGTTCGTACGATTTTTTCCTCCTTGAGGCAATTCTTTTTTTTGATTGTCTGTAATGTATAATATTCCTCATTCTCATTATTTCCGAACGATTTTCAATCTAAAAAGGTTTAGTGCATTGACACGGAGACGATATATAGATGACCATTATAATGCTAATAGCCACTATAAGCAACGTCATCGAATGCGCAAATAACGGGAAATATAAAAGAGAGATGAAGAGTTCGATTCCTCTCGCACACGTGTCCAGACTTGATAATATGGATCGGGACGAGATGTTCGTCCAGAGCAGTTCCCGTGTATCCTATGAACATATGTGGATCCCTAGAAGTCACGTGATCATCCTTAAGAATAAATAACGATTACTCATTAGCGACATTCATATCACCACCGTTACATCGCGCCGGCTCGGGATCTTATCAAGTTAGGGCGAAACTGTAGCCTCTATTGGGACCCTATTTACCGTGCTTTGACCGGTCGACGTAATGCCACAAGAACTTTCGGAAATCAATGAACTAGGCTTGTAGGAGAAAGTTCAACCGCGGGCCGATTAAGCCTAAAGACTTTTATAATCAATCTAGTAGTTTTGACCAGGGACAGGACCTTGAATAGGCCCCAAGCCAGCTTCAGGCATCAGGAAAACTACCTAGAAAAATTGAAAGAAGAAGGAAGAATTGAATGGCGTGATCGGCACTCGGCAAAGGGCGACGATAGAAATACGATTTTCCTTTTGATTTCAGCACCATAACGACTTTCGTTCAAGTTGATGGAGTTGTAATTGCCCACGTTAGCCCCCAAATTGATTGAGAGAGAGAGAGAGAGAGAGAGAGAGAGAGAGAGAGAGAGAGAGAGAGAGAGAGAGAGAGAGGACAAAATTCATATGAAGGAATGGTCAAGATCTAAATCCGCTTTTGTTATCTTCGTTTGAAGAGGACAAAATTCATATGAAGGAATGGTCAAGATCTAAATCCGCTTTTGTTATCTTCGTTTGAAGAGGACAAAATTCATATGAAGGAATGGTCAAGATCTAAATCCGCTTTTGTTATCTTCGTTTGAAGATTGGTTT
This sequence comes from Syzygium syzygioides, assembly GCA_031216285.1. Classification (NCBI taxonomy): domain Eukaryota; kingdom Viridiplantae; phylum Streptophyta; class Magnoliopsida; order Myrtales; family Myrtaceae; genus Syzygium; species Syzygium syzygioides. Next base: position 1,315,923 of record CM062244.1, read on the forward strand.
GCATGAATTGTCATTATCATTTCTCCCTGAAGATTGCCCCTTTTCTAGGAAGCTGCTTCCCTTGGTGACCTACAAATTGGACCGCGTCATCTTTTCTTCTTTCTTTCTTTCTTTCTTTTTTGTTGTTGTGGGTGTGCACTAAATCTTCTTGATTGATTTGTAATTATATCGTCTTTAGAACATAATTGAAATTATTCCCCTCATGGTAGAGCTTTCTCTCTCTAAAAACAAGGAGAGAGAAATCATCACAAATTAATCGTTTTCTCCTATTTAATCATCTTCGTTAATTAGTTGCACGTTTTATTCACTAAATAAACCTGATATTTTTCATTCGCATCTAGGCTCCCTTTGGTCCGTAAATATCTCTCTTATGTTTAATAAAATCTAATATCTGAATTCTACTTGATTAGGTAATTAGGTACGTCAATCAAACCAGAGAAATGCGAACGGCCTATGACATTCACGCACATATTGTCATTGGTCGTACACAATTAAGGTGAATTTTCTCCATTGCTCTCCCGTTACAAATAATCTCACCAAGACCATTCTTTCGTTTCAAACACCTTACCTAATAGCCTGTCTTGCTTCAACACATGATCCTACTCCATCGTCATCAACTCTCTTCCTCTTATCTTTACTTGACACATAACCATGGCAGCGCTTGATCATTTATTATAAGCAAGACTTGGATCAAAAATCAAATGTCTACCGACATCACCTTATTAACTACGGCAATGCCCTTGGAATATTCTATACCAAACGAACTTCCCTAGCAATCGCAACAACTACCAGGTCAGTGTTCTCTGCTTACATGATTTCAACGTGCTAAATTCTGAGCTTTGCCATCAAGCAACCACAGTTGGGGGTCCCCCATCGAGCCGACTCAATCCTAGTTAGCTTTTATTGACTGCCCTCTCATATAGAGATTCCGAAACATGTGTTACTCTCAACTCTCGAGGATTCATACAAGATATACCGTTAGTGCGCAATATTTTCCATACAGACAATCACGAAATGGAAATCTTTGTTTAACTATAATAAAATGAATCCATTCGTCAAAACGAAAAATTATATACATGCCGATGCTAAAATCCTAGTTGCATTTTTTAAAGCTCGACAAGCTCATTTTTCTCGAACTTCGCATGCTCTTAAATTTGCATTAGTCACTTTCACGTCATTCTATGCGCAAGGAGTGGATGGCGATTAGGATTGGCGAGCATGCAAATGTTGACATTAAGCCAAGTCACGCCCCACCAAAGGCACCATTACGATGAATGTGACCCAAGAATCCAAGGTTGAAGAAAGGAAAATTATAAGATTTAAGGAAAAAGGAGAGTTGGCGACTTGGGCAAAGAGCTTTAGTCTGCCACGTTCACATAATGGGCGTTCGAGGGGATTAAGATTGGAAGAAAATGAGAACCAAATGGAACGAATGAGTCAAATGTGTCTCGTCAACCTTGTATTCTTTTCTTTTCTTTTCTTCTCTTGATTTACGAAATTGCCAGTCAATTCAACATCAAACATCTCTATCCGCGAAAGACTTTGCGACTTCCGAACCTCCAGGAAACTGCTTCCCCGTGAAGAACAATATTTCAGTTTTTTTATAATCTTTGATCTTCTTCCGTTTGTTGATTACCCTTGTGAAAATCAAGGTGTCTATTCTTTTAAGTTACTCATGTTTTGCAGAAAATGAACTATTGTGCGAAAAGAAGGTGTAAAATCTGTCTCTTTCCCTGTCTACAGTGTGAATTGAACTATGTTTAATCTGGTATTAATGTTCATTGAGAATGTGCAGGTCCTTGATGTGCACCTCTTCGCATGTGTATCAACTTGGATTTCATAATTAATGGTGTTTAAGCACCTCGATTTTGGCTAATCTTTGGAAATCAGCCTCTTGAGCTCTGCATATGCATATACTTTTGCTCGACTTCTTGTCTCCAAGATTAATCATGAACGGGGTTTGCTTCGTGATCCGGCAAACGTGTATTGCATGAATGATGTTCGATTTTTGGAAATACTAAGGCCTGCCCAATGACTGCGGGCCTTCTATTTGATATTAGGCCCAGATTCTGTCCTTGCCAAACCTGGTCTTGCCTCTTGGACTTCCATTTCCAATTTGCTCTTATTTAATTGAACGGAGGTTGCGATTAGGCCTAGCCCATGACCGAAGTTTTGTACGGCCTTAAACAAGCTCCTCGTGCCTAGTTTCTCAAGTTCAGTGTCACCATTTTTTCGCTTGGGTTTTGAATCCAGCGCATATGATTCGTCTTCTTCTGATGGATATCATTTTAGGTTGCGTATGCCTCAGATCTCATTGCTCGAGTTGGTTTGACGAACAGTAACATAGATTCTACACCTCTTAAATGATGGGACTCCCTTGAAAGAAGCTGAACGTTAGCATTATCAGCCATATGATGCTCTCTTGCACCTTATTCATTGTGTCACATTCCGACTTTCACCCTGGTGGCTGTTCCGATGCCGATTGGATTGTGGGATCCTACTGACTGTTGATCCACCACCCGTTATTGCTTTCTTTTGGGCAATTCCCTTGTCTTGTGTTCTAGCACGAAGGCTGACTGTAGAGTTGTTGCAGATACCACTCCCGAGCTTTTACCAGTACGACTGCTGTTAGAGGATAATGGGTATGACCCGTGATGGTGCTACTTCTCTTTACTGTGATAATCGCAGTGCAGTTCAGCTTGCCCATGATGAACTTTTCATGAGCGAACCAAGAATATCAACTTCTGTACATTTCTGTATATCGGTGAGCTATTACTGTTAATAGATGGAATATGGAATTGGTATGCTAGGAAATCGGTTGGTGTTTCTATCGGTTGGTGTTTCTATCAGTTGGTTAGGTGTCTGTCTTGTACATGTCTATATATTGGCTTCCTGTATTACATTTAAATCAGATTGAGCAGATGAAGTACTTTATTAACATTGTCTGATGGGGCAATTAATTAAGGCCCATTTGATTCAGCTTTGGGAAGGGGCTTTCGGCCTCAAAAGCCCCTTCCCAAAATGCTGAACCGTTTGGTTCGGCTTTCTAAGTCTGAAAAGCTGAAAGCCAGCATTTGAAATGCCGTTGGAATGCCGAAAGCCCAAAGCTGGTCCGGACCAGCTTTGGGCTTTCAGCATTTGTGGAATGTTGAAGCCTATTTTTCCCTTCCCAAATTGCCTTCACTCAATTTTAATTTTCCGGTTTTGCCTTGTTACTGTTCATCTTCTTCACCGGCGAGGGCGGTTTTTCCTTGTTACTGTTCATCTTCTGGGCAGTCGCCCGACCCCAGGCGGCCGTGGCCTAGGTCAGGCGACCGTCGCCTAGGTCAAGTGACCTCACTGGCCAGATCTACCCTCGCCGACCCTTTGCCAGCCACCCTCGCCGGCCACTCTCGCCGGTGAAGAAGACGAACAGTAATAGGGGTAAAACCGGAATATTAAGAATAAAAATTGCCAAAGCCCTTTGCAAAAAAAAAATTGATCAAACATTACTTAGACCAAAGTAGCTTCACAAAATTTTTTTTTACCAAGCACCACTTGCATTTCCCCAAGTGACTTTCACCTAAAGGTATTTGCATTCCCTCAAGTTGCATTTGAAGAGCCAAACCAAACGGGCCCTAAGTATACAGAGACAAGTCATGCGAAATAGAGATGGTGTTGCTCCTTTTAGTATATGACCATTCAAGAAAAAGAGAAGTCGGGGGCTAGTTATGAACTCGTTCCATACTTGGCTACGTCGATCTTCAAAGCTCTCTCATGACACAATTTCTTTTCGAAACTTGATATGATCTGTAGAGCAAGCATTGAATTTTGCATTTGTAATACTCCAATGTCCAAAGCCCCGAGGGGCAAAGAAAAAAAAGGAGGAAAAACAGACCAAGACAACCTACGGTCGAACTGAAATACAATGAACGTATCAGTTTCTTCGATAGATTCACATTGTTGAAGCTACAAAATCCATCAACCTGTATACTCAACACACACCATAGGATGGATATTGATGAATTCCATCCTCCAAAACCTAAGGAAGTTCTTCTGTAGTGAGAGGCACATTCGTAGGGATCTTCGAATATTCCAAGCTAACCATCAATTTATTACTCTCTTCGCCATGAAAGTTCTTGCACTCATAGTAAAAAACCGTGTAAGCCATCAATTCGAACATCCTCACCAACCACGATGAGTTCAGCATCACCAAGCCTATCACAATGTATGCTCCATTGGATTGTCGAATCGAGACCAACCTCACCACCTGACTCATTAGGATCGATAAGACCATGATCACGAGGCTCAACGCGAAGCCGTGTGCTTTCCTTCCCCTCACTAGCCGCCCCGCCTTCGCGAGCGCCTCGAGTCCACTCTTGTCCTCTTCCAACACGGACACAATGAACCCGAGGGTCCAAACAACGGCCAAATGAGTGTACAACAAAGCAGCCAAGATGCATAGGATCACGGTAGCGATGTTTGCCCTAAGCAGAACAAGAGGGATCATAAGGTTTATGACAATAAATAGGTAGCCGTTGCTGAAGAGGGTGATGTAGAAGAAAGTGACTAAGGGTCTTGTCCAGGACCGAGCCACCGCGATAGCCAAGTCCTTGGTGGACAAATTCTTGCCCCCATGTGCGGTGGCGGAAGCGTAAATGGTCATGGTCGAGAAGAGGATCGAGCACAAAGAGCAAAGCAAGATGAAGACCCACTCGAGGGCGAAGAACAACCCTACGCTCTCCCGAATGGACAAGAGGAGGTAGGGGTAGTCAGCGCTGGTGGGACTAGTGATGAGCAACATGCCCGATTTGGTGATGAGGTGGCTGATCGCCGGCCGGAGGGAGAAGACAATGGCGAGGAACAGCAAAGAGGAGAGCGAGACGGCAGAGGCGGCGATGCAGATCATGAGCCTCCCATTTCTGAGGAAGATTCTGTGGCCTTTGATCAGAGTTTGGACGAAGCTCAAAAGCAAGGCAAGTTCCATTGGCGATGATGGCGTGAAGATAGGAATGGTTTTGGTGGTGCTGTGGGAAACTTTGGAGGGCTCTCTGTAGGTGTTTGTGCTGGGAATACAGAGCCATGAGCCGTGGATATTTATGTGCGTGTGTTGTGTGTATGCCGAGTCAAGATATGCTGATTTGACTACGTCCATTCCAAGTTGTGCTACGGAAGAAGTCTCTCAAGTTTTCAGTTCGTACGATTTTTTCCTCCTTGAGGCAATTCTTTTTTTTGATTGTCTGTAATGTATAATATTCCTCATTCTCATTATTTCCGAACGATTTTCAATCTAAAAAGGTTTAGTGCATTGACACGGAGACGATATATAGATGACCATTATAATGCTAATAGCCACTATAAGCAACGTCATCGAATGCGCAAATAACGGGAAATATAAAAGAGAGATGAAGAGTTCGATTCCTCTCGCACACGTGTCCAGACTTGATAATATGGATCGGGACGAGATGTTCGTCCAGAGCAGTTCCCGTGTATCCTATGAACATATGTGGATCCCTAGAAGTCACGTGATCATCCTTAAGAATAAATAACGATTACTCATTAGCGACATTCATATCACCACCGTTACATCGCGCCGGCTCGGGATCTTATCAAGTTAGGGCGAAACTGTAGCCTCTATTGGGACCCTATTTACCGTGCTTTGACCGGTCGACGTAATGCCACAAGAACTTTCGGAAATCAATGAACTAGGCTTGTAGGAGAAAGTTCAACCGCGGGCCGATTAAGCCTAAAGACTTTTATAATCAATCTAGTAGTTTTGACCAGGGACAGGACCTTGAAAAGGCCCCAAGCCAGCTTCAGGCATCAGGAAAACTACCTAGAAAAATTTAAGAAGAAGAAGGAAGAATTGAATGGCGTGATCGGCACTCGGCAAAGGGCGACGATAGAAATACGATTTTCCTTTTGATTTCAGCACCATAAAAAAGTTACGACTTCTCCCATTATGCAATTGCCAGCAGTTGCGTTCGGCTTCCCTAGTCAAGAAGGGGGCATGGGCCTGGCTTATGATGATGGGTCAAGATTTTTGACCTAGTCCCAAAAGCTAATCTAATCACTTTACATATCAAAACGAGACACCTTTGGTCAACATGGGGGGCTAAGCCAACTTCCGACCCCTCGAATCAGGAATGGTCCAACGACGGTCCAATGCCTACCCCTCGCGCGATCTCGTAAGTGCGCACCGTGCCCCGTGCGGGTCTACTCCTACGTCCTTTTCGGAAATCACGAGGAGCATTGTATAGGCTTCCCCTCTAAGTCGCATTGAATGTACATTTCACCGTTCTTTTGTACCCTTTTTTCCTCTGCTTGTTTTTGCCCAATTGCCCATATCATCAAATGGACGTAACTTAGGCCGGCGCAAATTCCTCTCCAATGATTGCAAAGTGATTCACATGAAATTCATGCGTGCAAATACCATCCTAAGTTTTGCATTGTACAAAAGAAAAAAAAAAGGAGGCGAAAAGAATACCAAGAAAAATCCTCAAAAAAATACAGAGAAAAGTTGCATTACGGGTCGGTGTGATCCGCGATTGCGAACGGGATCATCTCGCCCTCTCCTCCTCCTCCTCGTCCTCCCCTGCAGCTGCTGACGCCGCCGGCGCCGGCGCCGGGCCGCCTCTTGGTGCACTCGAAATAGAACACCGTGGCCGCCACGTAGCTCCACAGCACCACCCCTCCGTACGCCGGGATCAGCCACGCCCGCCACCTCACCCCCACCGTCCACCTCACCATCCCCTCCACCGACCCCCAGTCCTGCCCGTCCATCTTCGCCTCCGCCGCCCGCCAGATCCACCCGGTCAGCGCCGCGAAGAAGCCCGACAGGGCCCACCCGCCCCACCTCCGCCGGCCCCCCCTCCCCATCAGGCCCCACCCGGCCCGGATCGCCCCCCACCCGAACCGCTCCTCCACCACCGACACCACCATCCCCAGCCCCAGGACGGCCGCCAGGTAGATCTCCGCCGCGAGCCCGGCGGCCACGATCAGGAACCGCGCGCCCCCCCGCGAGCCGGTCACGGCGACCAGCGTGGCGGGCACGCTGAGGTAGATCCACATTGAGGCGTGGACGCAGATCGCGGTGGTGAGGGCGCGGGGGAACTTCTCCCGGACGGGGGAGAGGGAGGAGCGGAGGGTGGGCCGCCTGCCGGAGAGGGAGGCGTGGGCGGCGCCGACGGCGGAGACGGCGGCGGCGAGGGAGAGGGCGAGGGAGGGGAGGGCGTAGGAGGCGCGGAGGCGGAGGAGGGAGAGGGCGGCGGCGCGGGACTCCTTGAGGACCTGGCGGGACTCGAACCGGGTCGGGGCGAGGCGGGCGAGGGACTCGAGGTGGAGGACGCGGGACTGGAGCGGGTGGGCGGAGACGGCGAGGGAGAAGAGGAGGAGGGACAAGGGGAGGGCGGCGGCTGCGAAGAGGGAGAGGAAGAGCCGCTTGTTGCGGACGAGGACGGCGAGGGAGTCGAGGAGGGTCTTGGCCGGGGACAGGGCGGCGGCGCACCCGTCGCGGAGGCTGACGGCGTCGTCCCGCTCCGACATCTGCTCCCCGCCTGTCTCTCTACTCTCCCCCCTCTCGATCGCGGCGGAGGAGGGAGGGAGGTCGGGGGGCTGATCGGAAGGTCGATTTTGACGGTGGGCCTGTGTGAAATTACGGGGCCTGCCCCTGGCGGAGGAGGAGAGAGAGAAGATATCTAGGAAATATCGAATCTGGTCAGGAGACATATGAAAATACGGTTAAAAGGGCTGTCTGTCCGGGTTGACCCTACGACAGTTTGCAAATTTTTTTTTTAATGAATTCGGATTCGATCTCTTATGGAGCCGAGGATGCTTTTGTTTGTGTTGCGTAACAGACGGAGTGAATAGACTTTGATGAGGACATTTCAATGTTGTCTTTGTAAATCTTAATAAGTTTTAGAGGAGTAATGTAGACCCATCACGAAGGACTTGTTACCCAATTGATCCACTGGTTCAATGGCTAGGTAGCCTGTTAGGCATGTGGGACGTAAAAGCTCTATACGTCGATTCCAAGTTAACGAGCCATCACATCCCTTTTGAGTCATGATTCTGACGAGTTTGAACTCGATATAATCCATCTGACGAAATTTTCTGTCTTGCTACCCGACCCTTTATTTGCCTCGAGACACGCACAAGCCCCTCATCACTGAGATTAGACATTCGAAATATAGCCAGTGCAGGAGTGCTCGAGGTTCAAGTTTAGATAAGGGACTCAGCTTTTACTTATCGAGATGTGCAGGTGCGAAAGGTTCCCCAACAATTAACGACAATAAGAATTTCACCCCCAGAAGGTTGGAGCTCTTCCATCTACACTAAGCATTCCAAGGCCGGCACATTGCTTACATTCATTGTCTTATCTCCCGATTCAAGTGCAAGGCAATGACGACACAATCCAAATGAAAAACGCATTCATCAATCTGTTTCCCACAACCTTATTTACTCGAGCCAATTCACGTCCAAACGCCCAACAAGTATTAAATTTGTCAGGCGCAGGCTGTCTAGGCCACAGGCAATGAAGTTGTAATCGCCTGACGTCGAGGAAGACAACAAGACATTGAGCAATCTTCAGCGAATTGACTTCCACAAAACAAATGGGAATGTCCGTAGCACACGGATCATAAACATGCTAAACCCGCTCGACTGCATTGTTAGATACCAGATACTGGTATCTGCTATCGTGCAATATATTTCTCAGATTGTGAGCATGCATGGCCATGATTGAGAGTCCTCTGCAAAATCTCTTCTGTTCAGGGACACAGAGCAAACATTGTCCAGTGAACTAAGACTCCTAGGATTCCAAAAAAGCCAAATGGTCATACAACCTTTCACGCGTTCCTCTCCCCCCCCAAATTGATGCAGAAGCATATCGGGTCAGGCAAGAAATTTATCATATACGACTGAATGTCGATAACTACACTGCCTGTATATTCAAGCTTCCTGCAGCTACATATCCCTTATCTTAAATGTAAATCAAGAAGATCAGCATATATACAGAGTACAGCTGCACAAAGGTGTCAATACCTTCGCAAAATACTAGATCCAAGCAAAGAATTTGGTGATAAAGTAAAACTCTACACACAATTTATCTTAAGTTAATGGGATCATGCTTCCAAACGAATTAGGCATTCTGCCACTAACTTTAACTGTCCACAAATTAAACTTAACCAAACAAGTTTTGCATATAACGTAATTGCTTGAGGATGCTACCGACACCTTTTTTCTTCCAAAGCAGACGCACAGCTTATACGAGGTAACCCAGCCGAACGTATACTGACCATGACTTCTGTAAGCAATGTAATTCAAGATAGCAATCCAACTTGATGATATGTTCTTTGGAGGGCCACAGATAGAACGATATCGTGCAACAGAATATTGTACTACACAAAGACTGCACAAGGCCCCGATCAAAAGAAAAGACAAAAAAAAAAATGTTTCTTGAAGCTGTGGTAGACTATTTTCATTTTATCAACCATGAATGATTGCCCATTGTATTTCAAGAATGCTGACAGCTTAGTCTACCCACCACATTCCACATAAGAGTTGCGAGCTCTTATTTATTGATGTATAAACAGTCCAACAGATTAACGGTGTAGATCATTGGAATGGTTCCACTCTTATCCCTAATCCACTACATAGCGGCATACCTCACCAAACATTCAATCACCAGCCGACCAAATAATTTGCCTAAACAAAACTCCCACAGTGGTATATAACCCAGTTGCCATCACCATGAATGAATCGCTGTCTACAGGCACCTCTGAGAAGTCAGAGTCGGTGCCACTGTAATATGGCTCTTGAATCATCATTAGGGCCGTAATGAAATCAGAAAATCAATGTGGATCTGACAGAGTAGAATACGAATTATATTATTATGTATGTTAATTTGCAAGCAGAAGACATTACTAGGAAGTTCAAGCCAACGTAGCATATCAAGTTTAATTCCGATCAACAGTCGGCAGAATAGAGAGTTCATATGAGTGACAGTTAAACTCGACCCTTGGCTACCGAAAGCCCAAAGACGACGACCATTCTGCTTGCAGTGTTCGCATACTAGAGTACAACTTCGGTGTAAAACTAGTTACTTAGCATTGCCTCTCTCTGATCCTCTGCGAATGCTGGTTCAATTCGTAATATTCTTCCAGCCCGATGAGGTACATCAGTCAGCCTAGGAAACTTCCTACTTCAGCTGCATCTTGGTGCAACAAAACCAAACCAAGCACTGTACAAGATTATGAACCAACAACTACCAAGGATATCTACAAAAGCCTGAAAAGCTAAGCTCCACGCCCAATAACAACAAAACACAACATTCAACTAGGACAGCATTTTATTCACAACCAAAACTTCAACTGCACCGGGATTTCTCATTTCTAGCTAGCCAAACATAACCAAACTGATCCCAGAACAACTCGAGGAACCAAAGCAGGAAAGAACAAAATTGCTGCAGCTGGTAATCCACTATATTTCATTGCCCGAAAAAGACATAGATTGAATTTTTCAACGCATGACCACAATCTAACCACTTTTCAAGGACTCCCGCAAGTCCCATCCGCCGAATCCCTCAAATGGGCGTCTCCCTAACGAAAGCCCAAAGCTGCTTGCAATCTCGTCCGTCGATCCCGGGCCTCGTGGACCCCGCCTGGGCTCGGACCTGCGACCGGCAAACCGGGCAAGCAGCGACCTTGACGAGCCAAGTGTCCACGCAGCTCCTATGGAAGACGTGACCGCACCCGGCCAGCTTCCTGCACCACTGGCCTTGGCTGAACTCGTCCAAGCAGACCGCACAATCGGTACAGCCTTGATGCTGTTGGCCCTGAGCCGCCATCTTCGGGTACCTGAATTTGGGGAGCCTCTTGAGCTCGCGCGGGGGCAGCGCCCCGCCGGGGGGAGGCGGGAGGTCGATCTGGCGGCGGCGGTGGAGGAGGCCGCCGGCGAGGCAGAGGTGGAGGAGGATGATGGCGGCCAGGCCGAGGAAGAGGAAGAAGAGGGTCGTTATCAGGGTCATTATTATGGCCTTCAGGAGGAGGGAGAGCAGCCTCGGGTTTTGCTTCGGCGGCGGGGGCGGCGGCGGCCCCGGCGGGGAGGAGGCGCCGCCGTCGCGGTGGCCGTGGGCGGCGTCACGACGGGGGGGAGGCATGTGAGGAACGGGGCCGCAAGGATGGAGAGGTAAGGTAGAGAGAGAGAGAGAGAGAGAGAGAGAGAGAGAGGAGTTGCAGGTTCGGTAAAGGAGATATTTTTTTTTTTTTGGCGAACACGGAAGAGAGAGAGAGAGAGAGAGAAATAGGTGGATTTTATTTTCCGATTTTCCTATTTTTAAAAATGGGAGAATAAAGAAATGAGATTTATAGGGGTCTGGCGTTAAAACGACATCGTCGGATTGATCTGACGGGTGGAGGACCGCAGGCCTGTCGGTTTAGATGAGGATGCGTTTTGCGGCTTGCGTAGTCGGCGCAAAACCATCTTGAGCGGTGTATGATGATCCATCGAAACCGTGGATCGGCTCGAAAATATTCCGATTCAAATGGGCTTATTTAGCCTGTTTCGATCAATTTTCATGTAATAAAAATATATTGGTTCACACCCGACTCATATTGCTAAAATACTTTCATATGTTCTTTTCGAAAAATGATACAAATTATCCATGAACTTTTACCCAATATGCAATGTGCTCTCTAACTTTTTGATTTGTTTAACGTGGTCCTTGAAATTTTGGTACATATTCAATTTAGTCCTTCAATTATATGAAAATCTTCAATGTTGTCGTTGAATTTGAATAAATTAAAGGACAACGTTGAATAATTTCTTATAGTTTAAGGACCACATTAAATATATGGACATTGAACAAGTTAAAAGTTTAGAGATGACATTACGCATTAGATCAAAGTTTTATGGATAATTTGTGTCGTTATCTCATTTTTTTTGTTTGAAAAAATACTTCAATATTTAACTAAATCTAGGATAACTCGTAGCCAAATTGAGATAAAAGTATAAAGTGAGCGAGCATAAAATCAAGTGAGGGCGCGAGAGAGTCATTAAGGTAAGTTGGGTCAAAGTAAATTATTGACTCATTTAACACTCATTTTATTTTGGATTTTATTATTCTAAGTCTATTTATGACCTATCTACTAAATATAACTAATCTATATAACCACCTAGACCATCAAATGTGAGTTAAAAAATGAATTTATGATCCATTTTGATAAGTCTAGAGCAGAGTCTTTTTTCATGGAAGCCATTCAATTGCACTATACTTTCGAAAAGATTTAATGTGAAAATTATCAATCTGGCTCTCTCAATTTAAGAATCGATAAAGTTCTTTGAATCGGAAAGATGTCCTTTGTACTACCTCAATACAGTTTGTTCCGAGTGTTTGATCAGGGAAACATGTCCAACGTGATTTTAATCTTTTGCTAGTTTTGATGTATTCTATTTTGGTAGATTTAGTTTTTCTTCCCTGAAGTACCAATCATTTTGTAAGTGCTGTAGAAAAGGGCATCTGTTCCAAGGAAGAAGGAATGAATTGTGCTTCACATACTTTATGCTTTGTTCTGAGCAGATCTACGCTACTTTAATCTTTTGTGCTTAACATTCTTTATGTTGACGAATTATTTCGAAAGTTCTATTCCTTCAACGATATTCAAAGCCATTAGGTGGTGGTAGTTCCTCATCCCATCTTTGCATTATCAAAGTCTTTCTTAATCCTTATTCATTAGCTAAAACAACGCGCAAATTCCAAATATGAAATTCGCTTCGATCTGCAACAATATGCAGAATCTCAAAAGTTCAACAGTCAAAGTTTCTTTCATGTAACTGGCTTCATAATGCGGGGACATTTAATATTTTTTGGAGAGCACAAAATTTCTTTCATAATATCGCGGGTACGACGAACATATACTATATTAGAGATGCGTCGCAAGACACGAATGGTGAAAATGGAACACTCTTTTGTAGTTTTATACTGTTAACACAATGGCCTCAATCATTGTTGTTACGGCTAATGCTATCACTTATAGGGGGTGAATAGGTGATTTTACCAAATTGGGTGATTTAAATGTGCGAAATGAATATAGTCGAGGTTAATAACTTGTATGATTAATATCAGATGGATGCGTATGACAAACTTATATATAAGTTATCGTCGGATAATTGCATCTGATGACTATGACGATGTTTTAACGAACTTGTTTGACATATATATATGCAGTGTACTGTCAACAATAATAAATGAAAGTTTAGGAATAGAGAATACTGCATACAGATCTTTATAGTGGTTCGGCTTTATCATGCCTACGTCCACTCTTCACGTTGGTAGCCTATTGGCTGTATTTTACTATTGAATCACCAAGAGATTACAAGAGTAGTGCTTATTAGATGATAGATTGCATTATTACGTACACTCTTCACTCAAGTAATTTTCTTTCTAAAGTAACAACGTGGAATACAATAATCACAAGCGTGTAAGATCGAAGCTTTATTCAGACTTTAGAATTCTCGATTCTGGTTTTTTTTCCTATTCGACGTTTGCATTCCTTTTATACTCATCTATTTCTAACCTACCAATTGGACAGTCTTCAGAGGATTGATCTCCAAATCAATTCATTGGAGAATCTTCCCAAAAGAAGATGCATAGCCATTAGAAGAAGAACCATTATCTCCAGATGATTTGATTGCCCATACAATTAAATCAAGATTTTCATAAGTGTAGTTCTTCGTGTTTAAGGAACGATCTTGTGATTGCCAATTCGAATATCTTGAGATATCAATTTAATTGTCCTATATAAACTTGTAAAAAATAATACTTATTGAATCTGACGAGGAATTATGAGTATAATAACAAAGTCTTTTTATCGACTGAGTCTGATGAATTAGTATTTACCTGCATCAAATAATTTAAGTGTAATTGTGATCAGAATAGGATTATTTTTCCTTTTTTCAAAACTAATTAGAGATTTTCCTCAACAATTGTTACACTAGACCATCATATCTTGAGTGATCTATACCTAGCTTTTGGAATTTAAATCGCCTCCTTATCATCGATGGATCACCACTAAATTGAGGTGCAGATGTCTAATCAAATAAGTGTGACACTCACTAGCTATTGTTTCGTGAAGTTTAATGTTGAATCATATGATTAAGTTTCCCTGTTATCAATTCACTAACTTTGGGAAGTCAAGAAGTCTAATCATAGAAAAACAAGGGGCGGAGCAGGGAGCACACCGTCTTTGACTTCTCTATCTCATGCCCCATTGGTCAGCATCGTCCTGCCCTTGGCTTTCTTTATCTTTATCACCTACTTGCTTCTCCAATTTTTTTTTTCAATTTATACAGTTTTTTTTTTATCGCAATCAATTTATAAAGTTTGGTTGGCTGAAGAACCTATCTTCAACTTCAGTCTTCATTGTTTTATTTATCCTGTATTTGCAGATCAAGCTTCATTTCAACTTGTATTTTTCATTTCCTTTAAGAAGGGGAAGATAGTATAAAGGTTTCCCTAACTGTAACTTTATGTCGTCTTCGTATACCTAACATCATCTTTTGTGAGTGCGTGCATGAGATAATAGTTGGAAAAAGCATCGGAATATTGAGGGATTATGTATAGTCATTTGTTTGTCTTTTACATAAATACTGAAATACAAGGAGTACAAATGTAGAATATGATGACTGCTTCTAGTATCAAAGTGAAACCTGTGGAGGTAATGGGGGATGGACCCCAAACATTAAAATGAACCAGCTGAATAGAGGAAGTAGCATTAGATTGGGTACGCGGGTGGAGATTGTGATGGCTTTTACTAAGAGCGCCTGCCGTACATATGGATATACATCGATCACCGTCATATAGTACATTGGCCTTTTTAAGGTCGTGCCCAAATTATGTATATACTGATGTCACCTATATTATATGTAGCGTTTTCTCACTCATTTCAAAAAATTTTCTCTTTAAATCAATCTCAAGTTTTTTGCGTTGGAGATCCACATGAAGTTCACTATAAGTTTGTTTCACTTTTCGAATGTCCATTCTAACCAAACAAATGCCAACGCTAAAAATACATCAGCGATGTCCCACTGAAAAATTCATTGTCACGTGTGGTTCTTGATTGCGAAAAGAAACAACTTGAATATCATGGGCGTAAAAGTGAACCATTGTCTAAGTTTTTTCTCAAAAATTGATTGAACGAAAGCATTGAATTAAGAAATTAAATTGTAGGATATAATCTAATCGAGTCAAATTGAACTGCCATGATGTAAAATTTGTTGGGTCTTAATTCGCTATGCAAGAGTATTAGTACTTCTAGTTCTTTTTGCAATATTTTCTCCATATTTCCTTGTTTCTTTTTTTCTGTCTCCAGCTTCCTCGTTTGAACTTGAAGTTCTATAAATTGGAGAAAACTGGCCAGAAGTTATAGAATAGAGAATGACATGAACAAGAGACATTGCCTTAGTTTTCACCTTATCGTAGAAGTTTCCACTAATTCACGAACTGTAACCACATTCAACATTCCATGGTTCGAATGTCAAGATGGAGAATACAATGGATTCATACATATTCACATGAAGAACAGTGATAGGATAGCTTATTTGACTGAACGAAACTGGTGCGATATTTCCTCGACTCCGACAATTGATAGAAAATTTCCACGTTGAACTTAAAAGAGCGTGATTATTTGATTTTTGGGATTCCAGGTGAGTGGTACTATCTCTTCTTTTGTTTTATAAAAACCATATCTCAAAGAAATTATGATTCAATATAAATATACATGTTGAACTTAAAAGAGCATTCTATTGCATAAATTGGGATCGAGCATTTAATACTTTTTAGTATTTGAGAATGATTTGGGGAATCATTTTTTTTGGAAATGTATTGTGCAAGGATACATATGTATATTATGAACTAGTTTATGAAATAACTTCAGAAATGATTCAAGAAATGCCAAAATGTATTTCTGGAGGTTAAGCCGTTTTGCAATAAAGTTATTTGTTTGGTTTGTGAAATGTATTCTGGATTGGATTTTTAATATTGGATGATGATTGTTTGATGCTCAACATGACTGTGAACCCATTGAGAGGTTTTGGGGTATGCATACCGGGTTTAGGATATCCTTTTGGGTTGAGCCACCGACTTTGTAGGTGGAGACCTTGTCAAGGGGAGAATCTTAATAGCCTTGTCACAAGACCTTGTGTCGTGACCATGGTTAGATATTGAGTAATAGATTAGTCGATGGAATGAACCATTGACGTTTGATGTGATATGAGATTCATCAATGGAATGGACCATTGATGTGTGATTTGAGATTAGTCAATGGAATGGACCAGTGATGTGATTTTTATAGAGATTGATCAATGGACTTGACCATTGATAGTTTGAATTGTGATGATGGATTTAAATGTATATATTGTGACTTGTACAAAGTTTTGATGAAATGAAATAACTCTTATATGATTTTATATATATTTTAAACCTTGGGTTTGGCTTCTAAAGTTTTTGGTATTGCTTTGTATACATGCATAGTGATTGCTCGATCTACTTAGAAGAGATGTACTATTCACTGAGCTGTAGTTGCTCATCCCTCTCTTTCCCAAACTTTTCAGGTTTTTTGTTTAGCAGCCAATAGAACAATAGTGATGTTATTGGGACTCTTGGGTGGTTTGAGGCTGCATCCTTTCGGCGAAAGGACAGCTGTATCATTCCCCATCTTGGTAGGTTTCGAGGCGTGACAGTATATTATGTCAATAGTACATGGTAACACAATCCAATGAGATATTATTTGTCTACTACATGTAGGATGTGTTGGGAGCGCATAAGAGAAGGTCAATACTTTCACTTGGAGAAATCTTCAAGAGGGAGTTTAAGTTCGAGCTCATCAATATTTTCAGTTTGATTAATTTTCACTTAAAAGCTTAGGCAATGAGTTATTAGCCAACTTGGATATATTAACTGCTCCATATTGCTCCAGTTCTTCGTGGTGGGACTTCTTTAACATAACTTATACGGGCATTTCAACAATTTGTTCCTTTTTAATTTAGGTATCATTATGCATCAATTTATCTCAACCTAAATTTCCAAGACTTTCTCCGAACTGAACCATGAAGGTTGCCATCGGGACTACATTGTTACACCACATCGCCCACCTACCTAGAAATTGCATTGGTCATCAGATTCCTTTCTTAAGATATTCACCAAACACCGAAATTGATTGGGAGACCCACTAATCTACCATTGGTTCAGACAACATTTGTTGAGAGCACGTAGTAGAAACCCAATACCTTTACCCAAAGAGATCACCGAGAGGAAGCTGAAGTATGAACCCCTCAACATATCTAATTGGACCCATATCCACTCAAAAGCTTAAGCCAATGAGTTATGAGCCAACTTGGATATATTAATTGCTACACACTACACTAATTCTTCGATATAAGATTTTTCTAACATAACTCACATATGCATCTTAACAGGATGATTAGTAAATGTGTATGTACTGGAAATAAAGAGAGCTTGATTGAGTTGGTGTTAGTGATGCCATAGACATCAGTTATCATAGCTTTTTAAGGCGGTGCTACTTACACTTCTCATGAACCAATTTGTATATACTAGTGTCGGTTATATTATATTAGTAGTTGTTTCTCACATTTTCTCTTTAAATTAGTCTCAAGTTTTTTGTAATAGAGATCCACGTGACATTCACCAAAACTTCATTTAAGTGTATGCAGAAGCTAGGGTTCGACTCCACAAGTACATGGGTTAAATTTCACTAGATCTGTAAATTGCAAAAGGAAAGGTATACAACCAAAATTTTGGTTCTACAAAATAGTTTGGATCACACTTTTTATATATAGATATGACAATGGTTGAAGTTTCTAAATTGAATACCCAATTCGTAGTTGTAAAATATGACACTCCAACATTATTTATGCCAAAAATTATAGACTTATTCACTCAAAAAGATTGGTGAGATGGTGTGATCAAACTAGTCATCAGTCGAAGATAACTTGTCATTAATAAAAATCTTATCGACAACTTAAATCGGGGGAAAGTTTTGCACGTGTTTTTCATGGAATTTTGTTGTGAATTTTTTTTTACAAAAAATTAGATGGTACAACAACTCGATCATCTATGTGCAACATTTGATATGGAGTTCTATAATTTTGAGAAAACGTGGCCAGAAGCTATAGAATAGAAAAGGGATTGAGCATTCATGAGAGTTTTTTGAGACGGTCTCTTTTGTAATTTCCATTCGTTCTAATAGTTATCGAGAGTAACAATCCTATTTGTGAAAACACGAGAGAAGTGGTGGTACTTAGTGCGAAGGCATTTGTGTAGGGGAGAAATAAAGTGTGCAAAAGACTCTTTGTAAACACTTACAGGCGTGTGTTATAGTTTGGGGAGAGGATTTGCGGAGCTGTGTAGAAAGCGTTAGAACGACTATTGGGGGTCAATGGTTACTTAGTCTGAAACGGCATTTCTAAGAAAGAAGTTAGGTTCCGCGGAACAGCAGATTCTACTTCTAGCAAGGCGTTGTTCGTACCCTTACCGTTGCTAGTGGAATTCAACCTATTTTAGATTGTTAGAGCTGGAAGAGAAAAGTAGACATACCTAAACCAGATCTCTATAAATCCAATTTTCAATTTCTCTTTCCCTAAACTCGTTATATTACTGCTGCTTTTATTGCTAGTTCACGTAGTGCACGAAATCAGTATATTTATCCAGATTGATTCTTCAAAATTAGCTGGTGTTTTATTGAAAAATCAATTCACTCCCTCTCTTGGTTGCTTATTTGGACCTAACCCACTTTTGTATAACCCTCCTTATTACCCTGAGTATTTTCGTTGAAGTCCTCACTAAGTTGACAAGCGTTTTTGTGATTCATCTAAGGGTTGTTCTGAGAGATAATGAGCTGATAAATTGCCTCGTTTGTATTACATCTTTCCCATGATTATATCTCCCGTCAGATGATGACCTTGGTCTCATAGATATCTGCAGCCTCTGCGTGTGAGGGGTGGGAATATTGGAGTCGTGGAGTGATGGTGACTGGAGTGAGGAAAGTCTATAAGAAAAATTTCTCGGTGCAATGGGTCGCCCCGGAAAAAGGAAAATGATGCGCAACCCCTTGCAGAGCCGGTTTGGTCCGAGTCTGAGTCGAAGTCTATTTCAAAGTCCCGTGCAATAGGATCCTCAACCTCTCTCTCGACGCTCAGATCGTCGACACGGGAGCCTGCAAAGTCACGTGTGGACTATTCCCCATGAGGACTGCTCCGAGAGAATCGCTTCTGTTATTGATTCAAAGAATTGTAGATTTCCTATTATTGGTAATTTGCTCCACTGATGATGCCTGATCTATATGGTTATATGGTTTGCTTTGCAGGGTTTGAGGAGAGACCTGCAATAAGGCTAGCTATACAAGGGAATGCATATTAATTCTTTTCACCCTATGGTAGAACTTCCCACTAATTTACTGTAACCAAATTCAACTTTCCGTGGTTCGAAGGTCAAGTTGGAAAATATATTGGATTCTTACATTTTCACACGAAGTATAAAAATAGCTTATTTGACTAGAAACAATACTGATTCGCAAGGAAATGTTCATACGGTTCAATCCTGATTAGCAAGAAAATATCATGGGGGGTCATCTCATATGCTCGCCATCTGACGGATGACATTTCTTTTACTCGATTCGACGGCCCACGCTTCTCGTCACGACCGGCCGCGTGTAAGAGCCCGACGCCGTGGAAGTACCGAGTCCCAAAGAGGATAGCATTGAAGAGAAATTGATTACTAACAGTGTGGCCACTTTATTATGGTCCAGAAGTGACGACAAGCAAAGAAGTTCACTCACTGACTTCCAAGTCTTTTCCACTGACTCCACCCAATCTTCACGGCGGATCAAATCCTCCGTATGTACATACTCGGGATTGAAGATGTTCCTAGGCATAACAAGGTAACAACAATGGAGGTGAAATTGCCAGTGTCGGTGATGTTGGCCATGGCTTTGTCCTTATTCTCTACTGCTTTTGCCAAGCAAGTTCTCGCGGTTTACTACAATCGCAAATGTTATCGTGAGTGTCTTGTGAAGTCACCTAACTTAAATAAAGGTTATTAATGTTGGCGTCCATGTGTTTGATACAAATTGTTTTGTCTCCATTTCAGGGTGAATTCCCTAAAAAATTCTCAACTTTATGTCAAATCCCAAATCTGCTCTGAACATTTTTCTATTTAAAAAAAATCTCAAATTTTAGATCTAGTCCCAAATTTGTCTTGATCTTTTTTTGTCTAAGAAAAAACCCCAAACTTTAAATTCGATCCCAAATCTATCCCGGATTTTGTTTTATGTAAAAAAATAAGCAAATTTCTATTTATTTTAAAAAATATACCCATGTGATCTAGTTTCAACTTGACATGGCACTTCCATATCGATAAAAAATCTACATCAGCAAAGTAATTGAGCGATAGGTACAGATTGACGTTGTATTTTCACTTCGATAACAAATCCAACCTAGTAAAAATTATTGAAATTCTCCAAAATAAAACTATTATAGGATATGAAAGTTTGGAACGATAATAAATCCATCCCAAAAAACTATTTTTAATTTAAAAAAAACCTAATTTTTAGGTTCAATCCAAATTTGCTATGAACTTTTTTTATCTAAAAAAAAGCCTCATTACTTTGTTAATTTGAATTTGTTATTGACGTGGTGTCCCGCCGCTCTCTTCACGCGCCTTTGGAGGCACTTTCATTTGTCATGAATGAGAAAACTGTCCCTAAAGCTAGTAAGGTTCGAAATGGATATTTCGCCCAAACGTTTCACAGACATCCTATCATTAGATGAATGAGGGTCTCTCCTAGACTATACTTCACGAGACAGCAGGTATTTGATTTCTTTCTAATAAAGCCTATTTAGTGTGTGTTTTGTTGTAGTTGTTAATGGTTGACTAGCAACCTAATTAAGATGGGGGGAGAACCATCTTGATTTCTAAGAACCAGAGATATCATGGGTAAGGGGATTTGGTTACGTCAATGATCCCGATGTCAAAATCTCTAATGCCATTTTGGTACCTAACTTGATTTGATGTGTCTAGCGTGTCATGCAATTTCTCGAGACCTATCCGCTAATCCTAACCATTCTAAACAAGGAGGAAATCAATTAATTATTAAAAGCACAATCAATTCAAACCACAATCAACAATCCTAATATCGTCTCTAAAAGAAAAATCAATAAAAACAATCAATGCCTAATGAAGCCCTAAAGGCTTGTTCATTTTGGGAGTTTTTCTTTTGGGTTCTTTAGGGGTTAAACCCTTTTAGGATTTTTTAGGGGTTAGACCCCTTTTAGGGTTTTTTAGGGGTTAAGCCCCTTTTACCCTAAATTTGGGTCTAAAAAAACAACTTGTGCATTCCCAAAAATTCTAATTTCACTTAAAAGGGGTGGCCACAAGCATATTGAGCCATTTTGCAATTTTTGGAAATTTTTTTCTTTTCGGGAAAATTTTTATTTGATTTTTTTACTTCCCAGAAGGCTAAATTTTCATTTTTTTTGAATTTTCTAATTTTTTTTATGAATTTTCAGAATTCTATAATTTTTTTATGAATTTTCTAATTTTTTTTCTGAATTTTCTAATTTTTTTTATGAATTTTTCCGAATTTTCTAATTTTTTTTCTGAATTTTCTATTTTTTTTAATGAATTTTCTAATTTTTGGATTTTTTTTTTGGATTTTTTGGATTTCTTTTTATTCTAGAGCAAACCGGACAGACCGGTTTAGGTCGGTCCAACCAAGTTGAACCGGCTTGGCCGGCATCAGCCGGTGCCCCAATGAGAATGGTGCCCAAAACGGCGCCGTTTTGCTTTTTCCATTTTAGCATTTTCACAAACATCTCATGGGCATTAGTCTTAGTTTTCCATGCTTGTGGCAGCTACTTTGGGCCAATCTTCGATGACCTTCCGTCCACATTCCGATCATACTATGTGATCCTCAACCTTCACCAAATGATCCTTTACACATCCATACTTATTAGATTGTCATTGAACCTCCCTAAGCCATCGATTTTCAAGCTCAAACTTCTCTACCTAACTTGGAAATCATCCCCTAAAACTAAACCAACCTGACATGTTTTAACATTCAGATTATCAAACAGAACGTCATAGCCATTTTTAGCGATCAAAACAAGAGCCAGAACATCAAATAGGATCAGAAACACTAACTTGAACGGTCATTGGCCGCTGGAAAGCACTCTAGCAAGAGCTAGCAGGTTTCGGCAAAGGGAATACAAGACCGACTCGGTGCAAACTGCAAGTTCAATGATCCAAAATGCAAGAATCAAACAAAAACTAATTAGAAATGCAAGCGTGGAACTTGTGATCAACAATACAACGAACAAATCGCGAGATCAACTAAGATTTAACTCGATTATTGACTTCAGCATTTTATTGAACAATTAATGTACAATTGCGAAGGATTTATACCTTCGTTGACGATGGCCGAAATGGAGTTTTCAAACCACTAAGCCGCTTCAGTTTAGTTCTCTTGCACTTGTACTATCACCCACAGCGATTAGCTTCGCTGGGAAAGTCGTCGGTTGGTCGATCGAAGCTCGTTTTCAGGGTTTTGCGATCAGCTGTTTGATCGGAATGGGGAAGGGGAGGTCACAGCCAAGGGTCGATTTGCCGGCGCTCCTCCGGTTAGGGCGGCGTCGGACGCTTGGTTGAGGACCTCTGACCCTATCCCTCTCGCTTTCTCTCCCTAGTTTTCCTCCATTCTCTCTCTCTTCTGGAACTTTCTCGAATGCCTTCTGTGTGTGATAGCTGGTTTTTTCCCCTTTTTCTTCTCCTCCCTGAGCTGGTTATCACCTCCACCTGACTCGCCGATTGGTTAGAACGGATAAGGATGGACCAGCTGTCCATCTCATTTTTCATGCGCCGGAATGGGTAGTTTTAGGTCGGTGAAAGGGCAGGGCCGAACAGATCCTTTTCATTTCCCACGTGTGCCTAGCTGGGTGACGAAGAAGGTTGACCCGAGTTCGGTCGGGGTCGGATTCGACCGACCTGGTAAACCCGGGTTGGTCTAATTTTACAAATTTGACCCAATTTCACGATTTTGACCCCAAATTTCAATTCCTTGACACTTTCTACCTTGAAATGTGAGATCAATTTGAGTTTTTATTTCAATTAGACCAAAAATTCCCGAATTTGGATTCGGATCAATTGGGCATTTGTTCAATTCAGTGTCCAAATGATCTAATTAAGCCAAATTGAGGCCAAAATTGAATTACCCATGTTCAATTAACCCTGTGGAAGATATAGGTTTCAATCGAAAACTTCAAATTGAATAAGATCCCTGATTTGGGTCTTAAAATCCCTAATTTTCAATTAATTTTGGGGCTTTTCAATTCCTTTGTCAAATTGTGAAATTGGACCAACCGATATGAAATTAAAGGTCCCAGAATCAATTGTTGTGAAGACACCATAGCCTAAATATGACTAAAACTGACTTAATTGGATTTTTGGCTCAATTAGGGTGTGAAATTAACCAATTTTGGGAAAAACGTATCGCTAAATGAAATTTTCTAAAATTGAAACTGCAGGGATGAAATTGGTATTAAAATAAGACTAATTAATATTTTTTTGGAATTTTTTAATTTCATTTAGTATTTTTCTTGATTTTTCTTCCTTTTTAGCCAAAAGAAATTAAGAAAAAATTCACGAAAAATCTAAAAAATTTATTTTTTTGTTTAGAATTAGGTTCCTAAGCATGACGAAGGTTCCTAATCCTAATTTTGTGATTTTTTTATGTAAAATTGAAAAAATGAACAAAAAATCAGGTGTCAATACGTGGAAGTGCCACGTTAAGTTGGGACTGAATCATGGAGGTATATATTTTTAAAATAAATTAAATTTTGGTGATTTTTTTACACAAAATAAAATTCGGGATAGATTTGAGATTAGACTTAAAGTTTGGGGTTTTTTTTAAGACAAAAAAAAGTTCGGGGTAGATTTGGGATTGGACCTAAAGTTTGGAATTATTCTAAGATAAAAAAAAATTCGGGACAGATTTGAAACTTAACCTAAAGTTAAGTTAAGGATTTTTTAGAAAAGTAGGCCCTCCATTTCATGTTTTTACATCTTTCGTCTATGAAATGTGAGAGGGTTCTCTGAGAATTGCTTCCCCTTGGAAAAACGGGTGACCTGGCTTCTCAAATGTTGTGTCCTTTTGTCTTTTTGTTCCTTTTGGCAGCCGCGGCTTGTCCAAATTTCATTATGAAGAACAGCGGAGTGATGATCGCCGGCGTGAGGGACGAACTGCGGAACAACGGGACGGCCTGCGGGCCGATGCCGACGGTCAGATACGCCAAACCCCCCCGACCAGATTTCCGCACCCTTGCAAGGACGGCGTCATCACGGTCAAAGTCGTGGACTATTGCCGGCAACCGTGCAACGGGGTCATCAACCTCTCCCGCGATGCCTTTGCGAGGATCGCCAACCTCGACGCCGGCAAAGTCTGGATGGTCTATGCCTAGGAAAGACCCGGAAACCCTTTTCTTGAAGGAAAAACATAAAGTTCGGGGACGATCACGAAAGTAATGTCTGCTTTGATGATTTTGGCTTTGCCGGGTTCGAAGACTAATTAATCTCCGATCTGGTTTGAATTAAAATAAGTACGTGTGATTTAAATGCTGCGTTTTGGAATGGTCTGTAGACTAACAAGAAGTCAGCATCAAGATAATAAATGCAGGAAAGTAAAAGGGCAGTGATGTGTATTTCTTATCACGAGCGATCACATGATATCAAGAACAGCCACACAGAGTACCCTCGGACACCTGTAGGTGAAACGATTAGCATCCGCCATCAATGTCCAGTGGCTCGGTCCAGCAACCTAACTCAAATCGGAGTCGGTATGACTCCATTGAATGCCGCATCCCCGACAGCTCATATCGTGTCTGCTGCTCTAAATGATGAAGAAAAAGTTGCAGGCAATTGGTCATTAACTCCATGGTCTAGCAATGAAATAATCTACCCTCATACATTGAGTAAGTGAATAATTTTCTCCTGTTTTCCTGATTTAGGTGCGTAGGCTTCTCCACATTCAAATCCTCGCAATAACATTTCCTGTCTGATTACGTCTTTCATGTAAATCGGACATCTAATGTGATCAATGCAAACGCCGTAATTAGTAATTCAACGGGGAAGGGGCAAGATCAAGACTTTCAAAATCTACTTGACTCAGGCTCGATGAACACAGTACATCTGGATGATTTTGCAATTTCCTTGAAGGATGTGATACATAACATGAGCATGGCATGAAATGATACTATGGCTATTGAGCAAATTAAGTTTCGAGAAACCCTGAATAATCTCAACGCAGCAGCTAGAGTTTTCCACCTTGCCAGTAAAAACGAGTTGAGCTGCACTAAGAAATTTATCTTGTTTCTGAAATTCGAAGAAAGGACTAGACTTGGGGTGAGGAAGATGCATGCACAACCTTGCTTTGTGGCGCTCCGAGCCCAACAAGCCAAAGCAGAGTCCTCCTGGTGTAAGAAGGCAGATTTGTTTGAGAATTCAAACTTATCCTCTTGCTATCCTGATCACACCGGGAATCGCTCCCTAAATTCTCCGAGCCACCAAGTTCGAGTTCCATCGAAGCTCTACCACAATTGTCTCCATTCAGCTTGTCTTTGGCCTCTCCACTCGTGATGGCCCGGTTATCTGGAATTTGAAGAGAAGCTGCCTGGGCCGACGTCTCTCCCCTCAAATTTGGCTTCTCCTTCTTTCCCCTCTCCCAGATTCTCGATATCGAAAAACTTTCTCTTTTGCTCCTCCCAATACTAGTATCCGTTCTACTGTAGACAAATTCACCACTTTTTGTTGCATCAAAGCCATCAAAGTTTCTCCTTGATTCACAACTGCACACTGACATTGCCTGGCGGTGACCAGGTCTCAGTGGCAATGCGGGTTTCCTTCTCGGCTGCTTCTTTGATGGGGTCCTGATTGCTACTAGCAATGTGGAAGATTCATCTGTCACATACTCATGAGACCCCATAGAGAAGCATCTTCTTGAACCCAGAGTGTTATTGGTAGCACTAGTACTACTAGATTCACCACCATCCACATTCCTAAATTTCCCTAGCCTAATAGACACCACCCTCTCCCCTGAATCCACAATTTCGGTCTGCATCGCAGCATCTCTCGCATCGAATTCGCGAGACTTGCACAATAAATCGACAAGGGACGACCCGAATTTCGTCTCTCCGTCAAAACTAAAATGAGAATCTGATCTCAATGCCAAACTGGTCCTGGCTAAGTCAGAGCTTCTGTCAGCAACAATCTCTCTCGAGCTCTCACTTCCAGATTCAAGAACTAGCAAAAAGGGCTGAGAGCAGGTGTTGTCTGGAGTGAAATCAGGCCACAGGCTATCTCGACAAAGAGGGCAAGTGGAGTGAGACAAGAGCCAAGTGTCTATGCACTCCAGGTGGAAGGCATGGCTGCACTTGGGCAAGAGCCTGAGCTTGTCCTCAGGCTCAAACTCACAGAGACACACTGCACAGTCAAAAGGGTCGACCTTTAGCCCAATGATGGCCTTGTAGTAGAAAACAGGGAGGTTGTCTATGATGGACTGGTCGAGCCCACAGTCATGGAGGTGGAAGAGCTGCTGCAACTGACCTTGAAATGGGGTCACACTCTCCGTGTCCTCAACTTCTCTGTGGGGAGGTCTCAGGAGGATTCTTATGAGAAGGTGAAGCAGACCAGAGACAAAGAAGATGATGGACAGGATGATGATGATGAGCAGTGTGGTTGGGCTTACCTTGTTGATCAGAGTGAAGACATCCGAGTGAACAACCGGCGGGGGTGAAAGAAGATTGTTCACCATTTTCTCTTCATGCAAACATGGAGATATGATCTCCCATGTAGCTCTACAAACGAAGGCCAAGTAGATCAAGTGCGAAAGGAGAACCTTGCTCTAATTTCTAAAATCTCTGTTTCTATGAGTGTAACCATGAATTTTTGCAGGGTATTAATAGACATACTGGTTGAAATATATACATGCAACTGCAAGTTGGGAGGGGACCACGAGAGAGAGAGAGAGAGAGAGAGAGAGAGAGAGAGAGAGAGAGAGAGAGAGAGAGTTTAATGTGAGCAATGAAGGGTAGAGATAAATGTGACAGAGCTAAAAAGGGCAGCTTCGTCATATAAGACCTCCTCAAGGGCAAAGTCTACTCGAAGAGGAGGTCAAAGTAGATTCACTCATTGCGCTGCAAAAAATATAAATTGGGATGAAAGGCACAGCAGAAAATAAATGGCATTAGCTCAGGGATCCTATCAGTCATGTTCATTATTGTTAAACCGGTCAAATTTGCATTCATGCGCCTTGGGCTGAAAAAAAGAAGAAAAGAGGCTGGAAGAGTACACAGTGCATGAGAAAAGGAAATAATAGCATAGTTTTTCTTAGAGAGAAATCTCTTGAGGCTCTAGCCCAAATGTTTCCTTGCTTTTTTTTTTTTTGCAAATTTCCCTTGTTTGACCTACTCAAACTCACAAATGAAGGCAGAAAGAATCAAAGTGAGAGAGAGAGAGAGAGAGAGAGAGAGAGGCATTAATGGGATTTCCTTAATACTTTTTCCATAGAGAGAGAGAGAGAGAGAGAGAGAGAGAGAGAGAGAGAGAGAGAGAGAGGCATTAATGGGATTTCCTTTATACTTTTTCCATGGACTTGCATTTGCTCTCCGTGCTGCCTCAAGTGAAGTCAACAATGAAACCATTCAGTTCGGCGTCATTTTGGCTGCATTTATTCAATTGCAAACCCTTTTCTCTTCGATGTACGTTATGGTATGTCAAATTTAATAATCTCTAGAACTTCCAAGGATAATATATTATTGATTTGAGGAGACCCTAAAATTGCTGGTGATACTCTTTTTCTTTTTCCACCTCCTTTTTCAACTTTCTGAGCTATTAAAAACAAAGCCTGACCGACGATCGAGTTTGGACAAAATGCAACTCGACATGCAAATCTTGAACTCTTATCTATCAACTGGATATGGTAGTGACACTCCTACTCTTACAATCTGGGTATGATATGTACCTACGTTTTGGGGGGTTTGGACAAAGTGCAAATTCGCGTCTCCTAGAGTTCATCTTTCACTTTGAAGTTGGAATTCACCTTTTTTAGAGATACCTAGAAAAACTGGTTTCCTCCGGGATGACAAAAAGATTAATAAAGTATTAATTGCTTCATACAACTTTTCTGCTACTTGCCTTTGAATTCATTTCTGGCATTTCGCACTTTGCAAGCCAGCTCAGGTCGTAGTGCGTAGTGGATCATGTCCAAAACCAGACAAGAACGAAGCTCCAGGTCGTGAGAATGGAAGCTTTGTGGGCCTTTAATTGCATATAAAAGTAGGTGAGCATAAGAATAGAAGCCTCTTAAAAGTCTTTCCCTAATCGTTTCGAGATCCAAAAATCTCATTCATCATGCGAGCTTCCTCGGGAATTACAACTTTGTGTTGTTTAAAATTTCTTGTTATTGTCTATCCGTTTCGAAAGGCTTCGTGAGATGCTTCACGGGTTTCTTGAGAGTTTTGCTCTCTTTGACTTTAGTTAAATGAGTTAAAGCAAAAGATTGACATCGTTTTAGTTTTTTCTTAGAAATGATCTAAAGCAAAGTTAACCCTCTATTCCATCCATCAAATTCTCGTCTTTACCAATTTTTCTTTCTTTTTTTTAATGTCTCTTGCTTTTCTTGTAGCAGGTGAATCACAACTTTCTGAATTGGAAGTTAAATAAAAACAAAGGTGTTTGATTTTTTTATCTCAATGTATCATTGTTAAGATGATTTCAAATACAAAGACATTACAAAGTGTTACACTTCATAAAGAAGCGTGATAACAATATAAAATAACAAATGAAACTATTATTTATATTAGAAGAGCTAACGGTCCCTTAATTTTAACATCTCCAAGAATATGTTTGTGATTTGATTGACATCTCCAGGTTTTTTCATCCTTGATTGATAAATGAGTTGATACCATGAAAAACCTTAAATTGGTACATTTACGATAAATTTACCACAAACTAATTTTTTGATTACAAAAAATCACAAACTGGTACATTTGTGACAAATTGATCCTTCGTTAGTTTTCGTTAAATTTGATTAATACCACAAAAAATCACAAACTGATATATATGTGACAAACGGAAGGTAAAATCTCAAACTGGTACACCCGTCAACTTCTACGTGTCATCCAATGCAACAATTTAACCATAAAATTTAATAGAAATTAACAGAGGGTAAATTTGTTACAAGTGTTGTGACATTCTGAATTTCAACCCTTTTCAGATATATGAATGATTATCTCGTCGATGCACTTCCTGTTAAATCTCACTCTAAATTGATCACTCATGAGAGAATTAACTTTTAGGGAAAGGCTATTAGGAAATAAGTACGCCCGACCTAAGAACTCGACCATGGATTAACCATTCGATCATAAGGATTGACGAGAGACAATTTTGGACCATTATAGACCGATCAAATGATCGTTATGGAATGATTCGCCAATGGTATACAACTTGATTGTAGGTGATTCCGCTTGACCATTGTATGGATTGCGAACGACCCTAAGTCTATTCCGAACGATCATGTTAGTCAGAACAAGAGGTGAGCGGTTCCCGATCTGGTCCGGTCCAACCCAAGAATCGGGAACCGGACCGGGAGGATCGGTTCTCAATTTTAGGATCCAGGACCAGACTGACTAATCTTGGGACTATGGACCAATTCCAATGGGACCAATAACTTATTGGTAAAGGTAAGAGGGAACTGGGAAGTATTTTCGGGACTAACATATAAAAGCATTTTTGGGTTGATCCCATTGGAAACGATTACAAATGAACTATCAAATGTTTTTTTTGTTATTTAAATATATTTATTTAAAAAGTAAATAAATATATATATATAAATTAGAAAAATATATATTTATTGGTCTGGTCCAGTTATCGATCCGGTTCTCACCCTAGAACCAGGAACTGGACCGTCTAAAAAACTGGTTCCACTTTTAGAAACTAGGAACCGGATAGATATTCCCGGGGGTAAGTATAGCGCAAGTGCCATAACTTTTGTACGGAGGACACTTAAGTGCCATAATTTTTTTTTGGCTCACTTGAGTGCCATAACTTTCAAAAAAATGAACACTCAAGTGCCACTTTCGAGCTGATCGTGAAGGCCCAAAACCGCGGCTTTTCCGGTCGAACGGTGACCTTCCCGGCGAGGCGAGCACCACTATCTTGAAGACGGGGTGTCGGTGAATCATTCCATGGCCTCCGTTCGTATTGAAATTTCCGTTTTAGCCTCCGTTGATGAAGGTAAAAATGCTTCGTAGTCACACAATTTATCGAGCCGATTTGTGTGACTACGAAGCATTTTTACCTTCATTAACGGAGGCTAAAACGGAAATTTCAAGATGAACGAAGGCCATGGAATGATTCACCGACACCTCCTCTTCAAGCTGGTGGTGCTCGCCTCGCCGAGAAGGTCACCGTTCGATCGGAAAAGCCGTGGTTTCAGGCCCTCACAACCAACTTGTCAGAGGGGTTGGTCGTGAGGGCCCGAAACCGCGGCTTTTCCAGCCAAACCGTGACCTTCCCGGTGAGGCGAGCACCACTAGATTGAAGAGGGAGTGTCTGTGAATCATTCTATGGCCTCCGTTTATCTCGAAATTTCCATTTTAGCCTCTGTTGATGAAGGTAAAAATGCTTCGTAGTCACACATTTATCGAGCCGATTTGTGTGACTACGAAGCATTTTTATCCTCGTCAACGGAGGCTAAAACGGAAATTTCGAGATGAACAGAGGCCATGGAATGATTCACCGACACCCCCTCTTCAAGCTGGTGGTGCTCGTCTCGCCGGGAAGGTCACCGTTCGACCGGAAAGGTCGCGGTTTTGGACCCTTACGATCCGCTCGAAAGTGGCACTTGAGTGTTCATTTTTTTGAAAGTTATGGCACTCAAGTGAGCCAAAAAAAAGTTATGGCACTTAAGTGTCCTCCGTACAAAAGTTATGGCACTTGCGCTGTACTTACCCCGATATTCCCGAGAACAGCACCAAACCGGTTAGTCCGGTCCGGGCCCGATTTGAGCGGTCCATCTTGCTCACCTCTAGTCAAAACTAGTGATTGACCCTCGCAATTACATGACAACCGAAGTCACCATGGCTTGAGTAAGCTTAAACGTGGCTCGATATTGCATTAGCTGCAGGTCGAGCATGCGTAACTCCTAAAAGCCGCATGTTAGTTTGAGATACACTAAAGTCGCAATTGATTGATTTTGACCATGAATTAAAATTTGAATTTGGGCATCAAACTTCCAAAGGTATCACGACTAATTGTTTGGATGTCGCCTCGCTAAGCTTGTCTATTATCGATTCGCTTAGAAATTCTCAGAAAAGTGTGATTCAGACCGGAAGTTGGAAAAAACCATTTTACCCCTTAAATATTTTGGATTCCTTCGTTGCGTGGAAGGGCAAATTGGGCATGTTGGACTCCCTCTCTTGGCCGAAAATTGTGGACCATTTTTCCTCTCTCCACTTTCCTTATTTTCTAAATTGCCACTAAATAGATTGAATGTGGACCTTTAGATCTTGGAGTGTTGAGCAAGAATAAATCCTAGCCATCCATTCTTAATGGGGTTGTTGATGGGGTTTTGGTGGGGTAGTTAGTTTCTCTCTCTCTCTCTCTTCATTTTGAGCAAGATCATCTTCCTCACTCTCATCTCTCTCGCTCACTTCGGCCGGCACCACCACCAGCAGCACCGACCAGCTACTTTGTCAAGCACCAACAGCTGCTGTCTAGCTGTTGGAGGAGCACCGTTGCTGCTACCCCAGCCGCGGTTGTGCCGCTTGCCGCCACTATTTTGCCTCCTCCCCCCTTGCTTGTCCGTTTGTCGTCACCACCATCATATTTCCATCACCACCTTAGCCGCTGTTCACCGCCATTTACCACCACCTTCATAGTCCAGCCGCTGTGAGCGTCACCACGACCGCCACCCTCACCATTGACTCTCTCTCACTTTCGGTAACCACCATCACCCCTCACTGTCACCACACCAGCCGACCAGTCACCTGTACTACCGACTAGCCGCCTGTACCGTCGAGAGCTGCTTCGCCATTGCCGTCGTCCACCACTTGTCGGAGCTGCTTCGCCATTGCCGTCGTCCACCACTTGTCGGAGCAGCTTGTTGACCGTCGCCCTTGCCATGGCTAGCCGCCCTTGCTTAGTTCTTTTTCTTAGGTTTTTGGGTAAGTAAACCGCTAAACCTTGAGTAGGATAATTTGTGACTAATAGATGTGGTTAGGGGTTGATTAATGGCTGTTTAATGGTAATTTAGTAGTTGTTTATTGGACTAATTGGCGGGTTGTTCTTGGCTGAATTGGGGTCGATTGGTGGACTGATTTGTGGAGGATTAAGTGGTTGTTGTGGACTAATTTGTGGGTTGATTAGTTATTGTTTTATTGGTTGATCATGTGCTAATTTAATGGCTGTTTAGTGTCGGTTTTGTGGGCTAATTAGTGGACTGATTAGGGGATGAGTTGTGGTTGATTAGGATGCGGATTGGTGGGTGATTTAGTGGTTGACCTTGATTAGTTGATGGCTTATTATGTTTAATTGTTTAACTGTCTGATGTGATTGATTTGTGGCTGATTTGATCTAAACTTAATTAGCGGCTAAATTGGGATTGGTTGAGTGATTTCGTTTAGATTAAGGGCTGATTTCGATATTGATTAGTGAGTGGCTAATCTTGCTTGATCTTATTCAATCTTATTGACTTAGTGGCTGATCTTGATTGATGATGGTTAATCTTAGCTTAATTGTGGCTAATCGTGATTTGCTATTGGTGTTTGAATCAAGATGAATGCGTTTCATGACATGTTTGTTCATAGAGATTTGCATATCATAAACACTCGGCATTGGCTAAATTGCAAAGATAAGAATTGGTAATGAGTGATTAATGTGTGCGCATAATCATGAAAATGCCGTCTAGGCGGGGTTTCTAAACGATGCTATGTCACGGTGGAGGCCAGATCGATGCTTCTAATTGGAATACCGTTTGGTATTTGGCTTGCTGGGGGTGTTCAATCCCAGACGTTACTATGGTCGAAGTAGTGGGATGATGTCCGGCTATGCTGGAAGATCGGTGGGAGTTCGGTTGTGGCCCGATGGGTCGTTAATGTTGAGCATGTCTAGATTATGGCTTGTGTTTGCATGAAATGCCATGATTTGCATCATGTGTGCTCGGGGGAGCATTTGCAATGTTATGATGATTATAACGTGTAGGGGTATATGTGTGCCAAGGTAAGGTAAGAATGCTTATGGTTGTTTATAACACGTTGAGTTATGTTAGAATTGCATGTTAGGGCAATTCGGAGGTACATGTTATCCTGAACGAGGTTTAGGGAGTTTACTTATTGAGTTTTATATCATTGTTGTTATTTAACCATTTCGGACCTCCGACCATCAATGGTCCTCCCCAACATTTTGGGGTGCTGATGGATTTGGATCATATGTTAATAGAGTACCCAGTAGGAGAGGATAAGGTTTATATAAGGCATACGACGACAATTTGGGTGGACGAGGGCTTTGCGTTGTGGAAGCCACACACCTTTTTGGCTTGGTTCTATCGGGAAGAGGACGTTCTGCTTAATCCTCTTCGAGGTTTTGATGGTCCCAATGATGGTGGATTAGGAGTTGCTGAGTGGGATTCCGTGGAGATAGATCCTCCTGATGGGGCCGTTACCAATCCTGACACCGGTCCCGAGAGTTCATATTTTGAGCCGGATTATTTAGAGTCTGATATGAGGACGCCTCCGGGGTGCCACGGGGATTGTTGATAGGTTTAGTTACCCCATCTTTTTTAGTGCTCTCTTTTGTGTAGAGAAGTTAATCTAATCGACCACCTGATCTTTTTTGCTTGTGCGTGGTCCATAGATAGTGGCTTCTAGCAAGGGTTGTGCATTGTATATTCTATAAGTAATTATATGTTTATAAAAGTGACTTTGTTGGTTTGTGTATATGGTGTCTTCCTTACTATCCCTTTGTATGATTGTTGTTTGGGTGTTTCAAGTTCGCTTCCGCATGTGTTCACTCGCTAGTAAGTGGGTTAGGTCGATGACAAGTCCTGAGATGTTGCATTCGAACTACCATTGGTAGGATGTTGTGAGCTCGTAGGGTTCGGGGAGTGACAAGTGTACCGGTTTGGGGTTTTTAGTAGTCAAAAAATTAGTTTATATTAATTTATGATTTTTCGTGGTATTGACCTTTGATAAATCAATGCCTTTACTCTCCCTCAAATTAGGAATGGGAGAATTTCAAATTCCCAATTTGCAACATAAGTTTCCAAATGCATTTCTATAAAATGGCATCATGAAGGAGAAAATATTGCGTGAGTGGAATACTTCACGTAGGTAATACACAACTCCACTGATCGCGTGACATCTGGCAAGCAGGTCCACAAATCATATTTATAAAAAATCCGACCCTTTCCCTTCTCTCTCCTATCCTCCGTTAAACCTCCGTTACCCTCTCTGCTATTGCTCAAATATTTACTTTTTCACTTGGTTTTTGTCTCCATCCCTCCTTCTGCTCAAACTTTTCCCCCTCCCGACCTCTTCTTCCTTCCTCCGCAACTTCGCCTCCTTCAATTGTGAACCCATCGCGCCTACACTGGTTGCCTCCACCAGCCCTTTCCAGAAAACCTATTTGCTCAAACTTCTCTCGCTCCCGACCTCCTCTTCCTTCCTCCGCGACTTCACCTCCTTTGATCGTGAACCCGCCGTGCCTACGTCGGTTGCCTCGGCTAGCCCCTTCTAGAAAACCTATATGCTCTCTCTCTCTCTCTCTTTCCTCCGGGAAGCGTGGCTCTTTTTGTGGAACGTGCCTCCGCCTTCGCTGGTTGCTTGTGCCGTCGCTTCGTGGAGCCTATCGGTGGCTCAAATCCCGACCACGCGGTCGCTTTCGCCCACGCCGTTGCCTCCAAAGCGCCTAATTGATGATTCGTGCTCTACCCTTTTCTCTCTGTCCCGAGAAACGACTCCGCTTGGCTCTCTGTGACGAACTGCGCCTTCGTCGTCACCTCCCAAAGCCTCTTTGGCGATCTCGGGCTCCGACTTGCCCTCTGCATTGCCTCCCAAAGCCCCATTCTCAGGTTAGGGTTTTGTATGACTTGAACTTATTCCTGTTTTTGCCCTAATGTGAAGATCAGTGGCTTAGATCCCGACCACGCGGCCGCCTTCGCCTACGTCGTCGCCTTCGAAGCCCCTTTTGGTTATTCGTCCTCCTCCCCTCTCTGTGTCCCAAGAAATGTCTTCGCTCGGCTCTCTGTGATGAACCATGCCATCAACAGGTTCTTTGTTATTATGTTTTTTCCTCTGTTAGTTTGTTTTGTCTTCACGGAATTATTTTTTTTTTGGCATTCGGACAGATTGTCGCATTGGTCATGCTTAATTTGTCAAATAATGAGGTTCGTTTGGTGAATGGGTGTTAATGTTTGTGCTTGTTATGACTTTGTGCTAAATGAAAGATGTGGCTTGTGCTCATTCTTACACTCTTTGTTGATTCCACTTGAAAGAACATCACGCATGTTTCTTGAGTGCAATCTATGGATAATGCCACAGACAACCATTTTTGTACTTGTGTGGGAGAAAATAGATTCAAGCATCATAGGTTGTCTCTTCATTGGATTTTATCTAAAAAAAAATATAAAAGGGATCTTTTCAGTTACATTGCTTTGAGATTATTGAGCTCTATTCGTTAAGTGTATCAATTAGTCTATTTTCTGCAAACTAATTATGTTCACATCTGTCATTTTTGTTAATTATAGCCAATTCAAGTGTGGATCTAATTATGTTTAAATTACTGGCCTTTTTTTTTTTTAATCTTGAGTTCTCCCTTGCAGTTTGGTTTCGTGATCGATGAGCGGCTGAGGATCAATAAGAACAAGCATAAGGTCATGTAACTTTATCTGTACATTTTAGGGTTAATTCCAAAAAAAAGCACAAACTGTAGGTTTAGGGATAATTCTGGCTCGAACTTTTTTTGTCCCGTAAAAAGGCACCAACCTTAGGTCAATGGATAATTTTGGCCTGAACTTTTTTTTGTCCTGTAAAAAAGCACCAACTTTAGGTCGAGAGACAATTCTAGCCCCAACTTTTTTTTTTGTCTTATAAAAAAGCACAAATTTAACTTAGAATCCAAATCTGGCCCCCATTGACTTAGAACCATTGATTATATAATTTGACTATTCCACATTAGCAATAAATCCACATGGCTTGCTGACTGAATTTAAAGTAATATTCATTATCTTATTCTTTAAGCCACAATTTGAAGAATAACGGTAAAACTGTTTGTCTCCTTCACTTCACTGACAAGTCAAAAATATCTCTAGATTGAATCTCTCTGGTCAAACGTAATCCGAAGCTAACCACTGCCTGTCGACAGACGCTATAGACGAGATTCGCCAAGCTCAACACCATAACCTTCTTTCTCAAACAATGGTAAAGTCAACAATGGGCCAAATTTGGGATCATGATGAAAGTTGGTGATTTTTAATGAGGCAAAAAAATTGGGGCCAGAATTATCACTCAAACTAAAATTTGTGCTTTTTTATGGGACAAAAAAAAGTTTGGGCCAGAATTGTCCCTCGACCTAAAGTTGGTGCTTTTTTATGGGACAAAAAAAAGTGCCGGCCAGAATTGTCCATTGACCTAAAGTCGGTGCTTTTTTTTTGAAATTATGCCATACATTTTATAACATTGAAAATTAGGGCCCTCCGTTTCTCTTGTATATGTAAATTTGGGTGTAAAGCTTACATCACAAAGTTTGCCCATCTACTTTCTTTGATTTTACTTTCATTGTCCCTAAAATGTTTCATGCATGATAATCCAATATCTCCTGCATGCATTGAAATGTTGCTTGAAGTCTGATGATGTGATTCACTATGCACAATATGTGAGTACTTTTATCGTTTCTTTAATTAGCATTAAGATATCATCGGAAGTTTGTGAACAATAACACAAACTCCAACGTTTAGTACCACTAATATTTCCTCTAAAAACTTAATAATTCC
Source organism: Syzygium syzygioides (assembly GCA_031216285.1). Lineage (NCBI taxonomy): Eukaryota > Viridiplantae > Streptophyta > Magnoliopsida > Myrtales > Myrtaceae > Syzygium > Syzygium syzygioides. Next base: position 1,353,011 of record CM062244.1, read on the forward strand.
TTGGTGTGATATCTTTGTGACACTAGGTTTTGAGGTGGGAAGAAATGCCTACTGTTGAACATGCTCATTTGTTGCGGGAGAAATAGGCAATTTTTTAACTCTTCCTTTTATTGCCAAAGTTTAATATCCTGATCATTGCTCTTGTGAGAAATCCAAAATATAGGATGTATTTGCAAGCAATGTACTACGACTTATTTGGGCTACTATGTTTATTTGTTGGCTTATCTACAAACAATACACAGTCTTGAGTGGATGTAGCAATGTATTAGTAGAGTTGCATCTTAGTGGAACTCAAAGTTTAGAAATAGTAGCCAGAATGAAATTGTTAGATGTTAACTTGTAAATTGTGTTGTCTAGGTGGCTGGCTTTGCTGCTTTGTCCAATTGAAAATCATTGGATATATAATCTAATGAATCAATAGATGATTGTTTGTGTTGGATGGGGAGCACTTCTGCTGTGGTTAGTGTGGTTAAAGCCAATATTCAATGTGATATGTGAATGTTAGGGATTTTGGAATGACATAAGCAAATGTAAAAGTATAGCTGATCTTGAAAATTATGTATAGAATGTAGACATTCTGCGGTACACATGGTGATCGATTTGCCAAATTTATTGGTTTTTTAATAGCTTGTCCAGATACTTCATTTAGACACAATGGATTAATGCATAAGATATGAACTTTCCTAGAATCTTTTTTCTCTAGACATGAAACTGTTTAAGGAAAAGTAGGTGTGGCTCCAATGAGACAAAGACATAAGTCCATGATACTCCATTGACATGATTTTTCCTATTTGGTAGTAAGTAAGAGATTAATCCCCAATGACGTTAATTTCGATTTCCCGTTCGTTATTGATGACGATGTGGAGTTTAGTAATTACATTGATTTCCTAAATAAATCCCGTGCTTGTACATTCTTGGTTTTGTCTACTAAAGTTTGCAAGCCACCAGATGAAATTGCATTATCTGGATTTTGTGATCTGAGATCTCACCTACTCTCCTTTTCATGATTTTAGATTTATAAATCTCATTGGAGGTCACATATCCATAGAGAGTGAAGGCCACAACAAGGGCACCAACGTCACGTTTATCGTCAAACTACATAAATGCAGCAATGCAAATGACTCGGCAGCACACAAGATCACACCAAGAGCTTAGTCTAGTCATGGTTTGTGCCGATTTTGCTTGGCACAAACCTTACAGAGATACTGACAAAACGGTCCCCTCCAACTCCCAGTATCAAAGAAGTTTTCAAAGTCTTGAATGCAAGCTAGCGTATCCCAACGAGGTCTTCCCAAGATATCGTTCAGGTGAAAAATGGGTACTAACTACGTAATCCTTCTTCATCTTGGAGGCCTTCACATCTGATACTTGAGTGATACTTCAAAGCATCAACTTTATGTCTTGATTACAGAGGTCTCGAGGTTGTGAGTAAGAAGTCATGAAGGGAGGCCCTTCTATTTTTTTGTAAGTAAAAGAGTTTTTGTATGATCCAGTAATTGTCACATACTTCGATAGGCGGATTCGGATGAATTTGCTAGAATGCGAGGGACTCGATGCAAGTGTCCAAGGAGTCTTGTGAGTATAACTTTCGACTGTTCTAGTAGAATAACCATTGATCCTTGCACTCTTAGTTTTCTTGTGTCTGAACTTGCCCTACATAGTCCTAGGAACCAGGTCCATGATGCAGTCTTGTATAGTTTGGGATGATTCACACTAATGGAAATTCACATTTTCTATGTGCGGAGCAATGACTAACATGCGCTTTAAGAGTTATTAGCAAAATGTATTACCAAATCACTCTCCTTTTGCAAATTTGTTAATATTATAATAGCAATAACTATTATTATTGTTGTTCTTTGCCTTTTTCTTTTCGGGCGGGAGGTCGGGCGATGGCCGAATTGAAGGCGGCACGAGCAGCTCTTGGAATTACTCACCTAATTTTTGCGAATGACATCGCGATGGAAGCTTTGCCTAGAGAAACTCTTCTTGGCAAAATATGAATTTGATGGAGTCCGAAGTTTTTTTTGCAAGAAATTTGGATTGATTAACATGACTTGATACTTGCCAATAGCTTTCTTTTGCTCACGAAAGCATTTGAGACTGGTACAACCTTTGTTCATGCGACCTTATTTAAAACTAAGATTTCACATATGCCAGAGATTAGGCGAGACGATGCTCTAATTTGTGGAAACAAACCTTATCCCGAATAGGATGCTAAATTTTTCATCCAGTTGGTTTGTTATGTCCCAATGAAGAATTTCCCATCTTCCACTCCAGAAGCGGACCTTAATTCAAAACATAATCGTTTTTTGGGTAAATTTTCTTGATAGACAAGATTAACACACGGTGTTTGCCTGTTTTAAGCAACATAATGCTTTTTACCTGAAGTATGCCGAACAATATTAGCTTTGCTTATGCTGACGCAAGATAAACCCCCACATGGTCATAGAACACCATAAATTGTTTCTTGACTCTGGTCACGACAAATGTAATTGCCATAGGTAATGCACCCTTCTACGACATATGGGTGTACCAGCTTCCAATACTGCCACTCTCTCTTTTTCAAAAGAGAAACTTTATTCATACAAATTGATAATGCGCACAGATGGATCTAACGAAGTAAGGATGAATTAGAGAAAAACAACCGCATCCAAGTATTCAAATTAAGTACAACACTAAAAGAATGAAATCCACGGTAATAATTGGAAAAACAAGGACCTAAATAGAACTTTGAAAATCATCAGACTCCGTCTTTCTACCAGATGAAACAGTAAGTTCTAGAACAAACAAAAACAAGTAGGAAAAATAATCTAACATAGTTACTAAAGACACAAGGAACACCAAAATTTGTGTACTCTTCGGTGTTCTTTATCACGGGTCTCACTTCTTTGCCTTCTTCAGTACCTAGAAAGTCCAAATAAAATTCTCTTAGATAAATCCAACTGTGGATAAAGAGAAATTTGCCCATTTTGTTGCATATACTTACTCGGCTTCAGGTGCTGTAGCTAGTGGTGCTGCTGCTGGCTTCTCACCAGGTCCTTGTTCAATTTAGACAAGGGAATCAATTTAGAATCCACCTATGATACATAAATACATTTTCAGTCTACTAAAGTAGAGCTTGTAATTTTGCTAGCTTGAATCAAAACCAATTATGTTCAATAAATGCATGAGTTCAAGTATTTTGGACCCAAATACTAAATTGTGAGACGACGCCATACGAACTTGTTCCTTCGGATCATTCTTGAAACTTCACACTAATACTTCATACCAGTTGACAGCTTTAGATCATTCTTGATCTGCACATCACTGAACAAATATTATAGGTGAATGAGCCTTCGATCACTAAATGGTAAGTCAAAATACCAATGATTTCATTATAAGTAATTGCCCAAAACAAATGGTAAGTTGAAATACCTTCAATTATGAATGAGCCTCCGATCACTAAATCTGCATACTGGATATTTTCCGAAAGCTAAAGAAGACAATGACCTTATATATCAAGAACAACTTTGCCCATTTTATGAACCGGCTAAAACTTGAGAAGAATGGTAAAGGATAAGACAAAAAAAAGAAGATTACGTGTGCAATCCATAGGCTTTGAATTCCATTAACAATTGTAGCACCAATCCAAGACAAAAAAATGCCAACAGCACCTATCAGAGCCCAAACAAATCTTTCTTTGGAATACCCACAACTGCAGAAAATGAGACAACATAGTGAATACTCAGAAGAAGAATAAATCTCTGCATATGGGTGAAGCTCTCGGCAAGTTTGATAAGATAATAACTTATATAGAACTAAATCTTTACTACTCTAACAATCCTTTTCTAATGTCTATCGAAACTATGCCCCTAGTTAATCACTACATCATGTCAAATGAATATCAAAGTTGGTTCTTGCTGAATTTATAGCCCAACTAACAAAATTGGAAATATACAAAACATTTCTTCCAAGTAACAGCTGAGGAAATACAAAGGAAGATCTTTTCATATAAAAGGCACAGATGCAAATCCCAAGTCACAATGAACTCATACTACAATAGTTACCATATCAGAGAAGGACACAAAAAATATTTTATTCGGTGAAGGGACTTATTACAAGAGTTCTTCTTGACTATTTATGTTGCGATTGTGCATTGTCTATGCTTTCAAAGGGGGCTTCAGATTCATTCATCCCAGGATGCTGAAAAGAGTTTGATGACTCCTATATAAGAGAATAACAAATATATTTATATTTTACTAAACAATATGCCTAGATCAATATGTTTCAAGTAATCCCACATCAACAAAAGGCAAGTTGCACCTGGCTCAAAATGGTTTCACGGGATTGATTATGATACTCCAACATCTATAAAAAAATCATTAACAATAAATATTGCAATAGTGAAAAAAAAGTTCAAATAACACTAGAATCTAAAATGATTTCATAATAAGCACCTGACTAATGAATGAGGAAAATCCACTTCTTGGTGGCATGATGTGTGGTGATTGCATCTACGTAAAATAAATTACCTCATTAGCATAAAGAGGCATAGTAACTTGAATAACATGCAAACAAATTGATTGATCACAAAACTATTAAATACCCGACTAGGGACTAGACAAAATTGACTCATAATCCCCGATGGCATGATGAATGGTGGCTGTTGTATCCATATAAAAAATCACCAATTAGTAAAACATAAATACAAATCGAGGACAAAGATCAATATACCTGATTATGAAAATTTAGATTTATAGTAGGACCACCAATGTTGCTAGGATAAAGGGCACTTCAAAACTGATTTGAATTACTCGAATAATCTGGTAAATGAGTTTCATTATGTGTTGCTTGGACAACCAACCCAACGTTATAAAGTAACAAATATGCAAATTGGTATCATGCAACACAAGCGAAGAATTTAACTAATTATATTAACTAGAATAATATCACTCACCTCGACTTTCTATTTGCATTGGGGGAGTTCCTATCTTAGATTTTTTCTTCTTTTTCTCACTTGAGCTTTTAAGTCTTCCATAACTTATTCCCTTTCGTTTCCTTCAAATGGGGTCCGCTATCGAAATATCGCACAAAGAAGCCTCATTATCCTCATCATCACCAGCATCATCAGTCACAACCATACTTGATTTGTATGATGAAATTTCAGCCTTTGCTTTAACCATGTGCTTCCTCAATATTCTCATAGTATGTACATCTTCGGCTCCTAAACTCATCAGTTCAAAGGATTCATGTATTAACGTGGAAAATCAATTAAATTTAGATGGACCTGGTGACATTTGATGGAATTCATCATTCATAGTCCCTTCTTTGGCATCCTTAGTCCACCTTTTCAAAATATAGAAAGATGGAATGACTGTAACCATTGACATATTCACATTCAACACACGTAAGGCTTGGCAACACAACCACCCTTTTGATTCAAATAATTTGCATTCACAAGAAACTGAAAAGTCCGTAGGGTCAAATCTAACAACATATTCACCTTCAATCCCAATCCCCATACACTTGAGAGTATATAAAGAAATCGATCCATCAAATGTAGTACTTAAAATATGTTCAAAGAGACTTTACAAAAATTCTTCATTAAACCTTTCAAAAATGGTACGGATATATACCGAAGCAGCATGCGACAAGATCCCATTATTTTTAACCTTCGATTTGGCTGTCCCACGAAAACTATAATCATCTTGACTTTCAACTTCTCTCATATGCTTCGGTTGTTCTTCATAATGGTGGACAAATTCTACAAGAGACAATGTCTTCGTCAACATATATTGGAAGACATTGTTGGTATTCTCACTCCTTTGACTTGATCTTATACCACATGTAAAAGAGTCACTGTTGACACCTAAATTTCGATCGACCATTTAATAATAATTTGCATAGAAAATTAGGGATTAAATTTTTACCCCTAAACAAAAATATTAAAATTGCATAGCATATAGTTTAAGTTCATATAGGTTAGTTGCATTCCGTATCGGACCAGCGGTGACGAGAAAACTGAAAATTCATCGCATAAACCGAGCTCGAGCACTCGGCTCATTCAAGGGATGGGGGCCGAAAATCAAACGTCAAAAAGGCCTTGATTGTCTTAATTTGAGCTTAAATTAACCCATCAAGTTTAATTGAATAAAAGCCCGAATTAATTCAACCAACTTGGAATTAAATAAAAATTAAAGAATAAAGGCCTAAGCTTAAGCCCATTAGGACTAGGAAGTCCGGTCAATTAACCTAGAGTTGTAATATAAATATGTGATTATACCCTTCAATGAATGGGGTTCTGATAATTTTCATAGCAGAATTTTTAGATAGAGCACAAGAAACACACGGCCATAGAGAATCATCCGTGAGAGGAAGAGAGCAAGCACGTTCAAAGCTTCACAAAGAGCAGCAAAAAAGACGATAAAGAAGGAGGGGAAGAAGACAACAAGAGAGTGAGGGCCAAGCAGTGGATGTCACGATTAGAAGGAGGACTTTCGCTAAGGATTGAGAGGAAAAGAACGTGACATGAAGGAGTTTCTTCCCGACACCGTGATCCAGGTCTGGTAACTTTCTTACCCGCGGACTCCAGGCGAGCATTCAGCAACGTTGTTGTGTCCTCGCTGCTCTGGTTGACACCCAGTCGCTCCCCGACGAGTTTCTGAGCAGTTTATTGCCCTGCGCTATTGTGGTTGTTTCTCGTCGTGAACACCACCACTGTGAGTCTTCCCTTGGCTGCCCATCAGCAATCAGTCCAGCAAGTTTGTCGTCGGTCCAGTCCTCATTTGTTCTTTCACGACAGATTATCTAACATCAACCAAGATTCATGCAAAAAGCCATCCCATGCACAAGTGTGCTCCCTGGACGACACATTTGGCATCATCATCCCATGCACTTCTTCACGGGAGAAGGATAGCAACATCCACAAATCCGTGAAGTCATACCAATATCGCAATACCGGCGACATAGCAGGTTTCCTCGGCGATTGTTTTTTTCGTTCTTTTTGCAGGTTCTTTTGGTCGAGCACTCCCCCCCGCAAATCACACCGAGGAGCCCACGACCACACCGTCGAGCCCCAGTCACGAAACCGTTCGCCGCTCATCGCGATCCGCAAGCCTCAATCCGAAACCGAGTTCGAATTTGGAAAATATCTACAAATTAGGTAAGATCATTATTCGAATATTTTCCGAAATATTTAATTTCCTAAGTTTTTCGTTGTTTGAATATTTCGTTGATATTTTTTGGTAGATTGTTAAATCTTAGGATAATATTTGCGATATCTGCAAATATTTGAAACACTTAAAATTAGGAATTTTGCTTAATTTAGCAACGTATATGGACGACTATCCGACCTTGTCCCTAAAGTACGATACGCGGCGATACAGAAAATCGTTATCTTATCCATAATCACTTGGATACGATAATAGATTTATTTGCTTTCCAAATTTAAACAATCAACTTTCCGTCAATATCTATAACCCCATAGATATGACCGTTAGTTTGATTTCTTTGCCTCATTTAAATTTGATAAGAAAAATTTTGCAGATTGTGTGGATATTGATTTGATAGTGGTGTTTATCTCTTATTTAATTTTGTTTCTTTAAAAGAAAAGCCAAAAAGATTAGATGCAATTTGAATTGATTTCTTAGAAGATAATGTTGCATGTTTAGAATATATCTAGATAACTTTTTTTTAATAGAATAGGACAACCAAGATTTGCTAGAAAGATAAGATAATTTTTAATTTAAATTAGGAATTAGGGTAATTTGTTTCCTAGTTTAATTAGATATTTTTCTAACCTTGATAGTTCATTTCGGTTGATTTTAATTTCGAATTTTAATAAAAATCCCAAAAAAAGAATCACTTTAGGATAGATCAAATTATTTTCTCTACGATAGATTGCATGTTAATTTGAGTAATTTTTAATTCCGAATTTCATTTGAAAATACCAAAAATAAATTATTTGTCCGTCATTAGAAGTAGGTCATGTCATCGCATGACATGTAGTTTGCATGTTAGGCTGCATTAATCGCATGTTAATTTTTGCACGTCATTACATATAGGTTAGCTTTCATTTAAATAAGTGAAAGTCCTAAAAAATATTGAGTGAACTACTTGTTAATTAGAAATCATATTAGGATTGTTGATATGATTTTCTAGCTAACCATGCAGATGCTTATGTTGCTCTAAGGTAAGTAATTCTCCTAATTTTGCAATTTATTTAATGTTTTGATTATTGGGTGTTACTTTGGTGGTTTGCGCACCTGCATAATCACTCACATGCTAGTGACTAAGTTAAAATGGACCCAGACTGCCTGCATAAATATTTTTGAAAAGAAAAGGTACTAAAAGGGCGTTAGACTAGATCTAGCATAATCAAGTTTCCGAGCTTAGAATCTCTGGTTCGTAGAAATAAAACATATCTCCCTATGTTTTATTTAGGTTTCTAATCGACCTACCACAAATAGATTAGTGGCGACTCCAAGTATGAAAATTTTTGCATGTTAAAAACTTAAACCCTAAGTTGAGAATTGGTAGGGCTTGGGAGGGCCTGAGTTAAGCTTAGTCTTAATAATCCATTAGCCTGAGTAAAATTTAGGTCGTGACAGTCACGACCAAAAGCTGAACTCCATTTATGTCAAGGTCATATAATCTCCAAAGCCAATTGTTATTCTAAGTACCTTACACCTCTTCCATTTCTCTCCATGTAGCTTCAAATTCGTCCTCTGATTTGCATCTATACATAAGTGCTAAGAAATATTTATCCTTAAAATCCAGCTTATGGTAAAGATGTGGAATGTTTTTATTAGCATATTTCCCAATGTGCCAAGTGCATAAACGGTGTTGTGTATCTGGAAACACCATTCTAATGGCTTTTGCCATGGCTTGGTCTTGATCAGTGAATATGGTTTTCGGAGCCTTATTTCCCATAGACTTCGAAAACACCTCAAATAACCAAATAAATGATTTTGTAGTCTCGTCCAACAAAAATGAATAACCAAACAGAGTATTCTTCCAATGGTGATTAACCCCAACAAAAGGTGCACATGTCAAGTTATATTTGTTGGTACAATATGTGGTATCAAACATGTGCACATTACCAAAACAGTCGTAATGAAATTTGGACAAGCTATTTTTCTGAAATAAATTGGTCAATCTACCATCCTGATCTACTTGAACAACATAGAAAAACGTTGGATTTTGCATTTGCATGCAATGAAAATGGTTCAAAAGACTTTGACAATCTTCGCCACTTATAACCTTGGATCTTTCTGTTTGCAAAAAATTTTGGCAATCATACAGGATGAAACCTAAGTTTTTGCTTCCTCCGGCTTCATTTGTTAAAAACTTATATGTCGAAGTCCCCTTAATACCCGCTTTAATCATATCAACTAAAACACCCTTGCATGTGTCAGATATCATTTTTCCGCATCTAATCAAATACCTTTGATCTTCCGGTACAAATGCATGATTATGCTCAGAAACATAGTCCATGACTTCATAGACCCCATTATCAATCTTAAATTTGATATGAGCAAGACAACCACATCTAACTTCAAATCTCTCATATTTCTTTTCTTGATTAGATGATCCAACCGAATGCCCCTCACAATTATACAAAAAAGCCTGCCGGGTTATTTCACATTTTCTATTTTTAATTGTATTACCCTTTCTCACTCCAAATCCTTTGCCGATTGCATAAGCCATATATTTTTGATATGCTTCAAGTTCATTTGAGAAAACCATCCCTACTATAAACTCAAAATCTTTTTCCATATCACGCATCACATGTGCAAGATGGGAAGTTTCATGTTGCAACCAAATGAACAAAAAATAATTCAAGAAAAATAACATCTCATCCTTTACTTAATAAAGCAAATTATATTTTATGAGTAAAGAATTACCTCAGAGTCAGCCATTTAATATCTCTACAAGTACAAAATAACTGAGGTGATGAGAGACTATGAAGTTCCCTCCTAATGAAATACAAAACAAACATTTTTAGAACACAATCACTCAAACATTTTAACAACACAATCAAACATAATCAGCAGAATGTACAAGCACGGGATTTATTTAGGAAACCAATGTAGTTACTAAACTGCACATCATCATCAATAACGAACGGGAAATCGAAATTAACATCATTGGGGTTTAATCTCTTACTTACCGCCAAATAGGAAAAATCATGTCAATAGAGTATCATGGACTTATGTCTTTCCCTCATTGGAGCCACACCTAATTTTCCTTAGATAGTTTCATGTCTAGAGAAAAAAGACTCAAGCAAAGTTCATATCTTATGCATTAATCCACTGTGTCTAAATGAAGTATCAGAACAAGCTATTAAAAAACCAATAAATTTGGCAAATCGATCACCATGTGTATCGCAGAATGTCCACATTCTATACACAATTTTCAGGATCAACTATACTTTCACATTTGCTTATGTCGCTCCAAAATTCCTAACGTTGAATATTGATTCATTAGATTAGATATCCAGTGATTTTCAATTGGACAAAGCAGCAAAACCAGCCACCTAGACAACCCAATTTACAAGTTAACATCTAACAAATTCATTATGGCTGCTATTTCTAAGCTTTGAGTTTCACTAAGATGCAACTCTACTAGTACATTGGTACATTCACTCAAGACTGTGTATTGTTTGTAGATAAGCCCAACAAATAAATATAGTAGCCCCAATAAGTTGTAGTACATTGCTCGCAAATACATCCTATACTTTGGATTTCTCACAAGAGAAGTGATTAGGATATTGAATTTTGGCAATAAAAGGAAGAGTTAAAAAATTGCCTGTTTCTCCCGCGACAAATAAGCACGTTCAACAGCAGGCATTTCTTCCCACCTTAAAACCTAGTGTCACAGAAATACTACACCAAGGAATTATTAAGTTTTTAGTGCAAATATTAGTGGTACTAAACGTTGGAGTTTGTGTTATTGTCCACAAACTTCCAATGATATCTTAATGCTAATTAAAGAAACGATAAAAGTAATCACATATTGTGCATAGTGAATCGCATCATCAAACTTTAAGCAACATTTCAATGCATGCAAGAGATCCTGGATTATCATGTATGAAACATTTCAGGGACAATGAAAGTTGTTGACACCTAAATTTCGGCGCATCATTTAGTGGTTAATTGCATAAAAATTAGGAATTAAATTTTAGTCCCTAACAAAAATATTAAAGTTAAATTACATAGCATTTAGTTTTAAGAACATTTATCAAGTAGTTGCATTTGCATCGGATTGGTGGCGGATAGGCTTAACAAAATTTAATTGAACTGAAGTTAATGGACTCAAGTACAGAGGTTCTGAACCCATTGAAATTAATTGGATCAAGCCCATGTGAATTAAAGATTCAGCCCAACTCGTTATACCTTTAAGTGGTTAAGATCGACATGTGCGTTGCGCGTGTGTCACATTGGATTAGGAAATATTAAGAAAATATTGTGAAAATCTTTGGGGGCAAGATAAGAATATTCACGCGAAGGAGTGCACAAAGCTAGAATTTGGACATGATGGGGTGGAAATATTCAGACAAGGTTGTACCTGGTGATATACATTTGATCTTATCATATCTTCAAGGAGGGCACGTGGATTTGCAATATACGAGGGCAATATATAAAGGAAGGATGAAGTGTATCAGCAGATTTGGTCTTCTGGTATCTTTGTGCAAAGAAAAAAAATATATGAAGGGTACAAAAGAGGAAAATGGATACGGTCAGCAGGGGGATATATTCTGGGGAATATATTGGACGATCGCACGGGGGGCTTCTCTTCTCTCTTTTGATCAATAGCGTTATACACAACCAGAGAGAGAGTCATCCGTGAGAGGAAGAGAGAGAAAACACGAGAGCGAGAGAGAGGATCACGGGTGGACTTGTCCCGCCTCCGCATCCGTGTGGCCTCACCGCCGGGCCTTCACCAACATCGCGCATGCTCACGGCCAGACCTGTGGCCGTGAGTCACTGCTGCCCCGAAGTTGACACTGCCGTGCCCGTGTCGCTCATTCCAACGCCGGGGCTGGTTGCCGCTTCTCCCTGACATCTGCAACTCCTGCCGCTGCTGTCGCCAGCCCGCTGTTGCTACTATTCCGAGCGCACAACAGCACCACTAATTTCGCTGGTCCCGTAGTCCCGGAGGAACAGCTCAGTCCCAGCCTCGTCAAAGCAGCCAACAGCTTCCCAGACGTCATTCTTCCAATATCAGTGTCCTTCAAGCAAAGCCACAGCACTAGCAATCTTCCTGCACCAAGACGACGAAGCCGCACATTCGGAGTCCCAGCGACAGTCCAGGCAAAGTCTCAGAAACCCAGTGAACGTCCAGCAAACCGGCTCCAACGTCTCCTTCAATGAGGCCTCGTCGTGCTTGGTTTTGAAAGGTTTTGAATCACTCCCGAAAAAGCCAAAGAAAAGCATGGAAGGAGTGGTAGAATTTGTCCTTTCTTGGCTGGTGAAACATGGAAAGTTGACTGTAAGTCCCCACGAAGAGACCACGTGGAATTGAAGACAAAAGAAGATCGTGACTTTGCGGTTCAATCGAGGATCAACGGATTGTTACTCGTTACATTATCAATACTTCTGAATCCCTACAACGTATACTCGGCGTCCATTGCCTCGTTCTTCACCGCCACGGAGGCACCCCTTTGCCTTGTTCAAATGCTCCTTTGCAGGTGTCTAACAATTTTTCCGGTGATTCCGACGAGCTTGGTTTCGAGCCATAGCCTTCCCTCATCGGTGGCCGTAAAACTTCTTGCTGCCCTTCCTTTGTGAAGCCAGAGAAGTCCACACTACTGCAAGCCGCCGTCCCGCGGAGAGTCGCTGCCCGTCGTCGATCCGTCCGCCATCGGTCCACTCACCGTGATCCCGATCCGCCGCAAATTCAAATTTGGAAAGTAATTCGCAAATCAGGAAAAAATCTCTATCCGGTATATTTTCAAAATATTTAAATTCTTATTTTGAATATTTTGAATATTTCATGATTATTGCGTGATTAATTAGATACCTTAAGATAATATTTGCAATATCCGCAATATTCGAAAACACCCAGAATTAGGAATTATTCCTAATTTGGCAACGTATCTGGACGACTATCTGACCTTATCCCTAAGGTACGATACGCGGTGATACGGAAAATCGTTATCCTATCCATAATCATTTGGATATGATAATTGATTTTATTTGCTTTCCAAATTTGAACAATCAGCTTTCCGTCGATATCTATAACCCTATAGATATGACCGCTAGTTTGATTTCTTTGCCTTATCTGAATTTGAAGAATCTTGCGGATTGTGTGGATTGTTTGAATGTGATTGTTGTCTTCGTTTGATTGTTTTTCTTTTAAATAAAGAAAATCAAAAAATTTGTTAGTTAGATTTAAATTAGAAATTTTGCATACATGCTTAGGGAATCTTAAATACATCCAAGAGAATAAGATAATTATTTGATTTAAATTGGGATTTAGGGTAGCATATTTCCTAGTTTAAATTAGAAATTGTTTTAATCTTAGTGGATTATTTAGGATATTTAATAATTTCGAATTTTAATAAAAATCCCAAAAAAGAATCACTTTAAGATAGATCAATCATTTTCTCTAGTATAGATTGCATGTTATTTTAGGCATTTTTTTTATTCCGAATTTTATTGAAAAATACCAAAAATAAATTATCTGCCCGTCATTAGAATTAGGTCATATTGTCGCATGACATATAGTTTGCATGTTAGGTTACATTAATCGCATGTTAATTTTTGCATGTCATTACATATAGGTTAGCTTTCATTTAAATAAGTGAAAATCCAAAAAATATTAAGTGAATTGCTTGTTAATTAGAAATCATATTAGGATTGTTGATGTGATTTTCTAGCTAATAATGTAGATGCTTACGTTGCTTCGAGGTAAGTAATTTTCCTAATTTTGCAATTTATTCAATGTTTTGATTATTGGGTGTTACTTTGGTGGTTTGCGCACCCGCATGAACACCTCACATGTTAGCGATTAAGCAATAAAATGGATCCAGACTGCATGCATAAACATTTTTTTTGAAAAGAAAAGGTATCGAAATGGCGTTAGAGTAGATCTAGCGTAACAAAGTCTCCGAGCTTAGAATCTCTGGTTCGTAGGAATAAAACATATCTCCCTATGTTTTATTTAGGTTTCTAATCGACTTACCATAAATAGATTAGTGGCGACTCCAAGCATGAAAATATTTGCACGTTAAGAACTTAAATCTTAAGTCGCGAATTGGTAGGGCTTGGGAGGGTCCGAGTTAGGCTTAGTCTTAACAACCCATCAGCTTGAGAGCAAATTTTAGGTCGCGACAAAAGTAAAATCAAAGAAAGTAGATGGGCAAACTTTGTGATGTAAGCTTTATACCCAAATTTACATATACAAGAGAAACGAAAGGCATAGTTCGAGAGAAACGGAGGGCCCTAATTTTCAGTGTTATAAAATGTATAGATAAAGTTACATGACCTTATGCTTGTTCTTATTGATAATCAGCCGCTCATCGATCACGAAACCAAACTGCAAGGGGGAACTCAAGATTAAAAAAAAAGGCTAGTTATTCAAACATAATTAGATCTACACTTGAATTGGCTACAATTAACAAAAATGACGGACGTGAACATAATTAGTTTGTACTTCTTACTTTACCCCAAAAAAAACATAATTAGTTTGTAGAAAATAGACTAATTGATGCACTTAACAAATAGAGTTCAATAATCTCAAAGCATTGCAATGAAAAGATCCCTTTTATATTTTTTAAGATGAAATCCAATGAAGAGACAACCTATGATGCTTGCATCTATTTTCTCCCACACAAGTACAAAAATGGTTGTCTGTAAAAGTATCCACAGATTGCACTCAAGAAACATGCGTGATGTTTTTTCAAGCAGAATTAACAGAGTGTAAGAATGAGCATAGGCCACATCTTTCATTTAGCACAGAGTCATAACAAGCACAAACATTATCACCCATTCACCAAACGAACCTCATTATTTGACAAATTAAGCACGACCAATCCGACAATCTGTCCAAACGCAAAAAAAAAAAAATTCTGTGAAGACGAAACAAACTAACAGAGGAAAAAACATAATAATAGCAAACCTATTGATGGCGCAGTTTGTCACAGAGAGTCGAGCAAAGACGTTTCTTGGGACACAGAGAGAGGGGAGGAGGACGAATCACCAATGGGGGGCTTCGAAGGCGACGGCGTAGGTGGAGGTGGCCATGTGGTCGGGATCTGAGCCACCGATCTTCACGTTAGGGAAAAAACGGGAATAAGTTCAAGTCATACAAAACCCTAACCTGAGAATGGGACTTTGGGAGGCAACGCGGAGGCCGAGTCGAAGCCTGAGATTGTCAAAGGGGCTTCGGGAGGTGACGGCGGAGGCACGGTTCATCACAAAGAGCCGAGTGGAGCCGTTTCTCAGGATAGAGAGAGAAGGGCAGAGCATGAATCACCAATTGGGGAATTCGAAGGTGACGGCGTGGGCGGAGGCGGCCGTGTGGTCGGATCTGAGCCACCGATGGGCTCCGGAAGGAGACGACGCAAGCAACCAGCGGAGGCGGAGGTGCGGTCCACAAAAAGAGCCACCCCGGAGAAAAGAGAGAAAGAGCATATGGGTTTTTTGGAAGGGGGCGGCAGAGGCAATCGGCATAGGCATGGCAGTTCACAATCAAAGGAGGTGAAGTTGCGAAGGAAGGAAGAGGAGGTTGGGAGCGGGAGAAGTTTAAGCGGAAGGAGGGAGGGAGAGAGAAACCAAGTGAAAAAGTGAATATTTGAGCAATAGCGGCGAGGGTAATGGAGGTTTAACGAAGGATGGCAGAGAGAAGGGAAATGGTCAGATTTTTTAATAAATCTTATTTGTGGGCCCGTTTGCTAGGTGTCACATGCTCATTGAAGTTGTGTATTACCTACATGGAGTATTCCACACACGCAACATTTTCTCATCATGAAGAGATTAGCGATTTAATGTAGAGACACATACTTAGTGTTCCCAAAGCCACTTTTTCTCGCACATATTAATAATCCAGTTCTATATGTTTAGTTCTTGCATGAAATATGGGATTAATCTTCATATAAAGGGCACCAATATTATCATAATCTAATTTTGACATACTTGAGAGATGAATACCTAAATTCTCTTCAAAGGATTGACATCCAAGTAATCTTTGCAACTATTGATGCTGTTGCACAATATTCTGAATCGGTGTTAAATTGAGCAACTAGGTTTTTTGCTCTCCATGATAATAGTTACCACAGAAGAAAGTATAAAATCTAGTAGTTGATCGTTAAGTCAAGAAGCAACCTCAATCTCCATCATAAAAGGTAAACAAGTCAAAAGTTGACTTGGACAAGAGTCACATTCCTCGGTTGATTGTGCTAATGCGCCTCACAATTTGAAAATGACTCACAGTAGGCTGGTGCATGAATTGATAGACAAAATTGACTGCATATGAAATATTGCCCTGAGATTGTAATATATTGAAGAGCTCTAAGGATACTTCAATATAGTGTAGGATTCGAAAATAATTTTGCATCGATACTAGAATGAGAGCTAGTGGCCATAGGCATGAAAACTGACTTGTAGCCCTCCATTTGTGCACGTTTAACAATTGACAAAGAATATTGTTGTTGGCACAAATAAAGAGCAACAAAGAATATTTTAACCTCCAAACCCAGAAAATAGTGCAAAAGCCCCCTTCTATCTTCATTGCAAATTCGCTACTCAATGTAGAAATGTACCCATCAAGTAATTTTGGAGACAATCATGTTAATATGCCTTCCAAATTGTCTTTCCAAATATTTCTCAAAATTGAGAAAACATGCATAAAAGTTAGATTTTTGCCGTAATGGAAACAATCGAGTATAACATGTATAACCATCCACAAATCAAAAAACCTTTGAAATGACATTATTGGAGTATTTCCACACAAATCAGAATGTATCTTTTCAAAAGGTTTAGTTGTACTAGATATGAGAAACGAGGATTAGACGCTCAACCCATTTGACTACTACCACATACGGTAATAGGTTATTCCAAGCAGGTTTGTTGAACCTGTTTGAAATTTTGTAGATGAAGGATTGTTGTCAATTGTGGATGTCCCAACCTTTAATGCCAAGAACCTTCATCCGCTTTCTTGAACCCGTTTGAAAATAATGCTTCTTTTGGCACCTTCAGGGTATGTAGGTCACCTTTGCAATCTCCAATTGTTAGAACCTTCCACGTTTTTCTCTCCTTTATCACAAAATAAATGGCAAAAAATTTAAATTTTAGAGGATAGTCAGTTTTAAATTGGCTCACTGATAATAAATTTGAGGAATAGGTAGAGCATTTTTTCATGTCAATGTTCTCTTGGCCCAAACTGAGCATCACAAACATGGGAAGTTTTAAGTGAGTCACCATTCAAACCATAATGCTATCTTTCCAATTATACGATTGTAAGTTGAAGAGGTTACCTTCATCTCCAGTCACATGATTTAAAGCTCCAATATCAGTGAACTATTTCCATCAGCGCAGGAAACGCGTTTGGCACATATAATGGGAGGAAAGACTAATTAAACCAATTAAAGCAATCTTAAGCACCCGTCCCTACTTTTTACATAATTGACAAGAAACGACTTTGTTTTTGTTGCTTTCACAAGCTTGTTGATCTTGCTTTGGTTGAATTGTCGCTTTTGACACTGCAACTGCATAAAATGAGCCGGGAAATTTTTCATTCTTAGACAATTGTGAGGAAATGCCTTTCCGGAGAAGAGAAATGATTGTTGCTAGAATTGTTTTCCCTTCTTGGCACTCTTAAAATTACATCTCTGACCAAAGAAAGCCATCCCTTGTTGAATTGCAAGGGAACTTTTATTTGTCAACTGACTCTCAAAACTTTGTAGTTGCAAAATCATATTAGAGAAGATTAGCATGGGAGGCTTCAACATGTAAGTAGTAAATGAATCATACCGATCACCTAAACTGTTCAAACAAAGAGACCCTTCTTCTTTTCCTCAAGAGGACAACCGATAGCAAATATCTCATTAAAATATCTTTGAAAAGTACCAGGATACTTATGAAGAGATGAAAAATTATCTCTATGACATTTTTGCATTTGTAGAAAAATTAAAAGTTCACATTCCTCCAATACCTTGGCAAAAATATTTTGCAATGCTAACCACACCTCAACAAATGTCTTCAAGTTTATGTTCGTAAAATTCTGCACGTGTCAACGAACGCGTTGAACAAGTAATACAATGATGAGAAGAGTATCGTCCCACAGAGATTGATGATAATAAATCAATTAAATATTAAAAATAGATTAATTCTAAAATTTATCTAACAGATCAAAAAAATAATTGAGAACAAATAAAAACTGACAATTTTTAAAAACGAAATTTTATAAACTAAAGACAGATAATCAATCAGGTAAAATATGTTAGAGCATCCGATTTCACCATAACCACTAGATATGAATTTCAGATCATTATGCATACATGAACAATATCAAGCATGTGATAGCGGAATTTCCTAATCTATTTACTATCCTATCTCTAGGTATAGTAAACCTATTCAGTTTATCAATTCACTATATTTCTATGTGAATTTAAATAAACATAAGCACATTAAAATTTGTGAATATTCCCGATTTACAATGAATCTTTTGGACCACCTTATCACTGAAAGCTACACAAATAACATGGTATATTTCTATCCACATTCAATTCATGGTTATATATTATAACGAGCAATTGCATATTATCACTTCTCAGTCTCAAACATGCACATAAGATCATTCAAGTGGTGGCCAATCACCTAAACGCATTAAGCACAATAATATATAACTCACATGAATGAAATTACTTGCAAAGCATAAAAAGCATGAAATTCATATCATCATGATTAGGCTACATCGTAGCTCTAACAAAGCAAATTAGAACATAATAGAAGAAGAAACGAAAATAAAAATTAAATCAAACATCTTGAATCAAAGAACAAGAATTCTATCACCACTTTTGTCTTCTCTTCAAAATACTCGAAAAACTCTCAAAACACTAAAAACAAAAACAATCTCTCTCTCCCAAACTCATCCATGTTCCCCCAAGTTATCCTATTTATATAATAACATTCAAGACTCCTCTCACAAGGTAATTACTTCTTTTTTGCATAAAATTAGGGAATAAATCGTAGAATTCCCAATGTGATATCCACCTTCTAACTCTTCTCTGGGTCGCATATTCCTTTCCTTCTTTTTGCCATATTTTCCTTATGTTCTCCATATCTCAATATTCTGCATAAACAAGGAAATATTAAGTAAATAAAAGGAAATCCAAATATATTCTAGCAAATATTGCATTATTTATTGCCTAAAGTAGATAAAATAATTCTATTTTTATAGAGTTATCAGTTTACTACTTGAGGAAGAACTTCTTCAGAGAGTGTTGCAATGATCCATCCTTGCAGAAGACGATCTAACATTCTCCATTGTAAAAACTCTGGATTTGTTGCTTCCTCCTGAACTTCAACTTCTTTTCCAAAATTAGAGTAGGTGATTATTTTTTTCCCTTGATTGATAAATCATTGCCTTTATTCTTTATTCACGATCATTGTGAAACACAATAAAAAAGGCTATTAAACCTACATTAAAATTGATATAGAAAAGTATTTACATGGAGTATGCGTGCACATAGCATCATCTAGACTTCTAATGTATTCAAATAATAAACAAACGGAGTAAAATAATATATAAAAAAATCTGTATAGTATGCAAATCTTTTAGATAGTTACCTTAGTCAAACAAGCACATTTTCCCTTAAAAAAAGATAGGCCAAAAGGGCCCTAAAAAACAGCTAATTGCCGTGACCACAGTATGGCTGATCTTAGTATGATTTTTGGCCAGAAAAATAAATCTCAGGTTGAGATGTGGTAAATAGTGAATGTGATTGTTCTTCTCCCTTGATTGATAAATCATTGCCTTTATACTTTATTCACAAATAATTGTTGTGAAATATAATAAAAAAAATGCAATTACCACTAGATTACAATAGATATAGAAAAGTATTTACATGGAGTATGCGTGCACATAGCATCTAGACTTCTAGTGTATTTAAATAATAAGCAAAACGAGTAAAAGAACACCAAAAAAATTTCTGTATAGTATGCAATTGTTTTAGATACTTACTTTAATCATACGAGTCCATTTGGCCCTTAAAAACAGCTAATTGCCCTGACCACAGCATGGCCGATCTGAGTATGGTTTGTGGCCCGAAATATAAATCTGAGGTTGAGATTTGGTGAATATTAAATGTGATATTATTTCTTCCTTGATTGGTAAATCATTGCCTTTATACTTTATTCACAAATAAAACGATCATTGTCGAATATAATAAAAAAATGCTACTACACCTAGATTACAGTAGATATATAAAAGTATTTACATGGATTATGCGTGCACATAGCATCTAGACTTTTAGTGCATTCAAATGATAAGCAAATGGAGTAAAACAATATAAAAACAAAATCTGAATAGTGTGCAAATATTTAGATATATAGTTTAGTTAAACAAGTACGTTTTCCCTTAAAAAATGATAGGTCAGAAGGGCGCCCTAAAGACAGCCAATTGCCATGGCCACAGTATGGCTGATCTGTGTATGGTTTTTGGCCAGAAAATTTAATCTGAGGTTGAGATGTGGGAAATAGTAAATACTCCCACTGTTGTTGTTATTAAAGCCAAGTCAAATTACAGATAAAAAGTCAACCATTATCACAAAAACACCCTCGGCCTCTGCTTTACAAAAGTCACACAGACAAACACAACTTCCCAGTTTTTGGCTGTAGCGTTGCAGCCACTAGCCAGCCTGAACCGAGCATTCGCATAATGATGGGTTTCTCGTTGTCTGATGTTTTAGAGATCCAAAATAGTTCTGTTTTATGTCGTGCTTCCCTCTGGAAAATTCGATGCATTTTGGGAAGCCACAAGATCATTTCAAGTCACATTGCCTAGTGATTACTGTGATCCTTGAGCTCGTCATTTGGTTGAGGAGCGCCAATGAGAGTCCTAAACCTCGTAAGCAGCTCCTTTCGATGCTTGGTGTATGGGGATTGCCTAGTTTCGGCTGCGAGAGATGGTGACCTCGTAGAAGCCAAGGCTTTGCTGGAATGCAATCCGCGCCTCGTGAGGTACTCCGCTCTCGGTGTTCACAACTCCCCTCTCCATTATGCTGCTGCTCAGGGCCACCATGAGGTAAGCTAATGATCTATCCCATTTTGATTCGGGAAATGATCGATCTCATTTCTTGTAATTACGGGTTCTTGGAATTGCTTCCTGATGGTGCTTTGTTGTTCCGTTGGTTTAGATTGTTTCTCTATTGCTCGAGTCCAGGGTGGATACTAATCTGAGGAATTACCGTGGTAAGGTGATGTTGATCTTCTCGTCCTCTGGAAATTCTACTTTTTACTCCATTTTTTATTTGTTCAGGTTCACAGGAAATTTGATCATTTATGTGGCCTGTAGAATTAAGTGCTTTTGTGATCAAGCTCAATTACAGTTTAGTTTGACTTCTCTTATGCATTGAACAGACAGCTTTGATGCAAGCTTGCCAGTATGGTCACTGGGAAGTTGTTCAGACTCTAATTCTTTCTAGAGCTGATGTGAGACTCTACAACTCCTTCCATGTACACACGGTCTGTTAGCTGACATAGACTGTCTTGATTGCTTGGCTCTTAAACACAGATTCACAGAGCGGACTATGTCAATGGGGGCACTGCACTACACTTTGCTGCATTAAATGGCCATTCTCTGTGCATCCGCCTCCTCCTTGTAGATTATATACCAAGTATGCAAGATCTCTTCAATGTCATGAGGGGAAAATCAGAAAACTTGGAGTCTATTGCGGAGTTTGATCAAAGGTTCTTCCCAGTTAAGTCTCTTTCACCCTAGGATTTTCTTTTTCTTTTTACCCGTGTCTTACTTATGCTACTCTGTATTGCTTGCTGGAGTGCCCTTTATGAGGTCGTCAACAGGGCTGCTGATGGGGGCATAACTGCTCTGCAGATGGCTTCGCTTAATGGCCACTTTGAAAGCGTGCAACTTCTCTTGGACTTTGGAGCTTCTCTTTCTGCTGTTAATGAGGATGATGGAACTACCATGGAACTTATAGGTGATTAATGTGACTGATGAAACTATTCCCTATTTCTACTCTTCTACCGCAGAACTTAATTTGGTGTCTATTTCTTTGTTTTTGTTATCGAGTATGTTTGGTGTTAGTGGTGGCTAGTGGCACATCAAAATGAATGTTCAATTGGCCTCTCTTCTTTCTTTTCCTGCGTCTATGACATTGATTTCAGGTTACCTTGCCTCCTCAAATATTGTGTGCTTATAAACTGCGAGCTGCTTCATCACTATGCAAGTGCTGGAAGTACTCCCCTTCATTATGCTGCATGTAGTGGAAATGAACAATGTTATCAGGTACCTTCTAATGCAAAAAATATAATAGGTAAACACAGAAACATTAACTAGAACTTATCTCAGCATCAGCATAGCACTAAGAACTTATCTCAGCGACTCTGCCTTCTTCACAGTTGAACTCCTTTGATGATTGCTCGCTCATGGCACAGAAATTGGCTCAAGGAAATCCTTAGCGGACAACCAGATGGTCCGCTGCAAACTCATCCTTCGCCTTACATATCTCTTTCTTTGATGAGCATTGTCAACATTGCTAGGTGAGTAGGATCTAAACTTTTATGTGCACTACCATCATGCACGGAAGAAGCCTTGACCAAATTGTTGGTTTTCTTCTTGTATCTCTGAAAAAAAAAAAAAAGCTTTTTCGTTCGTATGAATTGTGCTAATTTTCTGCACAAATTGAAGTCCAGATTATGCAGGATTCTAAACCAATCCTTAACAAAGCAATATTCTTTCGTAACATCAATTCATTGGATTTTTCTTCTCTGTGCCATAGATGGCGTATCTTCTCAAACCTTTGTTCTCTGCACCCATATGTATGAATCCTCTGATTTTGCTAAATTTCTGTGTACCCACTTATGCGTCAATCTTTGCTATTGGCTCTTTCACTGAACGTTGACAATAGATGGTGTTGGCGGTGTAAAGATTTGACCTTCTTCTCATAAAACCCTTGCCATCATGCAAGTAAATGGTTTCCTAAAACCTTAAATGAAATATTTAGGTGAGATGATGAAAAACCATGTCAAGTCACTGTAGTAGTCTCTGGCCAAAAAAGTTACTTCGTTATTAAGCAGGAATGTTATAGTGTCAACACTAAGCAGAAGGCGAAAGCCTTGCATATTGCCGTGATCTGATGGCAGTTTATGATTTTGTTTGTGTTGAAAACAAACGCAGAAAAATAAATATAGAACACAAGGATTTACATAGTTCGATCACAATGTGATCTACGTTCACGGATGAGGCAAAACAAGATTTCACTATAATAAAAAAGAGTACAATTTTCAGAAGTTGAAAAACGATTTAACAGAACCTCTCGGCGCACAAAACGAAAATCTCTCTTAATCAATGAAAAACCTCTAGCCGAGGTATATATAGGGCTTCCCAAAAAAATTTTCTCGGGGG
Source organism: Syzygium syzygioides (assembly GCA_031216285.1). Classification (NCBI taxonomy): domain Eukaryota; kingdom Viridiplantae; phylum Streptophyta; class Magnoliopsida; order Myrtales; family Myrtaceae; genus Syzygium; species Syzygium syzygioides. The sequence continues at coordinate 1,376,582 of CM062244.1, forward strand.
CTATGCCCCCGAACCCTCCAAGACATTTATTCGCTTACTCCAACTTGAGCGAACCGCTAAAGAAATTTGCTCACTTGCTCTAGGTTGAGCCTATAGGCCAAATCCGAAGCAAGCGAACTAAATCTCAATTTTTTCTCCATTTTTAGATTGCACAAAAAATATGTTGGGTTGGGTGATAAATCAGACCAAGTACATTTGTCACGCCCCAAACCTTACGGACACGCGACATCTCGCTATGGTCGTTATGATGCGACGTCCCAGGACTCGTCGCCGACCCTTCATTTTATCTTTTAATTACGCATGCAGAAACGAACACAACAATCCCCGGACAAATAACAAATAGGGATAGCAAAGGAAAATAGACATAATTGAAGCCATTTTTAATATTCACTTGATTAATCCCTGGGAACAAGTTTACAAGCCCACTCCGGGCATTTCCACAAAAAGCCAGCAAAAGACAAAGGCCAGGGTTAATCTACTTCATCAACAGGTCGAATTCCAAAAAGATAGCTTCCAAACACCCCGAACCAAACTAGGTGCGCCAACACGCTAAGGGCCTGAAAAAGGGGTGAACAACAACAATGAGACGAATGTCTCAATAAGTTAACGCCTAAGCCCCGCTTAGGAGGCCTACTTGCACGGGGGTCCCTAATCAGGCAACAGCACATTATTAAAGAACCACAGGCATCCTTACCTCGCCTTGATACACACGTTGATGAAATGCATATGTCACATACTCGAAGCATTTAGCGAGATTTTCCATGCATTAATGCAACACAGTCGCGCGTGTCTCGATTATAAGGCAAAACGCGCTTGGGCACGTCCCATACCATGCCTAGCAGTTTTTACCTCATAATCAAGCACTATGCATCACACGTATTCCAATTATTACGCCCCCTCGGGGCCACTACACATCAAGCGATCTGCAGCAAGATGGCAGTCTACCGGTATAACCGGGCTCCGTTCCGCTCCGTCGGGCACGGCTACGTCAAACGATCTACAGTAAGACGGCATTCCAATACGGCAACATCAAACGATCTACAGTAAGATGGTATCCCGTAAGGAGCATCAAGTCCGGCCTCAGGCCGCGACAAGGCATCCGGATATCGACACTCCAGATTATCCCCAGGCATCCGATAAATCGAGTATTGTCAAGCGATCTACAGCAAGACCCCGATAAATCAGGCATCGTCAAGCGATCTACAGCAAGACGGCTCCGACGTGTGACCACACGAGCACACAAGCATTCCGGCCAATTATTATCTTCTCAATTAGCCCATACGTTCATGAATAGTGCTCATATTAATGTCATGCAACAATATCACAGGGTCACACATACAACAGTCAATCAATTTTTCAAGCTTCGACGTCAAACCCGAATATCAATCACAAAGTGTCATACTCATTACTTGGCATAACAATAAAAAAATAATTAAATGCCAAAAATCTCGTAGACTTTCTTAAACATTTCCGATCAAAACAACTTATCATAAAAATAATTTTATACGACAAATCACGGCACAAACGCCCACATTCAAACTAAAAATCATAATTTGAAGTTATAAATTCTCCGAAATAATAAATAAATAAATTCGGAATTTAATTATTTAATAATATTCGAAAATAATTTATTTTCCCAAAATTCAAAATATTTTCTCGAATCGAAGTAATTCAAATCATTTTCTAAATACGCCAATTTACACGGCAAAATCCAACATTGGCATCCTAATTGACGCTAGAAAATTTTCCGAAAATAATAATATTTAATTTTCGAAAATTAATTAATTAATAATAAAATAATAATACTTAATTCGGAATTAATTTAATAACTAATAAAATAATATTTAAAATTCCGAAAATAAATGATTTAATAATAATAATCAATAACAGTAAGCTAATCAATAATTTATACCCTAAACACAATTAACCAAACACTAATCCATAATTAACACATAATCCTAACTAAACAAACCTAGTATTAACCTAAACACTAATTAAACTACCCTAAGCAAGTTTAACACCCTAAACGAGGAATTAGGGGTTAACTTACTCGGCTAACGCCGGCGACGACGCGAGAACTACAGTGGCGGCGAGGGCAGTCCGCGGTGGTTCCGGTTCGGACACGGCGACCGGCGAACGACGGCGAACGGACAGCTGCTGTGTTGGCTGGTCAGGCGCGGCCTGGGCTGTTCCGGGCGGAGCTGGCGGCTGGTGGTGGTGTCCCGGCAGCCGGGACGGCGGCGGCGACGTCCGGGACGGTGGTGGCAAGCGGCGACGGGCGTCCGGCGAGTGACGCGACTCGCGCGCGGCTTGGGCGAACCGGTGACGAGAGGCTCTGGGCAGCCAGGGGCGGCAGCGACGTGCGGAGGTCGAGCTGGCTGAACGGACGGGCAAGCCGGTGGGGATGATGCACGGCGGCTGCGAGCTCGGGCGGACGAACGACGGGCACGCGAGCGACTCGAGCGGTCCGACGACGAGCAGTTCTAGGGCCACGGCGGTAGCGTTGCTCGGCCAGAAGGGAGCCGGGATGGCGGAGGCGCGAGGCGACGGCGGGTGGTGGTTGGGCTGATCGCCGGCGAGCGGGCGGTCGACGGCGCAGCAAGCAGAAACCAGAAGCAGTCGGCGTCGGGGAAGCCAGCGAAGGAGGAAGAAGGAAGAAGGAGGAGAAGAGAAGAAAAAAAAGAAAAAGAAAAAGAAGAAAAGAAGAAATGATGGCTAGAGGGGTAGGTGGGGGAGGAATGGTCAGACACGCAAGGGAGGGAGAAGACCGGCGGGAAACGGGGGAAAAGGAGAGAGAGAGAGAGGGGTCTAATCGCAATAATTGCGATTCAATGGACACGGTTTAAATCCGAAAACGATCCGACGATCCCGAAAAATCCTAATTAATAATTTTAGGATTTGGGTAAGATTGTGTTAATAAAAACACACTGCGAAGGTAGTCTACCGGTCCAAATTCGTACCCGGTCAAAAATTCACTTTTCACATACCCTGGGTAATATCGAGGTTGGCAACAATAATATCGATACCGTTCAATTAAATTCGTTCCGGAATTCCGAGAAATTCGACACCAAAGTTTGGGTTCTAAATAACGACCAAATTCGATCGAGTGCGTTTCTAGCGAAATCTCTAATTTAAAATTTAAAATAACCGAGAGTGATCAGTTCCCGGGTGAGATTTTACTATAATCACACTGACGAATTACACGTTTTATAAACCCCAAAAATGGATCGAAAATCGGAATGTCACAACATCAAATTCAAGACATATTTAACAGCTTGGTTACATGCCGAGGTGGCGAATGATTTTCAAGTGGCAAGTAAGAAACCCAATTTTCCCCCCTTTTTAACATTTACAGAGAATGTGGATGGAAAAGGAGCAATTTGCACACGTCATACCAAGAAACCTGCGTGGTTTGCCTAGAGAGGAAGTGCTCTGTGGCTGCAGAAGGTATACCAAGAAATTTAAAGAACTGTCCTCACGATTTCTCTCTCACTCTCTCTGTTAGTGAATGAGTCGGGGCAATATTTCATTGTTACCTGAATATGCCGACAATTTCATTGAATGGTACATGCTACCGATGCAGGTTGTGGTCATCAGTTCTGCACTAGGTGTGCCCTGTACTTGTGTCCTACTACGAGCAGTTCCGTCATTGTTCACGGTCCTCCAGGCTCTATTGCATGTCCCCTCTGCCAGCACTGCATTGGGCCTATTTGGTTCAGCTTTCAAATGCTGCTTTAGGGGTCTAAAGTTTCTTGTGCAAATATGAAGTTGTTTAGCAAATTTTTTGGGAAGTTTTGAGGAGATGCAATTGCATCTCTAAAGCTTTCCAAAGGCCTTTGACTGAATAAAGCCCATGAGGAGTTTTGAGAAGTTGCATTTTTAGAATGCAACCAGGCACTATTCATCAATGTTCATCGCGCACTATTCATTGTTTTTCAAGAAGTTGATCCGGCGGCTGGCGACCGCTGCCTGAGGGCTAGTGCCCCGGCGACCGCTACTTGAGGTCGTGGGATCTCAGGCGTTGCCTGGGTCGCGCGACCCAAGAAAGCATTTCCTGGGTCAGGGGACCCAGGCAATGCCTGAGGTCTCGCCACCTTAGGTGGCGGTCGCTGAGGTTGGATGACACTGCATGAGGTAGCCGACGACTAGATGTGGTTGGCGATGGTGGCTGGCAATGGTGGTCGGTGGCCAGCTTTTTTTTTTTTAATATTAGCAAAAGTCTTTTATAAATAATTTTTATCAAATAGTATTTAGGTCAAAGTTGCTTTCAAATGTGATTTTAAAATATACATTACCAAATACTACTTGCATTTTGAAAAATCCTTTTAGCTCAAAGGTCTTTGTATTTTGCCAAATGCATTTTTCAAAAGCTGAACCAAACAGACCCATTGTCTCGTTTGTTAAGCTTCCAGGTACAAGGCCGGTTGATAGGGGAGATCACGAATGCGAGCCCATCTCTTGCCTTCTGCACATGTTATGGAGCTGGGCCCGAGACAACTTTCTTGGAAAATCGATATCGCAAGCCAACTTTCCATGGCATACGAATCTCGCTGCTGAGATCATCTTTCCGTGCCTTTAGATTTCGCAAATTATACTCAAAGAAAATAAACCCGAGACTTTGCTTGGGAGCTCCAAGCACAAGTCCTCTAGTTCCTTTCTCTATTGATAGGAAACTGCGGAATCACCTAAGGAGGTGCTGGAGATTGGCCTTAAGACAATCAGGTTATGATCGGTGAGCCGAAGAACGTGGTTTTTGGCGTACAATTAGTGTGTAGCTACTACAGAATAGTGGATGCTGGAAGTTCCAGGGCAATCTTTTATTTTCCAATTAAAGTACAGTAAAGCATATAAAGAATGCCCAGTATATAAGGCTCTTCTCACTTTCTTTACCTGTAAATCAGATTTTGCTTGAGATACTAGCTACAAAAGTGATAACGCTGTAAATACCTAATGTTTATGTCCTAATTGCTGTTTTTCCAGTTTTTTCTGCCTTTATCGACGGAAACATCTCATTCACTGTTTGTACATCTTCTAAACAAAACCTTTCAACACTTGTAGATCCATCTCTTGGTATATTAGTTAACGCTATCTGTAGTTTAGTCCAGATGGTCGTGTTTGCCCAAAATCAATGTTATTAGTCCTTTGGCGATGCGTCCTTTTGCTTATTTTTAAGCTTTGCTTATCTCTCTTGGTAACGCATGATTAATCCTTTCTCTCTCTAAATCTTCCTTCAACAAAAGCATCACTCACCATAGAGACATTTACATTATGTGCCGGATAAATCGAGATTTCAGGCAGTTTTATCTTTCATGGCTATTAAGTATGAGAATTAAATCATGCTAGAGACCTGATACTTAGATCGGTTATCTATCAAATTGATTTACAAAATAATGCGACGCTATACTCTGTTTTAGTCCAAAGACTTCTATTGAGAGTTCGAATGTAAATCGCATATTCAAATATCTGGCTCTAGTTTGCCACATGAACTAAACCACGTCAGCACAAATAAATCTGAACGAACATTTTTTAGCATTTCAAAATCATCCAAGATCGTTATGCCCACATCAAGTGTTTGTTCTTATCGGATAGAGATCCTTGGTACGACATTGAAATGGTGAACATGAACACGTGAACTCCCCACTCAAATCTTTCATAAATTCCTCGACTTCTTGAATGGGAGCTTTGTGATTGCAGCAATTTCCTTGGTTTCCTTTATCTAGGCGATCAGTAATTCACCTATGTATTAATGACATGTCCCAAATCGTTGGTGTTAGATTAACGTGCAGTCTCTCTAAGTTGTTTCCTGCGCTGCACGTGTTTGCATGGTCTACTCGAAAGTGGCCGATTTTAACACCATTATAAACACTAAGCTCTTCTTAAACTCGTTCTGCTGGACTATATATTCCTTCAAGCCTGAGGGGACAAAAAGCAAGAACTGATCTAGGGACGCATTTATTCTCCAGTTTTGCCGAGAAACCTATGCTCAAATTACTTGACTTAAAGGTAAAAGGGGAAAAAGGAAAGCAAAACCCTAGCTCGTTATATATGATACTGCGTATTGGCTATGAACACAGACCTCATCTTCTACCTTGAGCTCAGTTTATTCATTTTCAAGCATGTAAATAATACAAATTACTTGAATGACTCCTTTCGAGCAGTCACTCTCTCGCCCTTTATTCAGAGAGAAAAATATAACGAGAAACATCATAACAAGCAACTTCGGGAAGATCTCTTGAAAATTTTGCGCTCCTCATGAACATACATTTACTTTCTAGATATCTAAAATAAAATAGAGATGGCCGCAAGAATAATGATGAATCCATATGAAACTTGTCTTAACAAAAGAAGTGATTTCTACGTAGCAACACAGAATCTACAAAATTGACAAGGTTAAAGCTCAGGAGGAATAGATAACTTACATTAAAATAAGAGATTTGATCAAGACATAAATTAAAAATTTAAATAAAAACGAAATTAAGAACGGTCATAAAAATTTAAAAATACCTAAAAAGCCTTGCAAGGTCAAGAAAAAAATTTTAAAAAAAAATTATTATAGTCTTCAGCTCAAGGAAGGATAGCACCATCAAGACATTGATTTAACACCCACTTTCCATTTCTTCCTCTTGACCAAGAAAGAACAGAGGTTCTTTCCCGTGATGCAAAGTTTTCTTGGTGTTGGCCAAAAACAGACGGAAGATGAGACAGATTTGAACAAGGAGAGGATCAAATGGGTCTTCATATCTCATGCCAAAGCGTACCTGTAACTTGGGTGACTCTGAAGTGATGGAAATGGGAAAGAGACGTGCTTGATGAAGAGACCGAAGGAAGCTCGTTATATAGAGAAGGAAACAAATGAGGAAGAAGAAATAAATGATGAACAGAGATCACTGACATTCCCAAATACGTGTATAGCTCCACCAAGTTGCAAAATGAAGTAAAGAAATTGAAAGAAAAGGGAAAAAGAAAGCACACCCTCTCTTGCACTCTGCATGTGGGGGATTTTCAGTTCTAAGCAGAAAAAGAAAAGGAGGGAGTGATGTGAGAGAAGGTAAACAGGGAAGTACAGAAGTAGCAGTGAGAGTGGATATGTGACATAACCATCATCACTTATTAAACGCATCTCTGTCTCTGTCTCTGTCATCTGTTTTCACATCTTTTACCTTGTAAGTCACGTTAGTTCGAAAGGCATAAGAAGTTATAGGGACTCGGATTTTTCGAATTTTGAGGGGAGGAAAGAAGTTGCGAATTTTCAACCCTAGCATGGGGCTGTAATGAATACGGTATCAGAAGAAGATGATGATGAAGAAGAGTCAAGATGCAATCCTTTGCCATGTCCCTTTCGCTTATACGCTTCTCTGTGTATGTGATCTGATCTTCTTTTGTTTGACTCGCTAGTTACTTCACCTCTTTGGCAATTTGTCTTCACCTCGATCATCTATAGATTCTTGAAGGGAAAACCAAATGCATCGTTGGAAACCATTCCCGACTCTCTACGCATGGACAAAATAACCCTTTATTTTTGCACAGATTGCATTCATGCCATTACGATGGCATTGAATGTTCATACTCTTTTTCAATCCACACTATTGGACACTTTATATCATCGTTCATCTTGCCCTTTCAATATGAACGGACAATGAGGAAATTCTTATTTCGAGGGGCACGAGGTTGGGATTTGGCTTATTAATCTCACCCCTTCAATTATGTATAAATTCAAATAAAACTTTCCCTCGTTACCATGCTCCATTAATTATTAAAGGTAGCTTATTATGGAAATGATGCCCTATATTGTCATGTTTGATTTCAGAAAATTAGTCAAAATTTCCATTTGGGTCGTGCGCCCCTTCCGTTTGTAATAACGTTGCGTGTGGTGCACCAAAATGGAATGGAAGGAGAGGAAATGGAATGAAAAAGAGAAAGGAATGAGAATTCTGGTTCTTTTGTTTTGGTTATGCAGGCACGGTATGAAATTAAAATTGAATAATTTAATTGTTAGAAAAAACATTTTGGGAATGGAATGGAATGAAATTGAGATTTCAAGATAATTAAGTTAGGTTTTACTATATAATAAAATCAATTCTGTAAATACAATTGTGTTAAAGTGGTATACAAAAATTATTTTATAGCTTAACTTACCAATTTGCTATTTTAAAATCAGGAATATATTAAGTAATATAAAAGAAATAATTATTTTTATTTAGTGTTGCAATATTCTTTATATTATCGCCGCCGTTGCCGCCGTCGTTATTATTATTATTATTATAAATAATCCACAATATCAATAATGGAAAGTATAATTAATTTAATGATTTCTTGTATAATCTGATATCATCAATTAATATTATAATAACAACTCATAAGTTAATTATTACTAAGCAACTGTGTGGAATGGAATGCTCATTCCATAGTTAAAGCCATGGCATGACCTGGCAGTTGGTAACTTCTTCCGCGCGTCAAGTTTGGATTATGAATTCATGAAAATTCATATTATTGCAACGTATGATAGTTCTCTTTTGTTCATTGACACCCAATCACTAATCGATGCATGTAATCTAAAACTGCCATGTGTTGCTTGACCTTTTCCAATCTTAATATGCAGACGATTCCACGTTTGGGTTATTTATTATGATTTCGACTCGTGGCTTATATAAGTCAACAAATTGATTTAAAAAAAGTTAATTAATTTATATATTCAATGGATATGAACCCCATTGCAAAACAATCCATGTTTCGCATTAATTAGGCTATAACAATCAGTAATCACTATATTTGCAATTGTTAGCCGATTTCAAGGAGTTTTGTGAAAAAGCAGAAAGGAAAAATGACCACTCCATATTCAAGTGAAATAGCAGAATAGGTGAGAGGAAAACGTTCTTTTGGCCTGTGAACTAAATCGACCTACTTTCGCTCGTATTGGCAATTCGATTGGCCATGCACGCACGTACTCGCACCCCATGCCAAATGCTGCCAACCAAGTACGCAAGAGTCCAAAGCCATGCACAAAAGCAGTGAGCAGAGAATGCACAGATACAGCTAAAGAGCACAGCTTCTCCCATGAAAGATCTCCAAACTGGAAGAAAGAAAAAGTACTTTTGGTCCCGATACTTACGAATTGGGTTGTGTGTTAAACACTGTTTCACACAGTATTTGAGGTTGGCTAGACTGGGCAAAGAAGATCTCTTGAAAATTTCAGATGTGAGAAAACACAAAAATTCAGCTTTTTCAAGAAAGCTGGCCGGATCGAGACAAATCACTCCCTGTTATTTTCTTGGGTGCGTGTATCATCTTCGTTTCCACCTTTTTTGTCACCACCCTTTACTTTCTGAAAGTGAGAAAGAGGAAGCTAGGGTTTCCTAGCGATACGGCGCTGACTATTATTCGTTGGTTCAGTTTTTGAGTGTTGGAGTAACTTTTCCGTACCTTTTTGTGGTGATTTCTCTGTTGCGATTTTGGTTTCTGTGATTTTTTCTTTCACTTTTCCATTTATTTTTGTCGTGATAGTATTTGCATGACGAAAAATTCAGGCTTGACTTGTGACCCCTAAGTTTAAATGGCCAGTAATCAGCAAACAAGTGTAAGCCGTCTCACTTATTTCTGTGATTTGTAGTCAATTAAAATGTCAAGCAGGAGCTGTCAAGGTGATCATGACATGTTATGGTGTATACCTCACGGGAAGCAAGTTTCCGACTAGGCTGCCCCGTTTGTTTAGGTTGTTACACTTGACAAGCTAATATAATTGCGTTTTTTATTTTAATGTATCGGTATCTGCACGCTTAATCTTTCAAGTTAGAGAAATTATTTTTTTCTCTCATTCCATTGAATATCCTTGTATTTTACGTCTCAGAGTCCAAATGAAATAGTTTAAGGATTTACTCATGTCAAAGTGTTTTCATCATACAATCGGACGATCGTTTTAAATTTGTTATCACGAGGAAAGGCCGTGATTGTTTTGGTATTTGCCCATTCCTTTCTTTCTTATGTTTTTTGCAGGAGCATCTTCACTATTTTCTTTTGTTATGGGGTGGGGGGTGCTGGCCCTAGACCTAGGAGCATCTTCACTATTCAGTCAGCTCTAAATAATCTTAACTATTACACACGTCACAACCCTCCTGACGTGACAATACATAGTCAATTCATCATCAGACTCTCTCTCTCTCTCTCTCTGGTTTGCAGCCTAAGTACTACCAAGACACGAAGATATACACAACAGAGAAGGCTAAACTGAAAGAGGGAATGCTCCATGTTAAGACATTTGATCTATGCCTCTGCATGCATGCGGGACTCATTTCTTATTCCACCTTACAAATCAATGCTCCCTTTGGTGCCATCTCTCTTCACTCATTTCTCCTTCTCTTTTCGGTCCCATCTGTCTGTATTTTCTTTTGTTTATTATTCTTTTTAACTGCAACGAGCTACATTCACTACTAGGGTTATGGGTAATTAATGGGATTAACCATCCGCTTTCGTGTTCGTGCTGCGGGTTTTGCAGTGGGAGAGACATTCATTTCGCTCAGACTAGGGAGGGCATGGAATGGTCAGGTGATGCGGTGAAGTCCTTCATTGCTTTTCATTGCTCTTCATTGCCAAATGGCTATTCTGAGCTATGCAGAGGGTTGCTAGGGATGGAATGGACCTGAGTTATGTTTGAGGTTTTACATAATTTTATTGGCGCTGACCTAACAAAACTTAAACGAGTGTTCAATTCGTGCTTAAGAGACAATCTTGAGATTCTATTTACAAAATCTTATTCATTTCAGACGATTTCATTTGGGATTTACCTATTCATTTACACAAAACCTAAATTTGGTGGGCCATTTACGAATTCATCTTTTACTCTTTTAGAAACAGTGAAAAACTTACATAGTTTTGTATATCACAAAACGCAAAATCAAGTATGATTTAACAATATTATATAGCAATCGCTGTTTAAGTCGATTCTCTCATTTGGCGATTGTCACGTCTTAGAACTTCACTTCCCAATTCAAGCTTCGTTCATATGGTATTATATTTTGCTATTACATAAATTTTCTCCTTAGACACCGAAGGGCATGCACAAATCTTAAATACATAGCAATGGTTACAAATCTAAGATATTATGACATACTCGGTTTGGTAGGAGGTAATATACTTAATTATTAATACGGTGCGGGTTTCAAGCAGGATGGACCAAGTAATTGAATGGGCCAAAATTGTAATCGAAGCGTGACTGAAAAGTACATGGGATGGACCAGATTGAATCCATTTTAAGTCTGTTGGACTCCCAATCATTCATAGTTTTAGAGGTTAACGGTCCATTCGGTTGTCAAACGGAGCCATTAATTCTCTTTCTATGAAAGGAAATTGATACAAAGATTTGAGTAGGTCCTTAAAAAGCTCAATCTTAGTCTTTGTCCGGATCTCGAGATTACTGGAATGTAAAACTTCCAAAAAATATTCCTTTTTCCTGAGGAATTAAAGGGTGGGGGATAGGGCATGCGAGCACTGGCACATAAAAACAAGAAACGTATCTGTAGAGTTCATTGTCACTATGTATCAAACGAATTGGCCGCAGAGCCCCCTATCAAAGCTTCGGCTCCTCTCCTTTGGTGAGATTACATCTTAATCGAACATTAAGTATCTAAGAAAAGCCTTTGGTATAAGAAAATTGATGCATTTGTTGTGCTTATTACGTGCTCCAATAGTCCTAGACAAAGCCCACACTTTAGCACACTATCAAGGTGATTGCGCAAGTTGGGTAGATTTTAGTCTTGTGTGAATTGGAGCAACCTTTGATCACAAAGTTCGATTTCCTCAATCATCCCTCGATTTGTGGAAATCTCGGTTTGTCCGCGGCTTTGAGTCAGGCTTGGAGATAGCTCCGCTTACATCCAATTTGTGTTCGATGGTTCAGCAGCGGTGAACTTGCTCAAAACTAGCAGTGGTTACAATTAAAATATGTTTCAAAACTACAATAGGAAACTCTTCTAATAACTCACTACAAAGTTGTTGACGTTGATTCTCCCTTCTCACTCTTTTATCTATGTCGATCGGCAAAAGTAAGGTCGTCAGAGAGTGTCGTCTTGATGTATTAGGTTCACTTCATCTTTTAAAACTCTATTATTAGATTTTTGCTATATGAATTTCATCCCTGTGATAGTAGATGATTCATTCTATATGCGGCACTAATGCGAAGCTAAATTGGTATCAATATGCTTTTGCCAAAGTGGCTTCTAAACCCAAGTAGCCGCATCAAATTCTAGTATAAAAATTGCTTGACAAATGGTTTAGTGTATCGATCACACAAAAAAAATGAAGGTTTCGAGCAATGGGTAATTGAAATCAACGTGTAAGGACTTGATTGCAAAATTCACCAAAGCTTAGTGGCCATCAGTGAAATTTATTCAACTCAGCCTTTTCTTTTGGATCCTTTTAATTTCAGAAAAAAGTTTTCCGTGTTTGGCATTTAAGGAAAATACCAATATGTTTGAGGAAAAATGAAATTATTTTCAGAACAATAGTTGCAGAAGTGTACGTATATTCTAAAAAATATAATAATAACATGTGTTCCGTAAATTAACAATCCTTTTGTTTTTAGCAACCGAAACACCAAAAATCTTAGGGTTAATTTCATAAAAAACTCTAAACCAGTACATCGTGATAAATTTATTGAAAACTAATTTTTTTACTATAAAAAATCTCAAATTAGTTCACCTGTGACAAATTTACTCCCTGATAGTTTCTGTTAAATTCTACTGTCAAATTACTGAGTTGGATAATACATGACAGTTGATAAGGGTACCAGTTTAGGGTGTCAACCTCCATTTGTCACATACGTATCAATTTGTGATTTTTCGTAATATTGATCCAATTTAACGGAAATTAACAGAGGATAAATTTGTTACAAATATATCAGATTAAGGTTTTTTATGGTAAAAAAATTAGTTTTGAATAAATTTTTCATAGATATACAAATTTAGATTTGTTGGTGCACCAGTTAAAGGTTTTTGTGGTATTAACTCAAAATCTTATTTCCAATCTACAAATATTATTTCGAAAAGTCGTTTTCTGTTTTTCGTTTTCATCATGGTACATTTGACTTCAAGACTGAAGAGCACACGTGGAAATTGGTGAGCCAAACGCCAACCAGACATAACCGATCTTGAACAGGATTGTGGCAAGGATCATAGCTTCCCAGGGAGCAAGGACTGTCCAAAATGGTGCTTTTCTTCTTCTTCTTCTTTTTCTCCTCCATCTCTGCAACTTCCACGACCACATCTCAGCCACCATTCACTCGCCCCTTCACTTCCTCTTTTCCACTCGCATTGCATGCTGCCACCTTTGTTCAGGCCTATTTCAGCGACCCCCCTGCGCCCTCGAGATACCACGACCAAGAAACACCACAAAATCGAGGAGTCTTTGCTAGCTATGAAGCGTTACTTGTCTCCGTGTTCCGTTTCTTCTACCAGTTCAAGCCCTCTGCTTTTGGCATCCAAGCGAGTCACTCATTGCTGACTGGTGAATTTTGGGAATGTCAATGAAAGTCTGATGGGCTGGTGAACAGTGTAATCGAGAATGTGGCGTTGTGTTGTGAATTATGGGCTCTTTGCCGTTTGGTGTGGTATGGTGCGAGATGGATGAACTCGTCGAAGTTTGTCGATCTAGATGTTAAAGAACTGATCTTTCCAAGTTCGAACTTGAAAAGAATGAAACTTTAATAGACTTTTTCCCGTTGAAATTTGATCTTGTTGGTTCAAAGCAGAGGAAATGGAATTCGAGGCTGTGTCTAGCTTCATTTAATAGGGACTTGCTTTGGTTTTTGTCTGACTTCTTGTTGTTTCTCTTTTTATACTTGTTGTGGATAATAATCAATCGAATCGGATAAAATAATTGGAATGAAGGAAAGAAAATTGAATACCGTATTTACGTGGTTCGGTTCGAATATCGAAACCTACATTTATAGGAAGAGTAGTATGAAATTCTACTATACAAGCAAACAATACAATAGACATATAATCACTTGAGTACTCAAAACACTTTCTTGATATTTTCTATTCTTCAATTATACTTAATAATTCATTTAGTGTTTAGTTTCTCGTAATTTCTAGTGAAATCTCACTCAACGAATTAAATAAATTTTACTCATAAGAATTTAACTTGCTAGAATCACTAGGATAAAATTACAACTAACAAACCCTTGCGAGAAGAACTGTCTTCTCCCGGCTACCAAAGGACTTGGCGCTCTCTCGGCCACCAAGGACTTGGCGCACTTCCGTTCCCTTCGTTCGTTCTCTCCCCTTTTATAAGAATAGAATTTGCCCGAAGACAAATCAAGCCGCAGCTTCGGCGCCTCCCTCGTTAATTCTCCCGGACGTGGTCAACAGAGGGAAATGATTACTTTTCACTTCCCTTCTTCTTCTTTCTTCATTTCACGTTCACATTTGTCAAAAGAAGACAAAACGCCAGGGCAGAAGGGAACGCATTTAATGTAAAGTGAGCCGCCATCCTCTTTCCTCCACTGATGGCATGCCCGCACATGACCATGTGCATGCATTAATGAAGGAGAAGAAAAATGGACGAACATGGACCTTCTTTCCTCTTTCTTTGACCCATGCAAAGACTGCCCACAATTGCAGTTGCTTCATACGCGCCAACTCCCACGACTTGCTCCATTAAATGCTAGCTTGTGCGTCCGCTGCTTTCTTTGATTTTTTCGCAGATCTTCTTTCGGCGTCCAACGCCCATGCAGTAGGGACATTTCAGCTTTGGACTTATAAGGCTATTAATGGATCATGTTCATTTAACTTGTTTAAATTTGAGATATATTTCAATAATATTTATCTTGGCTCAATATTTGAGTCAAGTTACAATCACTTTAATGAAAATCTTGCTGCTATTCTCCCACGGTCGTAATGGACTCAACAACTAGAGGGTGCTGCCAAGTTCAAGCCACGCTTAAACTTTGTCATAATCGTGAACCTCATCAGAACACTAATTTCATCTGCATAGTTAGCTACTCCACAAGAATTTTCCGACATAATTTCTTGTATCACAGATAAAGCAATATCATAATTACAGTCATATATGACATAAGGTCAAACACGCACCTTGTCAAATCTAGTAGCTGCAACAACTGTCGGCTCTACAGGTTCCATCTCATTACACGAATCATTCGTGTCAATTATTCCGTTAGTACCTACTACCTCAGGTGTTTCTGGTTGCAACTCCACCTTGAGTTGAACACCATCCAGATCCGTATTAACACTACCATAAACACTCATAGTCAGAAGTACTGAAAACTCGTCAAATGTAATTTCTCTCCTGTCAATAGATGAATTTATATCCGAGCATCACAGTTGATAGCCCCACTCACCTCGTGCATAGCCATGGAATATACACCTTGCCCTCCCATTGAGCTTATCATCACTCGCTTGAAAATAACACGGCAACAAAACATTCTAAAAAAATTTAATAATTAGCAATGTTACCTGACGACACTTCATTGGGAGTCCGATATTCAATAGTAGTCACTAGGGATCTATTCACCGGGTAGCTTGCCATATTAAGTGCATCTGCTAGAATTTTCCTAACCACACCAGCACTAGAGATCATTTTACAGGCCGTCTTTAGTAATTTTCTGCTCATCAATTCTACAAATTGTTGTGGTTTACTAGCATCGGTGTGGTGTTTGACTATGTCCTCCTTCATGCAAAATTTATTTATCAACTTCAAGCAGAAATCCATGCTACTGTTAGTCCACACATGCTTGATCGACTTACTTGTCTCCACCTCGATCAAAGCTCTCGATCGCATGTTCCTGACAACAACATCAAACTTGTGCATCTACACAAATACCCAGATCTTCCATGAGCAGTCATTAGACTCTTGAACAGATGCATCCGACGTCTTCAGGGCAAAACCCGTTACTGTCTTACCTTGAAGTTCATACAGGCCACTACGCTTGATTCCTCTCATTATTACTAGGGCACCTCAGACAACCTTTAGAACTTCACCTTTTGAAGAATACCTGTAGCCAGCTGAATCTAGGGCATACAAGGAAATTAAGTTATTTTTCAATTCTGGAACATGTCTTACTCCAGTCAATGTCCTCATAATACCATCATGCATTCTGATTTTAACATCACCAAGACCTACAATATCGCACTCAGCTTTGTTCCCTAACTATACTTTACCACTACCCGTGCACTGATAAGTAGTAAACTAGTTTTTATTTGGTGTAGCGTGAAAGGAACAAGCAAAATCCATAATCCATCCATCAAATGACGAATCCTTAGTGACAGACAATATACAATCGACACAATCAAAATTATTCTCAGCTACAGCTACAACATCTGTAAACTCAATTCTAATTTTCTTATCCTTTTCATCTTTCATCTTAAGACAATTTCTTCTAATATGCCCACTTTTGCCATAGTTCCAACAGACAAACCCACTAGTCCTAGACCGACTACGTCTTTTCATGTTTATACTACTTCTGCTAATATGAGTACTAGTTCTTCCTCTACTCTCACCTACTAATGCAGCAGGCACAAGTTCACTAGATTCTTTTCTACGAATGTTTTCACTCAGAATCAAATCGCGAACCTCATTAAACATCAAGCTTCTTAACCCAGAGGAATTATTGACAGTAGTAACAGTAATATTCCAACTATCAGGCAATGATGATAATAAAATCAATGCATGTACCTCGTCTTCAAAGTTAATCTTAACCGAACTCAATTGGTTAACAACCACATTAAATTCGTTGATATGTTTAGCAACCAATGTACCTTTGCCCATTTTTAAGTAAAATAGACGTCGCATCAAATGAATCTTTTTGATCGCATAGCGTTTTTCGTACATATTCGACGGGACTTTCATCAGTCCCGCGGTGGTTTTCTCCTTCACAATGTTAAACATGACATTATGAGCCAACGTTAGCCAAATAACCCCCATCGCTTATCTATCCATCAATTCCCACTTAGCATCTTCCATCGAATTTGGTTTCTCTCCGGATAGTAGTAAGTGCAGATTTCTCTGGTATAGAAAATCTTCAACCTGTATCTTCCAGAAAGCAAAATCTTTCCCGTTAAATTGGTTGATTCTCACTTTTCCTTCTTCCATCGTTACTAATTCGCTTCAAGTCAGTCAACACTGGCTTTGATACCAATTATTGCGGATAATAGCCAAGCGAATCGGATAAAATAGTTGGAATGAAGAAAAGGAAATCGAACACCGTATTTACGTGGTTCGGTCCGAATTTTGAAATTTACATTCACGGAGAGAGTAGCATGGAATTTCACTATACAAACAAGCGATACAACGGAGATATAATCACTTGAGTACTCAAACACTTTCTCGGTGTTTCTCAGCCTTCAATTACACCAATAATTTACTCAGTATTTAGCCCCTCACAATTCCTAGTGAAATTTCACTCAAGGAATTAAACAAATTCTACTCATAAAAATTTAACTGGCTAAAATCACTCGGGTAGAATTATAACGAATAAACCCTCAAGAGAAAAACTGTCTTGTCTCAGCGAACAAAGGACTTGATGCTATCTCGGCCACCAAGAACTTAGCGCACTTCGCTTCGTTCCCCCTCTCCCCTTTTATAAGGAGAGAATATGCCCGAAGGCAAATCAAGCCGCAACTTCGGTGCCTCCTCGTTAATTCTCCTGGACGTGCACGCCAATGGGAAATTATTACCTTTCACTTCCCTTCTTTTTTCTTTATTTTCCCGTTCACATGGCCTTTGTCAAAGAAGACAAAAGGCGATAAGGGAACACATTTAATGTAAAGTGAGCCGCCATCCACGTTCCTCCATTCATGGCATGCATGCATTAACGAAGGAGAAGAAAAATGGACGAACATGGACCTTCTTTCCTCTTTCTTTGACCCATGCAAATAGTGCCCATCATCGCACTTTTCTTCATACACGCCAACTCCCACAACTTGCTCCATTAATTGCTAGCTTGTGTGTTTGCTGCTTTCTTTGATTTCTTCGTAGATCTTCTTTCAGTGTCCAACGCACATGCAGTAGGGACATTTCAGCTTTGGACTTATACGGCTATTAATGGACCATGTTAATTTAAAAGGTTTAAATTTGAGATATATTTTAATAATACTGATATCGTAATATAGATGCTGAAGCAGCTTTGTTAGGAGCACTGAAGTTACTTGACCGAGCATGAATTTGAGGCATTGAAAGACCGTATTAGATTCAGGAGAGTTTCCTGCATAATGTTACCCTTCCTTTGTCCCAGCTTTCAAATTCTCCAGATGATTTTCTCACTTTCGGTGAGGTCGGTCTGCGTATTTCCAATGCTCAATTTTATTTTAGCATAGCCGGTGTTTTTGATGATGCATGTTCATGTTATAATGTTCTAGACATGGATATTCTGCATGATTTTGCATCATGTTATGCGTCAGATACTCCTTATACCAAGAAGTAGATAACAACATCTACTTAATTATCCCTTTGATTGGTTATGCTTTGAGCAAAGAATGGTCGCCCGTAATTAATGGAGCTTATATTGGTTTCTTAAGTCTTTGTAACAAGTACAGATGTATTACGTATACGTGTAATTGACATGAACTTAAGAATGTGAAATGTAATTTCTGAAAATCAAAGGATATAAAGGGTACTTATACTTGACTCACACGATGTAAAGTTTACTTTTTCTTTAAATTTTTGTATGTTTTGTTTTCGTTTTACTTTTAATAGTTCCAGAAAAAGGAGAGGATCACGTAGTTATTGGTACCCTTGATCTTTGTCTTCCAGCGAAATTACAGGAAAGAAACCAGATGTATGAAGAACTTCAGTGAAAACTCTGCTGCTAGTTGTATATTCATCTTTAACTTGCCATGACCAAGGTGCTATACATCTCATTGGTAAACTGTCAAACAACTTAAGAGTGAAAAGGTGAAATATGTGTTTTCAGTGACGAGACTTGTTTTAGATTGTGAGTGGCGATATATTTATGTAGAGATGAAATTCAAGTTCTATATGCTATTGAAGCTTTTAACATCGATGGATTAACAGATAAGTTTTTCTAAAGATAGTTGTGAGGAACCTTAATATTGTAAATTCTAATCAAAATGCTGACGCATGTCAAATATGATTTTGTTAGCACTTCTTTCAACGATGAATCACCTCTCTTTTTTTCCTTCACAGGGGATTGAGGCTGATTTTGCAAGGGCATATCCAAGCAATGTATGTGCTACCAAGGAACTTCACAGATATGGACTCGGTTATGCAATTGTTTCAAAAGCAAAGATCGTTGCTCAAGAAGGGGGTAACATAATTTTATCTTGGCAAAATCTGATGCAGCCTGGTGTAGGCTACTCGAACGTAGGATTGGGAGAGTGACTTGCACACGTGGAACAGGACGAACAGTAATTACAGTCCTGCGCAAGCTCGGGACAATGGATGTAATTTTGTCGATACAGATCGGAATGACCTGATTCCAAAGCCAAATGAACAAAGACTTCTGGATTAACAATTTCTCTGTTTTGAGTTTTCTCAAATAAGTACTATAGGAGGGACATAATTGGGGTGGAAGTGGACGGATGTAAAGGGACAGAACAGAGGAAAAGATAGAACTTTAATGGTTGCTCTTCTAGGCCTCCAAGGAAGTGGATAGGGCATCGATTCTTCTAGGTCGATGACTGCAACTCTTCAAGGATGCAGATTTGAAAACCTCTGATTTTTCAAGGACGGAGTGAAAACTCTTCTAGGTTTTCAGGAGTATGAACTCTTCAAGGTTCAAGATAATTGCTTGACGCAAAATTTTCATTAATCAAATTCGTCTGTCGAATACATAAAGTAGATGGACTTTTATAGTCAAAGAAAAAACAAATGAAAAGACTCAAGCAAATGAAGAGACTAAAGAGCATTAAAGACCCTAGAAAGCATAAAACATTAAAGAACTTAGAAATTAGAAACTAGATAAATGCCCAACGTTTTCTTGATCATCCCAAAGTGTCTTTTCGGCTTCCAATGTATATGGAAAGACAAGGACTTTATTGTGGCATGGACTCGCGGATGAGACTCTTGATCTTTGAATTGCGTCCCTTCGATATCTCCAAGACTAGTCGAGCGTCTTGTTGAGCTCGGATGTGGGTTGATCTCCTTGATCGAGTGAGCTCGTCTTCGATGCGGGTGGCATTATCAATTTGGCCTGCATCAAAATCATATTGTTCTGACAAGGTACTGTGATGCATAGATAAAGAGTAAACGAAGCAACAGCGAATTAACTATGTAGTCATTAAATGCAGAATCTACGAACTGAAATTCTTAATCTGACAGTACATTACATAAGAACACAACAACTAGCAAATGTGCTGACTTGATCATGTAATTCTGACTGGGTTTCTCCTAATTCAGTGTATATATGGTCTTCCAGTTATCCGTACATTACTGTTAGTCACTGGAACTCCCAGGAACCTTGGTACATCTTAGAACAGGGGCAAAGACTGAATATCTTCCATAATCCGTATTTTAATGATGATTCCCTCCGTCTTTGATTTTTGCTTGGTGGAAAATTTAAGTACAACAAAGGATACCAACTATAAAATGGGAAGGGTTAATATTTTTGTGAGTTTCCTGTTCGACTATACTCAATGAGTCCTTATATTTTGTTCTGAGATTTGGCTCGTTCGAAACTCGATTGACGGTTTAAGCTATAGCCTGTGTTCACCTGACCTGCACTCTTTTCTAACTCGTGTTCACCATTCATTACTATTAGTCACTGGAACTCCCAACGAATCTTGGTGTATATCTTACATCAGTGGCAACTACTGACTTCCTTCCACAATCCGGATTATAATGATGATTCTTTGCGTCTTTGATTTTTACTTAGTGGAAAATTTAAATACGATGGAGGATACCAACTACAATATGGGGTTGAAGGGTTAATACTTGTGAGCGTCTCCTGTTCAACTATACTTAGTGAGTCATTAAATTTGGTTTTGAGATTTTCCTCCGGAATACGATCGATGGGTTATGCTAGCCTGCTTCACCCTACCTGTACTCTTTCTAGGCTGCTTTGGCTGTTAATGGGAGTCGTCTAAAAAACATTGTTCTTGATGCTGGAACTTCATTTTCTGTGAAAAATCGCATTGTCATATAACCTTCACATCTTACTGTTGTTTTGGGTGGCATGTGTCTTTGTCATAAGACACGACATGGCTGGCATTCATCTATCTTGGTGTTAATATCTTTCTGTCTTTTCCAGGTGTAATTGATTTGAATGTCATGTTGCTGCGGATGATGAACTGGCTAACAATTTATACACGAAAGTTGACTTCATCTATGAAAGTGACGAACTTGCATTGCGAGCTAGATTTCTTGGATGGCCTCCGAGAGTCTTTTTGTGGAAAGTTCTGCCTTCCACCTATGAATTATAACCTCCCAATGGGAAGTTTTCGTAAATTAGTCAAGGTATATTGCAATTAATGATCAGTCATCCAAGGGCATTCAATGTCATTCTTACGGACCTCTAAACTCTGTTCTATCGACAAAAAAGTTGAAATGAGGGATTTCAGACACTTGCGTGAAATCTAATACTTTATATTCTTCGTCAAGCAATGTCTATTCATCTATTAAAGCTTCTATTACTTTTCATATCTGTCACACCCCAAAACCTACCAAGATAGGGAATGACACGGCCGTCCTTTCGCCCAAAGGACGCAGCCTCAAACCACCCAAGAGTCCTAAAGACATGTTCTATTGGCTGCTAAACAAAGAACCTGAAAGATATATATAAGATAAAGGGTGAGCTACCACGGCTCAGTGAGTAACATATATCTTCTATGCGGATCGAACAATCACTATGCAATAGTATAAAAAAATATCGCAGCCCATAACTCGACTCAATGTACAACATAGCCAAAAATATCTCAAAGGTATAATAACTTTTCAATAAAAATCATCCGTATTAGATTACGCAATAAATACTCATTTCTCAACAATAGCCAGCCATCAATGGTCTATCCATTGAATAATCTCATTACATAACACGTCAATACTCATTTCTCAACAATAGCCAGCCATCAATGGTCTATTTATTGAATAATCTCATTACATAACACGTCAATACTCATTTCTCAACAATAGCAAGCCATCAATGGTCTATCCATCAACCAATCTCATGCTCGTCTTCAAACTATGGTCAAGTTTAACGCCGTGACAAAGGCGACCAAGCTTACCCCTCTTGGCAAGGTCTACCACCTATTATAAGCCGGCGGTTCGGCCCAGAAGGATATCCTGACAGTATGCATACTCCCCCCTCACTGGGTTCTCAACATAGTACTACGAGCAGCAGCAAATTATAACTCAATCCATAATCCATAATCAACACCAATAAATCCATTTCACAAAACATTTCGCAACAAGAATAGCCATCGGCTAAACCTCTTCACAAAACATTTAATATAAGCATTCACAAAAGCTTCATTTCAATAACGTCATAAGACTTTTTAACTCATTTCACAATCGACGAAAGGTAGTAAATGATCGATCCAATTTATGCAGAAAACATGCTCCACTGTATTAAAATTATATCTCATTATCAAAATGTGAATTTGTAAATTCATAGAAGATATAATGTCCCTCACCTGTTAATCCACAACTAACCCAAATGTGTTACTTGAGCCGACGATTCCAAAATCCTATCAATTAAATAAGAAACGACATCAAAACCAAGTAAAAAAACTACGAAACGGCTAAACGACGCTTAAACGCTAACAAGACAACTCAAAGGCGCCCACAAGTCGCTTCTCCAAAGCGATTATCTAAACCGTTCGCAACGCGAATTTTAAACGCGAAACTTGTTTGTACCATAAATTCCTCAACCGAACTCCGTTTCAAGCGAGCTTATAGTCATTAGAAAGCTTATTCAGAGCACTACAGGAACCCTAACCTGGCAGCCCCAAAATCGAACCGAAAATCGACGAAAATCGGCCTAAAAACCACTGTTCGCGCACTGTTCACTGCGCGCACTCAACTTCAAAATTTCATATCTGGCAAACCGTAAGTCCAAATCAGGTTCCGTAAAATCCCACGGCTCCGCAACACCGTAAACTACCAATTCTATAAAAATACGCAGCTCAACGACTCAAAAATCAGATTTCGCCGCTCGAATTTCTCAAAATTCCGAATTTAAACCCTAAATCGGAAAACTACTCCGATGGAACGAACGAGGGACATGAGTGCTTACCGGGCGTTGCGATACGAAGTTGAATCGGCTAGATGAGGATCGCGCAGCGTGAAACCCTCATTTTCCTTCTTCTTCTTCTTCCTTCTCTCTTCCTCTCTTTTTCTTTTTCTTTCTTCTCTTCTCTTCTCTCTGTCTCGGCCGAGCCAATTCGTGGCTTAAATAAGAAAAACACTGTAGCAACTTTTGACTTTTTGACTTTTTTTTTTTTTTTTAAACCAAATATTACAATATCAATCTATCAAAGCTTGTCCGAGTTGCCAAAAAGCCTGAAGTGTTATTTCATCCGGCACATCCTGCCCCTAGGTTCAACGTTTGATGCTTGATTTTCTGCCTATTGTGTATTGAAATGCTTTCTGAATTGTTCTATAAATTTTTTTAAGAGAATACGAACACTTACGATGTGATTATCATACTAGTCTCGATAAATTTGATGCATAGGAATGCCTTGTCCAACTCTATTACAGATCTAGATTCTATGACAGGAGCCTGATCGCTTCGATCAGCTTCAAGAGAGAGCCAACCTCAGTCAGAGCAAGCTAATGGAATAAAACTAAAATGTTCTGACAAGTATCGTCCTGCAAAGATAAACCGGCTTTGCTCCTTAACCTCGGTTGAAAATTTGAGAGATACAAACAGCAACGAAGCTAGATGGATCCCTGAATGGACGAACACCCTTTGTTTTTTGAGGCTAGAGCTTCTGTTGTTGTATGACCAAGATTGAAAAGCTTCCTATGATATCTGTTGTAGCGAGAAGGTCTCCAATGACCCCAAGCTCGGGGAATTCACTCCATTCGTGAAGTCCCATTGTCTGAGGGGACGCTTCTTTCTGGCGCCGCCCCACTATAATGAGGTCATACTCGTTTGCCATAGGCCTTATCACCAGGGCAGTGTTAGGTCCGTCATCCACCATCTCTTCTCTGTACGAAACATTCCTGCCACCAATACTACCGTTCTTGACGTCCTTTAAGACTTCAGAATCATACATCTTTTCCCAGTTGGAAATGCCTTTGTCTGAAGGGTGGGTCATGTGGACTACTTCGAGAGTGATGTTTGTACCGTTTGCCATGCGTTTTGCCAGAGTCAATGCCTCCCTGTCGTCGTTGCCTCCGAGAAAGATCATGGCCACTCGAAGCGGTGACTGAGCTGACGACACCAGCGAATTGGAGCCTCCTAAGTAACCACGGTCAACTAATATACCCACTGAGCAAGGAGACCTCTCAAGAACACTGCTGTTCAGGATCCTCAGCTTCTTGTCGTCCGATTCCAGGGACCCGTCCTCGGACCACTTACGATGAAAGGGTAGTATTATGAGGGAGGCGAGTTTTTTAAGTGCCAACATGCATATGTCCTCATGCATCAACCTCGGCGGTGAGATCGCCGTGTAGACGTTGGCTGATACGGCATCCCAATGGTCTTGCTCGTATCGATTGAAAGCCGCGATGATGTTCTCGGAGTACGAGTTTCTGATGAGTGTCCTCTTCTGCATCCTATGATAAATTAAGAGAGGAGAGGCTCGGCCGACCAGCTCGATGAGGTGGAGGCCATAGAGGGCGATGGTTTGTTCTTTGGTGGGGCATGTGGCATCTAATAAGTTGAGGATCGCTGCAACATTATCAGGTCGATGAACGGTGGCGACAATTCGGAGCTCAGCTTTGGGTTTCAGATGCAAGATGTTCCTCCGCTGGTAGCCTGCATATTTCCTCGAAGGGTCGTAGAAATACTTCACGCCATATGGAGCGATGATTGCGGTCGCCAATATGACCGCAACCATGAAAGAGTAAATGTCATTGGCCAGAATCTGCAGAGATGCGAAGAAATAGAGAAAGCAAGGACATTTAGTAAAAAGAACTACCAATGAACTCCTTTGGTGATTTTTCCTTGTTTTTTCAGTGTATGTTCAAAATGTTGATTCATTGAGAGAAGTTCTGAAAAGATCACACACCAAAAAGAGAGGTTGCTAAAAGAGTCCATGCTCATCAAATCACAGAATCCGGAGTTCCATGGACAATTGGATATAAGACGAGACATGACAATGCATTTTCACTAATAAGGAATACCTTATTGTCTCTGACAAAGCTCACTGCAACCAAGTCGACGATGCCTTTGCTGCTCATTATGAAAGCAAGGGCCAACATGTCTCGTTTAGGTATCTTCAAGACTATCGAAGGAATCATAGAGCCTATGAATTTCGCCATGACTACTATTGCAGTGACCATGCTGCTAACCTGAAGGTAGTCGCTGCTGAAATGGATCTCTGAGAAGTTTGCCTTCATCACCCTCGTGGTTACCAAAAGAGGCAAAAGCACACCCGAAGTGAAGCAATCCAACTTCTCCACTATGGAAACTCCTAATGGCGGGCCATCAGGAATGGCCAAACCCAGAATAAATGGTGCGAGGAAAGTGGAAATCCCCACCAATTGGAATATCACCGTAGAAGCAACAAAGTACAGAAATATGGCATAGACATACACATTTTTGACCGGCCTGCCTTCCGGAGTTTGTTTAATAATCCAATTCATTGCTGGCCGAATCACTTTGGTAACGAAAGCAAGGTACATGACGATACCCGCGAATTTTCCTGCAGCTTGCCCAGGGTTTCCGCCCCCAACTGCACCAATAGCCAAGGTGGTTACAACTTGCAGAAACATGCTGAGTATATCACTGATCAGCGCAGAAGACAGTCCTAACCGGCCAATTTCTGAGTTCAAGATTTTGAGGTCATCGAGAAGGCAAGCAACGATGGGAAATGGCGTTATAGACTGCAAAGCAACAAAATTGACTAGAGACAACTTATTATCTCGAGATAGCCGCCACTGAGCACCGAGTTTTACCACACCTGACAGTCCGAGCATCAATGGCACCAACAATGATGCTACGCCAGTGTACAGGCCATTCTTCCCTGTCAGCAGAACCATGTGGAGGTCGATCTTCACGCCCGTCAAGAGAAGAAAAACTAGGTAACCGAAATGAGTAATGGCATCAACCAATTCTTGGCTCTCAATAGTGAAGAGAGACCTCACATTTTTCCCACTGAGGTAGACAAACAGATTAGGGCCGAGGATTATACCAGCCTGGTTCACAAAAACAAGATGAAGAAATCCCGCACCGTCATCAGCCGCTATCATTTCAGGGAAAGAAAAAGATTCTGCTTAATTTACGAAACAGAATGGATAAGTGGAAAAAGCATTGCATCCGTCCCTGCCATTGATGAATACAGTGAATTTCAATAGCCTTCCTGGGGAACACTGCAGCGGAAAGAGATTCCTGAATGACTTCACATGTTTAACCGCATGCGGACCTTTTATCAAGCATCCTGTTGAGAAGTCTTTCGAAAACCATAGATTTGTATAGCTTTGCCATTTCCCAAACCATCAACACTTGCAATTAGAAAGCACTTCATCTAGACAATGTTCTTGCCGCAATCCGCTAATCAAGACCGGGGAAGATACCAAATCATTCTTTATGTGTGAATTTTTTCAGAGACTACATGAAAATGAACCCACCCCCCCCCCCCCCCCCCCCATCAACCAAACCGAGATTATCTTCTCCTCCACCGCCTGCTCTACCCAAGAAACAAACTCATTACCTATGCCACACAAGCAGTAAAAGGACGTCAAAATTCGAACTTACAAGAATCTGCGAGACCAACTTCGTCATTCCAATCCGCTTGAGCATGAAATGACAAGCTTCGGTGACGAGGAACACCGTAATCAGCTCCAAGTTCAGGCGAGATAACCCGTAATCCAGCGGATTGTTGGTACGATCCCGAAGGAACGTCCACACACCATCTGAATTGACTCTGGGAGGCAAGTATGGGCATATAGTGTACTCTACAGTACCATTATCAAGGATTCTGTATCTAGGAACCATCACATCAACCTGCAAAAGATGCCTTCTTTTCTCTCTTAAGCTTTCTGGGTCATGACAACGAAGAACGTTCAGCCCTTGTTTTCTGCAGTAATCTGCAGCTAACATGGCGAAACCGAGTACCCGACAAGACATATCATTCATAGTTTCTATTTTTGGACGAGAAGGTTGTTGAGTTACTAAAACTAAAACACGGTTTGAATGTATTTTTGGTGGACGCCATAGATTCTGTTACCAGATTGTCCGAGCTTTTCCTGGAATTGGACGTTAGACTTTAGTTACAGAATTTGGGCGATACGTTTTGACTAGGTTTTCTAGGTGCTCATGGCATTTTGAGACTGCTAGTCTTAGTTGTAGGGCAAAGGAAAAATCTAATATGCTTAACAAAAATAATTCACTACGAAAAAACATGGGATTAGCGACAGAATTTGCGACGAAAAATTTGGCAAAATTCTTCGCAAATCGAATTTGACGAAATTAGCGACGGAAAAAATTCTGTCGCTAATAGCACGTCGCAAAATTTTGCGACGGAAAAAAATTCATCGCAAATTAGCCATGAACACTGTCCGTCGGAAAATTCGTCGCAAATTAGCTATGAACTTTGTCCGTCGCAAAATTCGTCGCAAATTAGCTACAAACTTTATTCGTTGCAAATTTCACTACAAAAAAAGTTTCTTTTAGCGATGAATTTTGCCACAAAAAAATTGGCAAAATTCGTCGCTAAATGAGTTTCCGACGAAATTAGCAACGGAAAAAAATTCGTCTCTAATAGGCCGTCGCAAAATTTTGCAACGAATTTTTCAATTTTCGTTGCTAAATTGCAATGAAAATTCGTCGCAAAATTCGTCGCTAATTTTTTTTTGCAAAATTCATCGCTAATTATTCGTTACAAAATTCGTCGCTAATTTTTTTGTCGCAAAATTCGTCGCTAATTTTTCGTTGCAAAATTCGTTGCTAATTTGCCACGAAATTCTTTTTTCTTTTGTCAGTAATTTGCAACAAACTGATTTGTGGCAAAATTCATCGCTAATTTGCCACGAAAATTTTTTACTTTTGCCACGAACATTCTTCTGGAACGAATTTAGCGATGAATTTTTATTAATTCGTCGCAAATTAGCAACAAACTATAAAAATAGTTGTGAATGTGCAGCAAAAATTTATTACAGATTGGCCTCCTACTAGTCAAGATAACCATATGCGTCATAATCACAACTGGTACAATACAAATTGTATCTAATCCACGGCTAAAACCTGGTATATCTACCACAAACTCAGCCTTGCGGAGTTCCTTCTAACCTCTGATATCAAGTACATGAATATTAGTAGCAATAGTTCATGCTTTAATATAAATTCTCAGTAAATTGCAGTCTTTCCATGAAATTCCGATACGAAGACAGTTTGCACAGAAATTACATAGGTTAATAACTTTATTTTAGAATGATGAAGTTGTGCTGCTGAAGCTAAGCTCCAGAGTATTTTCTAGTATAGTGACTAGGGGGCCACACAATGCCTAAAGGAATTCTACAAGGCATCAGCAACCGGCAATAATGTTGGATCCCGCAAGAAGTCAGTCTAGAGGGCCTTGCCTCAGCAGTAATATGACTTCAAACAAGTGAAGCTATCACCATGTCAATTGTCAAAACTATCCACATGTATAATCATTCTGCAAGTAAATTACACGGCAGCCTCCTTCTCTACTTCTTATCAACATCAAATTGCTGCTTGGAAAAAAGAGAAGAGTAAATATGGTCAACATGTGAGGCAATGTTATGATATGATTCCCTATTCTATTTCATAACCAGTAATAGGATGCAAATATAATGTTTCAAGATACTCTCGTGACATTAATGCTGTTGTCCATCTATTTGCTTGTTATCTAATCAATAATCAGACTTGCTATTGTAAATTCATTTTCCATTTGCTCACATGAAAGAGAAAAGGAGCTGTATCTAAGAAACGGCATTGACATTTACATTACAACCACTAGAAGAAATGTAGGTGAGGGACTTCACCTGTTGGCACAGAAAATGGGGAACCCGAACTCTCTTGGAACCATCAGCCAGACGTTTAAAGGGCAAACGGTTTTCCACAGGAAAAGAATCATTGTTGACCTACAAGTATATGCAATACAAATGTTAATGCTTTCCTCAAACGATTGAATCTTTGAGATCAAACAATTTATTTAATATATAAATAAATCTTAAGTTACCGTAAGAAGGACAAAGAAAGGTGGGGATAGAGCAAGGTATAACTTCTCACATACAGGATTATCAAGACAAGGGTCTCAACATGAAAGTGCGACAACGTGAGCTCTTGTAGCATGGCAAACAAGACAAAATGAACACTATCATAACATGGCAAACAAGACATAAAGAAATATTTCAGATTACCGATCCGACGAAACATAGCTGAGCTCTCGAGGGAACCCTGAGCTTCAGATCCTCGGCGGCCCACCACACCCTCCTTGAGCTAAAAGATTTGACCTCGGCATGCACAGGATTTGTATATCACTATATTTCAGATTACTTTTTCTATACAAAGTTACTCAAATATAAACTATACATAAGCACAAAACAAATTTACTTTTTTTGTACCGCGATGGATTATTTTTTTCCGTCGCAAATTGGCGACAGATTTATTTTTTCCATCGCAAATTTGTGTCGGATTTTTTTTCCAGCCCAAATTTGCGACCGATTTTTTTTATCGTCATAAATTTGCGACAGATTTTTATTTTCTGTTGCAAATTTGCGACGGATTTTGCGACAGATTTTTTTCCGTCACTAATTTGCGACGAATTTTAATTGCGTGGTAAATTCCATCGCAAATTAGCGATGAACATTTTTCGTCGCTAATTTGTGACGGAAAAAAAAATCCATTGCAAATTTCATCGTAAAGTAGCGACGAAAAGTTACCCATCACAAATTTTCGTGGCAAAATTCATGTTTTTTTGTAGTAATTTTTGAACTTTGACAATTCATTTTTTTCATTTATATTCGCCAATTTTTTCGTAAATGCTACTATTTTCCCCCTATTTTTCAGGGTCCAATTTCTTAAAAAACCACAAACTTTAGCCTTTATTCCAATTATATCCCAAACTTTTTTTTGTCTAAAAAAAAATCCCAAACTTTACTTTTGTCCCAAATTTACCCAGTTAACTTTTCGTCTAATTTTTTAATATTATTTTTTTGAATTTCTTTATTTTCTCTTTTTCCTTTCCTTTCCTTTTTTTTTCACCTTCAATCTTTGGTCGGTCGCCGATCCGGCGACCAGCCAAAGGTGGGGGCCAATCTAGTGAGGCTCGGCCCACCAGGTACTGGCAAGGTCGGCCTCGCTGTTGGCGACTGGCGAGGTCAGTCTCGCCTAGCAATGGCGAGGCCGAGCCTCGCTAGGGGCCGGCGGGGCCGACCCTCGCTAGATCTGGCGAGGCTCGACCCCGCCGGTGACTGGCGAGGTCGGCCTCGCCCAGTAACGGCGAGGTCGGTCAAGGCTGAACCTCGCAGTTATTGGGCGAGGCTGACCTCGCCAGTCGCCGGCGAGGTCGGCCGAGGCTGACCTCGCCAGTCGCCGGCGAGGTCGGCCGAGGCTGAACCTTGCAGTTATTAGGCGAGGCCGACCTCGCCTTTGGCGAGGCTCGGCCCTGCCGGCGACTGGCGAGGTCGGCCTCGCCTAGCAACGATGAGGTCGGCCAAGGTTGAACCTCGCAGTTGTTGGGCGAGGCCGAGCCTCACTAGCGGCCGAGGGGACCGACCTCACTAGCCCCAGCCTCTGGCCGATCGTCGGACCAGTGACCGGCCGGAGGTTGAAGGTGAAACAAAAAAAAAAGAAAAGGAAAAGAAAAAGAAAAGAAAAGAAAAAATAAATAAATTCGAAAAAAATAAAAAATAATATTAAAAGATTGGACAAAAAGTTAACTGGGTAGATTTGGGACAAAAGTAAAAATTTAGGGTTTTTTATGAGACAAAAAAAGTTTGAGATATAATTGGGACAAAGGCTAAAGTTGGGGGGTTTTTTAGGGAATTGGGTTTATTTTTTAGTAACAAGTATATACAGTATATATACTTTTGATAGAGCCGCTTTTTACGAAGTAAATGAGGAGTAATTCCCTTTTTAAGAGCCTATAATTTTGCAATTTGCCTTGGATTCAACTATTTTTTTCACTTGAAGGTAGAGGTGTGCAAAATGGACTGCCCGGAATGAATTGAATCGACTGATTTGGTCTAGGGTTCGGGAGTGTCGGTTTGATTTCCGGTTCCTAAAAGTGGAATCGGTGTATGGACGGTTCAGTTCCCGATTCCAAGGGAGAATCGGATTGGACCGGATCGGATTGACAACATAAACTTTTTTTTATTTATTCCAAAAAAATTAGTAAAATGTGAACTAAACCCATGTACAATGCTTTTGTTTGATTGTCGCACCACAATGATTCTTCACTCATCGTTCCTTCCGCCAATATATTGAGATTTGTCACTCTCTCTCGTTGTAGTGGGAAAAAAATAAGAAAGTGATTGGTTCAATTGAACCGGACCGGCGGTCAGGTTCCTAATCCTTGGATCAACCGGTCCGGTCCCCGGGTCTCAAAATTAGGAACCGATCCTCCCGATCTAGTTTCCGGTTCTACTATGGAATAGGACCGGACTAGGAACCGATCACCCCTACTTGGAAGATAAGAATTTTTGTTATGTACATGGGGCTTTAACAAGGGTATATGAATGAACTTTGTACACAAAACTTTCTCGAGAAAAATAAATACATAATATTTTCAATTTGAGCTAGGCATTGGCATTTCAATGTTTATGAAACTAATGAGAAGTATAGATTCTCGAAAATTTATATACAAAAAATAGTAATCTGGAATTTAGGATTTCAATTATCGCATCGATTTGTTGTAACGAAGTCGTTCTACTATTATATGTTAATAAATCAATTTATATAGGGAAAATTCCAAAAAAGGACCCAAAGTGGACTTATTTTCTCAAATAAGTACCTAAAGTGGATTTTGTTTCAAATAAGGATATAGAGTGGATCCATTGTCTCAAATAAGGACCCGAAGTGGACTTTGTTTTAAATAAATACCTGAAGTGGCTAAATCAATCTCAAATAAGGACCTCAATTCCCGATCAGTGAAATGTTTGCCGGCAGACATTTTCCGGCAAGGGGCAATTTTTTCCGAAAGACGATGGACACAATTGCCAGACTCCATACCAGTATCCGAGAAGAAAGAAAGAGCAAAAATGGCAATAAGGGAAATGGGATTGCAAGATACCATATGGACATAAGAATTGGAGGTTGGGCCACCAAGGGACTAAGTGATGGTCAAAAGAGAAGAGTTAGCATTTTTCTGGAAATTGTCACCCGCCTGAGGCTTCTCTTCCTCGACAAACCGACCAGTGGACTTAACAGTGCAACATTCCTTTTAGTCATGAGCAGAATAGCCAGCTTGGACCAAAGAGATGAAATTAAAAAAACTAGAATCGCATCAATTCATCAGCCCACTATTCAAGTCTTCCAACTTTCATTGGGTGCCTTAGATTGGTTGTAGTAGGATGGGCTGTGAACACTACATATGATCAGTGGGAGGTTGTTTTGTAAACTCATTTGTTGTCCTCTCTTTCTTGTATCGTTGTGCGCGTTGTGCGCACATATTAAAGTTGTGAACTCGTATGTTGGTGTCTCTTTTTGTAATGGAAATAATGTAGTTCAATTATTTCAAGTGTTCAATGATGATGCTTTTTGGTACTACAAGCTATCTTTGGTTTCATTTATATCGGCTATTCTGTATTTTGTCGTGTACAGAGCTCAAGCTTTGACAGAGCCCATTGATGTTCTATATTTTTTCTTTGGCCTATAATATAGGGCATTTTAACTTGGTGTGTCGCTGGACTGTTGTCCTCATTGCTTTTTGCAAGTCATTTTTTTGATGTTGCTATTCTATATTTTCTTGTTGGATTGATGAGCTCATTTAAACTTGTTGTTAGTACGCCTATACTACAATGAAGTGCTGCGACATTCAATAGCAAACTAAATAGCATTAGATAAACCTGAATTGATTCACATTATATGATGGCAAAGAGTAACATCCCAACACAGTTTACCTACACATAATTTAACTTTAAGATGCTTCCAAAACAAATTCATTCATATCAACTAACAGTGAAACAAAAGGAGTTTGTGTTGTTCGTCTTGTTGCTTTGTATATCTCAAAAAAGTTGCTCGTCTTCGACCACTTTCATATTGAGGTCCTCATATCCTCCTCTTTACCAACGGTTAAATCACAAAATAAATCATTAGTCAAATCAAAGTCAATTACAAGTAAAAATAGTTTTATGACAAAGTCAAGCACAAATGAATACTTACATCTTCTCACTTTCCATAGATGATATTGAGCTTGAAATGTTGCCGAACATCGACACAAGAAATTCAATCATCTTAGGTTAGGATGTTGGGCCCGAGAGAGTATTTTCTACTACATCTTGTGAGCATGAGGCAACTATAAAAGCTGATGGGGCTGATGCTGCTATTGCTGATGTTACTAGTGGGTTCTTACAATGATACCTGTTATAGCCTAACACACCACATTTTCCACAAGTGATTGTGGTATTTTGTCTTTTCAACTTTGTTCCCAGAGGCTCTCGCACAACTTTTTTCTTTCTTGTCTTCAATTTTTTATCAGTTGTTTCATTCACTAATCTTGTTCATTGTTTCTTCTTTCTACCAACTTGCTTGGGCACATCTAGTGGGAGTAATGGCTCTCTAACAGGCCACGTGTCCTTAGAATCTACAACATGCACAACATGACTATAAAGCTGCATGAATGTTTCCTTCCTGAAACTTGTGTGAATCCATTTTTCAGGCTCTTCCCTCATGCATATAAGAGCCACCACAACATGACAGCAAGGAATTCCGCTGATGTCCCATCTTTTACAGCTGCAAGATCTATGTCTAATATTAACAACTCTCTTGTCTCCATATGGCCCACTCAATTCAAATTCATCCTCTCTATTCCAAGTGGGAATCCATGATGCTAAAAACTGTTTTTGAAGATCTAATATCTTCTAGATATTATGACAGATCACACCAGTGTACTTGGTCATCCCATCCCTTTGCTTATGAATCCTTTCTATGAGCTGCACTCTTATAGTTTCAAGCATTGTGATGATATGCTTGTCCCTAGCGTCAATGATGCTTTTGTTGAAACTTAACACCAGTTGTTCAAGGAAGTGTCACATTTTGAGCTTTTCCTAAGGTAGGACTTGCTCCATTGCACTGGAGGCCTATGGGATAACCAATCATAAGCTTTCTCATCATCTGCCTTTAGCTGTGCCATTGCCAAGTTAAAATCACACACCCTAGTTGCCATGGCAGCCTTCCAAAGAAGCTTTTTAAGTTGTACTCCTTTGTGATGCAATTTGAAGTTTTTATAAAGATGTCTTAAGCAAAATCTATGTTCTGCTTTGGGCTTTAGATGTGCTAGAGCTTGCACCAATCCCTTCTATTTATCACACATGAAAGTCTAGTACTTTGAATTTTCAAGGTCCGTAATCCCCAAATCTTCTGCAATCAAACTAATAAACTAGTGCCATGTCTTGTATGTTTCTTGTCCGACAACTGCCCATGCAAATGGATACATCTGATTGTTGCCGTCCACGCCAACCGCTACTAGAAGTATACCTTTGTAGCTTGATGACAAATGGCAACCATCAAACCCCACAAAGCGCCTACATCCTTTTATAAAGCCCCTCCTTAATGCATCTAGGCAAATATAGACTCCCCTAAACTTGAATTGATCTTGACATTGTACAGTCTTGATTATACATGTGGATTCTGGATTGGCGTCAAGAAGTGCTTGGCAATAACTCTTAAGCATCCAAAATTGCTCTTCCTCATTCCCTGTGATCATATTCATTGCTGTTGCCTTAGCTCTATAAACCATTGTCCTTGACAACTTCAAAACATTCTCAGACTCCATTGTTTTTTTCATTGAAGCACTCGGCCATGTAGGATTATTTATCAACGTATCACAGTATTTGTTTGCTAGCCATTTAGTGCTTATTTGAGGAACATGTAATGCTCTATTACATGTATGTACTGGGTTGAAGGTTTTGACTTGTAAGGTATGCTCCCTTTGCACTTTAGAAGCATATATTAGCCAGTCACAACCCTCCGAACACACTGCCCTCAACTTATTAGGCGTATTCTTGACAAACCTCACCTTTCTCCCATTTTTTATAGCATGGTTCTTAACAGCCTCTTTAAACTCCTCCGCATTACTAAAGCACATCCCCAACTTGAAGACAGGATTTTCCATATCAACCTCAGCATTGAATTCAGGATGCATATAATCATTTTTGCTATTCTTGTTCAAAAAATCTGCATTATCAACGAAAACATCTACGTACATACTAATGTCTCCAACCTCCATATCCCTCTCCATCGAACCATCACCATCAGCACATCTTACATTTCTCATGTATAACTCATCAAGATTAATAAAAGCAAACCCATCTTCTTTAGTACCCTCAGCGACCTTACCACGCCTACTATCATATATGGAATAGTTCACTTCTTCACATCCCTCGACTAGTACACAGTAAAATCAAAAAATAAAGTCAATATACTTCCATGCAAAACACACACAGGGAAAAAACAAAACAAAAACAGTAAAAAATTGCAATACATCTTACCACACTGACTAATGAAAGAAAACTAGTCACACTAGTGACTACGTACCATACTTTTATTGGATACTGTTTGTCACAAAAAAAAGTTGTGTATCATGGACTTGAAATGTTTTCAATGCTAGTAAAGTGGTAATATACATTCGGACTCGTGTGGGCACAAAATGTGCTACTGCTATGGTGATGGACTGTATCCCAAGTTCGGTCAATTACCTCAATGGTTATGTTTATTAGGCCTCCATTGTAAGAGCATCATAAAAAAACATCTTTTATTGCTATGGTGAGTTATTTTAGCATTGGTATGATCAATGTAGTATAGCTCAAAAACCATCAAAAACCAACATTTAGATTTCAGGAATGCTACGTGCTCTGGCCGTAAATGACAAAATATACACTAGAAAAAAACAAATAAAAAAAGCATTAAAAAATTGCTAAAAAGGGCCCACCACCACCAGCACATAGGACCATGATGGCAGCATATCCAATTAAAAATACACAGTAAACGCAGCTCATATGCGTTCATTCGAGCAAAAGGAGACATTCACTCATAAATCCGTCAAAACAAACAAAAACAACACATAAAACAAACTCTCTCCTACCATCGCTGTCATCAGTTCCATCTGTATGATATTCCACCACATGCCTACACCTTGTTGCCATGTTGCATCAACGAGCCACAATTGCTTTCTATTGGACGAACAAAGGATCGACTGCACCAATTTAAACGAAATTGACCTCGGTTAAACGTGAGTGCATAACGAAATAAATGACAAAACTGGGAAAAGATGATGGAGAATCGGGCTTTGTACACGAGCTTTGTCTACATTTTGTTGGTTTAACTTGAGTAAATTCTAAGACGATGAGAAAACTGACCTCGATTGAACGTAAGGTGGGCCTCGACCTTTCACGAACAGAGAAAAAACGAATAGAGAATTTGGGTCTCCACGAACAAAGGAAGAAGCGCTTGGGGTTTCTTGGTGTTTTTCAATTGGCGCCTCCACGATGGGAAAACTGACCTTGATTGAACGTAAGGTGGGCCTCAACCTTTCACGAACAGAGAAAAAATGAATAGAGAATTTGGGTCTCCACGAACAAAGGAGGAAGCGCTTGGGGTTTCTTGGTGTTTTTCAATTGGCGCCTCCACGAACAGAAAACTTGGATCTCAAACATCGTAGTGAATGGGTATCAAGGAACAGGGAAGAACGTAGAAGAACTAGGGTTTTTTTTGTTTGTTTTAGGATTTGTTAATCTTTTCCCATATTGTTTTTGGACAAAATTGCCCAAACTCCGATAGTCAAAAATGTCACGCGCTCGCCGGCCGGCAAATATTTGGCTGATCGGAGAGCTCAGGTTCTTATTTGAGATTGATTTAGCCACTTCGGGTCCTTATTTGATAATGGGTCCACTTCATGTCCTTATTTGAAACAAAGTTCATTTCGGGTCCTTATTTGAGAAAATAGGTCCACTTTGGGTCCTTTTTTGGAATTTCCCATTTATGTATGATTAGTAAATGTGCAAATGCGTCACGCGTATGCAAAAAAATTTCACATTTAAAAGATTAAGCGAAACCACTTTCAACTGCACTAATCAAACATTTGAATCATCAAATATCAAAAGGAAATCATTGACAAGAAAATTAATTTACAAAAGGAAATCACTTTAAACTTCGCTAGTCAAACAGTTTCTTCGCCGACGCAGGGGAGTTTCTCTTTCCCTGTTTGCCCCTCTTCCCTTCCTCTGAAGACGCCCGCGCGGGCGCGCCCATTTCGTCATCCGGGATCTCCCGCTACACAGTCCGCACTGCGTGTTAAAAGTTCAGATTTTGAAACTGTCTGCAACTTGAATTGGATCATATCTCAGCTGGGCCAAGTGAGAAGAGAAACAAAAAATATGCTTGAATCGGTACTGGTTAAAGTTCGAGTTTACCGCAGGAGAGACCCATCTCGAGATGATCTTGAAACTCTGTCATATCTAAATGAAGTCAATTATGTTGTGCTAATATGATGGATTGTTCTCCAAAAATATGTCCGGATAGAAACGAAGAAATTTTTAGCATGGTTAAGGTTAGAGGACATGAATTTGCAGATGCCAATAATGTACCTATATAGTTTTCTTATTTTGGCTGTCCATGTGAATCTATTGTGGAAGGTGATTCATTTCCCAGGCAAAAGAGATATAATGGTGGTTTTGGCCAAAGCTTGAATTTTTTCGCTCTTGATTGCAAATGGTGAATGCGCTTTCATTTTGTTTATTTTTCATTCATCACTATGTCTGCTTAAACTCTGATCTTCATTTCCTTATTAAGTTTTGCTTACCTACGTACAATATGATCACTATCTATGCATTTGCAGCGGCCATGCGATAGAGACATCATGCTTCTGCTATTGCTGGTGGTGGACAAATATGGCAGGATTTGAAACCCAAAGAAAAATTAGAAGAATCATGTTTGTTCCTATCAGAAAAGAGTGTGCTGTTGCTTTGTTTGGCTGTGCGAGTGTTGAATTCCTTGCTTGTACAGACATATTTCAACCTGGATGAGCACTGGCAAGCTCTGGAAGTTGCACACCGTATTGCATTTGGGTAAGTTAGCCTCCATTAATTCTATAGCTGCATCTTTTATACATATGTTTTGTTGCTAGAAAAATTGTTAAAAAGGATGGACATTGAAAGTTCGATATATAAATTACCAGCTATGGACACCTGACGTGGGAATGGAAAAAGGGTATTCGAAGTTATCTGCATCCAATGATATTTAATCTTCTTTACAAAGTTCTCGCAGCACTTGGTCTTGATAAACCTTGGTTCATGGTAAATACTGGAAACTAGAACTTTTTCTATTATAAGATTGATGAATAACTCAAGCGATCAATATTCTTACCGTCATCTCTTATATATATATTTTTTGGTCAAAACTGTCGTCTCTTATACCCGAAGCTGCTTTTCTTGCTTTGCAGATGAGGGCTCCAAGGCTGCTCCAGTTAATATTTGCTGCAGTTGCTGATCTCTACTTAAATAAACTCTCTTGCCTTCTTTTTTGCCAATTGTTTTGCTAGATGGGCGGTATCCTTGTGCTATTACGATTTGCAGCATCTGTATCATCCCCTTCGCACTAAATTGTTGATTCGTGGAATTTTCTCCTAGAAGTTTAACAATATTGACCTTAACTTTCTGTCAGTTATTTTCTGAGTTGACAAACTGGTTTATTCTGCATTACACGGACATTGTCAAATAGTTTGGAAACTGTCCTTACAATCACGGGGCTGTATTATTGGCTGTGTTTGAAAGTTTCATCCAGTAGTGATGCCTCATTGACCAGGATATGGGGCTTGGTAGTGGCAGCATTTGCATGTGTAATTCGACCAACAAGTGCCATTATATGGATTTACGTCGACCTTCTAGAGCTTTCTTGGGCCCTCGATAGAATGAGATTCATTTTTTTGGAGGTTCATTCTGTTGGGTGGGTAATCATGCATCTATTCTTTCTGGTATGGCTATTTGATGGCATGCAACTGTGTATGCATTTTGCACGATTGATTTATGCTTTTCTAATATACTGTATAGGGCGCTGGTGCTTGGACTGGCAACTTTACTCGATCGACTAGTGTATGGCTCATGGGTTCTAGTACCTATGAACTTTTTCATGTTCAATTTTCTTTCTTCCAGTGGCGATTATTATGGAAACCACGAGTGGCACTGGTACTTTACTCAGGGATTCACAGTGATGCTCTTTATGTTATTTGTCACGCCCTTAACCCCACGGCACTCAACATTCCTATCTTGGTTGATAAACTGCGACGTCCCAGGAAACGTCGCCGACCCACGCCCAATAGAGATCAAGCACAAGCGGAAGTAATAAATAAATAAAACCTAGACAACTACAAGTATGAGCCAAGGATAGCCATGCACCGCTCCGGAAAATGATTATACATTTATATTTCTATTAAAAACCATTTGTACAATATTTACAAGCACAGTAAAAGATACAAACGGTCAGCAGCCACCTGATCAAAAAGGGATAAGTGGCTAGGGAGGTCAGGCTAAAACTCAGGGAGAGGGCTACAATCCAAAAAGTAGTGGCCCTCACAACTGGCTAAGGATACTGGATGACCCTATGGCTCCCAGTTAGGATCGGACGACTCAGTAGGATCATCTGACAACTCCTCGGAGGCATCCTCACTAGACCCTGACTCCTCCGAATCTATGGCCTGGGCTCGCTCATCCTCAGAGTCCGGCTCCAACTCTGGGTCAAGGTAAAGCTTGAACCTCTCCTCGTCTGATCCTAACTCTGCAACCTCTCCGTCGCCCTCTACGTCTTGCTCTATGGCCTCGGGTTCATCATTCTCCTCCTCATCCATCGGCTCGGGGTCCTCTGCTAGTACATTGGGCTCCTCATCCATCTCTTCCTCCTGCCTCATCCACTCGGGTGTGGTTTCTGGATCGATCACCTCACCATCCGCTATAATTAGGTGCAACAGCCCAACACTATCGACCGGGATATCAAAGGTCTTGAGGGGCTCTCCCTCATTTCCATCGGCATCCTGGTGGCACCATGCCACGTACTCCTGCTTCTGGTAAAAATACTTGCCTACATTCACAATCAGTTCTGATCGGTACCTCACAAAAGCCTCCCCATTTCCTGAGAGGTAGGTACTGGTATACTGTCGGATCTGCAAAGGGATCCCAAAAAGAGTTGGTGGTCTCTCCATCCTCACGGCCGGGGGTCTGAAAAATTTCGATTTACACAACCGTGAGACGAATCTCAGTGAGTTCAACCTCTAAACCTAGGCTAGGCTTACATGCAATCTCCTTACCGGAAACAAATAATTAAAACCATAATGCAACAACAATCAAACAATTCTTTGACCCTGCAGGTTAGACAGTTCAATATATAATAATCACGGCACATACGTGGCATACATAGTCACACGTACGCCAAACACAAGCTCAGGCACCGAGTCTCACACACTCACATGGCAGTCCATGCATGTTCATGCATGCAAATATCGTCAACATGTCATGCGCATATCTCTCGGCCCACTGGCCCACACTGGCACACTGAAAATTGTCCAATTTATTAACATTTATTATGACTCGAGTCAACAATAATTACGGCCCGGTATGTCTAGCCTGCTTCAAAGTGCATGAAGCGCAACACTGATCTCCTTACGAACTAGAGTTTGCTTCAAAGTGCATGAGGATGGTCGTCTTTCGGATGTAATGGGCATTGTCCTGCTTCAAAGTGCATGAGGATGGTATCGACCCGAAGGTCCTTAGGTGATCACACAACCAATTATTATTTGAACCCCGCATAACACGCTTCAGGGTATTTTAGGTGATCACATGCTCATGGCAGGCACGCATTTTCGCACAATTTCATCACATGCCTCACTCTTGGCATACACGATGCGTATCCATGTTATGCAATGCAATGCGCCACGAGCACCAATATAATTCAAACACTCAATGTCACAACACGTGCCTAATTGGCCCAATTGATACCGTGTGGCCTAACGTGCGATTCACAAATCAACAATTAATTGTAAGTCAAACAATGTTCAATCGCACTCCATAAAAATCAGCCACACAACATGCAACATGACAGTACGCAATCAATCACACTTAAGCACGAATTACATACAATTAGTCAACCTGGACATACCCGATAATTTCACCAATGGGCTTCTAATCTGGCCATTTAGTCCAATTATTCTCCACAATAAATTCTCATTGATCCATTACATATTCCTGATAATAATTTCTACCAATCGGTCCTCAACCCAGTCTAAAATATACATCGATACTACCTAAGCCAGTCCAAAATGCACCAATAATACCTAAACCAGTCCAGAAAAATACATTATCAGTCCTAATCCGAGTTTAGGAATTTTACTCACTTAATCCAAGGTCACGACGACGAGGAACGGCGGCCGATTACTGGTAAACAGTGGAATCGGCGGCGGCGTTCCCGGCGATGGCGTACGGTCGGCGGTGTACGGAACCGTACGGGGACACCGTACGGACGCGCGACGTGCGGACGTCGAAAACATCACAGTGGCAGCGACTGGCCCGATTGGGCTCCGGCGCGACGGCGGTGATGCCCGGGAGAGAAAAAGGGAGAGATAGAGAGAGAAAGGGGTCGAACAGAGGCGAGACTGAGGCTGGGGACTGAGATGGTCGACAGTGGGGCACGGCGGCCGGCGGCGGCGCTCCGGCTAAGCTTGCCGAGAGTGAAAAATGAGAGAGAGAGTGATCTTCGGGAGAGAGAGAGGCTGTTCTGGCCAGATGAGGGTGAGAGGAGAGAGAGAGAGAGAGTCTTATCTTGATCAAATATTAGGGGCTAGGGGTGCCAAGTGTCAAAGATCTAGCAAAAATAACCATGTTACCCCTCATCCAAGGGCCACCATTAAATCTTATCTAATAATTCAAGAGCATTTTGGTCATTTACTGTAATAATTAAGATAAGTCCAAATTTAATTAATTTCCCTAATTATCCTCTAAAATTCAGAATCAAAAATAGCCCGGGGGTAAAATCGTCATTTTTCCGGTCTCGAGTCGAAATTTCATTTTTCGCCAGTACCAACCCTCCATGTGCGTGGCCAACATAATGTGGTGTCGGAATCACGAAAATAGCTTCTTAAGCCCTTGAAAATCGATTGCCAAGTTT
The DNA here is from genome assembly GCA_031216285.1 of Syzygium syzygioides. Classification (NCBI taxonomy): domain Eukaryota; kingdom Viridiplantae; phylum Streptophyta; class Magnoliopsida; order Myrtales; family Myrtaceae; genus Syzygium; species Syzygium syzygioides. The sequence continues at coordinate 1,418,985 of CM062244.1, forward strand.
TGGGAATAAAATAATATGACGAAATTTCAATTTTTGAACGAAACCACTCTAAATATGCCTAGCCATCCCAAAATAACATCGGTTTCGAAAAATAACCTCATTTACCTCGAAAAGCGACATTGGTGTCCCGAGGGGCAAAATCGTAATTTTTTATCCCCGGACTGAAATTTCAATTTTTACTCGTACTGACTTCAAATATGTGTGGCCAGCATAATATGACGTCAAATTCCCAAAAATAGTTTCTTAAACCTTCGAAAATCGATATCGAAATCCGGGCCCAATTCCGTGAACAAAACTCACTAAACTTTCAATTTTAGGGTCTCTCACTAACGGACGGCTGTTTAGAGGTTACGCATATCGACCTATGGCTATCCGTATCATAATGGTCTCGATCATTGAGAGAATGAGAAATTATTCCTAGTTCCAGAGGTCACGATTGTTCGGTTCAAGTTCAGGATTGGTTGGCCACGTGTACTTTCAGTCTTGCAGAATCACTTGCGTCCCTATTGTACATCGTAGGCCTTGGCCAAATCCAATCCATTACCCTTTTCTACGATCGGCCTACGTTGGCCCAAAATATTCCCTCAATATCTCTCGTGATCGGTATCCGTTTCACGATAGGGTCCTCGGTCCACGTACCGTTTTCTAGTTAGTCATACCCCATTAGTTAGTATCCCGAGAGTGATCAGCTCTGGGTGAGACTTACTAAAATGAAATGCGAAATAATATCAGTTTTATTGATCCCGGAATTACATCGAAATTCGGGCTGTTATAACTCTTCCCCATTTACAAAAATTTCGTCCTCGAAATTTGCGATTTATCCTTATCTACTAAAATAACTAGGGGTGTTGACATCTCATGGCTTCTTCACTTTTCCACGTGGCACCTTTTGTTCCGTGGTGCTCCCAGACAACTTTGACCATCGGAATCGTCTTGTTCCTCAACACACGCTCTTTTCTATCCTCAATCCTGACTGGTCTTTTCACGTACGACACTTTATCGTCTACTTCTATCTCCTCGTACCTCAAGACATGAGGCGAGTATGGTTTATACTTTCTTAACATCGACACGTGGAAAACACTGCGTACTTGTGACAAATTGAGCGGCAAGGCAAGTCGATAAGCCATATTTCCAATCTTTTCCAAAATTTCAAATGGCCCGACATACCTAGGACTCAATTTTCCCTTCTTATCGAATCTAGATAATACCTTCATAGGCGACACCTTAAGAAACACGTGATCTCTAACCTGAAACTCTAAAGGGCGTCATCTTCGATCGGCATAACTTTTCTGGCGACTCTTCGCCGTTCTGAGTCTGTCTCGAATGACCTCAACTGCCTCAACTGTCTTCCGTATCAACTCTGGATCCGTGATACTCCATTCACCCACTTCATCCTAATACACTGGCATCCTGCACGCCTTACCATATAAGGCCTCAAACGGTGCCATCTGAATGTTCTGCTAATAGCTATTATTATAGGTAAACTCCACCAAGTGTAACTATTCCTCCCATTTGCCTTGGAAATCTATCACACAAGCTCTCAGCATATCCTCCAGAGTTTGAATGGTCCTTTTAAACTGACCATCTGTCTGTGGATGATAGGCCGTACTTGTGACATCCCCGATTTCGGGCCTAGGAAGCCGAGGGCTGGTAATAAGTGGATTAGCGGGTAAGTCGAGTTGAGAATCGGTATTGGAATGGACAGTATGATCGGAAAGAGTGTACTGAGGGTTAGTCGTGGTTCGATCGAAAGATTGTCCATGAGTTGGCCTAGGGATCGACAGTGGAATGACCCTGACTACGCAAATGATTAGGGTAATACAACCATGGGGCGATCCTTCGACCATAAGGGCCGTTAGTGGAACGGTCCGTGATAACTGCGGATTAGTCCGGGGAAGGCATGTGTCGGTCGCGGGTGATACCGCACGGCCATGCATTAGTCCCGGGTGACCACAAGTTAATTCCGGGGTACCGGATTTCCACGAGGCTACATGACAACCGATGGTCGACCATGGATCGTTGATACTCGAACGTGGCCTGGTCACGAATCGGCCACGGATCATTGTGCCAAGTCGGGAAGGCCATGGATGAGACATATACCAGGCCATGTGCCTAATGGCTTAGTCGCGACCCGGGCAAAATTGCCGGTCGCGGCGGCCAAGGCCATGTGCCCGGTCATGACCGGCCATTGTGCCCGTCAGCCAGGCCACGGACCGGTTATGTGCCCGTTCGTGTGCCGGCCATTGTGCCCGACCTTCGTGCCACAAGTTGTGCCCGTAAGATCCGGTCCCGATCTTGTCCCGTGTCCTAGAAACGTGCCCATGAGTCGTGCGTCATGCCAATCCCGGGCCGATGTGCGTATTGGGCCGCGAACCGATCTCTCGTCCGGATGACCCGGCACGGTGCCCATGCGGCCAATTGAGCACTAGGCGCGTGGCCTGTGCGGCCCAAGCGCGCGGCCCGTGCAGCCCAGGCGCGTTGCCCGTGCGGCCCAGGCACGCAGCCCGGCCACTGGCCCGGTCTGGCAGGCGAAATTGCCCAGTAGCCTGGTTGTGTGCCTAGTTACCCGAGAAGGCCATTTTTGGACATTTTGACTTGGATTGTTGAAGAACCAAGGTTAGACAATTGTGAACGCCATGGGTTCGTTTTGGACATTACGGGCGCATTTTCGCGAGACTCGTTTGGTCCGAACTAATTTGGATTGAATTCAGTCCATTTGAGAGAATCCTAGAAGGTTTGACCTAGTCAAACCTTATCATCATCATCATTGTCTTCATTTATGGCATGGGCCTTCTTTTCCACAAGTCATTAATGGCCATTTATGAAGCAATTGATGGCCTTGCTCTTCAATTATTGACCAAAAGAGGAGAGGAGAGAGTCACGGCCAGCCAAGGGGAGAAGGGAGAGGCCACGGCAAAGCTAGAGAGGAGAGAGAAAAGAAAGTCATTATGGCCATTTTCATCATTACTTGGACACTTGGCCTTGGATCATTAATGAGGGGTGAGGTTTGTGCTTACCTCATCATTTTGATGACACGTGCGCATACCTCATGCCCCATTTGACATAGGCGCACGCATCATCAAAGCCACTTTATTTCTCTATAAATGGAAGACACCAAGTGAGATTTGGCTCACTTTCTCACGTGCATCAACCAAAATTAGAGAGAGAGAGAGAGAGAGAGAGGGAGAGAGAGTGCTGAAAAATCAAGAGAAAAAGAAAAAAGAAAGAAAACCGAAAGAGAGAGAAACCATTCTCGAGAGTTATTCCAAAACCGAGAACCGTCACCCTTCCCGCCATTCTCCACTCTTTAGTTCTTGTTTTATAAAAGAGTAAGTGGGATTTTACTACCGGGAAATGACGTTGAAATACGTCGTAGCATGAGCTTTCTCCCGTGCTCGGCTTTTGATGTTCCGATTTGTGTTCCCGATAACGAGTTTGCTTTGTTTCGTGGTTTTCTTTGCATGTTGTCTATTTCAAAATAGAAACTGAAGCACGATACGTGAGGTAAATCGTGACTTAGCCATGCTTGGGCTCCTTGTTTTGTGCTTTCTATGTCCGTCGTTGTTTGATCGGCCACCGAGGCCGGTACGGTAAGAATGTTTCATGAAAACGACGATTGATATGTCCTCGCCTAATAGTAACGTTTTACTTACCGGGTCTCCTCGACTCACTCCCCGTTGTTTTTCCTCTTTTTCAGGTCTGTAGGAATGGCGTTACCCCCGGCCCAGTTTGGCAACCCGGTCGAGATGAGAGCCGAACTTCTCAAGGTGATCGACGCCCGTGAGAATCGTGCCTACCGCAGGATCACCACCTACGTGATGGTGGACGAGGGCCGGGTCAACCTTGTCCCGCACCCGTTCGTGGCCTGGTACCACCTGGCCGACGGGGACTGGGTCGGCCCCCTTTGCGGATTTAACGGCCCATTTACCGGCATGGGTGGTTCGACTCCGTGACCGGCCATGGGCGGGGCGTGACGGCGGACGTGCGGACGAGGGCGGGGAGGAGCGAGCGAGGACGAGGACTAGGATGTACTAACCGTAGAGGAGCTAAGGAACCAAGCCAAAATTTTGTTTGTAAATATGGTTTGTTTGTCTTTCGGAAGTGCCTTTGAAATAGGCATGTGAAAAATATCGTCTAATATAACTGGTAGCCCGAGGAAGGGCTTGTAAATAAGCACGAATCTATCTTGTAAATACAACGTGCACCGTTTGCCTTTATTGTTTGGTTTGTCTCGTTGAATCGCTTCCGCATGTTTGTTATATTTAAAAATCAACGGGACGTTCTAATAATTATTCATGCTTCACGGGCCCGTTCCGATCATGGTCGATCACAAGTATCGATCGTGAGTGGTTCAGGACGTGACAGCGGTGTTGGTATCAGAGTAGGTTTTCCCTTCAGTAGGTGCAGTTCGCGACGACTTGCAATTGGACGATCCGATGAGGGCGGGGAGTAACGCCGAGGCCATATGACCTGATCATGGAGCGGCCTCTTAGGAGGTGGCGCCGGGGTCACGAATACCTAAGCATTGTGCGGCTTCTGACCGAGGTGGTGCCGGGGCGGGTAGCTTGATCATTGTGCGGCCTCGGGAAGGAAGTGGCGCCGGGGTACAAAATATACCACTTGATCATTGAGCGGCTTCTGAAAGGAAGTGGCGCCGGGGTGAAGGGCCTAATTTTTGAGCGACTCCTGGCAGGCTTCTAGGACGACTAAAGAACGAGAATTTTCGAGTTGTGCACCGAAAAGTGGAAACCAGTTCTGAAAACCAAACGGTAATAAAGGCCTGGAGTGATAAGGTGCGCTGAAGTGGGGTAGTTAGTTAGGAAACACCTCGTGCACGTGATTATGTGTCTGTATGCTTGATTGATTGGTAAGTATGCCTTGATTGCTGAGTTTTGATTGCTGACATATTTTTGCGTTGTTGAAAAGCCTTAGTCGTTTACCAAAGACAGAATGAGTGCTCCGGACCCGACCTCGACCTCGAAAGGAAAGTCTAAGCAAGATCCCCGAATAGATGGAATTCTGCAGGCTCTTGCGACCGTGGGAGAATTGCTGGGGCAGCAAGTACAACAAGCACAGCAACGACCGCTTATTGCCGAGAATGCAGCGGCGGTAAATGGAAATGGGAATGGTGACCGAACAATGCATGGATTGATTGAGTAGTTCTTGAAGCTGCGACCCCCGAAATTTGCTGGAACTGGAGATCCCGAAGAGGCAGAATCCTGGATCGATGAGTTACAAAAAGCGTTTGAACTGCTGCGGTATTTGGAAGAAGATAAAGTTGCCTTAGCTGCCTATCAATTGCAAGGGAACGCCAGCTACTGGTGGAAGGCGACTAAAGAAACTGTATTCCCAGAAAATGTTGCAGTGAACTGGAATGCTTTCGTTGAGGCATTCAACGGGAAGTATTTTTCCGAGTGTGCTCGTGATCGTAAAATGAAAGAATTTCTGCAACTCCAGCAGGGTAATATGACGGTGGACCAATATGAAGCAAGGTTTGCCCAGTTGTCAAGGTACGCCCCCAGACTTATTGAAAACCCCATTGACAAGGCAAAACGATTTCGTGATGGTCTCAAACCTGACATCCGGAGTCAGTTAGTGCCACTGAATTTGAAAGATTATAATGAATTATATGAACGAGCTCAACTGATCGAGAAGGATTTGCTGGAGAGGATCCCTTCGATGCGACCTTATTATTGTACGCCCCCAACGGATCAGCGTTCGGGCAAGAGGCCAGTGATGAAAGGAAAACGTCCATTTGTTTCCAATAAGAAGCGAAATTTCCAGCAGCCAGCTAATGTTCCCGGTAATGCTTGTACTATTTGTGGACGACAGCATGGCGATGCCCCGTGCCCTGTTCGTACGGGAGCGTGCTTCGGGTGTGGCCAACAAGGTCACATGGTTAGGGATTGTCCACAAAGGCGACAGAATATGCCTTTACAGCAAAGACAGGCGACAGCAGCAACTGGAGTTCAACCTCGTGCTAACAACGGTGATCGTCCTCCGGCTCAAGGACGAATATATGCGCTCACTCAAGAGGATGCTGAGAACTCCGACGCAGTGATCACAGGTACGGTTTTCCTCAATAACCGTGCTGTATATGCGTTAATTGATACTGGAGCTACACATTCATTCGTATCTAGTCAATTTGTACGTTTGGCCAAACTTGAGGTGAAACCGTTAGAAGATACACTTATTATTTCTACTCCAATGAAAAATGAAGTACAAGCTACCTTAGCATGTCAAGAGGGTAAAATGATTATAGGCGGACTTGTAGATGTTATAAATCTAGCGGTATTGGCCATGTATGACTTTGATGTTATCATTGGTATGGATTGGCTTAGTCAACAGCGAGCTAAAATCGATTGTTATAGTAAGGTAATTCAGTTTTATCCCCCTAATCGTCCTTGCTATACATTTGTGGGAAATGGAGGAGGACCTTCTACTCCTCTGATTTCTGCCATAGAAGCCACCCGATTATTACAGAAAGGTTGTCAAGGATTTCTGGCAGCAGTAGAAAATACAGTAGAGGAAGACGAATTAAGTTTGGAAGATATCCTAGTAGTACAAGAATTCCCAGATGTTTTTCCAAAAGAATTGCCAGATTTACCTCCGGAACGTGAGATTGAGTTTGCTATCGAAGTTGCCCCTGAAACAGAACCTATCTCAAAAGCTCCATATAGGATGTCATTAACCGAGTTGAAGGAATTGAAGGTGCAACTGCAAGAATTACTGGATAAGGGATTTATCCGTCCAAGTGCATCACCCTGGGGTGCGCCGATATTGTTCGTGAAAAAGAAAGACGGTTTGTTACGACTATGCATCGACTATCGGCAACTAAATAGGGTTACTATCAAGAATAGGTACCCATTGCCGAGAATCGATGATTTATTTGATCAACTTCAAGGAGCATCAGTGTTTTCCAAGATCGATCTAAGGTCGGGATATCATCAGCTAAGAATCAAGAGGGAGGATATTCCTAAGACGGCATTCCGAACTCGATATGGCCATTATGAATTCACCGTTATGCCATTTGGTTTGACGAATGCTCCAGCAGCCTTTATGGATCTGATGAATCGAGTATTCAAGCCATACCTGGATAGTTTCGTCATAGTTTTTATTGACGACATCCTGATATATTCAAAAAATTCGGCTAAACATGAGCAACATTTGAGACTGGTACTTCAAACGCTCAGGGAGCACTCACTTTATGCAAAATTCAGCAAATGTGAGTTCTGGTTATCTCGCGTGGTATTTCTTGGCCACGTGATTTCGGGAGACGGCATATCAGTGGACCCATAAAAAATTGAAGCAGTAGTTAATTGGCCAAGACTAATGACTGTCACCGAAGTTCGAAGTTTCTTGGGTTTAGCAGGATACTACAGAAGGTTCGTGGAGCGATTCTCTAGCATCGCTATTCCCCTAACGCGATTGCTAAAGAAAGAAACGAAGTTCGAGTGGAACGACAAATGCGAGCAAAGCTTCCAAGAATTGAAGCAAAGGCTGACGACTGCTTCTATTTTGACTATACCTAAAGGACTAGGAGGATTTGAAATATACAGCGACGCTTCCCACAAGGGACTGGGCTGTGTATTGATGCAGGTCGGCAAGGTGGTAGCTTATGCATCGAGACAATTGAGGCCATATGAATTGAACTATCCAACTCATGATCTGGAACTTGCTGCAGTTTGTGTTCGCATTGAAAATTTGGCGATACTATTTATATGGGGAGCAATTTGTTATTTATACGGATCATCAAAGTTTGAAGTATCTATTTTCCCAGAAGGAGCTGAATATGAGGCAACGACGCTGGATGGAACTTCTCAAAGATTACGACTGCGAGATATTGTACCATCCTGGCAAAGCAAATAAAGTGGCCGACGCTCTTAGTCGAAAATCGGCTATCGCCTATTTGATGGTCAAGGAATGGACCTTACTTGAGGAAGCTCGGGATTTGGACTTTAAGTTGGATGTTGGGCATCATCAGAATTTATTAGCTGCTATCAGAATCGAGCTGAGATCATTGTGAAAATCAAGGCGCTACAACAAATAGACCCGAATATCTGGAAGATTCGAAGGGAATTAACAAAAAGGAAGAAATCTGATTTCCACGATACGGATGATGGAATCTTAAAGTTTAACGGACGTCTATGCGTACCGAAGGATGAACAACTCAAGGAAGAAATCTTGACAGAAGCTCACAAGACTCACTACAGTATCCATCCAGGCAGTACTAAAATGTACCAGAATTTGCGACAATGTTTCTGGTGGAATGGCATGAAGCCAGACATAGCCAAATATGTGGCTAAATACTTGACGTGTCAACAAATCAAGGCTCAACACTACAAGCCTGGCGGATTATTGCAACCATTGAAAATTTCAGAATGGAAATGGGAGCACATCACGATGGACTTTGTAATGGGATTACCAAGAAGTCAACGAGGAAATGATTCGATATGGGTGATCGTTGATCGACTGACAAAATCGGTTCATTTTCTTCCCGTGAGAAAGGATCTTCCATTGGAAGACCATGCCGAGTTATATGTTCGACATATTGTGCGATTACACGGAGTCCCGGTAACAATCACATCAGATCGAGATCCAAAGTTTACTGCAAGTTTCTAGCGGAGTCTTCAAACCACTATGGGAACGAAGTTGCAATACAGTACAGCTTATCATCCACAAACGGATGGCCAAACAGAAAGAACGATCCAGACCCTTGAGGATATGTTGCGAGCATGCGTCGTGGATTTCAAGGGAAGTTGGGATGAGCATTTACATCTCATTGAATTTGCGTACAATAACATTTACCAGCAAAGTATCGGGATGGCACCATTCGAGGCATTATACGGTTGAGCTTGCAGAACTCCAGTCTGTTGGGATGAGGTCGGGGAAAAGAAGGTCACGGGTTCAGAGCTAGTTCAACTGACCAATGAGGTTGTGCAAGTAGTTAGAAGCAAACTGAGAACTGCCCAAAGCCGACAGAAAAGTTATGCTGATAAGCGTAGGAAACCCCTAGAGTTTCAGGTAGGCGACCACGTATTTCTCAAAGTGTCGCCCATGAGGGGTGTATCCCGTTTTGGGAAGAAAGGTAAGTTAAGCCCCAGGTACGTCGGACCTTTTGAAATTCTAGAGAGAATAGGGAATTTGGCTTATCGGTTGGCACTACCACCAAAACTTGCTCAGGTGCATGATGTGTTCCATGTATCTATGCTGAGAAAGTACGAACCCGATCCGGTACATGTGCTGAATTTCGACGAGGTCGAATTGGACAGTAGAGTGTCCTATGTTGAGGAGCCAGTGCGGATCGTGGATCGTAAAGAGCAAGCGTTGAGAAATAAAACCGTTCCCGTAGTAAAGATCCTATGGCAACACCAGGGCGTAGAGGAAGCTACTTGGGAAGGTGAGGAAATTATGAAGCGGCAGTATCCGCACTTATTTGAGAAACCAGGTATGTATTTAAATTTCGAGGACGAAATTTTTATTAGAGGGGGGAGTTGTGACATCCCCGATTTCGGGCCTAGGAAGCCGAGGGCTAGTAATAAGTGGATTAGCGGGTAAGTCGAGTTGAGGATCGGTATTGAAATGGATAGTATGATCGGAACGAGTGTACTGAGGGTTGGTCGTAGTTCGATCGAAAGATTGTCTATGAGTTGGCCTAGGGATCGACAGTGGAATGACCCTGACTACGCAAATGATTAGGGTAATACGACCATGGGGCGATCCTTTGACTATAAGGGCCGTTAATGGAACGGTCCGAGATAACTACGGATCAGTCCGGGGAAGGCATGTGTCGGTCGCGGGTGATACCGCACGACCATGCATTAGTCCTGGGTGACCACAAGTTAATTCCAGGGTACCGGATTTCCACGAGGCTACATGACAACCGAGGGTCGACCATGGATCGTTGATACTCGAACGTGGCCCGATCACGAATCGACCACGGATCATTGTGCCAAGTCGGGAAGGCCATGGATGAGACATGTACCAGGCCATGTGCCTAATGGCTTAGTCGCGGCCCGGGCAAAATTGCCGGTCACGGCGGCCAAGGCCATGTGCCCGGTCATAACCGGCCATTGTGCCCGTCAGCCAGGCCACGGACCGGCTATGTGCTCGTTTGTGTGCCGGCCATTGTGCCCGACCTTCGTGCCACAAGTTGTGCCCGTAAGATCCGGTCCCGATCTTGTCCCGTGTCTAAGAAACGTGCCCATGAGTCGTGCATCATGCCAATCCCGGGCCGATGTACGTATTGGGCCGTGAATCGATCTCTCGTCCGGATGACCTGGCACGGTGCCCATGCGGCCAATTGAGCACTAGGCGCGCGGCCCGTGCGGCCCAGGCGCGTTGCCCGTGTGGCCCAGGCGCGCGGCCCGTGCAGCCCGGCCACTGGCCCGGTCTGGCCGGCGAAATTGCCCAGTAGCCCGATTGTGTGCCTAGTTACCCGTGAAGGCCATTTTTGGATATTTTGACTTGGATTGTTGAAGAACTAAGGTTAGACAATTGTGAAGGCCATTTTTACATCAAATTCCATTTATAAGGGTACTATTGGAATTTATTTCTATGAGAAAACCTCGGGAAAGGTTTGGGAATAGTTGTGGTGCGGGGTTTGTTTTGGACATTACGGGCGCATTTTCGCGAGACTCGTTTGGTCCGAACTAATTGGGATTGAATTCAGTCCATTTGAGAGAGTCCTAGAAGGTTTGACCTAGTCAAACCTTATCATCATCATCATTGTCTTCATTTATGGCATGGGCCTTCTTTTCCACAAGTCGTTAATGGCCATTTTATGAAGCAATTGATGGCCTTGCTCTTCAATTATTGACCAAAAGAGGAGAGGAGAGAGTCACGGCCAGCCAAGGGGAGAGGGGAGAGGCCACGGCAAAGCTAGAGAGGAGAGAGAAAAGAGAGTCATTATGGCCATTTTCATCATTACTTGGACATTTGGCCTTGGATCATTAATGAGGGGTGAGGTATGCGCTTACCTCATCATTTTGATGACACGTGCGCATACCTCATGCCCCATTTGACACAGGCGCACGCATAATCAAAGCCACTTTATTTCTCTATAAATGGAAGACACCAAGTGAGATTTGGCTCACTTTCTCACGTGCATCAACCAAAATTAGAGAGAGAGAGAGAGAGAGGGAGAGAGTGCCGAAAAATCAAGAGAAAAAGAAAAAAAAGAAAGAAAACCGAAAGAGAGAGAAACCATTCTCGAGAGTTATTCCAAAACCGAGAATCGTCACCCTTCCCGCCATTCTCTACTCTTTAGTTCTTGTTTTATAAAAGAGTAAGTGGGATTTTACTACCGGGAAATGACGTTGAAATACGTCGTAGCATGAGCTTTCTCCCGTGCTCGGCTTTTGATGTTCCGATTTGTGTTCCCGATAACGAGTTTGCTTTGTTTCGTGGTTTTCTTTGCATGTTGTCTATTTCAAAATAGAAACTGAAGCACGATACGTGAGGTAAACCGTGACTTAGCCATGCTTGGGCTCCTTGTTTTGTGCTTTCTATGTCCGTCGTTGTTTGATCGGCCACCGAGGCCAGTACGATAAGAATGTTTCGTGAAAACGACGATTGATATGTCCTCGCCTGATAGTAACGTTTTACTTACCGGGTCTCCTCGACTCACTCCCCGTTGTTTTTCCTCTTTTTCAGGTCCGTAGGAATGGCGTTACCCCCGGCCCAGTTTGGCAACCCGGTCGAGATGAGAGCCGAACTTCTCACGGTGATCGACGCCCGTGAGAATCGTGCCTACCGCAGGATCACCACCTACGTGATGGTGGACGAGGGCCGGGTCGACCTTGTCCCGCACTCGTTCGTGGCCTGGTACCGCCTGGCCGACGGGGACTGGGTCGGCCCCCTTTACGAATTTAACGGCCCATTTACAGGCATGGGTGGTTCGACTCCGTGACCGGCCATGGGCGGGGCGTGACGGCGGACGTGCGGACGAGGGCGGGGAGGAGCGAGCGAGGACGAGGACTAGGATGTACTAACCGTAGAGGAGCTAAGGAACCAAGCCAAAATTTTGTTTGTAAATATGGGTTGTTTGTTTTTCGGAAGTGCCTTTGAAATAGGCATGTGAAAAATATCGTCTAATATAACTGGTAGCCCGAGGAAGGGCTTGTAAATAAGCACGAATCTATCTTGTAAATACAACGTGCACCGTTTGCCTTTATTGTTTGGTTTGTCTCGTTGAATCGCTTCTGCATGTTTGTTATATTTAAAAATCAACGAGACGTTCTAATAATTATTCATGCTTCACGGGCCCGTTCCGATCATGGTCGGTCACAAGTATCGATCGTGAGTGGTTCAGGACGTGACAGTACTGAACCGTAACTTCGTTCCTAAAGCCGTTTGCAAACTTTTCCAAAAGTTGACTGTAAATTTCAGGTCACGGTCTGAAGTGATCGTTACCGGTACTCTATGCAACCTCACGATCTGCCTCACATACAAGTCTGCGTATCTTTAAAACTCAAAGTCCTTTCGCACAGCTAGAAAGTGCGCTGATTTAGTCAATCTATCCACTATTACCCAAATTGAATCATGTCCTCTCTGGCTTGCACGAAATCTATGGTGATATGTTCCCATTTTCACTTTGGGATTTCTAACGGTCTCAATAATCCTCCAGACTTACAATGCTGTGCTTTCACTTGTTGGCACGTCAAACACTTAGCCACATGCTTGGCCACATCCACCTTCATCCCATTCCACCAATAGTGTTGTCTCAAATTTTGGTACATCTTTGTACTTCCCGGATGGATACTGTAATTGCTCCTATGAGCTTCCGATAAGATTTCTTCCTTAAGTTTCACATCATCCGGTACCCACAATCGCCCTCGAAACTTTAGAACTCCATTCTCGGACACTTGAAAGTCCGGTTCCTCTTAGCTACATCCATCTCAACAATCTTTTGGATTTCTAGGTCTGTAGACTGTAGTTCCTTAATCTTGACCTGAATTTCTGGCTCAATCCTCAAGGCGGCCAGCAAATTCGATATGTGACTCGTCTCCAACTTAAACTCTGAATCCCTGAGTCTTTCCAATAAGATCCATTCCTTGACCATTAGATGTGCCAAACTAGACTTTCGACTCAAAGCATCTGCCACTCGATTGGCTTTCCCAGGATGATACAGAATGTCATAATCATAATCCTTTAGAAGCTCCATCCATCGGCGCTGCCTCATGTTCAACTCTTTATGCGAAAATAGGTACTTGAGGCTTTGATGATCAGTACAAATTTGGAACTTCTCTCCACACAAGTAATGTCTGTAAATCTTAAGTGCAAACACTATAGCAGCTAATTCCAAATTATGCGTCGAGTAATTCATCTCATGCAGTCTCAACTGACGTGATGCATATGCCACCACTTTTCCATGCTGCATCAACACACAGCCTAATCCTCTTAGCGACGCATCGCTATAAATCTCAAATCCTCCTGAGCCCGACGGAATGGTCAATACAGGAGCAGTTGTTAACCGGTGTTTCAATTCTTGAAAACTCCTTTCACATTTGTCATCCCACTCAAACTTCACCTCCTTCTTAAGCAGCCTTGTCATTGGCATGGCTATTGACGAAAATCCTTCTACGAATCACCTATAATAACTAGTCAATCCTAGAAAACTTTGGATCTCGGTTACTGATGTCGGTCTAGGTCACTTGGTAACTGCTTCAATCTTAGTTGGATCTACAGAAATTCCATCCCCATAAACGATATGTCCAAGAAATCCTGCTCTACTGAGCCAAAACCCACACTTGCTGAACTTAGCATACAATGCATGCTCTCTCAAGGTTCATAGCACTTCAGTCAAGTGTAGCTCATGTTCCTCGGGGCTCTTGGAGTACACTAGTATATCGTCAATACAAACTATCACAAACTGATTTAGAAATTCTTTGAACATCCGATTCATCAAATTCATGAAAGCGGCTGGGGCATTTGTTAATCCAAAGGGCATAACCGTAAATTCATAATGCCCGTATCGAGTCCTGAAAGCTGTTTTAGGAATGTCCTCATTTCTAATCCTTAGCTGATGGGACTCGGTCCTCAAATCTATTTTGGAAAACACTAAGACTCCTTGCAACTAATCAAACAGATCATCAATCCTCGGCAGTGGATATTTATTCTTCACTGTCACTTGGTTCAGCTGCCGGTAATCTATACACAATCTCAGGGTTCCGTCTTTCTTCCTGACAAACAGAACTGGCGCTCTCCATGGAGACACACGAGGGCGAATAAAACCTTTGTCCAGTAGTTCCTGTATTTGGATCTTTAACTCATTCAATTCTGATAAGGACATCCTATACAATGCTTTCGAAATCGGCTCTGTCCATGGCGCCAATTCAATCACAAACTCCACTTCCCGCTTAGGCGGTAAACTTGGCAATTCCTGAGGAAACACTTCGGGAAAATTGCTTACTACGGGTATATCTTCCAACTTAGGTTTCATAACTGTTGAATCCACAACATTCATCAAATATTCTTCACACTCTTCATCCAACAGCTTACTCACCTCGAGCTAGGAAATTCAAGGGATCGAGGTTCCTCCTCAGTTTTCCTGAAATACAAAACTAGGGCATCTGTCTGGATTAAATTGGATCGTCCTATCACTGCAATTCACTATAGCTTTCTGTCGGACTAACCAGTCCATCCCAATAATCACATCAAAATCGAACATGGCTAATACTGCCAAGTCAATACTCTCTTCCTTACCCCTAATGATTATCTTACAGTTAGGACATCCAAAAGAAACTAGCAACCTATCATTCACAGGTGTTGATACGCAAAGCACATTCTCAAGCAACACTGGTTTAACACCAACTAACTCAATAAACTGCTTTGAAACAAACGAATAGGTTGCTCCCGGATCAAACAATGCATACGCGGCATGATCACATAAGGAAATCGTACCTGTGACCACACCTGGTGCATTCTCAGCTTCTTTGCATGTCATGGCATAGACCCTTCCTTGAGCTGGCGGTCGCCCTTGATTAGCCGGTGGGGGAGGTCCGGCTTGATTTCCAGTTCGCGGTGGCGGTAATCTGGGCGGTCCTGATGATTGCATCTGCGGGCAAGTGCGAATCTGATTCTCCATACTTCCGTACTTAAAACACACCCCATATCTACTCAACTGAGAACTCAGTTTCCCGATATTCCACCTAGCTGGTGGGACAAATCGCCTATTTCTAGTCATGGGTCTCTTTTCCAAACGACGATTATCTCTACTTTGAGCAAACTGCGATCCCAAAGCGATTGCCCTTTCCTGCTGATCTCGTTCCATGATCTGAGCTCGTTTATGCATTTCCCCATAGTCTTTGATATCATAGGATAAAATCAAACTCCGAAAATCCGGCTTCAGTCCATTCCGGAATCTTCGAGCTATATCTCTCGGATTCTCCACCATAATTGGTGCAAACTTAGCTAATCTTGCAAATTCTGCCTCGTATTGATCCACAGTCATTTGTTCCTAGTGCAAGCACATAAATTCCATCAATTTCTTTTCTTGTGCATTCTCTGAGAAATACTTTTCATAAAAATTTTCCACAAACACAACCCAAGTCGGGCCCGTTCCTACAGGAAACACTTTGCTTTTCACGGTATTCCACCAATCATTTGCACCTTCCTAAAGCTGGTAAATCGCCAATGTCACTTTCTCTTCATGGATGCACTCCATAACTTTGAAGGTTTTTTCCAGTTCTTTTATCCATCTTGGCGTAGCCTCGGGATCACCACGACCATGAAATTTGGGCGGTTTCAATTTCATAAATTGTTTCACTAGCTGGGGCATTTGCCTAACCCCTGCTAGCTGAGCCTGTCCAACATTAGCTTGATTCTCATTCATAACAGCAGCGGCTACCACCTCAGCAGCCTAGGCTGTCACATTATCACGCCCTTGAGCTTGCCTATCCAGCACATTCCGAATCCTTTCTAACACCCGTAGAACTCCTTTCATACGTGGATCTTCCATAGGTCTCACATCAACTCTGGCGTCTACTGCAGCTCCCACATTAACCCCAAGGTTTTCCACTGCTCTAGCTTGAGCATGACCTCCATCTCTGGTCCCTCTTCCTGCACCCCTTCTGGAAACTCTTCCTATGCCCCTCCCCTCGTTACTCATCTTGGCTACTCAGTTCTACAACTACCTGCTATAATTCCATAAAGGAATTAAAGGCTTAAACCAATCTATCCCAGTCTAAGTCCTAGGCAGGTATTAAATAACAATTAAACAATCAGCATGCGGCCTCATAAAAAAAAACTAACCAACTCATCACCCAAGGGATTCACATACTCACCTCGGTTCCTGCCTCACCTGCACTTACGGGTCACACAATCACAATTCAAACACAATCATAAGCTGTCAGGAGATACATGTAGCACACAAGGTCACCTTACTGGCTACCCAGGTCTTATCGCTTCTTATGACTCCAGACGTCGACCTAATTGGACCGAGTTGACCTTGCTTCGATACCAATTCAAACGGGGATGTCACGTTCTTAATCCCACGGCACGCAACATTCCTATCTTGGTTGATAAACTGCGATGTCCCAGGTAACGTCGCTGACTCATGCCCAACAGAGATCAAGCACAAGCGGAAGTAATAAATAAATAAAACCCAGACAACTACAAGTATGAACCAAGGATAGCCATGCACCACTCCAGAAAATGATTATACATTTATATTTCTATTAAAAATCATTTGTACAATATTTACAAGCACAGTAAAAGATACAAACGATCAGCAGCTACCTGATTAAAAAGGGATAAGTGACTAGGGAGGTCAGGCTAAAACTCAGGAAGAGGGCTACAGTCCAAAAAGTAGCGGTCCTCACAACTGGCTAAGGACACTGGACGACCCTATGTCTCCCAGTCAAGATTGGACGACTCAGTGGGATCATCTGAAAACTCCTCGGAGGCATCCTCACTAGACCCTGACTCCTCCGAATCCATGGCCTGGGCTCGTTCATCCTCGGAGTCCGGCTCCAACTCTGGGTCAAGGTAAAGCTCGAACCCCTCCTCGTCTGATCCTAACTCTGTAACCTCTCCGTCCTCCTCTACGTCCTGCTCCATGGCCTCGGGTTCGTCATTCTCCTCCTCATCCATCGGCTTGGGGTCCTCTGCTAGTACATCGGGCTCCTCATCCATCTCTTCCTCCTGCCTCATCCACTCGGGTGTGGTCTCTGGATCGATCACCTCACCATCCGCTATAATTAGGTGCAACAGCCCAACACTATCGACCGGGATATCAAAGGTCCTGAGGGGCTCTCCCTCATTTCCATCGGCATCTTGGTGGCACCTTGCCACGTACTCCTGCTTCTAGTAAAAATACTTGCCTACATTCACAATCAGTTCTGATCGGTACCTCACAAAAGCCTCCCCATTTCCTAAGGGGTAGGTACGGGTATACTGTCGGATCTGCAAAGAGATCCCAAAAAGAGTTGGTGGTCTCTCCATCCTCATGGCCGGGGGTCTGAAAAGTTTTGATTTACACAACCGTGAGACGAATCTCAGTGAGTTCAACCTCTAAACCTAGGCTAGGCTTACATGCAATCTCCTGACCGGAAACAAATAATTAAAATCATAATGCAACAACAATCAAACAATTCTTTGACCCTGCAGGTTAGACAGTTCGATATATAATAATCACGGCACATACGTGGCATACATAGTCACACATATGCCAAACACATGCTCAGGCACCGAGTCTCACACACTCGCATGCCAGTCCATGTATGTTTATGCATGTAAATGTCGTCAACATGTCATGCGCATATCTCTCGGCCCATTGGCCCACACTGGCATACTGGCAATTGTCCAATTTATTAACATTTATTATGACTCGAGTCAACAATAATCACGGCTCGGTGCGTCTAGCCTGCTTCAAAGTGCATGAGGCGCAGCACCGATCTGGCTCAATGTCTCTAGCCTACTTCAAAGTGCATGAGGCGTAACACTGATTTCCTTACGAACTAGAGTTTGCTTCAAAATGCATGAGGATGGTCGTTTTCCGGACGTACCGGACATCGTCCTGCTTCAAAGTGTATGAGGACGGTATCGACCCGAAGGTCACGACCCGAAGGTTCTTAGGTGATCACACAACCAATTATTATCTGAACCCCGCATAACACGCTTCAGGGTATTTTAGGTGATCACATGCTCATGGCAGGCACGCATTTTCGCACAATTTCATCACATGCCTCACTCTTGGCATACACGATGTGTGTCCATGTTATGCAATGCAATGCACCACGAGCACCAATATAATTCAAAAACTCAATGTCACAACACGTGCCTAATTGGCCGAATTGATACCGTGTGGCCTAACATGTGATTCACAAATTAACAATTAATTGCAAGTCAAACAGTGTCCAATCGCACTCCACAAAAATTAGCCACACAACATGCGACATGTCAGTACGCAATCAATCACACTTAAGCACGAATTACATACAATCAGTCAACCCGGACATACCTGGCAATTTCACCTATGGGCTTCTAATCTGGCCATTTAGTCCAATTATTCTCCACAATAAATTCTCATTGATCCATTACATATTCCTGATAATAATTTCTACCAATCGGTACTCAACCCAGTCTGAAATATACATCGATACTACCTAAGCCAGTCCAAAATGCACCGATAATACCTAAATTAGTCTAGAAAAATGCACTATCAGTCCTAATTCGGGTTTAGAAATTTTACTCACTTAATCCAAGGTCACGACGACGAGGAACGGTGGCCGATCATTGGTGAACAGTGGAACTGGCGACGGCGTTCCCGGCGACGGCGTACGGTCGGCGGTGTACGGAACCATACGAGACCATATGGATGTCGTACGGATACCGTACGGACGGTGACGTACAGACGTTGGAAATGTCAAAGTGACAGCGGCTGGCCCGATTGGGCTCCGGCGTGGCGGCGGTGAGGCTCTGGCGCGGCGGCGGCGATGCCCAAGAGAGAAAAAGAGAGAAAGAGAGAGAGAGAGAGAGGAAGGGGTCGAACAGAGGCGAGACTGAGGCTGGGGACCGAGGTGGTCGACGGTGAGGCATGGCGGCCGGCGGCGGCGCTCCGGTGGCCGGTGGCTTACTTCGACTAAGCTTGCCGAGAGAGAGAGAGAGAGAGAGAGAGAGAGAGAGAGAGAGAGAGAGAGAGAGAGAGAGGCTGTTCTGGCCAGATGAGGGTCAGAGGAGAGAGAAAGAGTCTTATCTTGGTCAAATATTAGGGGTTAGGGGTGCAAAGTGTTAAAGATCTAGCAAAAATGACAATTTTACCCTTCATCCAAGGGCCACCATTAAATCTTATCCAATAATTCAAGGGCATTTTGGTCCTTTGCTGCAATAATTAAGATAAGTCCAAATTTAATTAATTTCCTTAATTATTCTCCAAAATTCGAAGCCAAAAATAGCCTAGGGGCAAAACCGTCATTTTTTCGGTCCCAGGTTGAAGTTTCATTTTTCGCTTGTACCAACCCTCTATGTGTGTGGCCAACATAATGTGGCATCGGAATCATGAAAATAGCTTCTTAAGCCCTTGAAAATCGACTGCCATGTTCTAGGAATAAAATAATATTATTTTTCACTTTCAAGCCGAAATTTCAATGTTTGAACGAAACCACTCTAAATGTGCATGGTCATCCCAAAATGATATCGGTTTCGAAAAATAACCTTATTTGGCTTTGAAAAGCGATGCTAGTGTCCCGAGAGACAAAATCATAATTTTTCATCCCCAGACCGAAATTTCAATTTTTACTCGTACTAACTCCAAATGTGTATGGCCAATATAATATGACGTCAGATTCCCAAAAATAGTCTATTAAGGGTGCGCATGAGAACCATTCTGTGCCCGGGCACAGTTTCTGAACAGAAATGATTTTTTTTGATTCTGTGCCCGGAAACAATTTCTGAGTATTTTAAGGCGTTTGGTAATTATCCAAAATTTCTATTCCTAAACTAGAAAAGAATAGAAATACGTTTGGTAAACTACACAAAATTGTTGTTCCTAAATAATATTTTAATAATATTTTGAATTGTTTTTTTTTTTACCCTTTTCTTCTTTGGTCATGGCCGGTCGCTGGCGACCGGCCACAGCCCAGGGCCGGCGAGGGCGTCACGGCCCTCGCCGGCCGCCGGCGGAGGCGAGGGTCGCCCTCGCCGGCGAGGGCTGGACCCTCGCCGCCTGGGCGAGGCGGCCTCGCCGTCGCGACCCACGGCGCGGTTCGGCGTCGCCGTGGGTCACGACGGCGAGGCTCGGCCTCGCCCAGATCTGGCGAGGCCGAGCCTCGCCGTCGCGACCCACGGCGACGCCGGCCTCGCCGTGGGTCGCGACGGCGAGGCTCGGCCTCGCCAGATCTGGGCAAGGCCGAGCCTCGCCGTCTCTGGGCGAGGCCGCCTCACCCAGGTGGCGAGGGTCCAGCCCTCGCCCTCGCCGGCCCTGGGCTGTGGCCAGTCGCCGGCGGCCGGTCGCCGGCGGCCGGTCGCCGGCGGTCGGCCCGGCCAGACGAAGAACAACACAAAAATAAGAAAAGAAGAAAAAGAAAAAAAGAAAAAAAACTGATTCTCAAAATTGTGCCGAGAAACAAGAAGCAACTTTTTTTTGCTTCTCGTTTCTCTTCCAAAACTGTTTCTCGGCACAAATTTTTGCAAAAATGTGCCCGGGAACAAATGCGTTTACCAAACGCATTTCTGTTCCCAAACTATTTCTGGAAACAAAAGAACAGAAATTTTTACTATTTGGCACGTTGCCAAACGCACCCTAAACTTTCGAAAATCGTCATTGAAATCCGAGCTCAATTCCGTGAACAAAACTCACTAAATTTTCAATTTCAAGGTGTCTCACTAACGGGCGGCTTTTTAGAGCTATCCGTATCGTAATGGTCTCGATCATTGAGAGAATGAGAAATTATCCTTAGTTCCAAAGGTCACGATCGTTCGGTTCAAGTTCAGGACTGGTTGGCCACGTGCACTTTCGGTCTTGCAGAATCACCTGCATCCCTATTGTACATCGTAGGCCTTGGCCAAACCCAATCCATTATCCTTTTCTACGATCAGCCCACGTTGGCCTAAAATATTCCCTCATTATCTTTCGTGATCGGTGTCCGTTTCACGATAGGGTCTCCGGTCCACGTACTATTTTCTAGTTAGCCATACCCCATTGATTAGTATCCCGAGAGTGATCAGCTCTGGGCGAGACTTATTAAAATGAAATGCAAAATAATATCAGTTTTATTGATCCCGGAATTACATCGAAATTCGGGCTGTTACATTATTCCCCTTCTCCTAAGCTGGCATCATCATGTCCAGAAATTGGAGGTTTCTGGGCTTATTGCCTGGGTTTTAGTACTTTATAGAGTACTTGGCCACAAAGAATTTAGGTACAGGTGATCCCTTTGTAATTGCTTATATGTTATTTTGAATTCCTGCTTTTTTCCTACTTATTCTCTTTTGTAACCAGAAATGTGGACCCAGGTTTTTTCTCCCCGTGCTTCCGTTAGCTTTGATGTTCTCGGGATTTTCTCTAGCTGCAATGTCGGCACGCTACATTTCTGATGGCAAGACAGCAGAACCTTTGGAACATCATACTAAATGCCCCTCAAGAATGTGATGGACCATCTGCTTCTTGCTTGCAACGAACATCTCTATGGCCTTGTACATGAGCTTAGTTCATCAGGTACTTCAGAATTTTTTCTGTCTATGATTGAAAACTGGGATGCTTCTGCTTTCATTTGAATTTTTCTTTATCCTTTTACTTCGAATACATTGGAATGGCAGAATGGCTCTGTTAACTAGGGCCTTTTTCGTAATTCATCAATAAATGTAGGTTGAAACTTTTCTTGTTGAATTTCTGAGAACTTTGGTCTGCTGGACAGAGAGGATCTGAGAAAGTGACGAACTTTCTATCCTTTTCCTTATGCCCTGCCATGCCACATCTTACTATTCAACCCTTCATTGGGACCTGCCCATGCGTTTGTTGGACTGCTCACCAAGGTAATCTTTGATTGCTTCCTGTATAAAACCGATCTATCTGTCTAAGGTCTAAGTCATGGATTTGCGTTTGAGTTTGCTCAACAGTGAAGAGAGGGGCGTTCCAGATGAGTCAGACCATTTTAAAATGGATCCCGTAGGGTCTACTGAAGAGCTTGCAAATGATCGGTCACTACCGAGTCTCGTAGTTTTATTTGAATCAGAAGCAAGAGCGTTGAGGGAATTTTTGCTGTTGCATTCTTTTCTTTCAAAGAGGTGGATACTAATTTCAACTCAACACCGTCTTAATCCCAGTGCATTTTCTTTTGGTTTATATTTCTTCCTGGTGACACAAGCTATCAATGATTGCAGGTGAAGACATTCTTCCATGCTCACTTCAAGGTGGATTGTGACCTCCAATCATCAATGGTTGTCTTTGCTTTGACAGCTCAATGAGTTATGTGATCATGCATTTGTTATTCGAGTTCTCCGCAAGTTTGCTGTTGTTTTTTCACATCCTATTTTGACTTTGCTCGAGAACTTCAACTGCTTTTTTAGAGTGGGAACACTGATTAGAATGTGGCGGCAATTCGTAGGTTATGATCTTTGGCAAATTCTTTACTTTTAGCGTTTGTCGGCCTTTTTTAGTATTAAAAGCTGTGGAATTCAAATTAGTCTATGGGTTCACTAGAATGTGTCCTTGTGAGCTGCGGATTCCTTTTGATGTTGGTAGTGTTGGAGTTTCATGTATCATAGATCTCTATCAGGAAGAAGTGTTTGAAGGTACAATCCCCTAAAACTAATTGGTCCTCAAAGCTCAGTCACTCTGTAAATGTTTATGTTGGTGTTCTAGTCAAATTGCTATACTCATATGGTATGGCTGTGTAGAATGGAACACTTCTGTTTTTGAGAGATTAGTTATCGGAAGGTCGGGCTTGAACCTCTCTAGGGAAAAAGAAATTCTTTAACAGAGATCTCAAATGATGTTAAATCTTAGCCGTTGGCTTTATCGTGAATAGTTAGCCTTCCAAGAAAACAAGAGGCAATCTAATACACGAAACTTGCAGGAGTCAGTACCACAAAGAATGAATCAGATGAGATGATTCTTATCAAGTATGATGTTATTTCAGGAGGTCTTTTGAGGCCTAAACTCGAGGTCTGTATTTTTATATGGTCTGCTATTCTTCAAATCTTGACATGGACCTCGTTGCATCTCAGTCTCATAATCCATACAGTTCTTGCTTTTCTTCTCAACTAGAAAACAGGCCACCATCTCTCTCCCACCCTCAGAGCTGAATGCTGTGTTTGATCTTCTTCGAACGCATCGATCTTCTCCAATTAAAATTGGAAATCTCAAAAGAGCTTCTGCAGGTTCAGATATCTCACTAAAAAGGTGAAGTTTAGCCGTAGTCCAGTCGGAGCCCCGACACTGCAGCAATCGTCTACTGTGCTGTTAAGTGACCTACCCGTGAGTTTCGTGCCAACTTAATTTGATTTTTTTAGCAAACCCTCTCTATCGCCTATTCTCCCACTCTTTATCTTTGCTTGTGTCGCGACCTAAAAATCAGGTTTTCCGATCTTAAGTTAATGGATTACTAAATCAATTAAATTAATTAACCTGGCTCGAATTCTCCCAAACTCTACCAATTTGCAACTTAGGTCCAATTATGAGCATGCAAATATTTTCAATGTGAGCCACCACTAATAATTTAAGGTAGGTTAATTAGAAACCTAAATAAAATAGCGGGAGTACTATTTTATTTCTACGAACCAGAGATTATAAATTCGGGAACTTGGTTATACTAGATTACCCTAACGTCCTTTCGGTACCAATCTCAAGAAAAATGCTCAATTCGGCAATTTTGATGAATTTTGATTTGGAGTTCAAAGGTGCAAAATTTTTTTAGATTTTCTTTTTTAGATTTTTTTTTATTTTTGATGCATTTTCAAATTTAAATTCAAGTCGCAAATCTTTTAATAGAAAGATTATAACCGCTAAATCTTTTAAATTAAGTTTCGATCTAAAGCCTGACGGATCGATCCTAAAAATTTGAAATACCCTCTAGAAAAATAACTCTATCTAAAGCCTGATAGATAGACTTATTCCCGTGTGTGCGGTTGCGAATTAGGAGATTTTCCTAACTGATCATATCTTGAAAAGATTTTGCTATCTTGAATATCTTGGATATATTCAGTTAAATCGTAGTTTTAAAATTAAGCAAGGGGGATTTCTTTTATTTTATTATTAAAACTAACCTATATAACGTGCAATATATATTCTATAAAGCAAGCCATCAAAGGTAAACAAACTACTCGCCATCAAAGGTAAACAAACTACTCGCCCACCAAAGATAACAATTAGCAACGTTATCCCATCAACTTGATACTTCCGCAAAAATAAAATCAATATCATAATCTTAAAGCTTAAAGATCAAGATAAATTTTCAAACTGCACAATCTAATAATTCCATCTAAAGGGTTATAGATAGAATCCACAGATCATATCGCGTTGTGGATTAGGAAATAAATCCTAATTGAAATAGTGCCTATTGCTCAAATATGCAAAGTTAGATAACGATAAGCATGGAATAATCAATAAAATATCCAAATTGATTCAGATGAGATATTTATCTAAATGCGCAAATAGCTTTTCAAATTCGAATCACCGGCGGATCGGGAGTGCGGATCCGACTGCAAACGGACCGGCGAATGTGGTGGCGGCAAGGACTGACCTTGCAATTGCTCACAATGGCTGAGGAGTGCAGCTCGATGATCTCAGAGCATGCGATGGTTGGACTGGTGATTGTGGCAACTCGTGGATGGCGATGGATTCGCGGTATGGTCAGCCGCGGTAATGATCGACACCTAGGGACCGACAACGGCAAAGAGATATCGACCTACGTTGGTGAGGGGAATCGCCAATGATAGACTGACTAATTGGCAGCAACTTCAACGAAACTTCCAAGTGAAAATAATGCCCAGGGAATGAGCAACAACGACTGGAAGACCTGCAGGTATCAAAGAAACCAATCGTAGATTAATAAGTGATCTCCAAGGAACACTAGAGATATCGTAGTGTAGGGACTAGCTCGTTTGATCGTCGGCTTTGCAGGTCCGGCAACGAAGGTTCGCTGGTGCTGATCGTGTGGGCTAGCTGAACACCGTTGGCGACGTACTTGCGACACGTAATGGTTGGGCGTGACTATAGCAGACGGCAAAGTGAAGGAGTCACGGAGCGATGAGCTGGGGCGTGGTGCCTTCGTCCACGAGTCGTCCCTTGTGTGCACAACGTGTCTTCTTGTGTTGAATGTGTAGTCTTTTGACCCAGAGAGAGACTTGTGAGTGTTGTCTCAGTAAAATTCTTCTTCCCCTCTCTTTTCGACGAATGGCAGTAATGGAGGCATAAACGGCAGCAGTGAACACGGCGTAAGTGCGGGCAGTACAGGAGCGGCGGCAGGGCGACGCAGTGGGTGTTGCGCACGTACGCGGCCAAGTCTTTCTCTCTCCCTCAAATCTCACGTGTGTCACTCGCGTCTTTCCCAAAATTATTTGGTCAAGCTCCTCTTTCTCTTGTCTATAAGTGGCCTTTTATAGGTGGTATACCCTAGGGTTTTCAGGGAAAAAGATAGAACTCAATTTCCTTTCAAAAATTCTAGAATATATTGCCTCTTATCCTTTTCTTTTTCACCCCTTTCTTTGTTGACCAAATTTTTGTACGCAATCCACATAATCAATTTTGCCCTTTTTCTTTATATTCACTTTTCAGGACAAATCAATTTGATAAATACCCCAATGAATTTTGGTAATGATAATTAATGGGTTAGGTCAAATTTTCATTACCGTGAGCTTAGTCTAGTTAAGCTCAGAATCATTCACTCAAGTCCATCCGCCGCCGGTCCAATGCAAATGCAACTATATGAGCCAATTACTATAAATGCTCCTAAAATCTATATGCAATTTAACTAATTAATTAATTTTTTTTTAAGGGGCCGGGATCGATCCTTAATTTTTATGTAATGAATGACTAATTGGATCTCTAAAATTTAGGTGTCAATAGCTTGTTTGTATTTTTTCTAACACCTGACATAACCCTTTCTTGTACATATGCTTCCTTCCTTTTCTTCATAGATAATCCTTCTTCTTGCCATTGCTTTTACTCGTTGAGAGAGAGAGTCTACCTGTAAAGGGGTGATGTTCACGCTGGAGGCGTCCGAGATCCATGATCCTTCAGTGGCGGTTGGTACAGTTTTGATGGTGCCTTTTGTGATCACTAGCGGTGGGGCTTTCATGGTGGCACTTGACTTAAAAGATACAAAAAAAGTGGACCTTGAACTTTACAAGAAAACAGATGGGGTTCTCTGCAATACTCCGGGTTACAGGGCATTAGGATCTCGAACCTCTCTATATGTATTTTGGAGATAAGGTTGGGGAACAGGGTGTGTCCGGTAGGTAAAGATGCTTTTGGATCTGGTCTTTTCTTGATAAAAAGAAGTTTTGGGTCTTATGAAGAAGACAATGAGTAGAATGTTGTATGTCAGCCAGCACATACTTTTCTTGTTTGCAGATTATCAACGCTCACTCGTGCCGTTGGGCAGCAGCTGAACCTTTCCTTTACTAAAATTCTCTCTTGGGTTATTACCATTTCTATGATAAAACGGGCCACAAAGGGTTGAACGCATGAATGACAACGTTCTGGTTGAGATTTTAGGTTACAATTTCTCAGGCATTCTGGGAAACAAGTGAAGTTCTTGTCGGGGTTTTGATATTCAAAATGGAACTTCAGCTCATGACCTCGAACCAATTTGTCTGCATTGGGTCAATAATGTGTGATCATTCAAAGTATTCGGGGGCAATTAACATGTTTTCTCCGTTCGTTTTACGATAAACGAATGATTTGGAATCTAGAACTGATCGTATATATCGTTTAAAATAATTAATTAATGAAAGATGTTTTCATTATTAATAATAATTTATCTCTAAACATTTTTGTGGACTATGAATATATTTGCCACTTATTTATTTTCGTAAATAATACAAGTGATCATATTTTGAAAAATATTTTTTAAATAATTCATTTTTCGCAAAACAACTAAATCCAAAATGTTTGTTTGAAAAGGAGGAAGAAGGATATGTTCTTCCACTTGGATAATGGAAGAGAGTGGTGGAAACTGGAAAGATTTTTCCACAGGGCCATCGGAAGCAATCATCAAAATTTTAAATGAAAATCGACGCATGACACTACATTTTCAGATAGCAATGGTAATACACTTTTTCATCTACGCATTCACTTGCTAATGTAAATAAAGTGGGATGGAAATGAAATGTGACCACTCATTCAGGGTTTAAAACTACTTGGTTAGGCAATTCATTCATGGCTCAAAATTGAAATGTTTTGTACAATTTTGTTTTTTTCCTCCCTTTCCTTCCCTACCCTAGACAATGCACTGACATGCATCGTTTCATAGGGCGGATCATGAACAGGCAATTTCCGAGCCAAGTGGTCTCTTTCTCGTATTTCTGAAGAATATCGGTCAGTGTCTTCAACTTGACTGTTTTCAAGCCATCTTGTCAGGCAACTAAAAGCAGGAATCTAGCAGGGAAAGTCATGTTTCGGCTTTTCCCTATCTTCGGACTCAGAAGAACCACACACCATTGGCTGAATTTTTAAAGATAACGACTCAAGTTGGCCTACTTGACTGCCCATCAGGACGAGTCACGTCCTGTGTGTTCCCCACGCAATTACGGGAACAGAAGCTGGCCCTTCAGCTACAGGCACATGTTAAATATGTCTTGAATTTTATGTACTTGGTCCGGTTCATGATCCGACCCGACATATTTTTTGTGCGACCCAAAAGTGGAAAGAAAATTGAAATTTGGTTCGCGACGCGAAGGGTTGGGCCGATAGGCCCAACCTGCAGCAAGTGAACAAATCTCCATAGCGGACCGCCCAAACTGGAAGAAGCAAATCAATGCGCGGGGGGTTCGGGGGCGTAGTCCCCGAGAAAAATTTTCGGAAGCCTTATTTATACTGCAGCTAGGTTTTCTCATTGTTGTATAGAGAGAATTTTGTTTCAGAGAGTTTTCGTGAGCCATGAGGTTTTGTCGTTGTTTCGACTTCTGAAATTTGTACTCTCTTTGATCATAGTGGAATTTTGTCTTGCATCGCCCGTGGACGTAGATCACTTTGTGATCGAACCACGTAATCCCTGTGTTCCGTCTTTTGCTTTTCGCATCTGTTTCCAACAGCACATTATCTTGTTTTCGAAAACTGCCCGCGTCGTCTTGAACCACTGTATGAGATAGCGGGCATTGATTGAGATCATCGTTTGAAGCCATTTTTTTGGCTTCCAAAAGGCTAAGGGTCTATTTAGTAACGTTTCTGTTTATTTGTTTTTCTGTTCTTTTGTTCCCTGGAACAGAAAAAGAACAGAAATCCGTTTAGTAAAAAAAATCTATTTTTTTGTTTCTGTTCCAAAAAAGTGTTCCAAAAATAGATTTGAGCAAAAAAAATCTGCTTCTTGTTTCTGGAACAAGAAAAAAGAAACGCTTTTTTTTTCTAGAATTATCTAAAAATAAGAAACAACCCATTAGCCGCAAGCCGCCCACCGCCGCCTCTCACCGTCCTTCGCCGCCACCTACCGCCCGCCTTCCGCTGCCACCGCCTCCACCCGCCGGCCAACGCTCGCCAGCCGCCTCCCGCCTGTTGGCTACCTCTTGTCGTCGACCATTGTTCTCCACCACTCGACGCTTGTCGCCACCCGCCACCGACCGTTGTCCTCCACCGCTAGCCGCCGTGCTCCATCGTCCGATGCCAATCGCCACTCGGCACTGGCCGCCTTCCCCCGCCAACCACCCAACGCCGACGATCACCCACCATCGGTCGCCGTCCTTGGCCGCCGCCGGCCACCCACCACCGGTCGCCGTCCTCCGCCGCCAGCCATTGTGCTCCACCGCTCGACACCGACCACCACCCGGCGTTGGCTGCCCTCGACCATCGGCCACCTTTCGCCTCTGGCCACCCGACGCCAATGGTCACCCACCATCAGCCGCCATCCTTCGCCACCGACCGCCGTGCTCCATCGACCGACGATGGCCACCCTCCGCCACCAGCCACCTCCCGCCGCCGCCCCCCGCTGCCGTCACCACCACCCGATGCCAACGTGCTCCACCTTTGACCGCCGTGCTCCACTGCCTCCCACCGCCGGCCGCCATCCTCTGCCGCCGCCGACCACCGTCCTCCGCCACCTGCTGTCCTCTGCCGGTAGCCCATAAGCGAGAAACTCGTCCATGGAATAGAAATGGATCATTCGCACCCTAATCGCGTTTCTATTATTTTTCTATTCCAGGAATAGAAATTTTGTGTAGTTACTAAACGCTATTTTTTTGTCAGAAACTGTTCCAAGAAATAGAAATAGAAAAAACTATTTCTGATCAAAAATTGTTTCTGGGAACAGAAACGTTGCTATGCAGACCCTAAGCTTCCTTGGGACCTTGGTTGATGATTAACAGAGTGCATTGCAATTGGCTACCCTATCCTGTAATCAGGCGGGCTCCATCAATACATGTCTTATTTTAATGTGCCAGTGTTTGCACGTCTCAATCCGTCTTGATGGGTCAGAATTTTTTTCTTGCCCCAACTCGGGCAATACCCAACTTCATTTTTACACCTTGTGGTCCAGGTATAGCCTTTTAGGGACATGCTAAGGTCCCATTACCTAGTTAGATTATTGCATCATGAAAGTGGACATGCAGCAGCTCATGCAACATGCCGATGACAATGGAAGAGTGACCCTGCAATTACAGATGTGTCTCATGAATAATGTCTCTCCAAGAGGGCCAATTTGGGTGTAAGAAATAGATATATTGTCCTACAACTTTTTAACTTCGTTCTAAGACCAGCTCTGAATTGTCATATCGTATCTTTGCTGAATCAAGAAAGAGGCCATCCTAAGGATTACTTCACTTATGTGATCATCACTTCAATCTGCAAGACAATTATTAAGCGATAATTAGTTACTTCATCTGATATCACGATTAGGGTTTCTTCAGAGTTCTCTTGTAGCAGTCGTTCCTTTAGAGAACATATTGTTAGGCCTGCTTCGAATTCAAACCCTACAATTAGTAGTTGCCTAATATCTGCATGGATCTGTCACATGCATGGCTGAATTGATGGGATTTGCCAATGCGCGACCCATTCTCGTAGCTGCTTGTTGACGCAAAAAGGGTATGATGGATTATTCCAAACGAGCAGATCTTAATCACGTCTCTGGGTAGACATTAACTGACACATCCTGTGTCACACCTTTTGGGATAGTAGTGACCCCTCGTGGGGTTGAAACTTCTATGTATACAGTGCAATTGTTCTGCTCCTCCCACCAAAAAGAAAAAAAAAACAAAGAAAAATGATACAAACAGTCCCTAAACTTTGGCCTAATGTGCAATGTGATTATAAACTTTTAATTTGTTCAATGTCATTTTTGAATTTTTGGTACATATTCAATTTAGTTCATAAACTATATGAAAATGTTCAATGTAGTCATTCCATTAATTCAAGTTCAGGATCTACATTGAAAATTTTTATATAGTTCAGGGAAAACATTAAACATATACCAAAAGTCCAGAGACCATATTGAAAAAAATTAAAAGTTTAGGACCACATTGAACATTAGGCTAAAGTTTAGGGACTACATTTAATAAATTAAAAGTTCAGGGACTATATTGCACATCTGGTCAAAGTTCAAGGACTATTTTTTTCATTATCCCAAAGAACAAAAATGTGTATCACCTTTGCTAATATTATTCCTGAACCTAGAGAGGCTCTTTTGGCGCTCATGATATCATGAGAGAAAGATCAAGATTGAAGAGAGCACTCCACGTGACCAGGAGATGACAGAGGCAGGTTTTCTCAATACGAACAATAGTAAAACTCTACGGAACATGATACCGGTGTGCGACGAGGTCGATGTCGAGACTCTATTTTAGAGAACAGCGGACCGTATAGCGATGCTGAAGCTGCAAGTCCGTGCTCTTAAGAGCCTCCTAGAACTGTATGAATCTTGATGTGATGCTGTCCCATCTATCCTTTTGTATTGCGGTTTGGTTACTCCCAAGTCGTGTAAGTATCGGGGTGCATACATGCCTGTCTATTACCTTAGTTACCAAGCATCTTCCTCTTTTTATGTCGTGCGGTGTCCCATGACTTCAATAGTATCTTCATCGATCATCTGCGCATGTGTATGAGACATCACGTGTATGGTGTCATATCCTTGGTTGGATTAAGTGTGTTGTGTTGCATATATACAAGTAGGCGCCGTATTTTCCTCTATTTTGTCCTCCAATTGATAGGTTACTAAGCTATGAATGCAAACTCACTTCACATATTATAGATACGGGAGACCGTCATATTTATAACCCACCAATCATAAGAGTTCCTTCGATAGAGATGACCAATACATTGCCCTACAAGGATTTACTACTAGCCTAGTAGGTGTATTGAGTTGCTTGAAGGCTAGCTAAATCATTTTCTCTGCACTTACACGAAGCATTAAACCAACAAGAGACTTTGATAATACAGATAGACAGATGTGGAAGGCCAAGGCACCAACATCATAAAAATCAAGGCATAGACAAATTTCAAAGGCTTGAACTTAATTGGATCGTAGGGTTTGCAGGGTATACCATCTCTGTGCTTGTATTTGAAGATCATAAGAAAGAGACATTGATAAGAAAAAGGATAAAAGAAACTTATTTGGGATTTCAATATTGATAATTGAGATGCTTGTTATGTATTGAAAGAGTGATTTACCAATGATTTTATTCGTTGCACATCGAAAGTGTATAGCGAAAAGATATGACTTAGCATATGAATAATCATGTTGATTTCATTATAAGTATTGTTGACATCTAAATTTTAGCGACCCATTTAGTCATTCATTGTATAAAAAATTAGGGACTGACCCCGACCCATAAACAAAAACATTATCAATTTCTATTTGCATACTAGGAGCATTTTCATTAGATAATAATACGTCCACATAAATTGCATTTTTGATTGGATTGGTGTAGGGAAGCTTTGAGCTTAATTAAATTATCTGGACTGAGCTTGCAAGAGAACAAAGTCTGACCAATCCCTTTGGATATATAATATGGCCAAAAATCACATGTGCATGGCATAAACTAGGAAGATTATATTCTTGTATTAAATTGGAGAGCGGGTAGGCATAGTCCTTGAGAATTTCGGTAAATACGGATACGAGAGACGAATAGATTCTAATTAGAAAATACGTAAATTTTTTTAAATTTTATGAAGGCACAGGTTACTTGACAAGAAAAGGATTGTGGGCGCGTGGTTAAATTTGGAGAGGTTCATTACCTCAAGGAATGGCAATCTGAATATATACAATCAAGAGCAAAAAATGATCAAGCAGACAAAGTATATGCACGTTCACCCAAGTTCTATTCTTGGAGCCCAATTTCTTCACTCACAAAAAGAACACACGTTCATTAAAGGGGGAGAATAAAGTGCAGAAAACTTGCTGAGAACAGTGAAGGTCTTTGTCCCTCGGTCTGCTCTCCGGGCAGTTCCCCACAAGCCCCGGCGTTCCAAAAGCAGTCCTTGCGGTTTCCTACTCAGCCATAAATTGAGAAAATATTGGGTGGTCCTGCACGCCACATCAACCACGCGCCTCTTTACTCGTTGATCGCTACGTGTCCAGGCGGGGGTCCACGTTTCAGATTTTCAAGAATCCCTTTCTCAGTAACCTGCTCTTTTTTCACAAACACCCCTCAACTTCATCTTCATTGTCTACACAAAACCACCATAGATCTCGAAAGCCACTAATAATAGAGGCCGAGAAATGTGGGTTATTGCAACTGTCGAGTAGTGGATCAAGGGACTTCAAAAGTAATCGGTGATGCTAGATGTGAAGAGTGGAGGAGCAACTGTTGGGTAATGAAATTGTGAGTTCTAGGAGTCATGTAAAATGTATTTAACTTCTTTGTGGTCATTAACTTTGTTGGCAGTAGCTATAAATACTAGGATTGTAATCCGTACAAGGGACTGCCAATCAATCGATGAACATCAGTTGTTCAATTTTTACTTTCAATTTATTTTCACATTTCAGTACACTTTAAAATGGCTGGACACGATTATCTCTGGTCTCAGTGCTTTTAATTTTCTCGCTGATTTGCGTTGTCTATCCAAGAATCAATAGATGACTATTCACATCCTTTGTTGATATGTTCATTGATCCATGGTCCGACAGGTATTTCGTCTGACGCCTTTTGGCGAAGCAGTTTCGTACTCATACAGACCGGATATCCCCATCTTCTTTGCTAATCTCCCATCTCAATGGTTCTTGAAGCCGTGATTGTGGCAGAAACAAATTATGTGCTTGACAAAAACTATATCGATATACACATACGACATTATCACGCATCCATACAAAATATTAGGGTTTTATTTCCTATAAAACTGAAGCTCATAGTTGGTAAATGAAGTGGACAGCATTAGTAGATGATTGATAGTGGTCGTCCACAGCTTGTATCGTCGATAATCATCCACCATGTCCAGCTTAATCGTTCCACGGCTCGTCCTCAATACAATGAGATAGCATGTCCCGGTCTCTTCGGCCTCTCCATCCTTATATAGCTCAGCATGCAAGTCCAATACAATGCCTATTCAAAAAGCATATTCATTAACAAGTGATTAACGATAATGAGGAGAGATTAATTTGAGACCAAGATGGAAAAGAGAGAACGTACTTTCCTGTTTGCTTTTCAACAGATTGAGCTTCCTAAGTTGGAGAATCACCTGAAAAAGTAAGAACGAGCCACGGTTGATTCACTTGATAAGTCACACTCAGTATTGCTCTATGTGTAATTTAGAGAGTTCTAACGTTCACTGATTAAAACATGAATAGTTGCGCAATCAGTTCTAACGTTAATCTATTATACGGATGCCAATTAGGTGTAAACTTTTCAATTTTGCCAATACAGTCCTAAATTATTGTGTGAAATTTTGATGTTGTCATCATGACCAATTGTCGCTAAAAATTGCTGACATGGCGTCAAGTCATCGCTGGCATCGTACACGGCACACCAATGTGGACAACTTGTGGATTGCCGCTTCACGTCGGCCATTTCTAGTGACGATTGGCAGGACAAATTATATTAGAATTTCACACAAAGGTTTAGGACTACATTGAAATTGGCCAAATGCGAAAGTTTAGAACTGAATTGGCGACCGTACAATAGGCTTATGACTGATTGGGTAATTTTCCCATTAAAATACGTAAACATGCACGTATGTATACATATCTAGCTATACATTGTACACTATACAATAAATTGTTCTTGAATTTAAGACGTATCTAGTTTCCTAGGCGGCCATGTATGTATGCTAATATCTTGAACGAATTAATATTTACAAAAATTGTTCCCCCATGTATATTATAAACTATAATCGCCAAAAGGAATAAACACACACCTTGGCTTCGTTGTTTAGGAACAAAGAAACTGTTCTAGCCACGTACCTCCCTGTCCGAATTGATTCATAAAGTAGAAAAGCATAAGTTCTAAAGAAACAAAAATGAAAAATATGATAGTAATTAGCAAATTAGACGACGATTATAGTATGATTAGTAGTAGTGTTATGCATTAGGATCCCGGAGTTTTACGAACCATCTGGGGCTTCGATGCTGAGCTCGGCACCTTTGGCCAAGATGGAACGACATTTGTCGAAGTCGAAGTCAAAGTCGTTCTGGTCGTGGTCGATAGGAAGAACTGGTGAAGTCCCGTTCAATCTGTTTCTGCATCCGGTTCTTGCCTTGAGCGTGGCAGCTCCTCTTAATGCTGAAGAGAAAACATTCATCAAAAGCAACATATGACAGATCTGAGTTACTTGAGAAGATTATGTGGTAATAATGTGGAAATTTGCTCAGCTCATAGAAAAAGGAGGAATGAGTTTGGCTGATGAAACTAATTTTAATTCTTTTCTTATTGTTTATAAGGTGGATAGAACGTGACGCGGGACGTGATAAGCTTTCAAGATTACAATTTGTTTAATTTTTCCTTGTTTCGGGATTTTAGAATTTTCAGGTAATTATTTTACAGAGTTGAATAGTTTTATTTCCTTTTGTCTTTGAGATTTGACTAGGATTATAGGAATATTATCTATTTTGATGTAGAAATCACTAATTTAGGTTATCTAGTAAGATTTTCGTAGTTACTTGTTTCTTAGTTTGAATGTTTTTGTCTATAATTTTTTTCCAAAGCGCTTCATTTTTCATGTAAAGACAGCCCACTTCTTTCGATGAACTAATGAACTGAGAGAGTTTTCTTCGTTATTGCGTAAGCTTGCAGGTTTGTGAGCTGCAACTCATGTTTGTAAGGTAAAATTAGTGAAATATAAGCTCAAGTGCCGGAAAGCGAAGGGCATTTTTCCGTTTTTAACTCGTGTTTAAGATTTGTAGGATTTTAGAGATCTGGTTTATTTCTATTTAGAAATGTTTGATTTAGAATTAATCTAGGATTCCAAACTTACTCGTTTCCTAGTTTGAACATATTAATTTTTCGTGTCTTTTTAGTTATAAATATTGCTTAATCTCTCATGCAAACCAATCTTTTATCATCACTTGTCCAGGATGAATTAAAGAGAAATTAGATTGAAAAGGAGCGCCTTACATGTAGTAGCTGCGGCGGTGAGTGTCAAGACGTCACTTGCACTGGTGCTGCTCATGGCTGATCTTATCACATCGCTAAGCTGCTCCCTCTTCGCTCCCATCGCCTCCGCCACTTGCGCGCACTGCGCCGCCACAAGGGCCGCTGCGGATGCCACCGCTGCTTCCTTCTCTAAGCTTGAGGACAAAGGCTCGCTGCTTTTCGAGCTCTCGGCAGCGATGGCAGCTAGGGCAGCTGCTACACCTGCCACCGACATCGCTGCATGAACTTCAGTTCTTTGCAACCTCTCTTCTTCCTTCCTCTTCAGTTTCATCTCTTTCAACCACTTCTTAATTGAGATGATCTTGAATGACATCATCTTCCACGGAGCCTGTGCGAGAGGAGCATGAGATCCAATACGACAAGTCATATTATGACAAAAACAACAATGATAGATACGCTAAGATCGGTTTCTATGAAAATTGACAAGCTAAAGTGACAAGGTGAATTGTTGTCGGCGTCAAGTATAATGACCCACTTGTCTAAATATCGTATTTCCACTTGCATGCTATCACTTCTTAAGTTAACTAGCCATACCAATTTCACGGCGCGGTTCTTAGTAGATATAATTACCACAATTCATTTGAAATATCTAGCATAAGACTTTACGTTGCTAACTTGCTATACATCTGAAATGTTTCACTTACCCATTTTTTCCTGCAACAGCTGTTATAGTTTAGTTCTGGGTGCATGGCCTGTTGCATCCATATCCATGACTGTGGAAAAAGAATATGAAACAAGGGCTTTTCATTAGCACTATCAATTAGTCATTTATGTCTAAGTATAAATATATGGATAGAGTTCACTTCGTTCTTTATGACTAAGCAAATGTATAACATTAGTACCTTGACGTCATTCGATTTCCATGGAGATAAAGACTGGAAACCTGCATCATCGATGGTCACACTATTGTCCATCCTCTGCAGATTGTACATCTTAGCATCATGTCTCCTCTCACCAAAATAAAACTTATACGTAATAACTCGATGATCCAACAAGTTAAAGTCGCTTTACTCAACTCACCAGGAAATTGCTGGGAGAGCTCGTTTCTTTCTCGAGTTTCTCGATTGGGGGATCAAGGAGGACGATCGACTGGTGGTGAGGATCGTGCAATGGAGGCTGAAAAGCTTGGACTGCGAAATTGCACCATGCACTGGAGAGGAAGTCCATGGTCTCGGGATGAGCTTGAGTTGGTGCAGAGCTGAAGTTGGACTCCATGTGAATGTGATTGCTTTTCAATAAGAAGAAGAATAAGATTAGGAGATGAGCAGAGATATGAGCAAGCTCTAAGTATGGGCGGTATGCTTAAATAGATTGGTTCTTTAATGACTGTTATTATTAATCTCTGAATTTTGTATTGTGGGGCCCAACTCTGACATTGCACTGTGGCCCATTTAGAGAGCGGTGGTGGTGTGTATCATCATAACCCCTAGGCCTTAATCATAGAAAACCTCGATTGATTTTTTATAACTAAATACAATGAAATTATAAGAAAAAGAGAAAGGAAATGAAAAGAAATTGTTTAAGTTTCAGATGAAGTTCAGTGTGTTTTCCTTAATGAAATATATAAAGATTGGCAAGATAGAGCCCGTTATTAACCGTAATATTTCCTCTCTTTTCTAAGGATGAAACTTAAAGTTTGAGCTATTTTTTTGAATCTCATTGATAGATGTCCTTGGTAAGATGACTCAAATAAAAGAAAATTAATGAAGATACTTTCTTTTGTGCCCTCATTTGTTGAGATGCTTTCGAAACTGGAAAATGAACATATGTCCAAAAAAATATGAAGAAAAAACATAACTCAAAAATCAAATCTATCAGTTTTTCAAAATATATTTAATAAGTCTTAATAAGTTCCCTAAAAGAACCCTCTATAATTTCCCATGTTAGTTTAAATGATTTTGTAGCTCTTTTCTCTTCTAGAAAAAAAGTCGTGGACGTTAATTTAGGTACTGAATTATAAATGTCGAAAATGCAAATACAAATTTGTGCGACAATCATTGAAATCGGTGGATAAATATGACTAATTTCTCATCAAACATGGAACCGCGATCTTATTGTTAGAGTTTAACAAAATAATTGGCAATATTCAAATTACCATTTATTATTTTTCCTACTCGCGGGATTGAGTAACCATTACTTACTTACTAGGTTAAGTGAATTTTTGACTTAATTGAGTGTATTAAATCAATAATAAATAGAACAATCAAAAAAGTTTGATCTAATTAAGTGTTGGATTTTCAATTGAGTTATATCAAACAGGGCTTAACATGTTGAAATGGATCTTAAAAAAGGAGATCATTAACGATCCAGACACGTGTATTTTCCATTGCCAGGGCACAATTCAACCTCGAAGTACTCATCACCAACATATGCAACTTGTACCTTTTTCCTCCCTCCATATACAACTAATCAGTGTTGTGAATGTTGTTCCAAGTATATGTCCGGGGAAGACAAAGAGGGACATTCAACACTAAATGACAGGTTGTTTCCCATCCCCTTATGCAGATCAAAAAGCTTCTCCCAATGAAGTGGACAGAATTTAGATGTAGCAGTTGGATAAGTGTAAGGCTGGGAACTCGAAGAGCAGGCATTGCCCTACAGAGAATTGGGGGAGGCCCCCTTCTCTTTCGTGTCTCCAAATGAAAACCATATCTTCACGCTAAGGCTTTGGGAATGTTTTGGATATGAAGAGAATAACGAATGAACTTTGAGCAAGAGCTGTTCAAGGGCCACCCCAGGGAAGAACCCTAACCAAACAATCTTGTAAAAAAAGAAGGAAAAAAAAAATGGAAGGAAGGTAAAGCATGAGGGGCATTATGAGCATGCGTGCACTGGGGCCATGGAAAGCTAAAAGGTGGGAGACACACATGGTTGATGTAAAAGCATTGATGAAAAAAGCAGAAGACATGTATCATTGAAGCTGAACATTCTTTAGCAGTCCCCTCAAAAGCTTGTGAATCAACAACTTGGGTCGATGATGGAGATAAATTATAGCTTTTGGTTATTTAATTCAGTAGCTAGAGCTGTTGGAGGGGGCTTCCATGAAGTTGCTCATCTTCAAAAGGGGGTTAATATTCTTTTTCTGATGGGATCGTGTTGAACTTACTATTTGAGATTTGATTAAAGTTGCGCTTATTCGAGTCATGTGGAAGCAAGCATACTTCGTATCATCAATAGTTAGTTTATATGTGGCACCCCATGCTTTTAACAAAGTTGATCTGACATTTAAATGGAAGTTGCGGGCAAGAAAGGAATGTCCACATGTGCATCCACAGATGGACATATAAGCACAATGGTCGTGTCATAAATTCAATATCTTATGAGCGGGTTCCCTCTTGAATAGCAAAAGGAAAAGAGCTATGTGATTTGAAATCAAAGTCTCATTGTGGTAGATATATGAGATTGCTACATTTTTATGTAAGTCAAAGACTCATATCTTTCGACCAAAAAAAAACACTCATATCTCACTCTTATAAGGAACAGGATCAATAAGGATTTGGCTAGCTTGATATATCAACTAAAAATGATATGATGAACGAAATATCGTGTAAAAAATCGAGAAAATTCAACAAATAGAGTTTGCTAACCTGACAAACTCCAGATTTGGATGTGGCATGTATGGTGTTTGAATCACAGAGTCCCATACTTTAATTTATATATATTTTTTTTGCCAATTGGACATACGGTTGCAGATAGAACATCGTCACAAAAGAGTAATTGCAATCTTGTGATTGGCGCGCTATACCATAAGACACATGCAACATATCCATAAAATAGTTGTATATTGGGATGTTGAATGAGAATGGGCCATAAGTACTCCCATTCCTTGGGCTTTCGATTGCATAAAACCCAAGCTAGGGAGGCCGAAATGCAAAAGGCTGTCCAGCCCAATTTTTGACATCATATACCGTAATTTATAATCTACACTTGATCTTAGCTAAAAGACCGAGAAAGGTATCCCTAACATATGTTGCTCAATGACATAATATTGTGTCTGTCTTCCAACAAAATCGATTCGCGCGAGTTTACTTATCCAAGTAAGTACTCAAATCAACAAAAATACAAGATTAATCCGTTCCCTTGAATCCCAATAATAGAACAAATTCAAGTTCTCCAGCTTGGGATATACTAGAACTTCAAACTTGAATGACTACAAGAACATTCTTAATCAACTAGCAAAACTATACTATGTAGCAACCACAAACTTGGGAAGACTTGAAAGGTTATTTGTAAATGATTCGTGAATTGCTACATAGGTCCCAAATTATTTTTTTCAAGCATATGGTAGTACAAATTCACTTGGTTCTAGTTGACCAGGCCCTTCAAGGACTTGGTTGGGGAGAATTCAATTCAATCCAAGTGTGATCTTTTGATTGTCAGAGAGCACGAGAGCGTAATCAAAGCAAAAGAAGAGGCTCCAATCAAGGACCTTATGTCCCAACAAGCACACATGGTCAAATTAATGAGCTTGGAATCGATTTATGGCCTCGAAGCATCTCCCCCCCCCCTCCTCTCTCTCTCTCTCTCTCTCTCTCTCTCTCGCAAATCGTCCTTCTCAGAGAAAGAGACTAAGTAAACGTGGTGTGTGCACGGGTGCGCAAACGTGGTGTGCGCACGGGTGCGACCCTTCCTTTGTTAAGCTAGTTTCCCCCGGGTCAGTACCAACTTTGCTCCTCTAACTCGTATCTCTCTCCATGATTCAAGACCCATCTCTGCTATTGTTGACCAAAATCAGCTCGACAAAGCAATCCATACGTCTAGAGGTCATCCCTCATTTATGACTACATTGAATTGCATACAACACGGTGCCACCCCCCCCCCTTCTCTCTCTCTCTCTCTCTCTCTCTCTCACACAATAACGAACAGATGCGGCGCGAAAACAACGTATAATGTTCCTTGTGATGTCTAGTACACTCAATCTCTCCTTCATGATCCATCTCCCTCTGCATACATGAGGATTTCAACTCTCTATTGACCATGCGTCATGGGTTTGTTGAAATTATTAGAGAATCATGTGACGTTGCGAACTTGAATCAGGACTTAAAACGGTATGTTAGACAGATCTTTACTCTATCCTATGAATTTAAACTTCGAGCTTATGTGAAATGAGGTCAAAAACATTTGAGGCATTTCCTCAGATAAACTCGAATGAGGAAGACTTAATTTGGTTAGGGTAAGCATCCTTCTTTTTCATGTTAGAATGGGCATTATATTCAATGTGTAATTCCGCTTCTAAAGCAACATAATTCAAGCCGCTCCTGTGGGTATGACACTCATTTATATCGAGGATCCTGAAGTTGACAAATGAGCTTTGGAAATTGCAAGACTGTCGACAAGAAAAGAAATTAATTAGTAGGTGGGGTAAAGCTAAACAATTAATCTAACTCTTGAAAACTTGACGAGTAAATACTAAATGACAAAGAGAAAAGGTGGAAGAGACTCGGACTTTAGTGGCATTGAGTTGCATATACAGGCATTGAACTATATATAGCTTAATCACATTTTGCCTCAACCCACCTAATCTTGCAAAGTGGAGATCAAACAAAATCTATATATCAACTTAAATCATCATAGACGATGATTTCATTTACCATCTAGGAGCTCACTCGCACGAGCGAGAGAACGCATGACGTCAACTTGAGCTCGGAGCCACACCATATAATCTAGGGTTTCTTCTATCAAAGAGATAGCGTCCATCGATTCTCCTCCTGGTACAAGGTTCTTGAGCAACTGTGTTCTCTTCTTTACCAACCTCTTGGCAATAGAGTTTGGTGGATCTTTTATAGCTCCATTGCTCAGTTTTCTCACTCTCCTAATGCCCCAGCTCCTTTTCAATATCTTTTTGCTGGCAATCTTCTTGGCAACAGAAGTTGGTGAATTTGCTACAACATCAATGGAAGCTTT
This sequence comes from Syzygium syzygioides, assembly GCA_031216285.1. Classification (NCBI taxonomy): domain Eukaryota; kingdom Viridiplantae; phylum Streptophyta; class Magnoliopsida; order Myrtales; family Myrtaceae; genus Syzygium; species Syzygium syzygioides. Next base: position 1,460,562 of record CM062244.1, read on the forward strand.
CTTGTGCTTCACAGCATCAGCGCCAACGATATGTTGAAGGAGAGCTTTGTTGTCATCATTTTGGGAGGCACTTGCGACTAGGGCACGACTCCAATGGGTCTTGCAATTCCGGACCGAAGCCAATGCGAGGTCTGCTGAGAGCTTTATGGCCTTCCTTCTCTCCATGATCGTCATCTTCTTCTTTGAGGAATTGCATAGCTGGAGACCCATTATCCATTTCTTGAGGAACTTTTGCTTTATTGAACTAGCACTGTGCATTCTGAAGAAAAATGTACAACGAACAATTATGTAAGGCTTTCTGTACATAAAGATGAATGAAGAAATTAGCTTCAACATAAAGGGAAGATTCTTGGATTTGATTTGGAAATGCTTGTTCTTTACATCCTACGCATTTCATGAGGAATTGCCCAGCTAATTTGTGAATTCTTGAGCCAGCTAAATGTACGCTTCGTTTTCTTGCTTTTTAACCCAAAATGGTTCATGAAACAATATCAACGCAACCTTAAACAAAGCTCAAAATGATTCCTGTGAACGAATAGAGGGTTGAAACCCTCATCAACACTTCCTTTGGATAAATCACGGCAAAAAGAAGTGCTCGTAGGACATATGCAAAATGGAACATACCTCTTTCAGTGTTGTGAGAAGTGACCATGAGAAGGAAGATGAATGGAGATGACACACCACAAGGATCAAGTCACAGATCCTGATCCAAGAAAGATAGATATCCAGAGAAGTTTCAGAAACCCAAGAAAAACAAAACTAAGAAAAGTTTGGGTGAGTTTTTGAAGAGAGAAAAGAGGGAATGAGAAGGTGAAGAATGTGAAGAAACCCCCATTTTATTTGCTCAAAGGAGAGAAGTGGTGGGCCTTTCCGAGAAAGACACAGCACATGCATGCACATGGTGACCATGGCCCGCCACCTAAACCTTCCCTATACAATAGAAAGAAAGCCAAGAAAAAAAAAACAGCAGCCTCATAGACATATACATAGTTCTTGTTGGTTTTATTTTATGTATAGTGAAGAAAAAAGGTACCCTTAGTGTCATGCAAACCTAACATTTGTGACTTCTTACTAATACAAACAAAACTCACTAAATGTGCTTTCTGGCCCTATTTTGGAAGTAGGGGAAGTGGGCAATATAGGAGCATAATAGAGAGTGCCTATATCTTCTTCTCTTTTTTTTTCTTTCGGTACTGAATCTTGTGGGGTTTTCATAACTAATGGCTTGGACCAAGATTTTCACCAGGCTGCTCCATCTTTGACTTGTCATGAGTTGACATAATGTGCGTGTCATTGAAAACTAAGCATACTTCTTTTTCTACATGCATGTGTCTGGAAATGATAAGTAACCAAGAGAACCAAATATCTGCCTTGCACATCCTTCCAACAAGATAATGCTCATACACCCTGATTTGGCAATCTCATGTTGCAGCGCTTATCTGCTGGAGGTAATATTGATAGATAAAATCTAGCACAAGATACAAAAAAATTCAATAGAGTCTGTAGGAGGAAAGAAATTAATCGTTTTATTAATAATATAGAAGGGAAGGTGTGGAGAGTTAGCTACCTATGACCTATGAAACACCTTACAAGTCCCATGAACCGGTTAAGACTAAGCCTTTGGCTTATGCAGTTGGCTCTGGCTTAGAACAATTTGCACACAATTTGTAGAATTCGAGCGGGTGACCTTATATCCCTCAATGCCCCAACTAATTACGCCAACTCCGAAGGTAAAAAGAAAGAAAGGAAGAAAGAAAATCTAGAGAAAGCCAATTATTTTAGGGATACTTAAATGAGCACGTTGCACAATAAAATTGAAGAAAAAAAACACATTTCATATTCTCCATAAGGGTGTGCTCCAATGTACTTGTGCATATGAAATATAAGTAATGGATAGCTGCTAGGTTATATAGTCCTAATTTCAAATTCTTACAACATGTTTAAATGTCTCAAGCCGGTTAAATAAAAATGGAGTTCATCATTTTCCTTTTCCTTGCATGAAATAATAGAAAACAAGTAAAACTTCTATCATGCATGTCAGGCATTCGGAGATTCCAGAATATATATATATATATATATATATATATATATCTACGCATATTATATAAATTCTCTCCATATGCGTTATCATACAAAGTACATCTTTGCATATTCAATATATTAATTTCCCTAAAACGGTGGGGAGGTTCAAAAGTCAAATGATTCTTTTTGGTATTATTCCGGTTGCCTTTTTACCTCTATATCCATCTGCCATATCCATTGTACCCCATGTGAAGATTGCGCCAGCTTTTCATTAATATTCATTAGACAGCAATGTGAATAGGTAAACATTATGTTTTCCCAAATAGTATAAACAAGCGAACTTTACAGTTGTTTTTGGGCATTGTTCCTACTCCCGCTTTTACCTCCATCTCCAGCTGCCACAAACATTGTATCTGTACCCCATGTGAATAGCTCACCACCTTTAAATAGAGCGAAACCCAACATTGGGGAAAAAAAAAACATGTCTCATTGAGAAAAATTAAGACCCAAGAATAAAGAAATTAAAGCTTCAATGGACACATGGGTCGATGTTTCATTGACATAACATGGACAAGAAAAGGGGACATGGTGGAATCTTAGTTGCGAAAGTGTCTTGTTCAATCTCTTCTCGGACTAATAAGGGCTTTTTAATTGGGTGTGACTGAGAGGAGGGAATTGGCAGGATCCGGAAAACATGGTAATGATGGGAGGACAGACGGGTCCTACAAATTGAGAGGAATTCTAGGGCATCGGGTTTGGGCATGGGAGAGAGGGAGGGGAGGTGAAGAAGAGCTCCCCTCACATGGTCTCCACATGGGGGTTTTCAAAGCATGGCCTTTGAGCCACGCACAAAGTACAGATCTCGTTCAATAATTAGATTTCTCCTGCTTGCACAAAGAGGGATATTTGGACTTTTCCCCCCCACCTCCGTTGTTTTCTTTCTTCTGTCTTGATTTCTCATGTACCCTTTTTGTAAACAAAATTTGGTAAGAACCCCCTCCATGTAAAAATGTTGGGCAAAACTGCTTTACTACTCTATTTTAATCACCCTTAAGGTTATTGTGGTGCATTGTCCAAATCAAAGGACCCAAAAGATTAACATTGCACTAATGTTTACATGTGAATCTGTTATCTCAACCATCTGTTGTGTTGAAAGATGTGTCAAGATCCCTCTTTCCCATGGATATGGAAAACCTAAGATTCTATAGAGGTAACATGTTATGATGGCCGTACGGGTTATTCACCATTGAGACAAGTTTTGGATTTCCCCAAGTGATTGAGGAATTAATAGAAGAAAGTTTCCACCCTCCAAAGCTCTCTCTCTCTCTCTCTCTCTCTCTGCCCTGTTTAGTTGCTTGATTTGTGGCACTTTGGCTTTCATGTGGACTAGTGGGACCAGATTGTCAACGGGTTTGAATGGGTGTCCCCATATGCTGGATTACAACAATTTGTTCCCAAATCACCATACAACTCTGATTAGTTTGTTCTCTTTCCCCTTTTAATCTGTGCTTTGTATGGGGACGGATCGGAGTGCGCCAACGAGCCCTTTGAATTTCAAATGAGAGGAGGCACAGACAAACCATAGTACCGTGGATCTATCACACGCTCATTACTAGGTAGGTGTTCCTTTTTAGATCACTTACCAGCAAAGAAGCAAATGTGAACATGGTGTGAACAAAAAAGAGTGGAAGAAAAAAAGAAATTCGTCAAAGCGCATGCAAAAAGGGAAAAAAATTTGAAGACTCGGATCATCCTAGCAAGGGAATATAAAGGGCTGGAGCTGAGGAAGATTTGAATCTCAATTGGTGATTAGTACATGAAGGATTCGTGCATGTCGGACTTATTGAATTAAGATATCTGCATCGTGTATGATATAAGATTGCTATTTTATCTTAATATAAGACGTGGATTTTCATTAATATTTTAGATGAATTTTTAGGTTGAAGGCCACCCTGAAGTACGATATATTATCTTAATGGTGCTAAGTTGCTAATCATAAGGACAACGTTGTAAATAATAGGGACACTCCAACTAAACTCATATTACCGTATGCAAATACCAAATATATGCAGACCAAAAGAAAGACCACGCCACACAAGAAAAGCAGTGATTGCAGAAACCAAAAGTGAAACTGTACCTTCATACATACTCATGTGGAAGACTATGCGCATGCATTTTTCGTACCTGAACTTACGACATGATAGTCCTGTTCGAAAGTCCATCCGAGATATTATCATGCAAGTACTTTGAAAACTGAGGATGGCAAAGTTCAAATTTGAATCTCAGATATTTATAGTGTCAAAATAACCTTAAGAACCGCCGGTTCACCTACTAATTAGTTTATATCACATTCAATTTTATCCTCTCGGTTTTATTAGGTTTACGATGTCCTAAGCCAAATCATAGTGGATCGAAAATGTGATTTTTGTTAATCAAGCCTACATATTTGAGTATGAAAACACAGGTAAAACCCAGTTAAGTTTGTAAATTTTAGATTTTTCTGCCTATTATGGTCTAGCATTGCGATATGATTAATATACAATTGAAACTGCATGAAAATCAAATGCATAGAGGTAGGCATACTCTCACCCCCCCCCCCCCAAATTGTTCTCTTCTTGACCTAGTTAAATTAGAATAAAAGATAGTCGTGAAAAATCTTAATTATTAAAGTTGTGCAACTAGACTAGATTGCCTATTGGAACTGGTCCAGTTCTAGGTTTCTGTTAAAACCGTTTCGGTTTCTGGTTCCGAGTGAAGAACCACTGGAGAATCGAATTGACCGGACCGAATTTGGAACCGGTTTTATAAAATCTAAAAATCTTGGTTTTTTTCTTGGCATTTTTTTCTCTATCTCTTTATTTTTCTCTATTCTTTCCAACCTTACTCAGATACTTCAAATCTCTCTCTTTCTCTAGACTCACCCTCCTCGTTAGCTCGTGGCTCACCCTCGCTCGTTCGAGCCTTGCAACCCTCTTTTGTTTGTTCTCATTCATCTTTTACTTTGAATTGTTTTGTTGCTTATATTATTCTGCTATAGAAAAATGAAACAAAACAAAGAACGGAAGGAAAACAGGTTCTCGGGTGAATCGTGTAATTGGCTCAGAATAAACAAGATCGGTTCTAGGTCAAACATGGTAGATTGTAGGTTTCATAAACTAGGAACCGATTCTAAGAAAGTAGGCTCTAGTTTTCATATATCAGGTATGGAACCTACTCACCCTAGAACCGATCACCCCTTATCAATCATTACCTTGCTTCGTCATTTTTCTTGAGAAACAAAGAAGAGTGAAAGAAATCCTTGCAGCTCCCCCTCAATCTCGCTTTGTACCTAAAATACCATTTCCCATTATGCTTTTTTCCTTGACGACGAAGCACGCCGGCAGATAGAAGTAAAGCAATTGCGTCTACCAAGTCACGGACAACCAATAACTCCGATCGATCAATGTAGAAAATCCCGTTTGCTCGAATGAGATCGACATGGTACTCGTGATTGGTTCTCGTGGACGGCTAAATTGCAAATCACAAAACCCTCTTTCTTTTCACAGTGGTGGGTCACGGAGGCGTTTCGGCGGTAGCCGCAAGGTTTGAGAAACAGATACTCGCGAAGCATGTCACAAAAATCACTTGTATTAAGCCATTAGGAAAGCGGAAATTAGGGTCAGACGTACAGTCAAGATTCTGATGCAGAAACCAGTTTATATTTCCGACAATAATTTAAGGAAAAGGGATGGACATTGGGTGTTGAAAGCTACGTTAATCGTGGGAGGGGGAGTCACATGAATAAGAAAAAAAAGCTTTGCACGGACACGGAGGAGGAAATGGGAGCCGAAAGGGTCAGCCCCCGTGATTTGCGCCCGTCCTCAGAATCGACGACCCACCGCGCCACCCCCCCCCCCCCCCCCCCCAAAAAAAAACTTTTGTTGTCCGGTATCAGATGAAAGTCCCTCTGCTAAATTCATGTGAACAACCAAATATGAGGAAAGAATCATAAGAGAAGTTAATGATGTCCCAATGTCCTTGTCTCCACGAACCTTCCGCTACCTCTCGTTCTCGTAATACCTCCATTTTACAAGATGAGAGTTCTGCATCCCACGCGCTGTTTCCGGCAAGAGTTTCACCACGGTGCCTCGAGAAATCTCGATTGTCGATTACTAGAGGTGGGGTTCTTATTAATAGTTGAGATGTGTCCGTGTAGTTAGGGGTGCGTCGTGCGGCCCGGGGGGAGGGGGGGTGAGGATCTTTGCCGAGTGGTTTCACCCCTCTGTAAAAATCCATATCTTGGATGGTGAATTGAAATATTTTATTCATCTTCCTAAACTGCAGAGATATCGGTCTGAAAAAGGGCAAGAGTTAGTGCTCGAGCAACAATTAACTGGTGCTCGTTAGGTATCGCTTGTTTATCAGTGCTTCTCATCGTGCACCTTGTAGCCAACCACACACGATCATTTTGCAAATTAACACCAAAAAAAGCCTAATTTTCCCCCCAATCTCTCTCTCTCTCTCTGTCCCACTTGCTGCAATCACGGCAAGCCGCCACCCTTTCGAGTGCTGCTATCAATGTCGCCTTGGGTAATTGCGCCAGTGTGCACCACCCTCGTACCACGCCGCCATGTAATCGAGTCGTCGTGTCCTCATAAGCCCTTGTCCCCGTCCCTCTATCTGCTCAAGTCATGCCGTCGTGACCCTGCCACCGCCATGAATGGAGCGCCGGTCTTTGGCCACACCAGATGTGGGTCATCCGAGGCCGGCAACGACTGATAGGGGTGTGGTTGAGTGCATAGCATAGGTATTAGGTGCGTAATGAGAGCTCCAATGAACTAGTGTCACCAATCGAGCAGTAGCCAAACTTAGCCTAAAACACAAATATTGGATCGTCCAAGTTGGCTTTCCCCTTCTTTTTTCCTTCTTTGCCCCTCATGTCATTTGCTTTTTCCTCATTCACATTCTGCCCCTTCTCCTGTTGGCGCCAACCTCCATGCGAGCTGCGTAAAAGATGGTGTTGGTGGCTTGGCATAACGACCCGACAAAGATAAAGGGCAGGGGGAGAAAGAAGATAGATTATGTTTGTGTTCTTTGATGGATTTCCCTAAAGTTAAAAGGCATTTTATCAATTTGAAATATAAGTGACGCCTATCCCTCTTTTAATTGCCAAGAGATAAGTCAAGAGACCAATATATAATTCAGATGCGATATAAATCTCTCATTTCGAATTATATCATCTCTCGTTTAAAGTGATATGGGCAGCCATGCTACCATCTTGTGTCCGAAGCCTTTTTTCTAATAAACATGGTTGCACGAACTTCTACCGGTAGTTAGGATGATCAATGATACGGTCAAAGCTAATTTACAAGAATAATCACGTTTACTAACAAAAGAAACGCTAAATATTTCACGAGTATATCTCTATTAATCTAGAGATATCCCCGTGTAAGCTTTCCTCTCAAAGACGACTTGGAATCTTTTAAAATGTTTTCTAAAAGCATCAGAGAGATGTACAAAATTTTTCTCACGATAAAATTGACACGGCAAACAAAATTAGATGAAACTCATGGTTTCGAAGCTCGCGGAAGATATATTTCTTGAATTAACGATGCAAATTTAAGTCGAAAGCTACGTTCAGACATACAGAGATCGGCTTGAAGATACAAGACATATGGAGCGGTAGACTTGTAATAAGATGAAACCGTACTTACACGGATTGTCTAATTATCACGAAAAACCGATCTTTAGTATATCAATCCGGGTTAGCTGAGCGCGCGGGTCGCACGCGACCACCCGCGCGCGTTTGGAATTGGGGAGGATACACATGACGTGGACCCCCCCGGGCCGGGGGGGGGGGGTGTTGTGGGCTGAATTGCAGAGGCGCAATTTGGTGGCCGCGCTCGTGCGCGCGCGCGCACGCGAACGTGGCGTGGGGGGGGAGGTGGTGAACATGAACACCAGCGGGCAATGTCATGTGGCACACATGGATGGGCCCCGCTCTGCCTGGAGAAAGGTTTACAGCCCTACACCCTTCAATCATGATGCAAATTTGGGGAGGAGCATTAAATTCTCATTGACGTTTCCCCCTCTCCCTCTCTCTCTCAAAAGCGGTGGAATGCTAGTTGCCTTCCCCCCCGCCCCCCTTGCCATTGGGTGCGGATCCTCTGCCGCGGTCCGCGCTGCAATCTCCTGTCCCTTTCGCGAGATCATCGTGCGAGTTCGCTTCGCCCCGGCCCCGATAGCACCTCAAGAACTTCCGCACGCTCTCCCTCTTCCCTCGCCTCTCTACCCCAACCCCGCGTAGCCCGATCCGACTCAACCCAAGCCCGACCTGTGCCACTACTGCTCTGCGGTCTCTACCATCGGTTGTCGAGGTCCGCTCTCTCTCTCTCTCTCTCCCCAATCCCGTCTGTCCTCAGGCTCAAGCCAGCATTGAGCTAGATGATGAATGCCGACCATCGTCATGGTCATGACCGCTTTTGTTGCCCGTCTCTGAGGCGCTCGTGACTGGAAGATTAACAAAAAAGTTCTGAATCTATTGTACTTATACCAATTTAGTCATAAGCATTTTAATCGTGCCAATTTAGTTTTAAAAATTTATCACATTTTGCCAATATATTCAATCCAATCAATTTTGGTTGGAAATCGTTGAAGTGGACACTCGCCGTCCTATATGATAAGACCGGCGCTGATGTAGACAAAATTTATTAATTTTTTTTTCTTTTTTGTTCTTTTTTTTTTCCTTCTTCCTTCGTTGGTCGCTGGATCTTGTTGACCGACCAAAGGCAACTACCACTGAGAGTCGCCCTCGCTGGGATGTCGCGATGGGAAACGTCACCAAAGGCTAGCCCTCGTTGGCCTTTGGCAAGATCCCATCTCGCCAGATCTCAAAGGGCGACCCTCGTCGGTTATAGCCTATGGCCGATTACTGACCATCGCTGAGGCTAGGTGGCCAGCGAAGGAAGAAGGAAAGAACAAGAAAAGAAAAATATAAAAAATTCAAAATTTTTTAGAAATATTGAAAAATTAATAAATTTTGTTTACATCAGCGTCGTTTGTGTCAAGTAGGACAGTTGGCATCTAGATCAGTAATTTTTGGTCAAAATTGACTAGATGAGCTATATTGGCAAAATGCGAAAATGTTTTGGACTAAATTGACACAATTGAAAAGTTTAAGACTAAATTGGCATAAATACAGCATGTTTAATTTTTTTTGGTAATTTTCCCAACTCGTGACCGCAGAGGTCGTAGCTGCCAGGCGAGGACTTCAAACTTGAGGTTGTGAATTGGTAATCAATGATGGGTTCAAATAGAGATAGAGAGGGGGGGTAATGAATTACGAACCGCTTGATGAGCTTCAACCCTCGGACGACTACATAACAACCATACTATTATGTGGTAATGCCGCAGCTCCATCCTAGATAGCACTTGTTTAAACAGATTAGCTTAAACAGTTTAGTATTCAAGGTATCAATCAGAAAAGCACAAGGCACGAAAGATCGTGCAGTTTCCTTAGCTGGTTACTTAACAAGTGTTACCAAAGGCGCTATTGCTAACGATATTGTTTTTTTTTGGTAAGGTGCTAACGATATTGTTGCTATTTTCATTATTTACTTTTTGGCCATATCATAGTCATGTTGTTTAAGTATGTTTCGAAACATTAATACATTCGCCGAGTCAATTATCACTTAATATCAAAACCCAAATGAAGAAATGTGCTACTAGCGGATTTTGGTTCCAGTGGAGGCAACTCCTTCGAGTGAGAAGACTATTCTTGCTTCATTGCTGCGCAATTAGAGAAAAGTTTTGCGGTGATGATAGTTAAGAAAATGTAATGATCACAGAAACTAAAGATACGAAACTCATCCTATAGAGACCTGTCATTGATATATCCACCGGGAACACATTATTAACGAATAATTTAGGGAACTAATTAGTAATCATTGACCCAAATCTGTACGATAAACGTCCTTTTCTTGTCTGCTGATGGAGCAACCAAAGCCTTCGTCAAGGAACAGTGGCTAGGATTTCGATGCTGGACTTCGCTTTCTTATCGACGTTTGAGCTAATCTCACAAGCCTGGATATTATTATCAATCTTCTTCTTAATCCCGCTCTAAGTGGAGAGAAGGAAATCCTGATGAATGAGAACAGGCCTTGTGACTAGTGATGCGATGTGCGTATAAAAAGTACCATTATTGATCTCGGTGCCCCATGTTATCTTCCTATAAAGTTCAAAGACAAGTTGGGAAGTAATGGGGAGTGTTGCCCCATTTTAAGCAAAGATGCTTTTGCATCCTAAGAAGCAAAACAATGGACTGTCCCTTGGTTTAGATCTGACCTGATCTCCTGACTGTAGATACTATTATGAACTTTAGATTGGAATTAAGATACCTTTTGTCCTTTGTCTGGTCATGTTTTGGTAATTTTTAGCAACATTTCAGGTTAAAATATTTGAGGATGGCACGTAAAAGTGTGTAACTCTGTTTCCTCTAAACCTGTTACAACAAAGGATGATACCAAACTATGAATTTAGTAAATAAAAAAAGTACATAATTGTAAACAAGCAGTGGTAACAGGTTTCATCTCGATATGCTATAACAACATTATCTTTTAAGCCTTTCAGCCAATCCATACGTAATTACTTTGTCAATCGTGTCCCTAGGCATGATAGTGACTCGATTGACAAAGTCAATACGAATGATATGTTAAATTCACCAATGGCCCATATTTTCTAGAATTCAATTTGTTGGTCATGTTTCTCTTCTTATTACCAAGTAAGCACATTTTTGTATTTAGATGCAAAATATAGATTCCGTAACGATTTTAAGTTGTGCAATGATTGGTAGGTCTCTCAGCATTTTTTTTTCCCGAAAGGTCTCTCAGTTTAATGGGGTATAACAAGTTGGTCTTGTGATTCTTTGTAGTTTGCTTTGCACATAAATGAAGGGCTTTTTACAACTTAAACTAGATATTGCGTCATTATCTAACAATTTGAAATTTACAAGTGATCAGCTGCAACTCAATTAAAAAAAAATTAATTACTTGGATCTTATGATTGTCAATGTATGCTCTGGAACCACCCGCCTGAGTGGCGCTGCTGGAACGCGCACTCTTCCTCTCGCAAAAGGTTGAGTGTTCGAATCCCGGGCGCCGCAGGGTGACTTAACCGGTGGCACGTGTGTGGTGGCTAGCACGTGTCGCCCCCAGGGTTTACTCCTCGGCTGTCGGCCGTGCGGGGGTTCCCTGGGTTACAAAAAAAAAAAAAAAATGTATGCTCTGAATTACAGCATCATGAGGATTTATATTTGAAATATCAAACTAGTTTACCTATTAGATTGAGTTTTCATATATTACATGTGTTTTATAGACATTTATGGTACATTGATATTAAGAGTGAACATGGTTACAGGTTCTACCCTAGAACCTAAGAACCTGATTAGTAGGAACTTGTAGGTTCTAGATTTTAAGATATGCAGGGTGAGTTTCAGGTTTCAAAAATTGGGGAATCTATTTCGACGGGTAGGTTTCATGTTCTAGGTAGGTGGACTCTGAAACCTGAAACCTGAAACTTAAACAAGTTTTTTGTATTTTTTCTTAGTCTATATCTTCGCGTGATTTTGTTGTGTTTTATGGCGTTAAATGATGATAATATAATTTGGAACCACTTCTCTGAGCTTTCATTTAATAATTTGTTAATATTTTATATTTTTCGTGTATCTAAATATAAGTTGTGGTTAGTGGATTATAAAAGTAACTTGTGGTCATTAAAGGTGATGATTCACTATAATTATTCAATTAATAATACATGTGGAACTTGAGTAGACTTTGGAATTGACCCTTGAACATGTGATAGGGTAGGTTCTAAGTCCCAAAAAACAAGAAACCTATTATCATGGGTGGAACCTATACGGAATATGGAATTGCTCACCCTTAGTATCAATTCATGCAATAACTTCTCATTTTAGTTTTATTTATTTGAACTGTAATGTCAGGAAAACTAGTTTTTTTGTATTCTCTTTGATGAATGACAAGTTTGTTCAGTATTGTTGCGTTCATTTTCATTTTGATGAAATAAAAAAAAATCTGTTACCTGAAACTTATCTTGGAACTTGTGACCGGATAGATTTCAGGTTTTCAAAAACTGAGGAACCTATACCCGATGGTAGATTCCAGGTTCCATAGGAAACCTGTAAGGAACTTGGAACCGCTCACTCATAATTGATATGACATTTTTGTTTGTGTTAGCACATAGTGGTAGTCACTTGTTAGATCTCTAGGATGTCGTCACTCTATGAATAATTTGGACCTATATTGATGCATAACTAGTAAAATAGAAAAATATGCAAAGTTAAACAATCAAAAAAGGAAAATGCATATTATTAAACATACCAAAGGCAGCATGAAAGCTTTTGAACTTATCTCGTATTTGATATTTTTTTTCATAAAAAATCTTAATTTCAAATTAAGATGATTTTTATAAAATTTTCAATTTTTTCCCAAACTAATTTGCTTTAATTAAGCTATACTGAAAATTAAGTGAATTATAAATAAGTGAATTTTGAAAGAAGAAAATAAAATAAATGCAAAGTACGTGTATGATTCTAGTAACTTGCAAATTTTATTCTTTTGTTGTAGTTTTTTTTTTGTATAATGCATATTAAGTGAAATATGTTCACATAATGAAAAATTTATCCTTCAAATTATTTTAACTTGATTTTGAATTGGATAGATAAGTAATGCAATTATTCACGTGTTAACCAAAAATATGCTTCAAATTATAAGTAAATTTAGCACAATAATATATATCTCTCGTTTTGACTTAATTTCAAATCAAATGATAATTTATATATTTAAAGATTTTTTTACTTATACTTATCTTTTCAAAATTATGTCGAAATATTTTATTTTTATCTTTATTTATTTTTTTGATCGAATAGTTTTAAGATTAAATTTGAATAAATGTTTATACATTTTCAAAGTTTACATTAAAATTTAATAAACAACAAATGTTTGAGGATGAAACGACTAAACTAATGCTAATGGGCCGAGTATGGGCTATGTGACATAATTATGCGATATGGCTTGACTCGTGGCAATCGCAGAAGCAAATTTACGAGCCACGTGGCAACTGTAGGAGCGAACAGTTTCTCAACTTTTGATGTAATTCGTACTATAGAAACCCTAAATTGCCTCCCCAATTAAGAATCACTGTACAAATAGAAAATAGTTTTGAATTGGAATGTCCATTATAGATAGGAAGTACCTCTCACTTTTCTGACAATGAGATAGAGAAGCACTTTGTTTATAATAATGCATTATAGAGGGAATTATTATTCAAATAGTCCTAAATCTATTCTACAACGATCAATTCAATCATAAACTTTTCAATTTGACAGATTTGATCATAAATTTTTTAATTTGACAGATTTGATCCTCAACTTTTTAACGATTTTTCAATATAGTTATTCCAATGGCTGAAAATTGCCGATGTGGATGCTTGTCATCTTATATGGCATAATTGGCACTAATATGAGCAATTTTTCCAAATTTTTATTGATTTTTTTTTGAATTTTTTGAAATTTTTTTATTTTATACTTTTCTTTTCTTTTTGTTTTTGTTTTGCACTGTTCATCATCCCGGAAAGGCTGGCAATGGTCGTCTGGGCCTCGAGTGGAAAAATACATAAAAGAAAGAAAAGAAAAGAACTCAAAAATTTTTTATAAAATATTCAATATTTTTTTACATATTACAAAAATCATCCACGTTAGCTCCGCTTATGCCACGTAAGATGGCATGCGTTGATTGGACCACAACATCAGCAATTTTCGATCAAAATTGTCCGGAAAGACTATATTGACAAATCGTTAAAATTTTTAAGATTAAATTAGCTAAGTTGAAAAGTTTAGAACTAAATTGACCGTCATATACTAGATTTAGGATTTTTTGGATAATTTTTTTCCATTACTGAGACATCAATTGATATATAAAATATAGGGTTAATACCACGAAAAACTCTAAACTGGTACACTTATGGTAGATTTACCCTAAACTATTTTTTTGACCATAAAAAATTTCAAACCGGCACATGTGTGATAGATTTACCCCGAACTATTTTTTGACCACCAAAAACCCCAAACTAATACGCTTGTGATAATTTTATCCAGAACTAATATTTTAATTTTATTTTTTTGAATTTTTTTAGTTTTTCTTTTTTTTTCCTTTCTCTTTTTTTTCTTCATCTTCAACCTCTGGCCGGTCGCTGATCCGACGACTAGTTGGAGGTGGGGGCCGGCAAGGCCAACCTCGCCGACAACTAGTAATGTCGGCCTTGCCCCACCCATGGCGAGCGGTCGTCCTCGCCATCGCTGGCAAGGTTCGACCTCACCGCTTATGGGGGAGATTGACCTCACCAATTGCGGCGAGGCCAAGCTTCGCCAGCGACGGTGAGGACAACCCCTCGCCAGCAATTGGCAAGATCGAACCTCGCCAGGGGTGGGCAAGGTCGACCTCGCTATCGGCCGGCGGGGCTGACCTTGCCGATCAAAGGTTAAAATAAAGGAAAAAAAAAAGAAAGGGAAAGGAAAAAGAAAAGATAAGAAAAACTAAAAAAATTCGAAAAAATAAAAAATAAAATTAAAATATTAGTCCAGGGTAAAATTATCACAGTTGTATAAGTTTGGGGTTTTTGATGGTCAAAAAATTAGTTCGGGGTAAATCTATCACAGATGTACCAGTTTTGGGCTTTTTATGATAAAAAAATAGTTTTTTGTAAATTTGTCACAAGTGTATCAGTTTAGGGTTTTTTATGGTCAAAAAAATAGTTTTGGGTAAATCTGTCACAAGTGTACCAGTTTAGAATTTTTCGTAATATTAACCCTCAAATATAAGGATTACATTTCTGAAGCTATGTCATTGACTAGGTCTTGTCTTCTTGTGTTTTTTCTTTACAACAATTATTTCTGATGTAAGAAATTGTTGAAGTCAGCTAAAGGTAGGGTAGTTGCTTGCTTAATGCATGGCAATGGACCAAGCAGTCGAGCACGAACGCCCATTATACTTTGAAAGAGACAAATGATGAACCCCGATTGCACCTGCTCGTCCTTATATATGGCGAATGGGAAAAGAAGTTGTTGAGTCATAGAGACCAGCTTGCAGAAAAGCTAGCTCCGGGTCTAGGGCTATTCTCAACTCAAATAAAGTACACAAAAATTATCACAAAAGCCATGAACTTGTTACATTTGTGCCAATTTAGTCATAAATTTTTCAATTGTCCTTGTTGAGTTCTAAACACTTTTTAGGTTTTGCCAATTGAGTTCATCCAGTAAATTTTGGCCACGTCAACTTTGGCCATCCTACGTGGCATGATTGGTGCTAATGTGAATAATATTTACAATTTTTTTAATTCAATTTTTTTAAAATTTTAAAATTTTTTTCTTTTTCCTTCTTCCTCTGAACGATGATCGACCAAAGGCGAGGGCCAACCTCGCTAGCTTCAGGCGAGGCTCCACCTCAATGGTTGTCATGATCCTCATGCAAGGCTTGACCTCGCCGGATCCGGCAAGGTGGACCCTCGTTGGCCTTAAGCAAGACTCGGCTTCACTAGCCTCGCCTTAAGCCGGCAAGGTCGGGCCTCACTAGGTTTAGTGAGGGTGACCCTTGCCTTTGGTCGGTCTCTAGCCATGGTGACTGGCAGAGGAAGAAGGAGAAGGAAAATGAAAGAAAAGAAAAAAATTTTAAAAAATTATAATTTTGATTTTTTAAAAAATTGCAAAAATTATCCACGTCAATGCTGCTGGTGTTACGTAGGACCGCCGATGTCCACGTTAACAATTTCCGACCAAAGTTGGCTAGATAGACTCAATTGGTAAAACGATGATTATAAAGACTCGATTATACAAATTGAAAAGTTTTAAAAGTCAATTACAATTTCAAAAAATTTTCTTCAAACTCTTTTCAGTGATGTGATGTCACGAGATTAAATAATATATCTTGTTGGAACAAACTATTTGAGGTAAAGTTATTTTCTCCACATAATTTAGTTAACGGAAGAAGTATACTGAAAATCCTAAAACTCATCAGGAAGATGCAATTGAGTTTTAAAACTTTCAAAAAGCATAATTAAGTCCTAAAAATTATCACAAAAGTGCAATTGAGTTTTAAAATTTTCAAAAAGTGTAATTAAATCTTAAAACTTATCAAATTAGTTTAATTAATTCTTTCCGTTGATTGCACTTTTTGAAAGTTTTAGACTTTATTGCATTTTTGTGATAAGTTTTAGGATTTTTAGTACACTTATTCCTATAATTATGATATTTTTATGTACTAAAGACCTAGAAACCTAAGAACTATCGTACCAGCTAAAATTAGAACCCGCCTGGTCCAAACTTGGATTAACTTCCTCTAATTAAATTTTGACTAATCTGTCACTCTAGCTCTGGTCCACGGGTACGTGCCTGGGTCATATCTAGACATTGGGGGTCTTTTCCCCAGTCGAAATGAGCCAATGAAACAGCTTAGCTTAGCTCCACATTAAGGTTTGAGGGTGTTGCCGATCATTTGTCACGAGATGCCTGGTCTAAAGGTCGAATTGTGACATTAATCCGCATCGATTGAGAATTGTATTTGTGGCTACTAGAAAGAAGTTAGGAGAGAGAGAGAGGAGATGCAATTTGATAGGGTCGAATTTAGTGCTATGCACGTGCATGCATGGATTTTGATTGATGGAGCTTTGACATCAAACCATCCCTCGGTCCCTTGATGTCAATTCAATCGTACACTTTTTAATTTTATCAATTTAGTTCTAAATCTTTATGTGAAATTCTAATATAATCATTCCAGTTAATTTCTGCTGGAGCCGTTCTACATGACAAACTGTTACATCAGCAATCTCTGTTAAAATTGGTCGGAAAGATGATATTAGAGTTTTACGCAAAATTTTAGAATAAAATTGACAAAATTAAAAATTTTAAGACCGAATTGATATCTATATAATATGTTAAACAATTTCCCCTGTATGGGAACAAGTGGCCACGTGTGCGTCCTTGATTTTGGGCCTCAAAACTGTACCATTCTCCTGACTTCCCCCTTGCTTCATTACATGACCCATTGACAGCTTTATAAGTGAATTATCATAGACAGCCAGTCACTAGCGAGGTACAATCTGTGTGGTATCATCACGACCCGTAATATCTACATCCCAACATCGATCATTTTCGACGCATGTTCTCGTGGGGTACACCGGACATAGACCATGTGTCTGATAAAATAATTCGACAGGGGAGCATAATAAACGAGTTACTGCAAACAGTTAGTTCATCAAGGTATCTTTCTTGATATTTATCTGCGTCCAAATCATCTTTAGACTGCTTTGACTTGCTCAATTAGATCAAACTCGGATCACATCCAACCAAAATTGGTTCTTGATTTGGACGATACAGACAAAAAACTTGTAAGGGGGATCAAAAGGACAGAAAATGTTCAGCATCCGGCAAACTTTTTAGTGGATGAGATGTTCACCCATCATGTGTCTTCGGACATCAAACCAAAGTTGGAACGGTGTTGGATGAAAAAACTCGCAATCACAAAACCATGTTGCCGTAAGTTCTTTTGACATTTCAGGAGCAACCGCACCTATTAATAGGGGTTTCATTCCAAAAACTACCTCAACATACTTCAATTAAGAACATATGTTGCATGAACTATGATAGTCGAATACCACCAAATGTACACATTGTGCTATACTGCAGAACTTGAAGAAAACAGAAAACATACATGCCCGATTCACAACCATTAGACCCGTAACCTGGCACACAAAAACGGAAGCACTGCACGGAAGAGAGATTTTTCCCAATTCTCTGTGATCGGACTGTGGGAGGCGTGGAACCTAGGATATTCTGCTTCTTGACACGCCCTTCAGTCAATGACAGCTTTCGTGGACTCTTTATTCAGCCTCTGTTTCCCTGCAACCACTTCATCAAACAAGAATCATTGGATATGTTACTAGCTCCTAGCATTTAGCCTTCTCTCATATATGAGAAATACTGAAATGACTCGATTTAAGTGGTGCAGGGTCCAACCTGAGACCATAGACGTGCGGCAGTTCTGGTAGACCATGTGCTTAACTGTCTCCCTTTGTCCTAAACTATGGCCTGCAAGACTAATCTCGGGGTGGTTGTCATTGGAGAGGTGGTTCTCTACAATTAGACATGCTGACTGATTTATCAAATGGTCGTCAGTTGTCGTTTTCCTAGCTGATAATACAACAAATGCCTTCTCAAGTTGGCAGATTGGACCTGCGATGACAAAGCTATTTGTTGACATTTGCTGGGCATTAGGTGACACTGATCATGCTTGAAAGCTCAGCAAGTGCAAAGAATTAAAAGGAATGAAAATGTAATGACAACAATCAAATTGCATTCCTGACATTTCTTTTGTTAACAGCTTTCTTATAGCCATGTCTTGTTAACCCACTTAACACTGTAGTTTTCTCACTCAGTCAACTCCACCACTTTGAAATATCTCGACCTTCATCTCTTCCACAAGGGCTGTCTATGTTTTAGAAGTTATGTCAACCAGTGCTATCAGAATGCAAGCAAATTCCATGCCATCTCTAGGATTCCGGTGGACTTTCGACTGTTGCAACAGCTTGACAGTTTGAGCCAATCACTCCAATAAGCTAATTTCAGAACAAACATCCACAAAAATGTCGCGTAGAGCGCATGAAAAGTAACATATTTTACAAGCCCGATTTCACAAGGGAGTTTTAGCAATCAGAGATTGACAATACACTCCATTCTCCAATGGCATGATTGAATACTCAATAACGTGCTAAAGTGGCTGTGGCACATTCACAACCATAAACATGTCATCTCGCAATCGAGCCTGTTCAAATCTGCCAATGCCCTTTAATTCCTATCTCGCCCTGTCCCAATAACCTTATACACCTAGCTCAAAGACACATCAAAAGTGTAATGGACCTTAACTGCACTAGGCATCAAGCCAACTTGCTCTTCATATAAGATAGAGAAGCTATAGGACCCAAAATCCTTCCAAAGTTATTAAAACTCCAAACTATGGCAGAGTCCGTGATAAGGATGGATTGCATGTGCACCGTTTCATTAATTAACATTGAGACGTAGGCTTCTGTTTGATCTTGTTCTAAAGAGGCACGATCAGATGTTTCAACAGTTGTCAATTAAAGCAACAGTACCAAATTCACACACACGACGCTATGCATAGCCAATTCATCCTTCACAACCATATCATGGATCTGCACCAATTGCATCGGTACAAAATTTGAGCAGCCTGACAACTGCTTTCCAAGGCATTGCTTTAGCAGCAAAGCTCGACAAACCACGGAACGACTTAATCTCAGCACCAAAATCAAAAGAAACAAATTACCAATTGTGAATTTGGACTAATGACATGACAACTCCCGTGTGAATCTCCTCTTGCCAATATGGACCAAGCGAACTTTCATGAATCCGGCACCCAGTTGAATATACCACCCCAAGCAAAACAACAAGGATTCTATTACTATTGAAGGAACTCATAAAAGGGTCATCTGTAGTACCTGCGACAATGTCTTTACTCTCTTCAGCGTCTGCTATCGGCGCATACATGTATGAATCGGACTTCAAGTACTCTCGTATTTTCTCCACTAATCTCCTTCCATTTTCTTCTCTTGCTCTCCCCCCTTTCGAGAAATGACAAGGAACAACAACCCATAGCTATGATAAAGATTACAAAAAAGGAGTTCCAATTTCATGGCTTGGATACGGAATCGCTCACCAGTATCAGAAAAAAGCAGAGCCTTTCGCGGGAAAAGATGAGAGCTTGAACGAGAGACCGAGGGGGCGAACATGTGAGAGTCGGTCCCGAGATAACTCAGCCAGCCCCTCTTCTTGCTTCGCTTCGTGGGTCTCTTCTTTTGAACTCCCAGCGACGCTCTCTTGTCCATCTTCGAAGCTCCAACACGAAAACATCACAGCCGCTTCGCCATCTCCATGCAAAAGCAGTTTTCGCTAGGCGGTGCTCGGCTTGTGGCAGAGGAGGACACGTGGCGGTACGAGGGAACCGCTTCAACTTCTGGACTGACACGTGGAGGAAAGAGAGGTACAAGCGGCTTCCGAAAAACTGGGCTTACCTCTGGTTTATCCATGACGATGGGCTCGTGGATCAACAGGATGTTTCTTGACACTTTTCAATTATACTTTAAAAAATAATTTTTATTTTTTATGAAACCACTTCAAATTAAAGTATTTGGTATTTTCTCGAAGGCTTTCCTAAAAAATCGAACCAAATGCAACCATAATCATATGATGTATCTTATATATCGTGATGTTATACTATCTTTGAACTGCATATAAACAATAGAAGATTTTCCCTATTGACTAATATGGGAAAGCCATTGATTTATGTTATTATGCCAAAATAAAATGTATTTCTTAAATACAAATGAGTTATAATTAAATAGTAAAGTAACAAAGAGACAGAGGAGAAGAGCGAGGGACAATAAATTAGCGCATATTAAAATTTGATATTTTCGTGCGAAAGATATTGTTGTAATTATAAAGATATCACCATCTATTTATTAATGAAGGTCATATGTTTTAGGTTATCATAACTTTTGTGCACTACAAGGTTGCTTTACGAAATTCCATGGATGTTTCGAGGCATTTTCAATCTGTATTAAAAAGGACAGATTCAAGGCTTAACGGATGGAAATACGAAAGCTTGTCAATGGCATGTTGTGATGCACCGGCGGGAACCGTTATGCGACTGGACGAACCGGTGGGCTTGAAGTCAACTGTGTCCGATTGAGCTCAAATTTGGTCGGCTGAAGCGAAACGGCGTGCTGATCAATACTCACGGCCTTTGGCCGTGATTAACGATGGATTTTAGCGATTCGAGATCGTTTAGATGGATTTTTCTATTTTTTTAGTATTTTTTTGGGGTTAATTTAATAATTGGCAGTTTCCTAATTTATGTTTTAGTGATTACGTTTCCTAATAGGATTAGGTTTGGGTCTATATAAGCTTGTTTTAGGGTTTCTTTACAGCAGACTTTGAATATTTTTGATTTGATAATCATATTTGGAGGACGAATTGTTCTTCTGTCGAACTTTCTTGTTCAGTCAAATTTTCTATTGCGTTTCGGCATCAATTGGTATCAGAGCACAGGTTGCTTGATTCAATGGCTGAACAAAATCGCGGTCGTGGACGGCGGGCTCGTGGAGGCCAGGGGCGTGGAGGCGTTCCTGAAGCAGACGATCAACCGCGTCTAAGAGATCTGCGAGACGTAGAAATTGAAGAACAGAGAAGACGAATCCAGGATTTGGAGCGACAACTTGCGGAGGCAAGATTAGGCGTTCAATCCGAAGAAGGAGCGGATTTTGAGGATTCATCCGATGTTGAAGAAGAAGACGTAAACCCTTTTGGGGTTATGAACCAGGGGCGGAATCGAGGAGTACGACCTGGAAATCAGCATTCTTCTCAAAATTTCGGAATGAAGATCGAAATTCCTGAGTTTAATGGTAAGGCTCATCCTGATGAGTTTATTGATTGGTTGCATACGGTAGAAAGGATTTTTGATCTTAAGGATCTAACTGAGGGGCAAAAAGTGAAGTTAGTGGCTATTAGGCTGCTAAAACATGCTTCGATTTGGTGGGAACACGTGAAAAAGCAATGCGCTAGAGAGGGGAAGCCGAAAGTAGATCGCTGGGAGAAGATGAAAAAGTTATTGCAAAAAAAATTTTTTCCTACCCATTATAGGCAAGAGGCGTTTATTGAATATCATAACGTCAAGCAAGGTGATAAAACAGTTGAAGAATTTACTGAAGAATTTGATCGTTTGCGGATGCGTTGTGATGTGGCGGAGGAAGACGAGCAGACGATTGCACGATATCTGGCAGGGCTGCGATATGAGATTTCTGATATTGTCCAATTACAGCAGTATTAGACTTATGAGGATGTGTGCAGACTAGCCCTAAAGGTGGAGGGGCAGATTAAAAGAAAAAGCAGTAAGTTCAAGTGGTCTAACAGTGGATCTAAGTGGACAAGCAACAATTCCAAGTGGACAGATAAAGAGTCCCGGGTGAAAGCAGGGAGTTCTTCGGCCCCGGCAGCAGTTAAGAGCGCTGGTTCAAAATCTACAACAAAAGGAGAGCAAGGTGGCAGTGCAGGATCTAGTAGGGGAGGAGCAGCAGGCAAGCGGTGTTTCAAGTGTCAGGGATTCGGGCATTTTGCTGCTGATTGTCCGAACCGACAAATTGTGACGCTTGTTGACAATCCAGTTTTTGATGAAGGTCCAATTTACGATGAATCTGAAGGCGAAGAAGAGGATGCGGAACAGGAAGAAATTATTTATGCTGATTCTGGTGAGTCTCTAGTCGTTAGAAGAATATTAAATATTGCTGAGGTAGATGATGAATCGTGGCTCAGGCATAATATATTTCATACTAAGTGCACTAGTGGAGGAAATGTGTGTAGTATGATAATTGACGGGGGAAGTTGCGAGAATGTAATATCTACCACTATGGTGGAAAAGTTGGGGTTGAAAACTGTCGAACATCCTCAACCATATAAGCTGTCATGGCTTAAGAAGGGGAATGAGGTAAAAGTGAGCAAGAGATGTTTAGTGCAATTCTCAATTGGGAAGAAATATGTTGATGAAGTGTGGGGTGATGTAGTTCCAATGGATGCTTGTCATATCTTGTTAGGAAGACCTTGGCAGTTTGACAGGAAAACACAGCATGATAGATTTAAAAATACATACACTTTCAAGAAGGATGGCCGGACTATTACTCTGGGTCCTTCAGATTTGAGAAAAGAAGGGAAAAGTAATTTGCTGTCCAAATCAGAATTCCAGGAGGAGGCGGTGAATGCTCCAGAGCTTTTTGCTGTCATAGTTATGGAGCAGAATGTTGATAGTCCAGAAATTCCAACTCAAGTTCTACCTATACTTGAGGAGTTTGTTGATGTCGTGCTAGAGGAATTGCCACATGGATTGCCACCCATGAGGGACATACAGCATTATGTAGATCTTGTTCCAGGGGCTGCTATTCCTAATAAGGCAGCTTACAGAATGAATCCTAAGGAGCATGAGGAGATGCAGAGGCAAGTGCAGGAATTATTAGAAAAAGGTGCAATTCGAGAGAGCATGAGTCCTTGTGCAGTGCCAGCTTTATTAGTTCCTAAGAAAGACGGTTCGTGGAGAATGTGCGTGGATAGCAGAGCTGTTAACAAGATCACAATCAGGTATCGCTTTCCTATTCCGAGATTTGATGATTTAATTGATCAACTGCATGGAGCGACTATCTTTTCGAAGATAGACTTGAGAAGTGGATATCATCAGATTAGGATGCGTCCTGGAGATGAATGGAAGACCGCTTTTAAAACCCGAGATGGTCTGTATGAGTAGATGGTGATGCCTTTCGGGTTATCTAACGCACCGAGCACCTTTATGAGATTGATGAATCAGGTGTTTCATCCTTTTATTGGCCAGTTTGTCGTCGTATATTTCGATGATATATTGGTTTATAGTGCATCGACTGATCAACACTTGCAGCATTTGAGAAGGGTGTTCGAGGCATTAAGGGAGCAGAAATTATATGCTAATACTAAGAAGTGTCACTTCTTGACTGATCGTGTGACCTTTTTGGGATATATCGTAACTAAGGAGGGCATTCATATGGACCCAGCTAAGGTTGAGGCTATTACAAATTGGGAGATTCCGAAAAATATTCATGAGGTACGTAGCTTTCATGGGCTTGCGTCTTTTTATCGGAGATTTATTCGGGATTTCAGTACTATTATTGCACCACTGACGGATTGTCTGAAAGGAAGTAAATTTGTGTGGACTAAGGAGGCAGAAGCTGCCTTCCAATTATTAAAGAAGAAGGTAACTAAAGCACCTGTTCTCGTGCTTCCTGATTTTAATGAAATTTTCGAGGTGCATTGTGATGCTTTAGGTGTTGGCATTGGGGGTGTTCTAAGTCAAAAGAGTAAACCTGTAGCATTCTTTAGTGAGAAGTTGAATGAGGCGAAAAGAAAATATTCAACTTATGATAAAGAATTTTATGCTATTGTGAGGAGTTTGGAGCATTGGAGGCATTATCTTATTTCGAAAGAATTTATCTTATTTTCTGATCATGAAGCCTTGAAATACATCAATGGGCAGCATAAATTGAATGCAAGGCATGCAAAGTGGGTGGAGTTCCTTCAAGCTTTCAGTTTTTCCATTAAGCATAAGGCGGGAGTGCTAAATAGTGTGGCGGATGCATTGAGCAGAAAATACTCTTTGCTGTCTACAATGCAGGTAAAGGTTCTAGGCTTTGACACTTTTAAAGAATTATATGTTGATGATCCTTATTTTGGGGATATTTGGAGGAAGTGCAAAACGGAGCCTTTTCAGCAATATCATGTCGTGAAAGGATACCTATTTAAAGGTAACAGATTGTGCATTCCTCAATGTTCTTTGAGGGAATCTATTATTATTGAGGGGCATGCAGGTGGTTTAGCTGGACACTTTGGTGTGGATAAGACGAAGGCCTTATTGAGTGAACATTTTTATTGGCCTCGGATGGAGCGTGACGTGACACGTTTTATAGAAAGGTGCAGGGTTTGTCATGTGGCAAAGACCAAGAGTACTAATGCAGGATTGTATATGCCTCTACCTGTTCCAGTTGCACCGTGGGAGGATGTCAGTCTTGACTTTGTTTTGGGTTTGCCAAGAACGCAGCGGAG
Organism: Syzygium syzygioides; assembly: GCA_031216285.1. Classification (NCBI taxonomy): domain Eukaryota; kingdom Viridiplantae; phylum Streptophyta; class Magnoliopsida; order Myrtales; family Myrtaceae; genus Syzygium; species Syzygium syzygioides. Next base: position 1,485,313 of record CM062244.1, read on the forward strand.
TAAGGATTCAATTATGGTGGTTGTCGATAGGTTCTCGAAGATGGCCCACTTTGTCCCATGTAGCAAGTCATATGATGCTTCACAGGTTGCTCGATTGTTTCTGCAGGAAATTGTTAAGCTGCATGGAATTCCTAAATCCATAACCTCATATCGTGATGTGAAGTTTGTGAGTCACTTCTGGCGCACTCTTTGGAGGTACATGGGTACAAGTTTGAAGTTTAGTTCATCTCATCATCCTCAGACTGATGGTCAAACCGAAGTTGTCAATCGAAGTTTAGGGAATTTGCTGCGGAGTTTGATTGGAGATAATCCGCGACAATGGGACTTGGCATTGCCTCAAGCAGAATTTGCATATAACAGATCAGAGAACCGGACTACAGGCAAGACTCCTTTTGAAGTGGTTTATGGACGTAATCTAATTACTCCATTAGATCTCACACCGATACCAGTTCTCAAGCAATTTAGTTCGGAAGCTGAAGATATTGCAAAACATATCAAAGAGCTGCATTCCCAGGTCCATAATCAAATCAACAGGCAGAACATGAAGTATAAGCAACGCGTGGATATGCGCAAGAAAAGAGTCGTCTTCAAGGAAGGTGATTTAGTTTGGATTCATCTTAGGAAGGAGCGATTTCCCGCGGGTAGGTTTGACAAGCTTCAACCTAGAACTGATGGACCATTTAGAGTTCTGGAGCGAATTAGTGACAATGCTTACAAGATCGAATTGCCGGGTAAATATAATGTATCCAGAACTTTTAATGTAGCGGATTTGTCACCTTACTATCCTGAAGAAGAAGAAGGTCCTGAGGAGATTGATGACGACAACGAAGGAGAAGCAGATTCGAGGACGAATCTTTCTCTAGCAGGGGAGGATGATGCACCGGCAGGAACCGTTATGCGACTGGACGAACCGGCGGGCTTGAAGTCAACTGTGTCCGATTGAGCTCAAATTTGGTTGGCTGAAGCGAAACGGCGTGCTGATCAATACTCACGGTCTTTGGCCGTGATTAACGATGGATTTTAGCGATTCGAGATCGTTTAGATGGATTTTTCTATTTTTTTAGTATTTTTTTGGGGTTAATTTAATAATTGGCAGTTTCCTAATTTATGTTTTAGTGATTACGTTTCCTAATAGGATTAGGTTTGGGTCTATATAAGCTTGTTTTAGGGTTTCTTTACAGCAGACTTTGAATATTTTTGATTTGATAATCATATTTGGAGGACGAATTGTTCTTCTGTCGAACTTTCTTGTTCAGTCAAATTTTCTATCGCGTTTCGGCATCATGTTGAATTACTTTATCCCAGTTTGTTGCTATGTCTAACCCTATCTATCACACGCAGTGCGCTAAAGTTTCAACATCAAGTTTATTAAGATATTGAAAAGAATTGTCGTGCTTTCATACGGGAGACACAAGCGATAAATGTCGTATTCACTTCCTAAATTGGGAATCCATATGCAAGCTTAAAAAATGCGACGGTCTTGGTTTTAGATATCTTGAATTGACTAATCAAAGATTTATGATGAAGCTAGCCTAATAATCTCTGAGCATAAGTTGTGATTGCTAAATATAGCTAACTGAGAACTTGTTTTCGTGCTAAATCTGGTGACTCGATTTTATGGAAGGCTATTGTGACTGTATGGCCGACCTTATAGGAATGAGCTATCGAGTTTGGGAAATGGCAAACATGTTAGATTTTGGACAGATAGATGGACACTAAGTATGGAGCCGTTCTATGATATTGTTAGTACCGAACTATCTCCTTTCGAGATGGACATAAAAGTTTGCGATTATGTGCTAAACGGAAATTGGGATTTTCGTATATTTCAAGGAATTATACTAGAAGATATAATAATTTGCATTAGAGCTGCTAAACCTCCTTTAGCTTCTTATGGGGACGATACTCTTTTGTGGGAGGATATTGAAGTAGGTTTTTCTCTGTTAACTCAGCGTACAAGGTAATCAAGGGGTAGACAATTAAGAATCTAATAGTATATGGTCCACAAATTGGAAGTAGAAGGGACCTCAACGTATTAGAATTTTCCTTTGGCTAGCCGCTCATAAGTGATTGTTGATTAATGAATTGAAGACGCATCGCAACTTGCGAGGAAATCCATATTGCTTGAGATGTGAGTCTCATGTGGAAACAACTTAACATGTTCTAAAGGATTGTCCAATTGTCCGTAAGATATGGCTTGAGTTTGTCTCACGACAATAAATGAATTTGTCGCAATGGTTGAATTCAAATCTCGATGATAAAGGGCAATTGAATTTTCATCATGATGGAAGCATAATTTTTGGAGTAGGCGTGTGGCTTTTTTGACAATAGAGAAACAAGTTACTTTTCCGAGACAACTTTGTTTTCCCTTCGAATCCAGTACAAGTAATTCGATTATACACATAGGAAATCATTAAAGCTTCGTCTGTGAATAATTGGACATTAAGTGAATTATGCACTTCTTCGATTTTGGTCAGATGGGATCCTCCACCTTCCGGATGGATTAAACTGAATAATGATGGGGCCTCTAGAGGCAACCTAGGACTTGCTGGTACATGGGGTTTATTTGGAAATGAAGGGTTTGACTAGCTTGGTGGTTTTGCCACATTCGTAGTAATATGTTTGTGAACACAAGCATAATTTTGAGTTTTGTGGTTGGGAATCAACTTCGCAAAACAACTTGGTTTTCATAAGATCATCATTGAGATTGATTTTAAAGCCATCACTGATCTTGTTAGTCCATAACTTATGATTGATAATACTGGCCCTGTTTTTCTTAACGATATCAGAAAAATGTTGTGCTTTCGCTTTGAATTTAAAGTGCAACATAATTTTCGGGTGGGAGTTGATTTGCTTGTTAATCTTGGAATTGATAAGCGCCTGGATACTAGTTTCTTTGTATTACCTCCTATAGGGTCATGTTTTATTAGGTGATAAAATAGGGATCTTAAATTTACAATTTAAATTTTTGTATTCGGCTTTAATCCTTTTGCATACCAAAAAAATATACAATGAAAACACACTCAGTATACATTTAAAAAGCGGTTGACACTAAACGTCACTTCACTTTCGAACGTTAATTAGAAACATAATATCCGATTCACTTGCAATCTCTATCAGACCTATAAACATCACGTTGGCTGGTATAGCATCAGCCGCGTCCCAATGTCAAAGTTTCGCAAACCATCTCACGATATGCCATATTCTGATTTAAAACTGTGAACGAATTAAGGGTGCTACTCTGTCACCCAAAGTTTATTTTGACAGATGGACCTTTCAATCCGATTTGACATTGAATTCAATTGTACAGACACTGCAAAAGAGTCCACAAAGTTCTGATTGTCTTTCGGGTTAGTTTGGAGTTAATGGGTATGACAGGAAATGGTGCAATTGGAGCTGAAGTCTGATTCAGCTATATGAAGTATTTAAGTGTTCTTGATTTAGACTGAGCGCATGAGTTTTAGCTGTGGCTTTCGCTTAGATTTACCGTTTCTCTAACAAAAAGGAATTGATGATATGGATCTAAACTCTCTCTTTTGAAGTGGGTTATGTCTGATTAAGATGACCAACTGATGAATAGAACTAAGTCATTTGACGGGCATATCATCACAGATCGGTCATTCGCTCATCCGTCGCACTTGCAACCAAGAACACGAGGGTGACTTGATTTTAATCGATTCCGACCAAAAAGAAAGAAAACAACACATGATCATATGCAAATAACCTTGGTTTTATGGAATTTATATCTGGCACAGCAGCTGAAGGTGAAATTGATACGAATAGGCATATCGTTGTCTTATGGCTTTCTTTTAGGGCCCAAATTAAAAAGCTAAAAGAATGAAAAAGGAGGAGCTCCTGCCAATGCCAACCAGTGCTTCCTCAACTTATCAAGTTACTTTCACGGGATGAGATTGTTCGCTGGTTGTCACTGGCTTCAATCCGTGTTTCAATGCGGCGTTCCACACCAGATCGATCCTGTCGACGTCTATCGCTCCAACCTCATGATGAGTCCATCCTTCCAGGAGATGCACCACTCCACCAGCATGGCATGCATGAACCACTCCTCTGTCCATGGTATACTGTTCCAACATCACACGAACAACGATTCAGCAATACATGCACAAGGATCTGCACTTTTGTCTGTGTTTTGGCGATTACGAATACAAGAAAATTGGGCAGTGTATGCGAGAAATGCAGTCGACATGAATTGTCAAAGAACAAACCCAAGCTACAAGGTATGAAACTATTTTTCTCGTGGAGAGTTCGAAAGATACTAATCACACTATTATGATCGTTCTCTAGATAGCTCAAGCATTATGAGTTTTCTTAAGGAACATTAGCATCGACTTACCTCGCAACTTCCAAGTCCTTGGACATCATCCGGCAGTCTCATAGCTGCAAGATCGCCATATGTGCAGTCTCTTCTGAATGGAAAAATCGGCGGCACCACAAATTGATGGAAACGTGCTCCTGGTGGAGCCCAACTCTGCTCTCTCGGCGTGATCCATTTCCCAACTATCCATGTCTAATATGCGCACAACAGATTAACCCCAATGTTCATCGTTCATGGTGTAAGGGGAAGATTGAAACTGATAGGTTATAGTATTAACTGTTCTTAATTTAATATACCTTGCAAGTCCTAGCTGCTTGGTACTTCGTTACTTGCACAAGGTAGTTCTGACAATCAGCTGGTGCTTCCTTCTTGATTTTCTCAAATCTTTCTGTCGAGAGAGTTAGCATCTGCATCATACGGAACAATCTGTGAGCATAGTGTGCACTAGCATTGGATGTCTCAATCTGCTGGTTTAGAATCATAAGGTGAAGACATTGATCTCGAACTCTTTTTGATCCTACAGTCCTGAATCTAAACCAGATCACCAAACATATTACAGCCGTTGGTGTCCAATCAGGATCTGGACCAGTCAGTGCAGTTTGAGAGAAATGTACTGCACTTACGAGGACTCGTATTCTCCTTCGACAAAGATAGAGAGCAATGGCCCTCCCAAGCTTGGAGGTGGCACCCGTCAAAAACACCTCCATGACATCTTTGGGGACATCGTTCAGAATCACCGCCGCTGTTAAGGTATTTCCATGGACGACACAGACTTTGAGGTCCTGGTGTTTGTTGACAAACAATGTCCCTCCTCCATTAAGTGCTTCATTCTGCAGAGAGATTTTCAAAAGGGGAAAAAGCAATCATTACCAATGCAACAACAAATCAACATCTGTTTCTGTAAAGGACCTACATCTTATGATAGAAGTAGCCGGAGAGGATTCATAATCATTTGATTCCTAGGAAAAACAATTGAAAAAATCACTATTTATCCTGTCATGCGCTTTTGAAATTAGTAGGTGAGCCAACAACGGCAGATACGTTAGTGGACATTCAATGTTTATTTTTACGGCTTCCGGCAGCTATTTGTAATTCTAAGAGCCCTTACTCGCGATTTGGCAAAGCAGAATGGTAAATGAGTTAGGTGTTTTCGACATGTTCAAGAATGTCTGGGCTCCCTACAGTAGAAACTAGTCATGGGGATGGTTGGTGAAGAAATATGCTATCAAATAGATGGGACATCTTCTTCTTAACAATAGAAAGAGTTGCCAATTGTGGTGGTCATCGTGCAGAAAATAGAATAGATCGAAACCTCCAAGACAGCACGCTTTTCAAGTAACTTCTCCAACCCTATATGGTCCACACTCCATTACTGCTATTCCAGAATCCAGCACATGGATCGTGGAGGTTGATAGTAATTCCAGCAATAACTGTGAAATGGAAAATCAGACGAGATAAATGTGGGGATGGAAGAGGAAACAAACAACCACCTTATTTAATGCAGCCAAACTGATGACTTTAACTCCTAATTTATCAGCATCTAAAATAGCTTCCTCTATCTGCTTGTTAATGCCAGCAGCTGCAAATGGTAAGAAGTACTGCAAAAAAAGGAAATAGTTTCCATTTTAGCCTGTATCCATGAAATTTTGGCACGACAAAGAAAGTTAGAGCATATTATTCTACTATTCCTCGCTCCACGAATATGAGATGCACCTGAAATCCAAATCTTGGCACTGCCCACGTTTGGTGCAGATGGCCCCTTAGGTTGTAGAGAGATATCACAAAAGTCTTAGCCCATGCCCACATCGCCAGCATCACCATAAAGACAATGGGCAAGACAGGTAAAAAGAAGAAACAAGTGGCATATGGCAATGATGCAAATGATCTCAATACGAAGGGGGCGTGCATTGAAGATGATAGGTCCACGACATGAGCCAGGAAAACGAAGTCTGGGATGACCCTCCTATATTTTCCTGCAGCAATGACAAGTCTATTATTGTAAGTCAACTCTTCAGTCCTGGGGGCCACTTGATAGATAGTACAATCATAGTCTTGCACACACAAAGATAGAGGCTGAAATGGGCCAGAGCCAGAGCGATGATCGCCTTATGATGAATGGAGATCTGATTGGAAGTTCTATTGAGCTTAAGTCATACAGTTACAATTGCTTGATCAATTATCGATCTAAACAGGGGTGTTACTGCTTAAGTAATATTTTGATTACTCAATAACGGAGAAAACCTTCAGACCTACCACATTCAGCATTATATTCCTTTTGAAGTTGCCATGATTTGCTATTTAGTGTGTTCCCAACTGCATCAAAAAGTGGCATAAAGAGGCAGAAATTTGTGTCCATATCTGTATGATGGAGGTTATGGTATCTGCACAATCAGCAGCCAAAAGATAACACATTTGCGTTATAACTGAGAAAGAAACTTTTAAACTGTAGTTTCTTGTAATATGCAAACTAAATTTTCTTCTTCTATCCAAATTTTGATTGATCGGTGAACCCTTTTATTGCAACTACCTCATCTGTGCAAAGATGCTTCTTTTGAGATATAAATGTATAAACTGCATATCTTAACAACGCAGGTGAAAGGCTTCTATTAAAATGGAGAACATTTAAAAGCTTGAATTCCAAAATTGCCATATTGGCAACAATTATATCTTAGGGGCTCGTAAAACTGCAATTTTTCTCTCCTTTTTAGGGTAATGTGAGGGTCGAGAATGTGAAAGCTTCTTTATTGGGCTAAAAAAGGAGTAACTGACTATAACAGAACCTAGCAAAGTTGAGTACTGAATCTTGATAAACAAGTCCAATTTGTAAATTGGCAGTCTAATCTAACTTACGTTGGGGTATAAATGAGATATCGGAGGAAGGGAAGTCTCTCGAAGATGCGATAAGGAATGAATTCAACATTGCAATGACCCAAGCATCTCAGAACATCAAACATAACCAAATATCCATAAACAAGGCTTAGTGATCCATGTCCCAGCAAAGTAGAGCCCAGTATTGGAATTCCAGCAATTGTGGTCAATACGAGATGCTCCAAAAATGTTGCATGTCCAGCTGCAGCGAATGAATTGTACCAATTAATATGCAGGCATGAATATAAAAAGCAATATCTCACAAATTTCATGGGATCAGATCACTGTATCTCACCTGTAAAAGGCTGGGGGACTGCAGATTCATGGTGCAATGAATGGTAATTGGTGAATAAGTATTCCCCATGGAAACATCGGTGTGCCCAATAATAGACTGGTTCTGAAGCTCCTATATGAAGCATTAGTACTGTGACGAGGCCTCTTGTGTTCCAAAGAGGAAGGTCTGCCAGTGATGGGACGATGCAGTAGGCCAAGGAAGCCACGAAAGCTTGAAGAATCAAAAAATTATCCCTAGCAAAATGAACCCAAAAGAACAAAAACAGAGAGAGATTGCTAAAAATTCTCTCGCACATAGATAGACACACAGATACATGCAAAAGTATGATCCCATATCAGAAATCTTACCAGTCCCATTCTCTGTCTATCTGTTTGAAATCTACACCTTGCTTGATGATCCGGCGGGTTTGATTCAGGAACAGCATGTTACTAAAAGAGCCGAAGTTCACATAAATGGAAGATCTGAGTCCCCATAAAATGAGAAGATGTAGGCACCAGCGGCTCTTTGCAGTGTCTTCATACATCCTTGAGTAGAGAACTTGCGCAACGAAAGGTCCATAAAGCAAGTACTGATCACCCCCAAACAGAAAACATTTCAAAAGTAGCAACTTTAGCAATGATACTAATCTGGAAAAACTTATAACTAACTAATATGATGCCCACGGAGCTGAAGACTGGATATTCTATACGGGTCAACCAAACTTTAAGAATTGCATGACCAAGAATGTAAAGTAGTAAAATTAACAAAAAAAAAAGGCTTCTTGATGTCCTTTTTAATCACCTTGAAAACTCCTAAGTTTTCCCAAGGCCAGACAGACAAGGGAGCAGCCATTCTCTGAACTGAGCAGTGGCAGAGTCTCAAACTCTTCCTTCTCAACTTGTTTCAGTTGCAGCTGCTTCTGGTTCTTCTTCTTCTGTGTGCTCTCTCTTCCAAACCAGGAAACACAAAATGATACAACACCACTGAGAAGCAAGATGAGAAGAGGCAATATTTATAGAAACAAGAAGCAGAAGAAAACGGGTCCCAGAGAGATGGGACGATCCTGAGAAGAAACAGAGTCGAAAGTATATTGGGTGAAAGTCAAGAATGCTTTCTGGTGTTGTTTTCTTGCTTTGGCCTCAAATCTCTCATCTTTTTAAAGAGCTTCGAAGTTCAAACAAGTCAACAACAAATCTTTTACTGATCCCACCCCACCCACATAACCTACTTATAAGATCCAAAAAGCACCCAAGCGAAGTTGCATGTATGCAGTTAAAGCTCATAATCAGTCCCTATCCCTCCCTCATTGTTGTCACCGATTTTCATCAAATGAAGGAAAAAAGAAAATCTTTCTATTCTAGAGTTTGACAACACGGACCGAAAGCTGTGGTTTTTGGATGTACATCCAACGCGTCCTTGCTTGCGTACCGACCTGTTTACCGGCACAGCTGGAGAGATGGCCAAGGAGTCTCCGCCTATTAATTACTCCTGGTTGGGAATATGACGAAACGGGCCTCCTTCATTAGTACTACTATTCTTGTCAGTTTTCATTTTGGCCCATACCCTTTGTTTGATTACTAAAAGTTGGTATTTGGTGGTTGGTTGAATTCCACAAAAATTCATCAGTCGTGGAGGCTTGGACGATTAGGACAATTGAACATTTAATCGAGTGTGCCAGTACATGATTCTCAAAGTATTATTTCCCATGCGGAGAATTTGCATGCACCACGTGTTCTTTCAAAATTTTGACTTGTCAATACCTCTTTTGTTCATTACTTTAAGAAGAATTGTATTGTTCTAGCAACATCGACCGACACACAAGCTTGGCAATTACGTTCGAAAAATGGTAGCCCTTTTTCAAGACACTCCCCATACCATATTAAGGGTGCGTTTGTTTCATGAAAAACTTAAGATTTGGAAAACGTTTTCTGAACAATGATTGGTTATGTCGCTTAGAAAATTAGTCAACATAAAATATTTACATTATCGATAATAATTTAAACTTAACTATTTTCATTGATGATGAAAATATTTTTTATTTATTTATTTTTGTAAGCAATAGAAGCGTGGGAAATTAAGTGAATACTACATAGAGATGGGAATGAAAAGATAATAAATTTCTTGCAAGGTGCAAGAAAAGGAGCATCTAGTAATACGGACCTTGATTTTAGAAGTGTTTAATGATGCTCCTAAGTGCCATTACTCACTCTATAGAATGTGATTCACGTCTCAGCTATTTGCTTTTATTGGACTTAACCTCATTGATGCGTTACGAAAGAGATTGAAAATCCTTTTGTGGATTACGCCTCTGACAAGATTAATGCACGTAGGTTTGCATTACGTCGAATTAATCCACCTTCACTCCCGAAGTCCAAAAGTCATAATATGAGTCGCCATTGCACATCATATGAACACCAAACGGAAAGAAAAAAGAAAAAATATACCAAACAACTTTCCAATTTTACTAAAAACAGGAAGAAAACAAAGTACAAATTTTATTGTGTAGGGATCGGTCATTATCTCTACGGACGCGCAGTTCCCAAGTCAGGATCGAAATGGTTTGGGAAATCAATTAGGACACCAACATGTCCTCACCACATCAAAGAATGCTAATGTCATGAACTTCGAATTATGTCAAGGGCACAACTAGAAACCAATACGAACCTAGAGTATTCTTAGTCATTTCTTCATCTACTATAATCTTCCTAAAATGTTGCAATTCATACAATTCGGACAATCACCTATTCACAAATCACGTGTGGGGCTAGTAGTTTTCATTTCATATCTCATGGAAAACCCTTTTTGACCCCGCTTAGCCCTATCCCAACAATTAAACTCGAGCATCGACACATACATGATAACAAGGTGCAAAGGGTGGGGAGAGCAAGTCACGGAGCATAACAAAACCTTTGCTGAAACTCCTCCTTAGTTAAAGTATAAATTAGTTCATTTTATGAAATCATTTGGCTTGAGTTAATCAGTACATAAGAAGGAAATAGCTTACTCAGACTTGCTTACATGTATTTCGAGGCCTGACCCAATCAGCAGGCCGCCGGACCATGATCAGCTCTACCAGTGAGAAGGAACACATTTTTCACACACTAAAGTCTATTTTATGAGACAACTAGACTATTGTTGTTGTTGTTGTTGTTGTTGTTGTAAACTATGTAATATTTCGTTGATAACTATGCCTATGAAGTAGGAAACGGAGGTCGGATGATTTATGCAGGCTACTACACAAATTGGCTGGGTGCTTTCCCACCGGAAAGAACATAGAATTGTGTGATTAGATGTATCATAAACAATAAAAAAGGCCAAATTGCAATTAGAATCCTCACATTTTCTTCATTTCAATTTTAGCCCCATCTTTTTAGATTATCAAGATAAATCCTCACCTCTTGAGCTCACATCAAATCTATCCCAAGATTAGATTCCCTCTTAAAACTATAGTTTAATTACTATTTTTCCCTTTTGCATTGTTTATTTACAAGATTCTGTTTAAGGTAATATTTTCTTTAAAAGAACCTACTTTTAACTTTGTTTTTACTTCAAAATAATTTAAAAATGTTATACTAAAATAAAGATTGTCAATATAAAGCTGTACAAATATTTTCCAATTTAAAAGATGATAAACAAAAGAAAAGAGGCGCCGCAGGGTGACTTAACCGGTGGCGTTGCTGGAGCGCGCACTCTTCCTCTCGCAAAAGGTTGAGTGTTCGAATCCCAGGCGCCGCAGGGTGACTTAACCGGTGGCACGTGTGTGGTGGCTAGCACGTGTTGCCCCCAGGGTTTACTCCCCGGCTGTCGGCCGTGTGGGGGTTCCCTGAGTTACCAAAAAAAAAAACAAAAGAAAAGAGGCCGCATGAGAAAAAGGTTGCACAAATTACAGAAAGTGAAAATCAGGGCACAATTGGTATTTGAGAAGGAAACTGATGGATTATTCCCTTTAGAAATTGTGCTAAAAGGTTCGGGATAGATTTAACACAAATTTGAAATGTCGGGTAATTTTTTGATAGGATTAAAGATCGAAATGAATTTGAAAACTGCGGGAGAGGAGAGAGCAAAAATTGATGAATGAAATGAACAATTGTGGTTTTAGGGACAAATGTACTCGAAATGATTACTTAGAAGACATAAAACATTTCAATAGGAAAGAAAGCAGAGGTAGACTCATGTACATCGTGTGGCACGGGTATGGGCCCAACCATCAAGCAGGTGCCTTAATTGCTTCCTGCCTAATTCAGTCCCATGCATGTGCACTCCATCCTCATTTACTCCTGTCTTTTTTGTTTCTATTTTGAACGTCATGATTTCGCATTTTGTTCTTCTCAACTACTTAAATGAATATTTTGGCTCAAACCACACACACACACAAATGAACCAACAAGCTGGTAAATATGACATGTTGCGGTGTCTTTATGAAAGTACGTGCATGCATGATGCATCCACATGAATTGGTATCTCATAACTATGAGATGATCACAACCTGTTAAGATTTCCGCTGGTTGCCCTAACAACTTGAGTTTCTTTCCCTTCTTTCTTTCTATGCTTTTGCCTTTTTAGCTTTGGATCATGGTAATTGTTACTTTTGGTCTGCCATGGGCAAATTCACCATGAAGATATCGGGCTCGATGAACAGCTAAACGCTTGACGATTCAACGCTTGATATCGATCACCCAATAAATTGAATGAGCTTTGAGTTGATGTGCCCGATCAAACTATGCACATTTACCTAGATAGGTATTACCAATAAAAATATTTGATTAATACCATGAAAAACTTCAAACATGTATATTTATGATAAATTCACTCAAAACTAATTTTTTGACTACAAAAAACCCCAAACTGGTACACTTGTGATAAATTTACCCCAAACTAATTTTTTGATCTCAAAAAACCCCAAACTGGTACATTTGTCACAAATTTACCCTCAATTAAATTGAATTAATATAAAAAAAATCACAAACTGATACATCTGTGATAAACGGAGGGTAATACCCCAAACTAGTACTCCCATCAACTATCACGTGTCATCTAACTCAAAAATTTGACGGTAAAATTTAACGCAAAAAATTATCACTGGTATATCAGTTTGGGGTTTTTGATGATCAAAAAAATGGTTTGGGATACATTTGTCTAAGGTGTACCAATTTGGGGTTTTCGATGGTATTAACCCTAAAAAATTACTTTTGTAGGGAGGAAAAGAATCAAAGAGTAAAAAAAAAAATGGGGAGGGATACAAATATATTTTTCAGGTCTTGTTTTGACAAGGAAGAATATTGGGAATGGAAGTGAATGGAAAAAAAAGAACAAAATTCGAAAGTAAAAATATTACTCTTTTTCCTTCAAATGGTATTAAAAATGCCAATTCCAAAGTTAAAGGAATCAATTTCCTCGCTTCTCTGCGATTTTCTCTCTAATTCGAAAACATTGTCTTCTGTTTTCGTTAAATTTTCTATCTTTCCAAATAATGAAAACCCATTTTCTCCAAATACAAAAAATTGGAGATAATGCAAATGATGTAAGAACATGAACGCTACCTATTAGAGCTACAATTTGAAGATGAAGTGTGTTTAGCATGTGTACAGGAAAGGAGAAGCATGCATGAGTTAATGCTCTTTTTAGACTACATGATATTTCGTCGCTTATTTATATTTGAATTCGATCGACAATTTTATGACTTTGTATTGCCCTTGAAAAGATATTCCCATTGCCAAATAAAATGATAATACACACTTTGCTATATTGGCTTTAATTTTCACGACAAACACATATGTTGTTTTTTTTTTTGGTAAGGACAAACACATATGTTGTTAATGTGTATGTAAAACATTTTTTTTTCGTTTGACATATAAAAATTGATAAAAATATAAGGTACCCTAAAATAATTTGAAACAACATTTTCCAAGTGTTAGAAGGAGTTGCGTTGATCACGAGGCAGATTTTAAGCTTCAACGAATTTAGAATTAGAGACTAGATATGATTGATTACCGATATATACTACTCTGAATCAAGGTCACCCGCACATATCTATACTAATCGGTTTATGTATTTACAAGGTATTCCATGGATCTCTCGACTGCCGCTTTAATTTTTTGTGCCGTTTTTTGCACTGAAAGCAATCAGTGCAGGGTATATGCACTTTACCTCCACTGTCGGCACTTCACCTCTTCGATGAGAATGTAAGTGGAAGTGAAATAAACTTCAATGTTAAAAGGGTGCTCTTATGTCTTGGACAAGAGTCCATAACATTTTGTCGTTGTATTAATTATAAATTTCCCTCTCAAGTGGGGCATTCATAGATTTGGTTATCGGATTTGCCAACTTCAAGGATAGAGAGCAAAATAATAACAATAATAATGATAATAACAACGTTGTAAATCTTGTTTCATACACTACTATACTCTAATGGATACTCTTCGATGGGATTTAGCATTTTCGTATCTGCGGGCATGTGGATAAACAATAAAACTTGGTGCAGAGCAGAGCCGGGACGACAAAGAGTAAGGAGTCAAGATTGACATTTTTAAACGACTATCATCCAAGGTGGTCAGGTGGTGGCTGCCGATGTCATCATAGGGGATATGGTTTTTGAGCCTCTTTTGGAGGGAGGAGCCTTCCGCTTCGATTGTTCTGCAAACACGACAGAGATGTGGCATTTTCTTAGTCTTTCGTTCGTCAACATGGATAGGGACACACCAACAATAAGTTGTCCTCTCCCTTGTCATATCCCTACTTAAAACCTCGGTTGGATTAACACTGCGGTACACATTATTTAGCTACCTTAATTGCTTCTTGCCTAATTCAGCCCCTTGCATGTCCACTCCATTCTTTTTTACTCCCTTCTTTTTTGTTTCATGATTTCGCATTTTGTGCTTCTCAACTACATAAATGATTATTTTGGCTCAAACCACACACATAAAAAAAAAATGAACCAACAAGCTGGTAATATGACATGTTGCGGTGTCTTTATAAAAGTACGTGCATGCATGATGCATCCGCATGAATTGGCATCTCGTAACTATGAGATGATCACAACTTGTTAAGATTTCCGCTGGTTGCCCTAATAACTTGAGTTTCTTTCCCTTCTTTCTTTCTATGCTTTTGCCTTTTTAGCTTTGGATCATGGTAATTGGTACTTCTGGTCTGCCACGGGCAAATTCACCATGAAGCTATCGGTCTCGATGAATAGCTAAATGCTTGACAATCCAACGCCCCATATCGATCACCCAATAAATGCTGATGTAAAGTGTCTGATAATTTTTCCATGGTTTCGACCCACAGCATCGTAGGAAGGACCCTTTTCTTATTGTTATTTCAGCGGAAAAGCACAAATGTTTCTTATCTCAGCTAAATAGGCACAGGAGAAGCGAAATCAGTACGAGGAAGTCTCACATCCAACAAATGACTGTCTCGTCATGCACAAGACCACGTGTCCCTATCAGGATCACTCACTCCTTGGAGGAGGGGGCAAGATGATATAAGAGAGAGGACAGGTGAAACAAATGAGTGATTTGAGTTGATGTGCCCGACCAAGCTATGCACATTTATGTTGACAGGTATTATCAATAAAAATATTAAATTAATATTACGAAAAACTTCAAATTAATATATTTATGATAAATTTATTTAATATTAATTTTCTAACCACAAAAAACTCCAAACTTGTATACTTATGACAAATTTACCCAAGACTAATTTTTTGACCCTCAAAAACCCCAAACCGGTACATTTATCACAAATTTACCGTCAATTTAATTGAATTAATATCATGAAAAATCATAAACCGGTACATTTGTGATAAAAGAAGGGTAAAATCACAAACTAGTACACTCGTTAACTATTACGTGTCGTCCAACTTAGAAATTTGACGGTAAAATTTAATGCAAAAATTGTCACTTGTGTATCGGTTTGGAGTTTTTTGTGATCAAAAAAAATTTGGGGTACATTTGTCTTAGATGTACCAATTTGGGATTTTCGGTGATATTAACCTTTAAAAATTACTTTTGTAGGGAGGAAAGGAATCAAAGAATAAAAAAAAATGAGGAGGGATACAAATATATTTTTCAGGTCTTGTTTTGCTGAAGTAGAATATTGGGAATGGAAGTGAATGGAAAAAACGTGCAAAATTCGAAAGTAAAAATATTACACTCTTTTTCCTTCAAATGGTATAAAAAATGCCAATTCTAAAGTTAAAGGAATTAATTTCCTCGCTTCTGTTGCAATTTTCTCTCTAATTCAAAAACACTGTTTTCCTTTTTCGTTAATTTTTCTCTCTTTCCATATAATGAAAGCCTATTTTCTCCAAATACAAAATATTAAGAGAAAATGCAAATGATGTAAGAACATGAACGCTACCTATTAGAGCTACAATTTGAAGATGAAGTGTGCTTAGCATGTGTACAGGAAAGAAGAAGCATGCACGAGTTAATGCTCTTTTTAGACTACGTGATATCTCGTCACTTATCTATATTTGAATTCGATCGACAATTTTATGACTTTGTATTGCCCTTGAAAAGATATTCCCATTGCCAAATAAAATGATAATACGCACTTTGCTATATTAGCTTTTATTTTTGCGACAAACATATGTTGTTAATGTGTATGTAATACAATTTTTTTTCGTTTGACATATAAAAATTGATAAAAATATAAGGTACCCTAAAATAATTTGAAACAACATTTTCCAAGTGTTAGAAGGAGTTGCGTTGATCACGAGGTAGATTTTAAGCGTCAACGAATTTGGAATTAGAGACTAGATATGATTGATTACCGATATATACTACTCTGAATCAAGGTCACCCGCACATATCTATACTAATCGGTTTATGTATTTACAAGGTATTCCATGGATCTCTCGATTGCCGATTTTTTGTGCTCGTGTCCCCGAAACTATACAAAAAGAAATGATTGCTTTCAGTGCAGGGTATATGCACTTTACCTCCACTGTCGGCACTTCACCTCTTTGATGAGAATGTAAGTGGAAGTGAAATAAACTTCAATGTTAAAAGGGTGCTCTTATGTCTTTGACAAGAGTCCATAACATTTTGTCGTTGTATTAATTATAAATTTCCCTCTCAAGTGGGCAATTCATAGATTTGGTTATCGGATTTGCCAACTTCAAGGATAGAGAGCAAAATAATAACAATAATAATGATAATAACACCGCTGTAAATCTTGTTTCATACACTACTATACTCTAATGGATACTCTTCGATGGGGTTTAGCATTTTTGTATATGCGGGCATGTGGATAAACAACAAAACTTGGTGCAGAGCAGAGCCGGGACGACAAAGAGTAAGAAGTCAAGATTGACATTGTTAAACGACTATCGTCCAAGGTGGTCAGGTGGTGGCTGCCGATGACATCATAGGGGATATGGTTTTTGAGCCTCTTTTGGAGGGAGGAGTTTTCCGTTTCGATTGTTCTGCAAAAACGATAGAGATATTACACTTTCTTAGTCTTTCGTTCGTCAACATGGATAGGGACACACCAACAATAAGTTGTCCTCTCCCTTGTCATATCCCTACTTAAAACCTCGGTTGGATTAACACTGCGGTACACATTATTTAGCTACCTTAATTGCTTCTTGCCTAATTCAGCCCCTTGCATGTCCACTCCATTCTCTTTTACTCCCCTCTTTTTTGTTTCATGATTTCGCATTTTGTGCTTCTCAACTACTTAAATGATTATTTTGGCTCAAACCACACACACAAAAAAAAAAATGAACCAACAAGCCGGTAATATGACATGTTGCGGTGTCTTTATAAAAGTACGTGCATGCATGATGCATCCGCATGAATTGGTATCTCGTAACTATAAGATGATCACAACCTGTTAAGATTTCCGCTGGTTGCCCTAATAACTTGAGTTTCTTTCCCTTCTTTCTTTCTATGCTTTTGCCTTTTTAGCTTTGGATCATGGTAATTGGTACTTCTGGTCTGCCACGGGCAAATTCACCATGAAGCTATCGGTCTCGATGAATAGCTAAATGCTTGACAATCCAATGCCCCATATCGATCACCCAATAAATGCTGATGTAAAGTGTCTGATAATTTTTCCATGGTTTCGACCCACAGCATCGTAGGAAGGACCCTTTTCTTATTGTTATTTCAGCGGAAAAGCACAAATGTTTCTTATCTCAGCTAAATAGGCACAGGAGAAGCGAAATCAGTACGAGGAAGTCTCACATCCAGCAATTGACTGTCTCGTCATGCACAAGACCACGTGTCCTTATCAGGATACTCACTCCTTGGAGGAGGGGGCAAGATGATATAAGAGAGAGGACAGGTGAAATGAATGAGTGATTTGAGTTGATGTGCCCGACCAAGCTATGCACATTTATGTTGACAGGTATTATCAATAAAAATATTAAATTAATATTACGAAAAACTTCAAATTAATATATTTATGATAAATTTATTTAATATTAATTTTCTAACCACAAAAAACTCCAAACTTGTATACTTATGACAAATTTACTCAAGACTAATTTTTTGACCCTCAAAAACCCCAAACCGGTACATTTATCACAAATTTACCGTCAATTTAATTGAATTAATATCATGAAAAATCATAAACCGGTACATTTGTGATAAAAGAAGGGTAAAATCACAAACTAGTACACTCGTTAACTATTACGTGTCGTCCAACTTAGAAATTTGACGGTAAAATTTAATGCAAAAATTGTCACTTGTGTATCGGTTTGGAGTTTTTTGTGATCAAAAAAAATTTGGGGTACATTTGTCTTAGATGTACCAATTTGGGATTTTCGGTGATATTAACCTTTAAAAATTACTTTTGTAGGGAGGAAAGGAATCAAAGAATAAAAAAAATGAGGAGGGATACAAATATATTTTTCAGGTCTTGTTTTGCTGAAGTAGAATATTGGGAATGGAAGTGAATGGAAAAAACGTGCAAAATTCGAAAGTAAAAATATTACACTCTTTTTCCTTCAAATGGTATAAAAAATGCCAATTCTAAAGTTAAAGGAATTAATTTCCTCGCTTCTGTTGCAATTTTCTCTCTAATTCAAAAACACTGTTTTCCTTTTTCGTTAATTTTTCTCTCTTTCCATATAATGAAAACCTATTTTCTCCAAATACAAAATATTAAGAGAAAATGCAAATGATGTAAGAACATTGAACGCTACCTATTAGAGCTACAATTTGATGATGAAGTGTGCTTAGCATGTGTACAGGAAAGGAGAAGCATGCACGAGTTAATGCTCTTTTTAGACTACGTGATATCTCGTCACTTATCTATATTTGAATTCGATCGACAATTTTATGACTTTGTATTGCCCTTGAAAAGATATTCCCATTGCCAAATAAAATGATAATACGCACTTTGCTATATTAGCTTTTATTTTTGCGACAAACATATGTTGTTAATGTGTATGTAAAACTTATTTTTTTCGTTTGAAATATAAAAATTGATAAAAATATAAGGTACCCTAAAATAATTTGAAACAACATTTTCCAAGTGTTAGAAGGAGTTGCGTTGATCACGAGGTAGATTTTAAGTTTCAACGAATTTGGAATTAGAGACTAGATATGATTGATTACCGATATATACTACTTTGAATCAATGTCACCCGCACATATATGTACTAATCGGTTTATGTATTTACAAGGTTTTCCATGGATCTCCCGACTGTCAATTTTCTGCATTCGTGTCCCCAAAACTATACAAAAAGAAATGATTGCTTTCAGTGCAGGGTATATGCATTTTACCTCTGCTGTCGGCACTTCACCTCTTTGATGAGAATGTATGTGGAAGTGAAACAAACTTCAATATTAAAGGGGTGCTATTATTTCTTGGAGAAGAGTCCAGAAGATTTTGTGGTTGTATTAATTAGAAATTTCCCTCTCAAGTGGGGCATTCACAGATTTGGTTATCGCATTTGCCAACTTCTAGGACAGAGAGCAAAATAATAACAATAATAATGATAATAACAACGTTGTAAATCTTGTTTCATACACTACTATACTCTAATGGATACTCTTCGATGGGATTTAGCATTTTCGTATCTGCGGGCATGTGGATAAACAATAAAACTTGGTGCAGAGCAGAGCCGGGACGACAAAGAGTAAGGAGTCAAGATTGACATTTTTAAACGACCATCATCCAAGGTGGTCAGGTGGTGGCTGCCGATGTCATCATAGGGGATATGGTTTTTGAGCCTCTTTTGGAGGGAGGAGCCTTCCGCTTCGATTGTTCTGCAAACACGACAGAGATGTGGCATTTTCTTTGTCTTTCGTTCGTCAACATGGATAGGGACACACCAACAATAAGTTGTCCTCTCCCTTGTCATATCCCTACTTAAAACCTCGGTTGGATTAACACTGCGGTACACATTATTTAGCTACCTTAATTGCTTCTTGCCTAATTCAGCCCCTTGCATGTCCACTCCATTCTCTTTTACTCCCTTCTTTTTTGTTTCATGATTTCGCATTTTGTGCTTCTCAACTACATAAATGATTATTTTGGCTCAAACCACACAAAAAAAAATGAACCAACAAGCTGGTAATATGACATGTTGCGGTGTCTTTATAAAAGTACGTGCATGCATGATGCATCCGCATGAATTGGTATCTCGTAACTATGAGATGATCACAACCTGTTAAGATTTCCGCTGGTTGCCCTAATAACTTGAGTTTCTTTCCCTTCTTTCTTTCTATGCTTTTTCCTTTTTAGCTTTGGATCATGGTAATTGGTACTTCTGGTCTGCCACGGGCAAATTCACCATGAAGCTGTCGGTCTCGATGAACAGTTAAATGCTTGACAATCCAACGCCCCATATCAATCACTCAATAAATGCTGATTTAAAGTGTCTGATAATTTTTCCATGGTTTCGACCCACAGCATCGTAGGAAGGACCCTTTTCTTATTGTTATTTCAGCGGAAAAGCACAAATGTTTCTTATCTCAGCTAAATAGGCACAGGAGAAGCAAAATCAATACGAGGAAGTCTCACATCCAGCAATTGACTGTCTCGTCATGCACAAGACCACGTGTCCTTATGAGGATCACTTACTCCTTGGAGGAGGGGACAAGATGATATAAGAGAGGACAGGTGAAACGAATGAGTAATTTGAGTTGATGTGCCCGACCGAGCTATGCACATTTATGTTGACAGGTATTATCAATAAAAATATTAAATTAATATTACGAAAAACTTCAAATTAATATATTTATGATAAATTTATTTAATACTAATTTTCTAACCACAAAAAACTTCAAACTTGTATACTTATGACAAATTTACCCTAGACTAATTTTTTGACCCCAAAAAATCCCTAACCGGTACATTTATCACAAATTTACCGTCAATTTAATTGAATTAATATCATGAAAAATCATAAACCGGTACATTTGTGATAAACGAAGGGTAAAACCACAAACTAGTACACTCGTTAACTATCACGTGTCGTCCAACTTAGAAATTTGACAATAAAATTTAATGCAAAAATTGTCACTTGTGTATCGGTTTGGAGTTTTTTGTGATAAAAAAAAATTTAGCTACCTACTAGGACTAGTTTTTGCCCAACTTTTCCTTGCTAGCATTTATTTTTTCTCATCTTGAATACTCAGCGATCTCTCTTGTTTCAGGTTTTTGCACGGAACATGGACGGATGGGGTTATGGCCCTGGTCCTACATCTCTGTACCAATCTCATCCTTGGGTGCTAGCATTTCTGCCCAGCGGAGAGTCACCGGGGATTAATGCTGAATAGACGCGCCAGCCTGTGATGTTGTAACGCTCATACCTAGTGTTGGCTGGGTTAGCCTCTGTGGGGCCCAGCTAACATTAAAAAAATAGAAAATTCAAAAAGAAAAGAAAGAGAGGAGTTCGTGAGTTGAGCCCGAGAGTGAGAGAGAAAAGAGGAGAGAGAGAGCACCGAGAACATCGAAGGTAGACATGGCCACAGGCCGGTTTTGGCCCGGAACCGGCCCGGTCAAACCCGGGACTGGCCCGTTGACCGGGCCGGCGATTCTGAACCGGAACCGGCCCGTGCCCTACGGGCCCGGTTCCGGTTCCCAAAATTCTTGAACCGGCCCGGAACCGCCGGTTCCGGGCCCGGTTCAAAAAAAAAAAAAAAAAAAAAAAAAAAAAAAAAAAAAGGGCGGAGCGCGGACTCCGCGGAGGCGGAGGCGTCGCCGGTCGCCGGCGTCGACCGAGGCCGGCCTCGCCAGTTGCAGGCGAGGCCGACCTCGCCTGCAACGGGCGAGGCCGGCCTCGCCCGACGCCGGCGAGGTCGAGCCTCGCCCGACGCCTGCAACCGGCGAGGCCGGCCTCGCCCGACGCCGGCGAGGTCGACCCTCGCCGGCGTCGGGCGAGGCCGGCCCCGCCAGTTGCAGGCGAGGCCGGCGGCCGGCCTCAGGCGGCGTCGCGGCGACTGGCGAGCGCCTCCTCGCCGTCCTCGACTCCTCGGCGGCGCCCGGCGCCCGTTGGGCAACGACGGCCCAACGGGAAGAAAAAAAAAAAAAGCTTTGCAGCAGGGCCTGCACGTCTGCAGGCCCTACTGCGGGCAGGGCAGCGCCCCAGCCCAGCGGCAGCGGGCCCGCCTTGCGGCCCGTTGCCAAACGGGCAAAAAAAAACGTACAAAAATTATGAAAAATTCTCAATTTTTTTTTATAAATACTCACACAATTCTCTCAATACTCACTCAATTCTCTCAAATTCTTTGAAATTCTCTCAAATTCTCTTCTCTCAAGTCTTAAATTTTCTCAATACTCGAAATTCTCTCCAATTGCCAATTCTCTCAATTTTCTCAATCCAGGCAATTCTTTCTTAATTCTCCCAATTAATCCGCTCAATTCTCTCAATCCACTCGAAAAATGGCAAGTGGAAGTCGAGTGCCATCTGGCAAAGGTAAGAATATCGCGACGGAATCCCATCATTCTTTTGATCCTCGTGAATATGCAGTTTTCAAGATGATGAAATCAACATTTTTCCCGATATGGAGCGCGTCCCGACTCAAGAAAGTTTTAATCCTCCTGGGGAAATATCTACAACAAAGGAAGCGGAACAAGAATTTACATCTGACATTTGGAATCACTTCACGAAAACGGAAAGGTTTGATCTTGGTGAAAAAAGGTATGATATAATTTGTAAATATTGTGGGAAAATATATAAATATACAGGTGGACAAGGATATGAAACATTTAAACGACATATTAGGAGCAAACATCCAACCGAAACTGGAATTGATATCGGGCAACAACAAATTTCCGGGTACGTCAATCCTAACAGTTCCCCTTTGTTTCGTTTTAATGACAAAACTTATAAGGAAGAATTAGGCAAATTTATTTCCGTTGAGCATTTAGCATTTAATTTTGGAGAAAGATTTGGTTTTAATGAATTTGTACAAAATGCATGTGCTCCACAAGCAAAACGTGTTCCTAGAAATTCAGTTAAACGAATAATTAAAGATCTTTACAAAAAAGGAAAAAAAGATTTACAAAACTTTTTTATGCAATTTAATGGATACGTGCATATAGGTAGTGACATTTGGAGTGATCCTTGGCAAAGTCATTCTTACATGGGCATAACATGTCATTGGATAGATGACGAGTGGAGTATTCAAAAAAGAGTCATTGCATTTAGAGTTTTCGATGATAATCATACGGCAAATAATATTTATAGATTAATTAGGCAAATTTTAGAAGAATATTATTTGCTTAACAAAATTCTTTCAATCGGTTTTGATAATACTGCATCAAATACCGCTTCAATTGTCGAGTTAGAAAATATTTGTAAACCCGCTTTTGGCGGAAAATTTTTTCACGTTAGATGTGCTTGTCATGTTTTAAATTTATGTGTACAAGATGGTTTGAAAACTCTCGATATTTTTCTTCAACCAATAAAAATGGCGATTCAATTTTTATGGAAACATCCCCAAAAAATGAGAGAATGGGGTAACTTTTGTAGAGAAAATGGCAGAAGGCCAAAAAGATTTCCAAAAGATGTTCCAACTCGTTGGAATTCTACTTTCCACTTGCTTACTGAATCTTTAGCATATAAAGATTTATTATGTACATTCATTTCTAATAATATACCTCAGATTAATTTATACCCACAAGAGTGGGATATTTGCCAAAAAATTTTAGATGTTTTAAAGATTTTTAATGATGCAACTTATACTTTGTCTGGTGTTTATTATCCTACTACACATTTATTTTTAGTAGAGTGTATTAATATTGTCGGAATTTTTGATGAATGTGAAAATGATGTTCAATTACAACATACTATACTTGCAATGAAAATGAAGTGGCTACATTATTATATGGAAATTCCCATTATTTATTTAGTTGCTTGTGTTTTTGATCCGCGTTGCAAATTTGATGGCTTAAATGATTTTTTGCGTGTGTATTATTAATGTTTAAATTGTGATGATATAAATGTTACAGCTATAGTACGTAATGTTAAAAACGTAGTAATAGAATTATATAATGAATTTTATACTAAATATAATTTAGATGATACTGGATCTTCTCAATCTATGGAGATACAAAATGACGGTACAGGTAAAATTAGTAGAGGGTACCAACTTTTATTACATAGACAAAAAAAACAAAAGGGAGTAATAGGAAATATTTCTGAATTAGAGAGTTATCTAAACGTTTCATTTGAGATTACTGAATGTGGTAAGGATTTTTTAATTTTGGATTGGTGGAAGGGGCACGCAAGCCGATACCCAATCCTTGCTCTTATTGCAAAATAGATTTTTTCAACCCCTTGTTCCACAGTTGCGGTCGAACAAGCATTTAGTGCCGGAGATAATATTTTGGAAGGACATCGTTCAAGATTAGATCCAGAATCAGTGCAGATGCAAGCTCGTGTTGCTGATTGGACGAAGGCTCAATACCGGCAACAAGAGATAGATCGCAATGCTGAATCTGAATTCTTTAACGATGGAGGAGATACTACCACTACCGGTACTGGAACGGGTAGTGACGATTGAGGGTAAAAGAACTATTGGAGTTGGCAAATATTTCGGGAACCCTTGTTTCTCATATCGGGTACGCCCACGTGAGCTTAGGGAAACCCGAGTATAATCCGACGACATGTGACCTCTGATCCCCTGTGCATTGTGCACGGAATGTTTAGGTTTTGGGATCATTTTAGGGCATATATATTGTGTTCGTTTTTTTTATAGATCGCTGTAACGAATTGTAATGTGTTTAATGATAATTTATTAAGTTCAAGTCATGTATTTTTATCCCCAAATTTAATTACAATTTACATTTTAATTACAATTTATATTTAATTTTCTTTTCTTTTCTATTTTTCCTTTTCTGTTTTTTATTTTTGGTCTTCCTCCGCCAGCGCCGGCTAGGGCCGGCGGAGGTCGCCGGCCTCAGGCGAGCCTCGCCGGCGTCGGGCGAGGCTCGCCTGAGGCTGGGCGAGCGAGGCGAGC
Source organism: Syzygium syzygioides (assembly GCA_031216285.1). Taxonomy (NCBI): domain Eukaryota; kingdom Viridiplantae; phylum Streptophyta; class Magnoliopsida; order Myrtales; family Myrtaceae; genus Syzygium; species Syzygium syzygioides. The sequence goes on from CM062244.1 coordinate 1,510,208, forward strand.
CTCGCCCGACGCCGGCGAGGCTCGCCCTCGCCTGGATCTGGCGAGGGCGAGGCTCGCCGGCGTCGGGCGAGGCTCGCCGTCGCCTGGGCGAGCGAGGCGAGCCTCGCCCGACGCCGGCGAGGCTCGCCCTCGGCCCTCGCCTGGATCTGGCGAGGGCGAGCCTCGCCGGCGTCGGGCGAGGCTCGCCTCGCTCGCCCAGGCGACGGCGAGCCTCGCCCGACGCCGGCGAGCCTCGCCTCGCTCGCCCAGGCGACGGCGAGCCTCGCCCGACGCCGGCGAGGCTCGCCCTCGCCTGGCGAGGGCCAGCCGGTTCCGAACCGGTTCTGAACCGTCCGGTTCCGGTTCATGAACCGGACGGTTCCGAACTGGAACCGGAACCGCCTCTGGCTGTTCCGGTTCCGGCCCGTGGCCATCACTAATCGAAGGAGAAGAAGAAAAAAGGGTGCAGTTTTTTTGTTTCAATTTGAAAGCCAAACATTATCGTAATTGACTCAAATTTTAGTATATTGATCGTTTCGTTCGGTGAGAACCTTCTCCAAGTCGTCTCTCATTTTCTTCAATCTCGTTTTGAGAAGAAATTGATCACGAATTGGGTTAGTTCTTGGTAAATTGCTGCCCAGTTCTTCTCAACAAAGTGGTATAAGAGCTTGTGTTGTAATTCTAGTGTTAAATGGAAGAAACTAGCGGCACAATGTCGAAGTTAAATTCCTTGAATTACTCCATTTGGAAGCCTCATCCCATTGATATTAATAAAACTAAAGGAAACAAGGAAGACAAAGAATGGGAGTGAGTGAATTGAAAAACAGTCCGGTATATTTGACAATGGATTGATAATAGTGTTTTCATCGTGTTACACAAGAGAAGAAAGCGAACACTTTGAAGAAGAAATTACATGAACTCTATTAGAGGAGAACCCTACAAAATAAAGCTTTTTTAGTTAAAAGACCAGTAAATTTGAGATACAAAGAGGGAAGTAGCATGTCGGAACATTTGAGTGAATTTCAAAATGTTGTAATCTTGAAATTCATGTTTATTACTTGATACTCTTTCTGATAGCCGGGACACCTTGGTTGTGGCATGAAATAATTCGGCTCTTTTTAGTGTGCTTTCAATGAGCATGGTTAAGAAAGCCTATTCAATGAAGAAATTAAGATAAAAGGCTTGGATTATACTTCTAAATGGGAGGCTCTTGTTAAATAAAACAGGATGAGAAGTCAATCAAGAAAGTTTCTAAGTAACGATAACAAAGGTAAGCCAATATGAAGGTTAAAAATATGGCAAAAATGAGTGTGAAGTGTTATAATTGTGGCAAGATGGGTCATTATGCTTAAGAATATTGGCTAATAAAGATAGATAAATCTCATGATAGAAATAGAAAAAAGAGAAACCTATTACAGCGGCAATTGCATCCGATGGTGATAATTTGTTCATTTTTTGCAATGGTTGTGTGAACCTTACATGTCAATACTCTAGCTAGGTTATTGATTTTGCAGCTTCATTTCATGTCACATCTCTACATAACTACCTTATATCCTATCGCAGCGGCGATTTTGGTTGTATTAGAATGGGAAATAATGGTATTTACGAGGTTGTCGGAATGAGATGTTTATTTGGAGACTGATGTTGGATGAAATTTGCTTCTAAAAAAACTTAGACATGTTCCAAGCATTCGAGTTCACTTGATCTCCACAAGTACCTTAGATGATGATTACGTGCAAGAAAAAGTGGCTTTGGGAACACTTGTGTCTAAGTATGTTTCGTTTGTGCATCAAATTGCTGATCTCTTCATGAAACCATTGTCTAAATGTGCTTTTGGAAATTTATGTCGCAAATTAGGAATTTGTGATTCTTCCATTCCCAATTTGAGGGGAAGTCACAGCACTTATTTATCAATCAAGGAAGAAGAATCTAGAGATATCAATCAGAATCACAAGCTAATTCTTGGATATGCTAGAATTAAGAGATTGACAGCTCTTGTAATATAATGATCTCTTCATTTATTATTTTCCGTTATTGTATTGTTTTCTTACGAAGTATAACATTTGTAATATCTTTATATAATAAAAATTATCTCAATAATTGTTCATTGAGATCAAGAGTCAAACAGCTCTATTCTTTTAGGTCTGAAACCTGGTATCTCATAGGGAGGATGAGCAAATTATGTACTGACTTATATCTTCCCTTGAATAGTATAAGGACAGATGTATGGTGCTCAAGGTCATAGAGAACCACGTTACCTGTTGCATGATAACAACGGATGCCGAATGACTTGCCAAAGGCGTTTTGACGAGCTTTTTTTATGTGAATCCGATACATGGATCTGATGCAATTAGAGTCTTTGAATTTCTTGAGTTCCAATCCTTATAAGATCTACATAAAAAAAAAAATTACCCACAAAGTCCTAAACCTATTTATATGAATGCCAATATTGTTCTAAACATTTTAATTTGATCAATTTAGTCATAAATATTTTGACAATTTATCAACATAGTACTGCCAGTCAATTTTGGCCATAGATTTCTAACATGGACGTCGGCCATCCTAGTGGTACAATCGACGCTGACATGGATGATTTTGCAATTTTTATAAAATTTTCTGAATTTTCTCTTTGTTTCTTTTCCAGGTGAGGGCGACTCTCGCCTGTGGCCAGCAAAAGTCACCAACCATTAGCCAGGCTTGATGACCGGCATAGGAAGAAGGAAAATAAGTATTAAAAGTAAGAAAAGAAAAAGAAAACATTCAAAAAATTCATTTTTTTAAATTTGTAAAAATTACCATGTCAACGCCGGCCATGTCAAATAAGATGGCTGACACTAACCAAACCGCCATGTCAGCAATTTCCGATCAAAATTGATTAGAATTATTATATTGACAAATCGAGAACTAAATTGATCAAATTAAAATATATATAACTTAATTGATAATCATAAAATATATATAAGATTTTTTTATAATTATCCTGATCCACGTATCATCGACATTAGGTGTCGGTCCCCACAGATATCTGTGGGTATTTCGGACTGTCGTGGCGAATTTGCAACGCAGAGGTTGAGGAGAGACCAGTTCAATCAGGGCATTCAATGCGTGTCTCCTCGCAGATGCTTGCACTGAATGCAGAGTCTGGTTCCGAAAAACAAGTACCTGCGATTAACCAGATTAGAGGATGCAAACGTGATCTTCCCCTTGTGGTTTTGAGAAATTTCATTTGTCACTTTGTTGCCGGCCATATAATTTCTAATTGCATGATTCATATGTGAGAATTACAACAGGTGTTACATACTCTTCACATACATATGGTCCGAAGAGCATGATCTTTGAAGTTAGAACGGTTGAAGAAATCTTATGATATCAAAATATCAGAGGTACATCTTTAGGTTAAAAAGAGGTTGTGAAAGAGATGGAGAGCTAGAGATCTGAATTGGTAAAAGCAACTTAAACCATAATCGAGATTTGAATTCAATCCACACTTGCAATTCGCAAAACCCCAAAAATGTGAGTAGATAAATCAAGCCATTTTTAGAGGATTTCATTTCTTTTTGTACATGTATTATATCTGTGCATTAGGCATGCAGGACCATCTTAACAAGTCACGGGAAGTGGAGGGTCACTGCAAACACTTGGAAATCAATCAATTAATAAGATGTCTTGTGTGTAATTGCAATTCACTTCTCTAGCGGCTAGGCCCTTTGTCGTCTCCTTTAGCAAAGCTGACCACAGGAGCATAAAATTCTTTGTGCCAGACCCTAATCTACATGTTGGGTTTGTCTCAAAAAGTCTCCGTTTTCACATTAAGATGAATTCCTAAGTCCCGAGTCTTCTGAAAAATTATAGTTGTGGAAGATGGTTTTGCAATTGAAGCATTTAATTTTAAATTATGATAACATTGTTCTTCGATTAGTTTTCCTGCTTGTAGAAAAAAGAAATCGATCTTGAATTAAATATGAAAATGATTTTCTTTGTGATAGTAGGTTTTTGAAAAAAAAAAAAATTAAAATTAGAAAAATCTCAGAAATTATTAAAAACTAAAAAAAATTCCACAAATTTTTTTTAGGTCATACAAAATGCTTTTTTGTTCTTTTTCTATTCCAAACACGTTCTTTTGCTTAGAACCTCATCCATGGAATAGAATCCGAAAAAAAATTGTTCCCGGGAATAAAAATGTTACCAAACGCACCGTAATTTGCTATAGACAATCTTTGCTTTTGCATGTGTGCAATATTTAAAAAAATGAATCCAATGACATTATTCAAGAAAAAGAAATCCATGGGGTGATTAATTGCAAAATTTAGATGGTGGAATATCGATCCAAAATGAAATAAATTCATTTTAGGAATTCATAATTAAAGAATATTACCAACACACATATAATATAGATAAATTTGACATTCAATTTTTTTCAAAGTTTTTTTTATTTGTTTAGATACATGACACAAACTCTTCCATTTGCACACTAAAACCCAAGTTAGCCTCATCTTTTGAAAAAGAAATTCACTTATCTTTCTTGATTTGGATTTTCATACTTAATGGAAAAAAAAATTACAATGTGATGTTAGGAAGTAAAATGAAAATAAACTAATGCATTCCAGGGATCACTATTTCTGATACAACAAAAGAAGTGACTTGAATATGATATGAATTTATTGAGAAACTCGAACCTAAATTGAACTTGTCATAGTACAATGCCGTCCTCTTGAAATTGACATGAATTGATAATCTTTCATAAATTTTCGGTAAAAAAGTCTTATGTTATGATATTGAAATATTTTGATCGCGACATGAAATTACATGAATTGACAATCTTTCATAAATTTTCGGTAAAAAAGTCTTATGTTATGATATTGAAATATTTTGATCCCGACATGAAATTACATGAATGGTCAATCCTAATCTAAATGATACAGCATAATTTGCCACCCTATTTCATTCTTGTAATTATCGAAATTTAATAAATTTTCCTTTAGGTTTTTTCCTTTTTTAATCATGGAAATTAGTATTCATTTAAATTACATTCGATCGTGATTTGGTTGCCAAAGAGACAGCATAGTGGTGCCACCGATGAAACACCAGTGAGCGTCTCTCTCTCTCTCTCTCTCTCTCTCTCTCTCTCATGAGAAGAGAATTCATTTTCCAAAGTCTTAGCATACTAATTTTTGGTCAGGGAAAATATTTTCTGTTGATCGATTCATTTTCTGGTGTCCAAACAGGATAGAAGTCCGAATTTTTTTCCTGAAAATAGTTTTAATCTAAACTAAGTCACCCTTAGAAACTTCCCTACCTAAACTAGTTTGGTTGTGAGCATGAAAATGAGAGGGAAGTAATCATTTTCATGCTCACAACCAAACAAGAAAAAATCAAGCACTTTCCTTGAAAAGGAATTTCGGGTTAAACCATTTCCTTCAACACCCTAAGTAACCATTTTGCTTGCTTGTTTGATTAAGATTCAGCCAAAATAAAAAGTACACATACTTTCAAGCCAAAATTTAAAACCCTACTTACTTTTAAAAAATCATGAAAAAAATTATTGACATGCTCAATTAAACTTAATTTCACTCAAAAGTTTAAGCCATCGAGTTATGAGACAATTAAGTATTGTCTATTGTTTATTTTAGCTCTAATCTTTTAGTCTCATGGATTGTTTGAAGCCTCCTCTCCGTGCGTGACCATAATAACTTCGTTTCATTGGGAAATATTGAACTGAATAATTTGCTCGGTATTCAAAACTAGAATCCAAAGTAATCTCCAAATATACTATTTACTATTAAACTAACATATTCCTTATACGTCCTCTGGAAGGCACAAGCTTATACTCGAAACTATACAAGCCTCCAAAGACAAAATATTGTGATTAATTATGGTTAGACAAAAACGTGAAATGATTCATCATTTATTTTTTACTACGTAAAACATCAACTAAAAATTGTATAGCGGGGGAAAAATTGAACATAAGAACAAGGGTTTTTCTATTTGGCACATCGTCACAAGTCGAGAGTCCTAAACATTATCTCAACTTGAGGATATAACAAAATTTTATCGAGTTCAAATTTGAGACAAGGTGAAGTCATCTCAAACCCGCTTTGTTATTATCCCTAGCTCCATCATTTTATCGAAAACTCTCATATAGCTAGACTTGGAAACCTAACGATTGAACCGTGATTATATTTAAGATGTTGATTGATTAGATATAATGTGAAAGGTTTAATGCATGGATGGGCAAAGGGAGAGAGAAACAAATATAATTGAGTTCTATTAAATTGGGGTGGATATCAGAATGGAAACATAGATGGAGAGACTTCCCACTTGAGATCCACCTGTCGCATTAGATGGAGAGACTTCCCACTTGAGATCCACCTGTCGCATTCTCCGAGCTACTTTTCCACACCAGCAATAAGAGCCCACTAATAATAAATGGTGCAACAAGAGAGGAGATCTTTCATTTGGCCACTTGCAATCTCGATGCCAAGCCTAGATCATAAACTCCAGAAGACAAAATTGAGATGTAGTGACAATGTCGTGTAAGAAATTTCTCTATCGGAAGTTGAAACTAAGGGCCTTCAACTTTGAAAATGCTACTTGGGGAAACGTAAATACCTTTAAGTGAAAGCCCATTGGGGATATACAAATGGTGTTTGATAAAAATATTTTGTAAAGCTACTTTGATTAAAATATAGTGTTTGATGAATTTTCTTTTGTAAATGGACTTTGAGAATTATTTTATTTATTAAAAAAAAACTAACCTACCTATTGTTGGAGCCGACCGCCGGTGATGGCCTACAGCCTCCGGCAAGATAGATTTGGCACCGGTGGCCGTCGCCCGAGGTCGAGCGACCCATAGCGAGCCAGATTTGCCGCCGCCGGCAGTCACTTGAGGCCTGGCGACCCTCGGCGGGGGTCACACGACTCGGGCGACGGCCGCATGAGGTCACGCGTCTCAGGCGGTGACGGCCTGGGTTGAGTGACCCTAATGACGACATTGCCTGGGTGGTCGCCCGACCCCAAGCGACCTCGCCGACACTTCTCCCTCGCCGGCCACCCTCATCGGCCGCCCTCGTCGGCTGCCTGGTGAAGAAGATGAACAGCTTCAAATAAAAAAAAATAGACATGAACAGTAGCATTCGTGGAATGTTGAAAGCCCAAGGCTGGTCCAGACCAGCCTTGGGTTTCCAGCATTTGGAATGCTAGTATTGGCCAAATGCTAGGCTAAATGCTGAACCAAACACCTCAGCATTTTGGGAAGGGGCTTTCGAGGCTCAAAGCTCCTTTCCAAAGCTGAAGCAAACACTCCCTAAATGAGCCAACAATATTCAGGCGCCTGTTACGTCGCAATCTTAAATGCAAAGGATTTTGTTTAAAAGTGTCCTGAGATACTTGTTAAGCAATAAAAATAATGAGATAATGAAATTTCTAATGTACTGATTGTTTCGTGATATGAATAATTAATATTTCGAAAATTAAGTATTTTGTCGTTACGTATGTTTAGTAAGTTTCTGAGGGCACTCATAACAGACCTAAATCTAAAGATAATGATAATGGACTTCCGGAATTATATGGTCAAGGAGACTCCATTAAGAGTTTCTTGTATTTTTTTTCAAGTTATTTATGCTTTTTATGTATTTTTAAATCTTAGGTCTTTATAATTCGACTTTTACCTAACTTGAAGCATCTCAAACATCTCAAAATGTACCAATTTTGATAATAGTATCATATGTAGCACTTTTTTTTTTTAAGAATATGAATTATATCCTAAGTTTGGATTGGAAACTTACAAAGTAATCATTTTGTTTACTCCGACCAAAAAAAATTCATTTTGCTTACTTGTTTGTGTAAGGTTTAGCAAAACTAAAAGGTTAAATGATATGAATGGTTCCTGAATTTTGACCTAACATGTAATGTGATCCTTGAACATTAAATTTGTTCAATGTGTTCCCTAAATTTTAGCCCAGTGTGCAATGTTGTCCTTGAACTTTTAATTTATTTAATGTGTTCCCTAGACTTTTGGCACATGTTCAATTTAGTCCATGGACTATATGAAAATGTTTAACGTTGTTCCTGAACTTAAATTAATGGAAAGATAACTTAGAACATTTTCATACAATCTGGAAATTAAATCGAACATGCATGAAAAGCCCAGGGACCACATTGAGCAAATTAAAAATTTAGGGACGACATTGTACATTGGGCTAAAATTTAGGGATTACATTGAATAAATTTAAAGTTTAGGGATCACATTTCACATTAGGTCAAATTTCAGAGACCATTTATATCATTATCCCAAAGTAAAAAGTACAAATATTTGTACGTCAAAATTTAAAATGCTATTCAATTTTTAAAAATCATGAGAAAATTATATGTGGCTCTACGTGTCAATTTTTTTCAGTTATAAAAGTTTTAAATGTTTCGGATTTGTTTTTTAAAAGGTCAAAATTTATGAATCACAAGATCTATATTAAGTAAAAAATAAGTAAAAATCAGACAAACAAACAAAAGTTCCAAAACACTGACGTTATATTCTATGTTTTACACATTTCACAGGCTAATTCTAAAAGAGAGCACCAACTTTATCTTGAGTGACAATATTGGCCCGAACTCTTTTTTGTCTCAATAAAAAGCACTAACTTTTACTTGAGCTCCAAATCTGCCCCCGTGATATAAAAATTTCAAATTATTCAGGCCAAATTTAAGATTTAAGTGAAAGTTGATGATTTTTTATGAGATAAAAAAAAGTTTGAGCCATAATTGTTACTCAAGGTAAAGTTGATTTTTTTTTTGAATTAAGCCCACATTTCACAATGAACTACTTTAAAATAAGAGGAAGAAAGAAAAGAGCGGCGCGGTTCATTGCCCATTAGACTAACCAGCTTGATCTGCACTTCTAGCCCAAAAATTTGTGGAGATCAAAGAGGAGTTTTGCCACTAGAAAAGAGAGAAACTCATCTGCGCGCCTAGGTCTAGCTACAGCTTAATTTGTCATCAATGCCATTGCTCATCTACATGTTTCCTTAATTTCAGGAAAGGAAAGAAAACACTATAACATTCGCCTAAGTTGAGAACAGAAGACAGAGATGTAAGAAATTTCCTAATGCGGACTTCATTAATGGAGATTAACTATATTAGTTTGGTCTAATAAAGATAAGATATATAGGTTCTTAATAAATCTAATATGTGGCTAGCTAGTGTGGGCCAAATACGGCCCGACCCGTGATGAGAGGATCCGCGGCCGAAAACTCTATAAATAGTGCTCAAGTCCCTCTTCTAACATGATGATACACAATTTGACTCACATACGGACCTAGATAGGAATTTCTTCTTGTGAGTGGCAATCTCATTAGGCCAGTATTCCGGTGAAGGGAATAAGGGAGAAGTACTTGAGTTCATGTTCAGAAACCATTGCCAATTCCGCATCAAATTTGATGGATTCCAAACCAGGTGCGCGAATCGATAACTTCTTCATTTACATGTTTTAGTTTTTGTTCATGGTGTTCCTGGGCGTGCTATTTTCGTGGCTGACAGGTGGTATTAGAGCTTGCCATAGATTAGAACTGAAACATGTGGATTATGACCGTTTTCGTTTTGTCTGACAGGCTTTTTCCATTTTTTGGAATTTTTTGTCGAATAAAGTTAAATTTTATTGCATATTTGGAATCTACTCATCGAGTCTAGAAGAATGAGGGGTGACGCATCATCGAAGGATACGGCACGTGCCCTCATGCACCAACACACCACCGTGGGTGTGATGGCGCATGATGGCCACACGCGGCTATGACGAATCAACGCGTCTCATCGCCGATAACCTCTAACATGACGTCATGCTGCTGTCAGCAACACGGGTCTGGGTTGACCCGGATCCTGACCCGACCCAATCCATTGACCTGACCTTATTGACCTGACTAGTCAATTGGTCGGACTAGCGGTTCAGACCGGTTTGACCAACTGAACACGCGCGAACGCGCCATACGTTCCAACGACGCTTGAGGGCGCGTCCGATGTCCATTTACGATATTCTTGGTACCGCCGCACTCATATCAAAATTCTATATACCGTGGTATATTTATTTTACATGTTTGAATCTTTTAAGGATGTAAAAATACGTATAGAACCCTATATACGTGTATTTTTAGGGTATTTTTGCGTATTTTCTTGTATTTTTCTATGATTTCGAAAATGTATATGGTAGCTCACATGTATATCACCACGTAAGGAATGTGTAGAGTTTAATTCGTTATCTATCAATGAATTGAACAATATAATTAGCATGGCATATAATTTTTAGAGATAAATAATTACATGTATACAGTGAATATGAGACATATAGTTCATATCCTATGTATGAGAGAGTTTCAAAGATTTAGTTGGGTAGTGACCATCAAAGTGGCATACTTGATTGGGTTTGAAAAATATCAGTCTCGTATTGTGGTGGGATGTCTCATATTCTAATACGTGATCATACTCCTAAAAGAGGTGATTTTGTATTAGTTCATGGTGGGATACATGTACAGCATATGCTTGAGGAGTGATTGATCTTAGTGGTTCATACACTCAAAAGTGGTGATTTCACAAAAGATTGGAATATGTTCTCTTAGCCGTTGTCATGTGGAGAGTGTATAACTGCATATCATATTTTCTGCTAAAAGATGATTATGTGATGATGTATGTAACACTCTAGATAAGTACTCACATGATGTTGATTGTATTATTTATTTATTTTCCAGTCACTTTTTATGTAAACGGCAATTCCATTTTCATTGAGGTTCTTATTGAGTTGAATTTTAAGAAATTGAAAGAAAATTTGCTATTTGGAATGGAACTGGCGGATGTTCACATTGCTCTTACTTAGGATAAGCCGGCAAAGATCACTGCCACTAGTACTGAAACTGAGAAAGTGCACTATGTTACCTAGGAAAAGAACAATCGGATTTGCTTATTAACAATGAATCAATCCATACAAGAACACTTGAAAAGTGGTTTGCCAGCTGACTGTACTAATAATAAAATGACAGCAGCCTTAGAGGCTAGAAATCCCGTTTTATCTAATGTTGAGGTTGGTACACTTCTTTAAAAGCTCTTCAATATGAAGCATGATGGTAGTGCTGGGATTAGAGATTATGTCCTTAGGATGATAGACCTAAAGACGAAGCTTCAAGCTCTTGATGTTTCCATTTCTGATGCTTATATTGTCCATCAAGCCCTAAATACCCTTTCAATTGATTTTGGGATTATGAAGATAAATTACAATTTCCAATATGAGACTTGGTCGGTTAACGACCTGATAACTAGGGTGGTGGTAGAGGAAGATAAACTTAAGAAGAAAAGATGGTATCTTACCTTGTATGTTTCTGGTTCCCACAAAAGGAAGGATAAGAAGTTCAAAAATCGTACTCATAAAGATACTCATGAAATTTCTGGTCAATCTGACGATATAGGTCCAAAGAAAATGTCCTTCAAGAAGGATGGTAACCACTACTTCTTTTGCAAGAAGAAAGGTCATATAAAAAAGAACTGTAGAAAATTTAAGGCTTAATTCTCTAAGCGTGAGGCTGTAGATAATGATCCTTTGGCACTTTTTTGTGAATCCAATCTATCAGAAGCACCATCCAGTTGTTGGTGGCTATATAGCGGTGCAACTAATCATGTTGTGTTTACCATATAGGGATTCATAAATCGGAGGAAGCCAAATCAAGATAAATCAAAACTCATTATGGGAAATAATGAGAAAGTCGACATTGTGTTTATGGGAGATGTTATATTAATTCTAGACTCTGATTTTAGATTAATGTTAAAAGACACATTTTATGTATCTTCTTTTAAACGGAACTTAGTTTTCGTATCGTGTTTAGAGATGTATGGCTACTTTTTTTTGAAATTAAGTATAATGGTATTTCTTTGTTTCTTGATTCAAATAAGGTTGTGTAATGTGATATGTCCAATGAATTGTACATATTGTGTTTGTTGCTCAATGATATATACGTCACTTATATGGCTGAAAAGATTGTTTTCAAGAGACCTCTACCTAAAGATAGTCTTATGTATTGTGGCATAAACGGCTTGGTTACGTCTCTAAGGAAAGAGTAGAAATGCCGATAAAGACTAACATCCCGCATGCTCATAAAAATGACCTACAGACATGCAGAGACTATTGTAGGGGTAAAATGACCAAAATAAGGAAAAAAACTACGGTTCGAAGTGTTGACCTATTAGAGGTCATTCACACTGACATTAGTGGACCCTATATTGCAACCTTACATAGAAATTTTTATTTCATTACATTTATTAATGACTATTCTCGATATGGCTATCTGTACTTAATTAAAAAAAAGTTTAAGTCTCTTGACAAGTTCAAGATTTTTCAGATTGAAGTCAAGAAATAGTTGGGAAAGATTATAAAAGTTATTAGATTTTATCGAGGTGGAGAGTATTATGGCAAATATGATGATGTCGGACAGCTTAAAGAGCCATTTGCCAAATACGTAGAGGATTCTGGGATAGTGGCTTAGTTTACTATGCTTGAGAGTCCTGAGCAAAATGGTATAGCCGAAAGGCGCAATCGCACCCTTATGGGAATGGTAAGGAGTATGATTAGTAGAACAAATTTACCTGATTTTCTGTGGGGTGAAGTTTTAAAAATAGCTTTGTACATTTTGAATCGTGTACCTACTAAAGCTGTTCCACCGACTCCTTTTGAGTTATGGATTGGACGTAAGCCTAGGATGTCCTGCAAAAGTGAAGTTGTATAATTTAACATTAAGTAAGTTGGACTCCAGAACCACTCGGTGTTACTTCGTATCTTACTCGGATCATTCGAAAGGATATCGGTTTTATAATCCTAATGGAGGCACAAAAATTATGGAATCACAAACAACGAAGTTTCTGGAGTTTGATGTGACCAAAGAAAGTAACTCCTCATAGACTATTGAGGATAATAATGCAGTGGGTAATGTTGTATATTTGTTTCCTCCCATATAGATAATTATGGAGTCTCCCACCCTTCAAACTAAACCTGTTGAGGCTTAAGATCCTGTTATTGAGATAGCTTCTGATGAAGTTCCTTAAACCTCTTAGGTGCATGATGAGATTGTTGCTACTTTAGTTAGGAGATCCATTAGGGAGAAACGATCAGTATACCACTGGATTATTTAGTCTGTATAGGAGAGCAAAATTACGATATCGGTTTTGTGGTTGATCCAATGACTTATGCCAAAACTGCTTCTTGTCCTCGGTCGAAATTGTGGTTGGATGCAATGAGAGATGAAATGCAATTTATGAAGCATAATGGTGTTTGGGAACTTGCTAAATTACCTGAAGGTCATAGGCGCATTGGCTGTAAATGGGTATATAAAATTAAAAGGGACTCCAAAGGAAAGATTGAGAAGTTTAAAGCTAGACTGGTAGCCATGTGTTTCACTCAGAGAGAAGGAGTATATTATGAAGCAGCTTTTTCTCCAGTCTCTTCTAAAGATACTTTCAGAGTGATCCTTGCATTGATAGCTTATTTCGCTATGGAGTTACACCATATGGATATTAAAACTGCTTTTCTCGATGGAAACCTTAATGAAGAGGTCTATATGGTGCAACCCAAAAGCTTTACGGCAAATGATTCAGATGCGTTTTTATGTAGATTGAAAAAGTCTATTTATGGTCTCAAGAAAGCTTCTAGACAATGGTATTTGAAGTTTCGTAACGTTGTCACTTCATTCAATTTTATTGAGAACAAACTAGTTTAGTGTATATACTACAAGGTCAATGGAAGGAAATCCATTTTTCTTGTACTCTATGTAGATGATATCTTGCTTGCAAGCAATGACCTTAATGTACTGCATGAGACAAAGCGAATGTTGTCAAAGAATTTTGATATGAAGGACCTTGGTAAGGCATATTTTGTCCTTGGCAATGAGATCTATAGGGATCATTATTGTTAAATATTAGGTCTATCTTAGAGAGCATATATTGATCATATCTTGGAAAGATTCAGCATGCAACATTGCATGCTAGGAATTGCTCCTGTTATTAAGGGTGATAAGCTGAATCTATCACAGTATTCTCATTTAGATTTTGAGAAAGCCCGAATGAAGAATGTACCTTATGCTAGTACACATGAGAGTATTATGTATGCTCAAGTTTGCACTATACCAGATATTACTTTTGCAATAGGACTTCTAGGTAGATATCAATCAAATCAAGGACAGATTATTAAGTTGCTGCCAAGAAAATTTTGAGGTACTTAAAGAGGACAAGAGATTAAATGCTAATTTACAAACATGTTTAGGACCTGTAGCTGGTAGGGTATTCGGATGTAGACTTTGCTGGTTGTCAGGATGACAAAAAGTCGACAATATGGTACATCTTTATGTTAGCGGGAGGTGCGGTATCATGGAAAAGCGAGCAACAGAAATCCATTTCATCCTTTACTCTGCTTGCTTTTCGGTCGCTACTCAGGTTATTTGACTCCAAAACCTCATTAGAGAATTGACCGTATTTGACTTTGTGGACATGTCCATATAGTTGTATTGTGACAATAAAGCTACAGTATCGTTTGTTAATAATAATAGAGGTCTCAAAGGGTCTAAGCATATGGAGGTCAAGTTCCTGACCATAAAGGAAATAGTTCAAAATGGTGAAACTGCAGTAAAGCATATTTCGACAGATGATATGATTGCAAATCCACTAACTAAAGGCCGTCGTTCTTTTATATTTGATTGACGTGTCATTAACATGGGCTTAGGAGTATAATGGGATACTGTTAATTAGTAGGAGCTATTTAGTTTTTTATTGCTCTTATGAAGTTTGTATTTGAGTTTGTTACATTTTGTAATATTTGATATGTATCAACTCTTTTGCATTCAATGAGGTATTTGCGAATGTAATTTTACTAAGTTGAGTATACATATATGATGAAAATCTCGAGGCATTGTGTAAACCTTGAGTGCATGCTAGAGGCATTCTTGGTATTAGCCTTAACGATATGTCTTGTTACACATAAGGTATAGTTAACTATAACAATAAGAAATATGCAGGTTCGTTGGAACCATGAAAGATATTCTTTAGTGACACATTAGGTTTTGTGACACTTAAGGAGAAAAAATTTTGACTAGCAAAACGGAAAACACATGAAGTGTCACTTATTATGAGGTATTGTCCATTTACCACACTATCATATTGAATCCCTATCGGTAAAGTTAAAGGCATTCATGGCCATGGAAGGCTTTGTGTGTATATATGTAGTTACCACAATAATTTGGTATTCGAGACTTTATGGTATCAGATTGATTGTTAAGAATAATCTCTAGACCAACATAACGGTGCGTATACACAGTTCTGTTTCAATTAATATCGTCCAAGTGGGAGAATGTAAGAAATTTCCTAATGTGGGTTTCATTAATTGAGATTAACTGTATTAGTTTGATCTAATAAAAGTAAGATATATGAGTTTTTAATAAATCTAATATGGGGCTGGCTAGTGTGGGCTGAGTATGGCTCGGCCCGTGATGAGAGGGCCCATGACCGAAAATTCTATAAATAGCGCTCAAGTCCCTCCTCTAACCTAATAATGCACAATTTGACTCACTTATGGAGCTAGAGAGGAATTTCTTCTCGTAAGTAGCAATCTCATTCGGCCAGTGTTCCAGCGAAGGGAATAGGGGAGAAGTACTTGAGTTCATGTTCGGAAGCCATCGCCAATTTCACGTTAAGTTCAATGGATTCCAAATTAAGTGTGCGAATAGATAACTTCTTCATTTACGTATTTTGGTTTTTGTTCATAGTGTTCCTAGGCGTGCCATTGTTGTGGCCGACAAGAGACACGATCTTCATTGCCAATGCCAACTAACAATAATGCTCTTTTCCCAACGATGATTCAGATAGGCCAAAAAGCCTCGTTTCCTTTTCCTTAATGGCACGACAAGATGAGTTATGGCTGTCACGCCCCAAACCCCACGAGTGCGTGACACTCCGCTATAGTCGTTGAGATGCGACGTCCCAAGACTCGTCCTCGACCCTTCATTTTATCTTTTAATTACACATGTGAAAACGATCATAACAATCCCCGGAAACAACAACAAATAGAGATAGCTAGGAAAACAATTCACAACAGTCAAACAACATTGTTTTAATTTTCACTTGATTAACCCCTGGGAATATTCTTATAAGCCCACATCGGACATTACCACAAAAGTCAGCAAAAAGAACTCAGGCTAGGGTCAATCTACTCCACCAACAGGTCGAACTCCCAAAATCCAGCTTCCAAACACCCTGAACCAATTGGGTGCATCAACGTGCTAAGGGCGTGAAAAGTGTTTAACAATAACAAATGAGATGAAAGTCTCAATAAGTTAACAACCTAAGTCCCGCTTAGGAGGTCAACTCGCACGGGGGTCTCTAACCAGGCAATACAGCATCAACGGCAACATTATTAAACAACCACAGGCATCCTTACTTGCCTTGGTACATACGTTGATGAATGCACATGTCACATACTCGAAGTATTTAAAGAGATTTTTCTATGCATTAATGCATCACAGTCGCGCATGTCTCGATTATAAGATAGAATCCACTTGAGCACGTCACATACCATGTCTAGCAGTTTCTATCATATAATCAGGCACTATATATCACACGTATTCCAGTTATTACGCCCTCTCAAGGCCACTACACATCAAGCGATCTGCAGCAAGATGGCAGTCTTTCGATATAACTGGGCTTTGTCCCGCCTCATCGGGCATGGCTACGTCAAACGATACATAGGATGACGGCATTCTAATACAGCAACATCAAATGATACATAGTAAGATGGTATCTCGCAAGGAGCATCAAGTCCAGCCTCGGGCCGTGACAAGACATCCGGGGTATCGGCACTCCAGATAATCCCCAAGCATTCGATAAATCGGGCAACGTCAAGCGATACACAGTGAGACGGCTTCGACATGTGATCACATGAGCACACAAGTATTCCGACCAATTATTATTTTTGCAATTAGCCCATACATCCATGAATAGTGCTCACATAATGCCACATAACAAATCAAGTGGTCACACATGTAAACAGTCAATCAATTCTTACAAGCTTCAATACCAAACACGTTTATTAACCACAAAGCATCACTATCATTTCTTGACATAACAATACAAATAGTTTAATTCCAAAAATCCCTTAAATTTTCCTTGAAAACTTTCATTCAAAACAATTAGTCATCTAATCAATTTAATACAACAATTCACGACATAATAGTCACCATACAAGCTAGAAATCATAATTTGAGATTCAAGATTTTTCCGAAATAATAATAAATAACTTTGAAACTTAATTATTTAATAATATCCAAAAAAAATTTATTTTTTAAAATTCGAAATATTTTCTCGAATCAAAATCATTCAAATCATTTGCTAAAAATGCCAATTTATACGGTAAAATCCAACATTGGCATCACAATTTGACGTTAGAAATTTTTCGAAATTAATAATATTTAATTTCAGAAATTAATTATTTAATAATAAAATATTAATATTTAAATTCGAAAATAATAAAATAATATTTAATTCTGAAAAATATTCCTATTTAATAAAATAATGAACAATAATAATATAATTGATAACCTATCACCACATTCGCGATAACTTATCACAATCCAACAGTAGCCTATCGAACTATTACCGATAATCTATCGCCTAATTCTAATTAACTAAACTTAATCTTAATTAAACTTAATCTAAACTACCCTAAGCAAGTTTAACACCCTAAACATGGGATTAGGGGTTAACTTATTCGGCTAACGCCAGCGACGATGCGAGGACGATAGCGACGACGAGGGCAGTTCGCGGTGTTCTCAAGTTACTCTAGCTCGGGCTCAGTGACCGGCGAACGGGCGACGAACGAGCGTGGCGAAGGGAACGGCTGCTGTGGGACTGATCAGGGGCTGATCTAACCGTGAACGGCAACTGGTGGGTGCGTTTTGGTGGTTGGACCAGCTACAAAACGAGTAGCTTCAGGCGGTTGGACGAACCGGTGAGCAGCGATGGTTGCACCCGCGGGAAAACAAGCGGCAACGGGAAGCTCTGGGGCGGCTGGGGGCGGTGCCACACGGCCAAGGGGAGAGCTGGGATGGCAATGGTTCACGACAAGGAGGAGCGGCGCTTGGCGGTGGACAGGCGGTGGTTCAGTCGGCAGGAGGCGCGACTTGCGTGCCGACTGGACAGTCTAGAAATGGCAGTCGTGGGATGACGGTGGCGACACTACATTGCCGGGAAGGAACTAGGGTGGCACGGCGAGAAGGTAGCGTGTGGCGGGTGGCTAGTTCCAGCGAGGACAGGCCGGCGGTGACCAGCAAAAATGGAGAAGCTCAGTGAAAGAAGACCGGCGAAGGAGAAGATAAGAGAAAGAAGAAGAAGGAAAAAAAGAAAAAGAAGAAAAACAAAAGGGGAAACGATGGGGCTAGTGGGGTAGGTGGCGAGGGGGGGCTCAGACATGCAAAGGGGGGGGGACCGGCAGTAAAGAGGGAAAGAGAGAGAGTAGTTAAATCGCAATAATCACGATCTAACGATCACGATTCGAATCTAAAAATGATCTGACGGTCCTTGAAAAATCCTAATTAATAATTTAGGATTTGACCAAATGATATTAATAAAAACACACCGTGAAATCTCAATTCTCTCACTTTCCATGCCTCTTTAAAAATCTTTTTTCTTCAAAGCCTGGCACGATCCTTTAAGAAATACAGCTCGGCCAGATAGACATAACATCATCCTGGTCACTCCAAGCGTCTCTATGCTCTGAGCCAAATCTCCGGATAGTTTTACAGCTAAAAGGCAATTCCTAAAGGGCTTGAATAAGAGGTTCACCCATGTGTAATAGCATACCTGCTTAAGCTGACTTGGTTTTCCCTGGCTCTCAGTATAGATCCCTTGAGTCTGGTTTTATGCCTAACTTGGTTTATTCCATGCGCTTAGTTGGTGATTGTTCAGTGCTGCGAAGAATCCTTTCTCTTCATCATGACCGATCCAGATACAACTCCAATCGCTCTTATTGCTTCTCTCACTCCATCGTCTTCTTCTTCAACTTTAACCGAGTTTTGTACTTCACATGCCTCTAAGATAGATTATCTTTATGAAGTATCTCTTAGTGATGAAACCAAGATTTCCGAAACGCAACTTCCTCTCATGAATCCATACTCAGCTTTTGCTAAACCTGCTACATCTTTTTTCCCCATCAGGTCTATATGACATCTCATCCGTCAAACTCCGAAAGAAGCCAAGGAATACGTTCAGTTTTCCAAATTTGACCAACATCCAATTCTTGCTTCTGAAAAGGAATACTTTGTTACTCTCCAAATTCCTCCTGAATTTCCCAAACAATGGATCCAACAAGGGTATTTACATATTCACTATGGCGCAGTCCGTCTTGCTCTTACTTTTTATGGGAGAAAAGGTTTGCCTGTTGTAGCAAGAATGGCTCTTTTGGATACCAGATTCCTAGAATACCAGCATGCCTGTATTGGTACTGTCCAAACCACTTTAAATGCTGGAACAGTTTTTGTAACCCTTTATCCAAATTTTAATATTGCCCTTTCCGTTCCCCAGCTACTTCTTTCTTGAAAGTACAACTCTAGCTTACCGAAGCTCCTTAAACTGCCGATTCTATTGCTGCAACTCTTCATTATCAAATGGTGTATAAAGTCTAAAATCATGCTCTAGATCTGATTTTCCAACATGGAAATGAAGATGCATTGTTCATCTGAATGCAAAATGATCAGGCTTCTTGCATTCATGTTCCTCGACAGATCCCAAAAGAAAAGTTAGCCAAGCTTCTTCCTGAATCTTAGATAATAAATTATGAAAAGCTCCACCAAATTAGTCAACCTCTCCAGTCTTCAGACTCTAAATTTGTCAGACAAAGAGATGGTACTGTAACCATCAAATTCCGCAAAGAGAAAGAAGAAACTCGTTCCATCTTTCCTACTATCTTTATGATAGAACCCTGTGTTCCTAGTTCAGTTCCTAAGGAACCAGACCCAAAAAAGTTGGTCCAATACTTCAAAAGTGACGGACATCCTGTCCATCACTACAAAGACCCTTATGGTCATTATTTCTAGGGTCCTTTTTGCCAGTGTTCTTCATACACAAATTCCCCAGATAAAGTAGATCCAGCTATCAGGCCTAAGCGAAAAGCTAGGAAGGCCAAGGACAGCTTCTACCAAAGATATTTGGATGGAGACCCTGCCATTGATACCCTTGGAGAAAATAGTGGATACCAATTTATGATTTCATGCAAACCACCATCATCTTCATCAACTTCATCATTCCCATTATCACCACCATCGCCCCCAGTTTCACCCCCATATAAGAAATCTGTTGTTTCCCTTTTCTACAAACCCATCTATAAGTGGGTAAAGAAAAATTCTTACCCACTTGAAATTCCAGTCTTTCCTGAAAACAGAATCATTGGGCAACTTCCATCTATCTCCATGTTCAATGAAGCTGACTTCCCTCCTTTAAATTCTGTTGAAAGTTCTCAGCTTTCTTTTCCTGCTACTGAGGAATTCACTTATCCACAACGACGATACCTTCATGCTCCGAAAATTCCTTCTTCCACTGATGTTGATGAACGTGGAAAGCCAAAAAGAACAATTACTGTTGAGACTGTTCTAAATTGGCAATCAGAAACTCTCCTGGCACAAAATCAGACTTTCAAGACACTTGACTCCAAAATAGTTGATGTGCAACAAGACATCTGAAGATACGACGAGTCCATCAAAAAGATGCTTGTGGATTTCCAGAAAAGACTTCATGCTCTGGAATCAGGCCATCATCTTGGCTATCATTATCTTGAAAGTCCGAAGAATGAAATAGAGAAACTCAAAAGGCAAATCAGTCTCCTTGAAGAAGGAAAATTTAAGCCTACTGATTTTTTCTCTATTCCGAGAATTGGATACTCTCTTCCACCACCACAAAGCTCTCCAGTTTTTGTTGCAGCTGCTCTTGCAGCCGGAACTTCTACTCAACGAGACAGAAGTGATATGACAACAATGCTCAATCGCATTCGGGAAATGGAAAAGCTTCGAAAGGAAAGAATAAAAGAAAAACCTGTTGCTGAGTCCTTTGGAGAACTTGAAAAGAGCGCTAACCAGCAGATGATGATCTCAAACCCTTAGAATCCTTTCTAAGGGATTTAAGCAAAGATTAACAACAGAATTCAAAAAACTGATTCAGAACAACATCTACTAGAGTGCACTTCTCAAGTAGCAAAGGTATCAAATTTGCCAAATTCAGATTCAAAATCTGACTCCCTATCTTATTCCTCTTCGTCTACTTTTCCAATTCCTTCCATTGAATCTTTCCAAGTACCACTAACTATTCCTCTGATCTTCATGGCTGATCCGCCAGAACAAGAAATGGAACCAAATCCATCTGAACCAGAGGTTATTCAGGTCAATAACCCATCTTATATTTCTATTTTCTCATCCAAATAGTTTTTCACTCTTAATGATACTCCTTATTCAAAATGGCCAGAAAGATTGGATGAATTTCATGCTTGGTTGAACACCAGAGCTCTTATTGTTGAAAGTAAATATGATGTTCTTTTAGAATTTGCTACAAGGTTTACTGGAAGCCTTAAACACTGGTGGTAATCAACTTCTGAAATGGATCAAATGACTTTTCTTCTTCTGCAAGACTTTTCCCAAGCCATTGGAATCATTTACCTATATTTCATAGGAAAATCTGCCGATCTTCTTGAATTCAAAAGAAGAGTATTTTGAAAGAAAATGTTGCTATCTTCAAAAAAGGCATCTAGATCGCCATTACAGAGAAATGCTTAAACTCTTTTATGGCCTAGGAGCTGATCCAAATCTAAAACAAGTCTTCTTGGCCTTCATTCCTATAGAACTCTCCCAACAGGTTGAGAGATCTTTTCTCAACAAACAAAGAAGAATTGTTGATATCCCCTTTGGAAAACTACAGCAAGAAATCCATCTTTGCCTTGATGAACTTTGCCTCCGAAGACAGATGATGAAAAACTACATTAGAGACAATCGTGAACTTGACGGTGCTTGCTCCAAACAATATTTGAAGATCAAATGTTCGAAGAAGGATTGTGACGGTTCCTGCGGAGAATATTCAAAGAAAAACAAGCACTTCAAGGAGTATTGAGTGAAAAGATCCAGGCACTTTGGAAGAAAGAAGAAATGGCGGTTCCTGCGGAAATGAAGAAACTTTACATGACGCAAGAAACCAAATCGTTGCTTCATTTGCAATAAAAAGGGCCACTTTGCCAAAAATTGTCCCCAGGCAAAAAAAGCTCAGAATCATCTCATTCATAATATCGAACTCGAGATAGGAATCTCTCTTGACAATGATAATATCGAATCCCTATTCTCTGTTGATGAAAATCCCACTGACCAAACACTTTACATCATTCCTTATCTCACCCCCAATAAAACAGAGTCTAATTTAGAATCTTAAGAACTTTTTATCTATCATCACAACCAGAAAATCTGGATCCCAGTATACATTCCATTCAACTTCATTGTCCCCACTTCCCAGTCAAAATCTATCTCTCAAAATTTGCCAAACCAATTTCAGTCATTGCCTTCATAGATACCGGTGCTAGTACTTCAATCTTAGATACTAAAGTTCTCCTTGAAGAATACTGGACTTCCTGTGTTCGGTATTTCAACTCTGCTTCAGGAGACACTTTTTCCACAAATGTTCGCACCACCCCCTGTATCTATTCAGTTTTTCCCCAGTGTTCCATTACCACCAGAATTCTTGGATCTAGTCTTCTTAATAAAGACTTGATTATTGGGTAGGATATCATGACCCAACTTTCAGACTTGAGAATCGTTCCTGGAAAAGGACTTAGGTATAAAGACCAATTCTCTAAATTTGTCAATATCCAAAGACTCTTTTCCATTCAAATGAATCTGTTAGATCCAATCATGTAGAAACTGTTGGAATCATGCTCAGAAAATCATTCCGAATTCTCCCAAAAATGTTCTCATCCTTTATGGAAAAATCCAGAATTCTATGTTCGACTCCCTTTCAAGAAAAATGAGGATATAAATCCTACTAAGGCAAGTCATTCGGGAATGAATCCAGAGCATTTGGCTCTTGCTCAAAAAGAATGCTCAGAATTGTTACAACAGGGCCTTATTGAAACTTCAAATTTTCAATGGGCTTGTGAAGCTTTCTATGTCAATAAACGTGCTGAGCAAAATCGAGGAAAAATGAGATTGGTGATCAACTACCAGCCTCTCAATCTTTTCCTCCAAGATGACAAATTCCCTTTTTGCGGGAATCACTAAAGCCCATATTTATTCAAAATTTGATCTTAAAGCCGGATTTTAGCAATTGGGCATTCATCCTGATGACAGACCAAAAACGGGATTTTGTATCCCCAACCAACACTTTTAATGGCGAGTTCTTCCATTTGATCTCAAGGTTGCTCCTTCCTTATTCCAAAAGACTATGTGTCGCATATTCCAGCCAATCTTATCCAGTGCAGCTGTCTATATTGACGACATATTGCTCTATAGCCCAGATGAAGAATCTCACTGTCGACTTCTTGAGCAATTTGCAGAAATTGTGAAGAAACATGGTATCATGCTTTCTCAGAAAAAGATGACCATTGCCCAGACAGAAGTTGAATTTCTTGGCATGCACCTTAACAAAGGTACATATTATCCAGGACCGCACATTGCCAGGGAATTGCTAAAATTTCCTGAAAAAAATTTTACAACCCAGCAAGTTCAATAATTTCTCAGGATAATCAATTATCTTAGAGATTTTGTTCCAAACATTGCAAGGTTGTTAATTCCTTTGCAACTGATGTTAAAAAAGTATCCCGTGTCATGGGGAAAGGCACAAACCAAAGCAGTTGCGGAACTCAAAGAAATTATGCAAGATCTTCCCCCTCTGCAAATCCCATCCACAGGCAAGAGAATCTTGCAAACTGATGCCAGTGATGAATATTGGGCGGCCATATTGTTCGAAGAACTTCATGGTAAGCGACATCTTTGCGCTTACAAAAGTGGCAAGTTTTTTCAGGCAAAAATGCATTATCATTCTACCTTCAAGGAAATTTTGGTAGTAAAGAATGTAATAAAAAAGTTCAAATTCCATCTTATTGGCCACCATTTTCTGGTAGAACTGGATATGGCTTCTTTTCCCTAAATGACCAAATTCAAGCAGAAGCAAATCCCTCATCTTCAGCTACTCAGATGGGCTGAATGGTTTTCGAAATACTCTTTCGAAATCAAACACATTGCAGGAAAGAAAAATGTGCTTACAGATTTTCTCTCCCGACCAAAAGTATCGGTAGAAATCAACATGTATATTCTTAAGCATTCTTTCCCGTTCCGGGCAGACAAGTACAAGATTGAACGGTTCTGAGATTGACCAAGCTTGGAATATCCTCAAGAAATAATTGAGCAAATTCAAAAGGATAAGCTCATTGAAAATCTTGACAATCTGATGTGGCAATGCCACATAGACCTTTTTCGCCACCATGGAGGATTTATTCTTGACTCTTCTGGATTACACTCGAGGTACCCTTTCATCTATC
This sequence comes from Syzygium syzygioides, assembly GCA_031216285.1. NCBI lineage: Eukaryota > Viridiplantae > Streptophyta > Magnoliopsida > Myrtales > Myrtaceae > Syzygium > Syzygium syzygioides. Next base: position 1,534,749 of record CM062244.1, read on the forward strand.
CATTACTTTGGAGAAAAAATGATTTTCCTGATAAACTTAAATAGCTATTATGGTATCTAACCAACAAGTACGTAATAGTTATTAAGTTTCCCACCAGAAAATTTATTCTCCAATTAACCAACTTGCTTATGGTTGATTACGTTCAACTAAATAAACATGAGAAAAACCTTTTAACTGTGCTCAAATGGTTTTACCCTCCTGTTTATTGGAAACGACTCTTTCTTGAAGAGGTGAAAAAAGTCCGAGATGATCCAGAAACACACACTGTTGTACTCTTCCACCGTCCTTGGACTTTTGTACATAATAACGGTACTATTTCCAACACTCCCGCCGCAGTAGGTAATACTACCTACAAGCCTCAGTCACAACGTCAGGTTGCACGTGTCTATAAATCATTTTCCAGTCGCATTGGTTCTGTTGAATATAATTACAGGGAACTCCAAAAGATCCTATGCCAAGAAAATTGCATTATTCCAGAAGAAGCATGTGATTACTTCACACCCGTCTCATGGGATCACGAAGGATCTTTCTCTACAATAAGACAAACACTCAAAGAATACGAGCACGAATAGGCACAAGCACAGCTTGGATTATAACTAGATCACGAAATGTCAGATATAGGAAATCCAACACAATCATCTCAGGATCCATGACTATGGACCATTGTCTTTATCCATTAGACTTGACACCAGCTCTTCTTCTCACTACACATAACTAGGAAATTGGCCCCAGCCAGTTTTGCCTCAGCCAGTCTTATCTGAATCAAATCCATAACCAAGCCTTGGCATCAGAATGTGGAATGATCTCATGTTACCACAAAACACTCTAAATACTGCTTTTTCAGACCTTTTGACACATGCATCCTCTTCCTCGAACCCAGCGCCAATTATCATTGAAGATAATTTCGAACACATTCTGACACAGAGACAGATAGTAGAATACAAACGTGTAAACAGTTCAGACAGCTCGGATTATGACTATAACTCTGGATGGAGATAAGCTTGTACTATTCTGCCTAACCGGCATTGTCCTAGCATATCATAACCGAGTCCTGTTCCACCTATGAATAGGTTTTAAGTGTTCTACGAGTAAGTGTGCCAAATAATGTACTTAGTTAGGTATGGTTTGTTTTATGTGGACACGAGTCCAATAATGTATCCGTTCTAAGTGTGTTTTGTCTTACATGGACCCTCGTTCAGCATGTATCCCCCAACACCTATATAAGGTCGTGTAATCCTTCGATTTGGAATAAGAGGGAAAGTTGTGAAATCTCAATTCTCTCACTTTCCATGCCTCTCTAAAAATCCTTTTTCTTCAAAGCCCGGCATGATCCTCTAAGAAATGCAGCTCAGCCAAATAGGCATAACATCATCCTGGTCACTCTGAGCGTCTCTATGCTCTGAGCCAAATCTCTGGGTAGTTTTGCAGCTAAAAGTCAGTTCCTGAAGGGCTTGAACAAGAGGTTCGCCCATGTGGAATAGCATACCTGCTGTAAGCTGACATGATTTTCCCTAGCTCTCAGTATAGATCCCCTCATTGTAGGTCTATTAGTCCAAATCCGCACCCGGTCAAAATTTCATTTTTTACATACCCCGGCAATATCGAGCCTGGCCACAATAATATCGACACCGTCCAATTAAATTCGTCCCGGAACTCCGAGAAATTCGACACCAAAGTTTGGGCTCTAAATAACGATCAAATTCGATTGAATGCAATTCTAGCGAAATCTCAATTTTAAAAACGATAATCGGGAGTGATCAATTCTCGGATGAGATTTTACTATAAACACACTGACGAATTATACGTTTTATAAATTTCAAAATAGGTCGAAATTCGAAATGTCATAATAGCGGTCAACTTTAAACAGAAGGAGCGAGAGAGAGAGATGGTCCCACTTTTCAAGTTGAGCATGAAACGTCCCCCTCCATCCATTATTATGCACATGAAACTCCTATGGCCACTATTCGTCTGTGGGCCTTTCTTTTTTGAGGACCATGAACGCAACATAGATGCCATTTGTTGCAAAAAATGAAAGCCGAAACAAAGAAAAAGCCAAGACGTGTGTCATGCCACTTGAGATTCTTGGATGTGGAGGCGACTCTGCCATGTCGGGGATGACATGTTGTGTGTATCTTATGTCATTTGCAACCTCGATTGGGGTGGGGGTGATAGGAAATTGTTTCGTGAGACGGCGATTCAATGAAATTAATCGAGTTCTTGTTTGAAAGTGTTTTCAACGTTCAACTCCCTTAAAAAAAGGCGACCCAAGAGACATTTCATAGAACTTTTGGTGAGAATTTCGGGCGGGCCGGGCCAGGCTTACTCTTCGAAACTAACCCAAACAGAAAACTTTTGGGCTAAGGACATGGCTAGCCCAGCTTGAAAATTTCAGGCTTGTTTTGTTGGAGTCGAGCCAAGCCCTAAGTTGTTCATTCAATCTCAAACAAATCAATTATTTTTTTGCTTGTGAAATTTCATTAATTCAATAGTATATTGAAATAGTTAATTCAATGCGCATCACGGAATAATTGATTCACTTGTAAATTTCATTTTTTTTCATTGAGGATGAGAAATATTAATTATATATTGTCGAAAATATAGAAAAAACTATACGAACCAAAGGAATTTCCACCCAAGCCATTTTGAGCTTCACATAATGAAGCCCGAACAGCCAACCTAGCCTGAAATGTAACAAAATAATTAAGCCTAAGTTTCATATAAATGATCATTTTTAGAAATTTCGATCTATGTTAGGCTTTTGAGTTTTCATTCTCACCTCCAACTGCATGATTAATATTGTACTTACCCACATAGGATTAGGTTGTTTTAGCTAGGGGTGTCAAATGAGCCCTAATTAGCAAAATTTAACACGAGCCCGCTTGACCCAATCGGAGTATTTTGAGGTCAAATCTCTTCAAGGTCGGTTTTAGGTTGAACGGGGATGGTTTGGGCTTTAGGTCGAAATCCAAACCAACCCAAAGACCTAGTAAGAAAGAGTATGATATGGGGAAAGTGTCAAAAAAGTCCTAAACCTTTGGCATTAGTAGCAATTTAGCCATAAACATTTTATCTTTGTGTTAATTTCGTCCTTTCGGCCAATTTTGGTCAGATTTTACTGACGTGGATGCCGGCTAGCCACCGACACTGATCTAGATAGCTTTTAATAATATTTTAATATTTTTTAATTTTTATTTATTTTATTTATTTTCTTTTTTTTTTACTCCGCTCCCTCCTTCCTCTAGAGGCTAGCAAGGTCATCTCGCCAGCCATTGGCGAGGCTCACCCTCGCCAGATGGCCATGAGGGCAGCCTTGCGTTGGGCGGGCAAGGGTCGAGTGTGGCATCCTGAAATTTCATGGCCAAAGATTAAATTACCCTAATGGATTAGGGCGTTCGTCGACAAAGATTAGGAAAATGAAATTGGAAGTTTAGCGTTGTGATTATCGTTTTTTTTGAAATCGCGAGTTGGATTCTTGGGATCAATTACAGTCGAGCCTACTAACCCAAAGTCGCGTTGTCTGCGCGACCCGACTCTTTGTTAAACCCATCGCCGTTATTTTTCTCCCATTTTTCCCCTTGCACACAGATAGCCCCTTATTTTCCTCTTTTCCCTTTCTTTTCTTCCCTTTTCTTTTTCTTTCCCCTTTTTCTCGCCGGAAACCCTACGCATCAGCAGCCCTTTCATTTCTCTCCTTTGTCTTCTTCTTCCCCCTCTACATTTGGCAAGAGGGAGATGCCAAGTGTCACCCATGCATGCCATGCATGTAAAGGAAGTTGAAGGGCCATCAGATCACCCCTCAGCTAGCTCTCTCTCGCTCTACACTCTCTCGCTCAGCTCTCTCTAGCTCAACACTCTCTTGCCTCAGCTCAACTCTCTCTCGTCTCTCTCTCTGGCCCCCCGGAAGACAGCCCCTCCACTGACCAGCAGCTGCCGCCCTCTGCTCTGTCCATGACCAACAGCGATAGCTAGCCGTTTCGTCTCCACCTCTGACCAGTAGCTTGGCTGTGGCCATCGCTCTCGCCAACAAGTGCTCTCTATCACATTATACTAACCTCGGCAATGATTGCATGTCGATTTGGGTCTTGGATAAGTCTCGAGGTTAGCTGGGTTGGTAGTAGGAGAAACCAAGATGTTATAATTGCTGCATTTGCATGTTTGACTCCGTAGAACAAGCTTCGACGGATCTAGATTGCTAGGTTAAGTTAGGAAGGGCATTGCATGTTGATTTGAGTTCTTGGTGTGGTGATTTCTTGGCCATGAAGTGGTGGAGCTCAAGCTGGAAGCATTTTTGTGAGTTTTGTCTTGGGATTCCAAGGCTAACCTTCCTGGACATTCCTTGTTTCCTATTTTTATAAAATATTTTGTGGCCCGAATCTTGCTAAACGTTCCTCTTCAAAGTTGTTCAGAAGATCTTGATTTACAACATACTTAAATTTCAAATTTTTCTGAGTACAAATGGATATTTCGAAGGGCCAATCTTTTACCGGATCAGAACTGTGTTTAAGGTGGAGACCGTGACCTCTGGACCTTCTTGATTTTTTATAAAAATATCTACTTCAAATTCGATCATACTTCCTTCACAAAATTTGTTCATAGTCCCCTTTTGTACAACATATAAAAATCTCAAGGTGTTTAGACATAATTTGATATATGAAAAGAGCATTCCTTGTAACTCGGTGTCACTGTTCCGAGGACCAGTTCTGGTCTGTTTTCGTGCCCTCAAAAGTTCCCTTTACAAGAGGATTTTGGGATTGTGTTGTTCAAGAAAAATAAGTGTTAAGGTCTCGTTTATAACATGTTCAAATTTCAGAATTTGTGGAACTCATTTCCTATGCCTTTGAAATTGATTTCTCAAGTCATGCAAAACTGTCTAGTTTTGCTTGAATCCAAAGTTTTATTATTTCTTAGTTAGAAGCCTTGGAATTTTGATTTGATGTTTTTGGGAGAGGTAGTGTACATGCTCTGAACTTGCTGATGAGATGTTTTCCTTGCATTAGAAATTGTAAATGACATCTCTAAGCTTGATGTACTATATATATGTGAGACGTGTGGGCTTGTAAGTGTGATTGTTAAGTCGATCCCCATGATGACGATGCCATGGAGTTCGGATGCCTGAGAGGGTAACTGGGTTCCCTTGGATGCCTAGGGTGTAACGTGGTTCCCTTGATGTCCTCATGACACTGTGATAAGTACGAGATGCCTGAGGAGGTAACGGGATTTCCTCGGTTGCCTAGGGGTGTAACACCGTTCTCCAAATGTCCTCGTGATGCCGTGATAGGTACGAGATGCCCGGGGGGGTAACTGAGTTCCCCAGAGGATGTTATAGCTTGAGTTACTAAATCAAATGCGAATTAAAAGTGCTTGTGATTCACATAACGCATGTAATGAGAATTCGTGTTAATGGCTGTTAGTCGATTGGTAATCTTTTGTCTGGTGATTTATGCCCTAATAAAGAGGGAGTCTTTTATATTATAGTTGGCTGTGAATTGGTTCATCTGTCTATCTATTTGACTCGATTGAGATGTATGTCGTTATCTGTTTAGTATGGCATGATAGAGTTTACTTGGCTGAGTTTTCGCTTACTATTTGTTGTTGACACCTTTTTCAGACAAGTAGTATGCCAATCCTCCCTACCTCTACCTTGATAAGCTACAGGGTGCCGGTTGATTTTGAAAGTCGTCTAGTTGAATTCGTGATCCCCGAGTTCCCTGAACTTGTTTTCATAAAATGCATTTTCATTCTGACTGTAAATATTAGGTCTCTAGAGGGACTCATTCTTTTGAGCTTCATCGGGGTTTATGCCCTTGATGGGGGACGGTTGGTGGGGCTCCTTCCATACCATGGGCTGGACGGAGATGATGGCAATGCTAGTAGCGGGATCTTTTAAGGGCAGCATCGAAGAGGAGGAAGGAGTAGTTTTTTGAAGACACGACTGTCAATTAGTTTTTGGGGATAGAGTCGTGTAGGGATGGATGATAACTTATTTTTTTTTTCAGTTAAGCTTGGTGGGTCGTAGTAGGATAGCCGAGTTGGAGTTGTTAGGTAATCTCTCCGTATTTTTGAACTCACCTTTGTATCACCCTCATTATTATATGAAAGATGGATGCTATTTTCGAAACTTGTGTGTCCTAGCATTTCTATGTTTCTATGTTACATTCATGTTATAAATGCTAATCTTTAAAAAGAAGCATCTTCCTCTTACAAATAATCTTATGACTAATGAGGATTAGAGGATAAATCTTGAAAGGGGTGTGCCTGGGATGCTACAGCCCTCTAGATGGTATCAGAGCTTAAGTTACTTTGGAGTGATAAGATGCGCTAATGATTGAAGGATTAGGACTCACACGCATTGTAAAATACCTGATGTATGTGCTTGTTAGTTCTGTGCTAGGGAGATATAAGTAACTAAGGTTACTTATCAGTAATGTATGTTACTTATTAGATACTATGACAATTGATCATCTGAAGTAATGGGTGATTAATGTGCAGAAAACTGGTGAGACAAGATGAGGAGGAATGGTGGATCATCCTCTGATTCTGCAAATGGAAGGGATCCTCGAATGGATAGAATTCTCGAGGCTTTGGCCAATGTGGGGGCACTGTTTGAACAACAAGCCTAGCAGCAAGCGACTGCAAGTAATGGTGACTGCCGTGTGCAAGGGCTCATTGAGCAGTTCCTAAAATTGAAACCAACTAAGTTCACGGGATTAGGAGATCCCAGTGAGGCAGAAAGGTGGATAAGGAGTTTGGAGAAGATATTCAACTTGCTTAACTGCAATGATGTTGATAAGCTGATTTTAGCTTAGTACCAATTGGAAGGGAATGTCGAACATTAGTGGAAGGCATCCAAGGAAACGGTGTTCTCAATAGGTATGGCTGTAGTCTGGGGAACTTTTGTGGAAGCATTTTATGGGAAATATTTTTCTAATTGTGCAAAGGATCTGAAAATAGCAGAGTTCATGTAGCTATGTCAAAACAATCTAACAGTGGATTAGTATGAAGTGAAATTTGCTAAACTTTCTAGGTTTGCACCTCAAATGGTTGAGAATGGGGAAGATAAGGCCTAAAGGTTCTTGAATGGCTTGAAGGTTGAGATAAGAAAGCAATTGGTGCCGTTGGACATCAAGGATTATGGTGTACTTTATAGGTGGGCTCAATTCATTTAGCAAGAGCTAGTAAAGGGGAGGATAGGGAGCGAGACACTGGGACGATCTAGTCACCAATTTACACGAGACAAGGCTAGATTTGGCAAGACACCTGTCCAGTTTGGAAAAGCCCCTTTCGATCACAACAAGAGACGTAACAAAGAAAACTTTGGAAGGTCCTGGAATGACCGGTTAAGAGGACAGAGACAAATTGCGATTGGTAATTGTCGGATGTGTGGAAGGCAACACAGGAGTGCACCATGTCAATCATCAAGGCAATTTTACAGATGTGGACAGTATAGGCATATTTCCAGGTATTGTCCTCAAGGGGGATAGCCACCGTAGCAAGTAACTCAAGGGGGGACACAGCAGCAAAAGAACTTATAGAAGCTGCCAAACCAAGGAAGAGTTTACGGAATCACTCAAGAGGAAGCTGAGGCTTCCAAGACTGTCATTTCAGGTACGCTCTCCTTGTGCGACAAGAAGGCATATGCTTTATTTGATACTAGTGCTACCCACTCGTGTATATCTGCCAATTTTGTGCGATTGTATGGACTGAAATCTGAATTACTGAAAGTGCCTCTTAGTGTCTCTACACTTTTAAAAGACAAGGTGTTGTTAACATTAATGTGTAGAAATTATAAGATATCTATAGGTGGGACAGATCAAATGATAGATTTGGTGGTATTAGTTATGTATGACTTTGATGTCATCATAGGAATGGATTGGCTTAGCAAACAACAAGCCAATGTTGATTGTTGTGGAAAAACAATCCAGTTTGATCCTCTTGGTTACTCTAGTTTCAAATTTCTTGGAAGTGGTGGACCCCACTATGCCCCTTATTTCAACACTAGAAGCACATCGATTGCTCAGCAATGGTTGTCAAGGATATATAGCAGTCATTAAGGATCAAAGTGAAAAGAAAGTAGAGCTTGAGGAAATTCTAGTGGTTCAAGAATTTCCTAACGTATTTCCTGAGGAATTGCCAAGATTGCCCCCAAAACGAGAGGTTGAATTTGTTATTGAATTAGCCCCAGGAACGGGACCTATATCGAAAGCCCTTTATAGAATGGCCCTAACAGAATTGAAAGAATTAAAGGTGCAATTACAAGAATTGCTTGATAAGAGATTTATACAACCAAGTGCGTCACTATGGGTTGCACCAGTGCTGTTTGTGAAGAAGAATGATGGATCATTATACCTATGCATAGACTATAAGCAATTGAATCAAGCAACGGTAAAGAATAAGTATCCGTTGCCTAGAATTGACGACTTATTCGATCAATTGCAAGGAGCATCTATATTTTCAAAGATTGACCTACGGTCTGAATATCATCAACTGCGGATTAAGAAAGAAGACATCCCTAAGATGGCCTTCCGAACTCGATATGGACATTACAAGTTTACGGTTATGCTCATTGGATTAATTAATGCGCCATCAGCGTTTATGGATCTAATGAACTAGGTGTTTAAACCGTTTTTGGATCAATTTGTGATTGTCTTCATTGATGATATCCTGATATATTCGAAAGGGCTAGAAGAGCATGAACAACACCTTAGGACGGTACTTCAGTCTCTTCGAAAACATAGGTTGTACGCAAAATTTAGTAAATGTGAGTTTTAGCTCGATCGAGTAGTATTTCTGGGAGATGTGGTGACTGGCAAAGGTATATCAGTAGACCTAGCTAAGGTTGAAGCAGTAATCAACTGGCCAAGACCCAAAACAGTAACAGAGATTTGAAGTTTTTTAGGAATAGGTGGTTACTATCGGAGGTTTGTTAAAGGATTTTCACGCCTCATAGGACTGTTAACCCGATTAATGAAGGACATAAAGTTTAAATGGGATGAGACATGCAAACAAAGTTTCCTGGAGCTTAATAGAAAACTGACTACAGCACCAGCTTTGACGATATCATCTGGATCGGGTGGATTCGTGGTCTACAGTGATGCTTCTCACAAAGGACTTGGGTGTGTTTTGATGCAGTATGGGAAGCTCATTGCTTATGCATCGAGACAATTAAAGCCATACGAGTTAAATTATCCAACGCATGATTTGGAACTTGCGGCAATTGTCTTTACGCTAAAGATATGGAGACATTATATTTATGGGGAAAAGTTCAAATCTATATGGATCATAAAATTTTGAAGTATTTGTTCCCTGAAAAAAAGTTGAATATGAGACAGAGACGATGGATGGAATTGTTCAAAGATTATAATTGTGAAATTTTATATCATCCGGGAAAAGCAAATAAAGTAGCAGATACTCTTAGCTGAAAGCCTGCCTCAACAGTAGTAAGTTTAATAGTTAAGGAGCAGTGTTTAGTGGAGGAGATTTCTGGATCGGAATTTAAGCTCGAATTGGAGAACCTTTCCAGTGTATTAGCTACACTCACGATCGAGCCTGAAATTATACAGAAAGTGACGGTATTGCAACAGACAGATCTAGGAATCTTGAAGATATGAGAAGAGGTGGCGAAAGGAAAGAAAATGGACTTTCAAGTGACGGATGAAGGCAGTGTAAGATTCCGAGGACGTCTATGTGTGCCTAACAACAAGGAGTTAAAAAGAGAGATTTTTACAAAAGCTCATCGAAGTAATTATAATATTCACCCCGGAAACACGAAAATGTATCACAATCTTCGTCAGCACTATTGGTGGAATAGAATAAAGATGAACATTGCAAAGCAAGTAGCCACATGCCTAACATGTCAACAAGTTAAGGCTGAGCATCGCAATCCTGCAGGTTTGTTAAAACCGTTGGAGATTCCCGAGTGAAAGTAGGAACATATAACAATGGATTTTGTGCAAGGCTTACCAAGGACATCGAGTAGTCAAGACGCTCTTTGGATAATTGTGGATCGTCTAACTAAGTTTGCTCATTTTTTGGCTGTGCGAGTAGACTATACACTAAAGAAGTATGCAAACTTATATGTCAAACGGATCATGCGATTACATGGTGTGCCTGTGACCATCACAATGGATCGAGACCTAAGATTACATGGTGTGCCTGTGATCATGCGAGTAGACTATACACTTGAGAAGTATGCAAACTTATATGTCAAACAGATCATGCGATTACATGGTGTGCCTGTGACCATCACATTGGATCGAGACCTAAGATTCACCTTGAATTTTTGGAAGAGCCTCCAAGTGACCTTAGGGACGAAACTTCAGTACAGTATTGTATTCCACCCGCAAACGGATGGATAGTCAGAACGGATGATTCAAGTGTTAGAGGACATGTTGCGGGCTTGTATGATTGATTTCAAGGGCAACTAGGATGAGAAGTTACACTTAGTGGAGTTTCCTTACAACAACAATTTCTAGAAAAGTATAGGCATAACCCCATTTGAGGCTTTATATGGAAGGCCTTGTAGAACACCTATCAGATGGGACGAAGTAGGAGAACGGAAATTGATAGGACTAGAGTTGGTACAAGTCACGATTAATACAGTAAGGGTGATACGCAATAGGTTGAGGACTACCCAGAGCTGACAGAAAAGTTATGCCGACAGACATTGTAGGCCATTAGAATCCAATGTGGGTGATCATGTATTCCTAAAAGTGTTGCCAATAAGAGGAGTATCAATATTTGGAAAGAAAGGAAGTTAAGCCCGAGATTTGTTGAACCCTTCGAGATACTTGAAAGAGTTGGAGAATTGGCATATCGATTGGCACTACCACCAAGACTATCTAGCATGCATAATGTGTTTTTGATGTTTCCATGTTAAGGAAATATGAACTCGACATGGGAAAGCGAAGAAAATATGAGATGGCAATATCCTCAGTTGTTTGAATGATCGATGAAAATTGGAATTTCGAGGACAAAATTCTTTAAAGAGGGGAGAGTTGTGACATCCTGAAATTTCATGGCCAAAGATTAAATTACCCTAATGGATTAGGGCGCTTGTCGATGGAGATTAGGAAAATGAAATTAGATGTTTAGCATTGCAATTATCATTTTTTTTGGAATCGCAAGTTGGATTCTTAGGATCAATTACCGTCGAGGCAACTAACCCGATGTCACGTCATCTGCGCAATCTGACTCCGTGTCAAACCCGTTGCCATTATTTTTCTCCCCATTTCCCCCTTGCTCACAGACAGCCCCTTCTTTTCCTCTTTTCCTCTTTTCCCTTCATTTTCTTCCCTTTTCTTTTTCTTTCCCCTTTTTCCCGCCGGAAACCCCACGCATCAGCAGCCCCCTTTATTTCTCTCCTTTGTCTTCTTCTTCCCTCTCTACATTTGGCAAGAGGGAGATGCCAAGTGTCACCCATGCATGCCATGCATGTAAGGGAAGATGAAGGGCCATCAGATCAACCCTCAGCTGGCTCTCTCTAGCTCAACATTCTCTTGCTCAGCTCTCTCTCGCTCAACACTCTCTTGCCTCAACTCAACTCTCTCTCGTCTCTCTCTCTGGCCGCCCGAAAGACAGCCCCTCCACTAGCCAGCAGCTTCTACCCTTCGCTCTATCCACAACCAGCAGCAACAACCGGCCGTTTCGTCTGTGCCTCGGACCAGCAACTTGGCCACGGCCACTGCTCTCGCCGGAAAGTGCTCTCTATCACATTATACTAACCTCCATAATGATTGCATGTCGATTTGGGTCTCGGATAAGTCTCGAGGTTGGCTGGGTTGGCAGTAGGAGAAACCAAGATGTTATAGTTGCTGCACTTGAATGTTTGACTCCACAGAACAAGCTTCGGCAGATCTAGATTGCTAGGTTAAGTTAGGAAAGGCATTGCATGTTGATTTGAGTTCCTAGTGTGGTGATTTATTGGCTGTGAAGTGGTGGAGCTTGAGCTGGAAGTATTTTTGTGAGTTTTGTCTCGGGATTCCGGGGCTGTCCTTCCTGGACGTTCCTTGTTTCCTATTTTTATAAAATAATTTGTGGCCTAAATCTTGCTAAACGTTCCTCTTCAAAGTTGTTCAGAAGATGCTGATTTACAACATACTTAAATTTCAGATTTTTCTAAGTACAAATGGATATTTCAAAGGGCCAATCTTTTACCGGATCAGAACTGTGTTTAAGGTGGAGACCGTGACCTCTGGACCTTCTCGATTTTTTATAAAACTATTTACTTCGAATTCGGTCATACTTCCTTCACAAAATTTGTTCATAGTCCCCTTTTGTACAACATATAAAAATCTCAAGGTGTTTAGACATCATTTGATATATGAAAAGAGCATTCCTTGTAACTCAGTGTCACTATTCCGACAGACCAGTTCTGGTCTATTTTCGTGCCCTCAAAAGTTCCCTTTCCAGGAGGATTTTGGGATTGTGTTCTTCAGGAAAAATAAGTGTTAAGGTCTCGTTTATAACATGTTCAAATTTCAGAATTTTTGGAACACATTTGCTATGCCTTTGAAATTGATTTCTCAAGTCATGCGAAACTGTCCAATTTTGCCTGAATCCAAAGTTTCATTATTTCTTAGTTGGAAGCCTTGGAATTTTGATTTGATGTCTTCAGGAGAGGTAGTGTACACACTCTGAACTTGCTAATGAGATGTTTTCCTTGCATTAGAAATTGTAAATGACAACTCTAAACTTAATGTACTATATATATGTGAGATGTATGGGCTTGTAAGTGTGATTGTTCTGTCGGTCCCCATGATGACGATGCCCTGGAGTTGGGATGCTTGAGGGGATAACTGGGTTCCCTCGGATGCCTGGGGGTGTAACGCGGTTCCCTAGATGTCCTTGCGACACTGTGGTAAGTGCGAGATGCCTGAGGAGGTAACGGGGTTCCCTCGGTTGCCTAGGGGTGTAACACGGTTCCCATGATATCCTCGTGATGCCTTGATGGGTGCGAGATGCCCGGGGGGTAACTGGGTTCCTCAGAGGATGTTATAGCTTGAGTTACTAAATCAAATGCGAATTAAAACTGCTTGTGATTCATATAACGCATGTAATGAGAATTCATGTGAATGGCTGTTAGTCGATTGGTAATCTTTTGTCTGTTGATTTATGCCCTAATAAAGAGGGAGTCTTATATATTATAGCTGGTTATGAATTGGTTCATCTGTCTATCTATTTGACTCGATTGAGATGCATGTCATTATTTGTTTAGTATGGCATGATAGAATTTACTTGGCTGAGTTTTCGCTTCCTATTTGTTGTTGACACCTTTTTCGGACTAGTAGTATGCCAATCCTCCCTACCTCTACCTCGATAAGCTACGAGGTGCCAATTGATTTTGAAAGCTGTCTATTTGAATTCATGATCCCGGAGTTCCCTCAACTTGTTTTCATAAAATGCATTTCCATTATGACCGTAAATATTGGGTCCCCAGAGAGACTCGTTCTTTTGAGCTTCGTCGGAGTTTATGCCCTTGATGGGGGATGGTTGGTGGGGCCCTTTCCATACCATGCGCCGGACGGAGATGATGGTAATGCTAGTAGTGGGATCTTTTGAGGATAGCATCGAGGAGGAGGAAGGAGTAGTTTTTTGAAGACATGACTGTCAGTTAGTTCTTGGGGATAAAGTCGTGTAGGGATGGGTGATAACTTGTTTGTTTTTTGTTAAGCTTGGTGGGCCTCATTGATGACTGGGCAAGGCTCGACCTTGCCGGATTTGGTAAAGTCGAGCCTTGCCGAATCTGGCAAGGTCGAGCCTCGCCCGCCACGGTGAGGTCCAGCCTTGCCCAACCATGGCGAGGCTTGCCTTCGCTGTCATTGGCGAGGCATGGCCTCGCTAGATCTGGAGAGGTCCAGCCTCGCTCAACCATGATGAGGCTCGCCTTTGCTGTCATTAGCGAAGGCGAGCTTTGCTAGTGGCCGGTAAGGTCCTCGTCGACCTCTGGCCTTTGGCCAGTCGTCGGTTTGGCGATGGGCTGGAATGAGAAGGGAGGGGAGGGAAAAGTAAAGAAAAGAAAAGAATAAATAAATAAATAAATAAAATTTAAAAAATATTAAAATATTATTAAAAATTGCCTATGTTAGTACCGGTGACTAGCCGCCGATCGATCGGCATGCATGTTAGCAAAATCCGACTAAAATTGGCCGGAAGAACTGAATTGGCACAAAGATAAAAAGTTTAAAATTCAGTTGGCACAAAAAAAAAGGTTTATGACTAAATTGGTACAAATGCCAAAGGTTTATGACTTTTTTGACATTTTTCCTGATATGACATGATATGGAACAAGTATTATAATTAGTTTAAACAATTGCAATATTATATATTGAATAGAAAAACTAGATCTACTTAAATTTGGCTTGAGCAACTTATGAGGAGGGGTCAACGAAGAACTATTAGCCTATTCCTAATTTGTTTGAACAATGAATCCTAATAAATCAACAGAATCGTCATTTCATAACATCACATTACGGATTGAGAAAAACTCAAGATATATATATATATATATATACGTGAACCTTTAGAAAATTATTTAACACGCGTGCACACACACTTCTGTTTATACATTTTTCTCCATCTATCTATTTATCTAGCTTTCGATCTTTAATTTTTTTCCGATAAGGATAGATCAATCAATCAATCTTATATTAGTAAACTTAATGATTAACTGGGCAAGCAACATCTCCATCTCAACACGTGTGGTCATGATGCATGCCACACGTTTAGACTTTCCTAGCACACGGTACTTAAGCTTGTGAATCTCGGACTTTGAAACTAGAATATCCAAAGTGCTCTGCAAAAATATATAACTAACGAAAAAGGTTACGATTATTTTTGTAATTTTTTCCATTTAATATTCAGCTAACCTCTGGTGCCAACGCATCCAATTGTTTTAAATATGCCGATGGAGTCTATTCGTGTTATCCTCTTCTTCTTCTTCTTTTTTTATAGGAAAGACATAATAAAATCGACCTAATTTCGTCAATCCAATGATATAGATTTGATAATCGATGATCATATATAGACTATATGAGAATCGCCTAACTTTGGATAAGATGTCTCCGCTTGACACGTGTCAATATCACATAATTTGCTTACATATGGTTGATAGATGAAATATTGCGTATACCTATATTAGACGTTTACATATGAAGGACAAAAACTAACAATAGCGTGGAGATTGTACGGGAAGTCCTTTTTTATAAGAGAGAGATCCACCATGGATCGGTGAATTCTTGATTCTTGATAAATTAGCCTTACTAAAGATGCAATATTTAAATCAGAATGATTTGGTCATCAAACTTTTAACCGTGGGTGTAAATTCCAATTCCTTCATACCATCATTAGACTCCGATCTAGCAGGATCGACATGAAAGAAATCCACGTCCATCACTCATCACACAGTTTATAATAAGTTCGACCCACATGGACTACGGTTGGCACGCATCCGAGGGACGATTGGATGTGCATGAGAATGCCCTTGTATTGTTGCATGGATGATGAGGATGAGAATGATTGCGTACTGTGAGCTGTGAGCTGCGAGCTGCCGAGACTCGCCGCTTCGAAACAGTGAAGCAGACAAAGCCTGAACTTTTTCCATATTATATCGCAGCTTTCCTGTCAAAGAAGAGCCATGTTCAGATCCGAGATCCGATTGGCTTCCAGCGTCAGGTTTCGTCGACAGCACGTCTCTTTCCCCATTTCTCTTTAGTTGGTCTTAATTCTTAATTAGTAGAGAGTCAGGAATGTCCATCTGCCAGCACTAGATAGGTATTTCTTTTCAAGCTTTGCTAGGTGCTAAATGAAAGAAGCGGACGTTGATTTGGGCCTCTTAGTCAAGGTGACGTGGAACGATTTTCTAAACAAAACATTTATTCCAAGTTGTAGAAAAATTCAGGATATGATCGTAGTTATGCCTCCAGAAAGCCAGAGGTTGAATTAGGCGTGTTATTTACCTAAATTATTTTCAACTCTCTGATCCATATATTGTCGCAACCTAAATTTCTTAGGCTAATGAATTATTAAGTCTAAGCTTAACTCGAGCCCTTCCAAATCCTCCCAATTCGCAGCTCGGAGTTTAAATTTTTAACATGCAAAAGTTTTTCATGCTTGGAATCGCCACTAATTTATTTGTGGTAGATCGATTAGAAACATAAATAAAATATATGGATATATGTTTTATTCCTATGAACCAGAGATTCTAAGCTCGGGGACTTGATTACGCTAGATCTAGTCTAACGCCCTTTTGGTACCTTTTCTTTTAAAAAAATATCTATGCATGCAGGTTGAATCCATTTTGTTACCTAATCACTAACATGTGAGGTATTCATATGAGTGCACAAACCACCAATTTAACACCCAAGAAAGCAATAAAAAAATTGCAAGATTAGGAGAATGACGTATCTTAGAGCAACGCAAGCATCTCCATTGTTAGTAGAAAATCACATAGACAATCCTAATATGATTTCTAATTAACAAAGCAAGGCACTCAAGATGTTCTTTAGGGTTTGCGCCTTATTAAAATGCAAACTAACCTATATGTAATGACGTGCAAAAAATAACATGCGATTAATGCAATCTAGCATGCGAACTATATGTCATGCGACGACGTGACCTAATTCTAATAACGGACAAATGATTTATTTTTGATATTTTTCCAATGAAATTCGAAATTTAAAAAATGTATAAAATAAAACGAAATCTAACAACTTCTTTTTTGATATTTTTTATTAAAATTCGAAATTATAAGTTACTCAAATTAAGAATGCAATCTATCCCAATCTATCCTAAAGTAACTCATTCTTTTGGGATTTTCATGGAAATTCGGAATCTTAAAATAGCCTAAATAATATATTAGGATTAGAATAACACCTAATTTAAACTAGGAAATAAATTATCTCAAGTCCTAATTTAAATTAAATAATTATCCTATCTTCTAGATACATTTAGGGTTACCTAAACATGCAAAAATTCTAATTTAAATCCTAACTAACATATTTTTAGATTTTCTTTATTTAAAAAAAACAATCAAACAAAGATAACAATCACATTCAAACAATCCATAAGATTTTTCTTATCAAATTTGAGTTAGGAAAAGAAATCAAATTAACAGTCATATCTATAGGGTTATAGATATCGACGGAAAACTGATTATTCGAATTTGGAAAGCGAATAAAATCTATTATTGTATCCAAGTGATTATGGATAAAATAACGATTTTTCGTGTCGCCGCATATCATACCTTATGGATAAGATCGGATAGTCGTCCAAATACATCGCCAAATTAGGAAAAATTCCTAATTTTGAGTATTTTAGAATATTGCAAATAGAGCAAACAATGTCCCTAAGATTTAGGGATCCACCAAATATTCATAGAATATTTAAAACACCTAAACTAGGAATTTAAAATATTCTGAAAAAATATTGGATATCGATCATACCTAATTTGACGGATATTTCCGATTTGAACTTGGACCGGACTTAGGCTTGCGGATCAGGATGGTGACTGACGGTAGGCGCGGCAGCAGCAACGCGGTGGCTCTCTGGTCAATTTGCAAAACAAAGACACGAGCCGCGCTCGTGTAGGGATGCCGTGGCCACACGAGCAACAAGGAACATTGGGATTAATTGGGGATGGCGGATGATGGCTCATGATGGATCGCGAGTGGCGATACCACCGATTGATGGTTGACTGGGGCGTAACCGCTGGAGTTGTCGTGGACGGTAAGGGTGTGAACCGGGGCTGCAACTTCGTCATGGTTGGGCTTACGATTTGCTGGAATGGACGTCACAAGTCTACTCCAATGTATTGAACGTGCGTCCGTGTGCGAAATCAATGCTTGAGATGGTCTTCTACGTGAATCACACTGAGGTATGAAGATGAGAATTGATGGAGAGTGGGCCCCCTTCACTGCACACGTTCCTCAATCTCTCGCTTGTATCTTCTATAGACGACACCCACTCTGAATTGTGGCTGCCCCTTCTTAACGCCCTCCCCGATGGACGTTTTTCTCTCTCTGTATTCTTGTAACTTCGCGGATAGGAGCCTCCAGACAGCGACGGTAGTGAACGTCGTCAAAAGAAAGTGACGAGCAACGGCGGTGCAACGTGGAAAGCACGGCCGAGAGCGAGCTCGGGGATGAGACTGTAAGGATTCAGCCGAGTCTCTCTCTTTTTTTTTGTCTTCTCTCTCGTCTATGTGTGTCTCTCCTGCTCTCCGAAATTGTGTTGTCCAAAAATTATGAGAGTCTCCCTTGATTATGACGCATAACGACATATTTATATCGCATACCTAGATTAATTGACTGGGCTTTCTAATCCTAATGAGTTTCAGCTTAGGCTTTATCATCTAATTTTATTTTAATTATGAATGGGTTTAATTAATTTGAGCTTTTATCTAATTAATCTCAATGGGCTAATTTGAGCTCAAAATAAGACAATCAAGACTCATTGCCCCATCCTCTGAATGAGCAGAATTTCGTTCGGCGTCCGAGTTCAGTTTACACGATGAATTTTCAACTTACTTGCCACCGCTGGTTCAATGTGGAATGCAATTAACCTATATGAACCTAAATTATGTGCTATGCAATTTTAATATTTTTGTTTAGGGGTAAAAATTTAATCTCTAATTTTCTATGTAATTAATCATTAAATAGTTAATCAAAATCTAGATGTCAACATATATCATATAAGCACGGTTAATGTACAAGTCTTGATTCTACTTTCATGGTGAATGTACCACGAGTGATTGCATCTTGGGAGGGAACGGCTCTCTTCCCTTCGCTCTCTACAATTTCTCTTCATCCGGAAAAGGCCTAAGTAGTCTTGCTTTCCCCATTAATTCTTTCCGCTGTTATTCTCCCTTCCAAACGAGGGAAGACAAAACTTAATACAAAGAAAGACACAGCATCTTGCACAAGAATCATTAGTATTGTTATATTACTCTTAAAACTATAGCAGTTTTTCTACTGGCCATCATCATAATCGTTCCAAATTTGAACAAGAGCATGGTACATGGGTTTACTGTAAAACCTGGTGCCATGTTGAGGCAATCCTGGTTTTTCCAACAAACATATTAGGATAGTATAAATATTGCATCTTATTTGTTTTTATCTCCATGTGCTCATTTACTAGGAACATAGGGTCACACCTTCCTCGGTCTGTCTGATTTGTAAGTTTGTACATAAAGAAGTGTAAATGCAAACACCATCCCATTGTTCCACACTACTTATTATCTGTCAAAACTGTGTGGCTTCATATTGAGGCTGACCGATATCATTTGAGAAGCTAAACAAGGATGGGTGGTTTTGATGATTACAAGCCTGTCTTGGCCATGTTTGGCCTGCAGTTTACTTATGCAGGTCTTGCTCTGTTCGCTAGAGCTTCTCTTGTACAAGGGTTGAGCCCTAGAGTCTTTGTTGTGTATAGACAAGCCGCAGCCACACTTTTCATTTCACCTGTTGCCTTCTTGTGGAGGTACTGAACTGTTCTCTCTCTCTCTCTCTCTCTCTCTCTCTCTCTCTCTCTCTCTCTCTCTCTCAATTTTAATTTTTTGCAGGAAGTCTCGCAGGACTTCGTTGGGATTGAAGAGCTTCTCTTTGATATTCTTAGCATCTCTCATAGGGTAAGTTTCCTTCAAAAGTTAAATTACTTAGGTCCTGTCAAATAATATGTTTGTGATTTTCAGCACAAAGATCGTATGATTCATGAGAATGGATATTTGCAGGGTCGCAATCAATCAAAACATTTACTTTGAGGGTATGTACTTAGCCTCATCATCGATGGCTAGTGCGACAGGCAATCTTGTCCCTGCAATTACATTTCTGATGGCGTCCGCTCTTGGGTACGTACACACAACTATAGACCAATTATTCTTGAGGAATTCAAAATAAACAGAATCATTGCCCTCCACAGTCCTCATAATTAAAGTCGACACTAATTAAACGCCAGTGACCTGAATTAAGCTCATGAAGAACAGACAAACATTTTCTTGAGCTCGAAGAAATCAAATCAATGACTAATATCTAAAGAAGGATCACATGCCTCAAAGATATATTTCGAAAGTCAGATGTGGTTATTAGTAACATAAGTTCTGATGTGGGCAATCTTTTTTTGTTTTTTGTTTTTTTGGTCTAATGATGTGGTTAATCTAAACACTGACATTCCACATTTCTTTGTTCCTTTGAAACTTGAGAATGGAGAAGGTTAATGTAAGAAGTCTAAGAAGCATTGCCAAAATATTGGGCACGGCAGTTTGCGTTTGTGGAGCGATTGTTATGGTGTTGCTCCGGGGACCAAAGCTTCTAAATGCAGAGTTCCATCTACTCGTAAGGTCTATTTCTGCTTCTGAAGGCGACAATTGGTTGCTGGGTTGCATATTTCTCATTGGAAGCGCTTGTTGCTGGTCGATTTGGCTGATTCTGCAGGTATTGAACTATAATCCATTGCAATTCACATACATGCCTTTAGGGTCACTTAAGTAGCCAATAATTTTCTACTCAGGTCCCAATGTCGGCAAGCCATCCTGACCATCTATCTTTATCAGCTTGGATGTGTATCATATCCACAATTCAATGTGCAGTCATCACATTACTCCTAGAACAAGATCCTGAAGCATGGAAGCTCCAGTCCAAGCTTGGGATAGCTTCAGTTTTGTATGCTGTAAGTAACTACATCTGCTGTTCATATCAACACGAGATACCACATGAATTATTCGTATGTTCTTATTGGAACTATTCCCAAGAGTTACTGAAGTTTGACGTCCTATTTTTTTGTTTGAATTGTTGTGAATAGGGAATTGTAGGATCTGGAATTTCTTTCTTCGTCCAGTCATGGTGCATTTCCCAAAGAGGCCCTCTCTTCTCCGCCATGTTCAACCCATTGGGCACTGTTATAGTAACCATTTTGGCTGCTATATTTCTGCACGAAGAAATATATACCGGAAGGTAGTATCTTTATTCCTATCTTTGAGAGTCAGTCTTATGTGTTATGAGGAATTATTTTGCCTATCAAGAATAACTTACTGTCCCGAAGGTTAAACTTTGTACTTTGATCTTGAATTTTCAGTCTGACTCCGATGTACAAATTAAGGCTTTTCAGAGAAATTCACGTTTTTTACTCTCTTGCAGCTTGGCAGGTGCAATTGGGGTAGTAGCTGGTTTATATTTAGTGCTGTGGGGTAAAGCTAAAGACCTTGTTGAGATCAATGAAGAGACAGAGCCCAAGATTCGAAGTGATTGTGCTCACACCGTAAAACTATCTGTTGATGGGTTGTCACCGGAGAAGCTATCAAGTATTAAATGTGATTTGTCAGAACCTCTTTTATCAGATACATCAGCCGACAAAACAAACCCCGTCTAGATCGATAAATTTTGCGAATTTCCTTTTTATATTTGAATAGCACAGAGTGTACTTCTTTTCATTATCCTTTCACATTTAGGATTCCAAATGCTGTTTGTACCAACTATTGAAATGCCAGCAGGAGAAGGAAAATCATTTAGTATAGTTTCGTGATTTAAGGGAAAAAAACACGAACCACAAACTTTTAAATGGGTATTGATCATACAGTAAAATCATGTTGTCCGTTTCTTAACTGCCAAGACTTCAGTTTAAAACAAGACGTAATTCATAAGGTGTTACCCTACCAAAACAGCAACAAAATCAGTGATTAAACTCCCACCCAGTAAGTACTGCAAGGAACTAAATCACAGCATGATCAACCAAATTCATTAATGTCGAACGGAGCTTTCAAGCAGTGATACCACGATCAGCTTGTGCCCTGGCTCTGCGAATGTGGTAAGTAGTAAGTACAAAGTAAGTCATCTTTGAGCCAAAGTTTTCTTTATGCAGATGGTAACCCCTCAAATGCAGAAGAGCTCCGTCCAAAGATGTAAAGCGCAATTTTTGAGGCCTAATTTCCTAATAAACCCCTAACTTTAGGTCAAATTTCAAATTTACCTTGAACTTTTTTTTGTATCGGAAAAAATCCAAAACTTTAGATTCAGTCCCAAATTTGCCCTGAACTTTTTTTTGTCTAAAAAAAACCCCAAACTTTAAATCTAGTTCCAAATTTGCCCGAATTTTTTTTGTGTAAAAAAAATCAACAAAATTCAATTTATTTCAAAAAATATACCCCCGTGATCCAATCCCAACTTAATGTGGCGCTTCTACGTCGATAATAAATTCGCATCAACAAAGTAATGGGGCTTTTTTTTAGACAAAAAAAGTTCGGAATAAATTTGGACTAAACCTAAAAGTTAGGCTTTTTCAAAAATTTAAAAAAGTTTTTTGGGGTGGATTTGTTATCGTCCCTAACTTTTATATCCTAAAATGATTTTATTTTAGAGAATTTCAACAATTTTTATTTGATTTGATTTGTCATCAAAGTGAAAATGCGACGTCGGTCTGTATCTATTGCTCCATCACTTTGTTGATGAGGATTTGTTATCGATGTGAAAGTGCCATATCAAATTGGGATTGGATCACAGAGGTATATTTTTGAAAATAAATTGAAATTTGCTGATTTTTTTTTTACATAAAACAAAATTGGGGGTAAATTTGGGAGTGGATTTAAAGTTTGGGGCTTTTTCTGAGACAAGAAAAAGTTGGGGGCAGATTTGTGATTGAACCTAAATTTTGAAGTTTTTATTTAGACAAAAAAAATTCGGGACAAATTTGGGACTAGACCTAAAATTTTAAGTTTTTAAGGGAATTCACCCCAAGTTTTTATAAGTTCACGAGGCAAAGTGTACCAACATCAATGTCATGAGACATACAGTGACTCAAAACAGGGTGGCGTTATTCATGCCTTAATGGCGTCAATTAATGAGCTATGGTCGTCAACTACATCGAGAGAGAGAGAAAGAGACAGAGAGAGAGATGGTCCCAGTTTTTGAGCTCGGCATGAAACTATCCTCACAGAGAGAGAGAGAGAGAGAGAGAGAGAGAGAGAGAGAGAGAGAGAGATGGTCCCAGTTTTTGAGCTCGGCATGAAACTATCCTCCATCCATCTTGTCATGCACATGAAACTCCTCAGGCCACTCTGTCCGCGGGCCTTCCTTGTTTGAGAACCATGATGCATGCCATTTGTTGCTAAAACGAAACCAAAAACCGAAAAAAAAAAAAAAAAAAAAAAGAAGAAGAAGAAGGCAGATACGTATGCCTCCACTTGGGATCCTTGAATGTGGAAGTGGCTCCGCCATTTGGGGAGGACATGTCATGTTTATCCTCGTCATGAGTAACCTCCATTGGGGGTTAAAGAACATCGGATTATTTGACGGGATCCGAAGAGATCGACCGAGTTTTTGAAGAGTCTCCGAACGTTCAAGGAGAGACCATTCACAGAAATTTTGTGAGAAGATAGGAAATTGGTTCGGTGAAGCTATACACAAAACATTGGGAAAGTCTCGGATAAGGGATGAAAAAATGATTCCAAAGATTTATGGCCTTACTTTTTGGGCCTGAAGGAAAAGCCAGACACTTGTCACTCCTGGACAAACATCTATCAACAGGGCTGGACCCCTCTCTCTCTCTCTCTCTCTCTCTCTCTCTCTCTCTCTCTCTCTCTCTCTCTCTCTCTCTCTCTGGGCCAGCCGAAGTGAGGAAATTACTATGCACCTAAATAGGTCCCTAAACTTTTTTTGTTTGAACTTTGTGACGTAAAACACGGAGGTATTCTCTAAGGTAAGGGAAGAAAACCTATCCTCCAAGGAGGGGAGTAGGGTGTGTGAGCCGGGCTTACATGTAGGGACATAAACGGGGCGGGACGGGGCAGGCTGGGCTTACTCTTGAAAACTAGCCTGAACTGAAACTTTTGAGCTTGCACATCCCAAGCCTGAACCCGAACCCGAACCCGAACAAGCCAGGCCCAATTTCAGGCATGTTCGATCCCAATTGGGCTTAGCTCGATAATATTATTTTCAATATTAATAAGTTTTTTGTTGGTCGGACAATATTAATAAGTTTAAATAATTGAAATGTTATATATGGAACAGAAAAATCAGACCTAATGAAATCTGGTTTTAAGCAACTTAAGAGGAGGGATCAAGGAAGAACTATTAGCCTATTTCTTATTTGGTGGAACAGTCATCCCTATCTATTTATTATCTCATCCCTAGTGGAATTTCTTATTTGCTAGAATAGAAGCTATTTTTGCGAGTCAAACGTCACGTTAAGGATTGGACAAAACTCAAGTCCATGTAATTCCAATATAAATATATGCGTGAAACTCTAGAAAATTGATGAACACACACACACCATCTATCTATTTATCTAGCTATTGATCCTTTTTTTTATGTTTTAGTTTTTTTTATAAGTCTAGATCGATCTATCTTGTATTAGTAAACTTAAGGATTGATTGGGCAAGCAACATCTCAATCACAACATGTGTGGTCATGATGCTCGCCGCCACATGTTTGCCTCAGTCCTTTGAGGTTTCGGCATACAAGCCTTTGGACCAACATAATTTTTTTTTGTTTGTCGTATTCTGACTCTTATCTAACTCTCAAACTTTTGCTCTGCTTTTTTAGAGAGCGTTATATGTAACCGTCGGTAGAGAGTTATCAATACCCAAAAGGCTAAATAAGATTGTCACTAGTCTGTGTACCTTTAATTTCTTGTCATTTCTTTCATGTCCAAAATCAATAAAGGACCCTTCACAACCTTTGTCAATTCATATCGATCCATCCATATTCTTGAAGAATACTTCATCACATTTTTTGTGAAACATTTTTTTGGCATGCCTAGTGAGACGCTTTTTGTTGATTTGAGGAGAATACAATGGCAAGAACCAAATATTAATAAGGGTCTGACCAATTGGCCAAATCAGTCCTAATCTCTATATGCACTTATTGGAAGCAAATGTTTATACTTTCAAAGCAAACTATCTACAAGGTTGAGAAGAAGACCAGATAATTCTTATGGGCAAGAAATACAGAAGTGCATGGATCCCACAAAGTCGCTTGGCAAGTCATTTGCTTGCCCGAAAGGTGGGAGGACTAGGATTGCTCGATTTGAAATTATGGAACAAAGTATTGCTAGGCTGCATGCTTTGGAGCCTTATCAATTATCCATCCTCTTCCCTATGGAGTAATTGGGTTCACGGTATTAAATGCAGAGGCACTCCAATTATGCAGCTTGACATCAAGAGTTGTATGGCCTGGAGTTGGTGAGGTCTTCTTAAGTGGAGACCTGCTTTAACTTCAGTCATATCTAGCTCTAGGTATTATTGTAAAGAGATTTATGATGAACTCAAACAAATGGGACCAATTGTCGGGTGGCATAACCTAATTTTAACTAGACATATCAGCAAACATAATTTTATCAACTGGTTGCAAAGACAGGCTTCCGATAGGAGAGATCGTATCATGATGGATGCCTTCAGTAGATATTCAGTGCAATTTCTATATAACCCATTTAGAAGACAGAACACGTTTGTTATTCTAGTGCAACTAGATTGGAAGTATATAGTGTAGTATCTTGCAACAACATGGGATTCGGTGTTTTGTTGGAGAATGGAATGACGAACTGTAATGGATGATCAAGGCTATTAGGGGCAAAGACTTGGTGGCAAGGCTCCTCAATGTATCATTCTTAGCAATAATATATTGCATTTGGATGGAATGAAACTGTAGACATTTTCAAAACAAAGTCAAATGATATCCACATTATTTTTGCTAAGGTGCATAAAATTGTTAAGGGTAGAGCCTCACTTTACAAAAATATTAGACCTTCCTAGGTTAATGTTGTATTGGCTACTATGTGGACTTCCTATCTCCATCTTCGCATTATTAGTTTTATTTATAATGCTGGGGGATGCCCCTAAGCTTCTACACTTCATTCGATAATTGATACTTACATCTTACATAAAAAAAAAAGATGCTAGCAACAAAAAACCATTACCACAACTAGTGATGAGACAACCGTGCATTCTAATACTTTAGTCACATGGAGAGTGGTTGAAGATAAACAACCTAAGAATGTTGATCTTTTGATGCATCATATTGATTAGATGTTGAGGAAGGTTGCACCAAATCCCAACATGGTGTTAACCATGAGAAGAATGTTTGAAGAGTAGCATAATTATATGGCTAACTACATTGTGAGTCATATATCCGATGTGATTAAATGATAGTCATCAATATTGTGAATGACGCTCTCTCGAGGCTAGGATCATTCAACGGACATGTTTTTAGTCTTTCTCCATTTGTTGATGCCAACAATGTTGGTTTGAATAGTCAACCTCCTACAAGAATTATGCAAAAGCTTGAATCTTCTTATCAATGTCAGAATAATGAGTTAATAGTGCTAATGTTGGTTAAACTAACCAAATTGGTAATAATAATTTGGCAAATCAAACTGATTGACAGGCCGACCAACTACCAAATGTTGGAAATGTAAGGCCTGTGGCTCCATTGGTACAATCCAATGTGAATATTCCTGTTAGGCCTTACATGCCAATTAAAGTAAATAATCCAGCAAGACCAGCATCTATATAATTTTCTGATGGTTTACCTCTTGATATAATTAATTTGCAACGAAGGCTCAATACAAGGTCCTTTTTGGACAATGATATTACTCAAAATTATGAAGAAGATTCATTCAAGCAACTACTTCATGAGTTGGAAAGGAAGTATCAAGAATGGCCGCTTTCCAAAAAGGAAATTGTTCAAAAGCAAATTGAGCATTTTATTCAAGCAAGTGATACTATCTTATATGAGCCCCAAATTACATCTCATAAAGGTCGTCCTTCTAGTTCAAAAACTAAAGGAGAAGCAACTTCTACAAAACGTGATCCTTTGGCATTTGAGATTATTGAAAAGGGGAAGAGATGTGGTACTTGTAAAGATTACGGTCATAAAAGTCGGACATGTAAATCGAAAGGCGAAGATCTCAGATCAAACACACATTCGAGAACCATTGGAATTCATGGTGATGAAATATAGGCACAGTGAATTTTCTTGAGGGGAGCCAAGCAGCTAAATAGATAATATTTTTTGTTAAGTTGCTTATGCAACTTGTTACTTTTCTTTATTTTTTTTATGGAATTTTTTTTTTGATAACCCAAGGAACCCCCGCACGGCCGATAGCCAGGAAGTAAACCCTGGGGGTGACACGTGCTAGCCACCACACACGTGCCACTGGTTAAGTCACCCTGCAGCGCTCGAGATTCGAACACTCAATCTTTTGCGAGAGGAAGAGTGCGCGTTCCAGCAGCGCCACCCAGGCGGGTGGTTTTTTTTTATGGAAATTTTGATGTATTTAGAATTGATATTTTGGTGTGAGATTTTGCTCCTCTTTTTGTGCTTTTTCCAATGACTAGCAAAAAGCTTTTAACTTATCTTTGCATTTGAATGTTTTGTAAGAAAAAAGTTATGACTTTGGGTTTTCATATCTAGGTCGATTACATTGAAAACCTCATTGTTAACTATGACAATGAGAACGACAAAAAACACCATTCTTTAGATTTTGGCTACAAGCATCTAGATAAAGGAGAAAATCAAGACTAGTATCTAGATAAAGGAGAAAATCAAGAAATATAAGAGACAAAAGCTCTCAAGAACATGCAATATATAGATGACAAATTGAATCAGTTTGTTGGAGCCTTCCCATATATATTAGATATGTTTTCCAACGACCATGAATTCGGCTGTTAATAGCTATAAAAAGAGCATGGGTTTTCTCTATCAATAATGGGGAACTGCGTTAGAGAAAATAACCAAAAAAAAACCCCAAAAGAAACATGATTTTCAATTCAAATATGAACTAGGCAATCAATTGCAAATACATTTGATGGTAACAAGCTACAAAACTCCCTTCAAGTTTACAAAGCAAACTGTGAGACCAAAGAGATTTGTAGGAAAAAGAAGAATAAGAAGGAATGGAACGTGTAGAAAGCACGTAAGAGAGAATGGAGAGAGAGGAGTGGGAGGCGTGAAAAGAAAGAAAAAGGAAAGTGGAACCCATATGAAAAAAAAAAGAGAAACAAAATAAATAGAGTTGACCAAATAATAAAAAAGGATTATGTAAAATTATACCAAAAGTAGTGGGCCCCACAAAGGATAGGATGGTCAAAACAACAAAAAAGGGAGTGTCTTAGTCATAGGAGGAGTGGAAAAAGCGCAATCCAAATAAAAACATTGAAATAAATGTGGCAAAATGATGCTCTACAAGCACCACCTGCCTAGGTGGCGCTGCTGGAGCGCACACTCTTCCTCTCGCAAAAGGTTGAGTGTTCGAATCCCGGGCGCTGTGGGATGACTTAACCGGTGGCACGTATGTGGTGGCTAGCACGTGTCGCCCCCAGGGTTTACTTCTCGGCTGTCAGCCGTGCGGGGGTTCCCTGGGTTATCAAAAAAAATGATGCTCTACAAGCCTTACGTTTGCCAAATTAAAAGAATAACAATAATGGCTAGGGCTAAAGACACTCAAGTTTACTTATTTGTATTAATAAATTTGATGAAATCTTCAACTTACTTTTGAAAGATGACCTAATTCAATTAACTAAATGCCATGTAATTCCAAATAAAGAAGAGTCAGTAAACAAAAAATATTGCAAGCAGCATCGTTCATGGAGCCATAACGCAACTAATTGTATTGTTTTCATGAAAATAGTTGAAAAAGTAATTTGACATGGAAAAATCAAAATTGCCAATGACAAGAGAGCATATGATAACTCTTGATTATCTAATTTAAAAGAATTGAATAATCGATAAATCATTCAATTCAATTATTTTAAAAGGGGTATATATTGACATAAAAAAAATAACAAACTTTTGATTATTATCAACAAGTATGAGACTTAGTTGATGAAAGCAGAATTTCGTCAACAACAAACAAAACAATCGACAACTTGAAGGGAACAACTACTTGTCAAGGAAGTCATCAAACGAGAGCCTTCATCAAGGCTTAAGGTTAATCGACAAAGTCATCGACAACGAGCAATCAGCATAAAAGATAACTGACCTAGTGGTTATGTCCATTGCCACTAATTTAGGATTTTTTCACAACTTTTGTGAAAAAGTGTTGCTAAATAATATGAGACTGTGTAATTTCTTGTAACTATTGGTATGGTTAAGAAGTTAAATCCTTATTCAAATTCAAGAACCATTCTATGTGGAACCGGCCTTTCGTCAACCAGTTGCTTCTGCGCTCATGGCTTAAACTTCTCTCCATTTAGGAGCTCCCCTCCCTATCCCAATGGTAATAGTTCTCCCCTCAAAACCTAATCCGGCCTTCCCCAGCTTTAATCCTTCTTCGTTTCCTTTCCCCGTGAGAAATCCCAATCTTCCCTTCCTCCCATAAATCCAGCAAGTCTAAATATCCATCTTCATCATGCCCTAATCCAAACCCCCCCATCGAGTCATCATTTTCCTTAGTGGCGTGGAATCCTCAAGCACATGCCATCTGTTTCTTCGTGAATGGAAATCTTCCCCCTCCGTGGCATAGGGTCGGGGTTCCTTTCGGTGGGTCGGGAAGAGCTGTTTCTCTATCGATTTAAACCCCAGCTTCGCTAACCTTCACCCTTCACGCTGAGTAATAACCATTGCGACCCTAAAAGTTAAGTCATCCCAAACTTCCTCATCCATCCCTCCCATGCCCTGCTCAGCTTCTAATATCAAGTTTTGTACCAAAAGTAGATTAAGCTTTTAAACTACAGTGTAGTCTTAGGGCAAGAAGGAGCAGAAGCCGTAAACTATAACTGTTCAATCATCTTTCCAGTTAAGTTGTCTTATTAAGGACAACTTTACAGCTATTTATTTCAGTCGCTACTATCTATAGAAGTACATCATTGTCGATCTCAGAGAAATGGGGATCAATTTGGAGTTCATGGCAAGTACCATAATCAGAATAGCATAGTGTAGTGAGTTTCACATCAGAACCTACTATGCCAAAGGAAGATGATAATGCAGCCCGGGTGGCAGCCCTGTGTAAAGAATTGGGAAATCTATGGTCAGAAGATGACCTCATGTGGTTAAATGGCGAAATCCCTGCAAAAAAATAACAAGAATGTGCATTAACTTTATATGGGAAACTGTACTCAAAACCAAATGTGAATGTTCAAGCATTCATTAACACAATGAAGAAGTCGTGGAAAACGGACCAGTTAGAATGCGAGCTCATCGAGCCGAGGCTCTTCTCCTTTTCCTTCACTTCGATAGAGGAAAAAAACAGGGTACTGACTTAGGTCCAGGGTCCTTCTCGAGTAACTTACTAGTTCTTCAATAAGGTGATCCGGATACTCCTGACCATTACTACGAGTTCACACACTATGCATTTTGGGTTCAGTTGGCAGGTATTCCCCGTGGGAGGTTATCAAAAGATACAGTTAAGGAAATAGCAAGGAAGATTGGTGAAGTGGTAGAAGTGAAATCCGACTCAAGAGGAGGAGGCCTTAGTAGAAGCTGTAAAGTAAGAGTTCTTGTGAACCTTTCTAACCCCTTAAAGACAGGAACTATTGTAGACCTGGAGCATAAGAAGATCTAGGTGGACTTTAGATACGAAAGACTCCCGCATTTTTGTTACTCATGCGGGAGGATAAGGCATTATGCAACCTACTGCAAGGAAGTTCCCTTTGCGGAGTCGGGCCCCATTGTAAACGTAAGGAACAAATTTGGGCAATGGCTGAAAGCGGAAGTTCGAGAACCCAGCCCCTTTTGGAAGATCTTTTACGGTACGTATAGTCCCTTTACAGAGAAAAATGAGGTCATCCCGGAAACACAAAGGAAACTTATTCCTAGAGAACCAGAGTTGTCTACATCTAAGGGTAAGACAATTATTGGGCTGATTGAAGACTCTCCTCATGAGAGATTAACAGAAGGAACAAAACCAGATTGCTTGAATGGGAAAGGTCAACTAGGTTCCACAATCCAAAACACCCAACTAACTCAGTCAGGGTCTGCATTGAAAGATGGACAATCGAAGAAACCAAGGAGGGAGAAGATCAGCATGAAAGCTTTTAAGAAAGTTGCCGCAACGAGGAAATAGAAAAAAATCGATCCTCTAGGGGTATGCGAGATTCTCTATCCCTCCATTAATGAAGGAACTCTCCTCGACACTCTGATCAAGTTGGTTGATGGAAGAAATGATTGGGCTCTAGTGGCTAGCCCTAATAAGCCACCAGGGATTATATGAAACTTTTAAGCTAGAACTATCAGGGGCTAGGCAATCTCTTGACAGTCTAGCATCTCATAGCCTTAGTGGCTCAAGAAAGGCCTGACTTAGTCTTCCTAATGGAAACTAAAAACAAGAGACCGGTCGTCGACAGAGTGAAAAGAAGAACCAACTTCCAAAACATAGAGATAATAGACCCCGAAGGTATCGAGGGGTTTGGCTGTAATGTGGAACGAAGGGATGACGGTGGTGGTGGAAGATTCCTCTAGAGAATTTATAGACATTTTGTGTAGAGATCAAGATAGTGGGACTCTCGTGCGCATCACTTTCCTATATGCTCCCACAAATTTCCAGGAAAGACTCAGGCTATGGCAACATCTACAGGTAATAAAGGAAGCTAATCACCTCCCTTGGATATGTGCTAGAGATTTTAACGAAATATTGTACCATTGGGAAAAATCAGGTGGTAATGGGGCGGAGCACTATAGACTAGTTGCATTCCAAAACTGTTTAAATAGATGCTCACTAATGGATATCGAAAGTAAGGGATGCACATTCACCTAGTCCAACAATAGGGAAGGAAATGCACTTGTGCGAGAAAGATTAGATAGAGTACTTTGCAACATAAATTGGAGAGTGAGGTTCCCAAATGTAGAAGCATTTGCTTTACCTGCTATAGGTTCCGATCATAGTCCTATTTTGCTGTCCCTCCAACCAAACAGGACCAAAAGGAAAAAAGTTTTTAAGTTTGAGGCGTATTGGCTGGCCGATGCGGAGTGCAAGGAGTTGGTGAAGGAAGCTTGGGGTGTATCGGAAGTCATTCCATTTTCGTTTGCTGGAAAATTGAAAAAGACCTCAAATGCTCTAAAGTTGTGGAGTAAAAAGAAATTTTCCAATGCCCACAACAAGATCGAGTTCTTAAAAAGAAGACTCACGACCCTTACAAATGCAGATAATGGTGGTTCTGACAAAAAAGAAATGCAGCAAATCAAAGTGCAAATCCAGAATTTGTGGAAACAAGAAGAGCAATATTGGGGCATGAGATCAAGAATTAATTGGATTAAGTGGGGAGACAAAAACACAAAATATTTCCACACCGCCACGGTCCAAAGAGGACAAAGGAATAAAATTTCAATGTTGAAAATTGAAGACACATGGTGTAGAGATCCCAACATAAACCAGCACATCGCCAATTATTATGAATCCTTGTTCGAAACAGTGGGTACCAAGAACTTCAGCCCAATTCTAGACCAATGCTCTTTTCCAAGCCAACATGAGATGAATGAGGCATTGATGGCAGCGGTTACCATAGAAGAGGTTAAACAAGCAATGTTTTCAGCTAGGAGCAACAAAAGCCCCAGGACCAGACGGGATGAATGGCCAATTTTACCATCACCATAGGGAGGAACTACAATATGATCTACACAGTCTTGTCAGCAATTTCTTCCTATCAGGCCACCTCGATCCAAAACTCAACAAAACACACATTGTGATCATCCCTAAAGTCACCCATCCAGAAAGCATCACACAATTTAGACCCATTAGCCTGTGCAATTTCAGTTACAAGATAATCTCAAAGGTGATGGCGAATCGCCTCAAACCCTGGCTTCCAAATCTAATTACCATGGAACAAAGTGCCTTTGTGAGTGAGAGGTTGATTCAAGATAATATAAGCATAGTCCAGGAGGTCCTACATCAACTAAGAATTCAGGAAAGGAAAAGGAAGTTTCAGGCGATCCTAAAGTTGGATATGCAAAAGCTTACGATAGAGTGGAGTGGGACTTCCTTTGCGCTAGCATGGTGAAAATGGGCTTCAGCCAGGAGTGGGTGTCATTAGTGAAGCAATGTATATCCTCAGTCACATTCAGCATTAAAATGAACGGTGAGCCTTTAAAGTACTTCCAACCATCACGGGATATTAGATAAGGAGATCTACTCTCACCTTATTTGTTTATAATCATGGCAAATATGCTCTTGTCTCTACTAAGAAAGGCTATTGAGGATAGGAGTCTGAAAGGCATCAAACTCAAAAGGAACTACCACGTTGTCACACTTACTTTTTGCTGATGACGCTATTTTCTTCCTGGATGGGACAATAAGGGAATGCCAAAATCTAGCAAACATCTTAAACCAATACTACTTCGCTTCAGGACAAGCAATAAATCTAAACAAATCCGGAATCTTTTATAGTGCGAGCTGCCCTCAAATCCTCAAAAGAAATTTGGAGGATGAACTAAGAGTTCCAATTATGGAGAAAACCGGGAAATATCTCAGTATCCCATTAGATTGGGGACAAACAAAAAAACAGATGTTCGCGGGGATATTGGCAAGGGTAAATATGAAGTTGGAGGCTGGAAGGAAAAGCTGCTCTCAAAGGCGGGTGAGGAGATTCTAATCAAAATAGTGGTACAATCACTTCCCCAATATGCAATGTCTATTTTCAAAATCCCAATCTTCGTGTGCAAAGCGATTGAAGAGAAAATAGCTTCCTTTTGGTGGAAACAGAATTCTTCAAAATCGGGCATCCACTGGAAAAAAATGGGAACTCCTTAAAGAAAGGAAAATAGATGGGGGATTGGGCTTCAAGGACTTAGTTACCTTCAACAAAGCCATGCTAGGAAAGCAAGCATGGAGACTGGCGCAAAATCCTACTGCGTTGTGGTGCCAACTACTAAAAGGCATTTATTTCCCAAACAAAAGTTTTTGGAAAGCAACTAGGGGCTATCGTCCCTCGTGGGGGTGGCAAAGTATATTAATGGAAAGGGATACCATATGCCCTAATGTGAGATGGCATGTTGGCAATGGTGAGAGCATCAACATAAGAGAAGACAAATGGCTAAAAAGGAGAGTCATAGGAGGTCCAGCAAATCGGGAGGACCCACAGAGACTCATAGAACTGATAGATCAAGAGACAAAAACATGGGATGTTAATCAACTAACAAGACTATTTCCGGAGGAGATTGTGTCCGAAATCCAGGCCATAAAGATCAATCCTATCCAGGACACCAATAGACAAATATGGAATGGAGCTACAACAGGAGAATATTCTATAAAACATGGTTATTCTAGACTTCGAGCAATTCCTTCCAAGCAAAATACAGGACTCGTGTCATCCTCTTACCAGTAGCCCTGCTCACTTTGGACAGAGATATGGAAACTACGCATAGAACCAAAAATTCAGTTTTTCATATGGTGTGTGTGTAGTAATGCTTTGCCAACTTCAAAAAATCTATATAAAAGAAGGGCTTTACCTGACCCACTTTGTCCAATTTGCCGAAATCATTCCAAGATGATGGAGCACATCTTCACCCTTTGTGACTGGACCAACAACATATGGTCAGACTCGAGAATCCAGATGGATGTATCACTGATAAATCTAATAAGGATGGACAAATGGATCGACGAAGCACTCACCAAAAGCTCAGTACAATCACGTTGGGAAATGCTTGCAGGAGTCCTCTGGCAAATTTGGAACGCAAGGAACGCCTGGGTATTCAATCAAATTAGTCCAAGCTCCAAAACAATTGTGGAAGAAACTGTTTATCTAAATAGAAACTATCGGCAGCAAAAGTTACCTGAATCGAGGTGTTGGACAGCGAAAGCTAAGACAGAACGCTGGACACCCCTAAAACCTGGAATTCTGAAATTCAACATTGATGGGTCTTGGATCGAAGGTAAAACAGAGGGATCGGTGACTAAGATATG
Source organism: Syzygium syzygioides (assembly GCA_031216285.1). Lineage (NCBI taxonomy): Eukaryota > Viridiplantae > Streptophyta > Magnoliopsida > Myrtales > Myrtaceae > Syzygium > Syzygium syzygioides. Next base: position 1,569,561 of record CM062244.1, read on the forward strand.
CAGAGATTATAGGGGAGTGATTATTGTGGGGTTCGCCAAATCTGTGTCTGTTTCCTCCCCGCTGAAAACTGAAGCAACGTTGTAAAAGAAGCACTTCTCCGTCTGCGGGCAGAGACAACGAAGAAGAAGGAAATATTAGCAAAGACGATTAGCTTATAGTCAGACAATGAAGCCTCTATATTTCTTGCTTATAATCCAACAGAAAGCCCATGGGCCTTGAGAAGCCTCTTTGTTGAATGTAATGTATTGCTCACCCAATTAAAGGCGGTTTTCCTGGTCCACTGTCCACGAAACAACAATCAAGCAGTAGACTGGATAGCAAAAAATCATCAGAAAGGATTTCTACCATCCAACTAGATGTCTAGACCACCCCTACCTCTATGGGATGTATTTTATATTGACTCTAGTCATATTCTCTCTTGTGATACGTTTCCTAGTATTTGAATGGAAAGTAATACTTCGACCCAAAAAAAACAAAAGAACCATTCTATGTAACCGTCATATATAACCATTGGCAGAGGGTTAAACATATCCCATTTGTACTCTTTATAAGCCCCTTGAATCAATCATACCACTCAGCGTTCTTCTGTAAATTTATTTTTATCTTTACTTTTTTTCATTTTACATGACTTGACACAATTATTTTCAGTCTTCATACATTTAAATTTCTTGTCATTTATTCTTACGTCCAAAACCAACGAAGAACCCTGCAGAACAATTATAGATATGTTCAGATTTAAGATCCGATTAGCGTCCAACAGAAGGTTTCGCATTTATAATTAGCAGAGAGAGAGAGGAATGTCCATCTTCTAGCACTAGAAAAGCATCTTTTTTTAGGTTTGCTAGGTGCTTAATGAAAGAACCGAACATCGATTTGTGTGGCTAAGTCAAGGTGACGTGTACAGATTTTTGTAGCCTAAACATTTAACTGAAATTATAGACAATCCCACGATATGATCTATATAAGTCCTAATCCAACTTTTGTAATGAATGTGCGAAGGATTGGATCTTCGGAAGGAACGGCTCTCTTCCCTTCACTCTCCACAATCTCTCTTCTTCCAGAAAACGAACCAAATCGTTTTGCTTTCCCTGTTAATTCTTTCCTCTGATGTTCAACCTTCCAAGCAAGGAAAGACAAATTTAGTATGAGGAAAGGCAGCATCTTGCATGAGAATCATTAGTACTGTTATATGGTAGTTATTTTTTCGGCTGGCCATCAAGATAATCATTCCAAATCTTGAGCAAGTTACCATAAAACCTGATGCCATCTTCAGGCAATGCTGATTTATTAAGAAACCTGTTAGGACGGTATAAATATTGCATCTTTCTATTTTTCTTTTTTCTTTTTTTTTGTCTCCGCGTGCTTACCTTCTTAGGTACATAAGGGTCACAACTTTCTTTGTGTCTCTGATTTGTAAGTTTGTACACAAAGAAGTGTAAATGCAAACACTATCCCCTTGTTCTACACTACTCATATTTGTCAGCCTATGTGGCTTCATATTGAGGCTAAGTGGTAACATTTGAGAAGCTAAAAAAGGATGGGTGGTTTTGATGATTAAAAGCCTGTCATGGCCATATTTGGCCTGCAGTTTACTTCCGCAGCTCTTACTTTGCTCGCTAGAGCTGCTTTGTTACAAGGGGTGATCCCCAGAATCTTTATTGTGTAATGACAAGCCACAGCCACACATTTCATTTCACCTGTTGCCTTCTTGTGGAGGTATTGAACTGTTCTGTTGGACTCTCTCTCTCTCTCTCTCTCTCTCTCTCTCTCTCTCTCTCTCTCTCTCTCTCTCAAATTTCAGTTTTTGCAGGAAGTCTCACAGGATTTCGCTGGGATGGAAGAGCTTCTCTTTGATATTCTCGGCATCTCTCATTGGGTAAGTTTCCCTTACAAGTTAAATCACTTAGGTGATGTCAAATAATATGTTTGTGCTTTTCACCTCGAAAATTATGTTAAGGGTGAGCGGTTTCAGATTCCTTACAAATTCCATCTAGAACCTGAAACGTACCCGTTAAAATAGGTTTATGATTTTTTAGAACCTAAAATATACCCTGCATACCCTAGAACCCAAAACATACCCTATCATAGGTTTCAGTGTCTACCCAAGTTCCACCTGTACTATTAATTGAATGATTATAATGAATCATCACATCTAATGACCATCACTTACTGCAACAATCTACTGACCACAATTTTTATTTAGACACAAGAAAAATATGAAAATTTGATAAAGTAAAAGTCTCGGTGATAAAATGGAAGCTCAACTAAAGACATAGAACAGGAAAAACACAAAAACTTGTTACTGGTTCTAGGTTCTAGGTAACAAGTTTCACTTACATAGAACTTAGAACCTATACATCGAAACAAATTCACCAATTTTTTTAACCTGAAACCTACCTTACATATATTGGAACAAGTGAAACCGGACAGGTTCCCATTGGTTCGATTCTCCAGTTCCAGATTCTATCATGAAATTATGCTTACCCTTAGATCATATGATTCATGAGAAGGGACATTTACTATGATAGTATGTACTTAGCCTCATCATCGATCGCTAGTGCAACACAATCTTATCCCTATGACGACATTTATGATGTGTCTGCTGTTGGGTAAGTACACACAACATTGTTCCAATTATTCTTGAGGAATTCAAATAAGCAAACTATTGGAAATAATTGCGCTCCACAGTCCCCATAATTGAAGTCAAAACTAATTAAACGCCAATGACCTGAATTGAGCTAATGAAGAACAAACAAACGTTTTCTTGAGCTCGAAGAAATCGAATCAATGACCAATATTTAAAGAATGATCACTTGCCTCAAAGAAGTACTTTAAATCATTTTAGTAGGGGCCCCTTGTATCTACCATAATAGTTGTACTCTCTATTGTTCCTGAAGGCGCAGCAACCCACCGTGTATACAACAATGAGGAAAAGGAGGAATATGATGTTAACCACGGCCACTTTCTTCCAGTTGCTCTTGACATTGTGCAGCAGCCCGGCCTTGCACGATTGGCAATTGTAGCACAGAACCTTGGGGTCCTTGTCCCATGCATTGCAATCGGGGTTGGAGTAGACAGCGCCAGCAGTCTTGTTCCACACTGTCGGGCTCACGTAGGTGAAATTGCAGTCATTCGACGGCTTGCAGCAACCAGACTGCACATCAAGAAACAAAAATCATTGGAATGTCATATTCTGATAGATAAAAACAAGTACAGCTAAATGGCAAAACCGAAACACAATCATGAGTGTGCAAGCTCAGACTCTAAAAGTAAGATGCAATCAATCAGAATGACGCTACAAGTTTGCAAACCTGGTGCTCAAATTTTCAGTGGATATTTTCGTTTAGAAGATTTGTGGCAGATATGTAGCTATATTGCAATTTACAAATCGAACCACCATATCATAAATCAGAACTACACAATGAATTTGTACGTAGTGTTGCAAAGGAAGTATCTGTAAACCTGTCATGGCATGGTGCATGCATAATGACCACGCATTAAAATGCTTAATAGCCATCGCAAAAAACGACTACCTGACAATCCTATAGAAAAAAGGCGGTGGCAGTTCTGAAGATGTATCATTGAAGTTCACAAAGAAATGCCCAGAGGAATTTAAAAAGTGCTAAATGTCAAAATTTCATGGTCAGAGCACTTCCATCTTTCTGTGGAAAGAGATCTTTGAGGACCAGAAAAAAGAATGCACAAAGAACCACCTACAGAAAAATTTGATGAAAATTCATCATCTGAAAAAGGGAAAAAGAATGAGGAATTAAGTCCAAAAAGGTCTAAGCTTTTAATCACTATTCAAACAAGGATAATCAGAATCAATAATTCACTGGGTTCAAGTCCACGAGGTCGGATCTCCATCACAACCGCCCACAAGAAGAAACCGCAGCAAAATAACACATTTAATTTTCACATCTTCACGAGAGAACACAAAAAGTCAGAACGAATAACAAAGATCCAAAAACAAAGATGGACAGATCTGAACTCACCTGAAGAGCAGACAAGTGCTCGGTGTAAAACTTCTCGACAGTATCGTTCAGGTACTGGTCCTGAAAGCTCGAGCAAACCTGGTGGTCGCTCAAGCAGCTCTTGATCTTGTTCCAATTCTTGGTTCTGTTCAAACGCTTCTGCAACCAGTGCGAGTAATCCCCGAGCCGATACTCCTTGTACCCTCGCTCACTGAGAGCCTCACCAGCCCCCTTGTTCGTCACGACAAAGGCAAAGATGGTGAAGCAGAACATGATGATAATGAGTAAGAACATGACAAGGAGGTAGAGCCAGAGGAGCCAGGACACGCGGCAGCAAGCGCCGCCCACAAGGTTGTTGCTTAGACGGACCATGACGAGGTGGTCGAAAAAGGCACGATCTTTGAGGTGGGTTTTCTCGAGAGCGACTAAGTGAATTGTGCGGATTGGAGTTGGTGTCACGACCAGTTGATTGAAATTTCTTCCCAAGTCAGCCTTTCTCACCACACTCACAAGGATCTTAGAGGATCTTAGAGAGAGAAACTCGTAAAGAGAAGCTCTGAATTTCTATTGCTGGTGAGATGATACAACTGAAGGGGAGGGGGCCCGATATATACAAGTACTCTTTCGATTACAACTGTAGATCTCCCATTAATCTAACGGTGTAGATTCCATTTCTCAATCTATATCCACATTAATTATATGAACATGCTAGGGTAGTATAAATTTCCTATATTGCCCCTAAGAATATTCTAGAGTACTCGAGAAACCCTAGGGCTTTAGAAGCTTCAAGGCCCCCCCGGTCTTCTTAGATCATCCTCGATTCATCATGCATTGAAAACCTCTGGACTTTGACATTTTCCCCCACCTAATCTAGCTACATTGATCAGCTTCGCCCAATCCTTTTGTGTTGTGCTCACATAATGCCGGAGGTAAAACTCCAAAAGTGTACTCACCATCTCCATCTGGTCATTAGTCTAGGGAGGTAGACTCGTGGAGAAGTTGAGATCCGACCTAACGAAGAGCTCAGTCCAAATCTCGCAATGAAACAAGGATCGCAATCGCTCATGATCATCCGTGGTACTCCCCAATACTTGACAACATGCTTCATAATAGTCTAACCGGCTCCTCAACTGGACAATCCTTCATAGCTGGCACAAATGCCGTGCACTTTGAGAACCAATCCACTACGACCATGAGAGTTCAACACCCTTCAAACTTGGGCAAGTTTACAATGAAGTCCATAGGGACACTTTCCCGTGAACACTCCGGGACAAGAAGTGGCTCAAGAAGCCCTATTGACAGTCATAGCTTGAGCTTGTCTTGTTGGCACGCAAGACAAGTATTCTCAAAAGCCTCAACATTGTCGCATAGGTGGGACCAATAGTAGCAATGCTCCACAAGTGCTACCATGCAGTGGATCCCCGGATGACCCACCCATTTGGAATCATTGCATCCACATAAAACTTCATTTCATAGCTTCTCATAAAGAGGCACGTACAGTATTTACCCCTTGGTAAAGTTGGTCGCCCTCACACCGGAATTGTCAAATCTTGCCCTCTCGTGCGTATTCAAAAAGCCTTAGCAATGGGATCGTGTTGTAGCCCTTTTTTGATTTGCTCGGTCTATGGACACTCGAACCAACTTATGGTTGCCAATTCCATCTTCTGACTAAGCGCATCTGCCATAGAATTGGCCTTCCCAGGCTTATACTCCAGCACTATTGAATTCTGTAAAGAAGTCTTGCCAACGAGCTTGCTTGGGGCTCAGCTTCTTTGGTATCTAGAAGAACCGTGAGCCCAAGAGGTAGTTTTGCCACGTATGAAGGAAATGCATCACAGCCATCATCTCTTTCTCTTGCACCATGTATCACTGTTCGGTCTCATTCAACTTCCTTAATTCAAATGCCACCGACGTTCTTCCCAAATGAGTACACCACCAATAGCATAATATGAGGCATCTGTCTCTACCTCATATGATTTTGAGTGATAGGGTAGCATGAGCATTGGTTCCTCAATCATCGTTTTCTTTAGCCGATCAAACACCTCTTGACATCAACTTGTCCACTCCAACACTTCACCTTTCTTAGCATGTCTGTGAGTCGCACGATGATACTTGAGTAGTTTAATAGTTGAAGAGGCCAGGAAAGATCGCAGCTCCGTTACCTTGGTTGGTGGTTCCCACTCCATAATGGCCCAGATCTTTACCGAATCCATGTGCACACATCCACCTCCATTGATATGACACAAGAATGGCACTTCGCACTATGCGAACACGCACTTCTTACGCTTACATACAGATTATTCTTGTTGAATTTTATGTCTCGAGTTTGAATTGTTTACGGAACGTGACTCGCTTGGATAAATTTCATAATTTATCATGAAGATATATATTTTTTTTTTCTTTTGGAGAAAATATTCAAAATTGCCTATAAAAGAAATCCTTCTGATGGCACGTAAAGTGAAGGACGTCTTCAACAGATAAGGAAAACTGGTGGGCCCTGGTCAAAGTTATTCTTTGTTGACTCTTGGATAATAAAATAAAAGAGAAAGAAGGGGCACACATATAAAAGGCATGGTATCTTCTGCAAGGGTTTTGTAGCCGCACTCGTACAGAGCCGCACTAGCCGCGAACGTCCAGGAAGCCCTCAGAGAAGAAACGCCGCTCGAGAACAAAAGAAAAGGACATACGGTCGTTCTTGGTTTCGATCGTACGAGAGCGTTTCGCTTTGGGCTTCAATGCGCGGTGATTTATGCAGTGAGTTTATTTGTCCAATTAAATTATTTATTTCTAAACACTTTGGGTTTGGGCTTAAATTTAGGTGTGGGAAACACTCGAGCGTTTGAGCGATTTGTAACTCTGATTCTCCGATTATAGTGGATTATTTGTTGCTGGCTCTCTCCGTGGATGTAGGTACCGATATTCGGACCAAACCACGTAAATCCCTGGTATCCTTTATCGTTCCTTGTTTATTTCTCTGGTATTTTCGCATTAACTTAATTTGCAAGATCCTATCGTTTCTGCGTTATATTTCCAATAATTGATATCAGAGCTTGAGGGTTGGATTTTTTGTATTGTGATTTAGGACTTTTGCTTGTCTAATTATTATCTGGAAATTCTGCTATTGCAATTATGTCCGGAGCGAAAGTTGAGATTGAGAAATTTAATGGGAGGAACAACTTTGGGTTATGGAGCGTCAAGATGCGTGCTCTATTGATAACCCAAGGTTTAGCTAAGGCATTAGATGGCGAAGATGAGTTGCTCATTATAATGAAAGCGGCTGATAAAGCAGAGCTTATAGAGAGAGCAAAGAGTATAATTCTGCTGAATTTATCGGATGAAGTGTTAATAGAGGTGGTTGAGGAGAAAGATGCCGCATCATTGTGGGCAAAATTACAGGCACTCTATGTAACGAAGGGTTTGAACAATCGCTTGTACATGTTGAAGAGGATGTTTCAATTTCGATATACTGAAGGTACGTTGATCAGATCCCACCTAGATGAATTTAATAAACTCATGATAGATTTGAAAAACGTCGGTAAGATACTTGATGATGAGAAACAGGGCATGATGTTATTGGCTTCTTTATCTGAATCATGGGAGCACTTTACTGATTCACTACTCCAAGGGCATACTACGATTACCTCGGAAGAGGTAAAGTCAGCATTGTTCTCTAAAGAGTGGCAGAGGAAGTTGCGAGATGACAGTCTAGCACAGGATGTAGCACGAGGACTAGTGACTCAAGGTAGATAACAACATCGAGGGTCCAGTAGCAGCAGAGGTAAAAGCAGGTCAAAGTCATGTAATAGAAAGTCTAAAGGACGCGTGAAGTGCTTTGAATATCACGAGGAGGGGCACATCAGGAGAGATTGTCCGAAGCGAAAAAATAGAGGTGACAAGCAGAATGCCACAAACAGTGTGGCAAACGTTGTTGAGGAGAGCACTAGTGATGCAGAGGCCATCTTGTGTGTGACTACTGGTTCGTTAGGAGACAAATGGGTGCTAGATTCGAGGTGTTCTTATCATATGACGCCTCATAGGAACTAGTTTACTACTAACCAAACTGTAGATGGTGGTACTGATGGGGAATAATGCAACCTGCAATGTTGTGGGGATAGGGACAATTTGGATTCGGATGCACGATGGAGTGGTGCGCACACTGACAGACGTGAGGCATGTACCAGAGCTTAAGAAGAACCTTATTTCTTTGGGGACACTGGATAATATCGGGTGTAAGTACACCCTCAAGGTGGAGTGCTGAAGGTCTCTTGAGGTGCCATGACAGTGATGAAGGGGAAGAAAGTGAGTTCTCTCTATCATCTACTAGGAGATACTGTAACTGGAGCTGCTGCAGTTTCATCAGGTGAGTCAGATTCTGACATGACTCAGTTATGGCATATGCGTTTGGGACACATGAGTGAGGCAGGTATGACGATGCTGAGTGATAGGAGGTTGTTGAAAGGTCAGAAGACAGGGAAACTGGACTTATGTGAGCACTGCATCTTTGGGAAGCAGCGTCGGATTAAGTTTACAACAGTTGTTCATTCGACCAAGCGACCGGTTGAGTACATTCATTTAGACGTCTAGGGCTCATCTCCGGTTCCTTCAAAAGGAGGTGCCCGATGTATGTTGACATTTATCGACGACTACTCTAGAAAGTTATGGGTTTACTTTCTGAAGCACAAATCTGATGTGTTTGATCGGTTCAAGAAGTTTAAGGCATTGATTGAGAAGCAGTCAGATAAATTGATCAAGTGCCTGAGAACCGATAACGGCGTGGAGTTTTGTGGTAAAGATTTTACTGAGTTCTGCGAGAAATAAGGGATTATGAAACACCGCACAGTGCCCGGGACACCACAGCAGAATGGCGTTGCAGAACGGAAGAACAGAACTTTATTAGAGTGAGCTCGGTGCATGCTTTCGCATGCAGGTTTAGGTAAGGAATTTTGGACTGAAGCTATAAACATAGCATGTTACCTAATAAATCGATCTCCATCATCTGCTATAGAGTGGAAGGCTCCTAAGGAAGTATGGTCGGGGAAACCTGTTGATTATTCCGGATTACGAGTATTCGGATATCCTGCATATGCTCATGCGAGTGATGGTAAGCTTGAACCGAAGGCGAAGAAGTGCATATTTCTGGGTTATGCACATGGGGTGAAAAGCTACCGGCTGTGGTGCACTAATCCCAGATCACCCGATTTCTAATCAGCAGAGACGTGATCTTCGACGAGACTACAATGCTACAAAGGAGGGGTCTTGAGACACAACCAGCAAAGCAAACAAATCATGGTGTCAGTAGTGAGGTGGAGATTCAGGTGGAGACTCCAGAGACCTCGAAGGTAACAGAAGTTGAGATTGCAGATGAGGCCGCAGTTCCTGAAGTCGGTGATAATGAACAATTAGCAGAGCCGCAGCACACTATAGCCGCGGGTAGACAGAAAAGGCAAATTAAACCACCGATACGTTATACAAATATTGCTTACGCATTGACTGTAGGTGACGAGGTGGAGACAGATGAGCCTTCATCTTACTCTGAGTCGATGGCTAGTTCTGAGTCATCACAGTGGCTAGGGGTTATAAGTGAAGAGATGGAATCACTTCATCGGAATCAGACATGGGAGTTAGTCAAAGTACCTAAGAGCCAAAAGATTGTCGGTAATAAGTGGGTCTTTAAATGGAAGGAGGGCATTCCCGGTGTTGAGGGAACGAGATATAAGGCGAGACTTGTGGCGAAGGGGTATACACAGCGGGAGGGCATTGACTACAACGAGATGTTCTCTCCTGTGGTAAGACATACTTCTATTCGCGTTTTACTTGCCTTAGTTGTTGCACAGGATCTCGAGCTGGAGCAACTAGATGTGAAAACAGCATTTCTTCATGGTGAGTTGGAGGAGCGGATTTACATGAGGCAGCCAAAGGGATTTGCTATTCCAGGTAAGGAAGATCATGTTTGTTTATTGAAGAAATCTTTATATGGGCTAAAACAGTCTCCTAGGCAGTGGTATAAGTGTTTCGATTCTTTTATGGCTAGTCATAACTATTCTAAAAGTCAGATGGATAGCTGTGTTTACTATAGGAGATTGGAGGATGGGTCTTTGATATATCCGTTACTATATATTGATAATATGTTGATAGCAGCTAAGAGCATGTCTGATATTGTTGTGCTGAAGAGGCAAATGAGTGCCGAATTTGAGATGAAAGATTTGGGTGCTACAAAGAAAATATTGGGTATGAAGATTTTGCGTGACAAAACTGCAGGAATTTTACATCTTTCTCAAAAGAAATATATTGAGAAGATTGTTGCACGATTTAATATACAGTCAGCGAAATCTGTAAGTACACCTTTGGCGATGCACTTTAAACTTTCAGATAAGTTATCACCGCAGACTGAGGAGGAGGAGGAGCATATGTCCCGTGTTCCTTATTCTAATGCAGTGGGTAGTATTATGTATGCTATGGTATGCACTAGGCCTGATATTTCACAAGCAGTAAGCGTAGTTAGTCATTATATGAAGCGACCTGGTAAAGCTCATTGGGAAGCTGTGAAGTGGATCCTCAGATATTTAAAGGGGACAACAGACGTTGGAATTGTGTACCGAAGGGACAATAATGGTAGTGAGACCACTAGTTATGTGGATTCGGATCACGCAAGTGATTTGGATGAACGCAGGTCTTTAGCAGGGTATGTATTTACGCTAGCAGGTGGTGCAGTTAGTTGGAAGGCATCCTTACAGGATCACATTGCCTTGTCTTCGACTGAGGCAGAATACATGGCACTGACCTTTATAGCGAAAGAGGCGGTATGGCTAAAAGTTTACTCTCAGACTTTGGGTTGGATCAGAAAAGTATTGATATACATTGTGATAACCAAGGTACGATATATTTGGCATACAATCCGGTTTATCAAGAGCGAACGAAGCATATCGACATCAGGTACCACTTCATCCGAGATATCTTAGCGAAGGGTGTGGTTGTTGTTAACAAGATTACGACAACAGAGAATCCAGTGGACATGATGACTAAGCCTTTTCCTTTGACGAAGCTCAAGCTCTGCTTGAGCACAATTGGTGTCTGTGGAGAGTGAACGCCCGCCGGGGCGTTGGGAGAGCAGCATGGTTGGTAAGCACTATAACTTGGCTACAAACATCGAGCCAAGGTGGAAAATTGTTGAATTTTATGTCTCGAGTTTAAATTGTTTACGGAACGTGACTCGCTTGGATAAATTTCATAATTTATCATGAAGATATATATTTTTTCTTTTGGAGAAAATATTCAAAATTGCCTATAAAAGAAATCCTTCTGATGGCATGTAAAGTGAAGGACGTCTTCAACAAATAAGGAAAACTGGTGGGCCCTGGTCAAAATTATTCTTTATTGACTCTTGGAATTAAATAATAAAATAAAAGAGAAAGAAGGGGCACACATATAAAAGGCATGGTATCTTCTGCAAGGGTTTTGTAGCCGCACTCATACAGAGCCGCACTAGCCGCGAACGTCCAAGAAGCCCTCAGAGAAGAAGCGCCGCTCGAGAACAAAAGAAAAGGACGTACGGTCATTCTTGGTTTCGATCGTACGAGAGCGTTTCGCTTTGGGTTTCAACACGTGGTGATTTGTGCAATGAGTTTATTTGTCCAATTAAATTGTTTATTCGTAAACACTTTGGGTTTGGGCTTAAATTTAGGTGTGGGAAACACTCGAGCGTTTAAGCGATTTGTAACTCTGATTCTCCGATTATAGTGGATTATTTATTGCTGGCTCTCTCCGTGGATGTAGGTACCGATATTCGAACCGAACCACGTAAATCTCTAGTGTCCTTTATCGTTTCTCATTTATTTCTCTGGTATTTTTGCATTAACTTAATTTACAAAATCCTATCGTTTCAGCGTTATATTTCGAACAATTCTCCCTCAATACTTGGAAGACTTGTCTGAGATGCTCAATGTGCTCCTCAAGCGTCCACTATACATCACAATATCATTCAAATAAACCACAATAAATTGATCAAGGAATGGGTGGAGTACCTTGCTCATTAGTGTGCAGAATGTTGCTGGAGCATTGGTAGGCCAAAAGGCATGACGAGAAAATCATACAAGTTGTACTAGGTCATGCATGCGACCTTTGGCTCATCTCCCTTGGTAATTTGCACTTGATAGTATCCCAATTGCAAATCAAGCTTCATGAACTACCGTGCACTGCCAAGTTGATCGAACAACTCGGTAATGAGCAGGATCGAATACTTGTTTCCTATTGTCAGCTTGTTAAGCGCTCGTAGTCAATACACAAATGAAGTGATTCATCATGTTTCTTCTAAAATAGGATCAGGGTGCTAAATGGAGCCTTTGATGGTCGAATATAGCAAGCATTGAGCAATTTTTGAGTCGTTTCCGCAAGTCCTCCGACTTTGGGGGTGCCATGAGGTATAGTGCCATGATAGGTGGTCGATCATCGAGTACTAGCTTGATATAGTAAACTACCTCCCTCCGAGGCGATAGCACCTTCGATAGTTTAGGAGGCATCACATCCTTGAATGAATTGAGGACTTAGGCTACCTCCATTGGCACATCATTCCCGTTGTCCATGGGGTCCTTAGCCTTCAAAGTTGCTAAGAAGGTCATTTCCCCATCATTTGCTCCTTTGGATACTTACATCGCCGAGAGCATCTTTTGATCTTGTCCAGAGTCCTGATTTACTAGAACCACACATTGACCACATGTGTCAAGTATGCAAATGCAATCGGTAAATAGAACAACAAGAGTATTTGTTCTATCCAGGAAACCGAAGTCGATAACGAAATCATAGTTGTTGAGTGGGATTACCTCGAAAGTCTCATGGCTCCAATATTTTCTGATGTGAAGTTCCACATCCCTAGCCATGCTGTATGTAGGGACCTCCTTGGAATTCATGGTTTTGAGCCACTTGGCTCTCATCTCAACCCAAAGGTTGAGTTTCCTTGCGGCCTCCTCAGAGATGAAGAAGTTGGGTGCACTAGTATTTATGAGTGCACTCATCATGCTATCCGCAATAGTCCCATCCGCGAACATAAGTCCCTCGGGCTTCTTCACCTTGATGGCACTTGTTGAGAAAACCTCATATGATATTTTGAAATTGACAAAACAATGCATGATACCTTATGGTTTGATAAACACAAATATTGTTTATATTTCAAGTTATACTCAAATTTACAATTAAGGAACTCAGACGTACAAAGTCAAAATATTCATGAAGACTGGAAGGACCTACGTAAAAAAGGGTGAACAAGTTTAAAGAAATGGAAAGCTCAGACTTGGAGATATCGAGGTGAACAAGAATAGAGGATTTATATTACTATCATACTCAAGTTGCCAAATAAAGAACAGTACAATATTACAAGGAAACTTGATATAACCGGGAACTACTAATATAAGCAGAGCACTTATATTAGCCGTGCAGCTTATCAAATGATCTAGATAAAAATATCTCATGTTGACTTACAATATCTAAACAATTATAATAGCTAGTTATCTGGCTTGAATTCCTCAATGAAGATGTTGATTCATCATCAATTTTGTGGAAAGATCTAAATTGATTATGTGGAAGATCTTAATTACGCTTAAGATCTTGATTGGTTGTGAATCATTTGAAAGGCAAAATTATTTCCAAAGTTCAAGCTACTCTATTTTTGGCAATTGGAAGATTTGATTGTATGGGCGATCAAATCCCTGGAAACTTAGATTGATTGATTTCAATGGTTAAATTAATCACTCAACAATTGACCAACGAAAAGCTTGAAGATTAATCCTCGCGAAGATTGTCTAATGGGAAAATTGGATGCTGAGGAATATAAAAGAAGATCAACAGACGCTAAAGCAATTAAGTATCTAGAGTGATAAGCAATACTCATCCAATGGACAAAGAAAGCTTTATATCTTTATATTGTTTTTCTAAGCGTACTAAAATTGTAATCTAGTTAAGAAATGTAATAGTGTTATAGTTTGTAGTTAGGTGTATGATAGTGAATCTATCTGCTTGGATATAAGTAGCAACACCTTCGGGAAGAAGTACTTCGAGTATAAGTGGCACATATTACTGTAACTACTCAGTGGAATCAAACCAGTTGGCTATTAATATGAGAGAGGGGATGTAGGTTTACACTAAGCCGTACCACTACAAAGCTCTGCGTTTCTCATTCTCTATCTCTCTTATTACTTCTATATCTGTCTCATATAAGTGCATTGCACTCATTATTATCACTTATTCCGGTGTATATCAACTTACTTTATTATGATATCAAGTTATTATGATGATATCCAAGCCGAAGTTTATAATTTCGCAAAAGTTAGTCTAGTTTCTTAAAATCACGTATTCAACCTTCTCTAGGAGATATTATTAACCACAACAATTGATATCAAAGCCTGGTGCTCATTCATTTTGAAGTATTGTTGACTTCTAGAGCTAATGTTCCACGATGGCTAGCATACTTGGACTAGGTATTGTCAAAGGATGGAGCAACACTAGACCTCCTTACTTTGATGGATAAAAATACAATATCTGAAAGAATAAAATGAAAACCTTTCTCAAATCCACAAATCCCTTAATGTGAGAAGTCGTGCAAAATGGAGTAAATATTATACTGCCCAATAGAATAGCTATCACAATTGTGTCCTCTGAGTCAAGTGACTCAACATAGAAAAGAATTGCACTTCTGGGTACAATCACTCCTCGTGAGTTGGCAAAATGAGAAGCACTAGATGCTAAAGCCTATTCACTGTACTATGCATTATCTCCCGCTGAATATAATTGTGTTTCTTCTTGTGAAATAGTCAAAGAGTTATAGGATAAACATCAGCTGATTTTTGAATTAATCAATAGAGTTAAAGAAACCAAGACGAATATTTTTTGGGAAAATATGAATCATTCAAGATGAAACCAGACGAAAATGTCATTAAGATGTTCACTAGATATACAGAGATCATCGATGGACTCAGGCATCAAGGAAAGACATTCAAAACTGCAAAAACTGTCAATAAGCCTCTACGAGAACTTTTCGAAAAATGGAATCATGTGACAACCTCCATACGGGAAATACAGAGGATTATGCCTCCCACCATTGATGAACCGATTGGAACTCTCATGGCGTTGAAGCAAAACGTGTTCATGAAGAAGAAAATCATAAAGGTAAGAAATCAATTGCCTTGAAAATCAATATCCATGATATAGATGATTCATACTCATATAGTTGACTTTCTTGATCTATATCTTCATCTAGTTCTTCTTCGCCAACAATTTCTTTTTCCTTGTCCTTGTTAGTAGGAGAGATATGCTTAGGTTCCTCAGCATTTATATCATCAATAGGAGCGACGCTAGAGATCATATAGGCAGAGGTTGATGCCGATGTTAAAGCAGTAGTGCTTCCAGCAAGGGCAAGACCTTGTTGCTACAACAGTCCCATAAGTGCAATTTGCAAGTTGTTTCAGGTGGCTGCTTGTCCACCCTCAGCCTGAGGAAACAATTGTGCGAGAAGCTACGGTTGTTGTTTGGTGGTGAGGGCTACTTTTGGTTTAGGTGCAGTAAGGATAGCTTCCTAAATGGATCAAACAAGAGCTTGTTTTAGTGGTAGTTGTACACAGGACTTAGGAGTGAAAGCAGTTGCAGTCGTCCCTGTAATTGCAGTTCATGAACCTTCAATATCCTAGAGTGGTTGAGGTGTCGCCACTACCAATGACTTCAGTCGATTCTTCTTGATGTTGGGTGAGATCAATCTCGAAAGGTCATTTGGGAGCGTGAGAGAGAACGGTGGCCATGCGAGTTGATTTTCGCGTGCTAGTGGTTTTGTGAGTGCTCTTCGAAGGAGCTTTAGGAGCCATGGAGATTTTTAGAAGAAGGACGAGAGAAGTGAAATGAGAGTGTTCGAATAGAAGAGAGAGAGAAGTTACTATAAGAGGATTAGAAAGAGAGAGAAGGAGATGGTTACTCGTGAGTAATCACCAGTAACTATTGAACCACGATCACCATATAAATATGTGATGATTGCGTACGTAAAGAGGAGAGAGAAAGAGCGAGAGTTACTCATATTCAAATGGTATCTTTTCAAAAAATTAGAAGGAATTAAATTGTTAAGTGTGGCAATCATCACAATGGATAAATGTGCAATCAATCAGTCGCGATGCAAATGTTCCCAGTATGGTAACGGACAAGATCAGTACAACGGTAACTTTTTCGAAAAATCTTGTACCTGTACTTACTTGTAGTGCTGATTTTTTGGAGTGTTCATCATTTGCATTGCTTATACCAAAAATTCACTCAAGTGGATTGCAATGCCAAGTTCATTCCTTATGAATTCGAATGCAACCTTGTCTAATGGCTTTGTAAAGATATTTGCCAATTGGTGCTTTAAGTTAATGAACTCAATACTGATATCACCATTGTTGACATCGTCTCTTATGAAGTGATGAATGATCACAATGTGCTTTGCTTTGGAGTGCATAGCAGGATTCTTCGTGAGATTGATTGCACTAGTATTATTACATTTGATTATGGTGCTTGAGCTGTCTTCATTGAAATCACTTAATTGTTGTTACATCCATAAGACTTGGGCATAACAACTTCCAAGTGCCACATATTCAGCTTCTGCGGTAGATGGTGCCACTGAGTTTTGCTTCTTCAAGAACCATGAGTTAAGCATACATCCCCTTAATTGACAAGTACATGTGATGCTTTTTCTATCTATTTTACATCCTATAAAATCAGCATTTGAATATTCAAGTAGTGTAAAATCTGAGTTCTTTACATGCCATAGGCCTAGCTTGGGAAAAGATGCAATATATTTAATGATACGTTTTTTTTTTGGTCGGATATTTAATGATATGTTTAACAGCCTTGAAATGTGACTTTTTTAGATTGGATTGAAAACGTGCACCAATACATGCACTAAACAAAATATCTGGCCTGTAAGCAATTAGATACAATAATGAACCTATAATGCTTCTGTAGAGCTTGCTATTAACAGACTTACACGTCTCATCTTTGTCGAGTTTCTATGAAGATTGCATAGGGGTATCTTCCTTTTTACTATTTTCCATGCGAAACTTCTTCACAAGTTCCTTTGCATATTCTCTTGAAATATGAAGGTCCGTTCCTTCAATTGCTTGACTTGAAGTCTAATGAAGAAATTTAACCCATTAAACTCACCTCAAATTCACTTTTCATCATACACGCGAATCGTTTTTTGAACCGAAAATGATATTATTAACGTAAATTTGAATGAGTAAGATACCATTACCTTTCTTCTTAGTAAATAGAGTAATATCCACCTTTCCTTTCTCAAATTCATTCTCTACAAGAAAAGTGTCGAGCCTTTTGTACCAGGCTCTAGGATCTTGCTTGAGTCCATATAGGGCTTTCCTTAGTTGATATATATGATTACTGCATTTTCTCATGATCATGAATTTTTTTACTATGATTTTCTATGCAAATTTAAGAGAATTTTCTCAAGAATATTATGGTTGATATATGCATTATATACAATTTGCTCATCTTTCATTATATTTTTTTTTGTAGTATAATCACTACGGAATATGATATTGAAGAAGACCCAAATTGATGATATGTATCTAGTGATGATGCAACTGCGAATGAAGAATGGAAATCAATCATGTCAATAAGTTCTTTTGAAACTTTATTAGTAATTTTCTAACATGAGAGGATCTTTTGAGTGGTGTGCAAATGCATCTTCTTGCTCAAGGTATGTTGTCATTATAAAAAGGTCAAAGAGAGACAAATATATTCTTCTTGGTTGTGATAGGGAGGTAATTATCATGATCACCATAATATCTCTATTGCACTAAGAGAAGAAAGGTTTTGGGTTTGCTAGGTGCTAAATGAAAGAAACGACATTGATTTGTGTGGCTTAGTAATCAATGTGGCTTAGTCGAGGTGACGAGTACCAACTTTTTGTAGCCTTAACATTTAACTGAAATTATAGACAATCCCACGATATGATTTATATAATGCCTCCCGAAAGCCACGGTATATAAGGATAGGTAATCTGCAAGACCTAATCCAACTTTCATAATGACTTTACGCTTGATTGCATCTTGGGAGGGAACAGCTGTCTTCCCTTCACTCTCTACAATCTCTCTTCTTCCAGAAAAGGAACTAAATCGTCTTTGCTTTCTCTATTAATTCTTTCCTCTGATGTTCAAACTTCCAAACACAAACTTAGAATAAGGAAAGACAGCATTTTGCATGAGAATCATTAGTACTGTGACGGCATTTTAATAATAATTAAGTTAATTTTTTGGGTGGCCATCAACGCAAATCATTCCGAATATTGAACTAGTTACCGTAAAACCTGATGCCATCTTGAGGCAATCCTGATTTTATTAATAAACCTGCTCGGATGGTATAAATATTGCATCTTTCTCTTGGTCTTTTGCTTCTTCTTGCTTTGTCTCCATGTGCTTACCTTCTTAGGAACAGAAGGATCACAACTTTCTCTGTCTCTGATTTGTAAATTTGCTCACATAGCAGTATAAATGCGAACACCATCACCTTGTTCCACACTAATATCTGTCAGCATGTATGGCTTCATATTGAGGCTAAGTGATATCATTTGAGAAGCTAAGAAAGGATGGGTTGTTTTGATGATTTCAAGCCTGTCATGGCCATGTTTGGCCGGCAGTTTACTTATGCAGCTCTTACTTTGTTCGCTGGAGTTGCTCCCTTAGAAGGGGTGAGCCCTAGAGTCTTTGTTGTGTATAGACAAGCCTCAGCCACACTTTTCATTTCACCTATTGCCTTCTTTTGGCGGTACTGAACTGTTCTGTTGGACTCTCTCTCTCTCTCTCTCTCTCTCTCTCTCTCTCTCTCTCTCTCTCTCTCCCTCTCTCCCAATTTTGAGTTTTTGCAGGAAGTCTCACAGGACTTCGTTGGGATGGAAGAGCTTCTCTTTGATATTCTTGGCATCTCTCATGGGGTAAGTTTCCCTTAGAAGTTAAAACACTTAGGTCCTGTCAAATAATGTTTGTGCTTTTCACCTCAAAGATCGTATGATTCATGAGAATAGACATTTACAGGGTAGCAATCCGTCAAAACTTTTACTATGAGGGTTTGTACTTATCCTCGTCATCGACCTCTAGTGCAATAAACAATCTTATCCCTGCAACCACATTTCTGATGGCGTCTGCTATTACGTAAGTACACACAACTGTATTTCGATTATTCTTGAGGAATTCAAATAAGCATTCTATAGGAAATAATTGCCCTCCGCAGTCCCCATGATTAAAGTCAAAACTAATTAAACACCAATGACCTGAATTAAGCTAATGGAGAACAACCAAACGTTTTCTTGAGCTCAAAGAAATCTAATCGATGACCAATATCTAAAGAATGATCACATGCCTCAAAGAAGTACTCCGAAACTCAAATGTGGTTATTAGGAACATAAATTCTGATGTAGAAATCTAATCACTGAGATTCCACATTTGATTGTTGCTTTAAAACTTGAGAATGGAGAAGGTTAATGGAAGAAGTCTAGGAAGCATTGCCAAGACATTGGGCACGGCAGTCTGCGTTGGCGGAGCGATTGTGTTGATGTTGCTCAGGGGACCAAAACTTCTAAATGCAGAGTCGCATCTACGCGCAAGGTCTATTTTTGCTTATGAAGGTGACGGTTGCTGGGTTGCGTACTTCTCATTGGAAGTGCTTGTTGCTGGTCAATTTGGTTGATTCTGCATGTATTGAACTGTAATCCATCGATTCTCGCATACATGCCATTAGGATCACTAAAGTAGCCAATAATTTTCTGATCAGGTCCCAATGTCGGCAATCCATCCTGACCCTCTATCTCTAACTGCTTGGATGTGTTTTATATCCACAATCCAATGTGCAGTCATTACATTATTCCTAGAACAAGATCCTGAAGCATGGAAGATCCATTCCAAGCTCGGAATAGCTGCTGTTCTATATGCTGTAAGTAACTACATCAAAGCTGTTCATCTCAACACGAGATACCATATAAAAGTTGTCATAATTGGAACTATTCATACGAATTACTCTAGTTTGACATTCTATTTCCTTTGCTTGGCTCGTTGTGAATAGGGAATAGTAGGATCTGGAATTTCTTATTTCATCCAGTTGCGGTGCGTTTCCCAAAGAGCTCCTCTGTTCTCCCCCCACGTTCACCCCTCTGAGCACCGTTATAGTTATCATTTTCGGTGCTATCTTTCTGCACAAAGAAATATATATCGGAGGGTAGGGTCTTCATTCTTATCTTGGACGGTCAGTCCTATGTGTTATGAGGAGCAATGTTGCGTGTTAAGAATAACTTACTGTTCCATTGGTTGAACTTCATACTTTGATCTTGAATTTTCAGTCTGATGTACAAATTGAGGATTTCAAAGAAATTGGCATGCTGTATTCTACTGCAGCTTGGCAGGTGCAATTGGGGTAGTAGCTGGCTTATGCTTAGTGCTGTGGAGTACAGTTAAAGACGTTGAGATCAATGAAGAGACAAGGCCCAAGCTTCAAATTGATTGTGCTCACACTGTGAAATCATCTGGCGATGAGTCCTTACTGGAGAAGCTGTCAAGTTCTAAATGTCATTTATCAGAACCTCTTTTATCAGATAAATCAGCTGATGAAACAAGCCCCGTCTAGATTGACAAGTTTTACGAATTTCCTCACTGTATTTGAATTACAGTGTACTTCTTTTCATTGTCCTTTAACCTTCAGGACTCCAGATGTTGCTTGTACCAACTATTGCAATGCCAGCAGGAGAAGGAAATTTATTTAGTATAGGTGCGGCATTGAAGGGGGGAAAAACACGAACCACAAACTTTTCAATGCATATCAGTCGACAGTAAAATTGTATTGTCCATTTCTTGACTGCCAAGACTTCAGTGTAAAACAAGATGTAATTCATAAAGCTTGCCGCATTACCAGATCAGCAACAAAACCATTGATTAACCTTGAACCCAGTAAGCATTGCAAGAACCAAATCCCAGCATGATCAGCCAAAGTTAATTAAATTTTACGGATTTTTCAAAAATGATAACAAGATCAGCCTGGTGCCCTGGCTCTGCCAATGTGGTAAGTACTAAGTAAGTCACCTTTAAGCCAAAGTTTTCTTTATGCAGATGGTAACCCCTCAAATGCAGAAGAACTCTGTCCAAAGATGTTTAAGTGCAATTTCTGAAAAATTGACAATGCGAAGTGTACCAACATCAATCTCACGAGATACACTGTGATTTAAACAAGATGAGATTCCGAAAACTGTGCTGTCTCATTTGTGTTTTCACCCACCAAGCAAGTCAATTATCTTTAAGAGCAAAACAATTCTTTGGGTTTAACCATTATTAAATTAGCATTCGAAGTAACCGATGGACCGATTTGACAGGAAAATGCTGATGCAATGTTCTACATCTTTGGTCAAGCCCACCTTCCCTGTAAAATTGTTTGCTTGTCAAATGAAGTTCCGATTTTTAGAAACATGTAACTAGCACCTCAGAGATAATTTGCTTATGAAAGTCTCCAATCAATTGCTACTCTTAAACGCAATTAATTTGCCGGGTTAGGTTAGCTGCCCCAATCGGATAGACCAACCACAACAGAATTTCTCAGCCGATTGTTTCCTCCTTTCTCATTTGTACTCAACCCTTTGCTTTTCCTCTTTTGACCAACCATTTCCGCTCCACCTCACCTACACGTTTACTTAGATAAAATGAAACCTGAAGGGATGAACTAAGACACCATAATTTACATTAAATAAAGACGCCCATTTAAAAAAATGAAGTTGACCCAGCGATAAAGAAATCTCTCAAGAGAAAAGGCCACAGAACTGATCTAGTAACCATAAGCTATGGCATACCAAAGTCTAAAAGCACAAAACCAGCAACACCACCGCAACGGCAGTAAGAGCCACTACCAGTGGTGGCCCGCTGGCAGTAATTTCCCTAGACACACCGTAGGTTTAAGGTAGAAGGGCCAAGTGGATATACGAATAAACTCGTGGCACGTAAAGTAACCGAACACAAAAGCAATGTAGCAATAGAGTAATCACCAAATCCCGAAGATAGGATGCTGTACAGGACCAACTGAATCGAATTGTAGCAAATGAACAAGAAGTAAAAACATAACGTCATCCGCTAATCAGTCATGTACACAAGCATGTGATCCAGCTATAGTGTACCATTTAGTAAGGCCCCTTGTATCTACCATAATAGTTGTCCTCTCTATTGTTCCTGAAGGCGCAGCAACCCACCGTGTATACAACAATGAGGAAGAGGAGGAATATGATGTTGACCACGGCCACTTTCTTCCAGTCGCTCTTGACATTCTGCAAAAGCCCGGCCTTGCACGACTGGCAATTGTAGCACAGAACCTTGGGGTCATTGTCCCATGCATTACAGTCGGGGTTGGAGTAGACAGCGCCAGCAGTCTTGTTCCACACGGTCGGGCTCACGTAGATGAAATTGCAGTCATTCGACGGCTTGCAGCAACCAGACTGCACATCAAGAAACAAAGATCATTGGAATGTCATATTCTGATAGACAAAAACAAGTGCAGCTAAATAGCAGAACCAATACACAAACATGTGCGTGCAAGCTCAGACTCTAAAAGTGAGATGCAATCAATCAGAACCACGCTACAAAATTTGCAAACCCACTGCTCAAATTTTCAGTGGGCACTTTCGTCCAGAAGATTGGAGGCAGATATGTTGCTATATTGCAATTGGCCATGGCCTCATTTGACTCATACATATCGAACCACCATATCATAACCAAAACGGCACAATGAATTTGTACATAGCATTGCAAAGAAAATATCTGTAAACCTGTCATGGCATAGTGCATGCATAATGCCCCTGGATTAAAACGCTTAATAGCCATCACGAAAGACGACTACCTGACATTCTTATAGAAAAAAGGTGCTGGCATTTCTGAAGATGCTTCATTGAACTTCACAGAGTTATACCCAGAGAAATTTTAAAAGTGCGAAATGACATAAAGTTCATGGTCAGAGCAGTTCCATCTTATTATAGAAAGAGATCTCTGAGGACCAGAAAAAAGAATACACAAAGAACTACCTGCAGAAAAATTTGATGAAAATTTCATAAATCTATGACAGAGGGAAGAAGAAACAGGAATAAGTTCAAAAAGGTCCAAGCTTTTACCCACAATACATAATAATCAAACATGGATAATCACAATCAACGATCCACCGGGGTCAAGTCCACGAGGTCAGATCTCAATCAAAACGACCATGAAACATTACTATCTCCAGACGCCTAAATCAAAACCGCCCACAAGAAGAAACCACAGCACAGTTACACATTCAATCTTCACATCTTCACGAGAGAACCCAAAAAGTCAGAACGAACAACAAAGATCCAGAAACAAAGATGGGCAGATCTGAACTCACCTGAAGAGCAGACAAGTGCTCGGTGTAAAACTTCTCGACAGTGTCGTTCAAGTACTGGTCCTGAAAGCTCGAGCAGACCTTGCCGTCGCTCAGGCAGCTCCTGATCTTGTTCCAGTTCTTGGTGCTGTTCACCCGCTTCTGCAACCAATGCGAGTAATCCCCGAGCCGATACTCCTTGTACCCTCGCTCGCCGATGGCCTCGCCGGCCCCCTTGTTCGTCACGACGAAGGCGAAGACGGTGAAGCAGAACAGGAGGACGATGAGCAAGAACATGACGAGAAGGTAGAGCCAGAGGAGCCAGGACACGCGGCAGCACGCGCCGACGAGGCCGGCGAGGGAGACGAGCATGAGGAAGACGCCGAGGGCGATGACGGGGCGCTCGAGGAACTTCTCGCAGTCGGTGCTGGCCCGGTTGGAGAGCCATATGCCGGCGCCGAGGATTGGGACCGAGAGGAGGAAGGTGACGAGGTTGAGGATGCCCACGAGGCTGTTGCTCAGGCGGACCATGGCGCCGTGGTGGGGTAAAAAGGAGTGATCTTTGAGGTGGGTTTCTCTCGAGGAGCGACCGAGCGAAGTCGCCGGTCGCGGTGGCGGGGCGGAGGTTGCGCCGGCTGCACGCTGTGGCGAATGAATGCAGGAAACGGGGGTGTGGTGGGGGGGTTGCGAGTGATTTAAAGGGTCGAGGACGAGGATTGCTGGGACAGTCGGAGCCTGGGGTGGCTGACGGTTAGCAATTTAAAAATCACAGCTTTGACAGTATCAAGAAGGCAAGAGAGAGAGAGAGAAGGAAAAGCTCCCCGGCTTTTTCTTGCAGTTGAAGAGGTCATGCGACGTGGGACCATCATCGTTAATGATTCATTAGCGTTTAATTCTCAAGATATTAAGTTACTTAATGTGTGTCCCAAACACAGTCTGTAAAGAAACTTGCGCTACAAGCATGCGTCATTCGTCGGGTCATTGCTGAACTTGGGGAAAGATGGTTGCTCGGCCAAATCCAACTCTAAGCATATGCAGAACAGGACAATGTGACCCCGTCTCTGTCTGTTTCTGTCATTTCTCTCAAACTTTGATGATGCAGCTACGATATGATATCACATCAAAACGACCCGTGATGTTCTCAAGCATGACGACGCAAATCCTTGAGACGTATGGCAGTATTTTGGCCAACCGGAGGTTCGGAAAATGATTCTTTTGTTTTCATTATGTGGTTTTTAGGAAATAGATTAGCTTTTGACTAGTCGAAATATCAATCGCGTAAGCACGAGAACCGGTCTTTGAAGTACTGTTCAATACGTCAAATCTAAGATTTTGCTCTTGCTAACATAAATTTAGCAAAGCTGTGATCCATGTATTTTCTCTACTTTGTGCTCTTAGTAAGGAAGATAGTGAGACACCCGAGATGGGGATGACTGAATTGCTATGTGAAATACTTTAATAGTCGTGTTTCACACAGTTGTGCATGTGCGATCAGGGTCTTCCTTCAATCATGCTTGCTAAGGATTATAAAAGGACCCATTCGTCTACTCTGTCCTTGATCTTGAATAAAGCAACCGTTTGGTGAGATTGTTAGGAATCATGCCATATGTTTTGACCTTTTCAACTACCATTGGCCATCGATTAGCCTTTGTTTTTACTTAATAAGATAGTTCTTTCTTTTACTTAAATTAGAAAATGCATCAACAGCAGCTAGCCGACATCTTCTATTGCTCGTCCTTCTGCCCCAGACTTCACATATGTCGGATTTTAGAAAAGAAAGGTGCTCCTTAAAAAATATTTTCATTATCAATAATTTATGCCTAAATATTTGTCTTGACAATGAAAATTTTATTCGTTTAATCATTTTCATGATCAATACAAGTATTTATCAACAACAAACAAACCGTGTATCAGAAGAACATGTCTGCCCGTTGGTCAACTCATTGTGGATGCATTCTATTGAATACAAGAATTCTTGTTTTTCTTTGGTATCCCCTGAAGATGATTTGCTGGTCCTGTTTCTTACCGTGTACTCTTCGATGGCGTTTATCTCAAAACTTGTGTACACAAACAAGGAGCTTGAAGAAGCCCTTGCGTATGAGCTGAGTCAAGGTCAAATGTTTGGGTTGCGCAAAGGATGGATATTTCTTCCGCCATACTCTCATTAGTTAGCTTGAGTTAGTTTCTTGGTCAAGCCCCGAAATTTAGGAGGATGAGAAAAAAAAAAGCCGCACTACCAGACAGAGTTCCAAGCACTGGCATCTGTGGTCGATGCGAATGATGCTAATATCATGTGGCGACAGTGCTTCAAATGCTCGAAAAGAGAATTAGCGAGGAGCGGATATAACAGCTTTTCCCAACACGCGCAAAGCAGTTCAAATGTAAAATATCTCATGTCGGGTGACAGACAAAGCAGTTAAGGTGAGTGTTAGTGATTCTAGGTTAAAACCCAAACCTGCTAAAGATAGGTAAACTCAACCAGAAAAGGCAATATTTTCAACAAAAATAGAGTTGTTGTTTGATGAAATCGAAGTAATTTCGGAAAACTCAAAAAGCTCCATTTGATGCCTTATTGTTCTAGAATCAAATCCACAAGTTAGAGGGCCAAGTTTCAGAAACAAACATAACAATCCGCACGTCCATGACCAATAAGGGTCACACTAAATGCCCAAAGTCTGAAATTAGAGAGGTCCTGGGAAAGCCCCGTTCTCCCTCTGCTCATTCCACTTGTCCACCTACACCAAGATAAGCATTTAAGAGATTACAAACTGAATATGATGCATAGTAAGGTACCATCACTCAAACATCTATTGATGACTAAACAACCTAAGAGAAGTTGGTCCGTACAACATATAACCAGCCCAATCCCCAGTATCATGTTATCAGTATCTCTAGAAAAGATGAGATCACAGATGGGATGCAATGACGAAAGAGGTGGGCAGGTGCAGTTTGAAATTGAGTGTTATATGCTCTGAAAATGGTAATTGGGTCACACTTAGCTGAGCTGATAAGAATGAATATTGTTCTTATGCCATCTACTTTGGCACATCTGAGGCGCATTTAAAAATTGAGTGTGATATGCTCCGAAAGTGGTAATTGGGTCACACTTAGTTGAGCTGATGAGAATGAGTATTTGTTCTTATGCCCTCTACTTTTGCACATACTATGGAGAGGGTGGGTGGCCTAACTAGAATTTGTGACGAGAAGTGCCATCTAATGACACGCATTGTGCAGAGATCAGAACCTCATAATCCTTGGCAGAAGCAAAATTCTTTAATAGCAAGCTTGACTGACTAAGGAGGCAAACAACGGGTTATCAAAGGGATGAAACAGTAAAATCCCCCAAAATACAGTTCTATACTGAAGTTCAGATGTACATCACAAATCTGAAAATGCAAGAAGTCTACAATGAATGCATATTCTGACATGAGTATACTTTTGAAAAAACAAACGAATCTAAAAGCTTCAGTAGTCTTCCAAAATTTAACACGGGACCAAGGAGAAAGTTTCTTTTCCATAAGTTTCTGGAAATATTATATTTTTGTATCTGTACTTTCACGTTTTTCCTAATCAAGTCCCTATACTTTTAATTTATCTAATCAACTCCTCCTATTTTCACAAATTTTCCCATCCGGTCCCTCTGACACCAAATCCGACGAAGTTCGGCTAAAATAGCCACCAGACAACACCAAATTACAATGGGGACGAAACATGCGGATTCCCAAGTGGACACGTGAAAAAATTTAGCCAATGGAGACATCTTTGAAGTATGATGTGCATTATTTTTGCCAACGTGGACGCCCAAGTAGCCGTCCACATTCAAAAAATTTATCCACCTCACATTATGAGGTCGGCCGACAAGCACGTCAGCTAGATTTGGCAGGATTTGGTATCGAAAGGACTTAATTAGAGATTTGTGAAAGTAGAAGGAACTAATTAGACAAACTAAAAATACACGGACTTGATTAGAAAAAGCGTGAAGTACAGGGACAAAAAGTAGAAATTTTTCCTAAGTTTTTCGTCATACTGCAAAATGAGTGTAAGAAATGTGAATTTTTTCAAGACGAACATCATATGAAACGATCAAATCCCATGGTAAATTGATTCTCATCACAAAATGGACCAACTTTGCCTGCACTAACTGCATGCCCCACTGCCAGATGGAAGCTCACTCGAAGCCACAGGCATAAAACAAAGCCAATCTCTGTGCTAAAATAGAAGAAGCAGACACACTCACCCATTCTCCAGGGCACAAGGAACGATAGTATTTGGCGAATTTCTCGCAGTCACCAGACTCTTCGCCTTTTGCTGCAATGCACCTGCAGAAGAGGAATGACCGCATACGATTAATGCCTGACAAACTCAGTGGTACAATTATCAAAACCATTAAAACTGAATGTACCTATGGAATTCAATGTAGCGAGTGAAGCAATGTCTGGTCTGGTTTGTTGTAGGGAATCGAAAATCAGCTGGTGCTGTTTTCAGTTCAATCTAACATAAAAAAGAACTAATTCAAATGATGGTCATAGGATGTTAGTCTTACTATAAGTGAGTTGTCTTGGAAATAAAAGAAAAGAGTATTGAGCAAAGGGCTTAAAACAAAGATTTCTAGAACAGGGACTAGGGGCTCCAGGAGGTTCGTTTCTTCGAAAACAAAAATCAACAATTACTAAGAAAGGATGTGTCAGACACAACGAAAAGAAAATTTGGCTAACAAAATTTGCACGCAGTACAAGGGATATGCAGGACGAAGACATGAAAACAAGAATCATGAACAAATAAAAAAATTTTAGATATCATGGTAAAAAGCATGAGCTGTCATAACAAATTTGGCGAAGCTAGGCCATCCTGGACTTAAACTAGAGACCTTGCCCGGGAAGTAAATCATTGCACCTTCTATGGAAAAAAGTAAGAGCCATCAAATCATCCATCTATTATGACTGAATCAGGGTACACAGTAGCACTAATATTGTCATATTGCCATCAATGCATATTTTGGCATCAAAAAGCAATTTTGAAACACGAAAGAATTCCTTAAAGCAATAATTTCAACACAGAATTCTTACAAATGATAATCGAAGGAAATTGGTCAGATCATGAATAATCCTCCATTTCCCTATAATATGAACTTTGAACAAGCAGACTGCTTTAAAATACACGTTCATATGAACAATGCATGAGAGAGTTGCCTCAAATGGTTCCCACGTAGTTTTCCCCCAATGTTGAAAACTTCTACAATTTCCTGCACTGTCCAGGTCATCAAAATCCCTCCAAATCCCCCATTCGACATGCTATACGCAAAAGATACAGCCCATCTAAGATCACGCTGAACGGTACCGATTCAGAGTCACAATCGCCCGCACAATATGACCATGTGCAACAAGTTTCACCCATAGCAATGGACTCAAAATAAGAAATCATATTAAAGGCACCACCTATATCCAACATATTCCCCATCAGAACCCATTAGCCTTACTCATCTTCAACTTCGAAACGTCAACACAATTCTCTCGGTACAGCAACTTCTCGACCAAACACTGACCCAATTCGTAAAGGCGAGAAATTTACTCATCAAATCAATAGGACAACTCAGAGTCGTCATACCCTTTAAGCGGGAAAGCCACAAAAATTCGACATCCTCCCCCAAATCGTCCTCACACCATTAAAATCCTAAAATCCCATGAAACAGCTGAAAAAAACAGTATCTTTTTCCGAGAAATCTCCTCGTATCTGACTTGACCTCACATTCAGACACCTTCGCAGACTGCTCGACGGCGGAGCTTCACGACGGCCCCATTTCTTTCCCAGAATTTTCCCTCTTGACTATCTTTCGGGGGAAATACGATAGAAACCAAGCAAGTATGAGAAAGAACATTCGAATCAAACCGAGAGAGAGAGAGAGAGAGAGAGAGATCATACGTCCGCCATGAGTGATTTAGAAGAAAGCTTGAGCGTCGCACAGATCCACGCGCAGAGAAGATCGAAGCTGGGAGTTTTTCTTCGTGTTCTTTTGCCTCTCGAAGGAGACCGTACCAAAATGGCTCGCTCTTTGCCACTGGGAAGCACACCTTCCAATTAGCGTTCGCCACGTGTAGTAAACCGTGTAGAATGAGGCCAATTTTCTGGGCCGAAGAACAAGCCCATCTGAACAAGTGTGTTGGTTTTAACACGAGAAAATGACACAGAT
This sequence comes from Syzygium syzygioides, assembly GCA_031216285.1. NCBI lineage: Eukaryota > Viridiplantae > Streptophyta > Magnoliopsida > Myrtales > Myrtaceae > Syzygium > Syzygium syzygioides. Next base: position 1,599,097 of record CM062244.1, read on the forward strand.
GGTCCGTGTACCTTTCCATCTTTCTCTAGCTCCAAAAGAGTAGTGAATGATCAGAAGGGTCAACACGGTCCAGGAGATAATTTTGGCACTTCTTCAATTTATCGTCACCAAGAGACCTTCATTTCATGGTTCACAATTCCACCCAAATCACAACTGCCCTTCGCCAAAGTCCACCTTGCTGGATTAATTCATAATGCAGAAGACCGGCAAAGACGATCAGTGTGCTTCTGACAAGGCAAAAAGCGGCAGAGTTTCTCTGCCAACAATAGTGCTGCAAAGTAAAAGACGATCTGATTCGGTCATTTTTGAGTACAGAAACTTCGTTGACGCATTGACCAGCTGCGATGAATGAGCGAAGCAAGCATGCTGCTGCGATGAATGAACGTAGACTAGTGGAGAGAAGCTTTCCTTGGACGATCGTTTTGAAAGGTGTTCAGTAAGAGAATAAGCAAGAAGCATGATTTTAGAACTATAGACCAGTCTGCAAAGAGAGCTATGGACAATGGCATGAGATTGTTTACCCCAAAAGATTGAGCTATCAAAACATTTAGTATACTATTATACATAACGTCATGTCCAACATGTGCAAGATAATACAAGAAGCATAATCGAACATCTGAAGGCATCACATCTATGTTTATCATCGCCCAGCGAGTGAAGGGTCATACGTGCCTGCCCAGCCAACACCACTACTTGCACTCGCAGTCGTCGCACCACCCATATTGCTGCCAGAAACTGCACCGCTGCTCCCACTGTATGGAATGGCTCTTTCTCCTGCAGCCCGAGGACCCATTTTGCCATGATGAGCTCCGGAACCATCAACATAGGGGCTGCTACGTTGCATTCGGGCCACATTCGAGGGACCTCGGTTTGAAAGGCCAACACCACCCTGGGGGTTCGGTGCTTTGTTATATATCAACGACAAAGATTTGTTAGGTGGTGCATATAGAAATTCTGGAAGAACATCGAGACATATAATCACCTCATTCGACAAAGGCAAGACTACTAACCGTAAGCCATCTTCTCAGCATACACAACATCGACACGCAACTTCTCTACTTCGCTTGCCATTGAAATCAAATTCTGCTCCATTGCTTGCATTTGCCGTACTTTCTCTATGTTCAAACTCTTCTCATACTCGAATGTAGTGCTACAGATGGAAGGAGAATACAATTACCAGAACATCCAGAAATTTCTAAAATTTGTCTCTAGAATACATCAGTCCTATTATTTACACTCGTATCGACAAAATGCACAAGTCATACTGGCCAACCCAATCGGTTAAGAAAGGACTTCAGATAAAATTCTCATCATGCAGAACACAAATGGAAAGTAGTGAATGAACCTTTAATAAGATAGTAATACAGAAAATTCAAGGAAAAGAACATAGACCAATGCTGGGTACTTATTTTTTTAAATTATTTTTACCCTAGTGCCTATCCATCCATTTTAGTCTACTAACACGTGTATCAAATAGAGAGGGTGAACTGAACTGCAGGGAAAGTGTCCACTCTTTATACTTGTCATTACTCACTTATATTCAGCAGCACCACTCGAAATTACCGATAATTAGTTGTTAGCCTAAAATTGTGTTCTTCAAAAAATGGAAAAGCCTTCCAAGTCCGTCATTAACATGACATTTTTTCTGTTTAGGCATCACTAAATAATCCAAACTCGTGACTCACCGTAGTCTCTGGTGTTCTCGCATCAAACCATCCAGTTCAGCGTGCAAACAGAGCAAGCTCTCGGCATCCAGCAGTGTTTTATTTAGATCCTCTTTTGCCCGTTGAATTTGCACAATCAGCTCTTGTCTCGCAGCGACTAAACTTTGTTCCTCTTTGTGTGCCTTCTGTAGGTCGTTTCTCACACTCTCCCCTGCTCTTATGTCTGCTTCAAATTTTGCAATTTTATCCAGCAACACCCTCATCTGGATGTCACTTTCAGTCTGCGTGCTTTTGATATGTGCCTTCAGTTGTTGTACCTCCTGCTGAGCAGCAACAAGCTCCTGCCTTAAAGCTACATGGGTGGCGGCCAATCTATGATTTTCTCTGGCAAGTTGATCAATTTCTGCACCCTGGGCCAGAATCTTATTTTCCAAAAGTTTGAGGGAAGGAGGTAATGGTTCCAATGGCCGATTGCTAGCAGGTAGAGGAACTAAACCAGGATATGGACCATGCCGCATTAAACCTGGTGCTTGACTAGATCGTCCATCAAGGGATGTTCGAAGAAGATGTTTCCTCGAAGACATTCTGTAAAGTTCTGATGGTTCAATCACTGGAATTCCTGAATAAACATATTCATGTTAAAGACAATTCGCAAGCAAAAAAACTCCCTCGAGTCATTGCTGACCAGAGATAGCAATCAACCCACCATCTGCAACCCTCAAAGTAAAGAAAAGTACAAAAAAGAGAAAATTTCAAATTTACTTGAGACAGGACATTATCAATTGCCTCTAATCTTTAGTAGATACAGGTTTCGTAGTAACCGACTAATATTACTTAAAGAGTCTGCAGCATAGAAGATAAATAAGAAAAGAGTCACCAAATAGCTACAATATCTTCCAAAGACCAAAAAATTCTGTGGATGCTCTTCCCTTTGATACCTTCTCAGCTCGAGACTCTGTCTGAGCCAACTATCCAGCTATTTGAGGGCCCGTGCATAAAAAAATCCAAACAGATAAATGCTTGGAGGATAAATTAGCAGGCTTGCCCTGGTAGACCATTGATCAACCAGGTGCCAACCAAAATCTATTATCAATTCAGCACCACCCTTTAGCATGCTTCCACCCAAAGCAGAACCCCGACGATCATAATGTACGACAATAGTATATAATTTGAATGCTAACAGCAGTGGAAAGCCAAGAGATATTTTGCAATGATAAAACAACAGGAGTACATTCATTGCTAGAATGTTTGCATCGCGTTTGCATTCTCAGAAATCTAGTAAAAGGTCACAAGCAGAAACAATTGCGAATATCTGGCCCTCGTAAAAGATACGGCATTTCTAGATCCAAGAAAATGCTATCTTAGTCATGATGGAAAAAAGGTGGTAAAACGGTTTCCACCAGATATTCCATTTGCCATATGGAACATCCATGCTAGAGCCCAGTTGAAAATCATTAGAAAAATCAGTACTCGTATTCAACATAAACCCATCAGAAGTTCGAACACGTCGATCCTATCCAACCTTCAACACGAAAAAATTAAACCCAATTAAACCGACCGAGCAAATCCTCAATACACCATATCGCTCAATTCTTACAAAGCGAAGAACTTTAATCACAAAATTCAAGTTACGACTAAGCGTCGCCCTACCCATCAAGCTTAAAGGCAGTAAGATAATTGAAAAAAGAAATAAGAAAAAGAAAAACCGAAGCTTTCGTTGCCATTGTACCCTATTCGATATATGTGTATGTCGATCAAGATCGGAGCTCCATGACGATCCCTTCTCTGTTTCTTTCTCGTTTTTCCTCCCGGTTAAATTTCACAGCCATACTCACGTCGAAACCGAGCAGGTAAAAGCACGAACACCCAAGTCAAGACTACACAGAGAGAGTGAGAGAGATCTTTTACCTCCGCCATGAGTGAAGAGCTCGAGAAGAGTCTCGCACCAGATGCTGACGCCGGGAGGATCAAATTCAAAGCTTGGGTTCTTCTCCTTTCGGGGAGACTTCCGAATCTGAAGAGCGTAGACTTCAAAAGCAACGGGCTCAGTTTCTTCGCATTTCCTTGAAGCTGCGGCCTAACAAGCCCGTGAAAGATGTGGGGAGCAAGTGACGTACTTAGAAAAATGGGAGGGCAATTTGTTTCGTACTTTACATACAAAGTACACTCGACTTGAGGGTCAAATAAGGGTTAATCTCATAAAAAATTCTAAATTATACTCACCGCGACATAAATATCGTGAACTTTTTTTGTGTTTTTTTTTTGATAACCATGAACTTTTTTTGTGTTACTAAAGTAAAAATCCTAAACTTGCTCATGGTGACACAAAAATCTCCGAACTTATTCCAATGTGACAAATATACTATTAATGGAACTAAAATAAATGATATATATCACATGTATAAGTTTGGATTTTTTTGTGATACAAAAAAAGTTTAGGGTATTTTTTGTCACAGTGAAAGAGTTTAGGATTTTTTGTGACACAAAAAAAAATTTGGCGTAGTTGGCATAGTTTAGGCTTTATTGTCATATTTGCCTGGTCAAATAGGATAGCATGATACAATGAATGGTGAACATAAAAATAAAAACAAAGATTTTTGACTCAATGTGCAATATGATTCATAAATTTTTAATTTGTTCAATGTGATCCTTAAACTTTAGCACAATATGTAATGTCATCCCTGAACGTTTAATTTGTTCAATGTAGTCTTTAAACTTATTATACAAGTTCAATCTAATCTTTAAACTACATGAAAATGTTTAATATTGTATCTGAATTTAAATTAATTTAAGGATAGCATTGAACATTTTAGTCTAGGCACTAAATTAAATATGTACCAAAAGACGTTGATAGCAGGTGCTCTAAGATCTAGCAAACTTGGTACTCCATGTTTAGTTGAATTAAAAAAATTTATGGTGCTTCCGAAGCACCCAAAATCCTTTAACTTTTAGAACTCTAAGCACTATTGTGAATTTGTGATCTATTTCCTCTTTATATAAAAAGCTTTGATAGCGGATGCTCTAAGATTACAGACAAGTCTATCATTCTTGAAATACTTTTTTCTCGTGTTATGATCAATCAGGGCATAAATAATGAAAGTAATACTTTATCAAGTATGGTTAATAAGTGTCCCATAAGCACTTGGCATCAATATCCTTTTTGAAATATATTCATGTATTTTTTTGCAAAAGATTCACATATTCCTTCCAACCCTTTTTCATAATCTTGATTTGGATGTAGAAGGATGCTAGTCAACCTTGGTCCCCGAGCCCCTTGTGGGACAGTCATCACGTATCGACTAACAGTATGTCCATCATGTGTACATTCAGAAATTCTAGAAAGCTTTAAGTTACCCCAAGAAACATCTGGTTCAATTATCTAGCTAATAAGAAACTATGAACAATTACCTATTCAGTCCTAAACATATTATATAGACGTCAATTCAATTCTTAAATTTTCAATTTTGCCAACAACGTCAGCGATCTCCAACAAAAATTAATCAGAATGACTGCATTGGAATTTTGCCCAAAAGTGTAGGAGTAAGTTGTTGAAATTGAATAATTAAAAATTGAATTAACATTTGTATAATATATTTAACACTAATTGGACAATTTTCCCAAGAAACAATAATAAGCTCCGGATGATGAGGTCCTCCATGATTCAAAGAGGCAATACTGCAACTAACTCTATCATCGTCTTTTATTCTAAGTGTTGACGTACCAAAATTATTTAATACATTTTTGGAGCATCTCAAGTCCATCTTATCAATGCATTGTGCATTTATCCAATTCTTTGCACAAACTTATTGCGAGCTTACATATCATACTTCCACCATGCTTTGTGGAAACAGATGGATCGGTTGTACCCACCATCCAAATCCAAAACTTATGACAATATATTATATGACTTGCATATCTTCATCAAATACTAAGCCTTCCTGGCCACAAAATTTGGCCAGCTAAGCTCCTAAATAGCCCCACCCACCTAAAAACAAGATGAAGCATTCCGCATGCTCTCCCACTTCCTTCATTGCTACTCTCTACACGCGTACTATCACTTTTAAGTGCTCCACCATTCATGCCATACCAACTTCTCTTTTTGTTGCTATATATAGCACTGACTTCTCACTCAGTCCTTCTCACAACATAACTTCAGCAATTGGTACAGAAACGTAGTGAAACAGTGCATGCGTTTGAGTCCCATTAGTATTCTCAGATAGATCGTCTCATTTGGGTCTTCGCAATGGCTGGTTTCAAGTGTGTATCCCTCGGGTTGTTGCTTGTTTCCACTCTTTTTATGTTGTCCGAGAGTAGGGTGGCAAGGAAGGACCTCGGCCTGGACCTTGGGCTTGGAAACTTGGGGGTTGGTGCTGGTGCTGGAATCGGGATAGGCGTTGGGCTAGGGGGTGGCGGCAGCGGCTCGGGAGCAGGTGCCGGGTCAGGTTCTGGTTCTGGATCTGGGTCTAGTTCAGGATCGGGGTCGGCATCTGCATCAGGTTCGGGGTCGGGCTCTGGGTCCGGGTCGTCCGGAGCTAGATCTGAAGCCGGTTCGTCTGCTGGGTCTCATGCGGGGTCTCAGGCTGGGTCGGGATCGGGATCTAGTGCGGGTTCCGAAGCTGGCTCATATGCTGGATCCTATGCAGGGTCTAGGGCTGGGTCCGGATCAGGAGGTTACCAAGGGCAGGGAAAATAAGCATGTGGCGTGTTGTGTTATATCATCTCAATCACCAATGTATTAGTACAAGAATGACTATGAATAAATAAGAATTGTGAGTGTGCCAGTGGTCTTTTGAACCACTTTCTAGGGTTTTGATCTTGGTGTCTCCATCTTGCTTTGATTCAAAGAATATTAATGACTATCGACATCTGTTGCTGCCCTATCTAACCACATCGAAACGACGTGTTTTACCTTTTCAATTGGCCGAGTCAATAAGACTTCTGCTTATGGCTTAGACAATAGACTAATTGGAGCCAAACAAAAGCTAACCTAGATATATTAATATTCACCCCTACCAGCAACACAAGAACTTACGCGCACTTAAATGTAGATCATAAATTAAACAGGAACTGAAAATAATTGAGGCAGATGAACTTCAAGATTCTTAGTGAAATCACTAAACCAAATGGACTTCTTGCCTTCTCTCGGGCAAGGTAAGATTTTGAGCTGCGAATGGGCAACGATAATCATAGCCAAGTAGCATCGTGCGAAAAGACGTCGACGTTGAGAACGGGACATTCTCATTATGCTAATGTTCATCGATGTGCATGTCGAAACAGATGCCAGAGATCGACATTGCTCGTGCAGGAGATTGGTTTCAGTCTAACATATGTTTCTGATTCATTCCGGACTCAAAACCATTGCAACCGTTGAAGAAGATAGTTTTCTGGCAAAGCTAAATATGACTAAAGAGAGGGCACCCGTTGTGTTTTTGCATTATTAAAAAACTTTATACAGCAGCCTCAGAAAGTCCATGAAAAGCAGTCTGGCTCATGAAGTCAACCGACGAGGCCATGTGGAACTGTGATGAATATGATCTTATTTCCTTTACTGACATAAAAAGAAGGTGACCCTCGTGAAGAGGTAGATCTCCGCCAATGAGATCCGGAGTCGAGCATCAAATTGCTTGTGGCCAATTCAATTTGTTTAAAGTAACATGATTATTAAGAAGCACATAACAACAACAATATAAAGATATGTGTGTGCTGTAAGTTTTAAAATTTATCACGAAAGTGCAATTGAGTCATAAAACTTGCAAAAAGTACAATTAAGCCCTAAAATTTGACAAATTAGTGCAATCGAATTTTTCCGTTAATTCTGTCTAACTTAACTACTGGAAAATGCTGACATGTCCTTTTTTTATTTTCTCTCTTCCCTGTGGCGATAACGTGACTAAAATAGGAAATTAAGTGTAAAACGACGTCGTTTTGGTCGAAATATGATTTTTAATAAAAAAATTATTTAAATTAAATTTTAAAAATAAGCTAAATTAAAAGGAAAAAAGAAAATGGACCCTCGCCGCCTGGTTCTCAACAACCCTTTTTAAAAAAAAAATTAGCTTATTATTAAATTAAAGATGAATTCGTATATTTTTCTAATCACGTAGATGTTACAGGACAGGTTTTCAATTAAAAAAAAACATGGCATCACTGAAATGGTTTTTTCTTTTGAGTGATCTTAATGAGAGTTTTAAAGTGATCAATTGCACGTTATTCTTAAATAGAAGAGATTTACGGTCTTTTGGCTTTGAAATTTTCACTTAATTAGTCTGAAATTATAGATAAATAGAATCACTTTTTTATTATCAAAAACAAACAATATGTGCTTTTAAGATAATAAGTTATGTTTGTTTTTATTTTAAAAATAACTGATTTTATCCATAACCATCGAACTGTTTTCATGTGAAAAACTACATTTTAGCTTTCCATGAAAAAAAAAATACTTATATTTTCATGTAAGGAAAATTATTAAAAAATTCTTAAACTTTTTGCATTTGTGTCAATTCATCCATCCGGCCAATTTTGGCCGGGATCACTAACATGGATGTAGGCTGTCCTACGTTACATGGCGCAACCAGCACCAATGTAGACAATTTTTAATAATATTTTTTGATTTTTTGATTTTTTGATTTTCTTTTTCTCTTCTTTCTCTTTCTTTTCTTTTTCTTCCCTTTTTCCTTTGGGTGGTCACCGAGGTGAGGGCGAGCCTCGCCATGGCGGGGCAAGGCTTGACCTCACCAGGGGCAGACAAGGTTCACCCTTGCCGACTAGAAGAAGAAGGGAAGGAAAAAAAAAGAAATAAAAATGAAAAATTCGTAAAAATATTATAATATTATAAAAAATTATCCATATTGACACCGATCGTGCCACGTAGGATGTCTAGTGTGCATGTCAACGATTTTGGGCCAAAATTGACCGAATGGATTGAATTGGTACAAATGCAAAAAGTTTAAGACTCAATTGACAAGAAAAAAAAAGATTTAAAACTGAATTAGCACAAGGGAAAATTTCAATTAAAGACCCCAAGTGGGGTCAAATTCTCAAAAAAAGGGTCCAAAGTGAACATCGTGTCAAATAAGGACATGAAGTACTCAATCAGTCTCAAATAAGGACTCAAGTGCCCAAAAAGTTTCAAATAAGAACCTGGGTCCCCGACCAGCTAAAATACTTGCCGGCCTGCGAGAAAGTTATTGTTCCGGAACCGGAACAATAACTTTTTTATTTTTTTTCCTATTTTTCCTTTTCTGTTTTTTCTTTTCCTTTTTCTTTTCTTTTTTTTTTCTTCTCTTCCCCCGCCGGCCTCAGGCGAGGCCGCCCTCGCCGGCGTCGAGCGAGGGCAGCCCTCGCCGGCGTCAGGCAAGGGCGGCCCTCACCTGGACTGGGCGAGGCCGCCCTTGCCAGATCTTACGAGGGCTAGACCTTGTCGGCGTCGGGCGAGGCCGGCCTCGCCAATTGCAAGCGAGGTTGAGCCTCACCAGATCTAGCAAGGGCTCGGCCCCGCCAGCCGCTGGCAGGGCTCGACCTCGCTTGCAACTGGCGAGGCCGGCCTCACCAAGCCCAAGCGAGGGCGGGCCTCGCCCGACGTCGGCAAGGGCGACCTCGCCTGGGCTGGGCGAGGCCGGCCCTCGTCCAACGTCGGCGAGGGCGACCTCGCCTGAGGCTAGTGACCTTCGCTAGCCCCGGCTATGGCCAGCGTAGGAAGAAAAGAAAAAAAAAGAAAAAGAAAAGGAAAAATGAAAAGAAAATAATAAAAAAATTAAAAGTTACTGTTCCGGTGCCGGAACAGTAACTTTTTCGCCGGCCGGCAGGTATTTTGGTCGGCTAGGGATCCAAGTCCTTATTTGAGACTTTCTAGGCACTTTGAGTCCTTATTTGAGACTGATTGAGCACTCCATATCATTATTTGATACAATATTCACTTTGGACCATTTTTTGAGAATTTTATCTCACTTGGGGTCCTTAATTGGAATTTTCCCTTAGCATAATTACAATAAGCTGAGGACTTTTTTGGTAATTCTTCCAAGTCATCATGCTACCTTGCATCTTCAATAATAATCATTAGAAAGATGATTATATGCCTAAAGAACGCCACCCATGATTCTATTTTTCTATCTTCTCTTTTTAATTTTCTTACAAAAGAAAGAACATGAAGCATAACATAAAGAATGTGGTCGTGAGGGCGACCTTAAAAGTTTCAAGGGGAGACAGGGGAAAGAACTCATCGGTAAGGTTGAAGAATCTCCTCGTAATTTCTCTTCGTATTCCTTCTCTTCAGAGAAGACAAAGAATGGGAGGGGACTTGGGGCTCTTGGGATGGGGAAGGTAGACTCCATGTTAGCTTTAACTGGTTACTTCCGAATAAGCAGGTCCACGGGTAGCCAAGTATAGTACTTTCCCGCGCCTGGGATAACAAGAGAGAGCTTCGACTCCTGCCGGGTTGGCCTATGCTTACGTACAATATTAGGTAATCGACTTGCCAACCTCTTGTGCATAAAGAATTATCGTGTTTAGAAGATGATTATATGCCTAAAGAACGCCACACATAATTCTATTTTTCTGTCTTCTCTCTTTAATTTTCTTACAAAAGAAAGAACATCAAGCATAACATAAAGATCAAACCCGACCATATCTCCATGGGGAGATGACATATACTCTAAAGCACGCAGCAAATCTGAGCAAAAGATTTCGGCGTCTACACAAGCTATCAGTAAAAAGGTACATTCATCAGATGAAAAACTTAATTAATTTCCCATGTTAATCCTAATTACTTAATTAATTTAGGAGCACCACTCAATTCCCATGTGTCTAATCTTTTCTTCGCTGAAGAACCCACCAACCTAATCCAACCCCCCCCCCCCGGCTTCGGCTGCTCAAGCCACTACTTAACAAAAAAGAGATTTTTTTTTCTAGTTTACTTTTTAATAATTAATATTTTTCATTTTTGATAAGATCTAGTTCTAGAATACGAGTTCTAGAATAAACGACAAGCTATAATAAGTGCAATTTCCGCATTGAGGGGCGCCCCCGCGTTCCCCGACCTTGACCAAATTCCCAAGATGGGGACAACATCGTGAGTTTTGACAATTCTAGAGAGGAATCCTAGGACCAAATCAATCGATATGCTTCGCGTTAGTCTTTGACCTTTTGCTTAAATGTCCACGTCAAGAATTGGCCATAGCATTGTTTTATAGGGACAACAGGAATGCAACATTGCCCATGACTTATATTAGAGAAAAAAAAATCAGGGATTCATTTAGTCAATGCTCTATCGAGGCGCGGCTGTATCGGCTTCTAGATATGATAGGTGTTTTTTTTACTTCCGCACGACACGAAATCAAATCAAATTCTCCAACTGATTTTATACTTATTATATTTACTATATCTAGTCCACTATATTCTATCATGGCACGAGTGTATCGAATCAATTTTTTTTTTATAGAATCAACTTTAAATATAATGTGACTTTATAATTTTGCACAACGTGGGATCAAATCAGATTACAGTGGAGATGTGTATACCCTTGTTGTACTCATTGACATAGAAAGTAAGAAGGTATGGTTATTGCCCAACGCGAAATTGAATTTCTCGGAATGCATCTTAAAGAACCGATGATGTGCATTTGTTAATTCTTCTAATGCAGGGAAAGGGGCACTAGAATTGATTTTTTCAACACGCATGGCAAGGGTTCAAAGATCATATTTATGGATGCGTTCCTTAGTGTTGTCATTATCAGAGCTGTTCGAATGACCTCCGTCCTTTTGTTTCTTGTAGTTCCTGTGGATTCGTTCAATTTCCGTAAATTCTAGGCCCACATTTTGGTGAAATTCCACAGAATTTTGTTTTTTCTGTGAAGACTTTGGAACGTCTGCAGAACTTGAGATGATGTCAGCGGGACATGATAGAATAATCGGCTCGAGGAAAGTTCCTTATTATATTTATTATATATATAGAGTTAATTCTATAAAAGAAATTTCTCTCGCTACTTTCTCCCTCTACGCCTATAAATTTCTCTCGTCTTTCCTTGTTTGTGGGTGACCACTCTATTTTTGTAAAATCTCTCCTCTAGAACTTGCCTTGCATCAGCACAGCCGGTGCTGATAAGAACGTATAAAAATCTCAACTTTTTCTCCATTTTGAGAGAGAGAGAGAGAGAGAGAGAGAGGTGAGAGGAATCAAGAACAAGAACCGAGAAGCGAAGCGACCGCAATGCCCCCTTTGGTGGCCGAGGAGGAGGATTTCTTCCCGTCCAGCCCCGGCAAGTTCAAGACCGACCGCCACCACCGCCACCGCCTCCTCCTCCACCGCCACCTCCGCCGCTGCTTCGCCTCCGCCGGCGCCACCTTCCTGTCGGCCCTCTTCCTCCTCGCCCTCGCCGCCTCCTACCTCAGCTTCCAGGGCCTCGTCTCCTCCGGCGACCGCCTCCTCGCCGCCTCCTGGGGCGGCATCCAGTGGGAGAAGCAGGTACGCGTCTCCGCCCAGCCCCGCCGCCCCGCCGGCCTCTCCGTCCTCGTCACCGGCGCCGCCGGCTTCGTCGGCGCCCACGCCTCCCTCGCCCTCAGGAAGCGCGGCGACGGCGTCGTCGGCCTCGACAACTTCAACCCCTACTACGACCCCTCCCTCAAGAGGTCCCGCGCGTCGCTGCTCCGCGTCCAGAAGGTCTTCGTCGTCGACGGCGACGTCAACGACGCGCGCCTCCTGGCCAAGCTCTTCGACGTCGTGGCCTTCACCCACGTGATGCACCTCGCGGCCCAGGCCGGCGTCAGGTACGCCATCGAGAACCCGCACTCGTACGTCCACTCCAACGTCGCCGGCCTTGTCGGGCTCCTCGAGGCCTGCAAGTCGGCCAACCCCCAGCCGGCTTTCGTCTGGGCCTCCTCAAGCTCCGTCTACGGCCTCAACGAGAAGTCACCGTTCTCCGAGTCGGACCGGACCGACCGGCCGGCAAGCCTCTACGCGGCCACCAAGAAAGCCGGCGAGGAGATCACCCACGCTTACAACCACATCTACGGCCTGTCGGTCACCGGCCTGCGGTTCTTCACCGTGTACGGCCCGTGGGGCCGGCCGGACATGGCGTACTTCTCGTTCACCCGGAACATACTCCAAGGCAAGCCGGTCACGATATACCGGGGCAAGAACCGGGTCGACCTGGCCCGGGACTTCACGTACATTGACGACATTGTTAAGGGGTGCTTGGCGTCGCTGGACACGGCGGGAAAGAGCACCGGGTCGGGCGGCAAGAAGCGCGGGCCGGCTCAGTACCGGATCTTCAACCTGGGGAACACGTCGCCGGTGACGGTGCCGGAGATGGTGGGCATGCTGGAGAGGCACCTGGGGGTGAAGGCCCGGCGGCGGGAGGTGGAGATGCCCGGGAACGGTGACGTCCCGTTCACGCACGCCAACATAAGCTCGGCACGGCTGGAGCTCGGGTACAAGCCGACGACGGACCTGCGAACCGGGCTGAAGAGATTCGTCAAGTGGTACCTGTCGTATTACGGCTACAATCACGGTAAGTCTGTACATTGAACTATCCTCTCCTCCTAATTTCCCTTTCTCGTTTGGAAGTTCTTGATTTAAAGTGGGGTTTTCCTTATCAAGCGATATACAAATTTTGGAGGGGGTGGACAGATTTGTGATTATAGCAGTTCCCTCTCCCTCTCTTGTTGTTGTTTCTTGTTCTGTTAAAGAGAATTCAGGGTTCTGATATTATGCAGCAAATCCAATTCCTCAGTTGCTAAATTCAAAGGGTAATGATAAAGGTGGTAGCTTAAAATTGCTTCAGGAAATCTCGGGTTCCATCTTGTTTATCTTGATGATTCTTGATTTTTGGTATCTAAATGAGGGAAGATTGAAGGGCAAATTCATCTTTGTTTGTCTCGCTTGAGATTGATATAGCTTCTTGATCTTGAGTTCACAAAATGAGCGAGGAACCCTTTAGGTCCCCCACTTTGAAACTGAAGCCATGCCATTAATTGAAAAGTGGTGCGATCGACATCACTGAGGCAGTTTCTTGAATGCCAAGAGTGAATTGAATGCTTCTTCCTCCACTCTTAAACCTACCACCCAAATCTTCTATAAGATGGAACCGGCTCGCAACCATCATCTCATCACCTCCCGCTCCTGTTCCCTTGCCCCCTCTTTCGATGGCCATGGCAAGATCAGACAGCTTCCGCTTCTTCGCCTTCTTGCTCATCGCCTGCGGGGTCGCCGTGCTGTCTGCGCGACGGACCGATCCTGCGACAGAGACGTATGAGTACCTGGTCGACTGCGCTAGCAAGCTGGCCGAGCAGTGCGGGTATGAGATCTTCGGCAACATATTCGCGGACAAGGAACAGCTCACCCCTCAATGCTGTAAGAAGCTTGTGTCCATGGGAAAAGAATGCCACGAGGCGATGGTGAGCTTCATTATCATATCGCCCACTTTCAGCAAGAATGCCTCCATCACTGTGCCCAGGAGCAAAAAAGTGTGGAAAGAGTGTGTCTCGTTGGCCAAAGGAGCCTCTGCCCTACCCTAAAAAGGCCTGGTTTTATCGGATTTAATCGAGGTCGAATTATCATCGCAAACTCGAAAAACACATAGGAATAACGACAGTTCAAAGAGTTGTTTATTTGCGCCTTTAATACAATTTGTATCCATGATCAGTCGATGTCCTCAATTAGTTTTACCCGTGTCTCCGAAAGTAAAGCCGAATTAGAGATAAATGAAATATGGCTTACGGACTGGATTGATAATCCAGAGACCAGGAAGTTCCCTAATCTAATCATCAGATATAAAAGAAAGAAAAATCTGCCATACCTGCAAAGTCATCTTACACAAGATGCGATCATGGACGGTAAAACAAGGAAAAACAGAAACACAAGTTAAAAACCTTTCAGGATTCGAAGATCGGACCAAGAAATTCAAGCAAAGATGCAATTTACAGATTTTTGTCCACGCAACAAAAGACGCGGGTTGACATCTGGTAATTTCTCTCTCCAAAGTAATAATCCGAGGAACTAGTTTTCTATATTTTGCAATATAACACCCGAACCCCGAAATGCAGCAGCTTCGGGAAACGCTGAGACACCATTAGTACTGATTCTTTTCTGAATGATGAGATCTCGTGAACTGAAGGAGCTGCTCATGAGTCATTTATACCGGCAATCAGTAGTAGTTGGGAAAGCAATCTATGAATTACGGGAAACTCCTGCAATATATATCCACAGATTATGGCTGCAAAATTTGCATATCCTCCATAAAAAATTAATCTGACACCCAATTATCAGCAAATACCTTCAGCCTTTCATGAAAAGTGCCATTGACGAAGGATTTAGGGAGCGACTGCTTCACAAGATTATGTCCCCTGCTAGACATGAATGCCAGGTCTCAACTTAAGAATCAGGAGTCACCACATAAATCGAGAACGGTAGAATATTTGCCTGAAAAACAAGTGCTAGAACTTTGCAGCACTATATTCATTTTTCAATTTAAGCACTAGAAGATTCAAAAGCGTCTACTTGGTTGCAAGCAGTTTGACGATGCACAGATTTATAATGCACCACACATACGTCAATAAATCCACTGGTTGTGCATACAGGATGCATTTGGACGACGAAAGAGGAAATGCTTGCTTAGTACCGTTCAGCTTCCCAACCAAAAGGGAAATGAGGCGAATTACCTTTCATCATGACATAAGACAGTGTAGCACCGGATGGTATGAAAGAGGATTCGAGGAGAGAAGTTGTGCACAACAGCTATCTGATTTACCTGAAACAAATACGAGATTCAAAGTTCTAATTTTTAAGATTTGCGCGACGTGAAGTCGCATAATATATGGCCACAATGGCTGATAAAAGACATACCAAATTATCCCACGTTCTCATCAGTCTATTCAGCAGATGATCAGCTGCAGGACTGAATATGTATGATATTCCAAAAGCAACCCGAAGTATTGATTCAACAATGTGCAGTCCAATCTGATAAAGAAAGAACAGGATTTGAGAAATCGCACAGACTTTGTCCATTCTTAAATAGGTCGAAAACGGGTGATGGTGAAGCTAAGAAATTAAAGAAAGCGAAGGGCAATTCTCACCACTTTTGTGAGTTCGTTTCCAGTGTCCATGCTAATCAAGCATACTTCCACCACCTCATTTTCAATAGCCCACTGGACAGCACTGGATTCTCTTGCCTTCAAGAAAGACATTAATATGGAGGAAAAAGTCAATTTTGCCTGAGATCAGATGAATTCATTGATGATTCACTGCAAGGAGAATAGAATGCACCTGGCATAAAATGCCAAACACTGACAAGGCAACAGCTCTCACATTGTCATACACCTCCAGTGTGGATGCGAACAGTACTAAGGGTACCAAGAAGTTAACAAGGCAGGCTGAACTAACAAAAGAAAAGAAACGAGAACATTTGTATCAAGATAAATGCTAGAGAGTGATTAGCCAATTTCAGACACTGATGATAGTTTCCGAAGCCTACAGTTCATGAGCTTTTGCCGAGTTTCTCTATTAGCTGCACTGCACTGCAATGAAGCAAATAGTTAACTGAGAAAATGGACAACAAGAATAATAATGAGTATGCATTAGACAGCACTTGACATGCTTTTTTTTGAGTTGCCTTTGGATTACCTGGAATAGAATAATGACATTGATAAGGCGCATGCACGCTCTCTCATTTAGTCTTCCATCGGCCATCATCCTGTAGATCAAGAGCACCTCCTGCTTCATAAGACCAAGACCAACGATAACTCAAAGATCCACCCATCATCCTAAACATCACCGGCAGTACGGATGAAAATAGGGAAGAATTTATTTCTCTGCCACACAATGAAAACACTAGACTCTCTTTTCACTGTGCCAAAGCAGTTTTTATAAAGCCTGCATGTTAAAAGTATCAGTCCTTTCCTTTTCCCCAATTTACAGGCTAATAGAGAGAAGTAAACTTGTCAACTAGTTTCATTCACAGGAACTTCGAGGAAATGAAAGAGAAAACTGCCAGCCCACTCGATCTTCAAGCAAAGCGAAATTCTCGACCAATCTAGAAACCCCTTTGCAGACCACAGACTAAGTAACCCCGGAGAACAAAGCACGCCGAGTTAAAAAAGTCAAAAGACTTTTCTCTTCCGTGGAACCCTTAAAAACAACAAGAACAGCCTTACCAAAAAAAAAACAACAAGAACAGTGGCATTAATCACGAGGATTACAACGTTGACTCGCCATACCATACTCTGAATCTACACCGAAAGGCCGCTTAACAACGATTCAGCTTCAAATTCCGCAACATCACAAATACAAATGCAGACGTGACAGTGATAAGTTAATAGAAGCAATGACCTGTATCAAGATAGCCATGGTTCCGCAAGAATGGAACAAAAGAAACCCCGCTCTGTAATAATTCTCTGGGTCCTCTTCCCTCTTCTGTTGACAAATGACAGACCCACAAAGATTTCAGTAAACAGAATCACGAGAAGATGGAAGCATTGAATATGAACAAGAGTAGACCTGGAAAAGGAAAGAACTGAGCAAGTGCAGAGCAGATTCTCTGAATCTGGGGTCCTGAAGCTTGAGAATCAACTGGGGAATGGCTCTCGGCTTCCCCAACCAGCGCAGCCTGTGCTTTCTCCTTCCCCACGGCGATTTCTCGCTCCCCAGCTCTGGAACACGAAAAACAAGAGAAGGATCGCGAAACCAAGATCGGAGCGCAAGAGAAACAGGGAGGGTCGGGAGTAAAAGATTGCATCGCACGAGCCTTGATCGATGTTGGAGTGGAGAAGGAGATGGAGAGATATCTCTTCCCAGTCCCAAGGCTCGTCGGGCAAATCGTGAATGCACGGATGATCTCCTTCTTGGACCGCCATGGCCAGAGCTTGGCCACGGGGAAGGAAAGGGGAAGAGCGGAAGTTCAAAAAGCGTTTCGGCGGGAAAAGAAACAGAGTAAAGCGCCCAAGTGAAGTCTTCATTGGCACCTACCTAATTCATTTTAAAGAATTATTCCTGATCATGTGAACATGGGTCACATCGATCGATCAAATCATATAAATTTGATGTCCGATTTTATTTTACTGTCCCGTTTATATAATTATTCGATCGTTTGTTTTCACAAAATCTACATTAGTCGGTGCTTGAAAATTTGATGATGCGTAATATATGGGTGATGAATGAAATTATTGATTTATATATAAAGGAATTCAATTCCTCTAAAAATAGAAAATAATTTTTTACCCTCTTAGACTAAAATACCCTTATACCTTAAGGGAAATTACATCAAATTATGAACACACTCCTCTCTACCGCTAATGCACTGGTGTAGCTAGAGTCGCCGTCACACCCCATCCCACCGCTCACCACCCACTGTCGTTGCTTGGCTCGCAAAGTCCGCCTCCACCCAAAGGTTAGCATCTTCTAGCCTCTCTTGTTGCTATGTTTGTTCTGTAAAAGAAAATTCAGGGTTTGATTGTAG
This sequence comes from Syzygium syzygioides, assembly GCA_031216285.1. Taxonomy (NCBI): domain Eukaryota; kingdom Viridiplantae; phylum Streptophyta; class Magnoliopsida; order Myrtales; family Myrtaceae; genus Syzygium; species Syzygium syzygioides. The sequence goes on from CM062244.1 coordinate 1,617,205, forward strand.
AGATAATGACACAAATAGTTCATAAACTTTGGCTCAACATGCAATGTGATTCATGAATTTTTAATTTGTTCAATATGGTCCTTGAACTTTAACCCAATGCGCAATATGGCCTTTGAATTTTAATACATGTTCAATCTAGCAACTGGATATGAAAATATTTAATGTTATCCTTCCATTAATTCAAGTTCAGAGACAACATTGAACATTTTTATTTAATTTAGATACTAGATTGGATATGTATCATTGGGCAAAAGGTTAAAAGTTCGGCGACCACGTTAAACCAATGTTTACAGATCATTTATGTCATTTTCCCTTGATTTTAGGCAGCAAATCCAGTTTCTCAGTTGCTAAATTCAAGGGAAATGATGATGGCAGCTTAAATTTTCTTGAGGGAATCTCGGGATCCATCTTGTTTATTTTGATGATTATTGATATTGGTATCTAAATGAGGGAAGATTGAAGGGCAAATTCATACTGGGAAAATGGGGAGATGATTGTTGATCGTGTATCTCCATGTGTTGGCTCGCTTGAGAGTGATGATAAAGCTTCTTGATTTAAAAAGTTCATGAAATGGTACTCCACCACCATTCCATTCCAATTCCAAGGTCTGTTAACAAGGAACCCTTTTAAGTCCCTCACTTTGTAACTGAAGCCATGCCATTAATTGAAAAGTGATGCAATCGACATCATTGAGGCAGTTTCTTGAATGCCAAGAGTGAATTGAACGCCTTTTCCTCCCTCTTGAGCCACGCCTCCCAAAATCCTCTATAATATGGAACCGGCTCGCACCCTTCATCTCATCACCTCCCGCTTCTGTTCGCTTCCCCCTCTTTTGGCCATGGCAGGATCAGACAGCTTCCGCTTCTTCGCCTTCTTGCTCATCGCTGGCGGAGTCGCCCTGCTGTCCGTCGCACGGGCGGATTACGAGGACCCACCCGCGCCCGCACCCGAGGCGGAAACTTACCTGGTCAGATGCGCTACCAAGCTGACCGAGGAGTGCGGGGACCGCATCTTCAACAACATATTCTTGAAGCAGGACGAGCTCACCCCTGAATGCTGCAAGAAGCTCGTGTTGATTGGAATAGAGTGCCACGAGGCGATGGTGAAGTACATGATCTCCGTGCCCGCTTTGAGCAAGAATGCCTCCATCACTGTGCCCAGGAGCAAGCAAGTGTGGAATCAGTGTGTCTTGCTGGCCGAAGGAGCCCCTTCCCCGGCGTAAGAAGGCCTGGTTTTGTCGGATTTAATCGATGCCAAATTATCATCGCAACCTTGAAAAAGACTAAGGAACATTGACAGTTCAAAGAATTGTTTATTTTGCGCCTTTAATACAATTTGTACCCATGATCAGTTGATATCCTAAATTAGTTTTACCTGTGTCTCCAGAAGTAAAACCTAATTAGAGATCAATGAATATGATTTGCTGGCCGGATTGATAATACAGAGACTAGGAAGTTGTTCCCTAATCTAATCATCAGATATAAAAGAAAGAAAAATCTGCCAAACCTGCTGCAAGGCCATCTTATACAAGACGTGATCATGGACGGTAAAACGAGGAAAGTAGAAAAACAAGTTTGAAGACTTTTGAGGATTCGAGGATCGTACCAAGAATTTCAAGCAAAAATGCAGTTTACAGAGGATTTTGTGCACGCAACAAAAGACGCGGGTTAACATCTGCCAATTTCTCTCTCCGAAGTAATAATCCGAGGAACTGGTTTTCTACACTATGCAATATAACACCCGAACCCCGAAATGCAGCAGCTTTGGGAAACACTCGACACCATTAGTCCTGTTTCGCTTGTGAATGATATGATCTTGTGAACTGAAGGAGCCGCTCGTGAGTCATTTATACCAGCGATCAGTAGCAGCTGTGAAAGCAATCTATGAACTACGGGAAAACTCCTGCAATATATATCCACAGATTATGGCTGCAAGATTTGCATATCCTTCGTAAAAAATTACTCTGATACCATATTATCCGCAAGTACCTTCAGGCTCTCATGAAAAGTGCCGTTGATGAAGGATTCAGGAAGTGACTGCTTCACAAGATTGTGTCCCCTGCTAGACATGAATGCCAGGTCTTAACTTAAGAATCAGGAGTCGCTACATTAATCGAGAACAGTAGAATATTTGCCTGAGTGCTAGAAGTTTGCAGCACTATATTCATTTTCAATTTAAGCACTAGAAGATTCAAAAGCATCTACTAGGTCGCAAGAAGTTTGACGAAGCACAGATTTATAATGCACCGCGCATACGTCAATAAATCACAGCGTCTCACAAATATCCACTGGTTGTGCATACTGGATGCATTTGGATGACGAAAGAGGAAATGCTTGCTTAGTACCTTTCAGATACACAACCAAAAGGAAAATTGGATGAATTACCTTTCATCATGACATAAGAGTGTAGCACCGGATGTATGAAAGAGGATTCGAGGAGCGAAGTCATGGACAACAGCTATCTGATTTACCTGAAACAAAGACAAATTTCAAAGTTTATATTTTTAAGACTTGTGCAACTTAATGTCATATAGTGGCCACAATGGCTGATAAACGATGTACCAAATTATCCCATGTTCTCATCAGTCTATTCAACAGATGATCAGCTGCAGGACTGAAAATGTACGATATTCCAAAATCAACCCAAAGTATGGATTCAACAATGTGCAGTCCAATCCGATAAAGAAATAACAGAATTTGAGAATCCCAGACTTTGGCCATTCTTAAATAGGTGGACAACGGGTGAAAGGGTGCTAAGAAATTATAGAACACCAAGGGCAATTCTCACCACATTTGTGAGTTCGTTTCCAGTGTCCATGCTAATCAAGCATTCTTCCACCACCACATTTTCAATAGCCCATTGGACAGCACCGGATTCTCTTGCCTTCAAGAAAGACATTAATATGGAAGAAAAATTTAAATTTTTTCTGAGATCAGATGAAGTCATTGATGATTCGCTGCACGGAGAAATAGAATGCACCTGGCATAAAATGCCAAACACTGATAAGGCAACAGCTCTCACATTGTCATACACCTCCAGTGTGGATACGAACAATACTAAGGGTACCAAGAAGTTAACAACGCAGGCTGAACTAACAAAAGAAAGGAAACGAGATCGTTCGTATCAAGATAAATGCTAGAGTGTGATTAGCCAATTTCAGACACTGATGAATGTTTCCGAGTTTCTCTATTAGCTGCAATGCACTGCAATGAAGCAATTAGCTAACTGAGACAAGGACAACAAAAACAATAATGCGAATGCATTAGACAGCACTCGACATGCTTCTTTTTGAGTTGCTTTCAGATTACCTGGAATAGTATAATGACATTGATAAGGCGCATGCATGCTCTCTCATTTAGTCTTCCATCGGCCATCATCCTGTAGATCAAGAGCACCTCCTGCTTCATAAGACCAAGACCAACCATAACTCAAAGATCCACCCATCACCCTGAACATCACCGTCAGTACGGATGAAAATAGGGAAGAATCTTTCTCTGTGGAACACAATGAAAACAGTAGATTCTCTTTTCATCGTGCCGAAGTATAGGCCAATTAAATAAGAAAGGAGAGAGACTAAAAAGGAGGCGTAAGTGCCGTCGTGACCAGCTCGGTTCCTCTCTTGAAATCGGGAATCGGACCTTTTAGACACTGATTTCATTTTTAGGAACCCGGACTAACACCCTTGGTTGTTGGATCAAACCGGCCGATCCGGTCCAGTCTAGGTTATTCTCGGTTCGATTCATCAGTCTTGCTCACCCCTATTGATGGCTCGCTCGGTCCCAGTCTGGGCCTCTGTCTCACTCGCCTTTCTATGTGATTTTACAAATCTATAGAAAACATCAGCGGATATAAGTTAGCGGGTCATATAAATTTCAACCCAGAAGAAGTTTGTCTCATGTTCCTCTCCTCGTGAATGAACGAAGCTGCCGCTAGCTCAATTTGAGATCGCCGTCGCAGGTAATTCCTCTTTCCCCGTCTGCCCTCTTCCCTTCCTTTCCTCTCCCACACGCCCGCGGAGGCGCACGAGCACGCCCCATTTCGTGATCTGGGATGTCCCCCGCTACAAGATTCACATCGCGTGTAAAGTTCAGATTTTGAAACTATCTGCAACTTGAATTGGATCGTATCGCAGCTGGGTTAAGTGAGATTTACCCCAAAAAGAAGAAAACGAAAAGATATGCTTGAATGGCTACTGGTTACCAACTGGATATGATCTTGCAGTTTTTTCTGTCATATTGAAATAGATTGAATCATGTTGTGCTAATGTGATGGATTTGTTCTCCCAATCGAACAAAAACGAAGAAATCTTTAGCGTGGTTTAGTGGATATGCTTGCACTGTCTTTTCGCACTTAGGCGTGCAGCGAGTTTCCGGCTCTTTCCTGCATTGAAGTAGCCTTCCGTTGGTTTGACCTCGAAGAACTTTCGCAAGTTGAAAGTGACATCTTTGTGGGTTCGGTTGCGGATGCCACAAATGTGCACATATGCGTGTTTTTTCGTTGGCTATCCATGTGAAACTGTTGTGAAAGGTGATTCATTTCCCAGCCAAAAGAGATATAATGGCAGTTTTGGCCAAAGCATGGTTATTTCGCTCTGATTGCGAATGGTGAATGCGCTTTCATTTTGTTTATTTTTCGGTCATCACTATGTCTGATTAACTTCCGATTATCGTTCCCTTATTCTGTTTTGCTAACCTATGTACAATGTGATCACTATCTATGCATTTGCAGCGACCATGCGACAGAGACATGGTGCTTCTGCTACGGCTGGTGGTGTACAAATATCACAGAATTTGAAAGACCTCCCTGAAGAAAAATTAGAAGAATCATATCCATGCTTATCAGAAAAGAGAGTGTTTTTGCTTTGTTTGGCTGTGCGAGTGTTGAATTCCTTGCTTGTACAAACATATTTCAACCCGGACGAGCATTGGCAAGCTCTGGAAGTTGCACATCAAATTGCATTTGGGTAAGGTAGCCTCCATAAGTTCTATAGCTGCATCTTTTTTATATGTGTTGTTGCTAACAGGATAAACATTGAATGCTTGACAAATGAATTGCCAGCTATGGACATCTAACATGGGAATGGAAAAAGGGTATCCGAGGTTATCTGCATCCAATGATATTTGCTCTTCTTTACAAAGTTCTCGCAGTACTCGGTCTTGATAAACCTTGGTTCATGGTAAATACTGGAAACTAAAACTTTTGCCATAATAAGTTTGATGAATTACAATGATCAATACTGTTACTGTTGTCTATTATATGCGAAGCTGCTTTTCTTGCTTTGCAGATGAGGGCTCCAAGGCTGCTTCAGTCAATATTTTCTGCAGTTGGTGATCTCTACTCATATAAACTCTCTCGCCTTCTTTTTGGCAATCGTGTCGCTAGATGGGCAGTATCCTTTTGCTATTACAATTGCCAGCATCTGTATCGTCCCTTTCGGACCAAATTGTTGATTTGTGGAATTTTCAGCTTGAAGTTTAATAATATTGACCTTAACTTTCTGTCAGTTATTTTCAGAGTTGACAAACTGGTTTATGTTCTTCTGCATTACACGGACATTGTCAAATAGTTTGGAAACTGTCCTTACAATCATGGGGCTGTATTACTGGCCGTGTGTGAGAGTTTCATCCAGTAGTGATGCCTCATCGACGAGGATATGGGGCGTGGTAGTGGCAGCATTAGCATGTGTAATTCGACCAACAAGTGCCATTATATGGATGTATGTTGGCCTTCTAGAGCTTTCTTTGGCCCGCGATAGAATGAGATTCATTTTTTTGGAGGTTCTTCCTGTTGGGTGAGTAATCATGCATCCATCTATTTTGGTACTTGTGGCTATTAGATGGCATGCAACTGTGGATGCATTTTGTGCGACTGATTTATGCATTTCTAATATACTGTATAGGGCGCTGGTGCTTGGACTGGCAACTTTACTCGATCGGCTAGTGTATGGTTCATGGGTTTTAGTACCTCTGAACTTTCTCAAGTTCAATTTTCTTTCTTCTGGAGGCGACTACTATGGAACACACAAGTGGCACTGGTACTTTACTCAGGGATTCACAGTGATGCTCTTTACATTTTTGCCATTCTCCTTAGCCGGCATCATCATGTCCAGAAATTGGAGGCTTTCTGGGCTTATTGCCTGGGTTTTAGTACTTTACAGCATACTTGGCCACAAAGAATTCAGGTACAGGCGATCCCTCTGTAATTGGGTATTTGCTGCTTTGAATTCCTTACTTTTTTTCCCGACTTATCCTCCTTTGTAACCAGAAATGTGGACCCAGATTTGTTCTCCCCGTGCTTCCGATAACCTTGATGTTCTCGGGATTTTCTCTAGCTGCAATATCGACACCCTACAGTTCTGATAACAAGACAGCAGAAGCTTTGAAACATCACACTAAATGGCCCTCAAGAATGCGATGGGCCATCTGCTTCTTGCTTGCAACTAACATCCCTATGGCCTTGTACATGAGCTTAGTTCATCAGGTACTCCAGATTTTTTCTGCCTTTGATAAAAAAAAAAACTGGGATGCTTGGTTTCATTTAACCTTTTCTTTATCCTTTTATGTTGAGTAAATTGGAATGCTGGAATGGCTCTGTTAACTAGGACCTTTTTTGTTATTCATCGTTACATGTATGTTGGAACCTCTTGTTGAATATCTAAGTACTTTGGTATGCTGGACAGAGAGGATCTGAGGATGTGATGAACTTTCTTTCGAGACAAGCTGCAAAAGATAGAGTGAAGAGTATCCTTTTCCTTATGCCCTGCCATGCCACACCTTACTATTCAACCCTTCATCGGGACCTGCCCATGCGTTTCTTGGACTGCTCACCAAGGTAATCTTTGATGGTATCCTGTAAAAAACCGATCTATCTATCTGAGGTCTAAGTCATGGATTTGCATTTGATTTTGCTCGACAGTGAAGAGAGGGGTGTTCCAGATGAGTCAGACCGTTTTATGATGGATCCTGTGGGGTTTATAAAAGAGCTTGCAAATGATTGGTCACTACCAAGTCACGTAGTGTTATTCGAATCAGAAGAAAGAGCATTGAGGGAATTCTTGCTGTTGCATTCTTTCAAAGAGGTAGATATTAACTTCAACGTCGACAACTACTGTCTTAATCCCAGTGCATTTTCCTTTGGTTTATGTTTCTTCCTGATGACTCGAACTATCAACGATTGCAGGTCAAGAGATTCTTCCATGCTCACTTCAAAGTGGATCGCGACCTCCAATCATCAGTGGTTGTCTATGCTTTGACAGGTCAATGAGATATGTACTCATGCATTTGTTATTCAAGTTTTCTGCAAGTCTGAAGTTTTTTTTGGTTTCACATCCTATTTTCACTTTGCTTGAGAAATCCAACTGCTTTTGAGAGTGTGAATACTGATCAGATTGCACTGGCAATTCCTAGGCTATGAAGAAATTTACACGAAGTCATTTTGCATTTGTAAGGTGCACGTAAAAAACTAAAGCAGTTTTCACTTGAGAGAAGTTTCAATTGGTTCTCAGTTAACAATCTTAAGGATTTTAAATAGCCTACACAATGGTTTAATGGCATAAACCAAGTCGATAAACCTCAACCTTAATCTGGCGAAAGGAAATAATCTTAACCTTTGATTTAAATGCTAAATGATGTCCAATTGAACAGTGAAACAAGTGATTATTTTTAAAAAAATGTTTTCTATATCATTCATTTTTCACGAAACAAGTGCATCCTTAAAGCCGGAAAAACGTGATTTGAAGTTTGCTTATTGCGGGACCTGGTTTGGAACTTGCTTATTTGCTGATGGACATGTCCAAATGTCGCACCAGAGTGTTCGCGTGGCATTGGCATTCCGATGGGAAGACAAAACTTGCTATTGAAACTGATGGAAGTTTGAATTACTGGAAACCTATTCCTAGATTACCTGCTATAAGCCATTTTGAAGGATGAAATGTTGACAAAACCATAAGATGGCCAGAGACTAAACTGAACAAAGGTTAGAATCAATAGCAGATGAAAGATGTGCACATTTCACTCTCCTTTACAATTTTTAAGATACTGCAATCCGTCATTCGCCGAGGAGCTCACAGTGCATCCTCCTCAAGCACAATTATCTCCCTAAGATATGATATCCCATATTGTAAAGTTGCTGAGCATTCATTCCGATCGTAGAGCAGTCTCGGTGACTTCCTGCAATCGCCATGCAGAAAAGAGTTGGTGTAGATTGATAGAACAAGCTCTCCGTCTCTAGTCCCAGCTCTGCGCCACCAAGTAAAATGAAAAGTAAGGTGGGAAAACCTTGATGTCCTGTTAACAACACCTTCGAAGCACGTTTCAAAGAAATCGATGGGAACTTGAACTGACTCGTCAGTCCCATCAATGTCTCTTACTGCCGAAGCAAGCGAGCCCGAGTCGACCAAATGACTGAGCTCTGCGCCCGAGTCGATTATGACTCCATTTCCTGAAGTCGTTCTCTCAAATGCAGCTGTAGGAATGTAAAGCTTAAACCCCCACTAGACTTATGCCTTCCAAAGTGTTTATGTATCACCGATATAAGTGTAGGGGTGTTGAGTCACCTTCAAGAATCGCGCTTTCATCCGGTTGTTTCCACAAGATGCATTACTAATTTTCTAATACTATAGGGCTACGTTTAATAGTTGGGATAAAATTCAAGATAGGATAAATTTTATCTTATCCTGTGTTTGGTATCTGTCCAAGATAGGATAAAGTCGGATATACGAGGAATATAGCTCGGATAAAATTATCCCATAGGGAGGTGGGATAAATATGGATAGGATTTCTAATATCCATAATATAAAAATTAATTTTCTCGAATAATAAACTTGTTAAATTAATAAAATTAAAATAATATTTGAATATAAATATTATTTAAATTTTAATATAAAAATTCAAAATAACAAAAAATTCGTTTTTATTTATTCTTATTTTTAGTTATATATTCAAAATTTCTTTATATCATGTGATATAAATTTCATATATATAAATCAGAACTAATATATATTTATTACATATTTTAGGTATATTAGTATAGTTTACTGTTTAATAAAATTTTATTAGAGAATGATGAAGGGGAAAAAAGAAATAATAAAATAATAAAAAAAGAGTGAAAATAAAAAAATAATAAAAAAATAAAAATGAAAGTAGGTAAGAGTGTCGTGAGAGATTTTTATTATCTCCGTTTGTGAAATTTTTAGATTCATTTATACTGATATGACGTTCATAGCAAATAATGGACATGGCAAGAAGTTAAAATATCCAGCTTTATTTCCACACTTCACCAAACAATAGATAGGATATAGCAAATCCTTTAGATTTCATATCCTATCCTATCTTATCCAATCTTATCTTGGCTAGAAATTCAGACGACCAAACGCAGCCTAGAGGAATATTTTTCCAATACTTCCATAATTGGATCGGGTCGTTCCTCATTCTCATGACTGCACCCAAAGACTATGTTGGGTATGTTGGGAGAACAATAACAATCCGAACAATATCGGATTAGCGCAATGAAATAAAATAATCTCTCCTCTTGTGCAAACCTACTAGGAAACGATTGAATCGAGGAATATAAATACTAAGTACGCAAACACAAAACAATTTTTTACGTGGAAAACCTCCTTGGTGTGTAGAGATAAAAAAAACCATGGGACTGGAGTCCACCCAAAAATCTTCACTATCAGTAAAATTGGGTAAACAAAGTTCTTCTCTAGTACATACTAGAGGTACATAGCAACAAATATATCAAGAACATCATTCTTGGCAATATACATGAACTTCACAAGAGATAAAAGGATCAATCTCACCAAAAATGCATTTTCGATGCAATCCACGAAAACCTGATGTAGGGAGCTTCAACTGAAAACCAAATCGATCAGATTTGAGAAGAATGTGGCACGAACACACTGACAAAATTAGCTCAATTGAACCACAAATCAACATCCAACGTCAACATCATATATATTCTCAAACCTAGATTTTCTGCTCTTTCTTGTTACCATGTCTCTAAAAAACGTTCTTTTTACGGCCACGACATAATAATAGTGAGAAACCCTATTTCTCCATATGAATAGATATATGGGCTCAAGCCTTGGGCTTGTAATTCATTGGGCTTTTTTCACTTAGGAGTGAACCCAGCCAACAAATCTCTCCCTCGTGACGATGTGGAGGGATTCACCATGCCTACCATAAATCTGCAATGTTCAAGCTTCTTCTTTGATAAAGCCTTCGTCATCATATCTGAACCATTATGATCTGTATGGATTTTCTCAAGTTCCAACAACTTATCATCTAGAACATCCCTTATCCAATGATATTTAATATCAATGTGTTTCAATCTAGAATGAAAAGATGAATTCTTACCAAGATGAATCACACTTTGGTTGTCACAAAATAGCTCATAGCTCTATTGCTTGAACCCAAGTTCTTCCAAGAACTTCTTCAGTCATAGCAACTCTTTACTAGCTTCGGTCGCCGCAATAAAATCAGCTTCTGTCGTAAAAAGCGCAACACACTTCTACAACCTTGACTTCCATGACACAGTCCCACCTACAAAGGAAATTAAATAACCAGAAGTAGATTTACGAGTATTAATATTTCCAGTAAAGTCGAAATCTGTGTATCCAACTAATTCAAGTTTCCCGGTCCCGAAACTGAGTTTCAAATTGGAAGTTCCCCGAAGATACCTCATGATCCACTTCACTACATTCCAATGCTCTCTACCTGGATTTGATAAATAACGACTAACAACGCCAACTGCATGCACCAAATATGGCTGTATACATACCATCGCATACATTAAGCTTTTCACAGCTAAGGCAAATGGAACACTTTCTATGTCTTTCTTCTCTTTATCAATTGTGAGACTTTGCTTTTTATTCAACTTAAAGTGGACAACAAGAGGAGTGCTAACCACTTTAGTCTTGTCCATGTGAAATTTCTGAAGAATCTTCTCAATGTACTTCTCTTGGACAAGAACAACTTCTTAGCAATTCTGTCCCAAGTAATTCTCATGCCAAGAATCTGCTTTGCCGTGCCCAAGTCTTTCATGGAAAAAGACTTGCTCAATTGTTTCTTCAACAATTCAATTCGTGAAGCATTCCTGCCGACAATTAACATATCATCAACATAAAGCAAGAGAATAATAAAGTCATCATCATAAATTTTTTGGACAAACACACAGTTATCCGAAGAAGTTTTCATATAACCCTGCTCTATCATAATTGAGGTAAACTTTTTATACCACTGTCTCGGTGCTTGCTTTAGGCCATAGAGACTCTTCTTCAGTTTGCACACTTAATCCTCTTTTTCTTTCACTTTGAAACCCTCTTGTTGTTCTATGTATATCTCTTCCTCCATGTCACCATGTAGGAAGGCTGTTTTGACATCCATCTACTGAACTTCCAAGTCTAGGCTAGCTGCCAAACCTAGAACCACACGAATATAAGACATTTTTACACCTGAAGAAAATATATCATCAAAGTCAATACCCTTTCTCTGACCGAATTCCTTAACAACCAATCTAGGTTTATATTGTGGTTGTAAAGTATGTTCATCTTGTTTCAACCTGTATATCCACTTGTTTTTTAAAACTCTTTTACTTTTAAGTCACTTCACCAGCTCAAAAGTATAATTATTATAAAGTGACTGCATTTCATCATGCATTGCATCAAACCATTTGCCTTTGTACTCATCTTCTATTGCTTCTACATAGCACTTTGGTTCACCTGCATCAGTCACTAATACATACTCATTTGTAGAATATCTAGTGGAAGGTTGTCGGTCTCTGACGAATCTTCGAATTGGAATATCTGGTGGAGCATCTAATGGAGTCTTTGGTTTAGGAACAACATCATCTGTCTCAACATGTTTAGGAATACGTGCATTGTCTGGAACATTCACTTCCTGCTGCTCCTCATCAACCCATGCAGGAATATGTGTATAAGGAACTGGATTCAAGTCAATCAAGTCATCACTAACCTGTGGCACCGAAATCATTTCTGATTTCTCAATATCCTGTATTGTTTTTTTTTTTGGTAAGGATCTCAATATCCTGTATTGTTTGATCTTCCATAAACACAATATTTCTGCTTCTTATAATTTTCTACTCAACTAGATCATAAAACTTGTAGCCAAACAAATCCTGTCCGTAGCCAATGAATATGTATTGTCGTGTTTTTACATCAAGTTTAGACCTCTCATCTTTGGGAATATGCACAAATACCTTGCACCCAAAAACACACAAATAATCATAAGAAACATCTTTGCCTGTCCAAACTCTATCGGGAACATCAAACTCTAAAGGAACACATAGAGTAAGATTTAATACATGTGCAACTGTACTCAAAACCTCACCTTAAAAGGATCTCGGTAGCTTTACTTGTGCAAGTAAACATCTTACCCTTTCAACCAGTGTCCTGTTCATTCTCTCAGCTAAGTCATTTTAACTAGGGTGTCTTTTGATGTCGGATGCCCTGTTGCTTACAATATTCATCAAAAGGTCCAGTATACTCTCTCCTGCTATCAGTTCTCAACTTCTTTTCAATCTGTCTCTCAACTAAAGCCCGAAATTGCTTAAAAGAATCTAATACTTGATCTTTAGTTTTCAAGAAATTTTCCTTGAATAGTCATCTATGAAAGTAACAAAATAAAGAGAGCCACCAAGTGATTTTGTCTTCATGGGACTGCAAACATCAGAATGCACTAAATCAAGAACACCTAACTTTCTTGAAGGAGGGGAGCTTTTGAATGCAACTCTATTATGCTTTCTTGCTAAACGGTGAGCACACTTATTCAATGTTGAACTTTTCATTCCTGAAAGGAGCTTCTTCTTGATCAATATTGACAAACCCTTCTCACTAATGTGACTGAGCCTCTTGTGCCATAACTCAACTGTTTCTCCGTTGTCTACTGTATTAATTTTGTCTATGGACAACTTTGCCTGCATAATGTACAATGAAGAACATTTTTTACCTCTAGCCACAACCGTAGAACCTTTAGTGAGCTTCCATCGACAATCACTGAAGGTGTTGCGATACCCCTCATCATCCAACTTACCTGTGGAAATCAAATTCAAACGAATATTAGGTATATGTTTAACATTATTCAATAATAACCTTGTGCCATTGCTAGTCTCAAGACACACATCACCAATGCCTACAACTTCAGCAAGTCCATTGTTTTCCATCTTCACAGATCCAAAGTCACTTGACCTGTAAGATGTAAAGAAATCCCTACGAGATGTAGCATTTATAGATGCACTACTATCAATTACCCAACTGGTCTCATGACATACAAAATTCACTGCATCACCATCAAAGATAACGAGAAAGTTTTTCGCAACTGTGACAACACGATTGTCATCACTGTCATTATCACTTTTCTTCTCTTTACTTTTCTCTTTCCATTTCTCTCTTTTCATCTGATGACAATACCTCTGAATATGTCCTTTCTGATGGCAATAATGGCACTCAACAGCCTTTGCATTTATCTTTACTCTTATCTCTATTTCTCGGACCACGAATCTCACTTCTTCCCCTTTTCTCAACAACCAAGGCATCAGAATGTGAAGAGGAGGATTCTTGTGTCTTTCTTCTCATCTCTTCATTTAAAACACTACTCTTGGTCAAATCCATGGTAATCGTACCATCCGGGGCTGAATTAACGAAAGACATTTGAAACGTCTCCCACGAGTCCGGCAAAGTACCAAGCAACCATAACACTTGTATTTGATCATCAAACTTGATACCCATTGCAGATAGCTTATTTATAATTCCTTGAAAAGAATTTAAATAAACATTCAAACGAGTACCATCTTGATATCTTAGAGCCATCATCTGTTTTATCAGAAATAACTTGTTATTCCTAGTCTTTCGAGTATACAATTGTTCGAGCTTATTCCACAAATTACGTGCATGCGTTTCCTCAATGATATGATTCAAAACATTTTATTTGGTGACAATCAAAGTGCGATTCATCTTGGTAAGAATTCATCTTTTCATTTTAGATCGAAACACATTGATGTTAGATATCATTGGATAAGGGATTTTCTAGATGAGAAGTTGTTGGATTTTGAAAAAATCCATACGGACCATAATGGTTCCAATATGATGACAAAGACTATTAAGGGAGAAGCTTGAACATTGTAGATTTATAGTAGGGATAGTGAATCCCTCCACATCGTCGTTAGAGGGAGATTTGTTGGCTGGGTTCACTCCCATGTGGAGGAAGCCCAATGAATTGCAAGCCCAGGGCTTAAGCCCAAATGTTTATTCATATGGAGGGTTTCTCATCAATAAACACGGATAAATAATAATCCTTCATGTACAAAAGGTTTTCCATCTTTCCTTTCCACGTGCTAATTCGAACCATTCTACTCGTATTCATTTCCATCGTTTAATAGAAGGCAGAAAATTCCAGCAATAACCAAAGCTCTGATATCACTTTGTTAGGAGAACAATAACAATCCAAATAATATCGAATTAGCGCAGCAAAATAAAATAATCTCCCCTCTTGTGCAAACCTAATAGGAAACGACTGAATGGAGGAATATGAATACCAAGCACGCAAATACAAGATGATTTTTTATGTGGAAAACCTCCTCTGTGTGAGGAGATAAAAAATCACGGGATTGGAGTTCACCCAAAAATCTTCACTATCAACAAAACTAGGTTAACAAAGTTCTTCTCTAGTAAATACTAGAGGTATATAGCAGCAAAGACATCAAGAACATCATTTTTGGCAATAGACATGAACTTCAAAAGAGATAAAAGGATAAAATCTCACCAAAAATGCACTTTTGGTGCAACCCACGAAAACCTGATGTGGCAGCTTCAACTGAAAATCAAACCAATCATATTTGAGAAGAATGCGGCACAAACACACTGACAAAATTTCAACTCAATCAGACCACGAATCGACCTCCGATGTCAGCATTAGATATATCCTTAAATCCATATTTTCTGCTCTCTTTCTCTCTTGTTACCGTGTCTCTCAAAAACGTTCTTTTTACGGCCATGACATAATAATAGTGAGAAACCCTATTTGTCCATATGAATAGACATATGGGCTCAAGTTTTGGACTTGCAATTCATTAAGCTTCATCCACATGAGAGTAAACCTAGCCAATAGGGTACAGGGAGCAATCCTTCATCTGAAGTCTCGAATATGAACGACTCTCGAGCAAGTATTCCTCTTGTCGGAGGTACTTCTCATGAGAGTGAACCTAGCCAACAGGGTACAGGGAGCAGTCCTCCATCTGAAGTCTCGAATATGAACGACTCTCTAGCAAGTATTCCTCTTGTCAGAGGTACAACTTCTCAATGCACCTCGTACTCATGATCGTTGTGCTCGTCACATTTATGGTATAATGTCTCTCAAAATTTTGACCTGCACGATATGTTGGGTGGGGGTGAAGAGCATTTAAGGTGTAAATTAGGTGACAAAGTTAAAAAGATATGGAAGCACATAAATTAGACCTATAAAGTTTATTAGAGAGAACTGCCTTTCTTCGATCTTATTCTTATGGTAGTTCCAACTTTGACCCTACACGGAGTTCCTTTGTTGCAAGCTTTCGACTTACCGTAGAACTAAACTTCATTCCTCTCATAATTACAGCTATTTTGATAGAACTTATCGCTTGCGAAGGGAAGATCCATATTTGTTGCGCTCAGACGGGCATGGTCCATAATGGCTGTAACTTTTTCAACAGAAGCTACAATCAGTAGTCGCGCGAACGCACAACAAGATAAAGATCGAAAAAATGATGAACGTCTCTGACTTTGACGTGTCTAGAACTTCATAAGATGCGTACAAGAGAAACTCGGTGCACTTTTCACATCAGAGCAGTTTTTTGACAGATTCTCAGTTAACCAAAAAAAAAAAACAACCTACTAGTTTTGAATAGCAGCCACCACAGAACCTGATGGCGGGAACCAACTCCATAAACGCCAACCTTAGTCTGGCGAAAACAAGTAATCTTAACCTTAAAGTCAAAGGTTAGTGACTGAAGGAAATATATAACTTCAAGATCTGACCAGCGAGAAGAACGCTGCAGGAAGGCAGAGACAGGATATGGTCGCTTAAAAGCTGGAAAAACGTGCTTTGGATTTTGCTTGTTGCTGGACCTTGTTTTGAAAATTGCTTATTGCTGATGGTCATCTCTAAATGTTGCAAGATAGTGTCCAAATCCCATTTGCAATGGGAAGACACAAATCGTTAATGAAAGTTCGAATTCTTAAACTATTTCATAGTTACCATAAAATGGCCAGAGAGTTCTTTCAGGTAACTGCATACTGGATTGAAGAACCATCAGCAGCTTAAATCAATGGTTTGCACAATTCTCTGTCCTTATTAATTGGTAAACTGCATTACTTCCCCCACTAACTCTAGAAAATACATTTATAGGACAACCCCAGAATTTTCAATTTGTACATGTACATGTGACCCTCAAAACTTTGAGGTTAAAAAAAAAATACAAGATCATTATTTTTGTGTCTGCACTAATGTGAAAGAATAAATGCCTGCCACTTTTATGCTAAATCCTCCAAGAAACAGCAAGATGAGCCAATTGCGTCTTCATCATCACCCGCATGATCAAGACACCAAAAAAACTAGCAATCTTCATCTTACACTTGAGAACTGAGTTGTGATGCCAAAACTGTTCTCATTCCCCAAGATCACTAGAAATGATATCAGTGACTTTTGACCAGGCTAGAGGGAACCTGCACAGGAGGGGAATTGGAGTAGCTGATTGTAAATCTTTAGAACTGAAAAACATGCACAAGCATGTGCATGCACGGATCATGCACATGCACGGAAACATATTTGCATTTACATAGATGTAAAGTGAAGAGAAAAAGCGGCTATACCTTCACGTGATGTGGCATGATTTTAATATCAAAGGGTACATGAAGCCATGCTTCAGGTTGATAAAGCAAGAAGTTCTCAGGTTTACTGGTGTAGACATCTGCATATTGATGAATATGATAAGCAAAAGCAGATTCTTGACCAGTATCAGTGAGGAAAGTAGCTCCAAAAGAACTGTTGAACATTCTTTTCATTATGAGACGTGCTTTCTGCCTCTCCTCATTCAGCTCCTCCAAAAGAGACGTGAACCCTTCACTCTGACTACTGACAACAGCTGCATGCAATCTGCCTAGCAGCTCTTGTATTATGTGAAATTTTGCCTGAGTCCACAATTAAAATAGATAATTAGAAACAACACACTCTCACATTCGAATTGCCAGCTAAGTCCGTCAATTATTAACTCTTATATCCTACATAGGATCTGAATCGAATTTCAAATGTTCAATTTAATAGGGGTATAGAGTGATTTGAGGAAACAAGCAGCTGACACTGTCATTCAGCTTCCCAATTAAACAGAATAGAAAAGATAAAAGAAAAAAATGAACTTCTGGGGCACTCAAACAGAAGTTGGATGTCCATATATATAAATAACAAAGTTCATAAAGCGTGTTTACCTCAGTGATGAAGAGGTCAATGACATGAGATAAATATGACTGTAAACTCAAGTTAAAATTAGGGACAAGATTAAGGTTCAGTTTGTTACTTCCAGAGTAGATGAAGAACCCCTTCCTCACCCCTTCCTCAATTGAATATAAAAGCATAAAACCTCATTGCACTACAATTGTTGGCTACCAAAGTACGGAATCAGGAGATAAGGCCTTCTAACAGATTTTCTTGTGAAAAATAAAGGTGATCTTTGGACGTGAACAAAATTAAATGATGCCCAGTTTTCATGAAAAGGATAAGGAAAAAAGAATCTGTTTATCCTAAGACAGAAGCGAACAGTTGTGGTTACTGGGTGTATAAAAGGTGAAAGAAGCTACAAATTGGGAGAACTTTAGTTGAAGTCATCTCCAAAAAAGTGGCAATCTCAAAACATCCAAACCCGAAAGCAACTTGATATAGTAATAGCCGCAAAGCCACTTTCACTTTAAAATGAAAGTACCAAGTATATGGTCTAACAATATGAAGTCTATCATATTAGATGAACCTTTGTACGGGTGGGTGACTCCCCCTGGCCTCTCCCTCTGAAGTTCAATTCTAGAGGTAATACTAAGTTCTCCTAGATGCATTCATCTTTTTAATAGGAAATTGCACTGTTCCATCAGTACTTTCAAAACAAGCCAAGAGTTTTATCAAACCAGAGGCAAAACTGTCACCAAACAATAACATTAATAAGCTGTTCAACTGCCTCACTATAGCATGACTCGGAATTGAACAAGCTTGACATCAAAGATATTAACATGCATCATTCAAACTATTTTTGGGTAAACAAACAATTATAAATAATTTCATCATAGTTTACCTGTTCATATCGGTAGCGATCATCATTTTGGATATGTATCTCATTCTGCATATAACCATAGACTGACATAAGTACAAAGTAGCAGCTCCATTGTTTAACTACAGGAGTATGTAAACCAATAGAAAGCTAAACCATGACTGGGAAATAAAAGCAGTGCCTCCCAGCATATACAGAGTAGTCGACAATCCAACTAACACAAGATTTGATTGCATTATCTTTACTTTTGTCTAATTATAGATGACTCTAGATCTATAAAGTACGAAAAGAAAGTAGTTCAATGAACTCCATCAACTTTGTTCCAGCTTCTTCACTATTATGCTGCATTATTGAATTGCACTACACGATCTAAAATCCAGTAATGGCTAGAAGTTCAATGAACTCCGTTAACTTTCTGAATAGAAAGAATTGCAACCAAATAAGCCAACATGCTTCTTTCGACCAAAAAAAAAAAACCAACATACTTCTAGTTCGTGGATGATAGCAGCAGTGCGCCAGCCAGCCTTTGAAGGCCCTCTTAGGTCACTAAATAGATGATCCCCAAAGTATATCACCTTACAAGGAGGAAAAGGGATTACAAATTAAGTCACACAAATTAAGTCACACTGTAAAAAGAATATACTGGAGGATAAATCAATCAATTGTCTGATAAATAAACATCGTACAACTATTTAGTGCATACCTCTGGACCATTCCACTTAGTGATCTGAAGGAATGATTTGAGGCAGCCATGGTAATAAATTTTATCAGGAAGCAACGCATCCACCTTGGTGAAAGCCAAGGTATCGTTTTCTGAGTCATAACAACTGCATAGATGTTCGATGGAGGAAAATCACCAAAAACAACATTATCGTATAGACAAAACTTAAGCGGACATAAACTACCAAGGCCACTTCAATAGTTAATAGTAACTAGACTCTTCAATGTGAAAATCATCCATACAGAACGCAATGATAATAATTTCAGGAGTGGAAACAATCTACTCCCTCCCTCCCTCCCTCCCTCCCTTCCAATGCCTCAATTTGTGATTATGAACAATCCATGGCTCTATTTCTGACACAGCATCATAAATTTGGCATCATTGGTCATACGGTTGGAATCATAGACTGGGCATGTGATTTAACCTCAAACTGAACAGATTGTTCCGGTCTTATAGAAGAAGATACACCTCTTTAGAAAAATTGGTCTCCTAGGATATTAATTCAATTTTCTAGCTGTTTTTATGCAAGAAAGGGGAAAATTGTGAATTCATCGACATAAGTTATATAAAAATTGTCAAAATTAGATGACTGAGAATTTGGATTGCAGAATTTCCAGTGACTTGAGGCTGCATCACAAGTTGAGACAGTGGCACAATGTGTGCATCCACAGTAGAGGTGAGACGACAATTTTAGGCAGAGCAATGTCCGATCATCAATTGTTCTCTTTCCTCTGAAGGCAGATGCAATGAAGCAACAGAATTTGGCAAAGATTTATCACTAACTTTGTATAGCATGAAAAGCATCTCATATACTAATACAATCACATAATGGCTGAAAGATGACTTTGTGCATTTAATTGGTGCCTTGAAAAGCAGTTTTATTGGGTAAGGCAATTTCTGAAATTCTTAAATCAGTAAAACAATCCCTGTTCCCTCTCTTTTATTTTCAATAAGAGATGCTTATACCCGCTAAAACACAATAAATCCTAATATTACCAACAGAAACAAACTATAGCCATAGTAAGATAAAAATGCACTTAATTTTATCTACAATAAAAGGGAAAAATAAAGAGCGCAGTATAAACGCGAACCGAAACGGGTGCTCAGATGTGTAAAAGTCAGGCTTATTTGCTTTAGCTATCACAACATCAAAAAGTTCCCTCCATGAATCTCCACAGTCCATGTATTCCTGAAAAGAATTTCAAGACGGAGTTCACGAAATGATAACACCTCCACATAACTCATAAAGGAGAGGTAAAAAGAACAAGAACAGTTTGTCGTCTTTTAATGCATAAGACATCAACACCAGCAGCGCTGCTGTGGTGGAAAAGAATGCCAGAAAGAAGTTATCAACCTTCTCATTTTCACTGTGACAAGAAACATGGTGGCATAGTTTTCAAGGATGAATCTAACCTCCACCATAAACTGCATCCCTCCATCCACAAAATAGAAAGGAGAATTAGTCAACAAAAAGAGTTTCTTCCCCTTCTCCTTCAGCATCTTCAGGAAGTGTAGCATCTCTCCCTGTTATGTTGAGAATTACTAACAGATGAACTCCACATATCTGATAAGCAATAAAATTTAGAACAATATCCAGTAAAAAATATACGAATACAGGAAGTACTAACTTACGTTTTTTACTAAGTATCTATGAGGGTCTGAAAGAATCCCTCTGTGAACTAGTCCACTTCGATGAACATGCTGAATTGCCCGATTTACATCTTCATAAATGTAACAGGCATCAAATTCCAGCTTCGCATCAACGAAAAATTGCACCATATCTGCAATGAGGCATGCCTAGAAGTAACAAAGAGCAAAAGTTAAGGTTCGAAGCTGATGAGATGAGGTTTAGTACTACAAATAAGGTATTATAAATCCTGTTTGACACAAAGGATACCCAATTTAGAAGTTGCAGCAACTTAAACAATTACATGGTGGCATAAACTAAAAATACTTAAAGTCAGAGTGACCCAAAGAAGATATAGAAGTAATGTTGAATAGAGTACCACATATCTAAACCAATCAGAGAAGCAGGTGTTGTATAAATTAAGGCAACATCCATTGAGTTGGAGCCACAGTCAATAGGTCTATAGGACGTTGTTCAAGCACAGACAGCAGTAGGACACGTGCCATGATGTAGGATAGTGATTTGTTTACAAATACCACCAGAACTCTTACTGTGCCACTTGCTTTGTACAAGTACATTCTCAAAATAGCAAACAGTTGCTAAAACTAACCTCACTAAAGCAGAAGAAGTCCATCAAGCCAACAAGCCCGCGTGCCTGATCACGGCCAATATGCCGTGTTCCATACACGAGATTGATTTCCTTCCTGGAAAGCTGCATTTTATGTGCATAAAGCTATCAGCTGGAACAACTGTATTTCATATCAAGGGGTGGGCCCTCGATTAGCAAAAGAAAAAAAATCTTACAACAATCCCAATCATGTAATAGCAATCTAAGGATACCTTCAATCTAACCGAAAAGACCACAAACTATTCGAGTTGACAAATAAGATGACCAAGCACATAAAGACACAGTTTTCATCAAGCTTGTACTTATTCTTTAGCAATTCTGTGCAATCAATACCAAAATACATGCATCAAAAGGAATAAAGGAGATGCTTAAGCTCTTCTATGTACAATCGTGTTGAAAATTTCAGAATTTACTTGATTATCCTGCTTTATATGTCAAAAAGTTACTGCAGTGATATATCCTTTAAGTGGAATTTTGGGTCTCCAGGCAAAATCATGATGAAGGATTACAAAAGACCATATGAAATATCTACAGATTCATCCATTAGAGAGAAATACGTTTACAACAACCAAATACAAAAAAATGAAAAAATTACCTTCCGTCGACCAAAGTAGCATCCATCCGGCTCAATTGAGCCAAAGAAATCCAACTTCAAGAGACATCCTTTTTGCTTGTCATAGTATAATCCTCTGATTGGGAAGCTTGGATCATACTTAAAATTCATACAAATTTCGGGGTACCTAAACTGAAAGATAAGGCAAGGAACTGTGATTAACAATCACATCATAAAACAGCCATGCTACAGGCCGTAAAAGTAGCATGCAGTGATTTTAGCCATTATACGGACCTCATTAACCATGTGCTGCTTTGCAAGATCATATATCAAACTCTGCAAATTAGCAGAGTAATGTGCCAGGGTGTAGTCATAGTCAAATCCGTACACTTGTATATTATCCAGTCTCATATTCTTGTTCACATATATTCCTAATGTGATCCACAACAAAAGTCAGCATCTAATCAGCATTTTATAGGCTCGAAAAGCCCAAATGTAAACAAATGATATATTTGAATAGGAGCAATGAAGTTTAAACGAAAGATAATGATCGCAACCTTTAGGGTTCATCTTTGGCATTTCTTTGAGTGCTTCAGGTATCTTGAGAAAACTCTTCTTGGCAGCATCGAATTCACGCCGAATCTTCGCTATCTCATCATTGAGCCCCTGGCCGTCATGCTCGGACTGCCAATCCTCCTCCAATTTCAAGACCTTCTGCTCCGGTGAACAAATCGAGCTAAGGCCTCGGAAGCTTCCTCCGAGCTCTGCAAATCAAGAAAATCAAGAATGAACCTTTTTCCCTTCGGAAAACTCGGGCTAGACAGAAACAACTCCGCCCTTCACAACTACGGTTTTTTAACACCACAGGGCAGCAGGAAAACCGAAAAACCTTACCTGCTCTGGCCTCACCGCGAAGAACGTTCAACCCCTGCAATGACGAAACACGTGTTTGTGAAAATGCCAACGACAAACCCCACATTGCAAGTCGCAACCTTTTACACCGGAGACACAAGCGCGGCACGTGAAGGACGCGAATCCGAAGCAACGGGGACATGGGTCGGAAGAGATAGCCGCTCTCGCAACCCCCCCACACGCGAAGAGAACGCAACAGAGCAACGAAAACCACGCACCTTGAGGGAAGAGCAGGACGGAAGAAGCCTCCGCAAGGAGGCCATGCCAAGGAAAGGCGAAGGCGATTCGACTTCGAGAATCAGCGCGCGCGCGCGAAGAAAAGGAAGATGGAAAAGAACGGAACAAGAAAATGGAAGTCAGAGCTTCGCTAAAGGTCTCTCCTTTTTCTCCTACGGTTGGGTCTTATGGTCTCCCACGCCAATCAAAAGGGAGAGGACGGTTGGGTGAACACCGTCCGAATAACAACCGAATTGCCGAGACCAAGGGAGAGATGTCGAAAAGGAATCGTGTTAAGATACTCTCTCCCTATATATATGTATTGGGATTCTGTCAAGATTCTTTAGTGTATTTAGTTTATAATTTTTTTTTACTACAAGTTCGGTATTTTCGTTTTTTTGAAAAATTTTTCAAATAAGGGCGTGATGTAGGGCCGTTTTCTCGGAAAACAACCGGGAATGCATCTTTTTTTCCAAATAAGGGTTTGGAGTTGCCAACTTAATCTCGGGCCCGAACCCATCTGCTGTCCAAATTCCCGTCTCTCGAATTGTACGTGCGATCGCTTGCTTATTTCGGCAGCAAGACAATTCTCGTATGAAGTGTTTTGATTTTACTCGGATTGAATAGACCGGATGCAATCAACAGATTCAATATACTAATAAAAAGAACCAATTTCCCCTTTTGCCATTGTTTTATTCCTCATAACTATGTATCAACGTTATTTGAGGCCCGTCACGTTGCAAAGTTCTATTTTGAACTAGCTTTCAAGCCCTCGCCCTACGCGTGCTGCTTAGATGTTTCTAAAGAGTGCATCAATTAGGCTCACACATGTCATACCCCGCGCTTATACAAATGTTTTATCTTCATTGTTCATGCAAAGACCTCATGTTGTAGAACAAGATCTTGTATATTGATATCCTTTGAGCAACATACGCAGTTGTTGATTAATCTACTTCATACTGAATTGAATTTAGTTGCTGTTTCAATGCCGGCCTTGTGAAGAATTTTCACGAGGAAAGCATTGGAGGGGCTCGGCCGTCACTTGTTGTCCAATGTCCACTTTTGCTTGCGCATGCTCGCTTTCATCAAGAACCCTTTTTCCATCATTGAATAGATGGCTCAAATGGTTACGAGGTTGCCATTTGAGAGCCAGACATTTACCTTGTTTCAGCAAAATCAAACATTTACCTTGTAGAGAGAGAGAGAGAGAGAGAGAGAGAGAGAGGATTTTTATGCAGGACAATCTTTGTCAAGTCACATGATGTTGTATGCTATACATTTTTCCGACTCCACGCAGTCGAAAGAAGACTACATAGATATCGTGGTTGTTAGTCTTTTTTCACGAGAAGTAGTCCAATAAAAGGACACCTTCAGACCCAGAGTCCAATCTGGATAGCAGAAACTAACGAATACATACACATGGTGCATGCTTTGACCATATTTACATCTGAAAAACCCCATTTGCTCAGTTGATGACCCCAACAGTATGTCCTAATCTTTCTTCATTGCTTTCATAGTGTTCGTTGGTTGCTGTCGGCATGAGAAGCGTGCTTGGCACAAAGCTCGCTGCCAAGCTGACAGATACATGAGTTTTGGCAACCTGTCATGTGCTCCAAAGAGTTCTTGGAAAGAACATATAAATTCCCTGTACTGTGTTACGGCACGGAATTTACCATCAAGAGGTTGAATTCACGTTCCAGGGACCAGGAGGCCTCGTTTTTTTCATTGATACTTAAGTTATACTCCTGGAAATAACCATTGAAGGTTATGATGGATATTATCGCCCTGAAAAGGCACAAGGAGAATCAGTTACATATTGGCATGGAGGTTAAGGAAAGATCAAATTTCTTTGTTATTTTGACAAGCATTCAAAGGCACTGGCCATGAGCCGGTAAAAATATTCATATACGAGAATACTGACACCCTATTTGGCTCTATATCTTCCAAGTAGAAAGTTCTGCTGTCTACAAAAATCGTGTGACGGGAACATTGGCAACAAAAATCGCACCTCGTTTCAATTATCGTAGAGATTTTTTTTTTGGTCAAAAGTTATCATAGAGATTCAGTCACTTAAGAAGCCCAATTATAGATGCCAGAATGGATTGTGTATAAACATCTAATGGACTAATATGCACAGCCACAAGCCACAAATTCAAACATATGACTGCAACCGTACACTTGAAAATCCAGATAGTGGCCTCTTAGTCATAATCAAAGGGTTACAGATCTAATAGGTGGCAACCAATCATGAAACTTTAAAAAAAAAAAGTAGGCATCTCAAGGTACTACATGCAGATCATCCTAGGCATTCTCACCAATACATTTTGAATTGGGTAACTATTAAGGAGGAAGAAATCTTGGTCCATATGCCCTTATACTCCATTTGATCTATTGGACCAAATTACAAGGATCTACACTAAGGAAAGAATTACAAGGATAAAGAAGGAGCGAAACTGATAGATGAGAGATGAAGGAACACTGCACTAAAAGAGAAGCCAGATATCATGAGTTACTCACCTACACGCAGTAAATTCAGATGCAGATGTTTTCGGATCCTTATCTACTTTGCGAATCACTGCATAGCTGGGTTAGAAACATTTATTTCATAAGTTGAAGACAAGGAAAAGCATACAGAAGTTCAAGTCATAAGAACTCATTGAGTCTAAATAAGTGGTCTAGAACATAAAGTTGGCTCGACGACATAAATAGCATCAACTTGGCTAGTTACGGGGATTTCGGAATCCAGCCGAATAGCTGACTCAACAGTACTGAGATTTGTAGTTCCCAGTTTCTCCCACCAGATAAATGATTAATCTCGTGTCTAAGCAAACCCCCTCCTCTCTCTCTCTCTCTCTCTCTCTCTCTCTCTCTCTCTATCTCCCTCCAGCTATTTTGATCTTCACTTTGCAATTTACCCACGAATTTTTGAAGGAAAGAAAACCATGAAATAACTAATCTATATCATAATTCTTAGTTTTAGCACAAAAAATAGAACAAAATAATCCCATTTAGCCTTGACCAAGTATTAATATACAAAAAACCAAAATCCACCATAAAGCTAACTGGAGACACATATCTTCACTATGATTGAGTGCTAGTTGAACACAACTTCCTTACCATGCGAACATCTTGCCCCAACTTGAATAGTGATATTAATAATAACTACATTACCTTTTGACTCCAGCCGGAGTAGCATCATGGAGCACAAGATGATGAGCTGGATCGAGTACATCATTCACAGAATCAGGTAAGACTGCTCCAAGAAAACTATTTGATCTTTTGCTTCTGGAAAGACAACATTCAAGAAAGATAATCAAAACTGCATGGAATTTTGAAGGGGAAAGTAATGCGCTGCCATTAAAATAAGAGCATGACAACATCTTAGGAAACAAATTGTGTTTTGATCAAAAGTAAAAATGACATTGCAGTTAGATTTACTAAATTGATTATCAAGCTCTTTAAAATTACTGCAACCTCTCTTGAAGTAAAGTATGAAATACGAGAGAGAAACTTCCTATAACTAACCAAACATCAAATGGATGTGTTAGAATCTGAAATAAATTTCTTGCATCCAAGCAAGGCCCAACTTCAATTTGAAATATGAAAAGTCAATATTCACCTTTGGTTTACAGCAATACCCGGGGAGAAAACATGAACAGATCCTGAGGAACTTGAGGCAGCAAGAATGTCTGGCAGTTGCAATGATGGCCCAAAGGACAAGGAAAATATTTTCGACGCGTAAGTACCCCTTCTGAAACTATATGACTGCAATGAAGCATAGTTAGATGCCATTAAGAGAAGAAAAATGACACCAACGTTGTCACCACAGAAAAGTGATCAAGAACTAAAACTAACATATGAATTAAATGTTAGACAAGTACATGCAAACAGAAAGTGGCTGAGAATGCCGGAAGTAATGTCAGTTCAAAAACATGGTCAAGGCATCCAAAAAGTCAACAAGTTAATCTTTTGACATGGTAAGACTTTGTAGGCCTCCCTACTATTTATGTTACCCTCCAATGCCACTAAACTGAATACAGCTACAACAGACACAAAAGAACACATATGCCTGGTGCATAAATGCAAAAATAAAAATCTAGTGCTACCAAAAGTATGTGTTCTCCCCCATCTGCATAAGAAGGGATTAAGTGAAGTCTTGGTTGTTCATCGTGGAGCAGAAGCAGGGTGTGCATATGTGTGTGTACCCAACTGCTGACTTGCTCTGATTGAATAATTAAGCATCATTTCAACCACAATACACTCCGCAAGTCTACAAGATTAAGCACGTCCTCCATGAATATGAAACAGGCTCCCTGTATGGGCATTTTGAAATGCATGCATTTTGCAGACATGGGCTGTGCATACTTCTATTGTTGACAGAGAACATACAGCTATTTACAAACTACCATAGATGCTAAAGACATCCAAAAATTAACAGCAAAACTAGATATATTACCTGTATTTCTTACCTTGCTTGCATCAGAGACCAAATGAACTCGGATTATTGTTCCATGTTCAGATGCCGTGGCTATGTACATTCCATTGGATGAGAGGACAGTTGCAGCCAATGGTGAACGATGGGCATCTATCTGCAATCCGATGGAATATTAGTGAATGTGATTTCTCCTTATAGGAAGAGGGATGATGCTAATCAAGTCTGATAACAATTATAGAAGAACAAAAACAATTTTATCTCCTCATCCATTATTGTTTGGCACAAATGAAACGCATTCAACTTCTGAGGCAGCAAAGAGAAGCCAGAGTCTCCAACTCTTCCTCCTAATATTCTAATAAACAACATTTTTTGCACCATGATTCAATTCTTATTCAATTATTTATCTATTTCCTTTTCTGCTCCTAAATCAGTAGATAGCCCCTATCCATTTTTCCTAAATCCACCTGAGTTTTGGAATCATGCTCAGACCTATCTCTAGCAAAGAAGAGGATGGCCAACATAGAATCAGTCATCATGATTAGAGTTTAACAAAGCTCACACAAACAACCAGAAAATGAACAAGTGACTTAATTGATCATCATTAAAGTATCTACTAATCCACTGGTTGAATGGATTCAAGAATATCATTGTGCAAAAAGTGGATGGCTGCCTTCATTATCGAGCAAAAATCTCGCAAGGACAAATATCTAACAGACCGACAGGAAAGAAAATCAGATGCAGTTGAAATGTGATGTTTTGAGCTCCTTTCGTATGAGAAAGTAACCTCACAATGTGAATGGAGCTCCATGACATTATACACCAAAACAGTTCCTCTAGTTGTACTTGCAGGAAGAGCCAGGAAGCAACCGTCCAAACTGGGAGAGAATGCACAGATTCCTGTTTAGAGAAGAACTTAAGGGGCTAAGTACATTAGGCAAAGTTACTATCATCATTAAAGAGTACGATACAATTTGTGGATTGTGCAGCAGCTGAAAAAAGATCTTCAACAATTAATAGCATATTAGCATGATGTTATTAGGATAAAACCCTAGACTGACAACAAGCTACTACCATAAGGTGCCTTTTTCTCATGATTAGGTAAGTTTTCACATCTTTGTGGCAACTTTTACTTGCCTAGCTCTGCATAATATCTATGGCACCAATAGATAGGTCACTACACAGATAAACAGCCAAACCTTCCAACTAAGACATAAGAAACATGGCCAAGTCTACCTGTGAATAAAGTAGTCACATAACATAGAGAGCCAATAATGCAGCTCAAATAACAATTTTGCAGTATAATGCACTCTTGCTGCTTTTGCACATGAGTTTATAGCCTAAATCTTTCAGTTCTCAACAGAAGAATGATATCGTCTTAAAGTAATGCAAATCTAACTCCTGTGTGTGACAATTATAAAAGCCAAGTGATACTTCACTCAAATCAGTAAGCATTGCAAGATCAGATGATTTTTCCAAAACTCACCCTTTGGATTTGGCACGGTATCGATTGTGTCCAGTATTCCAACAGTATTCACATCATATATGTATGTTTTGTCTTGTAGGACAACCACAAGTCTGCAACGACATTCTAGTAATTTTAGTATACAGGAATTAGTGATTGCCAAGAAGCATCAATAGCCAATCCCAGCATGAACATATAGTAGAGCAGGTACCTTTTCCTATTTAAGCGAACAGCAACAACTGAAGTTAGAAAATTTAACTCCCGAAGGGCAGTTCCGGTTGTGGTATTAAACAAAACCAGGCGACGTGGTGACAAAGATGGCTGCAGCAATGACATCAATGATGAGTGAATAATCACGCAGAACTTCAGATGACTTATTGAAAAAAGAACAAAAGGCACGTCAACTGAACAGCACCTGCTCTCCGGCTCCAACAATGGCAAGCAGACTAGTGCTAAAGAGCATTTCAACAATGATGAAAGCTCCAACAGCTACAAACATAAAAGAAGAAAATTAATCTTAGGACATAACTGAAATAAACGACACAGCAACAGAAGCTAGGTGGCTTGGAGTCCCCAAAAGCATTTGAAGTCTTTCCACTCCAGACAATCTGAAAATTGGCAATAGATGACTCTACTCATTCAAAATGCCTATGACACCTTCATCAACTCAAGCAGAACCGTAGGTGAGAAGTATTTGGGCTACAGAATGAGGAAGGATTTCTTTTCTTGCCTACTCATTTCGCAGCTCGTATACTTATCACCCACAATTCAGCTTAACTTTGTGAAGGTATCACAGGCTTCTTTTCGTTTTGGTTGCCATTGTCATCCAATAAATCATTTCATGAAAGAATTCCTAAATGACTACTTACACAAAATATGACACCACAAGTTCCATTCAACTTAGAAAGGTTGATGGTACTAAAAGAGAAACAAAAGATTTCACAATTTCCTTTATAGAGCCCATCATGGATTAGTGCTAACAAACTTAATCTACTCACGAACAGATAACGAGTCGGAGAAGCTGCAACAGCTGACCTCGTTCATACAAGAGCTTCCCCGTGTTGGAATCGAATATCCGGAAGCCATCCCTCGTGCCGATGACGAAGCAACTGCAAAATTGACGCCCCACCCACAAGGATACACAAGCTTCAGCAATCGAAAAAACCATGCCCCTCATTCGGAAAAGGGAAAAGCTTCATACTTTAGGGAGTTCACAGCATGGAAACCAAAATTCAAGCAACCCCATAATCTAGAGGATGCATCGCTTGCCGGGTTCGAAAGTCACCTGTTGTCCTGATTGAAGGAAGCGCAGAGAATTGGGTAGGACGAGGACGGGCCGGCCATTTCAAGAAACTTCTATGGCGATGAATTCTGCGAAGAAAGAAGCATCAACCGGAAGCGTATGGATCGTCGCATGGACGAGGAGGAGGAGGAGGGGAAGGAAGAGAAAGATGGGCAAAAGTTAAAACATCGGTAAATGCCACAGGAGGGTCCCACCGGTTGGTGCAAAAGGGACATCGACGCTGAGAATTTACGTCGCGCGAACGATGACGATGACGATTGGTACGATGATGAAACCCGGGACGATTCCTCGATCTCGATTGAACAAGAGAACCAGGCCAAATTGGTCTCAACGCTCTGTCCTGTTGGGCTGGGCACGACAGCAGCCGGAGGACATGGACTCCTTCCATTTCCTGAGTTGGGCGGAGGATGCCGGGTGTAAGCAGTTCAGGATCCAAGACACAAAAGGTTCTTGACCCGATTGCGCCGTCAGGGTGAGCACCGAGTCCGGTTCAATTGGGTACTGCCCGGACCGGCCCGGTTAATTCGGTTTCAGATGTGACTTTGTAACCTTAACTACTTAACGACGGCTAGTTTTTTTCTTTTTTCAATTTTAGAATTGCAATCTTGAGATTTTATATTATACAAAAAAAATTCATGAGTTTTTGTCAAGAGCCCAAAACCAGTGGGTTCGAGATTTCCGTTTCCAAGTTTTCGAGATTACGGGTCAGAAATCGACCCATCCCAGAAGTAATCATCCCTATGCACCATTGGACACCATCTAGAGTTATATTGGAGTAAAGAAGTACTCATTGAACCACCTTGGATCAACAAACATGAGAGAGAGAGAGGGGGGAAACTTAGGCCAAGACTGTCAAATAGCAAAGAGATGGAGAAAGAAAGATATTTGAGGGTTGTGCATCTTTGTCAAGTGAAGTTTACACATGGATAACTTTAGGACATATGATGCGTACGAGAGGTTTGCAGGTAAAACTCTGGACGGGTTTGAATTGGTGTTTTTTCTTGGGTGCACCATGAATACTTTAGCCGAACCAATTTTTGATGAGTTTGAGAGGGGATGATTAGAACCGGGTGCAGATCTAGAACAATTTTCGCCTACCATGCTCTTCATGCCATAATCTCTAATTCGGAAATCAAAGAGCCATAACAAAAGATCAAGTAGGATCAAATACAAAAAACTTTCTTCCAGTTTCTTCATGAGAAGGCTATTGCTCTTTTGCGAAATATCATGGGAATCTATGCTAAATAGAAATGGATTTTTGCGATCATTAATAAGGGTGAGCATAGTCCAGGCAGGTGGTTCTCACCCTGGAACCATAAACTGCCCATTAATGACCGGTTTCGAAAAATTGGAATCGAGAGCCGTCCGTTGGCTCCATAGATTCAATTTGAGAACCGAAATATCGGTATGGTCCGGTTCCCAGGTGGGTCCGGTCCATTGCCTAGGCATTATGTCCCTCTGTCTCTTCCCTTGCAATTCAAGGTTTCCAATCTGTTTCCCCTCCTTACGGCAGTTGTCTTCCCGTTACATTTCCAGCAAATGCAGTTAGGTTTTGACCCTTGTTTTGTCACCTCAAATGACCTCTCGAATGGTTAAAATACTAGCTGCCATTTCCCACTTTTTTGGCTCAAGATTGTTGCCAATCCCTATCCATTTCCCTGTTTGTGTAGCTCCTGCAATAGTCCAGTTTTTTTGATTGAGTTCTTTGCCATTTGCAGCTTTCACGGCAACAAACTCTCTTGATTCGGTCAGCTATAGATGTTGAGGTCTCTGTGCAAAATTTCCAGGTGAGGACTCTCCTTGTTGGAGCTATATTTCGTGCAACTTCCGGATGGAACCATCCAGGAGGGGCGCTAGCCAAATTAGGGATATAGGATTTTCATGTTTTAAAAAAATTAAAATATATATGTTTTACCGGTCCGGTCTGGTTTGGGTGGGCTTTTCCACACCTAAAATCAGGAACCAAACCGGTTTCCTTAGGAGCCACCGGTTCTAGGCTGGTCTAGTCCAATTCCGGGTAGTTGCTAATTTCTTTGCACTCCCCTAATCATTACATAAAGTCTTGTACTAGTCCACCTTATGTGAGTCCAATCCACACAAATTTTTGGATCTAGCTACTTAGACTCTAATTGATGTTATAGTCAATTTAAGCTATGAACAACAATAGCCGGTTCTCATAGTAGTTGCATATCCTAGTGACCACTTGCTCATTTAATCTCCATCTTTGTTCGAGAAAGAAAACAATGCTCAGGTGACGCATCTAGATTCGTTTTGCATCACTTTACAAAGCAAAAGCACAAGAAAGCAGGACATGTCAATATCATGGGGGCCTTTCTCGATCCTATAATTGTTTTTGGCCATATCTTGTGCCTACATTTACAACAGGCGAGCACGGGGGGATGATCTTACCTGCCTGAGCTGCCTTGATACGAAAGACGAACTTCGATATGATTCCAATGTTTACATGGGGATCGACTTTGTCCTAAAATGGACTAAGGGACAAAGATCTTCGAACAAAATAAAAGAGAGACAAAGATCAAGTTTCCTCGAGCACAGATTCTTTCTTATCTTAAACAGCATGCGCAGAAAATCGTGCCGAGAGAGCTCACTTGGTCCAATTATTTGTGTATTGAGCAGGACGATTCTATCCATCTGTGCCGTACAAGTATACTTTTGATAGAATCGGTAGATATCACAAAAGGTCATTGAAAATAAAATCATTGATTACCCGACTTCTTGATAAGTTGTTGCTAAGTTACTAACACGTTCACAAAATTATCAGTTTTTCTTACGGTTTGACAATTACCAATTTTTTATCAATTTTGTTTGCATTTATTACCACTACCTTTCATTCTTTGTCTGAGTAACTACTCACTTTTTTTTCTGATTAGACTGCTAGCTAGTCTTAAGTTATCAACTTTCATTTGTGTTATTTACCAATGTTTATATTATTTGCCTTTATTACAAATGTCTTATAGTTATTAGCTCTTTTATGAATGCACCAATCTTTATTTATGCGACTTACCAACTTTTTTCCTATTAGATTAACTACTAGTTTTAATTTTCAAACTCTCATTTAAATTACTTAGCAGTCTGCTTATTTCATTTCTTAAAATATACCAACTTTTCTATTAGTTGTCAACTTTTATTTATCTTGCTTACCAACCCGTTAAATTTACCAATGTTTTTTAGAAATTAGCAACCTTAATTAGAGTGACTGCCAACTTTTCTCTAATTAAGTTATCAGCTGCTTTTGCGTTAGCGTGTTAATTACCAAAGGTAATTTTTTTTCAAATTTCCAACTTCTTATTAATGACAAAAAAAATTCACTTATCTTCTACAATTTTTTTTTATCATTTCTTTTCTTAAAATGGTTAACACTTAAAATTCAGTATTTACATTTTTAGCATCTAAATTTTTGTTTTATCAAGAAAAATTGTCTAAAAAAAACTAAACATATTGTGTGGCGGTCAATTCAGTCCTTTCAATTGTGCCAAGTTAGTCCCAAACTTTTTGACAATATGCCAAATTTGTCATAAACTTTTCAATCATACCAATTTAATCCTAAATATTTTGACGATTGGATCGACAAACATGCTAGAGAGAGAGAGAGAGAGAGAGAGAGAGAGGAACTTAGCCCAAGACTGCCAAATAGCAAAGAGATAGAGAAAGAGAGATATTTGAGGATAGTGCATCTTCGTCAGGTTAAGTTTACACATGTATAAGGGATAATGACATAAATAATACATAAACTTTGGTTCACTGTGCAATGTGGTCCATGAACTTTTGTTTTGTTCAATGTACCTCCTAAATTTTAGCTTGATATTTAATGTGGTCCCTAGACTTTTATTTTATTTAATGTGGTCCTTGAATAAATTAAAAGTTCAGGGACAACATTAAATAAATTAAAAGTTTAGTGACCACATTATATATTGAGTTAAAGTTTAGGGACCATATTAAACAAATTAAAAATTTAGGGATCACATTGAATATTAAACCAAAGTTCAGAAACTGTTTATGTTATTGTTTCATGAATAATTATAGAACATATGATGCGTGCACAAGAGATTGCAAAAACTCTCAACGTGTTTGAATAGATTTTTTCTTAGATACACCATGAATACCTTACCCGAACCAATTTTTGAAAAGTTTGAGAGGGGAAGATTAGAACCAGGTGTGGATTAAGGACAATTTCTACCTACCATGCCCTTCACGCCGTAATCTCTAACTCTATAAAGAACCATAACAAAATATCAAGTTGGATCAACCACAAAAAAGAAAAATAACTTTCTTCCAGTTTCTCCATGAGAAGGCTATTGTTAGTTTTGTGAAATATAATGTGAATCTACTCTAAACAAAAATGGATTTGCGCAATCGTTGGATAGAGTCTTGTACTAGTCCTTCTTACGCTAGTCCAATCCATACAGATTCTTGGATCTAGGTAACCCTACTTAGACTCTAATTGGTATTATAGTTCATTTAAGCTATGAACAAGAAAAAGCTGGTTCACATAGTAGTTGCATATACAGCATCGGCCATATTACAAACTCCCTTCTCAACACCAAGTTAAATCATTACCCTAGTGACCACTTGCTCATTTAATCTCCATTTTTTTTCGGAAAAGAAAACAATGTTAAGGTGACGCATCTATATTCGTTTTGCATCACATTATAAAGCAAAGGCACAAGAAAGCAGGACATGTCAATATCGCTGGGGCCTTTCTCGAGCCTATAATTGTTTTTGGCCATTTCTCGAGTCTACAATTAGAACAGGCGAGCACGGGGGATGATCTTTACGTGCCCGAGCTGCCTTGATATGAATGACAAACTTCGATATGATTCCAATGTTCATGTAGGATCGATTTTGTCTCAAAACGGGCACGCAGACAAAGATCAAGTTTCTTCGAGCACAGATTCTTTTCTATATTAAACATGTGTAGGAAATCGTGCCGAGAGAGGTTTTTTTTTTTTTGTCGGAATGTGCCGAGAGAGTTCACTAGGTCCAATTATTTGTGTATCGGGCCAGGACGATTCTATCAATCTGTGCCATACAAATATACTTTTGAAAGAGTTCGTAGATATCAAAAACTTTCATTAAAAGGAAAAACAATGATTACCCAGCTTCTCGGTAAGTTGTTGATAAGTTATCGACACGTTCACGACATTATTAATTTTTTTAAACGGTTTGGGAATTACTAACTTTTTTACGTTTTTACCGATGTTTATTTTGCGTTGATTACCATCACCTCACATTTACCAACTATCACATGAATTTATAGATCTTTATTTGAGTAACTACTGACTTTTTTCTAATTAGATTACCAGCTAGTCTTGAGTTATCAACTCTCATTTGTGATACTTACCAATATTTTTATTATTTGCCTTTCTTACAAAGGTCGCATAGTTATTAGCTCTCATATGAATTCACCAACTTTTATATGTGTGACTTACCAACTATTCCTATTTTATTAACTATTAGTTGTAATTTTCAAACTCTCATTTGAATTACTTACTAGTGTCTGCTTATTTCACTTCTTTAAAATATAGTAACTTTTCTATTTGTTGTCGACTTTTATTTATCTTGCTTACCAACCCGTTACATTTACCAACTTTTTTTTAGAAATTACCAACCTTAATTAAAGTGCATGGACTTGTATTTTTTTCAACATATTGAGGCTTGAAATTTCATGGGAATAAGTGCACTAGAAGTTCTTAAAATTGTCATTAAAGTGCAATTGAGTCATAAAACTTGCAAAAAGTACAATTAACTCGTAAAACTTGTCAAATTGATGCAATCGAGTCATTTCATTAACTCCGTCCAACTTAGCTGATGAAAAATGCGGACATGATTTTTCATTATCTTCTCTATTCTACTTGGCGACGACATGGCTAAAACCACATCGTTTTGGTATAAATTTGATTTTTCATAAAATTTTTATTTAAATTAAATTAAAAAGTTAGCTTAAAAACAAGAAGGGTGAGAAATTGAATGGTAAGGGCAGCCTCGCCGCCACCACCCACCATCGCCAGGAAGGGCCAACAAAGGTGGGGTATGGCCTGAGGGGGTTGCCAAGCCTTAGCCAGTGCTTGTCTAATAGTAGCACGATCGAGAGCCCAAGGGATAGTGACTAGCGCGTGTGGTGGTCATCGTTGCTTCATGAACGCGCGCATACACAAATACACATCTTACAAAAAAAGAAAAAAAAGAGAGGATTGAAAAATCAGGTGGCGAGGTGACAAGGGCAACCTCGCCGCCGCCGCCCACCATCACCGAGAAGGGCCAACAAACATGGGGGATGGCCTAAGGGGGTTGCCAGGCCCCGGCCATTGCTTGTCCGATAGCAACGCGATCGAGAGCCCAACGATAGTGACCAGCACGTGTGGTGGTCATTGTTGCTTCATGCACAAGCACATACACACACACATCTCTCTCTCTCTCATTCATTATCGGCATTTCTATCGTTGTGCCTGCTTGGTTGGCCGATGAGAACATGACGTGCGTCCTCGTATGGTCCAACTCGACACTTCAACATCCAATTCAACACTTCAATGAAATAAGTTGATTGAAAAGATACACTGGGAGAATTTTAATATTTAAGATCATTTTGAGGAAAAAGAAGAAGAGAGGTCGACGTTTTTAAATAAAACAATAATGACATAGATGGAAATCTTCACTTGAAAAGCTGAGAATGGACGTAATAATATTCAGCCACTAGAATTAGATGTGAACATCGGAACAATCCGATTCCGCCATATGCAAAATCCCCACATGTTCAAACCCTTAGCTATGAACTTCCTCAGATGGCACCTATAGCAGACAGCATATACCATCACCACTGAGTACCGTTCTTTTTCATATCATCACCAAGAACACTTTCGTCGCCAGATGCTCCATGTCAAGACAAGATTAGAATAAGCTAATCATGTTGATTTCTCAAAAACAAATCAGGATACACATACTTGTAGCTTCAACTTAGATTATGATATGGCAATTTTCAGGCAAATCCAATGTGAATGCCCCATTGTGGGGTTCACTTTGTCTCTTCTAAGGGCATGCGCAGATAATTCCATTGACAAATTTAATCCCCTTTTCTATTCTTCTTTCTTCTTTTTGCCCTCTTCTCCTTTTCCACCAAATTTTGGGACCCATCGCAAGAAAGAGCTCTAAATTATTTGGAGAATGTCATTGACAAGGATATGACGAGGATAGATCAAGTTGCCAGACTGAAGCCTAACTCAGAATTGGCTTTATCATATGAACACAAAGTATAGACATTGATCTAATCCATGGAGTACAAAGATCACATGGAAGACCAAAATATTCTTAGCTAATGTTCCACAAAACTGTACGATTGCACAATATTTACAACACAAAGTAGCTACAAAAACAGATTTTGTACATGTATTATGAGATCAATCGACGGTGCATGATTTAAAAACGTTTCTCCACTAGCCATGGATCTGTTAGAACTCTGTTCATCATTCCCCAATGATATTGTCGAGCGCCCTTTTTTTTAATTTTTTGGGTCGAGTGAGTCCTGTGTGCTGAGTCCATGCATGCCCAAGAGGATGGCATTGACATTGAATGGGGTTAGTACAGCCAAGAACATGATTGCTTATTTTATCAGATTTTAATCTACGTTTGGGCCACAGAAGATGATTGGTTAATCAATATAAAACTAAGGAAGCTTGACGGGTATTCAGGGTTAGATTTTGTTGGGATGAGGACCTCACAAAAAGCTAGGGTCGGCAATAATATCGGCAAAAAGCTAGGGTATCAATAGTCAAATATACTAACAAGTGCAACCAAAAGCAATATTCATTAACAGCAGGTGTAGTTGTGCTAGCACTTGTACCACTCTTGGCTCTTTCTTACTTAAACTATAGTTTCTTGGAGTCTCTAATGCATTACAGTGTGAAAATAGTATTGTAATCCTCTCCTCTTATCTTTAACTTGGATGTTAAGCTTGGGACGTCTTTCCCGGAAGGATGCAGATCTTTGTCTTGGTGCAAGGAAGTGGCGAAAATAAGAGATTTAACAATTCTTTGTCCTTATTGGCAACATAGAAATCGTGATCTCCCCAACCCAAAAGGAAACAAAAGAAAAGAGAAAGGTACGAGATGAAAATCCCTCGAGTCTCTTTCTCTCACTCACATGTCGAGTGGGAAAGTGATAGAGATGGCTTTGGTCAATGATTGAAATGCAATCCTATCACAACAGCAAACGAGATGCCATGACCCGCTCCATTAGCTTTCTTTAGATTTTTTGAGTAAACATTTGAGATATTCCCTTATACATACATATATGTGTGCAATGTTTATGAAAATTTCCGTTTTTATTTTGTTTCTTCAAGCTCTTCCACGATGCTGCGACTCTTTGATTCATATGAAGTTTCTTAATTTCATAAGCTTTTGATGATTACCCAAATTTCTATAATGGAGCTCGAGATAGGTACACACTAGCTTTGGCCTTTGTACATTTTTGTCAGACAAATAGAGGTTTTAATTAACCCATATGGGGGGGGGGGGGGGCGGGGTGTGGGGGGTTGGGGAGTTCGAGCAACACTGCGGGGATCCCATCGAGGGGTTGCATGACCCATGTGAGATCTGGTCTGGGTTGTGCAGCGATGGTGCTTGACAAGTGATATAGATCTTGTGCCATGCGAGTTTCGCATCGCATTACCTAGAATCACACGAACCTGTATCAACAATTCTAGATGCTGCCACCCATCTCGCATTACCTAGAATCACACGAACCTGTATCAACAATTCTAGATGCTGCCACCCATCCCTGTTCAAGCCTTTATCTTTAGCTCTTCTCTACCTCTAGTATGCTCTTTTTCTTTATCTTTTTAATCTTTTTCTCATGTTAAAAGCTACTTTTAAGTAAGTAGCCTACAAGGTGATTATGAAAGCCTATTTGCTTTTGATGTAAATTCTTCTAGGCAAGGTTCTTTTCGCCAATCCAAATTTTCAAAGACAAAGCATTGCCAAACTAACCCTAAAATATATTTTATCCGTCCATTTTTGTGAGTCTCCCAAAAGAGGATGGATGTGACGAACCAAATCGAGCATTTCCGAATCTAACTAGGCAAGAAAATCCCAATATACAGGTAGATATTTTGCTGGGAATGGCTTCATGCACGAAATCTCTATCACCAAAAAGGTTGATCTTCGGTTTTATTGAATTAAGTTCCGTGGTAATTCGGATAGGGAGAACGCGTAACCAAGAACTTGAACTAACTATTTTAAAGTAAAGTAAATGCAGGAGCTGAATAGATAAGTTGACAAACTGGAATATCCATAATTGGTGTTGATGATTGTGGATGCTTTTACATTGATTTAACATGGCTTAAATAGCTTATTACAAATTGTAAGCGCTCTTAGACAGTTAATATTCAAATTAATGTTTACGGCTGCATCTCCATAATTTTAAGATCCATGATTATATTCCATAATTGCACGTTGACCTTATTTACAAGCGATTATAACTTTTTCGATTGTCAATAGACTCAACTACATCTCCATAATTTTAGGCTCCGTGATTGCTCTCCATGCTTGCACATCAACCTTCTCTACAAGTCATTATGACTTCTCAATTGTCATTGGATCCAATTATTAATTGACATCATTATTGTCTTCGATTTCTGCATTTGTCACTTATCTAAATTTATCTAAGTGCCAATCATTGACCAGTCATCATCGTATGTTGATAACTGTATTACTTATAAAGATTTGATCATTTTTTGATGTCAAGAGTGTTGATCTCGTCTCTTGTGCTACCTACTAAAGAAGAAACATGAGACAAAGTTGCCAAAGATCGTTTCCTATTATAAGAGAAAACACCTTCTTGTCTAGGGGTGAGCATGGTTTTAGGTTCTACCTTGGAACCTAAGAACCTGATTAATGGGAACCTACAGGTTTCAAGTTTCAAGATATGCAAGGTAAGTTCTAGGTTTCAAAAATTGATAAACCTGTTTCGACGGGTAGATTCCAGGTTCTAAGTTGGTGGAACCTAAAACCTGGAGCCTAAACCTATTTTCTCGTAATCTTGCGGTGTTTCATTACATTAGATGATGAGTGTATAATCTAAAACTACTAGTCTAAGCTTTCATTTTATGACTTGTTAATGTTTCATATTCTTCGTGTGTCTAAATATAAGTTGTGATTAATGGATCATAATAGTAAGTGATGGTTATTAAAGGTGATGATTCACTACAATTGTTCAATTAACAATACAGGTGGAACCTGAGTAAATTCTGAAACCGACCCTCGAACCTGCGATACGGTAGGTTTCAAATTTCAAAAAATGAGAAATCTATTATCATGGGTGGAACTTATACGGAACATAGAATTGCTCACCCTTAGTATCGATTCACGTGATGACTTCTCATTTTAGTTATATTTATTTGAACAATAATGATAGGAAAACTAGTCTTTGTATTTTCTTTGATGGCTGACAAGCTTGTTCAGTATTGTTGGGTCTATTTTTATTTTGTTTAACTAAAAATACAATTAAAAGAAAAATAATATGTTAGACCCTGAAACTTACCCTAGAATCTATGACACAGTAGATTTTAGATTCCAGGTTCCGACGAGTAGGTTCTAGATTTCAAAAAATAGGAAACCTCTACCTGAGGGTAGGTTACAGGTTCTATGTGGAACCTGTAAGGAATCCGGAACTGCTTACCCCTATTTTTGTCTGTCTCTTTTCTTGGAAGACAAACTACAGAAGAAACCACTTGCATATACGGCAACGTCTCAGTAAAGAGTGAATGTGAAGAGCATGAAACAAAGTAGCCCAAGGATTACGCATCTCCTCATAGGAAACCCCCAAAACTTACGGAAACATAAGAATGAGCCTCCGATCCTTGCCCCCGTTAAAACAGCGAATTCTAGTAATGCTAAGTTAGCGTGACATCCCACGCCCTCCAAACTTTTGAGATCTTTCATTTTCTTTCCATAAGGAGAATTCATCAAAAGATGTGGTTCATAGTTACAAAAATCGGTACTAACATTGCTAATAATTGTTAAGCTCGAGTTCAACCCCCATGTCCGATAAATATGTCGTTCTCGACATGACAAGAAGGGCAGCAAAAGGTTGTGATGAAGCCCTAGTCGCCTCAGTTTTTCATCAATCGGTTATTGAAATTTACAATGTTAATTTGATGTAAACGAATGTTTTGTATCTAACACGGTCAATGAGTGGCTCCCTGTGATGCTCTTAACTCAGCGGTTATTTACTAAACAACAGTTGGATCACCTACTTAATTTAAATGGAAGAGAAACCAATCTATCAAGACTCAAAAGACCGGAATAGAGAAATGCATGTTAAATGCACCAATAATGGTGTTCAATTATTAGAAACCGAATTTCCAAAAAATCGGTTAATAGACGATATTCTGAACTTCCTTTAGTGAGCTTTGAGAGACAAAGAGGGAAGTGGAGCCTCCATAGTCTTCTCCTATCTTATTGAAGCATTCATGGTGGTGGAAATTTTCTAGAAATGGATTTAGATGGATGATTAATATCGTGATCATGCATTTTGGATATGTTCCAAAGAAGAATTACAAAAAGCATAAGCAATTTACAGCTCGTTTGATTGCAGTAATGAAATAAGACTATAATGTAGCTAGAGTTATTGCTTTGCAATGTAATAGAGTTATAATATACGTGCTACTGATTGGTCTAAGTATTGTAATACCTATTGCACCGTTTGATTTAATAAATGACATGCAAAAAGGGGAGGTGGGGATAGTATCAGAGTTTCTAAAGTAGCCTAAAATCAGAATTGCGATTCATGGAGGTTGTCAGCGACCACCGAGAGGCCTCGAATCTAAGGTTGTTGATCGCCTTCGACCATACTCGAGGTTCACAACCTCAACACCTTAGTTCGTGGACCTCGCTCTATGTTGTGACTGAAGGAAAGAGTGAGAGAGGTCGAATGGTGGCGATGAGCGATTGGAATTGACCGTTCGATAGCAATGGCAACTGCGTGCAACGGAGGCGACGAGGGCACATGCAGCCGTTGAGCTACAATGACCGATCATGGTGGAGGTTGTTTGAGCTGCTCAATGTAACAGAAATAGGGAGAGGATTACATAGAAATGAGTGTTTTTCTACTTCAAGTTGTGAGAATATTATATGATATGGCTAGCTTCACGCTTGCGAAATAGGTTATAAACTCATTTCTTAACACATAATTGTTGAACAGAGTAGTTATATGAATTAATATATTTAGTAAATGGGTTATCAATGAGCTTAAAATAGTAAAACTCAAAATAATATAATTATTAAGTGGGTTCATAACTTACTTAGAAACTCATCTCTATGATCCTCTCTTCACTCTCTCTCGCTCTCTCGCTTTCACTCGATTTTGTACTCGCTTGCTTCATACTTTTATCTCAGTTGGGGTACAAATTTTCTTAAATTAGGTCAAACATAAAAGTGTTTTAGCAATATTGGTAGATTTATATTACACGTAAATTGATTCAAATGAGTTAAACGGATCAATCTAGATCGAGCCATTAACGACACCGGCCCCACCCGCTTGACGGGTCTGCCAGATAGCTACAATCCATCAACTATCGCCACCTAACGGGCAGTAAGCCATTGGCCGCGTCGGCCTCGGGGAATTCAAACCCTATTGACCAAATGTGTGTGTTCGTAGCTCTTGTGCATTAATCTAATGTTCATTTTCCCAAAAGCAACTCTAGAAAAGAAAATCTACCACGTCCCAATTGCTAAGGGCACGCCGCCGCGTGTGCTGACTGCTGACCCCTTACAATATTTTAAAGCGCTACCGGCACTGGCACCTTCGTAGACTTCGCGAGATTTTAAAGGTAAAAGTACCAAAACGCCTTCCATTGCCCCCTCTATATTACGAGACTGCCACTCGCCTTGGCCCTATAAATGCTCCCTTTCGCCGCTATCTTCTCCAACCAAAAGGAAACCCTGCTGCCCGAGAAAATGTTAGGTGCATTTAACACACCACATAGGATTTACAATAAACCATACTCTAATCGACACGTGTCCATATCAGGCCCACCCGTCAGACAATTATCTCTCCCTCCCCTCCCTCTCACGCGCTCTGCTCTCCATCTCTGCAACCCCAAGCCCAAACCCCCACCCCCCACTCTAACCTTCGCTCGACACTGTTCTTCAAGCTCAAGTCCTTCAAGCTCGACTCCGTTATCTCCGCCTGCACCGCATCCATGCTAACCACCCTGACCGCCGCGCCTTCCCCCTCCTCCTCTGCAATCGCAGCCACAACCGGCGACCTCGACGACGGCAAAGAATCACTCCCGAATCTCACGGTCGATCCAGAAGCTGCTGCAGTTGGTCTTCAAGCCGAAGACGAGCTCGACCCCGGCT
Source organism: Syzygium syzygioides (assembly GCA_031216285.1). NCBI lineage: Eukaryota > Viridiplantae > Streptophyta > Magnoliopsida > Myrtales > Myrtaceae > Syzygium > Syzygium syzygioides. The sequence goes on from CM062244.1 coordinate 1,660,738, forward strand.
TTCGGCGTCAACGATTGGTGCTCTCGTGTCGTCAGCGAGGACGACGGGTTCTACGTCGTGTACGACAAGTCCCATGATTCCGGAGTCCCCGAAGGTTTAATACCTCGAAAGTTGTCGCCGGAGATGGATCGGAGGCGGAGGCGGTGGCGTGGTTCGTTGGACTAGAGAGCAGAGCTAATCGTGAGTCGGGCATGAGCGAAGGTTTTAGAGAGAGAGAGAGAGAGAGAGAGTCGGGCATGAGCAAAGGTTTTAGACAGAGGGGGTTGGGCGTGGGGTTGCAGAGGAGATGGAAAGCAGAGCGCGTGAGAGAGGGGGGAGAGGGAGACAATTTTCTGATGAGAGGGCCCGATATGGACACGTGTCGATCAGTGTATGGTTTATTGTAAGTCATACGTGGTGTGTTAAATGTACCTAATATTTTCTCCTGCTGCCCTATCGATCCATTCCCTTGTCTTTCTTCCTGCTTTCGCGTTCCCGAGCGTTTCGCATTGCCGTACCCTGCATTCTCACCCTCTTCGTCGGAACAGTTCTTCTGGGTATACTCGGAGAAGGCAAATCAAGCGCAGTTTTATCTTCAATCCAAGGTGAAGTAAGTCCTTGTATCAATCTGAGTTGTGTTTTTTTTTTTGCGGTCGTCGTCGTCTTTGGGTACTCTGTTTTTGTCAGATTTATAGATTTTCCCATGTGTTTTTACGCGAACCTTGCGTGCTCTTGACCAGAGCGTAAATCTGATTCTCGAAAAGTTGCAGAGAGCAGCGTGGATGTTTTAATGGAGACTAAAGGTGGGAAAAAGAGTAGTCGCAGTAGTAGGAGTGGTAATTCGTTGCACTATGAAGTCCCTCTCGGCTACTGCATTGAAGACGTCCGTCCCAACGGTGGCATCGAGAAGTTCCGATCTGCTGCTTACTCCGACGTACGTTGTCCTCTTCGAATCCCCCCTGAAGAGATGGAATCTTTGGCCTTTTCATTTGGTTGTATAACGTCGTCTGTGTTCTTGTTCTTGATTTTTCATTTTCCTTTTGATGTTTTGCAGTGCCTGAGGAAGCCATCTTGATACGCCCTCTTGCTAATGGCTGGTTCAGTAGAGTAGAATTCATCCCCTCCCCCCCTCTCCCTCTCTCTGTCTCTCTCTCTGCTCCTGTCTGTCCCTGCGAAATTGCTCTGCTTCCGATACTGTTTCCTCAAGCTCAGACGCTAGACACAAATGGCTGTTTCAGACCAACCCAGGAACGACCCACCACCTAGCTCGCCCATCGGCTTCGAGGGCTTCGAGAAGCGCCTCGAGATCACCTTCTCCCCGCCGCCCATCTTCGCCGACCCTTCCGGCCTCGGCCTCGGCCTCCGCCGCCTGACCCGGGCTCAGCTCGACTCTATCCTCGAGCCGGCTCGCTGCTCCATCGTGTCTCAGCTCTCCAGCGCCGAGCTCGACTCCTACGTCCTCTCCGAGTCGAGCCTCTTCGTCTACCCTCTCAAGATCATCCTCAAGACGTGCGGGACCACGAAGCTGCTCTCTTCAATCCAGCCTACACTCCAGCTCGCCGAGTCGCTCTCGCTCGGCGTCGACTCGGTCAAGTACTCGCGCGGCAGCTTCATCTTCCCCCACGCCCAGCCCGCCCCATACCGTAACTTTGCCGACGAGGTCGAGGTCCTGAACGGCTTCTTCGAGGGACTGTTCGCCGAGGCGTACGTGATCGGCGACCCGAGGGCCCCTAACCGCAACTGGCACATTTACTCCGCCGTGAAGGCCGGGGCGGACGCGCGCTGTGAAGCCTCGCCGCCGTCGGTGGCGGAGGATCGGGCGGGCGTGGTCACCCTGGAGATGTGCATGACGGGGTTGGACAAGAGCAAGGCGTCCGTGTTCTTCAAAAGATCGGGGGACCCCGATTACTCGGCGAGGCAAATGACGAAACTGTCCGGGATATCGGAGATCATTCCTGGCCACACGATCTGCGACTTCGACTTTGACCTGTGCGGGTACTCGATGAACGGGATCGAGGGCGCAGCGCTCTCCACCGTGCACGTTACCCCAGAGGACGGGTTCAGCTACGCGAGCTACGAGGCCATGGGGATCGACCCCGAGTCCGTGAAGTTTGACGCGCTGGTCAAGCGAGTGCTGAGGTGCTTCGGGCCCACCGAGTTCTCTGTCGCGGTCACGTGCGGCGGCGGCGGCGGCCCCACCGGGGCCCACCTCTGGGCTATGGCGACCGTGGAGGGCTACACGCGCGAGAGGGTGGTGCAGCAGGCGCTGCCCGGCGGCGCATGCTTGGTGTACCTTGCGTACAAGAAAGGCGGCAGATGGCGCCCGGCGGCCTACACACCCACGAAGTCGGCGGCGAAGCAGTGCTGCCGGGAGGAGGCGGCAGCGGACGAAATGGAGTATGTAGCGGTGGTCAGAGATGAAGTGGTGGCGAGGGCCTGCATGGCGCCTGCTTGGGCCGGAATTACTAGCTAGCGAATGCATTCGCCGGGGTTGTTATTGCGTTGAGTAATAGTTTATGGTTGCAGTGCGTTAAGCACTTGTCTGTTTCAATCGGTCGTGTTTAGTTTTCTATGTTGAGAGCTCGTATCGTCTTCTTGGGTGTCCTTTTCCAAGGGCTGTCCTGAATTTTCTTCCTATGTTTCGAATTTTATCATGGAATAATGATGATTTCGGTCTTCGCTCCATTGGCTCTCCCAGTCGCTTCATGAATTGGCCTTATTGTCCAGTCATTTCAATCGTGATTTGTGGTCTGTTTAGCCGATCAGAAGAAGGTACCCTGACCTGTGCATGTCTCTGCTTGTGACAAAAAGTCTATGGCTCGCACATGTCCACGTGTTCGGTAGAACCTTTCTGAGCATGTGTGTGGGTCGTGTCGTTCAAGAAGGTAACTACCTGCACGAGCGGCGGTCGAGATCGTGTCCATCTCAGACCAATCGCGCATGGCTAGGTCACGATGCCCACACGCGACGGCTTATTCGCTGAGGAGAGCTAGAAGAATAAAGGTGGTGATGCTGCATCATGCTAACACACTCTGTCTCTGTTGCTGTAGAGACTACAGAGCAAGTTGGTATGAATTTGATGGAAAAATCGTTTATTCTTGCTGGTGGACCACCCTCGAGCCCATCAAGAATCTGGGATTCGATCTGTTCAACAGAAGTTGTCAATGAAAGCCTAACAGAGACAAACCAAATCGACGTGGGTCCATTATGCACGTCATAAAAAGCTATGTTATCCTTCTTCTTTTTCTCATTTCTCGAAGCTCTTCACTTTTATCCATACGTTTTTGGAAAAAACTTCTCATATAATGTAAGAAGCCAATCGGATGGGATCCACATATAATAATTGCTGTTCGTTTTGGGTTGAGACTTGAGTCTTCTCCACGTACTTTTAATGTCATCATCCTATCGCCATCCTATCATTAGTGTATCTACCAGTCTCTCTGTTTTGAATAGCTCTTTTCGGGTATAAAAAAACAAAAAGGTTGAAGATGGCGAACCATCTTTTAATTAAACAATTCGTATGTCTAGAGAAAAATTTATGAGATGGCACATCAATTGATCATTATTTTCAGCGATTTCAACTCCATAACTTCGACGTCGACATACTAAAGCGCCTCATTTCCGGTCTGCTGTCAAGGAGCTATACACCTAGAGGTTGATTGGAAATTGTGTTGGGAGTACGTAGCAGAAGTCCGATACATTTGCCTAGGGAGATCGTCAAGATTGAGTCCAAATCTAAGCTCATCAACATATCCAATTGGATCCAAGGTTCTCTCAAAGTATGTAGACGAGCTAAAACTCAGGCTCCCTTTTGGCGATATTCTTGAATAAAGGTATCAAATTTCTGTTATGTGCTCTAAACAAATGATATAGAGTTGATGGTTGACGGTTGACGGGTGGCCCATTGTGCATTGGTGTTTGATGAATATGTTAAGAAAGGAATTTGACCAACACGAATTTTGGACAGCCTTCAGGGTTTGGTCTGGCGAAAGAGACCTAGAGTGAAAATGGAGATTGTGGTGTAGCAACTCAGTCTTGATGACAGTTTTCATGGTTTGGTTTGGAGAAAGTGACCAAGGATGAAAGCGGGTGTTGAAAATTTAAGTTGAAACATGTTGATGTAGAAGGATACCTAAATTTAGAGGAAATAGACCTAACACTAAGTTCGTACGTGAGAGGAAATTGTTGAGATGAATATGTGGGTTATGTTTGAAAAGTCTGACATTGGAGAATTGATATGATATTGTGTAGTTGATATATCTTAGTTGGCCAAAAAATTATTGACTTAAACTTTTGAGTGAGGTGGATCCAACAAAATATGCTAACAGGTTTGCACTTAGCCTTCTTAGCAATCTTCCAAAGTGAAGATGTCAGATTTTTTTCTCTGTTCCCATATTGCGTAGTATGTTTGGATATCAAAGGATGGTGATATTAATGTTTATGGGACCACCATTATGTGTTTAGAAGATCATATATAATAAATAGAAAAAATAAATACCGTTAGCACCCCAAAATGATCAACTTTTGATTATAATTGACAAGTGACAGAAGTCGATAATAGTCCACTATTTCATCGTTGAAAAAGATAATCAACAACTTGAAAAGCATCGGCAACTCAAGAAGGAAGTCATGAACAGTGGGTGATCAACACAAAAATGTAACTGCTGGGTGGCTGTGTATATTGTCTCTATTTTAATATTTTGTAACTTCTTGTGATAAGTGTTCTTGTAACTTCTTGTGACCACAAATAAGACTAGGAAGTTATTTGCTCTGAAGAAAGGATTAGTAAATTATCTTTTCAAATTTGGTAAAATTTTATTTTAATCTTTATCTTTTACTTTGTTGCAATTCAAATTGCTAGTCGCGATTGCCTCCACTTTTCGTATTTTTAAATTTTTGTCAATTACTTTCTTATCCAAAATTAACTAAGGACCGTGTCAAGAACTGCAAATCAACAAGAGTTCGACAATGTCGTTGGCAACAACTCATTACCACAAAACTAGTATTGAGACGGCCACACATTTCGATAATTCAGTCGCTGGGAGAGTAGCAGAAGATAATTGACTTGAGAAAGTTGATCTTTCGATGCATCACACTGAAGAGAAATTAAGGGATGTTACTCCAAATTCCAACATGGTGTCAACCATGAGAAGAATGTTCAAAAATCAGCATAATGATATGACAAACTACATTGTAAGTCATATATTCGACACGATCAAGTCGATGGTGTCAACCATGAGAAGAATGTTAAAATGGCAGCAGAATGATATGGCCAAGTTCATCAATGCTATGAATGATCAAGCCGATCGTCATCAATGCTGTGAATGATGCTCTATCGTGGCCAAGTTCATTCAATCAACCACTACAAACAAATCCAGCGTAGCAAGGTAAGTTCTTAATCCTGCCCATTTTTTGAGCCCTATGTTGGTCAAAATAACTAATTTGGTAACAACATTTGGCAAATCAAACTGGTCGATAGGCTGATCAATTGCTAAATGTGAAAAGTGTAAGGGCAGTGGCTCCATTACTACTGCCCAATGTGAATATTCCTGTTAGGTTTAACACGCCGATTAACGTTGATTATTCAACAAGACCAGCATCACCACCTAGGGGAAAGATGACCAACCAAATCTAGAATTGAAACTAGCACAATTTGTCAAATAAGTTCGATAACATTGGGGTTAGATAGGGTTTTCTCATGCCTATTTATAGGAAACCACATCTTGAATGAATAGATAATCAACATTTTCCAAGAGGTTTCAAAATGCCTGATTTTGTCCGTTTTATAAGCGAAGATGAACAATTGACCATCAAACATAATACAATATAAGCAGCAACACTAAATCTGCAGTCATGCATTCCGCAAGTTTATGATCTCTTCTAAATGCTTGCTCGGAAAGTGAGCCCCAAGAAAATTGGTATGGTAACATCAGAAGATAGATTCCCAAATTCATCATTGCAAATAAGTGCATATGATTTTCTTATTCATCTTAGTTATGACAAATCAATAAACTTGTACTTTGGCTTGAAACTCTCCAATTTCCTTCTTCTGCCGCTTCAGCAGAGCGACACCTGTCAAAATTTGCCTCATATAAAAATTTAAAAAAACAAGGAACAAAGATTATTCTTTTGTTTTTTTTATAGAGGAGTTCGAGAGAGAAACTTATCTTTCTTACTTTTTCTAATCCTTCCACTCCAAGTCTAATATTCAAATTGATCACCATTAATAGTAAGTAGCTTGTTGAGAGTCTAGATAAATCTGAAGATGGTGATGGTGGCAGTTCTTATATATTTTGGTATGAAGTTTTAATTCTATTGTAAAATATGCACTCTTTTATCGATCTTTTATCGATCTGTTCCCTTTTATACCCACGATCTTCTGTTCTAGAACTTAGGTGACCCAGCTAATTCGGAAGGTGCTGCAAAAACTAGGGTAGAAGGTGTCCATCTCAAAAAGAGGTATCACATCCATACAAGTCTTATAATGGCATCGATTTAAACAAAAACCGCATGCATTTTTCTCATCAAAACTTAAAGTATTATTCAAATTTCGAAAAATTACGAAAAAAATCACATGCAAATATACGTGTCATCATTTAAAAAATTACGAGAGTTTCATGTCTTTTGAGTTAAGAAAAAGTCAAAGTTCGCCTCAAAATTTAGATTGAAGATATTAATAAAACGTTGGTATATTTTCTATAGAGAATTTCAGTGATTTCCATCTTCAGCATATGAGATCTTTCATCACCAATCTCCCCCTCTCGTTTCCTTTCTCGGCCGAGCATATATTTCAGTAATTTTTACTATTTTTATATTTTGGTTTTGCTATTTTTTTTTTGCAATTTTCCTATTTAAATAATTTTTTATTTATTAAGAAAAAAATATGAGGTGTCAACAATTATTTTCAATCACAATGAACAGATTTTTAAGGAAGAAAATATCATGACTGTCCGTTTGATCCAAGTTTTTGAAATTCACAATCCTCATGTTTTTTTTTTAAATCGAATCGCATTTTGAAATAATCAGATCATAGATTTTCCATAGATGCAACAATCAAGTCAATAGGATGTTGGACGGAAAATTTATGCCCTGTTAAAGTTGGGCCAATTAGATAAAAAATACATAAATATCAATTTTCAAAAAAATTTCACTATTACATGATTGTGAGGTTTATTGCTTTCTAATCATCTAAATTACCTAGGTTTAATCATGGAGATCGAATTTTTAATGAAGAAAAAATCATGACCATCAGTTCGGTTCGATTTTTAAAACTTCGTGATCAACACTTTTTTTCTGAAAATCGAACAACATTTTTGGAACAATCTAGTCATAGATTTTTTGTGGGTGAAAAAAGCGAGTCAATGGATGACGAACGGAAAAATTATGCCCAATTTCTTATGCTAAATAGATGGATGCAATTTCAGGTAATTAAATCTTACATGAACACAAGTATAATTTCTTAACGGTACCGTATATAATCTTTGGTGAAAATCGCTTTTGATCATAGGCAACTTGTACACATCGCTCCTGTCTCATAGCAATTTCTTTATTATGTAGATAAACTTACAGCAATATCCATTTCACAGGTTGAGCATTTCGTATTGCCAGTTGTGCCCATGTGGACCAAGTCATCGAGAGCGGGCAATCAACAAAAAAACCTAACTCCTTGGTGGTTACATTTATTGCAGCTATTTTAGGATTTTATCACTTTTTATGATAAGTATGGTTGTAACTTCTTGCAACCGCAAATGAAATTAGGAAGTTATTTGTTCTGAAAATAGGATTAGGAAATTATCTTTTCAAACTCAATAACTACTCCCCGATAAAATAAAATAAAAAAAACTCAATAACCACTTGTAGTGGACTGACTATAAATAGCAACATTGTACTCATGGTAAAGGATCCCCAATCGAATCATCATAAATTTATTTTTATTTTCAAATGCAATTTAAATGGATAGCCGCGATTGCCTCCGGTCTTCTTTATCTTTAATTTCCTAACATTCAATTTCCCATTCAAAATCAACAAAGCAGCTTTCAACTTTGTTGATTCTTATCGATCCATCCATATTTTTGAAAGATATTTCATCAACACTTTTTAATGAAACAAATACGACATAAGTATAATACATAGAAAAATTATATTTATATTTAAGGGACAACCATTGTGTATTTAGAAGATCAAAGGACGGTGAGAATGAGAAGGGAGAGACATCTCATCAAGCTAGGAAAATTACTAAAAAGGTCTTATATCCATTGCAATTGTGCTGATTCAGTTATAAATATTTTTTTCGTGCCAATTGAGTCCTAAACATTTTGTATTTATGCTAATTCAGTCCATCTAGCCAATTTTGGCCAACTGTCGCTGACGTGGACATTTTTAGTAATATTTTATTTTTTTGAATCTTTTTATTAATTATTTCTTTTTCCTTTTTTTCTCTCTTTCTTTTTTTTTTCCTTTCTTCTTCCTCTAGTCGGTTACTGAACCGAGGCAACCAGATAGAGGCGAGGGCCGGCAAGGTCGACCTTGCTATCGTTGGGTGACATTGGCCTCACCCTATTAGGATTTTGGCAGGGGCAAGCTCGCCCTCGCCCACTAGCGGCGAGGCATCCCATCACTGGATTTGGCGAGGGCAAGCCTCACCAATGATTGGGCGAGCTCGCCAGCCCTCGCCACTAGGCAGTTGCCTCGGTCCGGCGACTGGCCAGAGGAAGAAGGAAGGAAAAAAAAAAAGAAAGAGAATAAAGGGAAAAAGAAAAAAATAATTTAAATATTAGGAAAAAATATTAAAATATTATAAAAATTTCCACTTTAGGGTCGGCTACGCCACGTTAGTGCTGACCGGCCAAAATTGCCCGAATAGACTGAATTGACACAAATGCAAAAGGTTTAGGACTCAATTGACACAAAAAATGGTTTAGGACTAAATTAACACAATTGCAATAGGTTTATGACTTTTTTGCTAATTTTCCCTGTTAAGCTAAACCTAGATAGCCTTGCCAAGGCACAGATGACTGATTTGTGAGAACGGTTAAAATAAAATTAACGAAATAATTTCAAGATTCCATACTTTTAAGTCCTAGTTATGTGACAATCTAGCCACTAAAATAGTCTTAACTGTCCTAACTTGAATAGCTTATGTTTAGCCTAACTCGATGTGTCTCATTCCCACCTACGGTTCTTGAGACAATCATCTTGAACAAACCGGCCCTGAATGTGATAAACTGTTGAAAGATGAAAGCGAGTTAATTTCATTATAGTACGCGGAAGAGATTTATCCAATATGACAAGATAACTGTATTGATATTGCCTTCATCTCACAGCGAACGGTTGTCTTGTTACCTTCTAAATATCGGGTTCGTTGGATATCGGCGCATCAGTTATGAGTTCTAGCCTTTGATAAATCCTCTCGAGAATCCTAATGGCAGAAACCATTAGCTGAGAGAGAGAGCAGCTGCTGAGTCTCTGCAAGTATCAAGGAAGAGCCTCTCTCCTCCCCCCCGAACATGGGAGGTCCCTGCAGGACCATTGGTGAGCACTTTCTGTCTCTCTCAATCTTGTTCATAGATCTCCTATTAGAACTAAAGACTGGCAACTGAATTCAGAATCCTTGCAGTGTAAACTTAACACGGTCGAGAAAGTTCCTTCCTTTCTTCCCTTCGATTAGGGCAACCGGAGACTCCTTTTTCTCCAACAAGTTCACCAAGGTCTCCGTTGCAGGCCACCGCAGCCTGGTTATTGCTATTTCGCGATATAAGCGAGAAGACATCCAGTATTTCACGTACTAATTGCAATTTGGCAAGTGAAAAGTAGTTATGGCGTTGAACGGCCTAGTTCGCAATGTACTTTTGGGAAATCACAGGCAGCATGCTAATATAATGGTCTGATGATATTTGTACAAAATTGGTTACCTTAGTCCACCGTTGAATTTGAGGCTAGCTTCCCCATGTGCCTGAACATACTTCGGTAGAAATCACTTCGAAATGAAATATCATCAAAATGCGTGCATGAATTATATACTGTCTTTCTGTAAATTCCAATCAAAATTTTAGTTCCGTCTACGCCGAGGGTTCTGAAGTATTCTTGATCTTCCATGGGATGTCGATCAACAGAAATGCCTAACATGTGAACACGGGATGATCGACGAAATATTTGCATGAAGTCTCGCTTCCAAGTCCCCTGCGAAAGATATGGTCTGCGAGCCAATCCGCAGAGACTGTCATGTTCCCAATAACTTCGCCTCGCCAGGAGGACACCGAAATCTTCCAAAACATGAATCTACACTATAACATCCATCTAAAATTTCACCCAAGTATGTTAGACGACGCACTATAACCTGTGTTTCTCGTACATTCGAAAGTTCTTCTGAGCCTTGCGTATTATCCTATTATAACAAGGATTTAATCTCTAGCTAAGCTGAAGATTTTTGAGTCTGGCATAGACTCAATCTCTCCCAATGTTAAGCATGAGATTTGTTTTGACCAACCCGAGAAAAGATATATTTGTTTCATAAAAGGTGAATGTTTGTAAGGCTGACACGAGAAAGGTTATGCATATCTATTACGACGTATTATCGTATGTCAAACCTTCCAAGGTTTTAATTAACCAGGATCTGTTTCTAGCTAAGCCTAGGATTTGGGTTAGACATGGCATCCATCTCCCAATGATAAGCTTTAGCTTTGTTTCCAGTACTGCTTGCCTCTAGTAGGGGACGGCTTCCACACCTGTCCTAAAAATATCAGAGATGGGCTTCTCAAATCTGTCACAAGTAGACATGCCCACGGGCCGGTTTCGGCCGGAACCGGCCCAATCAAACCCAGACCTGGCCCGTTGATCGGGCCCGCAGTTTGGAACTAGAACCAGAACTAGCCCGTGGCCTACCGGCCGGTTCCGGTTCCAATTTTTTTTAAATAATAATGAAATTTTTAAAAAAATTCATTATTTTTTTTTATAAAACAATTTGAACTCTAATTACCATGTGTTGTAAGTACATTGATTTCTAATTACAATGCTTGGCTTGGATGTATTGAACTCTAATTACAAGGCTTGGTTTGGGTTTTATACACAATGATTCTAATACCTCTTGGTTTCCATACGATGTGTAACTCTCGGCTTACCTTGAACATCTTCAATGTGAGACTCTTGGCTTGTCATCATGCAAATGCCAAGAGTCCCACATCGAATGAGAATGAACAGACTATCAAAGGGGTTGTATATAAAATCCAAGCCAAGCCATAAGCATGTGAAGTTGTATGCCTGTTGTGGCTACGATCCTTTGCTAGTTAATAGTAAAGGGTTCCATTAGACCACCTAGAATCAGACCGGACCAATAGTTCGATTCTCAGTTCTATGATTTGCCGGTCCAGTTCTTAGTTCTAAAATTAAGGGACCAATCTTACTGATTCGGTTCCCAGTTCCGAGCAGAAACCGATCACCCCTACAATTTACATTTTAATTACAATTTGTATTGAATAATTCATTATTTCATAATTTTATAATTCATTATTTTTTATTTCATAATTTATTTTTAAAATTTTTGAATTACGAACCGGAACTGGCCGGTTCTGAACTGTGGCCATGTCTAGTCACAAGTTCTCCCTTGCAGCAAGCGTTAAGCGGGCAATGTGCCGTTGCTAGTGTCCTTAAGTGACCGTTTTTGGCTTTTTAGCGCTTGTTTAATCCGTTGCTTATTGTTTTTTTTTAGTGAGAGATCTAACTGTTGAAATTCACATCTCCATTGAATTGAACTATTAAGATGTCTTCTACCATTCATGGAGACTTACTTACTTGGCCTTGAATAGCTTGATTGAGTTCAGTGTCCCAACCAAAATCACTCTATAAAAAAATGGTTATAAACCTAGTTATGATGCTACTGCAGTGCATGATCCATAATTATGTCTCGGGAAAGCCTTTCTTTTAACCTGAAGCTACTGTGGGTCCTAAAGCAATGAGGTGATGCAAGGCTGATCAAGTGCATGTTGCACCAAGAGATTGAAAATTCAGAAACATGATAAAGCCAAAGAGCATTGTAATTTAGCTCATGTAATTTTCACTTACCATAAAACGGAAGATTGAAATAAGCAACTTTCTTTTGACTAAAACTACTCTGGAAAGAGTGAATACATCAGATTGTCTTGTATAGAATTTATGGGGACTGCAACTTCGGAAACTGCAAGGCATGAAAACGGGCAGCAGAAATTAATGTCTGATAGGGACTTTCACCTACCCCACTGAACCTGAACTGTAGAAGGAAAAGAGCTCTGGTGAATTTGATTGGTGCATAGCTTGCAGAAATCTATGAATCCATAACAATGTGGCAGCTCTCACTGTAGTTCCTCGCTTCTGCTTTAAACCACTGATTGCCTCTGATTTTTCGTTTTGGGAGGAAATAAATCTGTAGATCGTTTCAGATTGAGCTAATAAAGACCAACAATTTGAGTACCTACATCTCTTGGAGTGCTAGATTAATTCATTACATAGGCTATAGCCCTCAGAACAACAATAAAGTCGAGTAATTTCAACTACATTCATGTGCTTATACCATGAATACCCAGTCTAAGATCTATGGTTTTGGATGAGCTAAATCTGGCTACAAGTTGCCACTGACTAACTAGAGGGTTTATCTGATTGGCCTTCCAGCTGGAGTTCTACTTCTAGATGATGCTTTCTAAAGCTTGCCTCACAAAACTTCCCTCGGGCCCTGAAGACCATGTGGTAAATGTAGGGGCGAGCACCCGATCCAATTCAATAATTAGTGAACTAGCGCTAGTTCAATTTCGGGCTATATCCCGGGAGAGCAGATCTAATTTTTTATTCTAAAAGGTTGGAGCCAATTGACCGATTTTATTCGCAATTCTGGGGTCGGAACCATTGATTCAATCGGGAAAGATACCGACCAAGCTTGTTTCGGAGTTCATGAAACCCTGTAAGCCAATTCCAAGTTTCAACTGGCCGTGTAATCGATTTTAAATCAGATTTAGAAGATAATTATTTCAAAAAAATTCCAATTACTGCATCCCGGACTAGACCCTTTTTTGCTTCCTATTGTTCGGTTTAAACTTTCTTTCGTTAAGTAAGCTTGATTTAACGAATTTTAGGGGTACGACTATCTTAAATTGTAATCTTTGGAGTTGGAACTCCAAGGTCGGTTCTTAGTCCCGACCAAAACCATGCCCATCCTAATTAAAAGGCAATGGAAGATCATGAATCTAATGCAATGGAAAATCATGAATCTAACTGCGCATCGAGATGAAGAAATTGAAAGGAAAATCTTGGCAGTATAATGTTGAGGAGCATTATTCTTTTCCTAGTTGAGGAGCATTATTCTTTTCCTAGTCTAGCTCTTATCAATCTGTTTAGTCTACAATCTCTTCAGCCTTGGCATCAAAGTAAGGAACAGAAGCTCAATGACACCCTCCAAACCAAATGGAAAGAAGCATATGAATGAGCTGTTTCATGTGGACATGTCCAGGTTCAGGTGGGCATTAGAGTTTCTATGCTGCTATCTGATTCTTTAAATTCTGCCTCTTTAATCAATCACAAAAAAATCCAAAAAAAAGAAAAAAAAGAGTTTACATCTGAAGGATATTCAAATCAAGGCTGCCTTGAGAAGCACAGAAACGGGTCACTGTGAAAATGTGTAATTAATCAAGAGAGACACACCAATTCCTAGGTCTTGTGTCCGCCCAAATTTAACTCCTTCCAAAATGACCACATCGTCCGCAACTTCCACCAAAAGGGTACCGTATCTGAAGCGCCAACAACAAGAACAACAGTCAAGCTGGGTACCTTATATGAAGCTCTCTTTTGACATTTGTTCACACTTTTCTTAATTTCATTCTGCTCATTGGCCAGCGCCCAACTCAAGGATTCCTCGCAAAGGCTCCATGGCATTGTCGAGGTGATTAATGGGGGAAAAGAGTAGTTTAGAAGTACACATCCATTTGGTATGCAAGAACACTCGAACCATTTGATAACTCGGACACAAAACCTTATGATAAGCATCATCGATTTGGTGAAAATTGGAAGTTATAGGAAGGCGAGACATAACGAATCATAAGCTAAAGCAGCTGCTGCACTGTAGCTAGGCTTTTTGTTTCTCCTTCTTTCTGAGAGAGTGTTCCGCGTTCATTGCTTTTCTTTAGTGAACATGTTGATCTTTTGTTTTGCACACCACAACTAAATGGCATTGGCAGAAAAGTTTAAGCAAGCCAAACGAAACCCCACATGAACCGGTTAAGAGAAGGGCGAAACATGTCCATTAAGAAAAAACAAAGTCTTCCCACATTCTCAAAAAAGCAAGAGGAAAATTCCAAGGACAAACTGTACTCTTTCCTAGAAACAAAACATATAAAAGATGAAATCAAATTTCGCAAATTTACATTTGAAGAGAGAGAGAGAGAGAGAGAGAGCGCGCATTAGCACAACACAACCAACCAACATGCACATCCCCCAAGAAAACACAACAAGCATTTTAGTGGACAGCCTGACAGAAGTTTGAATTAACAAGGTAATAAAACAGTGTCTTAAGACCCCCAAAAAAATCTATTTTGGGTCTTATTCACTGCTTCATCTTCCTCTTAATTTCTGGCGTTTTGTTGGCAGGGAAGAAAAAATGTAAAAGCACTTCTGGGTTCGCTTTCTCCAGAAAAGGGGTTTTTCCAAGAAACAGGAGAAGAAAAAGAAGCACAAAGTTGGGCACTAACAAAGAAGAAGAAAAACTGAGAGAGAGAGAGAGAGAGAGAGAGAGAGAGAGGGAGACCAACTTGAGCATTTTGCAGAGCCTTTCATGTGAATTCACAATTAGCTAACAAACAAGAAAAGCAACAAAGATTAGAGCAAATTGGAAGCTAAGAAATACAAGATTGAGCCGTCCCGCCAATATCACCACCACCACCACCACTGTTAGAAGCTAAACAAGCAGGAGAACAGAGACAAGCAAGTGGCAAGAATTGAACCTTGCAAAAGAGCACAAATTTGCCATTCCTCACATAAGCAAAAAGAGCAATGCCATTCTTGAGCTTGCCACTCAGCAGCAGCAGCACCACCACCAGATGCACTCCCCACGCTCCACCACCCTCGCCGCCGCCGTCGCTTCCACAGTCGCAGCAGCAGCATGTGTACACTCATCAATTGAGGCAAAAGTTGGGATTTTTAAGCAGTGTCACCCCGAGAAAACAAGATAAAACAGACCGGGGTTGGGTGATTGCGTGTTTGTCAGAAAGAACACAAATCATGGAAGAGGGAAACATGGGTCTTCAGTCCTTGCAACGTTTCTTTCTTCTCTCAAGAAATTCTCGTTCCTAGGAGTACGAAGTCGGGTCTTCTCGTCCTATCTTGAAAAGAAATGGAAAAGGGCCGTTGGAAAATGATAAGAGAGGGAGGTTGCGTGCTGGGTTACAAGAAGTGGAGGACGTGAGATTACTTTGGCTTCATGTGTGCACAGGAAGAGACCATTTCTGTGACTGCACTCCTCTTCTTCTCACACCATATTAATGAGGCCTAAAGTGAGTTGAGTGAGAGCGAAAATGGAAGATGGAAAATGGGTGGGTGTGTGTTTGCTGAGTGAAGGGGGGTTTTCTTTGATATGGACTGTGATTTGATTTTTGGCTGTAAACTCGAACAATTTTTGCTTGCCCCAAAAGGCCCAGATTAGCTAGATTTGCGCAAGCAACCACTGCCACTGTCCTGTTCCCTTGCCTGCCCTCAAATGTTCTCCTGAATTACATCCGTGTCCCTCCTCAACCGGTAGCTTTTGGACTTGATGAAAACTCCCTTTCCTATTTCCCCCCCTGAAATTATTCAGACTTGTGAGAAGTACAAGAAAAACAACAGCGGTAAACAGAGAAATATCACCACCACCAAAGAGAGGAGGTCCATGTCTTAAACTTATCAGTCGGTCAAAATGGGTTCAGCTCTTTCTGCGGTTATTGTGAATATTTAAGTTTGAAAATGGAGAGAGAGAGAGCTATGGGGACTGAGAGTGGAGACTAAACAGAGGCACCACAATCGAGGACCATCGAGACGGACACCCGAAACCAAAAGGACCCGACTAGACTGAATCGGCCACGGCCTAACATTCGGTTTTGATTGGTTCTAGGCCTTTCACTGCACACTTGTTCATGTCTCAGTCTATTCTATTCTATCCCCTATTATAAGTTGCACCCTCCTTAAGAAGCTCGAACACTATTTACACCCTTGCATGTACAGCTTCTTACACTTCCATCGATAACAACCAACAACTTTCGAAAAAGGCCACCAAAAAAAAAAAAACTAACAAACAAAAAGAAGAAGAAAAGCTAACTGTTAGCAAAAGGGCGGAACTGGAAGTGGTCTTCACTCTACTTCTGGGGTAATCTCAATCCATAGATTTAAGTACTAAAACCACTGGTAAATATTGGATTTAAGCGAAATCTCATGTGCAATTACTATTTGGCAGAACATCCTAGGCTGGGGCATAGAAAACAATTTGTTCATGAATCTCTTAATATCGACGTCAATGACATGCTTTTAATTGAATCGGCCACATCATCTCGATCTAATGCATTAAAACCAACCATGATACCACCTAATCGCAGCGGTCGAGAACACTTTTGAAAAGTGATCATGAGATTATTTTCTTGTACCATTTGTGGATGATGAGAACACCCGATTCGGTCGGGTCCTCTATAATGAAGAAAGAAGGTTGAGCTTAATCTGGTCTGACCATATGGTCAAGTGTAAGGGATGCGACTATGGTCGGTAAGGTTGCAACTACAAGCATGAGTTCATGAAGGTTGGGGGGTCTCTGGTTCATTGCAAAATCCAATCCAGGTAAAGAGTGGAGAAGGTTCCGGATTTTTCGTATCTATGTTAAAAGGGAAGCATCTTCCCCTATCTCACAACACGTGAGAATGAGCATGAGATGGGTCCTGCAGTTTCCTTTCAAGGGTCCTGCAGTTTCCTTGCTTCCATGAGTGACCAAATTCTGC
The DNA here is from genome assembly GCA_031216285.1 of Syzygium syzygioides. Taxonomy (NCBI): domain Eukaryota; kingdom Viridiplantae; phylum Streptophyta; class Magnoliopsida; order Myrtales; family Myrtaceae; genus Syzygium; species Syzygium syzygioides. Next base: position 1,677,687 of record CM062244.1, read on the forward strand.
TCCTCACTCAATCCATTCTGTCATTATTTGGGCAAAGTTAGTGCATCTCTGTACTGCCTTCTCCTTCCCCTCTCCCCCCCCCCCCCCCTTTTCACTCAGCTGGCCTAAGGCAGATGGGGGGAAACCCTAATTCTACTTAGGAAATATACACGTGAATTCGTGTTGAGCAATGCCTTGAACGCAAGGATTTTCGTAAAGTTGACACGGTTTGTGAATTTATGAGGGACAAAGTGAAGACATAACTTTTAGGAAGCAAAGTGACGCTGAGCACAGACTGGAGGAATTAAAGTGGTTGATTATCTTTTCAAAAAGCAAGAGCCTGTGTGCCCTGGACATTATTACCAGCTTGCATGTGGCTAAGTTAGAGAGAGATTTCACATCAACGAGATCCATGATGCATGTGAGAGAAATGGATGAAAATGCAAATTTTGGATTATGCAAAAACATCAAGTTAACTTAAATTGTCCCGACAAGTTTCTTAATATTATCCCTAACGTGCAAACAGTCGCGCACGTGAAAAACTTGATGTTGACATAATCGCTTGAAAATGAATAGAAAAGTTTTGAGTTGGAAAACAAATTAAATAGCATGAACAGTCGACGAGATAAAGATGATTGGAAGGGGTATGATTCGAATGCGTGACACGTTATTGATTCAACGACTATCATTACAATGAAAAATAAGAGAAGAAAATGCACAATAAAAATGGGAGAAAATCCTTGGAAGGCACTATCATTATTATTATTGTTTTTTTTCATATTCTGAATATCGCCATCTCCCCAAGATGGCGGAAGAATTGAAGAAATCATGTGTTTCTCCAAATTTAAAAGCTTTGTTTAGGTTCAAATGTTTTAAGTTAGACCATATGATCGATAAGGGGAAAAAAAAAAGAAAAGAGAGAACGAAAGAAATGAAAGAGAAGCTGAAAAGGATTGGATCGGGGAAGATATCAATCGTTATCGACTCAGATCTTCATCCATCTATAGAAAATTTTTGATGGGGCGTACTGGGCATTCATGCATATCCCTAGAACAGCAAAAGTTCAAAGAGTCAAATGTACGAAAATTCAAACCCTAAACACCTCCTCCGCGCCTTTTAAGGTTTAGCTCTTCCTAAACACGTTTTAGCAACAAAAAAAAAAACCTCTTCCTAAACACATGAACATCCAAAGCTCAGACACAGAAATCACACACTGTAGAGAGAGAGAGAGAGAGAGAGAGAGAGAGAGAGAGAGAGGAACCTGTTGCACACAGTGATGTGTGTACTTCGAATCTCGCTTGTTTCACTGTTAAAGAAAGAACTTCGAGCCTTTAGGAGCTGCGAACCATTACTGAGGCTCTTCCTGGGCTTGAACATTCACATGAGAGAGAGAGAGAGAGAGAGAAGTTTTCAACTATGCTATCCAATCATACTTTTATATGGCGATAAGCATAGTCAGTTTTGTTTACTGTTTCGCAGCATTAAACATCGTTTATTAGCATTGAGTAATCTGTTTTTTTTTTCACTTTTCACGGACCCAAATCTTTCTTGGACCACCAAAACTAGGGAAAGCCTGCCTCTAATCCAGCACATTATCCATCGATCATGTGCATGTCGAGTCAATCTCGAGCACGATAATTGAGAAGTGCATATGCCGAAGTTTTATCGCCTGATTTATACTTCTAATATCAGATATGTCGTTTGATATGTAAAGCAGGTCCAACATAGACTATCAAGTCGATTGTAAAGAAGCCTTTCTTTACGAATTCTTTAGATTTAGAAAAAGTAAAGGTTAAGATGATTGAGATAGGGATAAGAAAATGCATGGTACGCATGTTCATAACTCTAAGAGTGTAGTACAATACTGATATACACACGAAATACAACTGAAGTTATCGAAAGATACAATTAGATTAAGTCATATGTTTCAACGGGTCTAGGTGTCTCTAAAGCAGCCACTTATTTATCTTTTCCTCTCCATGATTTTTCTCCCATACTTTATGGGCTACCGTCATGCACGATTTATTTTTACGGGACCTACGACTTAGCAAAAAGAAACAAATCAAGGGACCTACATAATAATAATAATAATAATAATAATAATAAGACGAAGAAGAAGGAAGTAGAACCCCAGCTCCGCGAAGATCTCATCTTATTCCATTTTTTATTTTTCATTTTTTGGGTGAATAGTTCCGTGAAGAAAAAGATAAAAGGATAAGGGTTAAAAAAGAGATGATATTATCATGATGCGACCACGTTGTATGGAAAAAGCGTGAGTCGCGAATGTTGACCCTTCCTTTTCTTTTGTTTTCACACTTTTGGCCCCTCTTTTCATCAAATGTCAAAGATAGACCCATCCTTTCTTTCCCTACTGCCAAAAAGCTCTAAAGAAATCGATGGAAAGTGCATTGTACCCTCCGAGTGTGTGTGGTGCACATGAGAGGAACCTGCATTTGCATTGAGCCCCACCCATTGGTTAAAGGACAACCCAACAATTTGCCCCATCCAATATTTAATTTTATTAACATAGATATATGTGTGTGTGTATTTGTGTTTATAATATTGATGTTTGTCTTGTAATGACACGTGGAATAAAGGTGTGCCATCTTCTGTGTCCACCACAAGTAGGGTTCGCATTGGGCCTATTGGAAAAGTTTGATGGAAAGGTTGCTGGCACCACACGCATTATTGAATAGGGAAAGGGGGAAAAGGGGTAATCATGCGTTGATCCTGATTAGCGAGTGATTAATGATATTGAGTCATTAAGTCGCATAATTGTGAGAGAGCGCAAAAGGGAAAAGTGGGGATGACGAGACTCGAAGGACGTAGAACTTAATAATATTGTTATTCGATGCTTGAAAATCATCAACTAGCATAATAGCGACATTGTTTGCTAACAATGTACTTTATTGAGACATTTACATTGTTTAATTTGCTTTGATTCATGTCATTTTTATGCCCTTTTTGGGCCTAGTATTGTACATTAGCCTTAATAGATGGACCATGAATGTGAAGGCAGTCCTAATATGGGCCTAATAGTTCTAGCCCATGAAATTCCAATATCTGTATTCAGTCATTTGGGTTCGTTAGAAGACGACTGGACATATGGACTAATGTATGCAGAAGGTGTATGGAAATCTACAATTAAATTAGATAAGTATGGAGAGATTATGTCGGATAATTGTCCAAAAGATTCTAAACCTGTTGTATGGTAGCCAATTCAGTCCTAAACTTTTTCATCGTGCCAATTTAATCATGAACCTTTGACAATTTGCCAATTCAGTGTTAAAACCTTCAACTGTATCAATTTAGTCTTAAATCTTTTAACGAATTACCAATGTAGTCCTTCCGACTAATTTTGGCAGAAAATAGCTGATGTGGTTGTCTGGTTAGCCTCGCCATCCTACGTGGCATGGTTAGCCCTGACATGGCCAATTTTTCATTTTTAAAAAATTTTCAAAATTTTTTAATGATTTTATATTTTTTTTCTTTTTTCTTTTTCTTCACTAGGTCTGTAGGGTTGCCAGCCATTGGTTAAGGGCTAGCAACCTTAGTTGGCCACAAGGCCAGGGCTAGCGAGGGTCATCGGCCATAGTGAGGGTGGGCAAGGGCCGCGACGCCCTCATTGTGGCTTGCTAGGGGCTGGGCGGGGGCTAGCCTAGGGGCTGGTGGAGGTCGCCGGCGACCCCGCCGGTCCTATGAAGAAAAAAAAAGATATAAAAGAAAAAAATGTAAAAAAAAATTCGTAAAAATTTAGAAAAAAATTAAATGAATTGAGACTCCATTCAACCCTCTTTTCCATTATTCCAAAACAAAAAAAAAATGTGAATCATTGGAGCTGGCTTCCCCGTGACAAAAGGTTTGTCTTTGAAGCCTACAATTCAACTTTAATCACCTCGAATCAAGGCACAGATATCCATGATCTATATTCCCATTTCATGAATTTGCCTAAGTATGGAGCCAAGATACATCGGTGGAAAGAGAATCCTTCGTCATCAGATTTTGAAATAAATTCCGATTGCGATTTTTGGGCCACTAAGATTCTTCCAAAACGAGTGGTGGGTCTTTTCCCAATTTTCTTCTTTCTTTTTTCCAATTATTTCTGTCTTAGCCAGAAATGTCAAAAGTTGTTAGCTGGAAAACCAATCTTGGAATCGACTTGTCCACCTTTGAAATGAAGTTAGTAGACCGTGTCTGTTTCACATTACGTTGGGAAAGCACTAGACGTAGCCGACCACCTCATAGAAAAATTCTTCCCAAAGAAAATAGGGTTTGCCAAGGAAGGCTTTGACTAGGACTTAAACAAGTGTTTAGAATGCTTCATCTCGATTATCGTCTGGATCTCAGGATCACCGGAACGTAAAATTTTCAAAGGGTACTCCCCTTCTCTGGAAAATACAAAGATACGGGAAAAAATAGGAGTGCAAGTCATGCGGGCATTAGTACGTTAAAATAAGAAACACGTCCATGGAGCCCGCCTCACAGGATGGGCACAGGTAGCAAAGGCCCTCATAGGTGCGCAAACTTCCTTCCTTTAATGAGGTTACCTTTTCACCGAACATAAAAAAATCTAAGGAAAATACCAGACGAAGATGATCACCTCATAAAATAAATTCTTCCCAAAGAAAATATGGCCTGCCAAGGAAGGCTTTGACTCCTTCCTGATCAGTTTCCCATAAATGGCTTCAACTTTGTTATTGAGTTAGTCTAGTTCTAGTCAACCATGCATGCCTTCACCGGATGCAAAACGACTTCGGGAGCCAAGGGAATTTTCCAATTCGACGGCCACCGTCACTATGACATGAAATAATTTTGGTCCCAATCTGGTCCGGTTCTATGATCACGTTGACCCCACTAGGAGGCTCACGCACACATAGTCGACGGTTGTGAAGAACTCGTTCAAATGGACACATATCCAAATAAGAATATATCCAATACGGATCTTCCGTGTAGTGGATAGTTCTTACTTATTAGTTATATTGATGGTGGAAAAAGAAACGCCTCCACATGGCAAGGGAGTATGTTAACCCAAATTACCGATAACAAAATAGGTTTTTAAATAAACTTCAACCATTGAGTTATGCGAACGGTGTTCTTATTGATAGCTATGATTTGTCGAGGCACTGACAGAGCGTTGTGCGGCATGGAGGATCTTCATACGCCGTAGGCGACTAATCAATCAGTCGACACAACTTTCTATGATTGTCTTTGTTGTAAAATTTGAATGACTTCGAATCAAAAGAGTAATCAAGTCGGACTTTGAGGCGTGATATCACTTTCCTTAAGGATTTATTTGCCCCACAATGTTGCTAATGGCCACCGACAAAAATCCTGCAAGATACAACAAAGTTTCAAAATTGAGAATACTAGATAGCAATTCTAATATTTCTCCAGGGTTTCTCTAAGAAACAATTGAAAAATGATGGCTGCAGTTTTTCTTGAAAAATACTTGAAATGATGTCGTTCTTCTTCTTGCCAAAAAACTGACATATATAGAAATCAGTCTTAAAGAACATAGGCAACTCTTCACGAAAGGTTGCAAAGTTAATAAAGATATCTCTTTGGAAGAAGTTGCAAACTGAACAAATGCAACCCTTCCGGAAAGATTAAAAACTGAACAAGTATAATCTTCAAAAATTATCTTGAAAAGACACATGTAAAATTCGGAATAAAAATATATATAAATAAAATTCCGAATTTTCATAATTTCAAAAATTATTTAATAAACAAAAAACAACCTTTCAACTAATAAAGATTAATGAGATAACCTTACGAAATAAAATAAAATAAAAACAAAGTGCTAAGTGCACCTAATAATCGCGCAATTATTCGTGCACCCGCACGCGGGTATTGTGTGGACTAGCACACACCCCATTGTTTTCGTTCTAAGGAGCAAGAAGATATTCACAGTTATAAAGCGGCCCACTTTCTCAAAATTTTTCTATGTGGGACAAAGGAAAGAGCATTATTTTATTTATTTTACAAAACAAACATCCAACAGTTTTTCCTTCTACACGGGCTGTGATTCAAAATGCAAAATCCTCCTCTAAGTGAACGCCTCTAAAGTCTACACGCTTTGGTTAGACAAATGAAAGATGGATACGACCTTCAGAATTACGAAAGTTCGAGTTTCTTCCCAACGTGAAAAGTTCAAAACTTGCATGAGGCCATGCAATACGTAAGTTAATTAAAGTAAAATTCAAGCTGGAAAAAAATCTTGCGTACACGAAACAAAAAAGAAAATCAGATGCACCCCTTAAGAAAGACAACATTCAAATGCACACTTATCGGGAATTACTCGAACAAATTAGCATCCTAAGAAAATAAGGTCTTCCAATGCCATTGCAAGTGGAGAATCTCATTCGTGAATTGCTTTCATAGATGCACTAATTAGAATATCTACCCGAATTAAAGCGAAATGTTCAAATATTCATTTCTCATGCTCGATTCTTCTTCATCCGATTTCGTTCAACTCTATATCGGCTCTTCATTCAAGATAGAATATTTAAATATTAAACTACAACTTTTACTAACAGTTTAAATTTTTAGAAAGTTGGCAATGGTCCCATTAATTTCACATAGTATTAGAGTTGGAGGTCCTGAATTTAAATTTTCCAGACCCCTATTTGCTTCCCCAATTGCATACTTCCACGCTTCAGGCTAAGGCCAAAGTCCAGCCTACACGTGAGGAGAAAGGTTAGAATAATTAAATATTAAACCATACCCTCATCTAATTACTTAAGCTTTTAAAATAGTCGGCAGTGGTCCAACAATTCAGAACCTTTGCCTGCTCATAGTTCATATTCAAGCAAGAGGCAATCGACAGTCACAAGGAGGTGGCCAGCTGGGATCGCTGTCACAGACTCGAATGATTTATATCTTATTTCACTTAGACAGAAGTTTTCCAGAAAAAAATGGGAGATGATCGAAGCATGCAGCATTAGGAAATATAGAAATTATTCTGCCATAAAGAAGATGAGAACGTTTGCCTGCTCGTATACTCGGGACAATTCAGGTAAAAAAGAGGTGCATAAGCAGCCATGCCATTGGATGAGAGCATCGACTTTACATGAAACTTGGAAGTCCAATGATTCTCAATCGCAGCACCATGCATGTAGCCTAAATTCGTGCGCTATGAAGACCTGCATAGTCTCATGATAAAGAGGGCAACATCCCACAAGAATGCGATACCTTCGATTCTACATTGGCTTAAGGAATGTCACATAATATCAAATGTCGTTTGGTTGCACTCCAATATGTTTCAAATTTGCATCTATGCATATCCCAATAATCTTGGATTGCTTCTAGAATCAGGAGAAGAGAATAACAAAATACCCAAGAACATAGGTATGTTATCGATATAAATTATATGATGACAATGGCTTCCTAAAGGTTGCATCGAAATTCGACACACGGGACTTTCATTTGCTAGGGATCGATCGTACTCCTTGCCGTGAGTACTTTTCCTGCATTCTCCACTTCATTATCTCTTTATCCTAATTGTAGCTCCTTCGTGTTAAAGTAATTTCCCACCTTAATATTAACACAATGTTTTAGATTTGTTTACATTTTCCACAACAAAAATACATAAATTACGTGTACTTGAGACACATTGTAAATAACAAAAAATATAAAATAGGTCGAAATATGATGGTAAATATTTTACTAATTTAAGCTTGTCAAAATGACCAATGTTATTTTGACGATAAATATGAGAAATTAATGTGAAGCTTTCTTTATACTTACATGTTTAATCATCATTTTATTTTTGCTATAAATTATATGGTAGCCCGCACAAAGCGCGATTTACGCCTAGTATATGTTAATCTTTGGATAGGAGAATATGGGATTATTCCAAAAACCCACCAAGGGAGTATCTTTCTTTTGGACCTCAAGAACAATGCTAAAATGCCTTTTTCTTTGGCTTGCGCTCTGATCCCCCCACGAAGGGACCAAAGTTCAAACCCCAGCGTAGTCGTTAGGGATTCTTAAGTGTGGCGCCGTGGTGGTGGGTCCTGCGCTAGCGTCACCCCAGGTTGTACCTCTCTGGCTTTTGGACCTCAAGAACAATGCTAAAATGCCTTTTTCTTTAATTTATAGGAAGAGTATATATATAGCAAGGTACAAGTTACACAAAAAGAAAATAGGGACATCAAACGTTGTAGTGGGAAAATACATTCCTTTTTCGGCCACTAGTATTGGCCAGGAAGTACTCACGTAGTGTACATATTTCAAAAGGTTTATTGTGCTTGCGAATATAATCATTCAATTCCAACAAATTATGCTTTCAAAGACAAATCTCTGTATCATTTATCTATTCCTTAAAATTCTTAGCAAACGAATAAATTATTTGACAACGATGCTCCTGATTCTAGAAGTACTTTGGCAGCTGTCAAAATAATATCCGCCACTAATATTGGTGTGGAGCAACAAAATAGAATTTTCTGCGTAATAGCTTTAGGGAAAATTGTCCAAAAACGTCATAAATATATTGTACGGTGGCCAATGTTTTTTATAAACATTTCAATTGCGTCAATTTAACCCCAAACTTTTCAATGATTTTTAGATATAGTCATTCTAGCCAATTTTAACTAGAAATCGATAATGTGGATACTGATTGTGTACATTAAGTGTAGTGTAGCACTTAATATTAATAGACGTACTACCAGATCACTCAAAACATTCTAGATTATAGATGGCACCATCTTCCACATACTCAAACGAATCATCCTAAGTTGCAAACTTACGCGTATATTAAGCATAGTGCAACACTTTTTCGCGTGCAATTTGACCAAACAACGAGAAACACAACATGTATATATAATCAAAGAAAGCATAATTTCTGTGCACATGGAAAATGATGGGTTTGAGAGGTACTTCCGACTAATATGCCGAGAACTAGGGAAGGCGGGATCGTGATTATGCAAATCCCACATAAAATTATAGTATGAAAATGATGTAAAACATGCAGATAAACATGGACTCACCACGAGCACTCCTAAAGGATGAGTTTACTGTTACAGTGGAGTTGTTTAATCATCACTGAAGTTGCCATCGTTGTCTTCTTGATGCTGACAAAATACACGTGAGGAATGCCATTCCCGTGGAGGAGCTTTTTCCGTAATGAAAAACGAAAAATCGAATACTGCTTTCATCTCATTATTCTTCATGTTTGCTATATTATAAAAAAAAAATCCTCAAAATAGTCTCGATTAGTTTTGCTTTGTAATATTCCGTCGGGAGACAAATGGGTAGATTCATAATCCTATTATGGCGCTCGCGTGCTTCGATTTTAGTCTTTTGGGTTGTTTTTTTTTAAACATACTTGCCATATAAAGTTAAAAACTCAAATATTCTCTCTTTCCGCTCATACATGTACTACAACTTCTTCATATTTCTTTAGAGAAAAGTGTTGGAAAAGTCCTAGGTCTATTACATTGATGCCAAATCAATCCTAAACATTTTAATTATGTTAATCTAGTCCTAAACCTTTTGACATAGTGACAATTCAATTCTTCCGGCTAATTTTGATCGGATATTATTGATGTGGATGCCAGTTGGTTTACGTGATAGGAATGAGCATGGTTCCACAGTAGAACCTGGAACCTGAGAACCGGACTGGTGGAAACCTATGTGGTTCCAAGTTCAAAAGTAGATTCTAGGTTCTAAAAATTAAGAAACTTGTTTCGACGGGTAAATTCTAGGTTCTAGGCAAGTAGAACCTAAAACAAGTTTTTGTGTTTTTCTTTGTTTATGCTTTCGTACAATCCTACGGTATTTTATGGTGTCTAATGATGTGTGTATAATTTGGAACTATTAATTTGAGCTTGCATTTTATGATTTAGACTTTCACTCCATTAATGTTTCATATTTTTTGTATGTCTAGATATAAGTTGTAGTCAATTGATTGTAGTAGCAAGTGGTGGTCATTAAATGTAATGATTCACTATAATTGTTCAATTAATAATACATGTGGAATCTGAGTAAACCCTGAAACCAACCCTAAAACCTGTGACAGGATGGGTTTCAGGGTATGCAGGATAAGTTTCAAGTTTCAAAAAATGAGGAACATGTTCCAAGGGTAAGTTCCAAGTTCCACATGGAACCTATACGGCACAGGTGTAGCCTATATGGAACCTAAAACCACTCACCTCTACTATGTGGCACCGTCAACGCTAACATGGACAATTTTTAATAATTTTTTGATTTTTCAATTATTATTTATTTATTTTTTCTTTTCTTCTTCCTTTTATAGGTGATTAGCCATAGACGATGATTAGGCAAGTTAGCCTTGCTAGGCGAGGGTCACTGTCACTCACCATAGGCGAGGCCCAGCTAGGCTAGGGCGAGCCACGTCTAGGGGAGGGCAATACTGGCAAGGGATCCCCTTGCCAAATCTGGCGAACTCAGCCATCACCTAGGCCAAGGCTACATGGCACACCACTACACTAGCAATTTCCATCAAAAATTGATCGAAAAAGCTACATTGGAATCTTGTGCAAAATATATGACTAAATTGATAAAATTAAAGGAATTTAGGACTGACTTGATATTTGTGTAATAAATTTAGGACTATTTAGAAAATTTTCCCGAATGTTTTTGCGCAATCAAATCTCATGTCCTTTTCAAACCTTTCGGGCGAATTATTGCTGTGTTCTCAATAAACATACGTGTTGGGCGGGTTCAACAGTTGATTTCCCGCGTCGCATTAAAGAAATATTAAGGAATGCCATCAAGGATGTAATTAAGATCACGCGAGATTCCATTAGTGCCAGCCAACCCCTCCTATTTCCAAAACCGACGAGCCGTTTTGGCTCGCACGCGTACGTGGCCCTTGCGATGGTCCGAAAACTCGTGTCCTCCATCATTATTTTACTATATTTTCGACAGGAATTTGATTGGTCACCTTCCCCCACTTTTGCTCTTATTTCTTGTAAGGTCGGACATGCTAGCTTTCATGCGTGGCGGGGAAGAAACAAAATTTGAAGATGACTCATCATTGACAATGCTAATTCATGGTGACAATGACTTGTTTGTCTAGGGTTTGACATTGTTCGAAATTAAAAAGGTCACGATTATAAGAAACTTTTAGATGCTCTCTAAGGATCCCGTCATCGATCCACTTATATAAATAATTATTAGAGATTTTGCTTCATAATTGGTTGGACTGAACTATACTCGACTCAAGGTTTCCTGTGTAACCATATTATTGTTCTATCGGATATATATATATATATATATAGATGCAAATTTATATTCCAATAATATATTTATGTTGGTTATGTTTGAGGTTACATCCTTCAGATAGGAAGACGGTTGTGTCATTTCCCCTATTCTCATAGAATTCGGGGGTGTAACACTTGGTGTTGAAGTTTTAATGTTTCCTTTTTATGTTGAATGGTGCTGGGAATATGTGCTTCGAATGGTGAATATATTGAATTTTAGAGTTTGTCATGTTACATTTGCCGCATCATATCATGTGCACTAGCAAATAGATACTAAGATTGGTCATTCGCTCTGAGCTGTCTGTTTTTGTTAAATCTATACGATCATACGAATGAGCAATCCTTTTGTTAAATCCGCAGCATGAATATGTTACTTGAGCTATGTATGATATGCCACTGGTGCTAATACGATTAAACGCCAAAAAATGAGACACAAAACTCTCGAACTTTGTCATTCACTCCGAGGCCATGCACAAAACAAAAAAAAACATTGTTAAGACCAAAATAGAATCAAAATACATCATTTACATCATTATGGTAGCTAATTTAGTTTTAAACATTTCAATTGTGCCAATTTAGTTCTAAACCTATTATTTGGATAATAGGTTGGAAGGATTATATTAGTGAATCGTCAAAAGATTTAGGACTAAATTGGCACAATTAAAAAGTTTAGGACTAAATTGATTACCGTATAATAAATTTAGGACTTTTCGAATAATTTTTTCCTATTTACATGGTAATATTGGCCTTGCCTAACTTCTATCCATCATCACTAATCCCATCAAGAAGAAAAATGACTTGACAGACAGCATCACTATCTCCAAACAATCATTCTTGTCGATGTAAAGCAAGCAATGTTGTCTTTTCCTATACCAAATAGAACGGCAGCAATGAACACATTAGTCCCATCGGTGCAATTATGGATCTCGAATAGATCTTCTCCTTTACTTCCAGCTTCGACACTTTCCACCGGTAACTTTTTGTTCAGACGCTTCAGTTGTGTCCAAATCACGCCCAATCCTTTTTAGCTGCATTTTGAGAGTGTCGATTTTTTCATTCCTATGCTTTAAATTGGGTTTCCATCTTTTCCATGCTCTTTCTCCAAGACTGCCTTCTCATTGATCAATTGACAAATCATATTTCTCATGCAATGATAGTTTTGGAGAAATAACTACAAAACAAAACCTAAAACTTATTATATAAATACCAATTTAGTCATAAACTTTTCAATTTGACTAATTTTAGTCATAAGGAGCCCACCTCACCTCTTCCCTTCCCCCCGTATGGTAAGTTCTACTTCTTATCTAGAGAGAGGCAGGGGCTTAACTTTTCAACGATTTGTTAATATAATTCTTCTGATCAATTTTGGTAGACAATCACTGATGTGGGCGTTGGTCATCCTACTTGGCATGATTGGCGCTAACATGGACAATTTTTGCAATATATTAAAAATATTTCTGAATGTATTTTTTTCATTTTATTTATTTTTTATTTTCTTTTTCATCTGAGCAACATTGAAGATAATTTTATGGAATCATGATTGCTTTTGTTGTGAAAAAAGCTTCTCAAAGTTCAAGGGCAAATCAACAACTTAATATCAGTGAGAGGAACTTCAATAATGTAGAGCATAGAGAAAATCAGCAACTCGAAATTAACTAGAGGAATTACAAATCCATAATAAAAAATGCCTAGACTTATCAATCCTTAATCTATTGAAGAAAATCGACAACCCCTCACCTCCCATAAAGGGATAGTGGTAGAATTAAAAAAATATTTTAGGGTCACCGATACAAGTTTGAGTAAAAAGGCCAAAAAAACCTATGGAGTATTGACGTCTCACACGGGAAAAAGTTTAGGGTTTTTAGCGGGAATTATCGTTTGACGACACGAATGGATTTATTTTTTAAGGGTTGAAACCCAAAAAAAAAAAAATGGGGGTGACCCTGTGCCCACGTTTTCTTTTTAGGCTGAAAGGTGCCAGAAGGTCAAACCGTGTCCCTCCCAGCTGCGCTTTCCCTCGCGTGTCGTTTTCTTTCTTACACGATGTAGCTTCTCGTTTCATTCTCGTAATGCATAATTTATACCAAAAACTATAGTTTAATTTCAAAACCCCACCTCATAGAAGTTTCCATATACAGCAGCATCTGCTAGATTTAGCGACGATCTGTGTCTGCTTCGTCCTCTATAAAGGCCACCCCTCCTCCTCCGTTTCTCTGCACATTCAATTCACACATCCACAACAAAGAAAGGCACATACAGACACACAGACACACCTGCTCTCTGTCTCTCTCAGGCACTCTCGGACAGGTTTCTTGGCTCGAAAATGAAGGCAAAATCAGAGGCAAGGTACGCCCTCCTGCTCGCCGCAAGGGACTCGGACTACGTGACGAAAGTCTACGGCGGGTACTTCAACGTGTTCGTCGCGGCCTTCGGGGAGGAAGGCGAGAGGTGGGACCTCTACAGGGTCGTGGATGGGGAGTTCCCGGACACGGACGAGCTCCACGAGTACGATGGCTTTGTCGTCAGCGGGAGCCCTTACGACGCCTACGGCAACGACTATTGGATCCTCAAGCTCTGCCTCCTCTTGCAGACTCTCGGTGCCATGGACAAGAAGATCCTGGGGGTTTGCTTCGGCCACCAGGTAGATACATGTGATGAATATTGAATGAGAACCCGTTAATCCCAATGGGATCTTGATTGTATTGAAGTCGAATACTCATGTTTAATCACCTGTTTAGTTGCTGAGTTGGGCTTTCCATGAAATGTGTTTTTGTTGCAGGTGTTGTGCAGAGCATTGGGGGGCAAAGTTGGGAAAGCATACACAGGGTGGGACATTGGGCTGAGGAAGGTGAGGATTGTGAAGGATTTATTCCCATGCGGGTTTTTGAATGAGATGGACGATATCCCACCAGCTCTGTCCATTATTGAGTGCCATCAAGATGAGGTCTGGGAGGTCCCGACTGGTGCTGAAGTCATTGCATTCTCCGAGAAAACTGGGGTCGAGATGTTTGCGGTCGGTGATCGCATTCTCGGCATTCAGGGCCACCCTGAGTACACCAAAGACATTCTCTTCCATCTCATCGACCGCCTTCTTAACAACGGCTGCATTGAGGTAATTTATCAATTGCTTCCCTATCGAATACCCTTTTTCTTCATTTCGATGCATCAGCGACAATTTCCATGCTTTGCTCACTGGTCTGATGTTGCTGTGGCTTTTGCAGAAAGGTTTCGCTGAAGATGCCAAGTTCGCATTAGAGATGGCTGAGCCGGATCGGAAATGCTGGGAAAGGATCTGCAGAAACTTTCTCAAGGGAAGCTAGAAGGATTGCTCCCAGTTCTATTTTTTCCTTTTGGTTGAATTTTCGTTTCCTTTTATGACTCCATTACGGACCAAACGTGGTTGGAAGAAACATTGTACGAGCCTCAGTTCGTAAAGTAAATATACATACATATGCTAACGACTAGCTTATACATACTTGTCCGAACAAATGTCTGCTATCGACACAACTTGACGGTTGTGTCTTACATTCGGATGTTCAGCCCAAAAAGTATATCCCCACCGCTACAGTCGGCTGTCTATTCAAAATCTAAAGTAGGTCGACTTGCTAAGCTCCTCTGTTCTTTTTTTTCAAAGAAAATAAAGATGTAAACTTCGCCCACACTGACCAATGAGCATGACGAAATCTTGATGACCGTATAATGGAAGTGATTCGGGTATATCATCCTTTTTAGCAACCCACGTGATTCGTGTATTTGTCTAATATGTTTTCCGTTGTCCAACCATGCTATTCTGATTCTTAGATGATATAAGCAAATTCTTTATGCCTTCATGTGGGCGTAAGGATATGAATATATTATGCCTAAAAAAAGCGAACCCTGGAATCCTATTCCTAAGAATAAGTGAACAAGAAGTTGATAAAAGAGTGTAGTTTGGAAAGCATGGCTATAGTACCTTCTACATTACTTTTTTCTTTTGAAGCTTTTATTTGCTAATATGAAAGATGTTAACCACCACAGGCTTCAGAATAAATTGGGTAATATCACAAGATCGTGCTGCTCAAGATCGAGTAATTCGAAAGAGTAAATCCAGCTACATGTCCAAAATTTAATCTACAGATTTCACAACCTATATTTATCTTACAATATGAAAAATGATTTGCCATTGTCTATGCAGCTAAGGGTTTGTCTTGTCTGTCTTGTGAGCTAAGAGGAGCCAGACGAGAGTGATCAACTCTCCACACTGCCGAAGTTGGTCCGTGTGGTGTGACAATCGACAGTTCGTGGCAGTGGAAAAGAGCATCTCCATCCAGAAACTGTGTATTACCTCCCATCCTTCTGTCATTTGCATCAACAGCTTGGCAAGTCTTTGTGAATCGGGTATCACATCCCATTTTGATGTCACTGTCTCATCGGAGGGTGTCGAACTTGATGAAGCAGGGTGTTCAGTAGTAAAAAATGCTCCAGGCTAATTGCTTCTGCGTCTATTGAAGCATCACTTTTCAGGATTGACTTGATCTTAGAGCAAGCATGTGCAAAGACGATATTTCCCATGATGACCGATAACATGTAAGGATGAATAGCTAGGAGGTACACCATATAATCCGAAATCAATTTGCTTTCACGGAGAAAACCGGATGAGTCTTGGCTGCAATGGTAGCATAAGTTCGTTGCAATGTGCCATACCACAATGCACTTACCAAGCCCCATATCCACACTCCATCCGAGTTGACGAGTTAGATTAAATCTTTGGAAAGTCCACTCTTCTATTTGGCTAGACAGATGTGAGCCTCTTATTTCCTCAAAACTTCGCAAGCCTCGCAGCAATTTCTCCTTCTCATCTGGAGCGAAGCAAAGGGGGCCCGTTCTATTAAGACTCCAATTCCTTTTGATGTACTCTTGAATGCCGAAACACTTCAAGAATTTGATGTACCTTGTCCAATCATGTCGAAGACAGTAGCTAAGCAGATTGAACTGATCCAGCTTGTTCGACTAACGTGTCCACCTATCCACAGATATAGGTGCTAGGCTTCTTAAGAAAGGCAGCACAAGCGGCCATTTATGACGTTTCGCCATCTTTACAATTGCCCAATGTTGGAAACAGAAGCGAAAAACGAAAAGACAGAACATCAGAAATTTACGTGGTTCGATCACAAAGTGATCTACGTCCACGGGCGAGGCAAGACAAAGTTCCACTATAATCAAAGAGAGTACAAATTTCAGAAGTCGAAACAACGACAAAACCTCACGGCTCACGAAAACTCTCCGAAACAAAATTCTCTCTGTTCTACAATGAGAAAACCTAACCGCAGTACAAATAGGGCTCCCGAAAATTTTTCTCGGGGGCGTGGCCCCTGAACCCCCCAGCTCAACCCTTTGCGTCATGAACCAAATCTCAATTTTCTTTCTACTTTCGGGTCGCACAAAAATATGTCGGGTCGGGTCATGAACCGGACCGAGTACATAAAATTCAAGACATATTTAACACCCAATCTGAATAGGGTAATAGTAGGACCTGATACATTTTTATGAGAAAAGTGACCACAAGAACATAAAAAGGTGAAGTTGGTATAGACAGATACATTGTCACACCCCGTATCCCACTGGAACGTATCATCCCGTCACGGTCGATTATGATGCAATGCTCCCAGGAAGCATTGCCGACCCAACGCCCAATCAGAGATCAAACATATGCGGAAGCAACGTATATAATTAAATATATACACCCGTACAATATAATACATGAGATCAAGGTAGAACAACCAAATAGCAGTCAAGCACCTCAGAAAATATATACACTGGTATTACCAACGAAAACCTTTTTACAATATTTTAGTATATACAGAGATAGTGGAAAGCATACACACTAGCAGCTACTACTCGGTCAAAAGGGGGTCAGTGGCAAGGTTTACTAGACAGGGTCAAGGCGGGCTTCAGTCAAAAAGGTGCAACCCGCTCTATCTAAAACTAAGGCCAGTCTAAGGAGTCCAGTCCGGATCGGACTCTGATGATCCGTCTGATGAGCTACCCTGAGGTTCGGACTCCTCAGAATCCATGTCCTCTGCTCCTATCTCTCGATCGGATCCCAACTCTGCAACGTCTCCATCCTGCTCTTGATCGACCTCCATGGCTACTAACTCTTCCTCTTCGTGATGGTCTAAGTGTTCCGGGTCAGCATATAGCACTTCAGGCTCCTCAGCTTCCTCGACCATGGCTGCAGGTCCGTCCACGGTCTCGCCTTGACTACTCCAATCAGGCGGAGTTGGAGGATCAGAAATCTCACCACTTGCCATTTGTGGGATCATGATACTATTCACATCTACCGGGACATCAAATGTTCTAAGCGGGGGTCCGATTACTCCGTCAGTTCCTCTGTAACACCACGCCACATACTCTTGGGTATGGTAATAGTCCTCTCTCACGTTCACCAACAAAACAGAGTAGTATCTCACATATGTTGCTCCGTTTCCACAAGGATGTACACTCGATGACCGCTGAATACGATGCGGTATCCCAAAAAGAGGCGCTCTCCTCGGCATCCTATGGCTGGGGGTCTGAAATGTGGGTTAATACAACCGCGAGACGAATCTCAGCGAGTATAACCCCCTAAACCTAGGTTAGGCTAACATGCAATCTCCTGACTGACAGCACAAAACAACACTGCAATCCAACTCATAAATAAACTTCGATCTAGGCCCTCTGGCCCATATCACTTACCTGGCTAACCTTGCAGGTTATTCACAATAATCATATAATCAAATCACATACCCAAGCACTCGGTTCACGCGTACGTCAAACGCATGCTCATACTCAATAGTGATAATATCGCGTGTCATTCACCGAGTCCCGCATGCTCGCATTCTGGCCCACGCATTCTTATGCATGCAAATGTCCACATTCATGTCTCGGCTCACTAGCCCACACTGACACACTGGGACTTTCTCAATTTATCATTTAATATGACCCGCGTAAAACGCATCAGGTCTCTTTATTTAATCACAACACTTCGTGGTCCGCATTAAAACGCATCAACTGGCCTAGTGTCTCTAGCCCGCGTCAAAACGCATCAGGCGCAACACCGATCTCCTCACGAACTAGAGCATGCGTAAAACACATCAGGTTGGTCGTCTTCCGGACGTACCAGGCATCGTCCCTCGTAACACGCATCAGGACGGCACACCCTGCGTAACACGCATCAGGGCGAAATGTGATCACACGAACATACAGCCAATTATTATCTGAACCCCGCGTAACACGTATCAGGGCATTTAGGTGATCACATGCTCATAGCAGGCACACATTCTCGCACAATTCGTCACACGCCTCATTCCCGACATTCACTATGCGTGCCATGCAATGCAACACAATGCAACATGAGCATCAAATATAATTAGGCACTCAGTCAATTTCATGTCGCAACAATCGTTCACTGGCCAATTAATACCGTGCGGCCCAATTTCACAATGGATAATTCAATAATATTCAATAATCCAATCAAGCCATTGAATGGCCAATCACACTCCGCACGAGTCGGCCACGCAGTCACGCGACATGGCATTATTCAAATTTCCCAACAATTAGGTACATAATCAACCAGTCATTCAGTCCGGGCACACCCAGCAGTCCAATCACATAATCACCAACTAATCCAAATTAATCCAATAATTATCTCTAATAATCCCACTAATTTTCTTGGATTTATTCCACCAATTGATCCTCAATCCAGTGCGAATTTTATACTGATACCACCTAAATCAGTCCAGACTACACTGATAATACCTAGGCCAGTCCAGAAAAATGCACAATCAGTCCTAATTCGGGTTTAGAAAATATATTCACCTAATTTCTGGACCACGACGACGGGAAACGGCGGCCGATCACTGATAAACAGTGAAATCGACAGCAAAATTCCCGGGCGCACGCACTGTTCACGGGGCGATACTGTTCACGGGTGCACTGTTCACTGTGCATTGTTCACGGTGCACTGTTCACGCGATACTGTTCACTAACTGTACGGACAGGGCTAGATGGTGGCCGGCGAGAAGGCGAAGACGGCCGCGGCGGCGTACGGATGGTGAACAGTGAATCCGTACGGACCGGTGAATCATAACTTCCGTACGGACTCTGTACGGCTGGGGTTGGACGGAGACGTACGGGCGTGCTGGATGGCTGGGTGGCGACGGTGTGGCGATCGGAGCTCCGGCGAGCCTCCGAAGCGGCGGCGAGGCTAACAGGGAGAGAAAAAGTGAGAAAAAGAGAGGAAAAAGGAAAGAGGAAGGACTGGACAGAGGTGAGGCTGGGGCTGGGGAACTGTGGTGGTCAACGACGGGGCACGGCGGGCGGCGGCGGTGCTCCGGTGGCCGGCGACAAGCTCCGGCGAGGCCAAAACTAAGAGAGAAAATGTAGAAAAAGAGAGGAAAAAGGAAGAGAAGCTGCTGTTGGGGCTGATCTGCCGTGAGGGAGGGCTGAGAAGAGAGAAAGAAGTCTGATCTTGATCAAATAAAGCAGGCCAAAGTGCCACGTGTCGCCGATCCGTCGGTTTTGATCAAAATACCCATAATCCGACGGTTCTAATTCAATCTTATGCAAAAAGTGAGGGGTAAAATGGTTCTTAGCCCTTAATAATGCAGCTAATAATCCTCTGGTACTTATTCCAAAATTTTTCCAAAAAAATTCGGAATTGATACCGGCCCAAGGGCAAAATTGTCATTTTTCCGGTTCTGGGGCGAAATTTCAATTTTTGCACATATGCGTTCCATATGTGCGTGGCCAACATAATATGATGTCGGATTCGCGAAATTCACTTTTTAAGCCCTCGAAAATTGACTGCGAATTTTCGGGAATAAAATAATATTATTTTTTCAATTTTTGTTGAAATTCCAATTTTTGACTGGAACCACTCTAAATGTGTATGGATGCCCCAAAATGACATTGGCCGCAAAAAATAACCTTAAACGGCCTCCGAATCCAGTCATGGTGCCCACAGGGGCAAAACCGTAATTTTCCCCAATTTTCGTCGAAATTCCAATTTCTGGCTAGATTAGTCCCAAATGTGCGTGGACATACAAAAAAAACATTGGTCCTGCAAAATAATCGTAAACGTCCACAAAATTTCGACGTCGAAGTTCAGATCCAATCTTGCGATTAAATTTGCTCATTTTAAAATTCTAGAACCTCTCACTAACGGGTGGCTGTTTAGGTGTTGCATGTATCGACCTAGGATTGTCCGAATCGTAATGGCCTCGATTTTCGAGAGAGCGCGATGAATTATCACTAGTACCGGAGGTCTTGGTCATTTTTAAGGGCCGCCGCTCTCCGTTCTAGCCGCGAAAGTCTAGAACGCGGGTAAGTCGCGCCTAAACCTAATTTAGGATTTCGGGTATCGCGGATGATTTTGGACAAAATCAGTATGGAATTAGGTGCGGAATGGCATGAATAGGGAGTGGAAATTTTATGGCGGGTATCGGGAATTAATTCGGACGATATTTATTAGAAATTCAGAAAATTGGGGTTGCGAAATACTGTTCATATGCCTCGAAACACTGTTCACCAGCTGTAAATTACTGTTCACGGGGCTGTGAGGGTCCGATTGAGGCGCGAGTTGAATTTTTGGAACCTAGAATTTATGGCGAGAAAGTTCCGTGAAGGATCGGAATTAATCCGACGCCATTTGATTAGAGAAAAATGAGAATTATCGTGTTGGATGTATATTTAAATTTTTAGTGAATTGTGGTAATTAAATTGAGTATACTGTTGTGCAATTAAGTGACTGAATATACTTGTTTGGTGCACACGTGAGCTGAATTGAATTAATTATTGACATTGGTCGTGTGAATTGTTGAGTGAGCATGTTTTATGTGTGAAATGATGTGTGCACGAACCCCGTGTGTTGGGTCAGTTGCGTGTGGTAAACGTGTGTTGAGCGTGTACTTGAGAAAGAAGGAATGGTGATGTGGTGAAGTGTGGGATACAAGTGTGTGCACGGAATTTGAGGCAATGGCATGAGAAAATGAGTTGGGATCGGGCCGAGTATCATAAACTCGGGCAGCGATCACGTAGGTCTGTTGCATTTGGCACAGGCTGAGGCTCGAAAGAGCAAGAATGAGTTCGGTCCGAGGCACGATCAGCTCGGGTAAGACCGGGATTGGACCGAGGCATTATAAGCTCGGGTTCCGATCATGTAGGCCTTTCGCATTTGGCGTGGGCTGAGGATAGTGTGAAAGTGGGATCGGACCGAGGCGTGTGATGCTCGGGGTGCGATCGAGGGCCGAGGCGTGTTTACGTGGGCCGAGTGTGGTCGCAGTGTACCTGTGGCGTGTACGTTTACGCGGGTCACTGGCGAGTGATGTGGAAAGTGATTCGTGGTCGCAGTATACCTGAGGCGCGTACGTTTACGCGGATCACTGGCGAGTGATATGGAAAGTGATTAGTGGTCGCAATGTACCTGAGGCGTGTACGTTTACGCGGGTCATTGGCGAGTGATGTGAAAGAGGAAATGAGAACGGAATGGATACGTGGAATGAGAATTGAACATGCGTGTGTTTGCATACGACATTATTGTGATTGAGTGCAGGTTGAACGCATGATTGAGTCTGGCAAGAGTGACTGATGTGCCTGCTATGTGATGATTTGATGCGTGCAAATGTGTATATTTGTGTGTTTTGCGAAATTGTCTGGAGGTACGTGATAGCCTAGGTTGGGTTTAGGGGTGTACTTACTGAGAAGTGTCTCACGGTTGTTTCAACCGACAATTTCAGAGTCCCCACCTGAGCCATGATCATATTGAGGCTGACTCGGAACCGTCGGGTGAATAAACAGCGGAGGAGGATTCATGTGATGATGTCGAGGACACTGAGTCAGAGTGGACGTCTCCGAGAGGATGTAAGGACTAGCTCTGGGAGCGAGGCAATAATTTGAGAGTGCCCCATTTTTGGATAATGCTGATCTAGAATGCTGATCCTTTTTGTGTTTTGAAAGTTAATAGTTACTGGTTCGGTGTGCTTGTAATAATAATGGATATTGTAAATATTTTGGTGTAAGTTTGGGTAAATGGGAACGAATATGTTCACTCTCCCTGATTGATTCCCCAGTCTTAATTGTCCGGGTTTATTTGTTGATGTCCGTTGTGGTAGTAAATCTCTGATGGTGTTTTGAGGTCAGCGACATTTCTGGGACATCGCTTGAATCGATCAGAGGCGGATGTCGCGTGCCCGTTAGGGTTCGGGGCGTGACATCTTTAATATATATCTCAAATGGATTCATTGATTGAGATTTATTATGCAATAGATAAATGTAACCATATGTGAAAAATCATTAATAAATATGATAAAATAACTTTCTCCACCAAAATATGGAACACAAAAAGGGCCACATATATTAGTGTGTATAACTTCATGAAGCTTTCTGCTTCTTGTGGCACATTTCTTAGTGTGTTTTGTTTGTTTACCTTTAGTACAATTAATACACACTCCAAGATTAGTAAAATCCAAATCCGAAAGAATTTCATTCTTCACTAATCTTTGCATTATTTTTTTGGATATGCGACCCAAACGTTTATGCCACAAGTAAGCAGAATTCTCATAAACTAAACTGCATTAAGTGCCAACATTATGATGCAAGGTCATTAAAATCTCAACAATAGTAATATCAAGTTTAAACTTGTGGAGACCATCACATAAAATTCTAGTTCTAATAAAATTATCATTCTTAAATAAACTAAAAGATCCATAACCAAACTTAAAAGAAAATCCCACTACGTTAAGTTTTGCCAAAGAAACTAAATTGCGAGAAAATGTAGGTATATACAAAATTCGAAACAAATCCAAATAATGCCTAGTATCTAAGATCATATTTCATGGTGGTCTCATAATGTACCAGCAAGTGAACCATCATATTTTATGGTGGTCAAAGTGCTCATTTATGTACCAGCAAGTGACTTATTAGCAGTTTGAGAATGCTCTTCCAAAAATTTCATAAATTCTTTAGCACTATCAATTTTGGGAAGAGTAGTCTAAGTTGCTAGTAACTGTCATTCGCATAAACATTAAGCTTAATCCGTTCGATCTTTCCCAAGTTTTATGGAAAGACCTTTCATTATTGCTACTCTCATCAATAATAGCACCTATTTCTTTAACTTGAAGTGCTAAATCAAGATCCATGGCACCTAATTGAAATTGGATTTGTTCTTACCAATCAGATAAATTCATTCCATTGAATAAAGGAACATACAAAACATGTAAATGAAAAGAAACATATATAGATGTTGGGAAAATCACCTATGTGGTGATTGTTGGGAAAATTCCTTATGTTGTTTTGAAGATGACAAAGACAATCAAAGCTACTAATGCGAGTATTGATTGAGCAGTACTAGGTAATATATGCACAAGGCGAAATACAAATGTTTGTCATAAACAACACCAGAATATTCTCCACCAAAATATGGAACACAAAAAGGGCCACATATATTAGTGTGTATAACTTCATGAAGCTTTCTGCTTCTTGTGGCACATTTCTTAGTGTGTTTTGTTTGTTTACCTTTAGTACAATTAATACACACTCCAAGATTAGTAAAATCCAAATCCGAAAGAATTTCATTCTTCACTAATCTTTGCATTATTTTTTTGGATATGCGACCCAAACGTTTATGCCACAAGTAAGCAGAATTCTCATAAACTAAACTGCATTAAGTGCCAACATTATGATGCAAGGTCATTAAAATCTCAACAATAGTAATATCAAGTTTAAACTTGTGGAGACCATCACATAAAATTCTAGTTCTAATAAAATTATCATTCTTAAATAAACTAAAAGATCCATAACCAAACTTAAAAGAAAATCCCACTACGTTAAGTTTTGCCAAAGAAACTAAATTGCGAGAAAATGTAGGTATATACAAAATTCGAAACAAATCCAAATAATGCCTAGTATCTAAGATCATATTTCATGGTGGTCTCATAATGTACCAGCAAGTGAACCATCATATTTTATGGTGGTCAAAGTGCTCATTTATGTACCAGCAAGTGACTTATTAGCAGTTTGAGAATGCTCTTCCAAAAATTTCATAAATTCTTTAGCACTATCAATTTTGGGAAGAGTAGTCTAAGTTGCTAGTAACTGTCATTCGCATAAACATTAAGCTTAATCCGTTCGATCTTTCCCAAGTTTTATGGAAAGACCTTTCATTATTGCTACTCTCATCAATAATAGCACCTATTTCTTTAACTTGAAGTGCTAAATCAAGATCCATGGCACCTAATTGAAATTGGATTTGTTCTTACCAATCAGATAAATTCATTCCATTGAATAAAGGAACATACAAAACATGTAAATGAAAAGAAACATATATAGATGTTGGGAAAATCACCTATGTGGTGATTGTTGGGAAAATTCCTTATGTTGTTTTGAAGATGACAAAGACAATCAAAGCTACTAATGCGAGTATTGATTGAGCAGTACTAGGTAATATATGCACAAGGCGAAATACAAATGTTTGTCATAAACAACACCAGAATATTCTCCACCAAAATATGGAACACAAAAAGGGCCACATATATTAGTGTGTATAACTTCATGAAGCTTTCTGCTTCTTGTGGCACATTTCTTAGTGTGTTTTGTTTGTTTACCTTTAGTACAATTAATACACACTCCAAGATTAGTAAAATCCAAATCCGAAAGAATTTCATTCTTCACTAATCTTTGCATTATTTTTTTGGATATGCGACCCAAACGTTTATGCCACAAGTAAGCAGAATTCTCATAAACTAAACTGCATTAAGTGCCAACATTATGATGCAAGGTCATTAAAATCTCAACAATAGTAATATCAAGTTTAAACTTGTGGAGACCATCACATAAAATTCTAGTTCTAATAAAATTATCATTCTTAAATAAACTAAAAGATCCATAACCAAACTTAAAAGAAAATCCCACTACGTTAAGTTTTGCCAAAGAAACTAAATTGCGAGAAAATGTAGGTATATACAAAATTCGAAACAAATCCAAATAATGCCTAGTATCTAAGATCATATTTCATGGTGGTCTCATAATGTACCAGCAAGTGAACCATCATATTTTATGGTGGTCAAAGTGCTCATTTATGTACCAGCAAGTGACTTATTAGCAGTTTGAGAATGCTCTTCCAAAAATTTCATAAATTCTTTAGCACTATCAATTTTGGGAAGAGTAGTCTAAGTTGCTAGTAACTGTCATTCGCATAAACATTAAGCTTAATCCGTTCGATCTTTCCCAAGTTTTATGGAAAGACCTTTCATTATTGCTACTCTCATCAATAATAGCACCTATTTCTTTAACTTGAAGTGCTAAATCAAGATCCATGGCACCTAATTGAAATTGGATTTGTTCTTACCAATCAGATAAATTCATTCCATTGAATAAAGGAACATACAAAACATGTAAATGAAAAGAAACATATATAGATGTTGGGAAAATCACCTATGTGGTGATTGTTGGGAAAATTCCTTATGTTGTTTTGAAGATGACAAAGACAATCAAAGCTACTAATGCGAGTATTGATTGAGCAGTACTAGGTAATATATGCACAAGGCGAAATACAAATGTTTGTCATAAACAACACCAGAATATTCTGATATGAGGAGTGCTCTGCCACTGTTAAGATGCTCTGCTAATATCTAAGGTGAACAAGATATTGAGTAATTGAAGATGTCTACAAGCTAGAAGGATCTTCAGATATGGTGAACATCTGGAAAGACCTTGATCGAGGGTGAACAAGCCGAGAAGAACGGGAATATTCATGATGGCTTGGGGATACAAAGATGGGATGAACAGTTGGATGGACCTGTGATGGTGAGCAAGTCTAGAATGAGGATGTTTGGTAAAACTTGGAAGGACTATGAAGATGAACAACTTGGTAGAGTCAAAATTGCTAATATGCTTGGAAGGACCAGAAAGATTAGCATGAATATCGAATGAGAGCAGTTGCCTTATATAGATGAGGTGAAAGACTATGATAATCTTTAAAGACTACGTGATGTCCATGGTGTGATCCATTAGGAGAAGATCGCAAGATGTCCTGGTACGTTTCTCTATAAATAGCACCAACAAACCTAAAGATAAGTTGATTGATGATGTTTGTATCAATGTTGAGACATCATGACATTGGTGATATTTGAATAAAGAACATGTGAGGATGTTCAGGATTACAGCCGTTGAAGGGTGGATATGTGCAATGGAAAGATCAGGAAGTCTATCAGGGAACAAGAGTAGACGTTTGTCAGAAATATCAGAGTAGTCAGTATGGAAATAATAGCTGCAAGACCTATTTCCAAGTAGCCTTCAAATGTTCAGGATAAAGGGCTGTATGGGTAGCTCTATCTTTGGACATCAACACCAACGGATCTATAACGGGTAGTTAATCTTTCAAGTCATCTTCAATGGGAAGGTTAAAGATGGCTATTTAAGAGAAGACCTTCTAGGCCAAAATGTTAGAGAGCACAATATAGAATCCGAATATTTGCTCTAAGTTATTTTCCTTGTTGATATTGTTTCGCTCTTTCGAAAGATCTTCATTGTGATAAACTTGCCGTATAATAATCGTGTGAAAGATCAAGTATATAAGAGTAAGTGCAGTAGCCGAGTCCTAATAGTGTGACCTATCATTCGTATAGGATCAGCACTTGCCAATTGTAACTTGCAATGTCACGCCCCGAACTCCATGGGTGCGCGACACCCCGCTATAGTCGTTATGATGCGACGTCCCAGGACTCGTCGCCGACCCTTCGTTTCATCTTTTAATACGCATGCGGAAGCGAACACAACAATCCCCGGACAATTAATAAATAGGGATAGTTAGGAAAACAAATCACAACAGTCAAACAACACTATTCTTAGTTTTCACTTGATTAACCCCTGAGAATATTTTTACAAGCCCACTTCGGGCGCTACCACAAAAAGCCAGCAAAAAGACAAAGGCCAGGGTTAATCTACTTCATCAACAGGTCAAACTCCAAAAACCAGCTTCCAAACACCCCGAACCAAATTGGGTGCATCAACGCGCTAAGGACCTGAAAAAGTGGTTAACAACAACCATGAGACGAATGTCTCAATAAGTTAACGCCTAAGCCCCGCTTAGGAGGCCTACTCGCACGGGGGTCCCTAATCAGGCAACACAACATCAACAGCACATTATTAAACAACCACAGGCATCCTTACCTCGCCTTGATACATACGTTGATGAAAGTCATATGTCGCATACTCGAAGCATTTAAAGAGATTTTCCATGCATTAATGCATCACAGTCGCGCGTGTCTCGATTATAAGGCAAAACCCGCTTGGGCACGTCCCATACCATGCCTAGCAGTTTCTACCCCATAATCAAGCACTATGCATCACACGTATCCAGTTTTTACGCCCCATCGGGGCCACTACACATCAAGCGATCTGCAGCAAGATGGCAGTCTACCGGTGTAACCGGGCTCCGTCCCGCTCCATCGGGCACGGCTACGTCAAACGATCTACAGTGAGACGGCATTCCAATACGGCAACATCAAACGATCTACAGTAAGATGGTATCCCGTAAGGAGCATCAAGTCCGGCCTCGGGCCGCGACAAGGCAACCGGGGTATCGGCACTCCAGATTATCCCCAGGCATCCGATAAATCGAGTATTGTCAAGCGATCTACAGCAAGACCCCGATAAATCAGGCATCGTCAAGCGATCTACAGCAAGACGGCTCCGACGTGTGACCACACGAGCACACAAGCATTCCGGCCAATTATTATCTTCTCAATTAGCCCATACGTTCATGAATAATGCTCATATTAATGCCATACAACAATATCACATGGTCACACTTACAACAATCAATCAATTTTGCATGCTTCGATGTCAAACCCGAATATCAATCACAAACCATCACTAACATTACTTGGCATAACAGAATAAAATAATTTAATGCCAAAAGCCTCATAAATTTTCCACATAAACTTTCGATCAAACAATTTGTCATAAAATCAATTTAATACGACAATTCACGGCATATACGCCAATGTTCAAACTAGAATTCATAATTTGAAATTATAAATTTTCCGAAATAATAATAATTAAATTCGGAATTAATTAATTAATAATATCCGAAAATAATTTAATTTTCCAAAATGTCAAAACATTTCCTCGAATCAAAAATCATTCAAATCATTTTCTAAATACGTCAATTTATACGGCAAAAACCAACATTGGCATCATAATTGACGTTAGAAAATTTTCCGAAAATAATAATATTTAATTTTCGGAAATTAATTATTTAATAATAAAATAATAATATTTAATTCCGAAAATAATAAAATGATATTTAATTCGGAATTAATATATTAACTAATAAAATAATATTTAAAATTCCGAAAATAAATAATTTAATAATAATAATAATCAATAACAATAAACTAATCCATACTTATACCATAAACACAATTAATTAAGCACTAACCCATAATTAACACAAATCCTAATTAAACAAACCTAATATTAACCTAAACGCTAATTAAACTACCCTAAGCAAGTTTAACACCCTAAGCACGGGATTAGGGGTTAACTTACCTAGTTAACGCCGGCGAATGCGCGGGAACGACGGCGGCGGCGAGGGCGGTCCGCGGTGGCTCCGATTCGAACTCGGCGGCCGACGGACAACGGCGAACGGCGAAGGACAGCCGCTGTGTTGGCTGGTCCGGCGAGGCCTGGGCTGTTCCGGGCGGAGGTGGCTGCTGGTGGTGGTGTCCCGGAAGCCGGGACGGCGGCGGGGACGTCCGGGACGGCGGTGGCGAGCGGCGGCGAGTGATGGCGAGCTCAACCGGACTCACGGCGGAGGAGGACGGCGACTGGGCGAGCTCGGCTAGAGGGGAGTCGGGATGGTGGTCGGAGGCGGCACGATGGCGGCTAGGACGGACTGGGGTGGCGCGACGACGGAGCGGCGAGCGGCGACGACGCGCGGCGGCCGGGCGCGGTTGGACAACGCCGGGCACGACGGCGAGCTCGGAGCTGCGTGCGAACGGGGGAGGGGAGAAGCGGCTCGGCAACTAGGAGCGATGTGCGGCGGCCGGACGGCGCACGGCGACGATGAGTGGCGGAGGTCAGTCCGGCGAGGGGCAGAGGAAGAAGCTGAACCAGAAGCAGGTGCGTCGGGGGAGAAGCCAGCGAAGGGGAAGACGAAGGAAGGAGAAGAGAAAGGAGGAAAAAAGAAAAAGAAAAGAGAAAAAAGAAGAGAGAGAGAGAGGGATAGGTAGGGGAGTAGGTGGGGGAAAAGGGAAGGGGAGTCAGACGTGGGGAAGGGGAGTCAGACCGGCGGAAAAGAGGGGGAGGAGAGAGAGAGAGAGAAAAGAGAAGTCAATCGCAATAATCGCGATCCAACGGACACGGTTTAAATCCGAAAAAGATCCGACGGTCCCAAAAAAATCCTAATTAATAATTTTAGGATTTGGCCAAAATTGTGTTAATAAAAACACACTGCGAGGGTGGTCTATCAGTCCAAATTCGTACCCGGTCAAAAATTCACTTTTCTCATATCCCGGGTAATATCGAGGTTGGCCACAATATTATCGACACCGTCCAATTAAATTCATTCCGGAATTCCGAGAAATTCGACACCAAAGTTCGGGCTCTAAATAATGGCCAAATTCGATCGAGTGCGTTTCTAGCGAAATCTCTAATTTAAAAATTTAAAATAACCGAGAGTGATCAGTTCCCGGGCGAGATTTTACTATAATCACACTGACGAATTACACGTTTTATAAATCCCAAAAATGGGTCGAAAATCGGAATGTCACACCTATCATTCGTATAGGATCAGCACTTGCCAATTGTAACTTATTGAGCAGATTACTAGTGCAATCCAGCTCGTATTGAGGCTAATAATATGAAAATGGATGTAGGCTTGGGGATAAAGCCGAAACACTAGATATCTACTTGCAAAATCTTTTATATCTTCAATATTAACATTATCTGATCTTTATTATCATGATTTGTCAAATATTAGCACGCATATGATTTCTACAAACCGTTTATGCTAGTATTTGAAGTTGAACTTATTATATTCCGCAAATGTTTTTCATAATTCTCAAACAACCTATTCACCCCCCCTCTAGGTTGTATTGTTAGCCCCAACAATAGATACTGCAAATATGCAAGACAACACTCATTTATTAGTGCTTTGAGAATATCATATAATCATATTCAAATCAAACAATGCATTTACATCATAGTTCTCATTTAAGTGATCCTACGATATACATTAAACCATAATGATGCTAATAACCTTTATTTGGTAATTATAAATACACCTCATTAAAATTTATTTGTTGTCTTTGGATATACAAACAAATCTAACAAGATATATCAATTACCGACTATTACGTTCATGAATTATAATAAATTGATTAACCTTTGGGTGAATCCCTAAGTTCTTATAATAAATGAACTTTAATATACCCATATAACCAATAAGGATATGTAATATATCAATTTCAGCCATAGCATCAATTAATCATGGGTAATTGAATGAAACATTATATAATTTTAAAAATTCAAGAGACCTTAAGGTTCGGCCGCTTTGGTGACTAACATACCATTCATAATTGAATTTTCAAATTGTAATACACAATAATTGTTTCATAATTTGATTATCACTAAACGTTAAAATTTAATAACTTTGGTGATGAAATCGTCATAAAGATATGAGAATCAAATTATACATTATGTTGCCTTAAGAATATATATGTCAATTCATAATAAATATGTGACTACATATAGCAAAACCATTAACGTGCTGTGAAACATGAAAAAATATATCCACCGAGAGCACTAAATCCAAACAATAATTTACACGCAATCTCATTAAGCAAGTACTTGTATTAATTAATTCAATGTATATATCTTTAACAAGCATTAATGGGAGAAAATTAATGAAACCATATATATTTTAATAATCAAATAAATCATGACATCGTAAACCATGCCTTGATTCCACCTGTTAACAATAATGTAATCCTTTATGTAGAAATTCAATATCAAAGAATCTTAAATTTTCATGATTTATTCATGACAAAAGAGATAAAGACACATATATTTATCCATAGCAATAACTCTGAGAAAAAAACATTGTTGCAGAAATAGGTAAAATGAAGAAATCTGATTTTTTCTCTCTTAACCCATTTTTTCTTAACTATATTATCTCATGAGGGATAGAATACAATTCTCGTTGTTTATGGGTGGAAAGAGGATCATACTCTTTATATAGGTTATTAATAAGTGCCTTCCATCAAAGCACATAAAATATTCTATATTTATAAAAATTGCAATTTTCCATATTCTATCTTCATAAAAGTTATAACTTTTCATAACCGATGATTTTTTTATTAATAATTATTTAAATGCTAAAAAATCGCATTGGTTATGATATAACGTGAGCCACAATTATTCTAACAGCCTAAAACAAGCATCATAACATGCGCACTACAAGCATCGCGAAATGCACATGGTTTCAAGATAGATGCCTATGAGAAAGGGAAGAAAAAAAGTGAAACAGAAAAATTGCAAGAGGGGAAATAAATAAAGGTGTTTCACACGGCTAGCGACGCCACCATAGATCAAGCTATGTCGAGGAGGAGAGTCTCTAGGAACACTCCTTATTCTTCTCAAGCCATACATTCTCCTCTCCGAGATCAACACATAATCCATTCAATATAATACCAAAATCAACCTTTGTAGTTAAAAGATTTTTCAGTTTTTTAGGGAGGCGAAATAGGACCCTTTAGCGTCTACTGTCTGCCCAAAGATCGAGAGGCATTTCCAGTTTTATATGCCGAGAAATGGTGAGAGCGGGATCGTAATCTCTTTGTGGTTTCACCAAAATTTAAAAATGGAAATGCTGCAAACATGCAAATAAAAACGGGACTCGCTAGAAGTAATCCTAAAGGATAAGTTTTGGGGGGCTAATAAAAACACAAATTTTAGGTCGAGCAACCATTCTGATCCTAACTTTTTTTTATCTCATAAAAAATCACGAACTTTAAGTCGAGTGATAATTTTGGCCTCAATTTTTTTGTCTCATAAAAAATTACCAATTTTCACCCTTATCCCAAATCTGACCCCCCATTGACTATCTTTCTGAAGCCACCCTTGTTTGAGAAAAAAGGTTACAGTCATGAGCTTGGCGGATCTTGTCCATGGTGTCTGTCGACAAGCGGTGGTCCACAAGTTTATATTATGACAAAACGATGAAGTCTGACCAGAGAAATTCAATTTGGAGATCTTTTTGACTTGCCGGTGAAGTGAATGAGACAAACAGTTTCACCGTTATTCTTCAAAATATGGCTCAAAGAAGAAAACAATGAATAGTACTTTAAATCTACTTAGCAAGCCACATGGATTTATTGCTGAAGTGAAACAGTTAAGTTGGATAATCAATGGTTCTAAGTCAAGAGAGGCCACATTCATGATTTAAATGAAAGTTAGTGATTTTTATTATATAAAAAAGAAAGTTGAGGTCAGAATTGTTGAGTTTGTGTTTTTTTATGAGAAAAAAATTAAGATCAGACTTATCACTTGACCTAAATTATATATATATTTTTAATTAGGCCAAGTTTTGAGTGCTAGCGTAGCGTTATACTGAGGAGATAACTGGTTCTCGTGGACTGGGGAACATCACGGATGTTGCTGCCGTTGTCTTGTCAATGCCAACAAAAAGAACGCAATGAGAAAATGCCATTCACGTGGCATGGGCTTTTCCATATAAATATCTTTTCATCTCAATAATTTGGATTGTGATATTGCGAAACTGTCCCCCCAGCAACAATTGCCTCCGAGGGAGTTTTGCTCCACCGTTTTAGTAATTTTATGTCAGTTAAGTGAAACATTGATTTTTCCATCAATACTATGTTATGTGAAGTGAACAGAACCTCGTAAAGGGGCTACAATATTTTTCTTTCTCTTCGTTAAGATAGTCTTTGGACCTCAGCAAGTCTTGAAACTATTTTGTCTGAACTCTGAGTGTTAAATTTGGAGGTATTCCCTAGAGAGAGGGAAGAAATAACTATCTCTTCAATTAGGAGACTGAAGAACGTAGTCCTGTCAATCCGCTAGGTATTTACTCATAGACAGGTGGGGCTGGCCCAGTCGGAAGCTAAGGCTTCCCCTGCTTTGGTGAGGTACCCTCGGTAACTACTATCAAGTATCAAAGGTCTCAATTAATTATTTATAATATCTTGTTAATAAATGAATGCATAAATTACTCATCCTATTTTATCTCTCAAGTACTTAAATTTTAATTTGAGTTTTCTCTATTTTTTAAATAGACTTGCCAAATAAAGTTAAAACCTTAAAAACGCTTCTCTTTTCATGTATATGTGTACAAATTCTTTCGTATTGTTTCGATAATTTCTTTCCATAAATTACTACAAATAACCTGCAATATTACAAAATCTTTTAAATTTCGATTTTTTGCATCCATACAATGTGTAGTTTGTGCAAAAGAGATCTCAACATGGATTAAGCAGTGAGCGAATATTCATCTAATACACACATTAAACTTTTCACTATCTTAATTTGCCGCGATGGGCTGTGCTTGTTAATGTTCTTTTTGGGAAGATAAACAGTGCATCAAATCCGATTGAACCAAAGCTTTTGGTTCTTTTTTTTTTTTGCCCTTGGTTTGGTCTGTCAATTATAGTTAATAATCTCAACTTGATTTAATTATGTAGCCCTAAGCTAGTGTGCCCGTTTGAGTCAATTCCCATTTTTTTATATCTTTAACTTAGGAAAGACCTTATTGAATATGTTTTTTCTTGCGCAATCAAAATCTCATGTCCTTTTCAAACCCGTCGGCGAATTGATGCTGTTCAACAGTTGATTTCACGCGTTAATCGTGATTAGCAAAGTCGTAAACGACGTAATTGCAACACGCAACATTCAATTAGTGCCGACCACCTGTTTCCAAAACCGACGAGCCGTCTTGACTCCCCACGCGTAAGTGGCTCTCACGATGGTCCAAAAGCTCATGTGCTCAGGTCATTAAATTTACTAATATTATCAACCAGATTGGTCAACTTCCCCACTTTTTCTCATTTCTTGATGACAATGATGCGTTTCCCTAGGGTTGACATTGTTCGAATTATGGGTGTCCCATTTAGGAGAAATTCTTTTTGAAGGATCCTATCATCGATCCACTTACATAACTAGTTAAAAGAGTACCAACATGCTAAGTGGATTTTCTATGTGAAAGACATTCAAAATGCACTGAATTTTCACTTCGTAATTGGTAGGATCAATGAGTTATGTGGTCATTTTCACTTCGATGATACTAGCTCAAGATCCGTTATGAACTTTTCGATTTTTTTGTATTGTCTTTAATTTCATTAGCAAAAGTATCTTCACTAATTGGATAGAAGTGCTTATTTTGTTTACAAGTCATTGGGAAGATTAAACAAACAGAAACTCAAAGATTAACTTTGGGAAGTATAAATCCACAATCAACAATGAAAAAGCTTGTTTATCCTTAATCTAATGCATAAAATTGGTGCTAGTCCTAATTGAATCCATTAGAAAACCCTAGCACGCCAATTATCCAAGTTGAAGCTAATTCGATTCTGCTTGCGCAAATGGTCCAAGAACCCTAGCCCTAAACTTGCCCTGTTTTTGCCCAATTTGATTCTTAGAAAAGCACAGTAGAAAGAAAATAGCGTCATTTGCATGGATATTATCGTTGTATCCTTAAAAAAGAGAGACAAACAAGGACGTTTCTTGGA
This sequence comes from Syzygium syzygioides, assembly GCA_031216285.1. Lineage (NCBI taxonomy): Eukaryota > Viridiplantae > Streptophyta > Magnoliopsida > Myrtales > Myrtaceae > Syzygium > Syzygium syzygioides. Next base: position 1,712,656 of record CM062244.1, read on the forward strand.
CGTCGTTCTTTGCACCATCGTCCTAAGCAGACCCGAGAGACGTCCATTGCCACATCAAATCCCTTCGTCCGGCGTCGGTGCCTATTATGGAGGAAAGTTTTAAGAGAAGATATTTTTGAATTATTGGTACGAGTTTGGGGTACCTGTGAAACGGAAAAAAAAAAAGTTTTAGAGTATTAGTGTCTCACGGGGAAAACTTTAAGATTAGTTATGAGATCATCCCTTGATGTTATGGTACGAAAGTGCCAATTCTGTTTGTAATCAAATCCTATTTGCTTGGAAGCCCAAAAAGAGGACAAAGTAAAAGGGCGTCCTCGAACTTATGCGTGACCTTCCAAACAAACAAAAGGAAAAAAACAAGGTCAACTGTGCTCACGTTTTCTTTCGGGCAGAAAAGGGGCCAACAGGTCAAACCGTGTATGTCCAGGCTGCTCTTCTCCTCCTGTGTCGTTTTCTTACATTATGGAGCTTGTCTTTTCATTTTCCAAATGCATAATTCATACAGTAAAATGCATTTTTAATTTCAAGATCCCAGCTCACGGAAGTTTCCATAGCCAGCAGCAGCCACAGCTGACTGCCAACATCTCTGCATCCTTCGTCCTCTATAAAGGCCACCTCTCCTTCTCCATTGCTCTGCACATCGAATTCACATATCTACAACAAGAGATACCCACATAGACACACAGACATACATACTCTCTCTCTCTCTCTCTCTCTCTCTCTCTCTCTCTCTCTCTCTCACAGACTCTCATTTCAAGACTCAGACAGACTCGACTAGTCACAAACAGGTTTCTTGGCTCGAAAATGAAGGCAACTTCAGAGAAAAGGTACGCCCTTCTGCTCGCAGCAAGAGACTCGGACTACGTGAAGAAAGTCTACGGCGGGTACTTCAACGTATTCGTCGCGGCCTTCGGGGAGGAAGGCGAGAGGTGGGACCTTTACAGGGTCGTGGATGGGGAGTTCCCTGACATGGACGAGCTCCACAAGTACGACGGCTTCGTCGTCAGTGGGAGCCCTTATGACGCCTATGGCAACGACTACTGGATCCTCAAGCTCTGCCTCCTCTTGGAAACTCTCGATGCCATGGACAAGAAGATCCTCGGGATATGCTTCGGCCACCAGGTAGATGCATGTGATGAATACAGAACTAGAACCCGTTAATCCCAATTGAATCTTGATTGCATTGAAGCCAAATATTCTTGTGTAGTCATCTGTGTCAGTAGCTGAAGTGGGGCTTTCTTGAATGGGTTTCTGTTGCAGGTGCTGTGCAGAGCATTGGGTGGCAAAGTTGGGAAAGCACACACAGGGTGGGACATTGGGCTGAGGAAGGTGAGGATCGTGAAGGATTTGTTCCCATGTGGGTATTTGAATGCGATGGATGATATCCCGCCAGCTCTATCCATTATTGAGTGCCATCAAGATGAGGTCTGGGAGGTCCCAACTGGTGCTGAAGTCATTGCATTCTCCGAAAAAACCGGCATCGAGATGTTCACAGTTCGTGATCGCGTTCTCGGTATTCAGGGCCACCCTGAGTACACCAAAGACATTCTCTTCAATCTCATCGACCGCCTTCTTAACAACGGCTGCATCGAGGTAATTGATCAACCGCATCACTAATGTGAATACCCTTTTTCTTCCTTTGACGCATCGGCGACAATTTCCATGCTTTGTCCACTAATCTGCTGATACTGTGACTTTTGCAGAAAGGTTTCGCTGAAGATGCCAAGTTCGCTTTAGAGATGACCGAGCCAGATCGAAAATGCTGGGAAAGGATCTGCAGAAACTTTCTCAAGGGAAGATAGAAGTACTGCTTACATTGTAGTTCTTTCATTTTTTGGTTGAATTTTTGTTTCCTTTTGTGACTCCATTACTGACCAAACGTGGTTAGAAGAAACAATGCACGAGCTCGTTCATAATCTAAAGTATATACGTTTTCCAATGACCGGCTTTTACATATTTGCCAGAACAAATGTTGGCTATTGACATAACTTACTGGTTGTCTACATTTGGATAATCAGCCCAAAGAATACTTCCCCACCGCCACAGTCGGCTATTTATTCCTTATTTCAAAGTAGGTCGACTCTTTACTTCCTCTGTTCTTTATCTAAAGAAAATAAAGATTCATACTTCTCCCACACTGATTAATCAACATGATGAAATCTTTATGTCAATATATGCCCTGGAAAAGATGTATATATCATCAGTTTGAGCAACCCATCTAATTTGTTTGCTAATCTAATATGTCGTCCTTCCTAGTTCAACCTTGCAATTCTGATTCTTAGACAATATAAGCAAATCTTTATGCCTTCATGTGGATCTAAGGATATGAACATATTAAATCTGGAAAAGTTTACCCTAGAATCCCAATCCTAAGAATAAGTGAACAAGAAGTAGATAGAAGAATGTAGGTTGGAACCCAAGGGCGTTATGCCTTCAGCATAACTTTTTCTCAGGAAGCTTTTCTATGCTAATTTAAAGATATTCACCACCACAAGGTATCAGAATAAATTGGGTAATATCAGAAAATCATGCTGTTCAAGATTAAGTAATAAAAGTAAATCCAGCTACATGTCTCAAACACAATCTACAGATTTCACAATCTATATTAACCCTACAACATGAAAAATGATTCGGCATAGACTAAGAAGCTAAGGTCTTGTCTGTCTTCTGAGCTAAAATGAGCCAGATGAGAGTGATTAACTCTCCACCTTGTGGAAGTTGGTCCGTGCGGTGTGACAATCCACAGTTCTTGGCAGCAAAAAAGAGCATCCCTATCCAGAAACTGTCTATCACCTGCCATTTGTCTCCCCTGTTCCACAACAACCGGGCAAGGCTTTTTGAATTCGATATCACATCCCATTGCAATGTTATTCTCGCATGGGGATCTTGTCTCAAGCGAGGGGGACTTTGTTGAGTAGTCAGAATGCTCCAGGAAAATTCCTTTTCTGTTTTAATTGAAGCTTCCCTTTCCAGGATTGACTTGATCTTAGAGCAAGCATGTGCAAAGACAGTATCTCCCATGATGACCGATAGCATGTAAGGATGAACAGCTAGAAGGTACACCATATAATCCGAAATCAATTTGCTTCCATAGGGAAAATTGGACGAGTCATCATATTTGTTGCAATGCGCCATACAGCAATGATGGGAAAAGTGACTTGAAATCTGGAATGCACTGGAAGTGATGAGAATTACCTAAAACAAGGAAGGACAAAGGTGGACTGGGATTCAGGGATTTGATCCCATGTAATGGGGCTATGCTGAGAAAGCAAGCTTGAAGAATAACTAAGACTCTATTAGCACTTGGAAGCGAACTATTAAAAGGGATTTACTTCATACTGATTTCTGGCATGCTGGGAAGGGATATAGATCATCCTGGGGATGGCAGAGTCTACTCATGAGCAGGGAAGCCATGTCAAACTCTTTCATATGGTCAATGGTTAATGGGGAATCTATCAGAATTAGAGAGGATAAGTGGATAGCATTAGGGGTAATTGGAGCTCCGGCAAACCGTAATGATCATCTGGTTGTGATTGAATTGATCAATAAAAACAACTCCACTTTGGGATGAACAGACTCTACGGACCCTATTTGAGGAACAAATTGTGAATGACATAATATCTACTCCCTTACCTACGGAAATGCAGAAGATAGGTTGGTATGGACGGGGACTAAAACAGGATCTTACTCAGTTAGAAATGCATACAATCAACTCGGAAAGGATGAAGCAACAACAAGCCTCCTCTTCATATCAGGTCCCAAAGCCTTAGGGAGTAAAATCTAAACACTTAAATGTTTCACCCAAACTCAAGATGTTTCTATGGAGTACATGTCAAAATCCACTGCCCGCAAAAGAAAATCTACTCAAGAGGAGGATAGTACTTGACCGGTTGACCCACTGCGCCCATTCCGCCAGCAGAACTCCGAAACCCTTGAACATTTATTCCTCCTTTGTTCATGGATTGAAGATATATGGTCGGACCTACTATTACAAATCCAGATTTCAAATCATGGGCAAAATATAATTGATGAATGGCTACTGAACTGCAAAAGTGCACAAAATTATTTGCCATCTCTTGAGCTCGTCACTGTGATGTTTTGGCACATTTGGAAAGCTTGGAACAGTTACGTGGTCGGGGTATCGTACTAGACACGAGAAGTATAATCGCAGCGGCCTTTGAGATGCACAGCAACCTTGTGAAATGGCACTTGAATTCCGCCGCAACCAGGATCTCTGAAAATCGATGGCTTGTATTTGGAAGGAGCAACTACAGGTGCCATCTCTTGGGTGCGTCGGGATTCTTCCGAGAAGTTAATTGAAGGTTTCGCTCGCTCGATAAATGTTAGATCAGCTCTCCACGCAGAAACCCAAGCTGTTCTTGAAGCGTTGAGATGTGTTTGTGCAAGAGTGGATGAGAGCTTCAGTTTGGACAGGACAACTAAGATCTAAGTGAGAAAGCATATTACGAAGACCAAAATTGAGCAATACCTTAAAGTTTATAGAAAGAATGCATAATTTTGTTCATAACTTGTACACGTAGGCGCCTCATGCTAATGGTTCTTGAATGAAAGGAGATTTTTTTTAGTAGTTTGATCTCCTTCCGTTCATTCATAATCAGATCTAGTAATTGCCCTCATAATCATCCGTATTTATTCTTAATTATATTGGCTCCTAAGAAAAATAATGACCTTTAGTTTGATGCATCCGAAAGTAAGAAATTTGAGGTTCCGGATGTCTCACTAAGTTTTCAGTGAAATTAGTCCCCGGTCACGGGTACAAACTTCAATGTGTCTGTCTTGTGAGCTAAAAGCAACCAAACAAGAGTGATCAGCTCCCTGCCTCGCCGGAGCTGCTCAGTGTGGTACGACAACCAGCAGTTCGCCGCAGCATAACAAAGCATCTCTATCCGCATGCTGCTCATGAGCTCCCACCTATCCTGCCTATCCAGCAAATTCCTCTCGAGCCTCTGTGCATCCGATATCAAGTGCCATCCCAACATCACCAACGCATTGTGGTCCCGCCTCGAGCTCAATGACCCGGATCTTTGCTGATCCTCGAAAGCGCTCTGAGCTAACTGAGGTTCCGTGGTTATCGAAGCATTTGAAGATCTTGGATCTCCTCGCAGGCATGCCTAAACACGATGCTTGCTGTGGTGGCCGACAGCATCTTCGGACGGATGACGAGCAAGTACATCATGTAGCTCGATATCAGCTTGCTTCTGGAGCAGCAATCGGGAGATTCATCATCATTCGAATGGCATTGTCTCGCTGAATGATGATGGTAGCATATATTGGTCGCAATGTGCCATACGAGAATGCTCTTATCGAACGCTGTCTCGATGCTCCATTGGATCTCGTCACCAGTGCCAACATTGTATCTCTCGAAACTCCACTCCCCTCTTTTGCTAAATGGGTGTGTGCGTCGAGCCTTTTCAAAAACCTTCAACTCCTCCAACACTCCCTCCTTCAAGTTCTCAGGGAGGCTCACAGGTCCCATCATATTGAGACTCCAGTTGCAGTCAATGTAATCATAAATACCCCAAAAGTTTAGGAACTTGATGTACCTTGTCCAGTCCGTCGCAGGCAATAGTGAAGCAGATTGAACTGGTACATCGAATCTGACCACTGCCTCCACTTGTGCACGGACCTCGGTGCAAAAAATCGCAAGAACATGGGTACTACGGCCAATTGTAACGCTTCGACATCTTCACAACTGCCCACTCAGAGTAGGGTAACAGCAGCATCTGGTAAGCCTCCAAAAGGTGAGCCAGCATCAGCACACAGAAAGTGAATTTCGTGTACTGGTAAGCGTACACGAAAGCACCGAAGCCCATCTTGCCATTGCGCTTGATCACATCTAGACGCAGGATCGACTTCACCAAAGCATTGAACCTGCATAGGGTGACAACTAGCCAAAAGAAGCTGACAAACCGGATGAGCAAACCCAACTTTGTATAGATTACAGGTGCCTTGGTGTATAGCACGTCGTACATGAATCCTAGCTCGGTTTCGGTGATCCTGAAGGCCTCTTGGTGCGAACAATGATCAGTTGAGAGTTGGCAATGAGAAATAAATCTGGGATGATAGATCCAGTCCTCTAGGTGAGGCTTTAAGCAATGAAAATGGTAATAAGCCTTAACAACCAATTCAAGACCAGTGATTTTCGGCAAAGCATCGGGGAACCGAGGAACCATTCCCTCCCCGGCAATTTCTTTTGCAGTGATGCCAATGTTCAAGCCGAGCGAGAACTTGAGAACCCATACCCCTTCTGCATACTTGATGATACCGGTGAAAAACATCGGGAAGTACAATATTGTGAAACTGGTGTAGTTCCGACATCTGATGAGAATGCCAGAAACAACCGTCACAGTAATGCTCATGTTCAAGACCTGTCTCACACCCAGTTGATTGTCTTCCATTGAATAAGCAGTGATATTATCCGGGTAACCGAGTTGTAGCAGAAGCAACGGTGCTAGTATCGCCTTGAGTTCAACAGCCGGTTAGAGGGCGTCGGGTTTTTTAGGATGGTTGATCCTCAGTCCGGTGAGCTTTCCTAGAGAGTAAGGCACGATATCAGTTGCCACCAGGTAGGTGCCCCAGAGGATGGAACGTATGCCGAGTCCGATCAGCCCAGTAACGTGTTTTCCGCGACTCCCAAAGACGGTGAGGATGACTTGGAAGAAGACGCTCCCTATCACAAGCGCTTGGATTCCCCACGCGTCCCATAAGTTCATCAGGCCCTCTCTTAAAGTAGGTACCCATTGCGGATCAAATTGTATGACATTCCCATTATAACAGATTCCTGATCTTCTCAAGACAATTTCCTGAACCTACTTCGAGAAATGTGGTAAAATTTCTGAAATAAACTTCCACAAAATAACAGCACAAATATACTTTTCTTGAAGATCACCCTCTACTTAATTAGTTCTAGAATCTCCTTCCACCACCTACAGAAAAAGATTTCTCCAACTAGACTACACGATTTGTATTTCCTCTTGCTCCAAGAAGCATCGCAACCATTTCAATGAATAGTACTTGGGGGTATTGTTTGTCGATACATCATCGATTTGAGCCGGTTTCCATAGAAAGTACGTTAAAGCTTCAGTCCTCCCACTTGAGGGCCTTAGATAAGAGCTCTGGGGACAGAATAGCAATTCCTATCAAAACGCTTTCGATGACAGGCAGCTGCCCGTTGGGTGTAGTCAGCTGGGACGGGCTCTTAATAGTTTAACGGGAAACCTACAGCCGACAGACCACGGCGGAACCAAAGCCAGCTAGCAATGGGATTCGAGGCCTCTAGGGACGAGATTGACTATTGCCTGTTGTGTGCTCTGAGCAGCGTCGAGGCGTGAGGCCATTTTCAATTAGACTTATCATGAATTTGGAAAGTTTGAGTTATTATGATTCTGCAACTCTATATGCTAGTACTTCAACATGTGTCACCCATGGAGGAAAAATTAAGACTATCATCAAACTACATTCATCTCATGTCCATCTAGGATAACTTCAATTTGATTCATGAGTATCTACATATAAGAACTATCTCTAGTTGAAATGCCATTCTTCTGTTTTTGTCGTTTCTACGTACTTAATTTTATTTCATTTTTGTTCTGCAACTGAGCTAATTTCATCTTCGTTGCTTCACTTTTTTAATTAAATTAAATTGGATTCTCATAGTAATTACATTTGGTTGCAGTAATAGTTAAGACCGTAATGCAGAACTCGTCATAGTTGTAATTTATAATGAAGCTGTAATAACTGCTATGCCACTTGATTTAAATAACAGCATAGCTAATGAGCAATTACTTTGTTTAATTTAACACGGTAATGACTGAATTATAGGCATAATAATTATTTTAGTCGAAATTCTACAGGTTCCATGATCCTGAACACAGGACCAACCGTGAGCGATTAATAATCTCCAATAGGTGATAAAATCTTCGAAATGTGCTAGTAACTTTCACATCTGTGATTGTTTTGTACGATCTTTCCATAGCCATATTAATTAGTAACTAACAATAAATGTAACTAGTAATAAATTTCAATAGCATAATTCATAAACTATACTCAATTATAGTCATTAATAAGTAATCTCACAATTGCATCAGTTTTTTTTTGTCGGTCCTACTCTATCTCTCACTCACGATACACACTCTGACTTGCGCCCCACCTCTTGCAGGGTATGAGCGTCGAAACCCACATCTTAAACTACGCGGCCCCACCCCTACCCCCTACGAAGGTAGGGATTCAAACTCTCCACCTCTTCCTTCTCAAGTGAGAAGGGTGGCTACTGGGGTAAACCCCCAGTGGTTCAATTGAATCAGTTACTAATATCCATTGGTAAATTTACCAAAGACGAAAATGCTCATCATGTGATAATTGAGATTATCGTTGCTTAGACTATTTGACTTTTAGTAATTATATAAAGATAATGATAACACATCGTAAATAAACAAAACTACTAGGTAGAAGATGGTCGATAAAGAAGGTCGAAAACAATTGCACGAACCTGAGCTGAAATCGACTCGCCCTCACCCGGCTCCGATGAGATCGAAATGCAGAACATCAATGAATCCTCAGTTTGACTATTGGGCTGCAAAACAGAGAAATCACTTGTGGAAATTGTTTCAACAGGAGCTTTCGGTTGGGCCTGTTGTCACCCAGAAGTTCACGTGTTACAGTGTTTCTCATGTTTCAACTGTTGCGGACCACCTACGTATATGTATGCCTCGTAAAGGTAACACATCAATGTGTATCGCGAGGGCTGCGTCGCAGAAGAGAGTCATCACAGTAGTCCCACACATACACAAAAGAGTAGGCATCTGTAGAGAACCTATAAAGAAGTAAAGAACTATGCAATACTAGTGCATAGTAAGAATACATTATTTGTTTGCAGCTTTTTCTCTTTTGCTTTTGAAAGTTAATTAGTTTTTGTTTCGGATAGGCAACTTTTGCTTGCTCCTCAATTAATTTATTATTCCTTCTTCCTAGGAGTCTGCAGGAAGATAGGTTAGCATCCATGTTATGTGCTCCAGCAACTGTTTGGGAAGTGATCAATACGCTCATACAGAATATGTATCCTTTACTTGCGTTCGCTGTGTTGATCAGTGTCTGCCCACTTTATAAGCGAAGCAAAACATCCCCTTATCTTTTTCAAGCATTTTATTAGCATTTTCGAGAGCGCGATTCATTATTTCAAATAAAATTCAGGAAGTATAAACGACATTATATAGAGTTTCCGTCGCTCCCTTTGGTACAACTTAATAGAATGATGAGAACCTTAAAAGAGTGACATCTTACAAGACCATATATATTTCTAGCCTTCTTTTACGCAATGTTTAGGAGATCATAAAGCCAATTATTCCAAAAGCTTAGATTATAATGTTTCATGAAATATGATCAATGAGAAGAACATCCCATATATGATGCTTAATTGCAATATAAACATTAGAAAAAAGTGGCTCTAATAACATCTCAAAGGATCGAGCCAAAATTTCAACATTGTATCAAAAAGCTGAGTTTTTTTTTTTATAACCGAGGTGTCCGTGCAGCCGGCGAGTTAGGGCTCAAACCAGCGGTGATACCCGACTAGTTCTCGAGGGGAGCTAGCGCAGCATCCTACCGTCACGACCCCCCACTTAAATCACCGAACCAATATCAAAAATGTGATTTGGAAAGCTATAGTCTGCATTTCCCCTCTATTTTTCCGTTTGATTATACAAATAGGGCAATAGCCGGATATTTGGAAATAATGTTTTTAATAATACTTGGGTATCCATATTTTCGACTTGACTAATTCGCACTAGTGCATGAATAGAAGACATTTCGTATCTAGTGTAAGCGTTTACCACTCAACCAATGCCTTGGGGATATTCAAAATAAGTTCATTGATCATGCCAGTCCAATTCAATAAATGTTATGCAGTTAATGAAGAGAGTCATTTTGTACCAAATTGGGTCACTAATTGCAAAACCACAATGTTAGATATACTAAGAAATCTAGTTGAAACTCTTTTACTAATTAATGTGGCAATACTCTATCGAGTGCTTAAGCAAGCTAATTGTTCGTTATATGGATCTCAATTACTTCAACGTCCAATAAAAAATCATCACATCACTTAGTATAAAAGAGTTTTAGTAAGATTTTTTGGTAAATAAACAATTTCTCATTACAAAATTTGTTGAGAGTTATCGTATACATGAGGGTGAAAGGGTAGCTTTTTTAAATCAAAGGGTGCAAAGCCCAATTGAAGCGAGAGATCAGAAGTTTTTAATGATATTTTCACGTTGTTTGTCATCTTCTAAGTGTATTTCTATTCTTAAGTACAATTTTTTTGGTTCATTCTTAAATACAAGTTGTGAGTTAAATTACAAAGAACAGTTATAAATATTATTCATTCTAACAGTATGTGTTACTTGTTCAAAGAGGATCATATCAGTTACTTTTCCCACTTATCTTAAAAAAGTCTTAAACTTATTGTATTTGTGCTAATTCAGGCCAAAACATTTCAATCATATCAATTAAGTCATAAACTTTTTGATGATTTGCCAATACAATCCATCCGGTCATTTTAGGCCTGAAATCGCTAACATGGGCATCAGTTGTTCTATGTGGTACGACTAGTGCTAACGTTGATAATTTTTACAATTTTTAATACTTCTATCCAAAATTTTTAATTATTTTTCTTTCCTTTTTCTTTTTATTTTCTTTTTTTCATTGTGGCCAGCAACTCGCTAGCCTTTGGGCAAGGGAGGCCCTTGCTCAGCCGCAAGGTCGAATCGTTGCTAGATCCATTGAGGGCAACCCTCAACCAGGCCATAGGGGTCAAGCCCTCACCCGGGTGAGGGTTGCTCTCGTCAGAGCTGGCAAGAGTTTGAGCCCCATGGCCGAGCAAGGGCCGTCCTAGCTACATCTAGCGAGGGCTACAACCCTCACCGGCCATAATGAAAAAAATAAAAATTCATAAAAATATTTTAAAATTATAAAATTTGTTCATATCGGCTCCAATCATGCCACATAGAGTGGCTGACGTCAATATCAACGATTTTTAATCAAAATTAGCTAGATGGACTATGTTAACAAATCGCCAAAAGGTTTAAAACTCAATTAATATAAATAAAAGGTTTAAGACTGAATTAGCACATGTGCAATAGATTTAAAAGTTTTTTGGACTTTTCCCTAAAAAAATATTAGAATTATCGTGAAGAACAAAGAGGGTCATGCATGGCTTTGCAATCTCACAAGGAAGTGGACTTTATTTTATTGAAAATTCGGGGAAAAAACGAATACAGACAATAAGAGAAAAAAAAATGGTCCGACCTTCTTTTGAGAGATTATCAGGTACCCCTGATCCTTTATTTACATATCTTTTCTTGAAGTACAATTTTCGAGCCAAGTCAACTAGCATTCAAGGTTTGAAAGCACAAAATAGGTATTACCTCTATTGTGGCTTCTTATTCTTTTATTATGAATTATTTTTTTTTTCTAAAGAGGAGCTAAAGAAGAACTGTAACAAATGAATCAAATACACACCCAGACTCTTCTTTTCTTGTGTCATGGCTTGCTTCCATATTCACAAATTACCAAAAGAGACTACTGATACTGTTTGCCCTAAATGCATGGTAAGACCGCATTTCCACGCATTCGACTCCGATCTTAACCTTAGCCGTCATGCCTCAAGTTCTAGCTCGAACATCGGGTGAGAGACTGGGTTGAGATCGGCAAAAATTATATCATCGCCCTCTGTGCCACAGCTTAAATCATGACACTCGAAGTGCGTCTTTACTTCATCAGGGAAGCTGCTGCACTGAGGCAACTCGGACTCCCATAATGATGATGAACAGTCGACGGCAGATGTCATCTCCATCATCTCCTTGAATTTGGATGACTGAAGCAGAAGCCCTAGGGCTGACGTGGCATTTGCTCGGCATGGCTGAGTTGGCAATGTTTCTAAACTTTCTATGGGCACATTTGCCTGTTGGTCTTGGACGTAGCTTATCCCAAGTTGATGAGAGCTTGCAGGTAAACTGGAGTTAGCAAGGCTAAAACTAGGGCTAGGGTTAAGGTCAGGGTTCATGCTTGTTTGACTTTCGCTGCTGTTGTTATTATCATTAGTCCCGGGTTTAAGCCATTTGATGTAACGGCTCAGGTCGAAATTGGTGACAGCGTTGAGTCCACGGTACTCTATAGCGGCCATGTCATATGCAACGGCAGCTTCTTCTTGGGTAGCTGCGAAGTTGAATGCAAAGAAAACATCACAATCATGCGATAGTGAAATTGATGAATGTATGATGACCATTGAACCCCACATTATGCATTCATGCAGAACAAAGTTGTTATTGGTTAAGGTAAGTTTTAACAATTTTTTTCGTGTGAATGAAAAGCTTTCATAGTACTTTTCATCTATCGTCATTTGTTGCTACCGTATCTTTTTAGCATTTGTTCGGCCAATAGTTTCTTCTTCTTTTTTATTGTTCTTGGGCAAAGAAATTGTCATTATAACCATAAATGAGTGATTTTCTTTGTTTTATCCATGAAACCTATGTGACTCTCATAGTCCTTGATGGGATTTACCATCTTCTGAGCCCTATATTCAATCATTGGCTTTTTAGACATTCAGTTGACAGCTACCAAACTAACAACAGAATCTCATGTATTTGTTCTATAAGTTAGTTACTCCCTTTGGCCAACTGTTGGAAAGGATATCTCCCTGTGTCTGTTTCTGTGTATATTATAGTGGAAAGACTACTCTTTGACTGGTTATCACGTATAAATCTCTTTAGAAAGCAAAAGTCTCTTGTCTTTTCCATCGTCTGCGGATAAGATATGAATTGCTTTAAGATTTTCTACTAGGAAACAACAAGCAACACTTATGTCCTAACTGTTAAATTAAGAAGCTTGGACAGAGTCAAATTAGTATGTAAGAAAAAGACGCTAAATGAAACGCATAGGTGCCTGGCCTCTTTCGATTGGCATTTACTCAATGGTCTACTGAACTGAGTAAGAATCACGCTGCTAATAGTCCAAAATTTGTTTCCTTTTATCCTTTAATCGTTAAGCAGTATGATGAGATGAAATAGATGCATATAGCAATGCTATATACTACAGGAGCAAGAGGAGATGGCAAAGTACCATATGTTCCGAGGTAGAGGTATTTATTTCCGAAAACTCTGCCGATCCGAGCTTCCCATCTTCCATTGTGATGATGTCTGCTCATTCATACATTAAAAGTTAATATCAATTTCAACATAATATAGATCACTACTCACAAATTACTAAGAGTGTGCAATTTAGAAGATTGTGAAGATCTCTGATGACTATCAATGTAAAGAAAGGGCGGATTCCTGATCTTTGTTAGAGTAGATCAGATGCTTAAGTACCTCGCAACACCTCTGTATTTTGAAACTCCACGAGAGAAACCGTTGCTTTTCCTGCAATTTTAAACCCATAATTTAATGACTGTCATACTCCAAAGAATGCCTCAAAGTGGTAGATCCGTACTTCATTCATAATTGGTAAAATGTAAAAACCTCAATGCATGCAAATGTGACCTGTACCTTCTCAATGTACCGATGTACTCTTCACGAGACTGTCCCTCCATTTCTTTCAGTTCCTTCTCATACGTGGACAGCTGCATTGTAATCTTACTTAAGTTTCTGTAATCTTTTCTCACAAAGTGTGATCATGCACATTTGTAGAGTGACAAATGACAAAAAAATACCGGAAAATTGAGAATGGTTCCTTCACCCCAGTATTTCAATGCAGCTCGGTCATAAGCATGGGCAGCTGCTTCTTCATCATCATAAGCGCCTGCAAAGATCACATGAAGCATATATACTGAATGAGATTAACACCATTTGACATGCGAAGCAAATGTAGAAAATTGTTGCAACCTTTCTTGGGTATGTAAATATCAGTATTTCTTTCAATATTCCTAATTCTGTGTTCCTGAGGCAAATGTGTGTGAAAGAGAGTAGAAAAGGAGATCGCGAAATATACCAAGATAAACTGCATTTGCAACCAGATTCCACAAAAACAAATGAACCGGCCATGAGAAAAAGAGAGAACACATCAGTAGCATGAAAAATTACGAGCTTCACAAGTTCAAAAAAAGGAAAGAAATTAGATGGCTTTGATGAATGAAAATGAGCAAATACCTTGGCGTCCTTTCTTGTTCTGCGATTCATTCCAGCAATTCTTGTCCCACAAATGTGCTTCATATCTTCCTGTCCAACGATGCCTAAAACAAGCATCATAACATGCACACAACAAGCATTATAAAATGCACACTATTTCAAGATAAATGCCTAGGAGGAAAAAAAAGATCGAGAGAGAAATATTGCAAGGGAAATAAGGACAGGTGTTTCACACACCTAGTTACTCCACGATAGATCGAGCTACGTTGAGGAGGAGAGTCTCTAGGAACACTTCTCCTTGTTCTTTTCACTTTTGTCACACCACCGTTATTGCTTGTAACATTCTCATTTCTCTTGTTGTTATTCACATTGTTTCTCTGGTTTTGCTGTGATAGCTTCGCCATGGAAATTGTCACCAATGAAATGCAATCTAATTGTCAATTTGCTTGAATAAAGAATAATGAAGAAGATGAAGATGGCGGTACAAGAAATGAAGAGAGAATGAGAGAATATGACTGAGTCTTACAATGAAGAGGGTTATAAAGGAATGACCCTGAGCAACAGGTTGGAAGAGTGTGAGCTGGCAAATTACGTGTAGCCGGCCGCGAGAGAGTTTCAATTGTGGCCGTCTCTAAACCCCTTATATTGTCTCTTCTCTCGTCTTCGCCTAAATCTTTAAGTCATGTTCTTTTAATCATATTTCATTTCCTATATCCGCACTTGCTCCAAATGTTGCCTATTGCATCTATACAATGTGAGTTTGTTTGCTTGTGTCTCTGCTAATGATCGTCTGAACTTTTTCTTTCCTATAGAACTGTGTAGTGCACAACTGAACCACTCCAAAAATTGAAAAAAGTGAAGGAACTCATGCTAGCCCAGTCTGCATCGGTTAATACCATAAAACTAAACAGAGAATTGAATGAATGAAGCACATTCATATCATTGGTACTTCGTACAGTATAAATAGAGAGATATAAGTGAAAAATATCATCATTTATAATTAGGGTTAATACCATGGAAAACTCCAAACTGATACACTTGTGACAAATTTACACCAAACTATTTTTTTACCACAAAAAACCCTAAACCGGTACACCTGTGATAATTTTATACCGAACTATTTTTTTTACCATAAAAAACCCCACACTGGTATACATGTGACAATTTATCCTCGAACTAATTTTTTGACCACCAAAAACCCTAAACTGATACACTTGTGACAAATTTACCCTCCATTAGTTTCCGTTAAATTTTACTGTCAAATTGCGAAGTTTAATGACACGTGATAATTGACATGTGTAACGGTTTTGGGTTTTACCCCTCTGTTTGTCACAAGTTTACCAATTTGTGATTTTTTGTGATATTAATATAATTTAACGGACACTAACAGAGGGTAAATTTGTCACAAATGTACCAATTTGGAGTTTTTAGTGGTCAAAAAATTAGTTCGGACGTAAAATTGTCACAGATGTACCAATGTAGTGTTTTTGATGGTCAAAAAAATAGTTTGGGGTAAAATTGTCAAAACTATACCAGTTTGGGGTTTTTTGTGATCAAAAAAATAGTTCGGGGTAAATTTGTTACAGGTGTACCAGTTTGGAGTTTTTTGTGGTCAAAAAAATAGTTCGAGGTAAAATTGTCACAGGTGTACCAGTTTAGGATTTTTCGTGGTATTAACCCTTATATAATTATGGTGACAGATAAACATAAAGATAACAAATTCATCTACATGGAAATTGATAAAACCCAATCAGGGAAAAATCTCTAAATGAATGCTCTGCTTATCTTGATGTATTATCTTGATGCTGATTTGTAAAAGATTATGCACTATAATATATATATCGTGCTACTTGATTTGTTACTTCAATAGGGTTATGGTGTTCAGCTTTATTTTCGAGTCATCAAATTTCCAGGAATAAATAGTTGATCTTATCAAAAGAAAGACTGGCCAAATCTCCAGGCATAAGCTCCAATCGTAATTTAAGCAAAGCAGAAGAAGCCTGCAAATATCTCTTAATTAAGTTCTCCTCTGCATCATATTATTTCTGCATCTTGACTTATGGAACTTAAGACAATCTTCTGCTTGTTCATGCTCTCTCTTTCCACACACACACACACATAATTGCTCGTCATACTGCCACCAGATTTTGAGATTGAAGAGCCACCTCTTTCACCTCTTAACAGCTGCAATCTTTCCGGATGAGCTGTTTAGCTACATATGATAAAAAAGCAAGCAAAGAGAAACAATTGTAGATAGATTAAAATTTATGTTGTGCAGTGACCTTTTCTTACAAACAAGATAAACTAAATATTATTAGTGCAGACCATTGCAGCCATCATTGCTCCAACCATTACCGGCAGAGCTCCTGTAGAGTACAAATTTCCGAGGTTCTTCCCGTTCTCAACTACAACAAAAGTTACAAGGACCAAAGACAGATTGAAAAACAATAAAGTTGATAGGAATTAGTTAACAATAAGCAACTCGATACGTCCTTCTCGTAATGACTCATCCTCATTTCATCAGCCTATGCACAGTATTGTCATCAAATTCTTCTCTGATGCTGTGATAACCCAACGTTAAAAAGCTTCAGGAAGTGCCAGCATTCTCTATCATTTACAACACATACAGTAGAAGAAGCGACATCTCTGGTTCACCCTGCACAGCAGCATTGCTGGATTGCATCTAATGACTCAGCTCAAGACATCACGGAGCAGAGCTTCAAATGGGTGAATGTGTAGGAAAAAGGTTATAAGAGTATTTAACTCGAAACCTCAATCATCTCCACTTCGCCATCACTGTAGTCCCCCCAACATTTGATGGGTTTCTCATGATCGATTGCTATGTCGTTGCCCATCTCTTTGGTCTTCACAGAATCTATAGTCTCTGGGATATCATCTCTGGTCTTTCCTTTAGTCTCATGAGGATTCTCCTCATGGCATGACAAGTGATTCTCTAGTGCTGTTTCTTTGATGGAGTGCTTCTCAACTATTACTTCCACAGAAGACTGCTCCTCGGTAGCAACTTCATTTTCACCAACCACCTCATCAGCCATATCGATTGGTGATTCCACCGGACTAACTGCAGATGCTATGAAGGCATTTTGAGCAGTGACTGGAAGACCAGTGGCTGATGCTGGATATCCATTTGTAGGCGAGGGAATACCATTTGGTGACAGAGGAAAACCATTAGGAGACAGTGGGATACCATTTGTTGAAGAAACCATATACCCATTAGGGGATACTGGATAGCCGTTGGGAACCCAGGGTTGGCCAGGCACAAACTCAGCTGCATGTGGGTTCATTATTCTTGGAGGGCTGAAGTGGTTCCCATCGCCAGCATGTTCACCATTATGGAAGCCAGATTTGTTACGGGGGACCCGATTTCCAGACCTATTATAGCCACCAGATAGCCTAGGACCGTATGGGACCCTGGCTGTTGCAGACTGATGAGGTGACCTACGGACAGGACTGAGAATTGGAGGAACATTCAATGGTGGAGGCAAGATTCCTCCGTGATCTTTGAGCCCCTGAACTGGAACAGAGCCAAAAACTGGAGTAGTAGAAGGATTAAAGGGTGGCGCAGATGCAGAGAGTTTCTTAGTCATCTCCTTTGCAGCGTCCATTTCATCTTGCTTTCCTACTTCAGCTGCCAAGGGCTTACCACTTATATAACCATTCGGACGATCATGCAGGTTTTTGTTTTCCTCAGCCACCACTTCTTTGGTAGTAGATGCACTTTTCTCTTGCAATGAGCCTGTATTTTCAACAGGAACTTGTGAAAGATCCACATCAGAGGAAGTAGTTTGGCCGTCAGGTACTATTCCCGACGCATTATTTTTTAAACCAACTGCATCTGAATCTTTCAAGCTATCAGCTGCCTTGATTTCTGAAGCCAGAATGCTGCTACTTCTTTGATTTTCTAGATAAGCAGTGCCTTCAACCTCCACTGCCACAGCCATTTCAACTGTTTGTGGAATGGGGGTATCTGTGGCTCCTTTCTCTAATTTTTCTTGCTCTTCAATTGAAGCATTTTTTGTCATTTCAGAATCTAGACACTTATTCTCTGCTGCTTCTTTCTGAAGTTCCCGATCATCTACATCTTGAGATACAGTTGCCTCATTTAGAGCCAACTCCGCCACAGCTGTCTCTCCAGAATTCTGCTCACTCGTAACATTTTCTTTGGGCAACTGTTCCGCAACTGCCTTCACTATGGATCCAGGTGGAGCCAGAGCAACTTCCTTATAGGAGAAAAGCTTCCCAGCAGCCTGAACACTGATTGGACAAGACAAGCAAGTCGTCTTAGTAGCTTGTTCACCTGGAGCTGGGCTAGCTGGTGCAGACTTGGGGTTGGGAGTCCAACTAGATGAGGTGTTAGGACTATTGACCTTCGGACTGAAGCTTGCACTTTTCACAAACTTCTTTGTAGCAGGCGTGGATGGTAGAATTGAGGTGCCCGGTTCATTAGTGCTGATTTTTGATGGTGGAGTATTATTGGATTTCACACGGTATCTCGAAGACTGTGATACATTCGTGAAGTTTGTGTTCAGTTTTTCCAGGCTTGGCCTTCTCGAACTAGAAGACCTACGAGCGGCAGGTGAGCGGCCTTTAGGTATGGCTTCCTGCCACCCTTCATCTGAAGTGTCATCTTGTACCAGTTCATTACTCATGCCCACTATCAATTGACCTGGTAAAGAAGGATCTTCCTTATCATTTGTAGCCTCAGTATGTTCAGCTTTGTTTTCCTTATAACTTGAGTTCTCTGCCTGAGGATCATTCGGCGATAAGGTTTCATCTGTCTGATAATCCTCAGATGCATCCCAGTTCTGGTCAACTTTTTTCACCTGCATCAAAATTATCATTTAAACCAAGAGCAGCGGAGACATTTACAAAAGAGTAGATATATGAAAGGTGGTTCTGACCTTAGCACGAGCCTTCTTCTGGGCATCCCTCACTTTCATGTCTGCATCTGGAGCTATAAAATCAAGGAGGTCTGACACGCTGAGACAAAAGAGAGAACATCACAGTACTGCTTTATCATACAATACTGCCAGCATCATAAAGAAGTTATAAATCCTAGAGTTCTTCTTTGTCTCAACACTTAAAAACATATCTCACATTGTATTCTAATAGCTTAATCTTTTGGAGTAAGCAGTACAGCAGATAACTTTATCTTGTTATCAGAGCAAAAGATCTCAAGTTTGATTCCTCACATCCCCTTTTACCCTTTCACGGATTTTCCCTTCCATTATGCACAATGGGCTTCGATAACTCTTTTACTCACATGTACCGTGTTCCCATGCTTAAGTCCTTCGCATGAGGAGTAAACATAATTCGTGCCATACTCTAATAGCTTAACCTTTTGTAGAAAACGGTTGGGCACAGAACTTTCATGTGAGATGGAAAGTCAGCAAAATATAAAGGAAAAACAATGGACACAGATTAGGTTATCAACATTATGAATTTTCAAAGGGGAAACAAAATCGCTTCAGGTTAAAAATGGGAAACCATAGGTTTTACAAGAAAATGATGCCAATCACATTTTATGAGCATCTATTCATTCAGCACCAAGTTTTGGCCAGAACAGTGATCAGTATACTCACAAGGACAACAGCAAAAAGAATAGTGAGGCGGCGCCTGTTTACAGGGAAGACGTAAATTTTCCACACAATTTTACAAACATAAACTTTATCACTTCTCTTATCTGGTCAAGAAAAAGATGAAAAGTATACGGAGGGATACGGATTCACAAGGTTGATACCTCAGATGACCTTTGCTGGAGATTGAGGCATCTGGCTTTGGTGTACCATTGCGAGCAGCTTCTTGCTGCTCTAGAGCCTTCGATTCAAAATACTCAAGCCATGCAGCGGCATCCTAGAATTTAATTGATTTATCAACTCAGCACCTATGAATATCAAATAATACAAGACGGTTTCTCATAATAAAGTTGGTGGTACCTGTGTACGTAGATCCTCCGATCCAAGTTTGGCCTGCAGTATCTGTAAGGTAGTTTGTTCATGCTGAACACTCAAGGAGTAGGCCTCCATGAGAGAGAGAGCAATTGCAATGGCATGATAGCTGGCAGCAGTCTGGAAGGGAAATAACAAAGGCAAAAAAGAAGGTCATGTTATTGCCACACTCTGCTGAAACTTGAATAAAATTTTGTCGCACAATTCCTGTTGACTAGGGAACTGAACATATTTTCAAAGGGTTACTTGACAAGCTCATTAACAATGATGACAGAGTGACAGGTGCATGTTAGAGAGATTAGTGGTGAGTTGGTCGAGCATAGCAGTTGTAAACCTTCTGCTCCTAATACTACAGCACACAACTATTGCTAGAAGACCTTGTCAATGTTGACCGCCCAGGTGTCGACTACAATGATTTGTTTATTAAAAGGGTCCAAAATTGGAGTCCAAGTAGAAAGGAAAATCTTCACCCCCATTCTTTCATTAGAATAAAGTTTTTCCCAAGATGCCACTAGCAAGTGAATTTCAAATGATTTGTCAGGGGGTGGTTGGAAGAGAGAGAGAGAGAGAGAGAGAGAGAGAGAGAGACCTGTATATGATCAGCTCCAAGAAGTCTCTGGTTGCACTTTAGAGCCTCATGGAGGTACCTAAGAGCAACATGAACGTTTCCCAGACCTTCTTCCATCATTGCTACGTTGATGTAGGTGGCAGCAGTATTTGGATGAGATGGACCGCAGGTTAAGTGCAACAGATACAAAGCACGATTCACGTACCTAGAGTAATGAAGGTCAACTCAAAAGTTATAACATGAACTATAACATAGTCAGGCAATGGTCACATGGTTTGCTTTTAAATAGGTTCTCTCCAGCATTCATTATTCTAAGGAAAAAATATTTAGTCATAGAGGAATGCGAAAGGAAAAAGAGATAAAGCCCTTCACTAAAGCTTATCTTGTTTAGGATGAAGGTTAGATATTCTGGGAAAAGAAAGTAAAAGCATACTTCAAAGCCAACTCTGTGTGTTGAAGCCGATAGTAGAACACGGCAAGGTCCCCGTAACTCTTCATGGTATCGGGATGATCAAGACCAAGCTCTCTCTCATTAATATCCAATGCTTTCTGTTGATATATGGTTGCCTATTCAAAGTAGAAAATTAATAAGTTCATATCAAACAACATGCTATTAAAGCAATCAGACAAGAATCAAACCATCCACCATAGACAGTAGGTCTCATCTCAAGAAAGTCATCACCAAGTGAAGAGAAGAAACGTAGAGAGTATAGATAGCAATTACCAAAACTATGTAGTAGCAAATTCTGACAGAAAAAAACTAATCCTTTTTCACCTGAACAGCGATCAGATTTCTTCTTTTAAATCCTAACAGTTAAAGTACAAGATCTTAGAAAGAAATAAATGAAATATCTGTCAGTTTGTTAATTCTTCATGTTGAAAGAATCTTTTTTCTTCTTTGTTTCACTTTGTCAATGTTTAGTGAAGCAGTGGGACGTCAAGCAGATCAGTGCCCTTACCAAAATTTAGCTCTGTTTTTTTCTCAGAACCACCCAAGTTCAACACTTTCATACCTAAGCTTAACATTTCATTCTCGACTGTAAGATAGATGAAAAATGTGTAACAAAGAATGCTGCCCAGTAAGTCAAGATGTCAACAGTAACTCACTAGAATGAAGGTAATTGTAATGCAGTTTTTTTTTTTTTGGTCAGAATTGTTATGCAGTTGATTTGGCTTTTTTTGTGTTGAATGTTCATACACTTGAATGAATGAGCAGTTAGTTCAAATGAGAATCGGCCTAATTAAGATGAAGTGTGGATAGTCTACATTTGACTCATAACTATTCATTAACATTATTGATATCCCAATTTGTGATGACAGGATTCATATCAGATCATAGATATCTAGAAGTGATCTCTTCATCTGGTTGAGTACTTAATAAAGCACATACCTGATTAAAATCACCAGTATGGTAGAGCACCACAGCCAGAAGACTGTATGCTCCTGCTGTCATTCGATGATAAGGACCACACACAGACACCAGCTTCGACAGTGCCTTCAGTTTTTATTAAAAAATCATCAGCTCTAATGCAGATAAGTGTACAATATGATGCCAGAAAAAGAGCAGTCACTCACCTTAGTGCCATAATTAACAGCATCCTCCAGTTTTCCTTTGTCCAAGGAAGTCTTGGATGATTCTAGCAGTGTCCGTCCATCCGCAGATGAACAAGCAACATGCTGCAGGAACCAGTCAAAATCCAAATAAGATCCTAAAAAATAATTACCAATTAGTCTTGAAAGAAAAAAAACTACTGTTCGTCACCTTATAAACAGGAACCATGCTTATAATATCTGACATCCTAAATGGCGAAGGTGACTCCACATCATAGTCCCTTGGAACAAGCTCTAGTCCAACCTGTTGCAAGATTGCTTCAATTACATAGCACAAGCAATACCATGAGATCTGAACGAAAACTTAAGTAAGAGGTCATGTTATCATACTTTGTGGCACAATCCACGAAGAATAGCAAACTTCCTGACATCCTGGCAGCTCTCTTGTTTCCATCGCCAGCCAAACCTTTTTAAAATGAAGCTTTCCACCCACTTCCATTTTAGCTCATCATCACTGATAGTATCTGCGTCAGCATTTTCACTTGATGGTGAGCCTAGTAGTATATTTAGACATGAAGCAACTGAAGCAGCCACGTCAGCAACATTTTCAACTGCTGCCACAACAGCTTGTAGGATATGCTTGTATGCTCGAACAACCATCTCATGTATACAGAGTGACTGCACATGAGGAAGCTTATCGGCGAGTTCAACCTAGCATGATGCAGGAAATAAATCGAAGTGTTAGGCTCCACCGTATAAATTCTCCAACAGCGTTAGTTTACGTAAAACATGCACAATCGGTCAGTAAAACCTACATCTTCTTTTTTTGGCCAGAAGGTAAAACCCAGATTTTTTTGGTCATAAAACCCAGATTGACTAGGGTAGTTTAGATAGCAAAATTTCCTACTCCATTATATATCATATTGAGAAAAGTTTAAGTGAAAGCTTCATAACATATAGGATTTCAGCTAATTAAATAACATGACATCAAAAGATAGCAAATTTTTCAATGTCTCTTTCAAACTGTCAATTCCTTGCACATAGAAAAAAAAAATTCTACAGGACTGCTATTGAAGACATTTATTAAGTGATCATAAGATGTAAACGTGAATTTACAAAAGATTAAAAGAATGTTATTGATTTGGTTACCACATGGCCCAAGGAGCACATTTGCAACCCTCTGGTGTGCATAAAATCAGTCAATGTCCTCCCATCGACTGGTGAAAGCTCGAGGGAACCAAAATCTGCCACCTAAGAAAATAAAGAGATACCAATCAACCATTATAAAAAAAAAATTTATATATATATTGAAGAATTCCGGTCCAGAAAGCAACCGACCAGCTTTGGAAGGGCAGTATCAGCATAATATTTGTGTGCCATTTCGATCAACTCATCTGGCAACTGCAAGAATAACAACGGAAAAATTGAATGCATGTGTATAAGGTGAAGGAGATAAAGCATATCATTTTCAACATGCACATGTATTAGAGGATGGCACAGCTTGACACTTAAAGCATTTCAGATTATCCAGTCTTCAGGAATAAATTGGCCAAAAGAGCTGAAAAATAGTTGGATACGTTCAATAAAGCGGTTCTTGCATTAAACAAACCTTAAGGTGCAGACCAGTTTCTGATTCTTTAAGACGCAAATATGCTGCCTCAGGAAGCAGCCTTTTCCACATAATTTCTTTTTCTTCCTGTTGTTTCTCTAGTTCCTTCGGATTGATGCCATTTGATTTGTTGTCAGTCTCATTGTTGCAGCTAATAGGAGCTTCCTTTCCAAGATCGGACTTGCTGGTCCTGACATCAGTCTTTTTCTTTATTTCCTTAAGCAGGCCACCTTGCTTCCCAAGACCTTTAACTGCCGGCTCAAGCTTAGCTTCTTCGGTTTTTTTAGCATCATTTTTTCCAGAAGCTTGATTTTGCAAATGTTGAACCCAACATGCCCCTAATTCCCATCTGATAGATCTGGTGCGTTTAGTAGGCTCTTCCTGCAACTTCAACAAACTTTCTCCTAAGACCTTCCTTATCAGAGACCTAGAAGAGCGTAAATTTTCAGAATCCGAACTTTGTGTCCGTAGAACAGCGCTGGATGACTGAGGTGATGATGACTTGTGCAGGAGCATCCGCAGGCTGATGGTCAAAGTTGAAATGAGCAGCACAGTCGATAATTGAGAAAACTATCAAGATGTTTAAGCAATACACAACAAAAATTTTGTACTGACCTATTCACATTTAAGGCATTTGCCCCTCCTTCAGGATGGTCTTCAATGTCAATGTCCTGAGGAATTGGATTTCCCTCCCAATCTACGTCAGCTGAGACTTTAACAATTGCTGTATAGCCACAATGCCTAATGACCACAACACCTAAAGTAGAAGTATCCTACCAAAAAAAAATTACTTGCAAATTAATATATGATCCCCTACATAAATAAATTACATTTTCAACTTGCATGCCTCATGTCAAATGAAACATTCCGCTACTCACATGTACTGTAGCACTCTCATCAGCAGTTATGCCCTTAAGTAAGTTTCTCTGGGCGAGCTCGTCTTGAGACATGCCAAGGACCTGACTCCCATCATTTTTACAGTCCAGTTTCAAACTTGCATCAGGGACATCCTTAGTCACCTTGATAACTAAATCCCCAACTCTTTCTTCGTGCAACATTGAAACGATCAGATCAGATGTGAAACAATTATTTGCATCAATGAGGTGCTTGATTGCTGCGACGGCTTTAAAAACAGAAACATCAACAAAGAGACTATGAAGCAAAAATGCTTTGCGATCACGGATTTGCCTCTCCTCTGATGTTTTACAGGGCATTGCCGCCAAAATGGCGAACTCTTTGGCCCATGGTCTGTAATCATGTCTGCCATCACGTCCATGACCACCACCATTTCCTCCCCAATTTTCATCTTCCACGGGAAGCGCTGGGAACACTGAAGGATTATCAGTGACGACTGGAGGAACAACCCATGTGTTTGCTCTGAATCCGTACGGAAGATTTCCAAACTAATATTGTAACTCGGGTGAGTTTATTGTCTTGCAACGTCAATAATTACCAGAATTGCAAATTCAATACAATCAGATGTATGTACCTTATTGTGTTCTGTGAAAGCTTTCATGAGAGCTTTGTATGCCTGCAAGCATAGTATAATAAAAATGCTAAATAGGTGATGGCTAGTTGCAAGTTTCTATGATCTGAAATGTTGAGTCACACCAGAAAAAATGAGAAGAAAACCCAAATAATTAGAATATCAAAGAGGGCAAAACTGAACGCAGAAAACAAAATTGATAGGAGAAAGCATGCGCAAGACAGTTCATATGATTTCTAAGACTCACCGCATCAAAAATCCGGCTATTCTGTTGAAGCAGGCCGACCAAAGTATGACTCATAAGAATGCGTTTTCCAGCAGGATAAAACCCTTTCTTTGAAGCTACGACGGTCATTGGCTTACCGCTGCAAATCCGCACCTGCATACACAGTTACCGCCAGAAATTCACTCCCAAGGAACCCAACATCTTAGAAGTTTATCGGCATAATCCATATATCATAGAAGTGGTGGAGTACAAGATAACTAGAAAGGAGTGAGGTCCTCACATCTATCTGGAAGAAATCGTCTTCCGTCTTATCATCGAGGAACGGGCGTGTCGATCGCCGGATGTCTGTAGAAGAAATCGAAGAAAATTACCCAAAAAGAGACTTTGACGAAAACATGCATTTCATCAAAAGACACCAGACAAAGCACCCAAAACCACAGCAAAGCATCATACAGCCCCGTCTCATTACCCAAAAAAAAGTCAGAGAAAACGGCGAGCAAAGGGAACTCACATTGGACTGGAGGCGCAAGATGCGAGAACGAGAAGAAATCATAGAACTGCCCGAGCCGCGGCGGGGGGCAGAGCGAGACCGCCGCGGCCGCCTCCCCTTTGTCCGCCGCCACTGCCGCAGCATCCCCTTTGTCGGCCTTCTTCTCGGCTCCCGACTTGTGGTTCGGGTCGCAACTGTCGGCGTCTCTCTCATCGACGGCGTCGGGCCCGGGACCCCGGAACGGCGCGGCGTCGGTCGGGTTGCTGGGCTTGGAGGAGGAGGAGGAGGAGGAGTCCTTGGCGACGGACCGAGCTAGGGTCTTAGGGGATGAAGAAGAAGAAGAAGGGGAGGAGGAGGAGGCGAAGGAGGTGGTGCAGGCGACGATGTCGAGGAGCCTGCGGATGTGCGAGATGGCGAGCTCTTCGGTGTAGTCCTCTGCGAATGAATGCCCAAGAAGCAGGGGAAGGCGAGTGAGGAAATTTTGAATTCGTGAGGTTTTATATGTGCTCCGATTTTTTTCAAAATTTTTTTTTTTGGGTTTGAAATTGATGATTACAATTAATTATTGAAAACAATTTATGTTGGGAGAATCGAAAAGTCAATCGGCATGAGGGTTTCTTCCCCTTATATAATATGTATAATATGTACAGAAATTAATAATCATCCTAAGTGTAATTATATTTTGGTGAATACTCGGGTTTATACGATTATCGAAATTAGGTTTTTCCAATTTCTCTTTTCAAAAAATTTGGCTTATCATGTTATAACGAAAATTCATGTCGCGAGATGAGCACCCTGAATGGTTTAGAGCTTGCTTTCGACAAATCTGCATCGCTTCTGTTAGTAATTTTTTGTCTTATTCTTTTAAAACTAAAAAGTTTACATAAGAAAAATGTATATGATTAGAAATGTTACTTTGTGTATATTTTCAAAAGATCAAGTTTCCGCAAAAATATGTAAAAAATAAAAAGTCAAAAGTAAAATTCACTCGATTTACTGTTACCTTCGGTGATGGTAAGATAACAAGGCTTAAGAGAAAGAATGTCTGCTGAGTCCTTGAGTCTTGGCCCACGAACCTGTTTTGATTCGAGAAATTTGTTTATGAAATAAATAATCTTTCGTAAATTCCTAATAGTCGCAACATGCTTATGAAATAAATCTAGTTGCTAAAAAAGATGCATTATACATGTGTCATTTCGAAAACCTTGCACTATTCTTGGGTTACACTACTTGTGTACGTATTAAAAAGGATAAAATTCCTTCGTGATAATTAACTGAGAAAATTATTTTGTTTGCCCTTGTATCTTACACGATGGCTCATGTATTGTCAAATTCTAATTCTTAATATTTGATGTTTAACTCTCTTACTTAAAATAGCCAGTACTAAAAAAATTGAAAAATACATAAATATCTTAAATATTGTTTTTTTTCCCTGGGATAGCTAAACAAATCCCAAAAAAAAATTTCAAACACATAATGTCTACCATTACCCCCAAAAAACGGTTTTTTTTTTTTAACTTACGGCCAACAAAATGGTAAATGCAGAAATGCTAACCCTAAAAGCTAAGGAGAGAGAGCACAGCATGGGGTGGCGGTCTGATGGCGACATTATTGGTAAATGCCAGATGGACCCACCAACACCAACAAAGCCTATTAGAAGCAGACAAAAGAGCAAAGAGCTTGGGCTGTACCTCGTGAGACATGGAGAAATTGGTCAGATGACATGTCTCGACGTGGACCGCTAAAAGCTTCCGCACGTCCAAGATCCTGTCCGTAGATATGCCCTGTCGCCAATCCAACCAGACCCCAACGTTAGTTTTCTTAGTTCCTGCCTGCTTAGTATTCCCACATCAAGAACGCCATGTTCCTCCACCACTTCAGTTACTGGGGCAAAAAAATTTAAACCATCCTCGCACAGGCTGCTGCAAACCAGTCACTGTGCAGTGATGACAGACACACGGGTCCCGTTTAATCTCCGAACGAGGGACTCGAGCGAAGTCTATGTTTCGTTCGACTTGCTTTTCGCGATTCTCGAGACGTGATTAGCTTCGTTTCGTGAAAAGTGACGGCATATCAAAATAATGCCGATGGAATATAGTTTCATCTTTGCTCAAAGAAATTTACTTTGTTTCGAAGCAAATGATGAAAGAAATTAGCTTATCTTTAGCATATAGCAAAACTTTCATTGTCAATGTATCATTGCACTTATCGTGTGGTGTTTTCGTACGAACGCATAAAGTGAGGTCCGCTTAATTAGGCATGGCGGTGAGTGATGTCGTTTCACTGTCGAGACGGGAGTAAGAAATCGTTGGTACTTCTCATGGAAACCATGACAATCTCCACGTTACCAAGACAAATGGGTGTCAGCACTTGCTAGACATAACACGACGTGGGAAAGTTCAGACCTTAAGTGTCACTTGCGAGTCATCTGGTGTCTCCACAGTAATCTCCACCACGGTGGGCAAAACTGCATAATCATTACCACAGAATCAGTTGGGATTTGAATGTGGCTGAATCTAAAGCATGCCTAAACGGGTATCTAAAGACTTGCAAGCAGACAAAGCGGAGTAGGAAGCCAGGAAAAGTTTCTTTTAACAATTCTAAAGTCCAAACAAGATTGAGAGGTGAGAATCTTGATTGAGCTTTATGAGAATCTGACACTAAACTTGAGTGCCCATTGATTTGTTTACTTGTCTTCCAGGCTTTCATCTAATTAAACTATGGAAATGAAGCTGAAAAGTTTAAAATATCAAAGTAGGAAAAGAATGAAGAAGAAGTGAAATGCAGAATGGGTGATGGTACAGCAAATAGCATTGCAAACGGACCTTTCTCTTCCTTCTTCTTCTTCTCTCCTTTGGCCTTGTGTGGTTTTGCTTTGCCTGCTTTGGGAGCCATTTTGCATCCAGAGAGAAACTAAACTGTTGGACTGGTTCTAGGACTTTCCTTCAACGGGCCCTCTCCCAAGTGACGGTAATAACTATGAAATAACAGATTGAACTTATCGAATCCACAGCTCCAAACTGCCTGCAAAGGAGCCCGAAGAAAACAAAAAAGAAAAGAACTCCGTCCGAAAACTTCGGATACTACCCTCTTCTGCTAATAGAAAAAGAACCGAAATTCGCTCTCTCTGCCCCGAGTCCCAATTCAAGGAACTCTGTTTCCTGGGGAACACGGCTCCAACCCGGGTACCAGTTCCAATGCAAACAACAAAGAAAGGGACGAAACTTCTATCTCAGCAGCTCAAAGGGGGGGCAGAAGGAAACAACAGATAACAGAAGAAGAACCCAGTCATTTAGCCATTTTTTCTCCTTTTTTTGCCTTAAGCGTTCTTGGATAGACGAAGCAAGCGCCTGCCTTTACATGGATGGCTAGAGAAAGTGACACTGCATTGAATCGAATTGAATGAAGTGTGCGTGTGGGTGAACGATGTTCTTTGAAGGGTGTGTGTGTGGGTGTGTGTGTGTGTGTGTGTTGTGTGTCAAAGATTATGCGAAAGAAAAGCTGGGGACAAGGTACGAGAGAGAGAGTTACGATAGGAAGCGAGGGTGTTGTGTCTCTCAGGAGGAGGATATAGAGAGAGAGTGAGAGAGAGAGAGAGAGAGACGGAGACAGATGGGGGATTAGGATAAGGTGAGCCAAAGGCCAAGAGGACGCTTGAACACCCGCGCACGGAACAAGAGGCTCGGCGATTTGAGGCCTCTCATTTCTTCTGCGCTTCACCCTCAACGGCGCCTCATCTCTCTCTTCCATCGGATTTTGTTGGCTTGTCATTGGAAAGTTGAACTGGCTTGGATTGCTTTCGGGGCCCTCTAGCCATCTCACAAGTGGCTTTTTTGATGCCGAAACACGATAGAAAATATGACTGAACAAGAAATTCGACGGAAGAACAATTCGTTCTCCAAATATGATTATCAAATCAAAAATATCTCAAAGTCTGCTCAAAGGAAACCCTAAAACAAGCTTATATAGACTCAAACCTAACCCTATTAGGAAACGTAATCAGCAAACATAAATTAGGAAACTGCCAATTATTAAATTAACTCTAAAAAAATACTAAAAAAATAGAAAAATCCATCTAAACGATCTCGAATCACTAAAATCCATCGTTAGTCGCAAAACGGGTCCACCGGTCCTCTAAGTGCATCATTCTCCCCTGCTAGAGAAAGAATCGTCCTCGAATTTGCTTCGCTTTCATTGTCGTCAATCTCCTGGGAATCTTCTTCATCTTCAACGTAGTAAGGTGACAAATCTACTGCATTAAAAGTTCTAGAAACATTGTGCTCACCCGGTAACCCAGGTGATAACTCTTCTGGTACGACATCAGTAAATTCTTCAAGCATAGGCAGAACTTGAGTTGGAATTTCTGGACTATCAACATTCTGCTCCATAACTACGACAGCAAAAAGCTCTGGAGCATTCACTACCTCCTCCTGGAATTCCGATTTGGACAGCAAATTACTTTTCCCTTCTTTTCTCAAATCTGAAAAACCCAGAGTAATTGTCCGGCCATCCTTCTTGAAGGTGTATGCATTTTTGAATCCATCACGCTGTGTTTTCCTGTCAAACTGCCAAGGTCTTCCTAACAAGATATGACAAGCATCCATTGGAACTACATCATCCCACACTTCATCAACATATTTCTTCCCAATTGAGAATTGCACTAAACATCTCTTGCTTACTTTTACCTCATTCCCCTTCTTAAGCCATGACAGTTTATATGGTTGAGGATGCTCGACAGTTTTCAACCCCAACTTTTATACCATAGTGGTAGATATTACATTCTCGCAACTTCCCACGTCAATTATCATATTACACACCTTTCCTCCACTAGTGCACTTAGTATGATATATATTATGCCTGAGCCACGATTCATCATCTACCTCAGCAATATTTAATATTCTTCTAACGACTAGGGACTCACCAGAATCAGTATAGATAATTTCTTCCTGTTCCGCATCCTCTTCTTCACCTTCAGATTTATCGTAAATTGGACCTTCATCAAAAACTGGATTATTAACAAGCGTCACAATCTGTCGGTTCGGACAATCAGCAGCAAAATGCCCGAATCCTTGACACTTGAAACACCGCTTGCCTGCGGCTCCTCCCCTGCTAGATTCTGCACTACTTTGCTCACCTTTTGTTGCAGATTTTGAACCAGCGCCCTTAACTGCTGCCGGGGCCGAAGAACTCCCTGCTTTCACCCGGGACTCTTTATCTGTCCACTTGGAACTGTTGCTTGTCCACTTAGATCCACTGTTAGACCACTTAGATTTACTGCTCTTTCTTTTAATCTGCCCCTCCACCTTTAGGGCTAGTCTGCACACATCCTCATATGTCAAATACTGTTGTAATTGGACAATATCAGAGATCTCATATCGCAGCCCTGCCAAATATCATGCAATCGTCTGCTCGTCTTCCTCCGCTACATCACAATGCATCCGCAAACGATCAAATTCTTCAGTAAATTCTTCAACTCTGTTTATCACCTTGCTTAACGTTATGATACTCGATGAACGCCTCTTGCCTATAATGGGTAGGCAAAAATTTTTTTTGCAACAACTTTTTCATCTTCTCCCAGCGATCTACTTTCGGCTTCCCCTCTCTAGCGAGTTATTTTTTCACGTGTTCCCACCAAATCGAAGCATGTTTTCGCAGCCTAATAGCCACTAACTTCACTTTTTTCCCCTCAATTAGATCTTTAAGATCAAAAATCCGTTCTACCGTATGCAACCAATCAATAAACTCATCAGGATGAGCCTTACCATTAAACTCAGGAATTTCGATCTTCATTCCGAAATTTTGAGAAGAATGCTGATTTCCAGGTCGTACTCCTCGATTTCGCCCCTGGTTCAGAACCCCAAAAGGGTTTACATCTTCTTCTTCATCATCGGATGAATCCTCAAAATCCGCTCCTTCTTCGGATTGAATGCCCAATCTCGCATCCGCAAGTTGTCACTTCAAATCCTGGATTCGTCTTCTTTGTTCTTCAATTTCTACGTCTCGCAGATCTCTTAGACGCGATTGGTCGTTTGCTTCAGGAACGCCTCCACGCCCCCGGCCACCACGAGCCCGCTGTCCACGACCGCGATTCTGTTCAGCCATTGATTCGAGCAACCTATGCTCTGATACCAATTGATGCCGAAACACGATAGAAAATTTGACTGAACAAGAAATTCGACGGAAGAACAATTCGTTCTCCAAATATGATTATCAAATCAAAAATATCTCAAAGTCTGCTAAAAGGAAACCCTAAAACAATCTTATATAGACTCAAACCTAACCCTATTAGGAAATATAATCATCAAACGTAAATTAGGAAACTGCCAATTATTAAATTAACTCAAAAAAAATACTAAAAAAAATAGAAAAATCCATCTAAACGATCTCGAATCACTAAAATCCATCGTTAGTCGCAAAACAGGTCCACCGATCCTCTAAGTGCATCATTTTTTCTACTGTTCAGTGAATTCATGATGTTACCCGAGTAAAAGCTCTCGTCGTATCTGTAGCCCATCTCGATTTTACGTCAGCGTGAGCATCGAAAGGGTCTTAATTTACGCGAATAAAGTTCTGGGCGTAGGCGCATATAACCTGGAAGCCACTAGCACAATGGTAAGGACTTTTAGATCTACCTCAAAAGGAAAGAGGTCTCGAATACTGCCCCTTAATAGTCGCTATTTTTTTTAACCAAGCAAATTATAACACCAACTTCACAGTATTACCTTTGTCTAAAGATTCATTGACTATGTGCAACTCTATAATTAGCATGTGTCCGCACTTGATTCAATCTAATCCTTAGATTATTATATTCATGAATTTAATATAGTCCCTAGATTATTATTAGGATGCACATATGAGTTATGTTAGAAATCACACATAGGATAATTGGTGTGGTGTAAAGCGGTCAATATATCATAGTTGGTCCATAACTAATTGACTTAAACTTTTGAGTGAAGATAGGTCCAACTAAATATGTTAATGAGATCGGACTTAGCCTTCTCTCAAGGTGGAAGGTATTAGGCTTCTGCTGCACGCTCCCTGATAAATTGGTATCAAAGCCGTGTTTGGTGCCTGAAGATAGACATAATTTCCAGGGGCATTATAGTGTAATAATGCAGGCCCTTGTGTTAGAGAAATCCCACATCGAATAATTGATGTGGTATAAAGCAGTTAATATATTTTAGTTGGCCCATAACTCACTGATTTAAGATTTTCAGTGAAAATAAGTTCAACTGAATATGTTAAGAGGCTTGGATTTAGGCTCCCTCTTGGTAATCTTTCAAATTGGTATCAGAGCTGTGTTTGGTGCCTGAAGTTAGACATAATTTCTGGGCAGTAGGCATTGTGGTGTAACAATGCAGGTTCTTGTATTAGAGAAATCCCACATCGGATAATTGATGTGGTATATAACAATTAATATATTCTAGTTGACCCACAACTCATTGACTTAAGCCTTTAAGTGAAGATAAGTCCAACTGAATATGTTAACTGGCTCAGATTTAGGCTCTCTTTTGATGATCTCTCTGGGTAAAAGGTATCAAGCTTCTATGTGCTCCCTAACAAATATCTAGTTTTTGAGCTAAATCGAACATGTTTCAAAAATTCAGGAACCTCATTGAATAAATCAAAAGTTCAGAGACTACATTTGTGTAATTATCCCGTAAAAGATTATTAACTAGTAAAGATATCAAGAAATCACCTATATATGATTAGACCCTCAATCATGGAGTCACAATATTGAAATTTTTATTTTGATTTAGGAGTTTTTGGTGTGAATCTCAAGTATTTTTAACTAAATCAACTACAAAGAAAATGTGGGTGGTGTGATTAAGGATTTGTTTTGTAACGTTTATATTCTCAAAAATAATTTCTATTCATAAATAGTTTTTTTTTTCTATTTCTATTCCCTAAATGAGCTTTTGAGCAAAAAAGCATGTTTAGTAACTGCATAAAATTTCTTCTAGAGTCGAAAAAGAACAGAAATGTGTTTGGTCGGATACTAAAAATTTCTACACCGAATTTTTTCATTAAATTATAAAATTGTCGGTTGAAACTTAACGATTCATGTTTGGATAAAATTGGACTAAAAATAGAATACAAATATATTATGATATAGAATTGAATGACCTTAATACAATCATAAAGAAAATTACTCTTTATAGATAAAACAAATACCGAGTGGTGGTCTAAGAAAGTGCAATTTAGGGGACTTAACAATTCATGTTTAGATAAAATTGGACTAGAAATAAAATAATAATATATTATGATATAGAATTGAATGACCTTAATACAATCATAAAGAAAATTACTCCCTATAGACAAAGCAAATATTAGGTGGTGGTCGAGGAAATTGCGATTTAGGGTGTTGGATTTTAGGATTAGGGTTTTAGGATTTTGGTTTTGAGGTTTAGGGTTCGGGATTTTAAGTTTTAGGTTTTGGATTTTAGGGTTTAGGTTTTAGAATTTCAGGTTTGGGACTTTGGGTTTAGTGTTTCGGGTTTGGGGTTTTAGGGATTTGGATTTTGGGTATTGGGGTTTGGGATTTAGGATTTAGGATTTAGGGTTTGGGGTTTATGGTTTAGAGTTCGGGGTTTTGTGATTTTGCATTTTAGGATTTAGGGTTCGGAATTACGATTTTAGGGTTTAGGTTTTAGGGTTTTGGGTTTAGAGTTTTGGGGTTTTGGATTTCGGGTTTTGGGTTTGGGATTTTAGGGTATAGGATTTGAGGTTTATAAGGTTTAGTATTTGGGTTTAGAGATTGGGGTTTTAGGGTTTCGGATTTCGAGTTTTTTATTTTAGTGTTATGGATTTTAGGGTTTGGGTATTAAGGTTTAAGGTTTTAGGGTTTAGAGTTTGAGAATTAAGGTTCAGGGTTTTAGAATTTAGGATTTGGGATTTAGGGTTTAATATGATAATATCTTGTGAAAGAGAGATAATTGATCTTGTTTCTTTATTATTTTTTATCTTGTTTTAGAAATAGAACAGTAGATTTTTGTTACTAAACGGATTTATGTTCTTTTTCTATTCAGGGGAACAAAATAACAAAAAAATAGAGAAACGGAAATGTTACCAAGGGGGTATTTGGCAACTTGTCAAATAGTAAAAATTTATGTTCTTTTGTTCCTAAAATCAGTTTGGGAGTAGAAATCTGTTTGTTAAAATTTTTGTGGCCGAGCACAAATTTGCAAAAAACTGTTCCCATAATTAGTCTTGGAACAAAATCAAGAAGCAAAAAAAAGTAGCTTCTTGATTTTAGAACAATTTTTCCATTTCTAATTCTTATTGGTTTTTTTCTTTCTGTTTAATTTGTTCTTCATCTTCTTCCCGGTACGCCGCCGGGCCGTTGCCGGCGACTGGCCATCAGCGACTGGCCACCGGCAACTGTCCACCGGCGACGGCAAGGTCAACCCTCGCCGCCCCTGGCAACGACAAGGTCAGCCTTGCCCTGATCTGGCAAGGCCGACCTCGCCATCGTCGGGGGTGGTGACGGCGAGGTTGGCCTCGCCAAATCTAGGCGAGGTTGAGCCTCGCCCGGCCAAGGTGAGGCCAACCTCGCCGTCACAAGAGGTGGTGACAGCGAGGTCGGCCTTGCCAAATCTAGGCAAGGTCGAGCCTCACCCGGCGATGGCAAGGTCGACCTTGCCATCTCGATCGGCGAGGCCGGCGACGAGGGCCGCGACGCCCTCGCCCATCGTGGCTAAGGAAAAAAAAAGAAAAAAAAAAGGAAAAAAAAAACAGAAATAAATATTTAAAAAATTTAAAATATTATTAAAATATTATTAATGAAAAGAAATTTTGTATAGTTACCAAATGTATTTCTGTTCTTTTTCTATTCTAAGAATAGAAATTTTGGGCAGTTACCAAACGCCTTCAAATGCTTAGAAATTGTTCCCGGGCACAGAATCAAAAAGAATGATTTCTGATCAGAATCTATTTTCGGGTATAGAATGGTTGCCATGCGCAACCTAAATAGGCCCTAAATTTCTATATTTTTTCACCGGTGCTTGCAAGAAGTGTCCTCTCCACAAGACCCCGAGTGCGGCAGATCTTGCAGGCTCACTTTTGTGGGAGATGTACATTACATTCCACCTCCTGTGCATTCCCAATAACGTAGCACTCTCGCCTGAAAATATATAGAACGTGTGGGACTGGAGCTCGGGGCATTTTCTGTGTTCGATGAACCATGCAACTTTACGACATTGGGATCGAATTTAGACCGTTGGGATTACGACACTTCGTCCGTTGGGTTCGAATTTAGACCGTTGTAAATGTACAGTACGATGATGTCACGTCGAAATTACCGTGAAACTCGTGCTCCTCGTTATGCTCCGTTGCATAGGTCAATGTAAGAACTCCTAACTCGTGATTCTGAAGTGATACTTAGGAGGGTGTTCTCGTGACGGGTTTGCCACAATCCTTTGATTATGTCCAACACTACTGAAGATCAAAGACTTGTATCGATTTTTCCAAAAAAAGTTGCAACTGGTACATACGCATGTGGCGTGAAGTATATTAGACTCTCGATTGTCTTACTCTCTAAGAAAATAAAATTCGATTTATAAGTTAACATAATTATATATAAAATCATGCATTCATCTAATATCTTAAAACTTTTAGAATAATTGGTAATGACCTCATAAAATCTTATAGAAATATGTCGAGGTGATTCGTAACATGTGTCTAATAATCTGATTGTAATAACACGATAAGGAATGACATTTGGATTGATCCATATGCATGGAGTATGCACCCATGTGAAACGAGATAACGAATTTCATTAGGTCCATCTAATGTTACTAAAAAGGTTTAACCAGCCGCTATTAGTCTTAGATCGTTATATTGTGAGAGAATTCGATTACATAATTATCTCAAAGCACAAGCGTCCCCGTCTATCGACGATGGTGTATAAAAGTTCATTTTTTTCTTTGCATCCCATGTTTTGAGGATTTTCCAATTAGAGTGAGAAAAAGATAATTTCCGGGGATGCCCTAATTACTCGTTCAATTATGCTTAGAAAGAAAAGGCAAAACTCGCTTTTCCTTCGATGTTCAAAGCCAAGTTACAAAATTATTTTAAGTTATGACGAATAATGAGAGGAATTATAGCCAAATGTATATGTCAATATTGATACATATTAAAAGAGCGTTGTGTTACATATTAATGGTGCGTCTGTTTTCACGAAAAATGAATGATTTGGAAATTATTTTCCTAAAAATTATTGTCTATGTTGCTTACAAGAATTAAGGCATGAAAAATATTTTCATGGTCCACGAAAATATTTAGATTCGATAGTAAAAAATTTTTCATCGACTAATTATTTCATGCAATGTGGATGATCATTTTTAAGAATATATTTTCCAAATCATGCATTTCTCACGAAACAAATGGAGCCTAAGTAAAATCAAGTCAAATTTAGTGAAATAGTAAAATTCGAAAAAAAAAAAAAGGGAACTTAAAAGGGTAAAAACCCTAACCAAAAAAGCACCGGCAAACATTTTGTATCACCCACAATGTCAAGTGAGGCATCAAGCATTATCGTACGAATTCAATCTTTGTCTCGACCGCAATTTGGCGAGGTTGCAAAGAAGAGTGTCAATCCATCCCTATTTTAATTTGTTTGATTTTTTTTTGAAAGGCTCGATCTTATCTCTATAGACTCTCAATCTCATGAAAAACTTATTTGAAGAGTACTTTCGTGCCTTTTATACCCGTTTTGAGAAATTTTTCCGCAAGTTTATCGTATTTAATTACTCGAGTAACTATAGAGTTTACATCAGAGAAAATAACACGAATGGTTCATGAACTTTCATCCGATATGTAATGTGATCACTAGATTTCTAATGTGGTCCCTCAATTTTCGTCCAACGTGCAAATCGTCCCTAAACTTTTGATTTTGTTCAATGTGGTCCCTCAATTTTTGTCCAATGTTCAATGTGCTTCTTGAACTTTTAAAATATTTTCATATAGTCCGGGGATTATATTAAATATTTATCAATAGATTAGATATCACATTGATCAAATTAAAAATTTAAGGGCGATATTACGTACTGAATTAAAGTTCGAAGACCATTTGTGCTATTTATCATCCTTTCGCATTATAACTCGTTCCATGTGTGCGCACTATATCTCGGGATGCTTCACATGAATTCAATAATGAAATGGCCGTCCGACAAAACTTAACAATACAATGTCTCGCAACTTATATCGGTCGAATTAGAAAATGAGCGTACGAAGCTACAAGCAAACACAATATACTTTAGTTTCTCGAAACTTTTTCGCGGCATCAATTCAATATTGGCCTAAGATATCCTACCTCAAGCATCACTGACCAAATACCTTCTCAAATTCCTAACATTGTGAACAGTGTCAATCACAATAATTTTCTCCGGTGCATCTCACATGATTATAGTTTAACAGGTCCACAGATCAGGACCAAAAGAACCAATATCAAAAGTGGAGATCCTACACTTCCTTTCACAAGCATACTGGTCCCGGTTGTCAAGAAATCAAACTTTTGGAATACGCACGATTCTTCTATTTCCATCCAGAGGTTTCGGCTGAAGAAATTGTGACCTTCAACAAAACTTTCCATTCTCGAGCTTGAAAGGATAGGCACATG
Organism: Syzygium syzygioides; assembly: GCA_031216285.1. Lineage (NCBI taxonomy): Eukaryota > Viridiplantae > Streptophyta > Magnoliopsida > Myrtales > Myrtaceae > Syzygium > Syzygium syzygioides. Next base: position 1,751,306 of record CM062244.1, read on the forward strand.
GAGAGTGGTGCTCCTGCTAATCGTTGATATGGTTAGGCGGATGAGTTTAACCCGTCGGGGATTGGCGTCGTGGTTGGACGCTCCGACCTTCCGCTTCAGGAAGTAAGATCCACAATTTTATGACTACTACCGCCGTCGAATTTCTCGAATCCATCCACGGAATTCGTAGATCGATACAGGAGATAGTCATTCGCAATGGAGATTAGTCGTTTGCCAATTAAATGGTACGTGCTAAAGGAAAATTATTACCGCCAAAATTGAGTTTCCTAATGCAAAGGAAGGATCTTCTTATTGCATTACTTGCAAAACAAAAAGATTTGAAGATAAAACGTGCCCTTTTACTACATAGATTATGCAAACATTAGTTAAATAATCTCATGGATCGTTTCATATATTCATCAACGTGAAATAATATTACCATTCATATACGAAGAAGTGTTACAGTAAAACGGGTCGTTTTGAATAAAATGTACAAAAATGGGTTGTAATTAAAAGATGAATATATACATATGTGGCCACAGACATGAACTAATACAACAGTCCACAACCAAGTGCTATGTACTTAGCTCATTTCATCAAATGGACATTATCTCTATTCAATTTGTTTGTAGACTTTCACTCAACGGAGGTAAACATCATCATCTCCTCAGCTTATTTGACTTACCAAGAAAATGTGAAAGCCCCACTTTCCTATCAATATCGGCGGCACGTTTGGAGGTACGAACTAGAGACGGTAGGTTTTTCATCGCTTGAGATGCGACAACCTATCCGTCCTCCATTCGTCCTCATCTTTCAATGTGAACAAAAACAAGCAGAAAGCTGTGGCGAGGACGAGACGCGTCGAACGTTTTCGGCATCGATTCGACGCCGAGTTGCTTCTCCATATCGCGGGACTCGACAGCTCGCCTGTGATTTCGGCGGGCCCGTTAAAGATAAGTGGGCTTGGACAAGAATTTGGGGAAAACTACAAAAAAAAAGAGTCCTAAACTTATTGTGATTGTGCTAATTTAATTGTAAACTTTTTAATTGTACCAATTGAATTATAAATTGAATCGTTCTAATCGATTTTTTTTCTCGATAAAAAAAAATGCCAACCGTCCTACGTGACATAGCCAGTGCCAATGTTGACAGCTTTTAATTTTTAAATAAAACTTGAATTTTTCAATTATTTTTTCTTTCTTTTTTTTCCTTTCATTTTGGCCAATGACTAGGCGAGGCCTAGCAAGCCTTGCCTGGGCCCCATCCGATCTGGGCAATGTCACGCCCCGGACCCCACCGAGCCCGCGACATCCCGACCACGGTCGATAATTTACCGCCACGTCACAATCACCAGCACACACACACTTCCACTCGAAATCAGTCAATCCAGACAAACACCCAACCCATCCAACCAATCATCCACACGCACCACCAGTCATTTCAGTCACACTCAGCAAGTCAATCCAGTCACACTCAGCCAGTCATTTCAATCACACTCAAATCACATGCGTGTCCGAACATCTTTCTCACAACTCGCGCCACTGCGCCTCAAATCCAATCTCACAGGCTCACAAGCCTCACATTTCAATCGATTCCCATGGCCGCCGTCAACACGTCCCAAGCCATATCATTCAATCCATTCCAGTGGCCGCCGTCAACACGTCTCAAGCCACGATATTCGAACAATTTTCAACGACCGACGTAAACACGTCCCGGTCCAATCACACCTTTAACGGGCCATCGTCAACACGTCTCAAGCCCGCGTCCAAATGGCACATCTGCCATTCAAGCCTTCACGCGGACCGCCGTCAACACGTCCCAAGTCCGCAGCCCTCCGATCGATCCGGGCTTAATCTCTCACAGGCAGGCATATGCCACTCAATTCAATTAAATTCACGCCAAGTCACATCAAATCACTCATACCCAACACTCAGTCCAAAATCACAGTCGCCACCTCATCCACCAACCCGACATTCAAGTCGGTCATGCATCATTTCCCAAATTAAGCACACTAATTAATCCAATTTAAAATGCATAAATAAACCACCAAATCACTAAAATTAATACTCGCCCTAGCCGTTCTAGCCCGAAACTAGTCAATGAAATACCCAAAATACTAAGTAGGGTTTAGGGAGTCGCTTACCAAATTTTGGCCCGGGAAAAGTCGGCTCGGGCTCAAAATTGCCCGGGTGGGAAGTTCTGACCGGGCGCGGGCCACACGGGCGCGCTGACCGGTCAAAGTGGGCACAATGGCCGATCGGCGTGCCTAATGCGCGGGCGCGGCGAATGCGCGGCGTGCCCGGGGCGCTCGGGCGCGCGGATGGGCCACGCGCTTGGGCAACGGGAGCGGCGACGGGCGCGCGGCTTGTGCGCGCGGGCCGCGGACCGGGTCGGGGACGAGCTTGGCCGGCCGGTTGGCTGGCCGGCCGGCGGGGCTGGGTTGGTTGGCCGGCGGAGGCTGGCCGGCGGCGACGGCGACCAGCGGCAATCGGCAGCGACGGCGACCGGCGGCTGAACAGTGGCGGGGAAGGGCTGAGGGAGGTGAGGGCGGCGGCCGGACGGGCGGACGGCCGGCGGGGCTGCACGGCGCGGCGGGCAGCGGCGGCGACGAGGCTGAACGGCCGACCGGCGGGCGGCGGGGCGAGCTGGACAGCGACGAGCAGGGAGGAGCTGCGGAGGAGGAGAGGAGAGGGAGAGAGAGAGAGAGGGGCTGCTGCGGCGGCGGGGACAAAGCAGAGGCGGCGGCCGAGCGGCTTGCGGTGGCCCGACGAGCAGCAACGGCGCACGGCGAGGTTGGCTCGGGCTAGGGCAGGGTGTCCAGGGAGGTGGCCGGGGAAGAGAGAGGCAAGAGGGGGGGTGGTGGCCGCTGCAGAGGGCGGCGGCGACGGGGATGAGGCGGCGGGGCTGCTGGCGACGGCGGCGGAGCGGCACGCCGCGGCGGCAGGCTTGGGCGGCGGTCGGCGAGCTGGGCCAGGGCGGAGCAGAACCCGGAGCAGCGGCGGCGACCAAACCAGTGAAAAAGAACGAAGAAGGAGAAGAAGAAGGGAAAGAGAGAGAAGAAGGAGAGAGAGAGAGAGAGAGAGAGAGAGAGAGAGAGAGTGTGTGTGTCAGGGGGAGGGGATGGGCATGCAGAGAAGGGATGGGAGGGGACGTGCATGGGGGTGGGGGTTGCGTGCACGGCACAGCCGGGGAGAAAGAGAGAGAGAGAGAGAGAGAGAGAGAGAGAGAGAGAGAGAGAGAGAGAGGGAAAAGGAAGAGAGAGAGAGACACGCGCGGGAGGGCTGGCCGAGAGAGAGGAGAGAGAAAGAGAAATTTCAAATTCTAAGCGCGAACCAAAGGACACGGTTTAAATCAAAAATCGACTTATCGGTCCCGATTAAATTCGGGAAAAAGGCCTAACGGTCCACGAAAAATTCCAACAATATTCTAGGGCATACGGTCTAAATAAAATACCCTAAACCATACTACGAGAGAGGTCTATCAGTCCAAATTTGTACCCGATCAAAAATCTACTTTCTCACTTTTCCTGATAACCTCGACACTGGCTGTAATAATATCGATACCGTCCAATTTATTTTGTCCCGAAACTCCCGGAAATTGACTGCCAAGTTCAGGGTCTAAATTAACGGCCAAATTCGATCGAGTGTGATTCTAGCAAAATTTTTATTTTTAAAAACAAGAACCCGAGAGTGATCAGTTCCCGGGCGAAATTCCATTATAAGCGCACTGACGAATTACACGTTTTATAAATCCCAAAAATTGGCTAAAATCCGGACTGTCACAATTCTTCCCCCCTTACAAAAATTTCGTCCTCAAAATTTACAACCCAACCCGACTATTCAAACAAATGGGGGTATTGGTGTCGCATCAACTCTTCGCTTTCCCACGTCGCGCCTTCGGTCCCATGGTGCTCCCAAATTACTTTGATCATTGGAATTTTCTTGTTCCGCAATACTCTTTCTATTCTGTCTTCGATCCGCACTGGCCTTTCCACGTACGACACCCTGTCGTCCACGTCTACTTGCTCGAAATTTAACACGTGGGTCGGGTCCGGTTCGTACTTCCTCAGCATAGACACGTGGAACACATTATGAACATGAGATAAATTAGGAGGCAGCGCGAGACGATAAGCCAAGATGCCTACTCTCTCTAAGACCTCGAATGGACCCACGTACCTCGGGCTCAATTTTCCTTTCTTACCAAACCGCGACAATCCTCTCATCGGTGACACCTTGAGGAATACGTGGTCCCCCACTTGGAATTCCAGCGGCCTACGTCTCCGGTCCGCATAACTCTTCTGACGGCTCTGAGCGGTCCTCAACCTTTCTCGGATAATCTTTACCGTTTCCACCGACTACTGAACCAACTCTGGACCCGTTATACTTCTTTCTCCTACCTCATCCCAACACAACGGTGTTCTGCAAGCCCTGCCGTATAATGCTTCAAATGGCGCCATTCTGATACTCTGCTGAAAACTGTTATTGTAGGCAAATTCCACCAAATGCAACTGTTCTTCCCACTTGCCCTGAAAATCTAGCACACATGCCCTCAGCATATCCTCCAAGGTCTGAATAGTCCTTTCAGACTGGCCATCCGTCTGTGGATGATAGGCTGTACTGAATTGTAACTTAGTTCCCATGGCAGATTGCAGACTTTTCCAGAAATTTGCAGTAAACCTGGGATCACGGTCCGAAGTGATCGATACTGGCACTCCATGAAGACGAACTATTTGACGCACATATAATTTTGCCAGCCTTTCTAGCTCGAAGTCCTTTCGCACTGCCAGGAAGTGCACTGACTTGGTCAGTCTGTCCACTATCACCCAAATAGAGTCGTGTCCCCTCTGGCTTCTTGGTAGTCCCGTTACAAAATCCATTGTGATGTGTTCCCATTTCCATTCTGGGATTTCTAACGGCTGTAACATTCCACCAGGCTTACAATGCTATGCCTTCACTTGTTGACACGTCAAACACTTAGCTACATGCTTGGCCACGTCCACTTTCATTCCATTCCACCAATAGTGCTGACGAAGGTTCTGATACATTTTAGTGCTGCCCGGGTGAATACTGTAATTGCTCCTATGAGCTTTCGACAAAATCTCTTCCTTAAGTCCCAAATCATCGGGCACGCACAAACGTCCTCGAAACTTAAGAATTCCATCCTCGGATACCTGAAAGTCCGGCTTCCTCTTATTGTCATCCATACTCACTATTTTCTGAATCTCAAGGTCCGTAGACTGCAACGCCTTAATCTTGGCTTGCACTTCCGGCTCAATCCTTAATGTCGCCATCAGACTAGAGAGATGCCCTACCTCGAACTTAAATTCTGAGTCCCGCGCTCCTTCCAATAGAATCCACTCTCTAACCAACAGTTGCGCGATGCTCGATTTCCTGCTCAAGGCATCCGCTACCCGGTTGGCCTTTCTGGGGTGATATAATATGTCACAGTCATAATCTTTTAGCAATTCCATCCAACGCCTCTGCCTCATATTCAATTCTTTCTGTGAAAATAAATACTTGAGGCTCTGATGGTCCGTGTGGATCGGAATCTTTCTCCAAATAAATAATGCCTCCAAATTTTAAGCGCGAAAATAATTGCTGCCAGTTCCAGGTCGTGGGTCGGGTAATTCATTTCATGAGGCCTTAACTGCCGCGATGCATAAGCAACCACTCTTCCATATTGCATTAGCACGCATCCCAATCCTCTAAGTGAAGCATCACTATAAATCTCGTACCCGCCCGGTCCTAAAGGAATCGTCAACACTGGCGCGGTCGTCAACCTCTGTTTCAGCTCTTGAAAACTTTCTTCGCACTTTTCGGTCCACTCAAATTTAGTCTCCTTCTTAAGCAACCTCGTCAGTAGAGTGGCTATCGCTGAGAATCGTTCCACAAATCTCCGGTAATAACCCGCCAACCCTAGAAAACTGCGAACCTCAGTAACTGTCGTCGGTCTCGGCCAGTCCATTACTGCTTCAATCTTTGCCGGATCCACGGAGATTCCTTCTCCGGAAATTATGTGCCCAAGAAACGCTACTCGGTTCAGCCAAAACTCGCACTTGCTAAACTTAGCATACAGTGCGTGCTCCCTTGTAGAACTTTTTCCAAATGCACCTCGTGTTCCTCGGGACTCTTCGAATACACTAAAATATCGTCGATGAACACAATGACAAAGTGGTCTAAGAATTCCTTGAATACCCAGTTCATTAAGTCCATGAAAGCAGCAGGGGCATTAGTTAGTCCAAACGGCATCACTGTGAACTCATAATGCCCGTATCTAGTCCTGAATGCTGTCTTTGGAATATCCTCCTTTTGGATCCTTAACTGGTGATACCATGTCCTCAAGTCAATCTTAAAAAATACCGATGCTCCTTGTAACTGGTCGAATATGTCGTCAATCCTTGGGAGGGGATACTTATTCTTGACCGTCACTTGGTTCAGTTGGCGGTAGTCGATACATAACCTTAGCGACCCATCCTTCTTTCTGACGAATAATACTGGCGCTCCCCATGGAGACGCACTCGGTCGGATAAAACCTTTGTCCAGTAGTTCCTGCATCTGGACCTTTAATTCCTTCAGTTCTGACAATGACATCCTATAAGGCGGCTTCGAGATTGGCTCAGTTCCAGGGGCCAACTCGATAACGAACTCTACTTCTCTTTCAGGTGGCAGTCTCGGCAATTCCTGAGGAAAGACATCGGGGAAATTGCACACCACGGCTATGTCCTCTAGTCTCGGCTCCCCAACCGTTGAATCAACTACATTTGCCAGAAATCCTTGGCACCCCTCATCTAACAGCTTCGATACCTCGAGCGACGAAATCCAAGGGATCGAGGTTCCTCCTCGGTTCCCACAAACTCAAAGGATGTCCAGCCGGATTAAACTGGATCACCCTGCTACTACAGTCCATAACAGCTTTCTGTTTGACTAACCAGTCCATACCGATAATCACATCGAAGTCATGCATACATAATACCGCCAAATCTATCATTTTTTCCCTATCGCCAATCACTATCTTACAATCGGGACATCTTAACGAAATCAGCACCTTGTCATTCAGCGGAGTAGTAACACACGGCATAACATCAAGCAATTTTGGCTCAATCCTAGATAATTCAACGAATTGCTCAGAGATAAACGAATGCGACGCTCCCGGATCAAACAAGGCATATGCAGCATGATCACAGAGAGAAACCGTACCTGTGACCACGCCCGGCGCGTCCTGCGCCTCCCTCCTTGCCATTGCATACACCCGTCCTTGGGCCGGCGGCCTATTCTGATTTGCCGGCTGGATAGCTCTGAACTGATTTCCATTTTGGGACGGCAGCGGCAGTAGAGCGGGCTGTCCAGTTTGTCTGTTGTTGGGGCAGTCCTTCATCTGATGGCCCCTCCCGCCACACATAAAACATGCCCCGTTCCTACTCGGGCAAGGTCCAATTCCGTGTCTCCCTCCACATAGCCTACACGGGGCGTTCTGATAACGGTTTGGCTTCCCAATAGCCCCTCGAACTGGCGGGATGAAGCGACTGTTCCCCATCATGGGTCTCTTCCCAAATTGACGGTTGTCCCTAGCTGAGGCATACCGCGATCCAGAAACGGCAACCCGATCCGTCTGATCTCGCTCGATTGCTTGAGCCCTCTCATATATCTCATTGTAGTTCCTCAAATTCAAAGAAATCATCTGACTACGAAGGTCCGGCTTCAGTCCATCTCGGAACCTCCTAGCCTTGTCCGTTGGATCCTCCACCATCCTGGGAGCAAATTTGGACAATCTCGCAAACTCGGCCTCATACTGATCCACTGATGACTGACCCTGTCGGAGCCTCATGAATTCTGCTAATTTCTGCTCTCTGGCACTTTCCGAGAAATACTTGCCATTGAAGATCTCAGTAAAGACAGTCCAATTCGGAGCAGTACAAGTGGGGAACACTTGACCGCTGGTGGCCCTCCACCAATCACTTGCATTATTCTGAAGCTGGTAGACCGCTAGCGTTACTTTCTCTTCCTCGGTACACCCCAGCACCTCAAAGGCCTTTTTTAGTTCCTCTACCCATCTTGGTGCAGCCTCGGGATCACCTTTACCATCAAATTTCGGGGGTTTCAGCCTCAGGAACTGTTCCACTAGTTTGGATCTCGGCCTGATCATGTTTACTCGCATCATACCCGGATTTTCACCACTCACATGATTCCCCTGATCCCCATTATTTCCGATGATTTCACTGGCGGCTGCAGTAGGGACTGTGGCACTCCTTTCTCCGGTCTGTCTACCTGATAAAAATCCCGCTTCCTCAAGTACTCTCCACATTTCATCCAATCTAGGATCCCCCACGACTCCAGCTTGCGGGGCGACACGACCTCGACCTCGACCTCGACCTCGACCACTCATCTTACTGATTCTTACAAACGCCCACCTGCTAAGTTCCACACAGGAATTAGAAACCTAGGCCAACTATACCAGTCTAAGCCCTAGGCAATGAATCACAACACAATTCATTCAGCAAGCAGCCAATCACAACTAGCACCCAATCACAACCAACAAGTTCGTGCACTTACCTCAAGTCCCGACGCACCTGCACCTCACATATATTGCATAAAAATCACTTAAAAATCACAATCACACTGTCTGGGATACGCATAGCACACAAGTCTCCCTAACTGCCTACCCCCAAAGTCATCGCTCCTTATCACTCCAAGCTTTGACCGACTTGGTTCGAGCTGACCTTGCTCTGATACCAACTCAACAGGGATGTCATGCCCCGGACCCCACCGAGCCCGCGACATCCCGACCACGGTCGATAAATTAAATGCGACGTCCCAGGACGCGTCGCCGACCCAAACGAATTACGCAAGCGGAAGCATGTAATAATAACCCAGACAATAAAACATGACTAAGGGATAGACATCGAAATTTAATAAATACCCAACATTAAAAACCTTCAATATTACAAAAAGGTAACCCGGCTTCCCGATGGTCAAACCACAATTTTTCAAAAGAGGGCGGTGGTTAACAAGCCTAACTTCTCTACAAAAAGGAACTCAAAATACAGGATAACTGGTCTATCCTTCAAACCCTGTGGTACTCTGGTAGCATCCCCGGATCCCTCACGGTCGCGGATCTGAAAGTGGTTATATAATAACCGTGAGACAGAGTCTCAATAAGCAACAACCTAAACCTAACCTAGGCTAATGCGTACCCAGACCAGTCTAACATGCGAACTACCAGTCATACAATCCATTTCACATAAAAGGCTTACCTCGCCTCGAACCACGTGCCAACCCTGCATATTAGTCCAAACATGATAATACAAGTACAATTTACCGCCACGTCACAATCACCACCACACACACACACTTCCACTCGAAATCAGTCAATCCAAACAAATACCCAACCCATCCAACCAATTATCCACACGCACCACCAGTCATTTCAGTCACACTCAGCAAGTCAATCCAGTCACACTCAGCCAGTCATTTCAATCACACTCAAATCACATGTGTGTCCGAACATCTTTCTCACAACTCGCGCTACTGCGCCTCAAATCCAATCTCACAGGCTCACAAGCCTCACATTTCAATCGATTCCCATGGCCGCCGTCAACACGTCCCAAGCCTTATCATTCAATCCATTCCAGTGGCCGCCGTCAACACGTCTCAAGCCACGATATTCGAACAATTTCCAACGACTGACGTAAACACGTCCCGATCCAATCACACCTTTAACGGGCCACCGTCAACACGTCTCAAGCCCGCGTCCAAATGGCACATCTGCCATTCAAGCCTTCACGCGGACCGCCGTCAACACGTCCCAAGTCCGCAGCCCTCCGATCGATCCGGGCTTAATCTCTCACAGGCAGGCACATGCCACTCAATTCAATTAAATTCACGCCAAGTCACATCAAATCACTCATACCCAACACTCAGTCCAAAATCACAGTCGCCACCTCATCCACCAATCCGACATTCAAGTCGGTCATGCATCATTTCCCAATTTAAGCACACTAATTAATCCAATTTAAAATGCATAAATAAATCACCAAATCACTAAAATTAATACTCGCCCTAGCCGTTCTAGCCCGAAACTAGTCAATGAAATACCCAAAATACTAAGTAGGGTTTAGGGAGTCGCTTACCAAATTTTGGCCCGGGAAAAGTCGGCTCAGGCTCAAAATTACCCGGGTGGGAAGTTCTGACCTGGCGCAGGCGCGGGCCACACGGGCGCGCTGACTGGCCAAAGTGGGCACAATGGCCGATTAGCGTGCCTAGTGAGCGGGCGCGGCGAACGCGCGGCGTGCCCGGGGCGCTCGGGCGCGCCGATGGGCCACGCGCTTGGGCAACAGGCGCGGCGACGGGCGCGCGGCTTGTGCGCGCGGGCCGCGGACCAGGCCGGGGACGAGCTTGGCCGGCCGGTTAGCTGGTTGGCCGGCGGCGCTGGGTTGGTTGGCTGGCGGCGGCTGGCCGGCGGCGACGGCGACCGGCGGCAATCGGCAGCGACGGCGACCGGCGGCTGAACAGTGGCGGGGAAGGGCTGAGGGAGGTGAGGGCGGCGGCCGGACGGGCAGACGGCCGACGGGGCTGCACGGCGCGGTGGGCAGCGGCGGAGACGAGGCTGAACGGCTGACCGGCGGGCGGCGGGCCGAGCTGGACAGCGACGAGCAGGGAGGAGCTGCGGAGGAGGAGAGGAGAGAGAGAGAGAGAGAGGGGCTGCTGCGGCGGCGGGGACAAGGCAGAGGCGGCGGCCGAGCGGCTCGCGGTGGCCCGACGAGCAGCAACGGCGCACGGCGGGGCTGGCTCGGGCTAGAGCAGGACGTCCAGGGAGGTGGCCGGGGAAGAGAGAGGCAAGAGGGGGGTGGTGGCCGCTGCAGAGGGCGGCGGCGATGGGGATGAGGCGGCGGGGCTGCTGGCGACGGCGGCGGAGCTGTGCCAGGGTGGAGCAGAACCCGGAGCAGTGGCGGCGACCAAACCAGTGAAAAAGAACGAAGAAGGAGAAGAAGAAGGGAAAGAGAGAGAAGAAGGAGAGAGAGAGAGAGAGAGAGAGAGAGAGAGAGAGAGAGAGTGTGTGTGTGTGTGGGTGTGTGTCAGGGGGAGGGGATGGGCATGCAGAGAAGGGATGGGAGGGGACGTGCATGGGAGTGAGGGTTGCGTGCACGGCACAGCCGGGGAGAAAGAGAGAGAGAGAGAGAGAGAGAAGGGAAAAGGAAGAGAGAGAGAGACACGCGCGGGAGGGCTGGCCGAGAGAGAGGAGAGAGAAAGAGAAATTTCAAATTCTAAGCGCGAACCAAAGGACATGGTTTAAATCAAAAATCGACTTATCGGTCCCGATTAAATTCGGGAAAAAGGCCTAACGGTCCACGAAAAATCCCAATAATATTCTAGGGCATACGGTCTAAATAAAATACCCTAAACCACACTACGAGGGAGGTCTATCAGTCCAAATTTGTACCCGGTCAAAAATCCACTTTATCACTTTTCCTGATAACCTCGACACTGGCTGCAATAATATCGACACCGTCCAATTTATTTCGTCCCGAAACTCCTGGAAATTGACTGCCAAGTTCAGGGTCTAAATTAACGGCCAAATTCGATCGAGTGCAATTCTAGCAAAATTTCTATTTTTAAAAACAAGAACTCGAGAGTGATCAGTTCCCGGGCGAAATTCCATTATAAGCGCACTGACGAATTATACATTTTATAAATCCCAAAAATGGGCCAAAATCCGGACTGTCACAGGCAAGGCCTCTCGCCAAGAGGGCCACCTCGCCCACGGCCGATGAGGTTGCAATGGCCATTGCAACGTCACTAGCCACTGGCAAGGGCCTAGCAAGCCCTCGCTGACCATGAAAGGAAAAAAATAAATAAATAAACAATTAAAAACAGTAAAGAAAAGATAAGGACAAAAATATTAAAAAATTCAAAAAAAATTATTAAAAACATTGTCCATGTCAATGTTGATCGTGCCACGTTAGATGGTCGACCTCCACTTCAACGATTTTCTAGTCAAAATTGGATGAAAGGACCCAATTGGAAAATTGTAAAAATATTTAGGACTCAATTGATACAATTGAAAGGTTTAATATTAGATTGACATAGTTGTAATCAGCTTAGGATCTTTTTTGATACTTTTCCCCAAGAATTCAGTCTTCCTTAAATGGCTCGAAGGATGTCTGAACTTCAACCCCTTCGCAAGCCGAAGCCCTAGCTTTAGTGCAAGGGCTTCTGTTTCTAAAACAGCGAACAGAAACGCACGTGGGTGAAGGACAAGTACAGAAAGTGCAGTGGGAGTGTAAGAGCGACGATTCATCCTTAGTGGAGATGGTGCTGGGCCGAGAAAAGCCTCCTTGGGCCTTGCGGAATGTCTTATTTGAATACAATGATCTTTTAGCCCAACAAGTTTCAGCGAAATTAAGCCGTTGTCCTAACTAGGCCAACCAAGCAGCAAACTAGGTAGCTAAAACCCATCGTACAAGAACTCTTCCTCCAAATGGGGTGTCTTTACCCCCCAGCTCCTTTGGGATACTTTGTTTTCAGAGACATGTTTATTTTCATCATATAGGCCTCTTTTTTATGAATGAATGAAAGCACCTCTTAAGACCAAAAAATAAAATAAAATGGCTCGATGTGGTAGGTACTAATGTGAAAGCCTTACCAATTGACCACGTTACTAATGCTCTTCTTGTATTGCTCATTTCTTTTGACTTGCTCCATCCTCTTGTAAACGAGACTTGGGGACTACCGTCGACCTTTTTCCCCTCGAACAGTGAAAAACCACGTTGGTTTGTCGGCTTGCGAGGGAATCTAATGGGAATGGGAATGGGAATTTGAGTGTACAGTAGATAAACTACCCAATGATTCATCTTTATCCACATGTTGTCCCATGAAGATATTAATTAGTTTTCTACGATTATAAAAAAGAGACCATTCATCTACGTGGGTGCAAAGAAAAAGTATCTTTTCAAAATCAAAACATAACCATATCTATAATCCTGGGAGAATAATTTTATTTGACTATTATTTACACAAGTTAGGAGTCTACAATACGGATAGCCTAAATCGGAAATTACCCTAATCGAATCGAACCGACCAATTGGGTCCGGTTCCCGAAAGTATCGGTTTGATTAATCCGGTTCCCGGTTCACTAACCATACTAGACCAACTATATATACTTTTTTTATTTTTTATTTCGTTAAATAAATTAGTAAAATATTAACTAAACCTTAAGTAAACTTCATTGATATAAATTCAATGACAAAAATTAGTAAAATGTGAATTAAACCCTAAGTGAATTTTATTGACATAAATTCATTTACAAAAATTAGCAAAATATGAAATAAACTCTAAGTGACCGATTCCATTGGATCGAATCGGAACCTAATTGATCACCCCTAACACGAGTCACTTAAATTAGAAAGAGAAAAGGTTAATACGACGAAGAACCAAAAACTAATACACATATTAAAAATTTACCCAAAACTAATTTTTTGAATATCAAAAACCTCAAACTGATACACCTATGAAAAATTTACCTTCCGTCAGTTTCCGTCAAATTTTACCGTCAAATTGCTGAGTTTGATAATATGTGACAGTTGATGGGTGTACCGATTTGAGGTTTTACCCCTCAGTTTGTCACAAATTAATTAGGTTGTGATTTTTCATGGTATTAATCAAATTTAACGGAGGGTAAAATTGTCACAGGTATATCGGTTTAAATTTTTTGATAGTCAAAAAAAAATTTGGAATAAATTTATTGCAAGTGTACCAATTTGGGATAATTCAAAAAGAAATGATTAAGCGACTGTCTTTAATCCGTTGGGAAATTAACGACCTGATCTGGGGAAAAAAAACAAAAAAAAAATACAAAGTAAATCGCCGTGGGATCAACTTCTCTAAAAATTTGTGGTTCGTAACATACTTTTACCCTCAGGCAAAGTCCAATGAGAGTTTTGGCAAATGCCCTAATAAATCCAAATCCCCCCCAAGAAAAAGAGGGGAAAAAGGGAGGAAATTTCATCCTGCCCTGGGCAATCCAATTTTTAAAACAGCCTTACGTGTCGGCGGCTTCCACCACGCACGCGAAAACGAGCGGCGACCAGATCGGCGGCCACCTGTCGGGTCAAACCAACCACCGCCGTCATTTTTAGGTCCGGCGCGGGCCCCGCATATATATCCACTAACAGGTCGCGCACGCGCGGGCGCGGGCGCGTACCCGCGCGCCGAATCCGGCGAATTACCAAAAATAGCCCGCCACCTCCCCTATTTAGGCGCCCCCCGCCCCCGCCCCGTTTCCGTCAATTCCCACGGCCCCCCCACCCCACGAGGAAACGACGCGCACAGTTTCCCGCACGTGCCGGACCGCGTTTTCGGCACGTGCGCCAGATCGCGACCTTCTCTCTCTCCCCCTCGATGGACCGATCGATCGATCGATCGATCGACAAAAGCGGCCATTCCTAGGGTTTCCTCCTTCCCATTCGCCATCTCGCGATCCCCCGCGTCCTCGAGTTGACCTCCCCCCTCCCGACCCCCTGCTTCGTCGTCGTCGTCGTCGTCGTCGTCGTCTGGTTCGCGTCCGGTGATCCGATCCCCATGGTGCAGTTGATGAAATCCGGGGATTTCGGCGGGGCGGATCGCGGGGCCGCGTCGTGCGGCGCCGCCGCCGGCGACAAGCTCCCGGTGAAGCGCGAGATCGTGGAGGATCCGCCGCTGGAGGAGGAGCACGGCCCGCTCAGCAAGCGGCCCAGGGACTCGTCCGGTTTGGAGCAGGTGAGGCTTTTTTTTCTTTTTTGCCCCCCCCCGGAAAGAAAATTGACGGGGAAGAAGAGAGATGAATATGGAATAACGAAAGAAAGGAATTTTTTTTTCATTCTCGAACTTCTTTTTTAGTTCTCTTTCGTTATGTTGTGATTGTGAGTAGATTGGAGCATAGGAATTTGAGGGGAGGATCTTCAGAGAAGTTGCGTTTCCGGTCGTTGTTTTGGAGATTGGAGATCGAGATGATGGGAGGAGGTGTTGACTTGTATGAGCTTGGGAGTACTTTGAATTGCGCGAACGGTGGCACTGCCTGTAGTTTAGTAAAAATTGTGCATATGCCCCTGTGATGTAGAAGCTGCCCTGTGCTCGGATGCAGCCGTCACCTCCTAAATTTGTCTACCGTCCCCGGAACGCGGTTAACTGGTGTTGCTGCGAGCTTTCCGGGAATTGCGGTGGTGTCTGTGTGGGTGATCGGGGGGTGCTTGTATGGACTTGGACAATTGGGGAATGTCTGCGTAATTTACTCTGTAGATATCGAATCGGTGTGCCATATGTCATTTTACGGGAGATATATGCTATGGGGCTATTGTCGATATGTCAGTGTATGCTCCACGAAAATGACTCACTCTGGAGTCTTGTAACTCTTTTGATAAGTGGCTTTTTACTCTATTATGACTCTTGCGGTTTGGATTTGTGGATTCTGCAACTAAAGCGTGATGATGTTAGCTAAACCTGGGCTTGCTCTGCATACCTCGATTGCATAATTTTCCATGTGATTCATCAAAGAATAGAGGAGGGTGTTAGTTTTGGATGATATTTTTGTTGCTTTTCGAGAATGATTGGACTCTCAAATCTAACTGCTTGTTTTCATGATCAATTATTTTCTCAGCTATGGGGTGCGGGTGCCAATGCATTTCCAGTTCCACCTTCTCAGTACAATCCACTTGATGAGCCAAGCCCTTTGGGTTTGAGACTGAGGAAGAGTCCTTCATTGTTGGAATTGATTCAAATGAAGCTCTCTCAGGGCACTTGTAACTTGGCAACTGCTCAGAGCGACAATCTTGTTTGCGAGACAAATAAAGATGGTAAAAGTAACGCTCCCTCTGGTGCAACTGACAAGATGAAGGCTTCAAATTTCCCGGCTTCGCTCTTGAGGATTGGACGATGGGAGGTACTTGTTATGGTTTTATTTTTTAATCATCTCTTATAGGACTGACTATCAGACTTTGATTGACTCGGGCTTTTAAGGAGAATGTGTTTTGTTTGGCTGCTAGTATAAGTCGAGATATGAAGGTGATCTAGTGGCCAAGTGTTACTTCGCAAAGCATAAGTTGGTCTGGGAAGTTCTTGAAGGTGGTCTGAAGAGTAAAATCGAAATCCAGTGGTCAGATATAATGGCCTTAAAGGCGAATTGCCCCGATGACGGACTTAGTACATTGAAAGTTGTGGTAAATCTCTCTCTAGTCTCTGGTGCACACTTATGCACCCCTTTAGTCATGTGGCTATGTAATCTCTACTGTTTATAGAAATTGTGATTTTTTTTCTTTCTTTTTTTTTGTTTGCTTTGTTGCAGCTTGCCAGACAGCCCCTTTTTTACCGGGAAACCAATCCACAACCGAGAAAGCACACTTTGTGGCAGGCAACCTCTGATTTCACGGATGGACAAGCGAGCACTCACAAGTGAGAAGTTTCCTGCAAACTCCCTACCTGTTGCACATGCTGTTTTTTTTTTTTTTTTTGGTTGGTATTGCATATGCTGTTTACTTGTTGGTGTTTGTGTTACTTCAGATAGTTATGTCCCACAGTTTTATGGGCAGATTGCATAAGTTCATTCATCTCTTACTGAAGGTCAGACTGTTGTTTTTAAGCCATTGGTTTAGTGTGCTGATCTTTTTCCTTTGATGTGCAAACAGGCAACACTATTTGCAGTTTCAACCTGGTCTTCTATACAAGCACTTCGAAAAGCTTATCCAGTGTGACATGCGGCTGAATTTTTTAAGTCGGCAGCCGGAGGTAGTTTTGGAATCACCATTGTTCGACACACGACCATCTATCTTTGAGGATCTAGAAGAACCCAAAGGCTGTGGATTTGATAATGGCACAAAAGATGAAGAATCAGGAATATCTGACTTGCATGTTTCATCGGCAGCACAGTCATCCTCTGTGAAGACAGAGATACAGGAACATGTTGGCATAACATCAGAACGTGTGTCCAGAGAAGCTCCCTCTCCCAGTTCAGGTATATAGTAATTATATTTATTTGCATTTCATAGGTCATTATTCGTTCACTGTTCCAAGAAAATATGAGTAGAGAATTGGTTGTAGAGGAAAAAGGCATATTCTTTCTCCTGGATATTTCCTGACTAGCGGTAATGAATCACAATTGACTCGGAGGAAGTTTTTCTCATGGGTCTTGCACCGGATGAGAAGTGGCTTAAAACTAACTTGCAGTGTTTAAATTTAGTGGTTATATGCTGAAGGTGACTACTCTGATCCTTTTAGATTTTGTTTTTCCTTTGTAGTGATGGACGCTCGTGTGATTGAAGGAAACGGCAATCGTGATGGACTTGAAATAAAGGCCATTAGAAATTGGGACCAGATAAAAGTGCCCGGTTTACATCCTTCAATGTCAATGAGCGATCTAATGAACCATATTGGACACTGTATCACTGAGCAGATGGGTTCTGGTAGTTCTGATGATGATGGATCAGGACGCCAGGAGATACTGGAGGACATTGCACAGTACCTGCTCAGTGACACTCAGTCAACTGCGGCGTCCGATGAAAAATCCCTCATGGCAAGGGTGAATTCTCTCTGCTGCCTCTTGCAGAAGGACACTACGACTGTTCAGAACTTGGCTGGTGGAGAAAGCTGCGAGGAAAAAGCTAAAGACGTGAAGGATGCTGCTCCTTCTGGGGTTAATAGCAACACTTTTGCTAACGTTAGGGCTCTTGAAGAAGATTCAAAACCAGTAGGCATGTCAAGGAAAGACTCGTTTGGGGAGCTTCTGCTGCATCTTCCTCGGATTGCGTCCCTTCCAAAATTCTTGTTCAACATTTCAGAAGAAGACAGCGACAGTAATTCTTGATAGTCAAGGTGTATATTCTTTAGAAGTTTTGGTATCTACGCAATCAGATCCCCCCCCCCCCCCCCCCCCCCCCCAAGTACTTGGGGAAAGATGCTTGTTGACTCTCTGTGGTGCCTTGTTAGGGAAATGCATCCTTCTGCTTTTATCTGTTCGGCAGTATTGGGATTCTGAAATTAGAATTTGATGAAGAGTCCTGGTAACCGTCCCTTGTAAAAAGCTTTGCATTAGTTTCTAGTGGGCATTGTTCTCCTTTGAAAAGACCCTGTGATCCAGTAGGATCTGTAAATTTACTTATGGCTCTTCTCAAGAACGCAGATGCTTTGGTACTTTTGCTTGAGCTAAATCAAATCAAAGGACAGTTGTTGAGGATCGTCAGACGCCATCGTTTTCTGGCCTCACTCCACACAGACACACACAAAGAAGAGAGATCTAACCATAAGATGTTCATCATCAGATCTAATTCAGAAAGGAACAATTTACTTGTTTGGGCAAGGAATAACCTTCCATCTAACAATTTCTAGCGAAAAAAAAAACCTTCCATCTAACAAAACCAACTGCGCTTTTAAAAGTAGAACCTACTCCAGAATCAACTCTGCAAACACGTACGTGAACTTATGATGCAACAAATTTACCCATGAGCTCATAACTGGAAAAGCGCGACTGTTTGGCCCGATATTCACATCTAATTATAAAGAAAACTAAGGAATAATCTTTATGTACAAATGGGAGATTCCAACTCAATCAATTCTTCAGCTGTACAGAAAACTAATCGAGTTAACAACTCCCACCAAGACAAATTCCACTTTGAACGGTTAAAACGATCATCCCCCTATGTACACTTATTTTCTTCCATCATGTCTGTCTCTGTCTGCAGCAGGGATCAGGAAGTGGGTGGTGAATGAATGGCAGTATCAGGTAATATAGCTACTGTCACTACGAAGTATTCACAGCCAACAGGGAGACCATATGGATTTCCAGTCGACCCAGAAACGCTCAAGGCTGGCCAGTCAGTCTCTGCATCAGAAGTCAGTTGATCTACAGGATCTGCCCTAATATGCTCAGGTCGGTGTGGAGAAGGCAAAGGCTTCACAATTTGGCGCTCAATGTGTACGATCAGCCCAACAATGTAACTTGGTCGGCTTGGGAGATGGTCCACAAACAATGCCACGGACTCAGCAGACAAATAGTAATTCGAGCAATTCCTATTTATAGCCTCGTAGTGCCCAGCCGAATTAAGCACAAACGCAGCTATCTCACGGACCTCCAGTCGGCCAAATGATATCTTTTCCTTGTTTGCCTGTTGAAAAACCATGCATTCATTATCAGCCTAAGCAGCAAAAATAGAAAAAGTTCATGACATTTTATCAACAAGAATTCAACAACCAAATCCTCACAAAGGACAAACCAGATTAAGTGAAACGCAGGTGAGCTAACCATTCAGTGGTAAGGGCCTAAAGAAAGTCGAGGACACTCGACAAACACCTAGTTCTGAATCAGTAGGCAAGTAGGTAGCATGGATCACACACTGAAAGTCTCCTATTTAAAAAATCCTTCTGTTTCCATATTTTCTCTAAGTCACTAGCTAAAATCTCATCAAGAGACCTATGTGCTAGTTCCCAGAAATGAGGTAAAGACAACAACCGTGAACCAATGATCTAGATCTTTCTTGAATATATTATTCCACCTCCTTCCTCTGTTGAGATTGACTTACACGCACATGCGACCAACCGCATGCACATGTATACCCACCGGCTCATAAGGAGAGTACTAAGAAAATAAACCACTAAACAGGTCCCTTTGGATGGTTGAGAAAGGTGGAGCTACAATTGGACCCTAGTCTCTTTCATCACATCAGACACTGTCCGAAAGAGTTGAGAAACCACAAGTTGAAGAGGAATTACCTGTTTTTCAAGCTGATGCTTTTTATACAGTGTTTTAACTTGCTCCTCCTTTTCTTCCAACTCCTTCCTCAGCTGCTCATTAGCAGCTTCGATTTTTGATTTCTTATCAAGCAGCTCTTCACGGTGCCTAGATAGGAAACCAACTCTATCCGCAAGGAACCTAATACACTTTCGGAACTCAGCAGTACCATCATCTTCATTTTCATTTGCAGTACTGAAAAAAGTAATGTAAGCAACCTTTTATTGTTGTGGTCACTGGTGGTGGAGAAACCACAAAGAAAAAAGCAAAGACACAATCTAAACCATGGAAAAAGGTCTGCCGTCTAAATAATGTGAGAAGTGAATGTAATCTGATGGACACACAGAGCACTATCTAATAAGCGCTTTTTGCAAGAAACTCACTTGGCCAAGGATTGTGCCAAGGCACGCAAGGAATCAGCAAAGGCAGCAACGCCTCCAGTTACATATACACATGTCCTCAGCCTTTCAAAGAGACTGCGCATTTTCACTGCAGATGCACGAAGGGCGCTATACTCTGAAGCTCTCCTATCGGCAGCGCAAAGATGGGTTTGGGCTTCTTCTCTTGCTTCATGCAAGCAATTCTCAAGGTGAGCGCAATTCATCTAAGTCAAATTCACCAAATGAAGAGGAGATTAGCTAGAGAACGTGAAGATCAATAATAGAACAAACTGCAAGGAACAACAAATATGAGTGAAGATGGTTATGCAAGCGGACCACCCACACTAAAGACAGAAGTCAAGATTCCTAAAACTGAAATACCAGAGTCGAAATTTAACAAAACACCATTCTCCATATTCATGAGCCCTTTCAGCATCAATTTGAAAATCATAGAGAACCCGAAGAATCTTCCACAACGCTTTATATTGCTTTTTAGTCATATAAAGCCTGTTTAAAGAGCTCTATGCATGTAAGAGTGGTGACTACCAATTCGATCACTTGAATTAAGAGAGACAAATGGAGGATTACATGTCATATCCTAAAAATACACGAAAGAAGGTCAACATCTCTGCGAGTGCACAAAGACACAAGCATACACATACACATGGGTATATCATTATCAGCAAGCTCTAATTCCTTAGCTGGAAACTTTCTGTACTGGGTTTACAGAAGGGAATGTTAAGTTTAGAGATAGAAAAGGAAGTGAATAAATCCACAGAAAGACAAAAAACAATGCAACAAGAAATAGCTAAGCGGTTATTCACTAGATATTACCTGAGACTCATCAAGAAGTTTCTGTCTAACTTCCAGTTCTCTCCTTAGCACGACTACTTCATCCATTGAAGCTTTTAGTCTAGCTTCTGTTTCATTCACTTGGTTTGACTTGTCAGCCAGAGCACTCTGTAATTCAAGTATGAGATCATTACACTCATTGGCATTTAAAACTGCCTCAGCAACTGCATCACAAGACAAGACATTCAGAGGCTCATGCATGCTTTCAGCAGCACAACTGTTTGTCGATGACATGCCTAAAGGTCCCAGCATTTTATCCTTCTCATCATTATCGACAACATGCAGTTCTTCACGGTGTGGCTCCTGCATTGATGAATCCAACTGCGTTTGAAGCAAGCCAGATGAATCCATCATATTCTCATCCACTCCTTCTCGAGCTTTGCCTGATTGCCTTGTAAAAATTCCCAGCTTTGCATTTAGTGAATTTGAAATGCAGGAAACCTCGTCCATAGAATCAGCAGTGGATGTGCACGGCATGTGAACTTCACCACTGCCTATCGTGTCAAGCTTGCATCCTTCAGCCTTTGCACCCGTGGAATTTTCAAACTCAAAGGCATCCTTGCCAGTTGAAAGCTTCTGTTCTAGCGAATATCGATCCGATAATTTCTGCTCCAACTCTTGAATTCGTTTCTCATAGGAGGAACACTGCGATTGCTTCTCTCTAAGTACAGACTCAAGATGTTTGCGATACTCATCCTTTTGATGCAAGGCCTCGGCTGTCTTTTCGGTAGCAGTCTTTAGTAGCATGTCACGACTATTTTCATCAAGAGACTCAAACTCAACTTCATGCCGGAGTGAGCATATCATAGCAATTGCAGAAGCAAGTTCTGCCTTCAACCTTGCATTCTCAACTTCCATTTTGCTCGTCCCAGCAATCTCTACCAGCTCACTGCCCTCCGGCAAATCCTCTGCACCTTGAGGGAATTCTGCAGAAAATGATTCTGCAGAATTTAAACTGTCGCTAGACATGGAAAATGAACCTTTTATGTTTCCATGCTTCCCCCCCCTAGAAAGACCTCCAGCTAAATACTCAGGAGCATATTTATCAAGATCCGTGATGTCTACATCCAGTAAACCAGTATCAAAGGGCATGATATTCACGTCACACTGGTTTGGCATATCAAATAGTCCCATAGATACTAGTATATCTTTAGGTACATATGAACTTTGTGCTTTCAAAAATTCTTCTCGTCTCCTGACCTCAGCCTCCCTCTTTGTTGCAAGTCTTTCAGCTAACTGTCCAGCCATGCCCATGTAAAGTTTCACAGAAGCCTTTCTTCTAACAACTTCAGCAAGGCAGGCTCTATATGCAGGGCCAATTCCACGTACTACCTTCAAGTCCATAAATAGATCGTCCTGGCGTGCCATTGCCTCTTTGAAAACAGGAAACTGCAACTTTATATCTTTGATGAAATAAGATATGTAGCCTATCCGCTGCATATAGCTATGTACAAAAAAGTTCATCTCATTCTTGTTCTCCTTGCATAATTCAAGCAGCTTACGGATTGAATTATCACAAGCTTGCATTGTTGGAAGATGATTTTTGTCATGGACATCATACATGGGACCCAAAGCTGAAACAGCATCATGAGGGCGAAGAGAAGAAGATAATTGGCAAGACAAACAATCATCCACTAGCTTCTTGACTGTATTTACATCTTTGCTGCACAAATTTTCATGTTTTTTTTTTCATAGGTTAGCACCATTAAAAAATAAAAAGAATGCAACGAAAATGGCATATTCAGGGCACACAAGCGCCTATATTATGATAGATAACCCTTTTTCTTCCCAATATAAAAGATAACCTGCTAAAAACTAACATTAAAATATATTCAGCTATCTTCATCGTATTGATGCAATAAGATACTACAGAAATATGAACATCGTCATCATGAGAAAACTTAAACATGGTACCTATCAACATGACGCTAACCCTAACAAAAAGGTTCATCACAACAGAATCAGTAAAGAATGGTGAGAAAAGTGACATCGCTCCAATCTATTCCTTGAAGCCTTTCGCAGAAATGCAGAAACCATGTTCAATCAGCACAAGCATCTACGTTGAAGACCATATATATACAGGTACACTTTCCAATCAAATCAACAAAATCAAATACTACAGAAAATAACGCACGTTATAGATAGTTTTACGAATTTAGGAACTTTATTCCGATATATTCGGAAATTTACTTTGGCAGGAATGACAAAAAACATAGAAGACCTTAGCACTGTAATCTATAGATACAAAAGCAATTTGCCATACAAATAAGGACATCATTAGAAAGAACAAATAGGGGAAAGAAGAGGGAGGGAAGGGGGAGGCTGTGGAGGAAGTCGTCAATCAGAAACCAAGGAAAACAGCTGGTAAACCAAAATGATCAGAAAATACAAAGATGATGCCACCAAAGCCGTTGAGGTAAAGAAATTCAAACCTCAAAGACTGCATTATACTCTTCTCTTCATTTATGTAACGTTGGTGCTCCTTGATCATCCGTTCCAAGTTCCTGACAGGAATGGCGGCTTTGCTAGAAAACAAGTCCTCAACCTTGCGCTTCATTTCACCAAACATCTGCTTGAACTGAGAAACTTTATTCTCAAACTGCCTGTGAGAATTGCTACAGTTCTCTGCCATCTTCCGCAAGTGATCCTCCTTCACAAAATCCAGTAAGCATTTCCGTGTTGCTGTCTGCAGCTGAGGGTGAAGTTTGATTGATCTAAGTCTGGCCACATCCCTCTCGAAATTCGCCAAAAGATCAGAATGGAATCGGTGCTGCTGCAAATAGCGCTTCATGAATTCCAAGTAATTCTGGTTAATTACCCCATAGTATTGTTCCAGATTGCTTCTCGCAACCTCCAGCGCCCTTTCTTGCACCTTCTGCTCCCTCAAGAGCCTCTCACAGATCACATTTTTTGCCTGCGTTTGTCTATATATGGCGTTCCCACAATTGTAGTGATATCTAAATTGCCGCTCATATGAAGGAAGAGCTTTCAGAGCAGGATCAGAAGCATCATCCAGAGGATGGTGGTCATCCGAGGAGGACGGTGTCACAGGGTCTGTGACTTCGAGGACATCCACATGCTCCCGTGGAGGAGGTAAAGAATTAGTTTGCAGCCTTGCTTTGTTGAATATGAACACCTCTCGTCCATCTGACGGAAGCTTGTAAGACGAAAGCGATCTCTGGGGCTCAAGCTTCGTGTCCAAGCAGAGGACAAGCTGGTCATTGAAGTTTATCCCGGAATCGGCTTCAATGAACCGCATAACCTCCCCAACAGCAGTGTTCCCATTGCAATCGAGCTCAAAAGAGCGCCCATCTTCAGCAGTATGCACTAGAAGCTTGCCTTCATGGACCGCACCCCCGGTGACACTCGAACTCATCTTCTTATGGAGATCACAAACTCCACACCACACAGTCTCCAATTAAAGCAACTGAACAACCAATGCTTCACAGTGTAAGAGAAGGAACCCAGCAAAGTGAAGCTGACGGGTCAACAGCTTGAATTGGAGTTGCAATGGCCTGAAAAGGAAACCCTAGGCAGAGAGGGCAAAGTTTACCTCCAGCTTTTGCCGAGACAATGATTAAAGCAACGGCTCACAGACCATGCCTGCAAACAACTAGTCCTCCACGGAGAGAGAGAACACACCCAACCCAATTTTGAGATACAGCAACAGGAATTGTTAACCAACTAGCACGCCATCAGCAAAAAGATTTGGAATTGTGGCACACCCAACATCCAAACACTCTAAAGAAACAAAAAAATCGAACTTTTACAATCCTCAGAACACCCCAGTAAATCCCCCAACCATCACCAATCAAACCCTCCTCGGGCGCGCACAAGACCACAATTGCCCCCCAAATTACTACCAATTGTTTCCGCGGTAAGAGATCCAAACGGCTTCAGCGAAGCCCAGACCGATCAAGAACCACACCCCCCAGAGAAAAAGAAAAACGAACTTTATGAGCAAAAGACCGGAAGAGACGAACAATCAGATCAAAACCGCAAAAGAGTCGACAGAGAAAAGGGTCACAGAGCAGATGAGGTTTCCCTCGAGGGGCAATTACGTGAAGAGCTGGATTGGAGTGGGAATTTCTTCCTTCCTATGGCTACGAGCACCATGTTTTGGCACACGAAACCCCTCTGTATTCCGTTTGCTTCTCTATTTATCCATCAAGAAAACATAAACAAAGCGAAAAAATCCTTACCAAAAAAAAAAAACAAAGCGAAAAAAGAACCAAAGGTGAAGGGAGGAGGAGGAGGAGGAGAAAAAGAAAAGAAAAAAAGAACAAATTTTGGATTGTGGGTTGTCTCTCTCTTGTGATGGAGGACTACGTATGTTGTGTCTGCAGGAGGAAGTAGTTGCTTCTTCAGCTGCCGTTTGTTCTTCAAATCGACGCACTGTAGTGTTTTTTCCCTTATTTGGTGGGGGATTTCTTCGTGAGGGGGAGGCACTAAAATAATGGGAAAGAGAAGGCTTCAACGGGAAGTCACGATAAAGCTTCGAAGTAGACTTTTGAGGGCACGACTCCTCTCTCTCTCTCTCTCTCTCTCTCGATGATCCACGCCACAATGTAGGAAGAGCTTGAAGAAAACAGGGCCAATGTTTTCCCCTTCTCCTTTGATTATTTCCTCCCCATCTTCTTTTTAGGTCGGACGGCTTCATTGTTGAATTACTATAATTGTTTGCTTGACCATATGATCGGGCGTTTGAGGCCGGTTATGAATTTTCAATTTTTTTTTTTAGATACCCTTTTCGTTTTATAGATTCTACCGAACCTTAGGACTGGGGTCCAAACTCCTGGCCCCCGACATGGGTCGACCCGAATCCATCCATCTCGCTCGCAGATTAAGTGCGCGAGAATTCTTCGTTCGAAATATGCTGTAAGGAAGCAGAAAGGTCTATATTGAATTCACTGTTTGCATAATCTATCCAATAGAGATTGAATGAATAACTACATGATCTCAAAATGTTATATAGGTAAATATGAAGTGCATTTTATTCGTTCAATTACTATATCACATTGGTTTTTACCTTGACACTAGATAGTGATATTTTTTTCTGGAAAGGGTACAACTGATTGAAATCAGATCAATGAAATCATTAGTCTGAATTTCGAGTCCAAAAGTACCGTCTAACTCATTAATTACCTAGAAATCCATGGACAGCTGAATCTATTTTGTAAATCTAGAGCTCAAATGGTTCGTGAATCCTCATTTGTTTGTAAGGAAGTTAATAGTTTCATCACTTTTAATGCCGGGGAACATGATGAAATTTGCTGATGAAGAAAGAATGTGGTATTGAGGGGCACCCTGTTGACATTCTATAAATGCAATAAAAATCTACATCTAATAATGTCACAAGCAAGAGGAACATCATTCATTGTTATTGTCTTTTTCTGATGATTGAGCTATTTAATAATCTGGTGACCATAAGATTCTCCACCTCCCCTCACCAATCTTCTGTCATTAGGAACTAACATTACATTATAAGATATGCATGTAGTTTCCCATAAGGAATTAAATATCTTTATGCGACCTTTCTATAATTTCGCTAGCGCAAATTGGGTTTAAAATTATTAAATCATGTTAAGTCAATTTTGGGAGATCAAGGCCAAGATCATCGCATCCAATTTTCAATGGTACATGTTGTTGGAGCCAATTTTATAGGAATAGAATCTCTGAGTCGATGGATAATATATCAAATAAAGTTACATTCATAAGGATTTAAATTCCTCAGTAAGTATACAATCAATCAAATTTCTTGTTGTGCATTTATCGAAATAACCATCGAGTGCTAACACTACTTAACGAACCTAGATATCGCCAAGTGGTTTAATAGGACATAATTTCTTCAAAGTCAAGATACTATAACATGAACCGTCAGATCGTGCGAGCAAAAAGAGAGCTCTACTGGGTTAAAAATATTTACTAGCTGAATTTTCTTTAAAAAATGCAAAGTCGCAATTATTAAAGTCTCGATATGAATATGAATATCGTATCTTCAATGGAATGATTAGGCAAATTTAATTATAAAATTATGTTGAACAAGTTGGCAGACTGAACAGGGAACATGAAGGAGGTTTACAAGGACAAATTTGAGAGTAAAACCCCGAGATTAACAAAAGACTAATCAAAAAGTCATGGGAACGTCCCAGCGGTGCAAGAGAGAAAGACAACTTAGCACTAGTACGTACATTCCATATCACATCGTTATCACCTCCGACGTCCGTTCTTAACCTGAAGCAAGGATTTTGTCTGGCTTGCGCGGCCAATGAGCGCACGAGCAAGTGCTCAACGTGATCAGACGCTTCATGGGTCGAACACAGACCATGGACTTGGCAGATGACTTGGCTGGGATCGTGCATGCATGTGACTGAATCACTGTGCTGCTGTAAGAGAGAGAAGGAGAGAAAGAAGAAGAAGACGATGGAGATGAAGAGAAAGAATGATGAATTTGACTGTGGGGTCTGTGTGGGGTTGGCTCCTACCGTTTGATGTCGAGTGGAGCGGAGCCTGTGCGTTTGTGTGTTGTTTTTTCGTAAGTTTCCTCGTAACTTCCATGGCTGCTTCGCTGATGAATTTGATGTTTGCAGATGCGCATGTAGATTTGTTGCAGTGAACCCCCGAAAAGATTCGTTACTATGCGTTTAGGATGTCCCGACTCCCGCACCCGAACCGAGCCTCCACACGTGCGGTAAAAATAAGATGGTTTCGAAGCTAAAAGACCCCTCTAGTAGATATGTTGTTCGAGGAAGGGGTAGGGTAGGTCCTAACCAATCCGAACACGGCGGAGAATGAACACCGAGACAGCCCCATCCATCCGAATCACCTATATTAGTTGGCCGTCGTGGTGGTTATGATCCGAACACCACTATTTGTAACTCTCTCTTTCTCTCTCTCTCTCTCTCGCTAACCGAGGAAATTCAAATGCTTTGGTATTTTCTCTTCGACATGAGGGTTTGATTGTAATCACCTATATTAGTCGGCCATCCGATGGTGAGGATCCAAACAACATTATTGGTAACACACACACACCCACTCTCTCTCTCTCTCTCTCTCATTAAATGAAGAAATTCAAATGTTTTGGCATTTTTTCTTTGACACGAGGATTTGATTGCAAAAATCGAACGAATCAGAATATTTTATTGTGATGATAAATAGAATCAGATGAAAAAAATCAAAAAGACGATCCAAAAAGTTAAAGGAACAAAATTAGACACGTTGATGTTGCCAGTACCTAGCAAATAGAACCGGCCAAGTCTCGTGCATAATCATATGACCTAAAAGCAAATTTCGATTTCGCAAATGTCCACCCATGATGATATGACATGACCACATAACTCCTTCGCGCCTGAGGTGAGATGGGTTCAACTCATCCCTTCCTAGAAGTTTCGCTCCTTTTGAATTAGCCTTTTGCAATGACATCTGATGGGAATCAATCAAAGAGCCAATTGAAATTAAGTCAACAACGATTTTTGGAGCCACCGGCAGCACATTAATTAAATTTTGTACGTTTTGCGGGCGCCCTTTGCCGCCCGCAATAAGTCATGTAAGTGCTAGTCCACATGCAATAGGTCATGTACAAAAATTGACTAATGATCTTTTTTCATTCACATGGACAATGTTCACTGAACTTTTAGGAGGACAGCCAGCAAGTACCGACCGAACTGCATGTTGACATCTACAGTAAGTCTCGTTCGAACAAAAGCTACACGCAAGCCCCACTAATTAGCACATTAAATCAAAGAATAAAGAGATTAGATTGGTTTGATTTTCTGGTTTTCCATGGTTTTTTATTAGGTGGCTGCTTACCGTACGCGTATACCAGGTGGAATTTGGCAAATTTGAAGGGACAATCTTGCTGCGAAAAGCAGAGACGACAAGGAAGCCAAACGTAATAGTATGAAAACCCTTAAGCTTGATCCTTTCACTCAGCAAGCAATCACACAGCATGTTCCTTTCCCTCAAAACCATTACAACTTCTTTTTTCCAACGTGCCCTCAAAAGCATATATCACAGTCCAAGCTCTTGAGCATATGCATCCGATGTCCTTGTGATGAAACTTGTCAATGTCTCCCCTTTGAAACTCATATCAGCTACTGTGCTTAATTCCTCTTATTAGGGCACTTTGAACGGTCATAAGAACTCCACCTTTTGCTGTATACCAAAACCCATCTAAATTTAGGGTACTCAAGAAAATCAAGTTGTTTCTCAATACTTAAGCGTGCCTCTCACAAGTCAATGTCCTCACAATGTCATCGTACATTCTGATTATGATATCGCTGACACCCATAACATCGCACAAAAAAATTACCCAATCAGTGCTAAATATACTGTACGGATACCAATTTAGTTCAAAATTTTTTAATTTTGTCAATTTAATCATAAACTTTTGCTCAAAATTTCAATTTAGTCTTTCAGCTTCACTTTTGCCGAAAATTATCGATATGATGGTCTAGTTATCATTGACCATCCTACATGGCATACTGCCACATTAGCGATTTCCGGTAAGTGTAACATTGAACTAATTGATATGTACAGCAACCGTCCACCGGCCGCCTTCGCCCGCCGTCCTCCGCTGATCAACTCCCATCATTGGTCTCCCGGGAGGAAGAAATTTTGTGTCATTATCAAACAATTTCTATTTGAGGAATAAAAATTTTATATCATTATCAAACGTGTATTTTGACTCAAAAACTTGTCCATGGAATAGTAATAGAAAAATTAATTTCTAGCAAGAAATTGATT
This sequence comes from Syzygium syzygioides, assembly GCA_031216285.1. Lineage (NCBI taxonomy): Eukaryota > Viridiplantae > Streptophyta > Magnoliopsida > Myrtales > Myrtaceae > Syzygium > Syzygium syzygioides. The sequence continues at coordinate 1,781,008 of CM062244.1, forward strand.
TCTGGAACAAAATAGTTGTCATTCGTGCCAATTGTCCAAACCTCTCACCCCTGCAGTCACTCAAGCCCTTCATCAGACCAAGTTATTACTGCTCAAACGTGATATATATTTCCAGCAAATTGGCCATTGTCATTTTACTACGGTCATAATCCAAATCATGACTTTTTTCAACACCACTATTTGTAAAACTCTCTCTCTCTCTCTCTCTCTCTCTCTCTCTCTCTCTCTCTCATAAATGCTTATGCATTTGTCTTAGACGCGAGAGTTTGATCGTAGAGATCAAGTGAGTTAGGAGATTTTATTGCGCTAAACGAAGAGATAATCCAAAATAATTAACACAACTAGACTTATCCATTTGCATCTATATATACCTACCAAATAGAACGGATCAAGTCTTATGCACAATGATAACCTAAAACCAAATTTTGATGGGGAAATGTCCATCCACGACATGACATGACCACACGACTCTTCACCCGTGAGGTGAAAATGGGTAAACTAATTCCTTCCAAGAAATTTCATTCTTTGAATTGGCCTTCGCATTAAAGCTGATGGAATCAATCAAAGAGCCAATTGAAATCAAGTTAAAAACGATTTTGGAGTCATCGTCAAATGCATTAATTAATTTTTCTACGTTTTACAGGCGGCCTTACCTAATATCTACACGATACTCGTGTACATAGTCATTGACATGTAATAAGTCATATACAATGATTGACTAACCACCCTAGATCGCTCTCATGCCATAATCAATTGAATTAACATGTAAATGTTCGTTGAATCTTGCGAGGACGAAGCCATTAGCAAGTACCAACCGACTACAGGTTGACATTTACATCGAGTCTTGTTGAACGAAAGCCGCACGCAAGCCGGCTAATTAGTAGCTTAAATTAAAGAATAATGAGATTAGATTGGTTTAATCTTTATGGTTTCATAATTCATTATTAGCTGGCTGCTTACCTTACAAGTATTATCTGATGGAGTTGGCAAGTATGGAGGGACAATCTTACCGTCAAAAGCAGAAACGACAGGGAAGCTCAAGGAAACGGTTTGAGAACACTTAAGCTAATTAAATAATTAATTAATCATAATTAATTAATCGATTTCACAGTTAATTTTCAGATTTCTTATCCATGAGAGCCTAGGATTGATTCTGCTTAATGGTCAAAAAGATGATTTTTTTTATAATGGGGAATTTTTCTTTTTCTGTCTGTGGAATCCACATAGCTTATATGTTTTCCAATTAAGAGAATTTTTACCAATCCTGATGCAAAGGTTTAAAGCAGATTTCAAGCCTTTTCTTTTCCCACAAAGCAGATTTTATGCCTTGACTTTATTTCCTTCTTTTTTTAGATTTTCCGACTGAAGATTTGACACCTCGACTTTTCATGCTCCTTTCCATACGTGCGATGGATCATGTGCAAGGTCTATTTGCAAGGACTTGAACGACTAATGATTGGCCCAAATGGATTTTTCAAGAAGAAGGAAAAGGCCCATTTCACTAAATTTTTTGGGTAAGTAAAGGCCCATTTCATTATAATTAGGCTTCGCATCCAAATACAAAACAAAGAACAAGAAAATTTGGTAGAAAAATGAACTTTATAAATTGCTTCTATCCTCTGGCGGGAAAGAAACAACTTTGTTTTCCGCAAACAAAAGCCAAACCCGAAGCACCTTATTAGCTCAGCCATGCCGTAAAATCAGTGCTTTAACAGTTGGGCAAAGGCGAGAAGAAGGTGAAAGTTGCTAGGAACGAGTATGGTTCTAGGTAAAACCTAAAACCTAGAGAACGCATAAGTTTTAGATTCAACGGTATACAGGATAGGTTCCAAATTTAAAGGTATGCGGGTTATGTTTCAGGTTTCAAAAATTGGAAAACCTATTTTGATGGGTAGGGTCCAGGTTCTAAGTAGGTGGAACCTAAAATCTAAAACCTTAAACAAATTTTTTGTGCTTTTCGTTTTCTATGTCTTCGCGTGATGCTACGGTGTCTCATGGTGTTAAACGATGAGCATATAATTTAAAACCACTAATATGAGCTTTCATTTGACGACTTATTAATATTTTATATTTACCGTGTGTCTAAATATAAGTTATGATCATTGGTTGTAAGCAGCAAGTAGTGGTCATTAAAGGTGATGATTCACTACACTTGTTCAATTAATAATACAGGTGGAACCTGAGTAGACCCTAGAACCTGAGTAAACCTTGAAACTTGGGTAGACCTTTTCAGGATAAGTTTTAGGTTTCAAAGTACGTAGGGTAAATCTTAAGTTCCAAAAAATGAGGAATTTGTTCCCTTGGATATGCTCCAAGTTCCAGGTAAAACCTATATGAAACCTAAAATTGCTCACTCCTAAAAGTTGCTAAAGAAGTCTCACCTCAGATTCGGTTCGGCCCGTGCAAAGAAACTCTCAAAATTAACATCGATAGGTGATTATTACCCAAAAAAGCTCTTGGCCTCGATGATAAGTACAATGCTCGTGGGATCTAGAACCACTTATCATCGAGGCCAAGAGTTTGTTGTTGGGCTTTACTAACTTACATTTGGCCCATTGTAGCAGAGAGCCAAATTTAGTCGCGGACTGAATTACAAAAGCCCGTAGGAATGATTCGTTACCTTTTAATTGGTTGTCTAACCACCCGGAAGCCCTATGGGCCTTTGTTCGGATTCAAGTCTTTTGTACTCAAACTCTTCGAGTTAGCTAATGAAAAGTGATATTCCGACCAAAAAATAAAATTACTCAAATGAGAATTAGAAGTCCAATACTAGTGATAAGTTGATTAGAGAAAAATGTAGGTGAATCACGCTAATTTAGGTTTGTAATCTCTAAAAATGAATTAATAAATGTAAGGGGCTTCTAATCAAGACAAATAAAAGTTGATAATAACTCAAGAAAGTAATTCTCAAACAAAGACAACAAAACTTTGGTAAGTAATTCAAATAAGAATTCATCAATCAATACTAATCGGTATTTTGACCTAATAAAATTTGATAAGCTACCTTGATTTTGGTATGTAATTTCATGTTAGAAGGAGTAAATTTGAAACGTTAGATGCCAATAAAAGTAAAATAAGCAATTTCTTAAAAAAAACTATAAAAGAGAAGTCAGCACTTTCATGAAAGCGTTGTTATGTTATCAATGAATTACCCAGAAAAAGGTATGGTTATCTTTTTTACCAGCAGCTTTTTGATACTTACCAACACTTATTGAAATTTGCTAGAGCAAAAATTGATCATACTTTAGAGCATGGAACAATCGAATTCTGCTAATTCAACACCGGGCGCATGCCTGACCTTGTTTCCGTCAAATCACCTTGTTCAAATCCATCCTTAATCAGTTGGGTACCAAACCATCTCAAATGCCAACCTTAGTTATACTTGGCTTACAACGACCATTGTATGTCCATGTACTCCTCAACTCCATGTCGACAAGGCTACAAAGAATCGTTTGATTCGGGTTGTTTAGAGAGAATGGCACCGATTTTGAAAATGTCAATGATCACTTTTGTATTATGTAGTTATTTCTAATTTTTTGAGTGCATGAGTATTGGCGTTCTCAGCCTATACTGCTTGGAAAAGTCATTTAATCATATAGATGCATATAGTCAAACTTAATCTTACTATAGGCAAAATGGCCGAAAGCTTTGACTTGGCCAGGACCAACTTGTGCTTTCCTTTAAAAAGAGGAATGCACTAGTCAACCTTGTCAGCGAAACCAGCATCCGCTTTCATCGTTTTCCCATGAATTTCACGTCGATCCATTATTAATATAGAGTTCGCCGAGTAAAATTCTTGCTTTGTCGGAAATAAACCGAAAGCAACATCATGCAAAACTCCCAAGAGATTTAACCAATTTGGTCTATGCGACAAGTATTAATCTATGTTTACGAGGGTGAACTAGGGTTGAAGTCACATTCTTGTATAGTAACGTGAACTAGGGTTTATGGTTGAAGAAGTCATAGATAGAGATCTTGATGTGTGTTCGTTACGCAAGATGAATTCGATGGCAGTCATAGATTTGCTCTTTGAACGAATGACTCCTAACTTTATTATGATGATTCATCTTATTATCTGGAGTTTGTTTAAATTGTCTGGGACTTGTCTTGGTTTGCAAAGAAACTTTGTTGTTTTTTTTTATATATTTATGAGGAACTGAATGAAATGTTTCTTTGATAAAAGAAAAAATAGGATTTTTGTGGAAATCTCTAGCAACAACCCCGTTTCTGGTATTCTTGGAAACAGGCTACACATGAGATTGATTCATCCTTATTTCTCGATATAATACCATACTATTTGAACTTCGGAACATGAGAAGTGACTTTGACTAGGAGATTGCAGATAACGTTGAAGATAACAGAAGATCCACATGGTCAATATCACACGGATTTGTCACCATTATTTCGTGTTTAGTTAAGTTGACATAGTTTCCCTGGACCACATGCACTTTTCTTATGTCTCAGACGCGAGAGGAGAGGAAGCACTCGGCTTTTATTAAACTACAATTGATTTCTTTTGCACAACTAGGGCAAAAGCATAGACTTTATGTGCGGTCCAACCTAGGCCTCCATATAGGAGATATACTAACGACCCACTGGATTATATAAGATTTGCAAGATGATACTATTGAACTGGACATCATATAGACCCTTAAGCATTATGTTTAAAGTCGTCGACCGTGCCTAACGACATCATCATTTGCCTTGCGGTTCAATTCGAACGTGTCCTATTCGCGATCAAGGGTTCGACCCTCAATTGCTACGGATTAATTTAATCGATTTCTCCTATATCCACTTTCCGTCCTTGTTAATGGAGGATTTGGTTTTTGTTGTGCAGGCAGATTCACATTATAAGTTAAAAGCATCCAATGGACACTTGCTTATATAGTTATATGTATGCAAATATATATAAAAGAAATGTGTCGGTCCTGCACTTAGCAAGTGGACATTAGTCCAATTCATGGTGCTCGTCTTTAAACAAAGGGAAGATTTCTTCTTCTTTTCGTTTTTTCCTTTCTTCTCCTTGAAAGAAGAGGCGTGGAAAAGACTGGCTAGTGATCGCTCTAGCATCAAAGACCATAGCTATGCCGACATGTACATGCTTTTGATACACGAGCTCGGAGCACATAAATGATCGGATCATGTTGATTTCAAATGGGGCCGTACACAATTCGACGATCAAGATCAATTGGACTCATTTGCATCAAGTTCGTGGCATTTGTATGGTCGGCTAATGTTCCTTGGAGGCTAATCTCACGAGCCCTATAGATGCGCTCGATCATGATGCAAGTGTAATTCATTTTTTTTTTTTGAAAAATGATACAAATAGTCTATGAATTTTGACCTAATGTGTAATGTGGTCATTGAATTTTTTATTCATTCAATGTGGTCCCTAAATTTTAACTCAATGTGAAATGTCATCCATGAACTTTTAATTTGTTCAGTGTGTTCATATACGAAAATATTCTATATTGTCCCTAAACTTAAATTAATAAAATGATGACTTGAATATTTTCATATAGTCCAGAGACTAACTTAAATATGCATCAAAAGTTCGGGAACTATATTTAACATATTAAAAGTTCAGAGACCATATTACACATCAGATTAAAGCTCATTGACCATGTTAAATAAATTCAAATTTTGGGGATCGCATTACATATTTAATTAAAGTTCAGAGACTATTTGTATTTTCTTTTTCAATGATGAAGTTGGAAAAATTTGCCATACAAGTCTAATTCCAATGAGGCAAGAACAATCAATTGGGGTGTGTGTTGTGTACGCAGCCCGACATGACGACCGATTTAATGGGAAAAGTGCCAAAAAAATCCTAAATCTTTTACATTAGTGCCAATTTAGTCTTAAACCTTTGTTTGGTGCTAATTCAGTCCTAAACCTTTTTCAATGGTGCCAATTTAGTCTTAAACCTTTTTTTGGTGCCAATTAAGTCCTAAACATTTTAAATTGGTGCTAATTCAGTTTTAAATATTTTGTTTTTATGTCAATTTAGTCCTTCCGGTCAATTTTGATAGGAATTTGCCGACGTGGACGCCTGCCGGCTGGCGGCCGATCATCGGCGTCGACGTGACGCTGACGTGGATAACTTTAATAATATTTTAATATTTTTTGAATTTTTATTTTTATTTTTCCTTTTTTTCTTTTTTTTTTCCACTTTTTTTTGCCCCCCCTCCTTCCTTTGGCTGGTCGCCGGTCCGGCGATTGGCCAGAGGCCGGCGAGCTCGACCTTGCCCGGCGAGGGAGAGCGGCGGCGGCCTCGCCCGGCTAGGGCGAGGCTCGACCTCGCTAGATCCGGCGAGGTCGGGCCTCGCTGCGGCCTTCGGCGACAGCTCAAGTCTCGCCAGAGGCCGCAGTGAGGGCGAGCCTCGCCATGGTAGAGCCTCGCTCAAGCCGTGGCCTGAGGCCGCGGTGAGGCCCGACCTCGCCGGATCTGGCGAGGTCGAGCCTCGCCCGACCAAGGTGAGGCTCGCCCTCCCTGGGCGAGGCCGCCGTCGCTCGCCCTCCCTGGGCGAGGCCGCCGTCGCTCGCCCTCGCCGGGCGAGGCTGCCGCCCTTGCCAGTGGCCGGCAAGGTCAAGCTTGCCGGCCTCTAGCCTCTGGCCGATCGCCGGACCAGCGACCGACCAGAGGAAGGAGGGGGGGCCCAAAAAAAGTGGAAAAAAAAGAAATAAAAGGAAAAAAAATAAAAATTCAAAAAATATTAAAATATTATTAAAGTTATCCACATTAGTGCCACGTCGGTGCCGATGACCGACCGTCGGCCGGTAGGTGTCCACATTGGCAAATTCCAGTCAAAATTGACCAAAAGTACTAAATTGACATAAAAACAAAAGGTTGAGGATTGAATTGGCACCAATTTAAAAAGATTTAGAACTTAATTGGCACCAAAAAAAGGTTTAGGATTAAATTGGCACAAACAGAAAGGTTTAGGGCTGAATTGACACCAAAAAAAGACTTAGGACTAAATTGGCACTAATGCAAAAGGTTTAAGACTTTTTTGGCTCTTTTCCCCTATTTAATAAGATGATGTAAATGTTACGTAGGAGAGTTCTCTCGATTTCAGAGGATAGTGTTCATATTTGTTTGTTTTTTCTTCTGACTTTTTTCCATTGGTGCTTTTTGAGAGTATCGGCCAAACCCTCCACTAAGGAACAATGCTTGCTTTTTATAACTAGACGACAATGGAAGAAAGCTCAAAGCACTTTTTGCCCTGCGGGCATCAAAGTGGATGGAAAGAAAAATAATCTATATCCGCAAGTTAAAATTGCAGCCGTAGAACCATACTTTTCTTGGTTATTTTTCTCTAAAGTGTATTTTGCTCATACTAATTAAATCTCCTCCACAGAAATGTCCACTTCAAGAAAAATAGAATGGCTGACGTCCAAAAACTATATATCTCTCTATTATCTATCTATCTATTTATCTCAGTGATCATAAAATTTCCACCAAAAATTTCAAACAGATATATTTGTGTCACATTTAGCTCAAATTAATTTTTGTGTCATAAAATCTCTTAAATTAGTACACCCATGTCATATTTTCCACGTAGTAACGCTCAATTTTGAGTTGCTTTCATTAGAGAAGATATTACACTCTTGAAGTTGATCACGGTTAATTGATGAAAAATATTGAGGGGGGTTTCTACATATCATTGAGAATTAGATCTACAGACATGTCATGTTGTTGTTGGATGAAAATGTGATCAAGTCTCACTTGTCGATAGTAATCTTTTAAGATCTTTGATTTACAACACTTTATATAGGGATTACAACAGGACACACGTGAACGCAACGAAGTTATGACGGTGAATCTCAGGGCACCATAAAAAGCTCCCATAACTTCTTTTGAATTCTATAACAACCACATCTTGACTTCTTTTAAAAAGCTCCACACTGGAGGATATTCTCATATTTCTTTTATACATAATCTTAATATAATTTCATATTACTTTATGTTCTTAAAGACCCTCGAAATGTGTGAAAGATGTGTTTTTTCATATATTTTCGTATCATATATTTATGGTATAGGATGCCATATTCTCTCGAATTGCTACATTTATCCGAGTGATCCACAAACAACGAAAATCTCCCTTTGTTGTATTTAAAACATTAGGACAAACTCCTCACAACTTCCTTCTTTATTTTATGGTGTTACGCCAAATGGTAGTGCTAATAAAAAAAATGACTAGAAAGAAAAAAGAAGTTTGGATGAATAATTTTGGAAGGTAAGTAGACGTTCCACCCATTTTGTCAAGATGAACTAGGAGTATTCTATCATAATATAGAGTTCACCTAGGAAACTTCTTGCTTTGTCGGAAATAAATCGAGAACAACATCATGTAAAACTCCAAGAGATTAACCAATTGGGTCTAAGCGACTAGTATTAATCTATTTTTACAAGCGTGGACTAGGGTTGAAGTCGCATTCTTGTATAGTAATATGAACTAGGGTTTCTGGTTGAAGAAGTCATAGATGGAGATCTTGGCGTATGCTCGTTACAAGACAAATTCGGTGATCGGCTGCCGATTTCGGTTTGAAGAAGTCATATATTTACTCTTTAAGCAGGTGGCTGCTAATCTTGTTTTGATAATACATCTTGTTATTTGGAGCTTGTTTAAGTTGTCTAGGATTTTTCCTGGTTTGTAGTTATACTACGTTGTTTTTCTATTGTATTTCCGGGGAAATAATTAGGGTTTCTGGTGGAAATCTCTAGCAACCACGACGTTTCTGGCATTCTTGGAACCAGGCTACACATGAGATTAATTCATCCTTGTTTCTCGATATGATACCATGCCATTTGAACTTCAGAATATGAGAAATCACTTTGACTAGGAGATTGCAGATAACGTTGAAGATAACACAAGATCCAAATAGTCAAACATCACAGGGATTTGTCACCATTATTTCATGTTTAGTTAAGTTGGCATTATTTCCCCGGACCACGTGCACTTTCTTATATCTCAGACGCGAGAGGACAGGAAACACTCGGCTTTTATTAAACTACAATTACTGAAAAATAGTGAGGGGGGTTTCTACAAGTCATCGAGACTTAGATCTACGGAGATGTCATGCTGTTGTTGGATGAAAATGTGATCAAGTCTCACTTGTCGATAGTAATCTTTTAAGATCTTGATATTTACGACACTTTATATAGGGATTACGACACAATGCACGTGATTGCAACGAAGTTACTACGGTGAATCTCAAGGCACCATAAAAAGCTCCCATAACTTGTTTCGAAATCTATAATAACCACAACTGGACTAGTTTTCTACATATGTGCGCATTCCCTCCACACTAGAGGATATTCTCATATATCTTTTACATATAATCTTAATACAATTTCATATTTTTTGATCTTCTTAAGGACCCTCAAAATGTGTGAAAGATGTGTTTTTTCATATATTTTCATATCATATATTTATGGTATAGGATACCCTATTTTCCTAAATCGCTAAATTTATCCTAGCGATCCACAAATGACGGAAATCTCCCTTTGCTACTTTTAAAACAATGGGACAAACTCCTCACATATTCCTTCTTTATTTGATGGTATTACGCCAAATGGTAGTGAAAATAAAAAAAAATGACTAGAAAGAACAAGAGGAATGGTGATATTTTTGGAAGCTGAGTAGACATTCCACCCATTTCGTTGGGATGAACTAGGAGTATTCCATCATAACTCGCTGTCAAACCCAAAATAGGAATAGAGCCTTCCATGGTATTAGGCAATCATACATGAAGGGGGGAATTGTGCCGATATAGCAATTGCACTGTATTTGTAACACGATAAAATGCTTTTTCCGACTCTCACTAAGAGACCAAAAAAGAGTTACTATAAGCTACTGGCACTTTCTTTGGAGCTAAAAAACCGTCCACAAGTGGCAATTCTTTTGGCTGTGACATCAAGTATATGTTGACCTTAACCTTGTCTATCCAAACATCATATCAAATAAAGTGGATAAACATTCCACCCATTTTGTCGAGATGAACTAAAAGTATTCTATCATAACTCACTATCAAACCCGAAATAGGAGTAGAGCCTTCCATGGTATAAGGTAACCGGACATGGAGGGGGGAATTGTGCCGGTACGGCAATTGTACTATCTTTGTAACACGATGAAACGCTATTTCCGACTGTCACTAAAAGACCGAAAAGGAGTCACAACAGCTATCGGCACTTTCTTTGGAGCTAAAATGGATCTGCAAATGGCAATTCTTTTGGCCGTGACATCAAGTATATGTTGACCCTAACCTTGTTTATCTATCCAAACATCATATCAACTAAAGAACAGAGCCTGCCTAATAATTAGAATGTCAATCTTAGTATGTTCCGTGCAACTAATGTTTCAGCCGACAAATATACCAAAACCCCACGAAAAAGCCTTGCCACGTCACCCTCCTAGGCGTGCCTATTAACTAAGATTATCTCATCCTCAACAACACGCCCTCCACTAATTTCAGCCTAAACCCAACAAGAAGCAGGATAGAAGAGAAATAGAAAGAAAAGATAAAAGAGTTAGGCATCGCTCGCAGGTGGTGTTCTGACATGTACACCACTTTGCAGTTCAGTACGGCTCCCGACTCGCTGACGTGTCGCGCCTTGGGTTCTCACGTGGTCCTCTGCCATTCGTTGACCTCTTGGAAGGTCAAAGTTCATCGGCGCCAAACGTTACGCTCTCTCCTTCAACGGCAGTTAGGCGGAAATCATAGGACACATCGCGTAGATTATTGGTTAGTTTATTACGTTGCTTCCTGGCATTGCGTATCTTCAGGGCTCATGTGTTCTTCTTTAATTAAGACACACCGCCATGCATGATGATGCACTTGTGTCTCACGCAACACTGACAAGCTCGTCTCTCTCTCTCTCTCTCTCTCTCTCTCTCTCATCCGCGGTCATTTTCTTCGAAAATTTTTAGTTCGGAGAAGACAGTTTCTTGAAGACAGAGATGGCTTGTTTCAGATTCTTTTCCTTGTATATTAGTTTCCCTTTCTTGTTCATTGCCTTTCGTGTTGTTTCTGGAGACCGCACTGGTGATGGTCAAATCATGACCGATACGGCCTCGCTTGTGTCGTTCATGTCAGGCATCGTTTCGGACCCGGAAAACGCCTTACAAAGCTGGAATTCTAGCGACCTCCACGTCTGCAACTGGACAGGAGTTGTGTGCAACAATGCAAGAAGTGCGGTAGTAGAGCTTTACCTGAATGGAAGCTCACTAAGAGGCACCATCTCTCCTGCACTTGCTGGTCTCTCTAAGCTAACCATTCTTGATCTGTCCATGAACTTCTTTGAAGGTCACATACCGGCCGAGATAGGCTCCCTTGTTGAGCTCGAACAGTTGAGCCTAACATGGAATCTCCTTGAAGGGACAATCCCTTCAGAGCTTGGTTCTCTTCGCAAATTAGTGTACTTTAATTTGGGAACTAACAAGCTTTCAGGTGACATTCCGCAAGCAATCTTCTGTAATGGATCATCTTTTTTGGATTATGTGGACCTGTCTAACAATACTCTAACTGGGGAAATACCCCTAAGAGATGGGTGTGAGCTTCGGGCATTGAGGTATCTTATGCTGTGGTCCAATGGGCTTGTGGGTCACGTCCCTCCAGCGTTGGCCAACTCCGAAAGGCTAGAGTGGCTTGATTTAGAGTCGAACATGCTGAGTGGTGAGTTGCCTTCTGACATTGTGCGCAAACTGCCACGCTTACAGTTTCTTTATCTCTCCTACAATGATTTCGTAAGTCACGACGGTAACACCAACCTCCGACCTTTCTTTTCAGCTTTAGCCAATTCATCTAACTTGCAAGAACTTGAATTGGCCGCCAATAAACTCGGTGGAGAGATACCTGCCAACATCGGCGATCTTCCTCGTACTCTGACGCAGTTTCATATAGCCGAGAATCTCATCTATGGTTCAATCCCTCCACAAATTTCGAACCTTTTTAATCTCACTCTATTGAACTTGTCCAGCAATTTTTTGAACGGAACCATTCCAACCGAGCTATGCCGAATGGAAAGGCTTGAAAGAGTGTATTTGTCGAACAATTCGTTATCTGGTGAGATTCCCTCAGCTGTCGGTGATCTTCCTCACCTTGGTCTCTTGGACTTGTCGAGAAACAAGCTATCCGGTTTGATTCCGGATAGTTTTGCCAACCTCTCTCAATTAAGAAGGCTCTTGCTATACAAGAACCAGTTCTCCGGAATGATTCCTCCGAGTCTAGCAAAATGCGGGAATTTGGAGATACTTGACCTTTCTCACAACAGACTTTCCGGGACTATTCCTGATGAAGTGGCGGGTATGAAGAGCTTGAAGATATACTTGAATCTGTCTAGTAATTATTTACATGGTGGTTTACCTTTGCAGCTGAGTAAAATGGACATGGTCTTGGCAGTTGATTTATCGTCAAACAATCTCTCTGGGACCATCCCATCGCAACTCGGCAGCTGCATTGCACTTGAGTTCCTCAATCTTTCTGGCAACATATTGGAAGGTCCCTTTCCTGTTTCGATAGGGCAGTTGCCTTATCTTCAAGCGCTTGACGTATCTTCCAACCGTTTGATTGGAGCGATCCCACAATCTCTCCAGGCATCTCCAACTCTGAAGCAGCTCAACCTCTCTTTCAACAGTTTCTTCGGAAATGTATCGGATGACGGTGCATTCGCTGCCCTGACAGTGAATTCTTTCCAGGGAAACAGTGGCCTCTGTGGATCAATAAAGGGCATGAAAGCTTGCAAGAAGAGGCGACACTATCACTTGATTATTGTGCCGATTCTCCTTTCATTGGTTGTCACTCCCATATTCTGCATATTCGGATCCTGTCTCGCACTCAGGTCCAAAATCAGACAGAAGCTCGAGATTTTCAGCAGGGGCGACATGGTAGACGAAGAAAAGCAAGAAAGCAATGAGCACAAGTACCCAAAAATTTCGTATCGGCAACTCATGGAGGCTACTGGTGGATTCAACCCTTCCAGCCTGATTGGTTCGGGCCAGTTCGGGCATGTTTATAAAGGGGTTCTCCAAGATAACACGAGAATCGCTGTGAAGGTTTTGGATTCGAAGACTGCTGGAGGAATCTTGGGGAGCTTCAAAAGAGAATGCCAAATACTTAAGAGGACCAGGCACAGGAATCTGATGAGGATCATAACTATATGCAGTAGGCCGGATTTTAAGGCTCTGGTTCTTCCATTGATGTCAAATGGTAGCCTGGAGAGGCATCTGTACCCGAGCCACAAGCTGAACCAAGGGCTGGATTTGGTTCAGTTGGTCGGCATTTGTAGTGATGTGGCCGAGGGTGTTGCATATTTACACCATCATTCTCCTGTTAGAGTTGTTCACTGTGATTTAAAACCGAGCAACATACTTCTCAATGACGATATGACAGCTTTGGTCACTGATTTTGGAATAGCAAGATTGGTAAAAGGAGGTGACGAAGGTGTTACGCCATATGATTCCGCATCATACTGCTCAACAGATGGATTATTATGCGGTTCAGTCGGCTATATTGCTCCTGGTATGTTGCACTTGCAGTCTCATCAAATTGAAATGCCACTAATCATTGTGTATACTTTGATGTCAACTGCGTCGTGTTCACTCCATGTCTGCGCAAGTTTTAGTCCATTTACGAGTAAGGAAATTTGATTTCTACATATAAATCATAAATTATTACACTTTCACTAGTTCTTCCACTATGTCAAAAGCCTGACCATTTGTCCTCCTCTAGTCATAAAAGCCTAACCTTCCAATATGACTGTTTTGAGAAAATGCAGAGTACGGGATGGGGAAAAGGGCTTCAACTCAAGGAGATGTCTACAGTTTCGGGGTTCTTCTGCTTGAGATCGTGATGGGAGTACGACCGACAGAGGTCCTGTTTAATGAATGTTCAAGCTTGCATGAATGGGTCAAAAGTCATTATCCCCAAAATCTCGATCCCATCGTGCAACAAGCACTATCCCGGTGCAGCTCGCCGTCAATGCCCGAGTACTTTAGGAAGGCATGTTGCGAGGTGACAGTGGAGCTGATCGAGCTTGGTCTCATGTGCACGCAGTATTCTCCTTCAACAAGGCCTAGCATGATGGATGTGGCTCATGAAATGAGCAGATTGAAGCAGTATCTCTCTGACCCTTCATCACAAGAGATGGAAGCAACTTCTTCAAAAGGCTGAGATTTTCTGACGAGCAGAGACGAAGCTTCAAAATTTTGTTGCGTAATAATCGTTATAGGTTTATTTCATTGTTTCTTGACAAAGACGTTCCAATAGCTCAACTAAATTTTTCTAACACATTTATTCGCCCCCTACCACAATTTTCTTGGTGAGGGGAGCTTCATGTTGGACAGATATGTCAAAAGAGAACTACTTTTCAATGTCAACTAGCACACCCTTAGATTTTTTTATTTTCCAAGAACCATTCATCTTTCTGGATTGTGAACATGAATCGGATGTCAACTATTCTATGAGCAGTCACAGTTTGGTTTTCTGTCTAAAGATTAAGTGATATTTATGGTGAACGACATTAGTACGACCTCCACAACTGTAATTGCACTTAATCCGTCTTTTCGCCTACCACTAATGAGACATTTTCTATTGTAAGTAGCAAGTGGAGCTATCTACATGTTGTCCAACTCCAGAAAAGTCCAGGTTAAGTGTTTTAATATGATCACCTCAACGATCAGGAAGCATGTTAATGTGCGTCTCAGCCAAGGTGAAAAGCCATTTTAAAATGTGAAGACATCTGGAAGCCTTCTTCCATCTTCTCCAATTTGAAATGATTAAACACGCATCATGATTTTCAAAGGCAGCTATTACTTGCTCCATCCAAATAATTCATGTACAACTACACGTCCGAAGCAAATAAAGCTAATGAGGGATAATTCACAATGAAAGTAGCGGAAATACATGATGAATCTTGAATTGTATATATGTTCTTCAATGGAATTTGATCGATATGCCTACCCACAAGTCTTGGAGAATACTTTGTGAAGTTTCTCTGTCATGTTTATGTAGTAATGCTCTTGGTCAGTGCAATTTCCAAATTCTTCGCCTCGAATTGGAAACGTTCCTTCTTGACTTCGTGATCTGCTGATGTTCTATGAAGCATCAGTTGAATTCAAAGTGTAGCTTTCGGAACCATTATGCTACAGCAGGCCATATGCAGTAACAGGAATTTTAAGCCACAGTCTATTCACAAGATCTTAGCTTTATCAACTTCAGAATTTCAGTCTGAACAAACAGATGCTTTTGAAACATTTTCAGCAAAAATACCACGTTTCCCTTGCCAGATTTTACAGCCAAAATTCCGCCACAGCCAGGGTCAACTGCGGATCATTTTGACAGCCAAAACGGTGCCCATGTCAAACCAATACTTAGGAAGATACAGGGAAACATTGCGATGCCAAGAGCTCCAACTCTTCTGGATAAACGGAGTTTGGTCACCAGTTCTTTGGATCATGCTCAGAGGGACAGTGAAGTTAAAGTGAGTAGGATTACACATGGCTTTCAGACACCAGTTCTGAGGGTCGTGCTCAAGACTTTGTGCAGGTTGTCCACTCTAGGAACCGAAAGTTAAAAGTGAGTAGGATTAGTGATTGCTTTCAAATTTGCAACTGCAGTAATCATTTTCATTATTTAACAGACACCACATAGTCCCTCCTGAATAAATTCTACCGGCCAGAGGTCCTGACAAGAACTTTAAAGCAAATTTCTTGCTTTCCTTGCGTGAAAGTATGGAACCCTTTTCCTTGCTGGTAATTCCTCGAAAGCCCAGCAACGTATTTAACTGGTAACATGTTAGTAATGTTGGGAGTGCATAGTAGAAAGCCGATATCTTCACATGGGGAAATCGTCAAGAGAGAGAAGTCCAAGCCCGTCAACATCTTTACTCAAAAGTTTAAGTCAATGAATTATGGGCCAACTTAAATATATTAATTACTCCACACCACACAACTTATTCGATGTGCGATTTTTCTAACATAACTCACACGTGTATATCAACAATCTCCCCTTCACGTGTGAGCTCAGTGTTAGATTTGCTCCCCTTAATTTAGGTATTCTTCTGCACTAACATATCTCAACTTGAATCTCCAAATCATTGCAATGCACCCGCAACTATGCACAACAACCATCTTCAACTGCTAACTTGGAATTGCATCACCCATGTCTCTATCTCGTGTCACCAGACCAACTGTCCATGGTCACTTCTCGCTAGACCAACCGTGATGACAATTTCCAACAAAAACAAGCGTCGATCATGAGATTTTTTTGTTGAGATGTTTTTCAAACACAGTAACAGATTGAGAGCCCACCAATCAACAATCGACTCTAATACCATTGTTGCAAAAGCCAAAGACGATGAAGCAAGCTGACTGGGAATTGTTAGATAGACGAGCTTTGGGTGTTATTCGGCTGACATTGGCTCGTAACATCACGTTTAACATTGTGAATGAGAAGACCATTACAAGTTTGATGAAAGCCCTGTCGGACATATACGAGAAGCCCTGTACGATCAACAAGGTCTATTTGATGAGATGTCTATTTAACTTGAAAATGAGCGAAAGTGCATTAGTTGCTAATCATATTAATGAATTCAATATGATCGTTAGTCAATTGAGTTCAGTTGAGATTGACTTTGAAGATAAGGTACGTGTTTTGATTCTATTATTATCATTGCCTGATAGTTAGAATACTATTATTACTGCTATTAGTAATTCCCCTAGGTCAACAAGTTTAACGTTTGATGGTGTTAGAGATTTAATTCTGAGTGAGGATATATGTAGAAGAAAATCTAGCGAAAATGTATCTGCTACTTTAGTAGGTGAAAATAAAGGAAGAACTAGTACACGTGTTAGCAAAAGTAGTATAAACATGAATAGATGAAGTCAGTCTAGGAATAGTGGTGCTGTCTGTTGGAGTTGTGACAAGAGAGGGTATCTTAGAAGGGATTGCTTAAAGCTAAAGAAAGACAGGGGTAAAAGAATTAAAGTTGGGTCTGCGGATGATGTTGCAGCTATAGTAGACAGTAATTCGATCAGTGCTGATTTTGTCTTGTCTGTTACTAATGATTCGTCATTTGGAGGATGGATTGTGGATTATGGCTGTTCGGTGATGTTAGAATCAAAATGCATGATGGTATCGTGTGGACATTAACTGGAGTGATGCATGTTCCAGAGTTGAAGAAAAATCTAATTGCATTAAGTACCCTGGATTCAGTTCGGTGTCAGTATACTTCAAAATGTGGAAATCTGAAAATTGTTCGAGGTGCTTTAGTGATAATGAAAGGAATCAAGCACAATGGCCTATATGAACTTCAAGGTGAGACAGTGACGGAATTCACTGTGGAGACATTGGATGCATCATTTCGAGAGTCTGAATTGTGGCATATGCATTTGAGACACATTAGCGAGAAAAGCTTGAAGTTCTAAGTGAAAGAAATTTGCTATGTGGTTATGTTACTGACGAACCGAATGTATGCAAGTAATGTGACTTAGATTAATGGCGGAAAGTGTAGTTCAGTGCGATTGTCTAAGAAATCACAGAAATTGCAAAGTTAATTTACTTATATGTTCATAGGTTGTCGCGATTTCCTTTGAAGAATAGTGCCAGATTTATGCTCATAGTTGTTGATGACTACTCGAGGAAGACTTGAGTGTTTGTGCTTAGGCACAAATTTGATGTTATTATCAGGATCAAGTAGTTGAAAGCTTTGATCGAAAAGGAGACTGGTAAAACAATCAAACGGGTGCAGACTAATAATAATATGGAGTTTTGCTTGAAGCTGTTAAACGAATTCTGCATGAAGCAAGACATAATGAGACATTGCACTAATGCCAGTAAACCATAACATGTTGCAGAGTTGATGAGCAGAACATTGCTAGGGACGACCCATAAAATGCTTTCTAGTGCCGATATGGCTAGGAGATTTCTAGCGGATGCGCTTAGTATGGTGAGCTACATGCAAATTAAATCCCCATCGATTGCGATTGGATGTTGGACTCTCGAAGAAGTGTGATCATGTAACGTTACTAATTGTTCAATTATTAGAATATTTGGTTGCCCATGTTATGTTCGAGTTAGTGATGGTAAGCTCGATAGAAGAGTAAGAAAGTGCATGTTCCTAGGTTATACATAAGGTGATGTCGCGACCTCCCCGAAACGGCCCGGCCGCCATAACGGGTTTGGCTAATGGATTACTAAATTAAATCTAGCTCGAGCTCTCCCAAGCCCATACCAATTCGCGACTTATGTTTAAGTTGTTAACATGCAAATCAATTTCATTTAGGAGTCGCCACTAATCGGTTTCTAATAGGTCGATTAGACACCTAAGTAAAGCATAGGAGAAAAGCTTCACTTCTACGAACCAGATATTCAACAGGTATGGGGACTTGATTACACTAATTGACTAATTAGTGCCCTTTCGGTACCTAATCTTGTTCAATTCACCACCTAACATGTTCCCGCTAATCGGGAGTCTCAAAATTCCGTTCCTAACTAAGCCAAGAGAAGCAACGATTAACATCTAAACCTAGACATGCATAATCAACTATATGCGAGGTTAAATTAAATGTGCGATTCAAAATGTGTGAACCGAGTGACGTGCGATCAAACATGACACTGATCATATAATAGGGCAAGAAAACCCCAATTCAAAAACCAAATAAAACTTCTAATTTTTTTTAAAAAAATATTTTATTATTTTTATTTTTGAAATTTTTTTTCGGAATTTTTTGAAATTTTTTGAAAGTCTTTTTTTTTGCAATTTTTTTGAAATTTTTTTTGAATAAAAAAATAAAATAAAATAAAATAAAATTCGAGAAAAAAAAATAAAATTTATATATATATTTTAAAAAAATTTAATTAAAATAATACAATATTAAAATAAAATAAATCGGATCCGGGTCAGATCTCCACATCCGACCCAGACCCGGACTGACCCGGGCACACCGGCCCGGGTTCGTAGACGGACCGGGCTCATTTGTTGAGCCCAGTTTAATTTAATTTTTTTCTCGAAATCAATGTTTTTAGAGAAAGGCCCAGCTCGAAATTTTTTCATTTTTTTTTCAAACAAAACAAATAAGGCCCAAAGCCCACTAATAAAATGACAAAAGAAACAATTTATCCAAACTCCCAACTCGG
This sequence comes from Syzygium syzygioides, assembly GCA_031216285.1. Lineage (NCBI taxonomy): Eukaryota > Viridiplantae > Streptophyta > Magnoliopsida > Myrtales > Myrtaceae > Syzygium > Syzygium syzygioides. The sequence continues at coordinate 1,800,148 of CM062244.1, forward strand.
CCTACGCGTGAAAGGCCCAAGACTTAAAAAGGGTTGTTCTAATTTTAAACTAAAAAAAGAAAAAGGCCCAAAACTTAATAAGCCCTAAAACTAAGCCTAAGCACCAAATAAACTCTACCCGCTTAAACCTACTCACCCGACCCGGTTACCGGTAGCCGACCTGACTCACCGCCGCACCCTGCCTAATGCCTCTTCGGCTCCCCCGGTCGGCTCGAGCGCAGATGGCCGACACCTGGGGACTCGCCTCCCGCGGCCGATGCCCAACGCCACGTCTAGACCACGGTCCGACGCCGACCATGTACCGCCCTGGCCCACATCACCGCCCCGACGAGAGGCGGCGAGAGTCTTTCACCCGAGTCACCGCTGTGGTGACCGGCGACCGACGAGGCTGTCCAAACCCCGACGAAGGGCTGGTCAATTGCGAACCAAGTAGACCCCGACCAGGGACCCACTACGCTTCCTTTTGAGGCCGCGTCCAAACCGGCGTGCGAGCCTCGGGACTCCCCTGCCTGCGTCGCCGCCGTGGCGACCAGCAGTACACCAACACCGCTTATCATTTCTAGAACGCCACATAACAAAGCCCGACTCAGGAAGGCATCGCGCACAGGGAGAAACACTACAAAGATCTCACTCAAGCATAACATCAAACAATGGGGGCGCACCGCAAAAAACGGGGGATTCTCAGTTTGATCGGGGCTTGGAACGGACCAGAATTACATCATACAACACACGAAAGGGTGGCAGCAAGCAGGAGGCTTCATAGGTCGGAACTTGCGCAGACCGGATGGCCACGTGAGCTCCGGCCAGTGGTCTCCGAAAATAGGGGAACAACGAAAACAAATAGAGAAAGGGGGTGGCCTTTGCAGTGCTCCCTACCCGACCCGACGGCGACGAATGTGGGCAAGCTTGGCAGATCGGAGTATGTCCGGCTACCTCGCATGCTCCCGAGCCGAGATCCTTGGGGAATCGACCCCGGATCAAATGAAACAAGAAAACTCGACGAAGCTCGGGTCCGGGACCTACCACGAAAATCGTCGGAGCTTCGCCGGCCACAGTTGAGGCGTGATGGTCGTCGACGGGAGCCCGCTCGGCCTCGGATCTCTCTCGCGAACGCTCTCAGCCTCACCCTCTCCCTCGGATCTCTCTTGCTCTCTTGGATTTCTCTCCCTTCTCCCCCGAGAACTCTCTCGCTCGCTCTCTCTCTCCTCTCTTTCTGATCTCCACCCACTCTCTCTCTCTGGATCTTTTTTTTCTCCTGCAAAACCAGCCCCCTCAACTCTTTCCCTCCGTGCCTGCCTTCAATCCCCCTGCAGAGGGTCCCCTACCCATGGGGAAAAGCCCCCTTTTTTTGTCTTCTCTCTCTCGGAACTTTGCCCCTTCTCGGTCTTCTCCTTCTTGCTGCACTTTGCTTTTGTTCTGGCTTCTGTCTGCTACCTTCTTCCCTTCCCCAGGTCACCGCAGGGCTCAGAAAGGGAAGTGAGCCAGCGTTGACTAATTCATCGCTGGCTTCTTTTTTTTTTAAATTAACTAATTTTTTTAATTTAATTTTTGAAAATGAACATGGAAAATATGTTCTAATAGGCCCTATTAATGCAAATGCACCTAATAACTATATGCCATGCAGTTTTAATGAAAATATTTTTGGTTTAGGGGTTAAAAATTAAACCCTAATTTTTATGCGATAAAACCCTAAATGATTTGGGCAAAATTTAGGTGTCAACAGGTGAGTCGGGCTATAAATTGTAGTGCCAGGAATTAAATTTACATATTATCAGCAGAGAAGTTACATTTGACAAGTCTTTAATACTTCTGGCTAAGAGTGATTATAACAGTATTTACATGGATCTGAACGGTATTCAGCTTGAGGTGGAGTTGCAATCAGAAACTCCTGAGATAGTGGGTACTAGCAAAGTAATCGACACAAAAGGTGCTTGTAATGAAGTGGAGCTTATTGAGCTAATAGTTGCTGTAACTGCTGAAGTTGACAAGGTATGTATTCAATCTCATGACAGATATGTATGCAATGATGGTTTTGCTTTATTTGCGGTTGATAAGGTTGTGTTGGAAAATCCTTATGGAGCAGTTAAAGGTGTTCGTAAAGTTGGTCTTCTAATGAGATCCATGGTTATGGCGAAATTCAAGCGAGACTTGGACTTGAAAAACATCTGTGGTGGTTGAGCACATTGGGGTTATGGGAGAATAGTAACGAAGTTCCAACGAAGTGAATGTTACTTGGCTCAAACTTCGAGCTAAGGTAGAGATTGTTAAAATATGTCTTGAGTTTGAGCCCGTGAATGAAATCCGACCCAAGATGAATTATTATTTGCAGGCGTCCAAATATATGCCATGGAAATCTAGAGTTTTCTTTTTGGTGTAAAAGTTTTGTTGGTCAAGTATTCCAAACGAAACAAGAAAAGGAAAGTCTGGATGATATAAGAGAAAATAAAATAAAATTTAAAAAAGGGGCACACAAAATATATTTCATGTTGCTCCAGATATGTGCTGAGTCAGCCAAAAAGAAAGGGAAAATACCACCAAAATCTTAAACTATGTCACTTATGACAAACTTATCCTAAACTTTTTTTTATAACACGAAAAATTATAAACTATGCCACTTGTAACAAATTTATCATGAATTTTTTTTTGTAATACAAAAAACCTCAAACTATGCCACCTGTGACACATTTACTCTACGTTACTTTGGCCCATAGGCATTTTCGTCTTTTTCCCCTTTCTCTTTTTTTTTCTTTTCTTCTCTCCGATAAAGGAAGCCGACGAGGGGTGCCCTTGCCAGCGTTGGGCAAGGGCTGCCCTTGCTCACTGGCGTTGGGTGAGGCTGCCTCGCCGACGTTGAGCGAGGGTCGCCCTCACCTGGGCGGGTAAGGGCAACCCTCGCCGATGTCGGCAAGGGTCGGATCTGGCGAGGGCTGCCTTCGTTGGTGTTGGGCGAGGGCAGCCCTCGTCGGCTTCCTCCGCCGGAGAGAAATAAAATAAAGAAAAAAAAAGAAAAAGGAAAAAGACGAAAATGCCCATGGCCAAAGTAATGTGGGTAAATATGTCACAAGTAATATAGTTTGAGATTTTTCATGTCACAAAAAAAAGTTCAAGGTAAATATGTCACAAGTAGTATAGTTTGGAGTTTTTCATGTCACAAAAAAGTTTAGGGTGAATTTGTTACAAGTGATATAAATTGGGGTTTTTTGTGGTATTTTCCTAAAAAGAAAAAGTGAAGAGGAAAGTCAAATATTGGACTTTCGTTGACCAAATCCCTCTTGATTATGTTTCCCTCTCTGGTACGTGTGGCGATTTGTTGCACATCTTCAAACGGTGGACATATGAGCATGTTTATATATATTAGCGGGTTGCTCAGTTGGTCGACAGAGAGAGAAAGAATTGAAGTGTCGTTTCCTCAGTGCCGTGGTCATTCATAAGTAGTGAATTCATGGTTTTGTTTGTGGAATTACACCAAGAGTTTAAGTGTTTATCGCGATTAAAACTTGTGGTAAGATTTGTGTATAATTCCTTCGTGAGATTGAAAGATTATTTCGTAAGGAATTTGGACTAAACACTATTTGAGTTATTGGGGGTAATTGGAATTTGAGAAACACTTATAGTATTTGAGTAACTTGACTGTAGTTTGTAATCTCTGTTGTATCGTTTGATCTATAGTAAAATTCCATACTGCTCTCCCCGTAGACGTAAATCGCTACGATCAAACCACGTAAATTTAGGGCACGCATGAAATCATTTCTGTTTCTCTATTTTTCTATTTTTCTGTTATCAAGAATAGGTTTGAAACGGAAATCCGTTTAGTAACGCAATTTCATTTTTCTATTTCTAGAACAGAAATGAAAAATAAAAACTCTTCTCATCACTCGCCCTCACTACTAGTCGGCTACCCCCTTGCCACCGGCCGCCTCTCGCCACCGCCGGCCGTCTCTTGCTGTCAGCCACCTCCCACCGTCAACCGTTGGCCGCCTCCCGCCGGTGTCCTTCGCTGACCGCCTCCTCCCACCACTATCTTCTATCGTTCGCCACCGCCCAACGCCGTTCGCAACCCACCCACCGCCACCTCCCACCATCCTTCGTAGCCACCTGCCGACCACTCAGAAGCTGCTGGCCACCGCCCACTGGCTGTTGTCCAATGCCCACTGCCTCTTGCTATTAACCACCGCCCTCCACCGCTCGACGTCGGCCGCCGCCCACCACTACCCACCGTCCTCCGCTGCCAACCGCCCTCCGCCAGCGGCCACCCACCACCAGTCGCTATCCTCTGTCGTCGACCGCGGTACTCCACTGCCAGCCGTTGGCCGCTACCCCCCACTGCCGTGATCCGCTGTTAGCCGCCATACTCCACCGCCGGCCATTGTGCTCCACTGCCCGATGCCGGTTGCTGCCCGGAGCTGATCACCTATCACCATTGGTCGCCTATCGCTGCCATCCTCTACCACGGCCAACTGGCTGCCTCCCACCACAGGTAGTCATGGCCACGGGCTAATTTCGGCTCGAAATCAACCCGGTCAAACCCGAGCTCAGCTCGTTGATCGGGCCCGCGATTCGGAATCGAAACCGGCCCGTGGCCTACGGGCTCGGTTTCTATTCCAGCAATTTTGGAATCGGCTCGGAACCGGCGGTTCTGAGCCCGGTTCCAAAAAAAATTAATAAAAATTTAAATAAATAAATTTAAAAAAAAACAGAAAACCTGTAGCAGGGCCTGCACTTCTATAGGCCTTGCTGTAGCCTGCTGGCTCGTTGCCAAGGCTGCCTTTGTAGGCTGCATTGGCAACGGGCAAAAATAAAATAAAAAATAAATAAAAAGATAACCGTTGCAAATTGCAACGGTTATTTAGCTTTTTTTTTATCTTAAATTTTCTTCTCATTTTTTTCTCTCAAATTTTCTCAAATTTTCTCAAATTCTCTTCTCTCAAATTTTCTCAATATTTTAAATTCTTTCAAATTCTCTTAAATTCTCTCAATTCTCTCAACCCGCACAATTCTCTCTTAATTCTCCCAATCAATCCGCTCAATTCTCTCAATCCACTCGAAAAATGGTAAGTGGAAGTCAAGTGCCAACTGATAAAGATAAGAATATCATGACGAAATCCCATTATTCTTTTGATCCTTGTGATTATGCAGATTTTCAAGATGATAAAATCAATATTTTTCCCGATGTGGAGCGCGTCTCGACACAAAAAAGTCTTCATTCTCATGCCAAAATATCTACAACAAAGGAGGCGGAGCGGGAACTTACATCTAACATTTGGGACCACTTCACAAAAACGGAAAGGTTTGATATTGGTCCAAAAAAGTATGATATAATTTGTAAACATTATGGGAAAATATATAAATATAGAGGTGGACAAAGATATAGAACATTCTAACGACATCTTAAGAGCAAACATCCAATCCAAGCAGGAATCAATATCAAGCAATAACAAATTTCCAAGCACGTCAATCATAACACTTCTCCTTTATTTTGTTTTAATGAAAAAACTTATAAGAAAAAATTAGGTAAATTTGTTTCCGTTGAGCATATATCATTTAATTTTGGAGAAAGATTTGATTTTAATCAATTTGTACAAAAAGCATGTGCACCATAAGCAAAACGTGTTTCTAGAAATTCACTTAAACGAGTAATTAAAGATCTTTACAAAAATTGAAAAAAAGATTTACAAAAATTTTTTATGCAATTTAATAGATGTATGCATATAGGTAGTGATATTTGGAGTAATCATTGGCAAATTCATTCTTACATGGGCATAACATGTCATTGGATAGATGACAATTGGAATATTCAAAAAAGAGTTATTGCATTTAGAATTTTCGATAATAAGCATATAGCAAATAACATTTATAGAATAATTAGGCAAATTTTAGAAGAATATTATTTGCTTAACAAGATTTTTTCAATTGGTTTTAATAATGCCGCAGCAAATACTGCTTCAATTGCCAATTTAGAAAATATTTGTAAACCCGCTTTTGGCGAAAAAATTTTTCATGTTAGATGTACTTGTCGTATTTTAAATTTATGTGTACAAGATGGTTTGAAAACTTTTGATATTTTTCTTGAACCAATAAAAACGGCGATTCAATTTTTATGGAAACATCCCCAAAAAATGAAAAGAATGAGGTAAATTTTGTAAAGCAAATGACAAAAAGCCAAAAAGATTTCCAAGAGATGTTCCAACTCATTGGAATTCTACTTTTCACTTGCTTAGTGAATCTTTTGCATATAAAGATTTATTATGTGTATTCATTTCTAATAATATACCTTAGATTAATTTATACCCACAAGAATGGGATATTTGCAAAAAAAATTTAGATATTTTAAAGGTTTTTAACGATACAACTTATATTTTATTTGGTATTTATTATCTTACTACGCATTTATTTTTAGTAGAGTGTTTTAATATTGTCGGAGTTTTTGAGGAAGATGAAAATGATGTTGAATTACAAAATACTATAGTAATAATGAAAATGAAGTGGCTACATTATTACAGCGAAATTCTCATTATTTATTTAGTTGCTTATGTTTTTTATCCGCATTGCAAATTAGATAGTTTAAGTGATTATTTGCATATGTATCATTAATGTTTACATTATGATACAATAAATGTTACAACCATAATAAGTGAGGTTAAAAACGTAGTAATATAATTATATAATGAATTTTATACTAAATATAATTTAGGTGATATTGGATGTTCTCAATCTACCAAGACACCAAGTGAAAGTACAAGTAAAATTAGTAGAGGGTACCGACTTTTATTACATAGACAAAAAAAAGTAAAAGGGAGTAATATGAAATATTTCTGAATTAGAGATTTATCTAACTTTTTCCTTTGAGTTTACTGAATCCGAAGGTAGTATATGTTTTTTAATTTTGGATTGGTGGAAGAGACACGCAAGCCAATACCCCAATCCTTTCTCTTATTGGAAAACAAATTTTTGTAACCCCTTGTTTCACAGTTACGGTCGAATAAGCATTTAGTACCGGAGATAATATTTTGGACGAATATAGTTCAAGATTAGTTTCAGAATCAGTGAAGACTCAAGCTTGTGTCGATGATTGGACGAAAACTCAATACCGACAACAAAAGATAAATCGGAATAATGAATCCGAATTCTTTAACGATGGAGATACCATCGCTACCGGTACCGGTATCGGAACGGGTAGCGACGACTGAGGTAAAAGAACTGTTGGAGTTGGCAAATATTTCAGGGACCCTTGTTTCTCATACCGGGCACACCCACGTGAGCTTAGGAAAATTAAAGTATAATCCGACAACATGTGACCCCTGCGCACAGAATGCGGGGGTTCGGATAGACTTAGGTTTTGGGGTCATTCTATGGCATATATATTATGCTTCTTTTTTTTATAGATCATTATAACGAATTGTAAGGTGCTTAATGATAATTTATTAAGTTCAAACCCCCTTTTCCTCTCTTTTTTTTCCCAAATTTGATTACAATTTACATTTTTATTACAATTTATATTGAATAATTCATTATTTCATAATTTCATAATTCATTATTTTTTTATTTCATAATTTATTTTTAAAATTTTTAAATTATGAATTGAAACCGGCTGGAACCGACCCGAAACCGGCAGGAACTGGAACCGGCTCGGAACCCGAAACGCCAGGGGTGGTTCCGGTTCATACATGGCCACAATTGGAACCGCCCGATTCCGAACCGTGGCCATGACTAACCGCAGGCCACCGTCCTCTGCCTCCCCTCCCCCCTCCCCCCACCCCGGCCACCCGCCGTCCTTCGCCGACCGCTTGGAAAGGAGAAATTTTGTATATTTATCAAATGAATTTCTATTTCAGAAACATAAATTTTGTGTCATTATCAAACGCACATTTTTTCTCATAAACTCATCCGGGGAAAAAAAATAAAAAAATCTATTTCTGGCCAGAAATTGATTTCTGGAACAAAAATGTTACCATGCGCACCCCTGATGTCCGACTTATTTTCTTATTCTGTCAAATTTATTGTTCGATTACTTGGCTTCCGCAATAAGTAAGTTGCTCACAACCTTATGGTGTACCCGGAATTATCCAACCTTTAGCGCATTGATAAATTACCAAAAGATTTTTGGAAGTGCCATAAATTATTTGGTTGTTTTATATTACCAACTATCTTTATAAGTTACCAATATTTACTTACGTAACTTATTGTTATTGATGTATTAAAAAAACTAACTTTTATAGAAAATTACCAACTCCATGATTGTTTCAAAATTACCAATTGGTTTTGGATTGAATACTTCATGATTTAGGTGCTAATGTCGTGCGTCTTCTCGTGAATTACAACTAGGCATGTGTTTGAGCAAGTAAATCTTGCAATAATATTTGTTAATTCCTCTACGAGATTGAAAGATTATTAGCTAAACACCACATGAGTTATTGAGTGTAATTGAAGACTGGGAAACACTTTATGTTTGAATGTTTCAAGTGTGGTTGTAATCTTCTTTGTATCTCTAGATTTATAGTGAAATTTTATGTTGCTCTCCCCATGGACGTAGGTCACATCAATCAATCATGTAAATCTAGTATCCAATTTACTTTCTTATTCTGTTTAATTTATTGTTCGATTATATGTTTCGGCAACAATTGATATCAGAGCCAGGTTTATATAAGTTGAAGCGAATCGATGTTGACTAAAGAGGGAAAAGTTGAGAATCGACAGATTTGATGAAAGAATTTTAAATTCTGGAAGGTGCAGATTGATGATTATATATACTAAAGGAATTTGCACTTACTCCTATATAAGGAGAAGCCGAAGTTAATGAACCAAGCTAACTTGGAATTGCTAGATGAACAAGCATTGATGTTATTCAGCTGATGTTGTCTTGTGACTTTGTGTTTAACATCGTGAAAAAGAATACCACTGCGGGTTTGATAAAGTTCCTGTCAAACATTTATGAGAAGCCCTCTACCATCAACAAAGTCTACTTTATGCAATGTGTCTATAACTTAAAGATGGGCAAATGTGCATCAGTTGTTAAACATATCATTGAAATGTGGTCGTTAGTCAATTGAATTCAGTTGAGATTAATTTTGAAGATGAGGTACGTACTTTAATTCTATTATCCTCATTGCCTAATAGTTAAAATACTACTATTGGTAATTCCATTAGGTTAACAAGCTTGATGTTTGACAAGGTTCATGATTTGATTCTAAGTAACGACAACCGTAGGAGAAGATTTAATGACCAGTGAAGTAGATGAAGAACTAGTACTCGTGTTAGCAAAAGTTGTATAAACCTATTCAATCTAAGACTGGTGGTGCTGTTTGTTGGAGGTGTGACAAGAGGGCATATCTTAGAAGGGATTGCATTAAGCTGAAGAACGAGAAGGGTAAGGGAATTAGAATTGGGTCTACTAATGATATTGCTAGAATAGTTTAATAGTAATTCGGATGATATTTATTATGTCTTCTATATCATTGAGGATTAATCGATTGACGAATGGATTATGGATTCTAATTGTTCATTTCATGCATCATCGACTGGAACTAGTTAATTACTTATCAATGCATGGATAGTATTAAAATGCAATTGGGGAACAATGTTGAGTACAATGTTGTGGGCATTGGCGATGTTTGAATCAAAATGCACGATAGTGTTGTAAGGACATTGACTTGAGCAAGTCACATTTTAGAATTGAAGAAGATTTAATTTCCTTAAGTGTCTTGGATTCAATTGGGAATCAGTATTCTTCAAAATGTAGAATTTTAAAAGTTGTTCGAGATGCCTTAGTGATAATAAGATTCATCAAGCACGGTAGCTTATATGAGCTTCAAAATGATACAATGACAAATTTTGCCTATATCTGTACGAGAGTCTGAATTATGACATATGCATTTGTAGCACATTAGCGAGAGAAGCTTAAATGTTCTAAGTGAAAAGAATCTGTTATATGCTTATGTGACTGAGAAACTAAATGTATGCAGGTGCTGTGACTTAGGCAAGTGGCAAAAAATGCAGTTCATTACGACAGTCAAAGAAGCCACAAAGATTGGGAAATCAATTCACTTGGATATTTGCAGGTTTTTGTGAATTCCTTCAAGGAAGAGAACCAAATTTGTGCTTAAAATTGTGGACAACTTTTCAAGGAAAACCTGGATGTTTGTGCTGAGACACAAATTTGATGCTGTTTTTAGGATTAGGCAATTAAGAGCTTTGATTGAAAAGAAAACCGGTAAGGCAATCAAGTGGGCGCGAACTTACAATAACATGTATTCTACTTGAAGCACAAGGTGATTAGGGTTCTTGATTGTGGTGCCCGAAATTAAATTCATCTCTTGTCAACAGAGAAGTTACATTTTGCGAGTCTCCAGTACTTCTAAATAGGAGTGATTATAACAGTGTTTATATGAATCTAGATAGTGTCCAACTTAAGGTGGAGTTACAACTAGAAACTCTTGAGGTAATAAGCATTAAGGTGGTAATCGACACATATGGTACTTACAGCAAGTGGAGCCTACAAAGCCAATAGTTGTAGCTATTGAATTTGACAAGTTATGTGTTCGATTTCCTTATAAATATGGATGTAACGATGGTTTTACTTTATGTGTGGTTGAGGAGGTTGTGTGGAAAGATCCTTATAGAGCAATCAAAGATACAAGTAAAGTTGATATTCTGATGAGGTTAACGATCATGGCAAAAATAAAGCTTGAACTTAAAAGATATATGGGGCGGTTGAGCTCATGAGGGGCTATAGGAGAGTGGTAGTGAAGTTTGGGTTTCGACAAAGCGAACATGATTTAGCTCAAATGTCAAGTCAAGATAGAGATTATTAGAAATATGTTTCGAGTTTGAGCTCAAAAAAGAAACTTTCATAATTTGAATATTTTCTTACTTTGAAGAAGTTTTCTATTAAAAACCTAGATTGAGTAGATATCTTATTTTGGATCCAATTTTTGTCTATTTATAAGAAGTGTCTCTGCTATGAAGAGCATCCAAGAGGCTACTTCTTTGTAAATTACACTCTGAAGCAATTTGAGAGTGTTGAAGCAAATAAATCATGTGTTAAGATTTATGAATTCTTTTGTGAGATTGAATTATCTTGTGAGGAATTGTGGGTTTAAATACCATGTGAGTTATTGGATGTAATCGGGGGCTGGGAAACACTAAGCGTTTGAGTTACTTGAATTTGATTGTAATTTTCTTTGTATCACTTAATCTATAGTGAAATTTTATATTGTTCTCCTTATTGATGTAGGTCACACCTAACGAACACCAAATCACGTAAATCTCATGTTCGATATATTTACTTGTTCTGTTTATATTGTAGTTCAATCAATTGTTTTCGCAACAATATTGCGTAACGCACCTGGGTATAATAGCTTAACCTAGTGCTTAGATGCCGCACAAACAGGAGAAGAATAATGGTCAAAACTGCTAACACATCTCACCAAATGGTGCCTTCAACATAAGTGAAAGTGGCAGTCATCGCAGATCACTTGATACTAGGTGTAATTTTCAACATAGTGAAATTTTGTATGATCTATGTATAATTTCTTAACCGCCGTGATTAACGAAATCTGTTAATTTGAGATTAAACTAGGACTAGGCATATTCTTATTTGTGTAATGAGGATTTTGATTTAAGACCATTTTATTCCTAAGGTATACCTAGACCTGTTAAAAAGGGTCATAACCATTTTTTTAACCTATATTTGATGGATTGGGTTTTTATATGAGTTAGTTATATTAAGTAGGGGTCATAAATGGGTTTAGACCCAACTCCATGGATCATATATAAGTTTAATATGGGTGTTAAAAATGTTTATAACTTACTTAAATCCAATACATCTTTACGACTCTCTCTTGCCCTCCCTCAATCACGCTAGTGCAATCTGTGGTTTCACTTTAGTTTGTGTATATGTGTTCTTTGATTAGGATAAATAAGAAGTGTTTTAGTAATACGGGTTGGCTCGGATATGTGTATGGCTGGGTATGAGTCATTAGATTTGTATTGCATGACATGAAATTAATTTGAGTCTAACCATTTTCTACCCGATCCGATATACTCATTTAACAGGTTTAGTTATACTCATAAAAGATAGGAAAACTAAGGGCGCAAATGACAACATTTCTCTTCCCCGACCCTATTTCTGGCTAGAAATTAAAAAATCTATGTCTCTTTCTTAGATGAGTTTCTGAGCAAAAAGTAACGTTTGATAACGGCACAAAATTTATGTTCCTGAAATAGAAATTCGTCTGATAACGATGCAAAATTTATATTCCCGCCGACCAGTGAGCGATAGCGGATGATGGGCTGGCGAAAGGTGGTAGCGGGTGGCAGCAACGGACGACCAGCAACGAACGGTCAGCCGGCTGATCGGCGAGTAGTGACGGGTGGTGGCAAACAGCCGGTGGCCAGCAGCAAGTAGGTGATGGTAAGCGACAGGAGTGAGCAATAAGAAAGAGTTGTTATTTTTGTTTCTATTTTAGAAATAGAAAAATAAAAAAATTTAACTTCTCATTTACGTTACAAATCTATTTTCGGGACAAAATTTGTCCCAGAAATAAAAAATAAAATTATTTTACCAAATGAATTTCTATTTCAAATCTATTTTCAATAATAAAAAAATAAAAAAATAAAATAGTTATCATTCGTGCCTTAATTTTCCTCTCTCTTCTTCGTAAGATGGAAAAAAAAAACAAGAAACGGCTGAGATCAAATTTGGTGCAATCCGTGGTCACAAGCCTCGCGGGACGAGGACCGTTGAACGACGACCCCCTCCTTCATCGTTGGATTTCGCTCGCTCGTGCTTCCCTTCTCCAACTGTTCATCGCACCCTTCAACTCCACCCTCGAATTTAGCAGTTCTTGGCTTTCATGGGATGAACGTTGTGTTAAAGGGTGGTCGTTTCGGAGGCTGCTTCGAGCCATGGCCTCGTTGAAGCTGTCCATCTCCGTCGACGCTTGGGATACAAGAAGGGTCGGTTTCTCCGTGAACCCTGTTCAGTCATCTGACCGTGCCGCCTACGCTTTACCCATTACTGGTTTTGTACATGTAAGTGGAGGTTCAGTCATCAGTCCTTTTGGTAGGTTCAAGCACGGTAAGGTCTCTCGTGTTGATGCTGAGCTGTCGTGTTGTCCTGCTCCTGAGTTGGAAATTGATGGCGTCGAGCCGCCTCCGGAAGGAAATTCTGTCGGTGAGAGATTGTTTGAGCAAAACCCACTTGCTGGAGGTGAGAAAAATCCCTACTTTGAGGGTCCAAAGAAAGGAAAGAAGCGAGATGGGAAGTGGAAATCCAGTTTTCGGAGGTCCGATGGTGGGAAAAAAGATGTGGGTTTTGTGCAGGATTATAGTAGATTAGATGTAAATAACCTTGCGTCTGATTTGAGCATGGAAGAGTGTAATAGGATCTTGAGACAGCTCGAGAAATGCAGTGATAGCAAGACTTTAGAATTTTTCGAGTGGATGAGAAGTAATGGGAAATTGGAACAAAACATCGGGGCGTATAATTTGGTCCTCAGAGTGTTTGGTAGGAGAGAAGATTGGGATGCGGCAGAGAAATTGATTAGTCAGCTGAGTGTAGATCCTGAGTGTGGCTTAAGTTATCAGGTCTTTAACACTCTAATTTATGCATGTTGCAAAGAGGGAAGAGTTGAAATGGGGGGGAAGTGGTTCAGGATGATGTTGGGATATGGAGTCCAGCCTAATATTGCGACGTTTGGTATGCTCATGAGTCTTTACCAGAAGGGTTGGAAGGTTGAAGAGGCGGAATTTGCATTTAGCCGGATGAGAGATTGTGGAATCAAATGTGAATCAGCATATGCTGCAATGATCACGATCTATACACGTTTGAGATTGTATGACAAAGCTGAGGAAATAATTGGCTTATTGAGAGATGACAATGTGATCCTGAAGGTGGAAAATTGGTTGGCGATACTTAATGCCTATTGCCAGCAAGGTAAATTAGAGGAGGCTGAAAAGACATTGATTTCCATGCAAGAAGCCGGATTGCCACCAAATATCGTTGCCTACAACACTTTGATAACTGGGTATGGAAAGGTTTCCAATATGGATGCTGCACAAAGAATATTTCAGAGTCTACAGGATCTTGGATTAGCGCCCGATGAGACAACTTACAGGTCCATGATTGAAGGATGGGGGCGAGCAAACAATTATCAAGAGGCGGCCTGGTACGGCAAAGAACTCAGGGGGTTAGGGTTGAAGCCTAATTCGTCCAATTTGTACACACTGATAAATTTGCAGGCAAAATATGGGGATGAAGATGGTGCCACCAAAACTCTAGATGATATGGCAGAGATGGGTTGCCAGTATTCGTCGATCTTGGGTATTCTTTTGCAAGCATATGAAAGGGCTGGAAGAATTGATAAAGTGCCTCTCCTTGTGAAAGATTCTTTTTATCAACACATTTTGGTCAACCAGACCTCATGCTCCACGTTGGTCATGGCTTATGTGAAAAATGGCTTGGTGGACATTGCCATAAAGGTTATGCAGGATAAACGGTGGACGGATGCAGCTTTTGAAGAAAATCTGTACCATCTCTTGATCTGCTCGTGTAAAGAGTTGGGCCATTTCGATAATGCAGTCAAAATATACTCAAGTATGCCTAAAACTGAAGGCAGGGAGAACATGCATATCTTATGCACGATGATTGATATGTACAGTAGCTTGGGCCAATTTACTGAAGCTGAGGAACTGTATATGAAGCTAAAATCTTCTGGAGTTCCGTTAGATGTCATTGCTTTCAGCATCGTTGTGAGAATGTACGTTAAAGCTGGATCCTTAAAAGAGGCTTGCTCTGTTCTTGAGATGATGGAGAAACAGAAAAATCTCATACCTGACGTTTTTCTGTTTCGAGACATGTTCCGCATTTACCAGCGCTGTTGTATGCTGGATAAATTAGAAAATCTCTACTATCAATTTTTGAGGAGCGGCATCAGTTGGGATCAGGAAATGTATAATTGTGTCATAAACTGTTGCTCTCGTGCTCTTCCTGTTGATGAGCTATCCCGGCTTTTTGACGAGATGCTTCAATGTGGATTTTCTCCTAATACAATCACCTTCAATGTCATGCTTGATGTTTATGGAAAAGCTAAGCTTTTCAAAAAGGTGAGGAAGTTGTTCTTGATGGCTAGAAAGCAAGGGCTGGCTGATACTATTACATACAACACCATCATAGCATCGTATGGGCAAAACAAGGACTTCATAAATATGTCATCATCTGTTCAAGAAATGCAGTTCGATGGTTTTTCAGTTTCTCTCGAAGTGTACAATTCCATGCTGGATGCTTATGGGAAAGAAGGCCAAATGGAGAGTTTTAGAAAAGTCTTGCAGAGACTGAAGGATTCAGCTCGTTCTCCTGATCGCTACACATACAATATCATGATGAACATTTACGGAGAGCGTGGATGGATTGATGAAGTTGCCGGCATATTGAAAGAACTTAAAGATTATCATCTAGGACCTGATTTGTGCAGCTATAACACATTGATCAAGGCATATGGAATTGCAGGAATGGTTGAAGAAGCTGTGGCCTTGATAAAGGAAATGAGGGAGAATGGAATAGAGCCTGATAAGGTCACCTTCTTAAATTTGATTAATGCACTACGGAAGAATGATAAGTTTCTGGAGGCTGTTAGATGGTCCTTGTGGATGAAGCAGATGGGTTTAGGATAAACTTTTGTTGTCATTCAGATGGTGTTTGGCCTCTTTAACATCCACTACCTCCTTTGGGTGATGAAGTTGACTTAAATGAGGAATCAATCACCGAACCCATCAATATGCATGGTAGGAGTCTCTGGGGATTGCTGTTCAAGGACTGCACTAATGCTTGAGGACAAACTGCAATCCATCGTATGGCAAGTTGGTATAATTTAGTCAATTCTTCCAATATATCAATCTCATTCAGCTATTCTTCACAATGTATATCTGGCAAACATTTAGATTGTAATCTTTTACAGTCAAGCTTTGTGCCAATGCAGCAACCATGTTGTGGTGAATTGGAGCATCCTGGCTTATGCGGAATAATTGACTTCCACCTTAAGAAGAGAAGGATGAGTGACCATGAGGGACCTCTCAGGTGTGGAACAAAATTAGCTTGTAAATGATCGACTTTGTCAACAAATGGTTTCTCGTCGTGTCCTGTAACAAAACTTTTGGGTTCGATGATTTTTCATCCAGACATCAGGATCATCGTCCGTGGCCATTTTATGTTAATAATACTAGAATCTTACTTCTCTGATTTTGATTTTCAGCTTTGTGTCACTATCAGTGTGGATGGTGACGAGTTTTGGAGAGGCTTGCACAGCTTTTAGTTGTTGACGATCCCATCAGGAAATGAATTGCTTGCTTACAATTTCCATTAGTAAGATACAATGAGGAAAATCATTATTTTAGGAAGGATTCTGACGTATGGGGTTAAAACACAGCTTCTTGTTGAAGCCCTCTCAACTGTATGGAGTGCACAACCCGGTTGGTGAACAGAGCAAGACGAGGGCAGGGATGACGTTCCCCAACCCCACCTCATGGGCGACGGCTGAGCATGGCCGGCCTGCCAGGGCTTTTAGCCACGTTCGGAACTGCTACATTGTGCCGGCTGTCCATTGCTGACTGAGGCGATACTATTCGGTCGGGAACACATAGGGACAATGCCATGGGCGAGCAAGTGCCGCCGTCAAGCGAGGAGGACAGACGACAGCCGCAATGAGTGGTGACTCGGTGAGCGGCGGGGGGTCGACAGCCACACGACAGTCAGTCGATGGCCATGCGGTGGGACAACGGGAGAGTATGAGAGAATAGAATAAAATAACTGTAAACATTAATAGAGAAAATCGGTTAGTAAATAAACTAATCGAGAGCAGAGCATAATAACGAATATTATAAATTAATACATTATTTTAGATTAAAATCACAAGATCTTCAAGTGCTTCAATGCCAAACATCAAAAAATTACGGTGGATGGAGTAATTTATTTAATTTAATATTTAAAAAAAATGCAAGTATCATGTTACAGGGCTTTAATTTTTGTAATAATTGTAAGAAATAAATAGAAGCATTTCGAATATATTTTAGTGATACGTTTATTATAAACTTGGTTTCTTCAAAAAAGCCAAAATGAACTTAAAAGGTTAAGGACTAAATTAATACAAATGCAATAAGTTTAGGACGTTCTTAATAATTTCCCCGATTAACTATAAAAATATGACTCATATGCTCTAAAACGATATCCTTCATAATCAGTAAATCTCTTCAACCTATGAACCACATGCAAGTTTGGTCACCAAGTCGGTAACATTCCTTTAACATCCATATGTAACATTTCTATACAACACCGATTTCACATGTAAGCAATTTTACTTTTACAAACCAGTCTGACCGACGCCGCGGCCGGTTTTTCTCCTTTCATCCCACTGTGCAAGTTGAATGCAGGATTAGTCCCTTAGAAACACTAAACGAGACCATAAAACTTACCGGACCAAAAAATGTCCTGCCATTACTCCCAGTTTTCGCCGGCTTCCGACTGGATTTCAGTAACAGTATTTGCTACCTGTTCAAATGAATACAGAAACATCAGAGTCAAAATTGGAGCGGACATGCTAATTATTCTGGCAGCACCTCAAAGTGAGCTCCCTGAAGGAAGGAGTGATGGAGGTAGCAATAAGAAGGAAAAACAGGAATTAGTATCTAAAATGTCACCTCTTCCTGCCGAGGAATCCAGTTATTCGCACGCAAATCAAGAACATCTTCAACCATGAACCTCAACCTTGGAGCCAGCTCAGTGTTGGTTGCCAATTCTTTCAACCGGTCGAAATATAAATCGCTTAAACGCCGTGATCCTGGGCCCTCATCAAGCTTCTTCCCGATGGTGTTGAAAAACTGGCAAACAGCCTCAACATTCTCCTCGGTACGGCAGGTCTTATTATCAGTTCCTAGGAGCTCCTGGTTCATTGAGCAGACGAGGGACGTCAATACAATTATAAAATTTAAAGAGAACCTGAATAGGTTATGTGTTTAGTCAAGACCTGAAGAATGAGGTGAACGATTTTTGCGGTGACCACCCTCTGCTTCCAAAGCTCCCCAATCAATCTGACGTTTCCCACGAATCGAAGTTTGACCATACTCTCTTTTTCTCTTCGCTCAAGCTCTTGCTCAGGGGCAGTCATCTGTCTTACCGCCTCCCTTAGATTGTCAGCACCTTCAAATGCCTCCTGGCATCTGCTCACAAGTACTCGCCTGAAGGTGATATTATCCTTACCGCCTGGCTCATCAGAGGGAAATGGGGGCAGCTTTATATGGAGATAAGAGCACAGACGAGCATACAAGGGGCAGAGCGTGGGATCCAGCACTGCTTTTTCGTAAATAAGATGTACTACTCCCTGTATTGGAATAAAAATTTAAGTTGTCAAAATAAATAGAAATACAAACACGAAATGGAGAAAAGAAAATGCAGAAACCTTCAAAATGTCCGTTGTGGTTATTCCAGAGTCAATGAGCTCATCCTTGAGTACATCAAACTCCTCGGGAGTCAGCTCGTCCAGAATCCTGGAAAGAAAGCGCTGTCCATTGTAAGAGTCAATCCTAACTGCGATCCAAGTCTTAACATGACCAACTCAATTGCATCGACTAAACTCCATTAGGAATGCAAAAGAGGACCTTGTAAGGTGGCGTGTCAAGAAACACAAGTGAAAAGTCGATACATGGACTTCGTTAGATCACCCACTAGAGCATGGAAAGATGGAGCATGGTTAGGGAAGAGAACAAACCGGAACCACAATCTGATCTCCGCTAATAACATATTGCATACAAATCACAATTAATTGTTGACACCACTACAAGCCTGAAAAAATGAGGTCAATGCATAGGAAATCTCACACTAGCAATGATAAAAATTTATACGCGAGGAAAGTTAAGAAAAATGATGCTTAAAAGAGAATATCAAAATTAATCAGTCATATATAAAGCAACTGGGTATAGGTATAGGATGTACATGAGAAAGAATGGTAATTCTCATTGATATTATGTTGGAGTACCAGTACTGATAGATGGGCACAGAGGACTTAAACATTACTATAAAGAAGCAAAGATACTGAGAAGCCAAGGTATGAATTTGCATGCTTATGAATCCAAAACGCAAAAAATGGGATGGTCATTCTGAATATCATGAAATGCAGATGAGTTGCACAAAATAATGCCGAGTTCTCAGTCAGGATAAAAGAAAAAATCCCATGATCAAATCACCCAAGAGTTAATTTGAAAATTCGGCTCAAAAATCTGCCAAGCAAGACTACATAATTAACCATCCATAAGTATATTCAAGAAATGTGGACTTCAAAATCTATCTTTTCGGCTTTTTGTAATCCTTGAATATCGGGAATTTAAAGCACATTGAGAAGGCAACCAAGCCAAACATCAGCCACCAAAAATGACGCTTCAGCAAAAATAAAGCTGTACGACGCATACAGCTAGTATACTGCAAAGATCAAATCATTAGATAAACATTGTAAATTATGAATTACCGCTTTACAGTCATCAGCACGCGGTATTTCTCCAACAGATTACGCCATCTAGGTGTCCAAGGCACTTCAGCCTTAACAAGAGCAGGAACCGGACCTCCCTGGTCAACCGATCAAAATAAGTGAAGCCAAATGAGACATTACACATCCGGAAACACGTGTTAATAGACATGTGAAGCATTTATCGGTGCATTTAACGAAGCCATGATCTGATCTTTGACGGTGCAACATTGTTCTTCCATATGCAAGTGGAACCTTATATTAGCACAATACTCCAGGCTTCGATAACCCTTCCCCAACCCAAGAGTAAAAAGGGCAAAAAGGAAACTCAGCACTTGCACACGTGCATGTAGGCAAGGAAAAGAGATGCAAGCTTGATCCCACTATCTTCATAAGACTTGACCAATATTACCAACTGACATTTTAAAACAATACTTCTTCTGACGGACTTTGACAATCAACAAGGTATCATAGCAAAGGTGGGAAGTTAAAACAACAAGATGGCATAAAATTGACAAAGATCTCAATTTCCAAACAAGATAGGAAAAAGATCTCAATTTCCAAAGCAAATAAGAACTCTTATCGTAATTACTAAAGGGTGACTGGAAATCGTATGCAACATATCACTGTGGTATCAGGAGTTTTTGCCGCTTCCAAATGGATTTCAGTTATAGTCTTTGCTTTAACCGGTCCAAATGAATACAGAAACATCACAGTCAAAATTCAAACAGACATGTTAATTATTCTATAAGCACGTCGAAGTAAGCTTCCCAGGCCTAACTCTATGATGGAAGGAGTGATGAAGTTGGCAAAAAGAAGGAAATCTAGACAAGTAAAGGGAAAAAGGAAATGCAAAAAAAAATAAAAGAAGCAATTAAAATCTAAAATGTCACCTCTTCCTGCCTAGGAATCCAGTTATTCGCACGCAAATCAAGAATATCTTTAACCATGAACCTCAACCTTGGAGCCAACTGGGTGTCGGTTGTCAATTCTTTCAACCGGTCGAAATATACATCGTTTCTACACTGTACTTTTGGTACCTCATCAAATTGCCTCCCAATGGTGCAAAACAACTGGCAAATAGCCTCAACATTCTCCTCGGCAGGA
The DNA here is from genome assembly GCA_031216285.1 of Syzygium syzygioides. Classification (NCBI taxonomy): domain Eukaryota; kingdom Viridiplantae; phylum Streptophyta; class Magnoliopsida; order Myrtales; family Myrtaceae; genus Syzygium; species Syzygium syzygioides. The sequence goes on from CM062244.1 coordinate 1,820,760, forward strand.
CAAGTCTTATTATCAGTTCCTAGAAGCTCCTGGTTCATTGAGCAGACAAAGAGTAACCTCAATATAAATATAAAATTTAAAGAGAACCTGTATAGGTAATGCGTTTTATCAAAACCTGAACAATGTGGCAAACGATCTTTTCAGTGACCATCCTCTGCTTCCAAAGCTCCCCAATCAATTTGATGTTTCCCACAGTTCGAAGTTTGACCACACTCTCTTTTTCTCTTCGCTCAAGCTCCTGCTCAGGGGCAGTCATCCATCTTACCTCCTCCTTTAGACTGTCAGCACCTTCAAATGCCTCCTGGCATCTGTTTAGAAGTAATCGCTTGAAGGTGATATCCTTACCGCCTGCCTCATCAGAGGGAAATGAGGGCAGCTTTAAATGGAGATTAGAGCACAGACGAGCATACAAGGGGCAGAATGTGGGCTCCTGCACTGCTTTTTTGTAAATAAGATGTACTACTCCCTGTATTGGGAGAAAAAATTAAGTTGTCAAAATAAATAAAAATACAAACACGAAATGGAGAAAAGAAAATGCAGCAACCTTCAAAATATCTGCTGTGGCTATTCCAGAGCCAATGAGCTGACGCTCAAGCACATCAAACTTCTTGGGAGTCAGCTTGTTCAGAATCCTGAAAATAATGTACTATCCATTGTAAGAGTCAATCCTAACTGTGATACAACTCTAACATAACCAATTCAATTGCATAGATTAATCTCCATTGGGAATACAAAACAGGACCTCGTAAGGTGGCGCGTCAACAAACACGAGTAAAAAGTTGATACATGGGATTAGTTAGATCACATACTCAAGCATGGAAAGATAGAACATGGTTAGGGAAGATAACATACCGGAACCCTAATCTGATCTCCGCTAATAACATATTGCATATAAATCTAAATTAATCATCGACACCACCAAAAGCCTGAAAAGACGAGGTGGATGCATAGAAAATCTCGCACTGGAAAAGAAAAAAAAATTATGGACAAGGAAAATTCGAAAATTGATGCTAAAAAATAAAGCAACTGGGTATAGGAAGTTCATGAAAAAGAACAGTAATTCTCATTGATATTATGTTGGAGTACCTGTACTGATAGATGGGCACAGAGGCCTTAAACATTATTATAAAGAAGCAAAAATACGGAGAAGCCAAGGTATGAATTCGCATGCTTATGAATTAAAAACGCAAAAATGGGATGGTCATTCTAAATATCATGAAATGTGGACGAGTTGCAAAAAATATGCTGAGTTGTCAGTCGCGAAAACAAAAAAACCTATGATCAGATCACTCAAGAGTTTGAAAATGGGGCTCGAAAATCTGCAAGTAAAATGTTTGACAGACTACAATATCAACTATCCATGAGTATATTCAACATATGAGGACTTCAAAATCTATATTTTCAGCTTTTTATAATCCTCGAGGATCAGGAGTTTTAAAGCACACAAAGAAGGCAACCACGCCAAACTTCAGCAACCAAAATAGACACTTCAGCAAAAATAAAGCTGTACCGTGCATATAGCAGACATACTAAAAAGAACAAAATCATTAGATAAAATTGTAAAACATGAATTACCCCTTTACAGTCTTCAGCACATGGTCTTTTTCCGACAGATTACCCCTTCTAGCAGACCAAGGCACTTCAGCCTTAACAAGAGCAGGCATTGGAGTTCCCTGGTCAACCGATCAAAATAAAATGAAGCCCAATAAGACATTACATAGCCACAAACACATTTTAATAGACAGGTGAAGCATTCATCGGTCCATTTAACTAAGGCATAATCTGATATTAGACAGTGCAACATTGTTCTGCAATATGCAAGTGGAACCTTATATTAGCACAATACTCCGGGCTTCAATAACCCTCCCCAAACCCAAGGATAAAAAGGGGAAACACAGCACTTGCATATCTGCATCTACGCATGGGAAAGAGATGCAAGCTTGATCCCGCTATCTTCATAAGACTTGACCAACATTATCAATTGAATATTAAAAAAATATTTTCTTTTGACAGACCTTCACAATGAACAGGGTATCATTAGGAACTCTGTCATAACTACTAAAGGGTGACTAGAAAAGGGTATGCAACTTATCACTGTAGCCAAGAAACTATAACTTTCGTAGGGGTGAGCATGGTTCTATGGTAGAACCTGGAACCTGAGAACCAGACCGGTGGAACCTGTTCAGTTTCAGGTTCCAAGGTATGCAAGGTAAGTTCCAGATTTTAAAAATTGGAGAACCTATTTCGACGAATAGGTTCCAGGTACCTGGAACTTGGAAACTAGAAACTGGAATAAGTTTTTGTGTTTTTTTTTGTCTGTGTTTTCGCGCAATCCTGTGATATTCCATGGCATTTGATAGTCTAAGCTTCCATTTTATGACTGAGACTTATACTTTGTTAATGTTTCATATTTTTCGTGTATCTAAATATAAATTGTGGTCGGTAGATTGTAACAGCAAGTGGTAGTCGTAAAATGTGATATTTAACTGCAATCGTTCAATTAATAATAAAGTGAAATTTAGGTAGACCTTGAAACCGATCTTAGAATCTGTAACAGAATAGGTTTTAGATTCAGGGTATGCAAGGTAGGTTTCAAGTTCCAAAAAATAAGAAACCTGTTTAATGGGTAGGTTCTAGGTTCGTGAACCATATCTTCTCAGGCTATTAGATAAGAACAACTAAAATAGTCTTCAAGAAAACGAGTTAACATTTACGTGTAAAAAAGATAGGCCAGTCTAGCCAGAAATGAATGCTACCTGATTAGAAGAGATCTGTGCTCCGGCGAACTGGGAGTTGAGTTGCTCCGAGTTATTAAATTGGTTCAGTTGCTGCTGCAAAGAGTCAGATCGGCCATCAAACTCTTCTCCGATATTCTCCCAGGACCTCTCCTCCACGGCAGCAGGAACCTGGGGATTCCGACGGCGCCAATCGCGATTGTCCAGCTCTGAAAAACGACTGTGTGTTTCATTTAGCGCCTGTTGGGAAAGGAATGTATTTTCATATGGGGTTACAATACAATTATCACTCGGTCACTTAAGCTAAAGTAACACTGAGCTCGAAACGTGGAATTTTCCAGCATGAAACCATTAGAACACCACATAGGACAATGCCATTAAGGGTTGGTCCGCGCAGAAGTCCCAGTATTGAAAGGCATCAACATATCTTTCTTTCAAAAACCCGCGTCAACATACTAGGGCCAAACCTTTCTTGTTGCAACTCACTCTCCAAGTCTCAGGATCACCTTTACTCTTTCAACAGTAGAATGTAAACTCAACAACAAAAATGGAAAATATGAACGTAAAAATGAGTACAAACGGAACCAAACGAACCCCAGATCGCCTAACGAACACGGGGAACGATGAGAAAAGCAGCAAAACTTGTTTAAAACCCGAAGAACACCTGATCACAGCCCCCGGGAATCGGTACATCCATCGGCGAGATGCCCGTGGCCTTCGTCCCTTGGCACTAGCTCGATGCGTGACTTGGTGAGCGAGCGCCGCCGAGGGAGGAGGAGGAGGAGGATGGACGGACGGACGGACGGCGGCTGCAGCGAGCGGTGGTGACTACGGTGAGCGGGAGCGACGACGAGGGGTAGGGAGAGTGGCAAGACGCTCCATTGTCCTATTGAAAGTGTCAACCAGTCAACTTCCGTGCCCGGTTCCACAGTCCTTGCGCCTTTTTTACTTTATTCTGCTTCAAGAGAATTTAGCTAATCCTTTTATCTAATTATTTATTCATCGTAAATAATTAAGGAAAAAAGAAGTCCTCAAAAGCCAACCCTTGTAAAAACTCCAAATTTATATTTACATGATATATTTACTTTTCGTCAAGATTTCGTTAAATGATTTTTCAGTCAAAACAACGTCGTTTTTACATACAGTGCTCATTAACGAAAAATATATATGTCACGTAAGTTCAAATTTGAGATTAAAATTTAGGATTAATATGTCGCGGACTCATTAGTTTAGAATTTTTGACTGTTTTTTCTTAACATTTAAATGCATTTTATGATAATTCTTACGTAAAGTATTTTAATATAGACAAATCTACAAAGATTATAAGTAAGGAGCGAGATATATTCTTTTTAAATCGACGAGGTAAGTCAAGCTATTCAAGAACCGTAGAAGTCCGTCCCATCCACTTAGAAAAGAAGACTTCCCCAAGAAGTGATTCCTTTTCGGTCATGACTTCTTTTTATGCCCCACTCATTGCACCAATTTTGTTGACCAACTCAGTACATTTAATATTATTAATTTAGATAGAGGGTTAATATCACCAACAATCACCAATTAATATATTTATAATAAATTTATCTCAAATTAATTTTTTAATCACGAAAAACTGAAAATCAGTATACCTATGACAATTTTACCCTATGATAATTTCCGTTAAATTTTACCATCAAATTTCTGAATTTAATAATACGTAACAGTTGACAAGTGTACTAATTTGGAGTTTTATCTTTCATTTGTCACTGGTGTACCATTTTGTGATTTTTCATGGCATTAATCAAATTTAACAGAAGGTAAATTTATCAAAAATGTACAAATTTTTTGTTTAAATTAGTTTGGAATAAATTTGTCACAAGTGTATCAGTTTAGGATTTTTCATGGTATTAACCATTACTTAGTATTGTTAAGGTAAGCACTAAAACCGGGAACTAAACCGAATCGACCAGTTTTGGATGGTTCTCGATTCCTAGATAAATTTTATCAATATGGGTTGGGTCGGGTGTAAGTCGCTAGAATTGTATCGTGTGAAAATGGGTCAAAACAGTTAAATGGGTCAATATGAGTATGACCATTTTTTACCCGATCCAATCCTTCTGTTTAACAAGTCTAATCATTGTTAGTTCCAAAACTAAGGAAAAAATTCCAAATAAGGATCTAAAGTACCCTCATTTTTTCAAATAAGGGCATTAAGTGAACATTATTTCAAATAAGAATATGAAGTAACCAAATCATCTCAAATAAGGGTCTGAAGTGACCAAATCATCTCAAATAAGGGTTTTTGGCCAGCCAGCCAACATGTGACTATTTCGGCAAGGGTATTTTAGTAAAAGAAATTCTCAGTATATTTTTAAAAAAAATTTACTTTTCTTTTCTGTTTTCTTTTTTATTTTTTTAAATTCTAAGTATATTTTTGAACTCAGCAAAACTTATCAAACCAAGAATAGAGAAAAAAAAACACTTCAATGATATAAATTTGTTATTTCAACGATATGGTGTATTTACTTCAAAATAATATATATTTATCTTCATAAATAAAACTTATCCAATTAAGTATAAAACACTATAACTCATATAGTCTGAAATGATATCCTTCAGAATCCATAAATCTGTTCAACCTACGTACCAGTAGTTTTCCATACTCAGTCGCAGTTTCCTCAATCACATGTGTCACCTAGTGGGTTACATTGCTTTAACATCCATACGTAATGTTACTATACTACACCGATTTTATAGATGACCGATTTCATGTTTGCAAACTAGTCCGACCGATGCCGACGCTGCTTTTTCTCCTTTTATCCAACTGTGCAAGTCAGATGCAGGATCAGTCCCTTAGAAACATTTACGGGACCATAGAACTTCCCGGACCAGAAAACCTCCCGCCATCATTCCCAGTTTTTGCCGGCTTCCGAATGGATTTCAGCAAATAGTATTTGCTACCTGTTCAAATGGATTCAGAAACATCAGAGTCAAAATTGGAACGGACATGCTAATTATTCTATAAGCACCTCAAAGTGAGCTTCCCAGGCCCAACTCTCTGAAGGAAGGAGTGAAGAAGTCGTTAATAAGAAGGAAGTCTAGACAACTAAAGTGAAAAAGGAAATGCCAAAAAAGCAGCAATTAACATCTAAAATGTCACCTTCTTCCTGCCTAGGAATCCAGTTATTCGCTCGCAAATCAACAACATCTTTAACCATGAATCTCAACCTTGGAGCCAGCTGACGGTTGGTTGTCAATTCTTTCAACCGATTAAAATACAGATCATTTATACGCCGCGCTTTTGGGCTCTCATCAAGCTGCTTCCCAATGGTGCAAAACAACTGGCAAATAGCCTCAACATTCTCCTCGGCAGGACACGTCTTATTAACAGTTCCTAGAAGCTCCTGGTTCAATGAGCAGACAGAGAGCAACCTCAATACAATTATAAAATTTAAAGAGAACCTGGATAGGTAATGCGCTTTATCAAACCTGAACAATGTGGTGAAAGATGTTTTCGGATACCATCCTGTGCTTCAGAAGCTCCCCAATGAATCTGATGTTTCCCACGTATCGAAGTTTGACCATAGTCTCGTTTTCTCTTTGCTCAAGCTCTTGCTCAGGGGCAGTCATCTGTCTGACCTCCTCCTTTAGATTGTCGGCACCTTCAAATTCCTCCTGGCATTTGTTTAGAAGCGCTCGCCTGAAGGTGATATCCTTACCGCCTGCCTCATCAGAGGGAAATGAGGGCAGCTTTATATGGAGATCGGAGCACAGACGAGCATACAAGGGGCAGAATGTGGGCTCCTGCACTGCTTTTTCGTAAATAAGCAGTACTACTCCCTGTATTGGGGGAAAAACTTAAGTTGTCGAAATAAATAGAAATACAAACACGAAATGGAGGAAAGACAATGCAGCAACCTTCAAAATATCCGCTGTGGTTATTCCAGAGCCAATGAGCTGACCCTCGAGCACATCAAACTTCTTGGGAGTCAGCTTGTTCAGAATCCTGAAGATAAAGTACTATTCATTGTAATAGTCAATCCTAACCGCGATACAAGTCTAACATAACCAATTCAATTGCATCGACTAATCTCCATTGGGAATGCAAACCAGGACCTCGTAAGGCAGCGTGTCGAGAAACACGAGTATAAAGTTGATACATGGGATTAGTTAGATCGCATACTCAAGCATGGAAAGATAGAACATGGTTAACGAAGCTAACAAACCAGAACCCCAATCTGATCTCCGCTAATAACATATTGCATAAATCAAAATTTTTGATCGACACCACCACAAGCCTGAAAAAATGAGTTGGATGCATAGAAAATCTCGCACTAGCAAAGAAAAAAATTTATGCACAAGGAAAATTCGAAAAAATGATGCTAAAAAATAAAGCAACTGGGTATAGGAAGTTCATGAAAAAGAACAGTAATTCTCATTGATATTATGTTGGAGTACCTGTGCTGATAGATGGACACAGAGGACTTAAGCTATTATAAAGAAGCAAAAATACTGAGAAGTCAAGGTATGAATTCGCATGCTTATGAATTAAAAACGCAAAAAAGGGATAGTCATTCTAACTATCATGAAATGCAGATGAGTTGCAAAAAATAATGCTGAGTTGTCAGTGATGGAAAGGAAAAAACCGATGATCAAATCACTGAAGAGTTTGAAAACGGGGCTCGAAAATCTGCAAGTAGAATGTTTGACGGACTACAATATCAATTATCCATAAGTATATTCAACAAATGAGGACTTCAAAATCTATATTTTCAGCTTTTTATAATCCTTGAGGATCAGGAGTTTAAAGCACACTGTGAAGGCAACCGCGCCAAACTTCAGCAACCAAAATAGACACTTCAGCAAAAGAACAAAATCATTAGATAAAATTGTAAAACATGAATTACCCCGTTACAGTCTTCAGCACACGATCTTTTTCCGACAGATTACCCCTTCTAGCTGACCAAGGCACTTCAGCCTTAACAAGAGCAGGAATTGGATCTCCCTGCTCAACCGATCAAAATAAAATGAAGCCAAATGAGACATTACACAGCCACAAACACATTTTAATAGACAGGTGAAGCATTCATCGGTGCATTTAACAAAGGCATAATCTGATCTTAGACAGTGCAACATTGTTCTGCAATATGCAAGTGGAACCTTATATTAGCAGTTTAGCACATCATTCCGGGCTTCAATAACCCTCCCCAGACCCAAGGACAAAAAGGGGGAAAAAAAGGAAACACAGCACTTGCGCATATGCATGTACGCATGGAAAAGATATGCAAGCTAGATTCCACTATCTTCGTAAGACTTGACCAATATTATCAACTGAATATTAAAACAATATTTCTTCTGACAGACCTTGACAATCAACAAGGTATCATTAGGAACTCTATCATAATTACTAAAGGGTGACTAGAAAAAGGAATGCAACATATCACTGTGGCAAAGAAACGATAACTTTCGTGAACCATAACTTCTCTGGCTATTAGATAAAAACAACTACAAATACTCTTCAAGAAGGCGAGTTAACATTTACATGTGAAAAAGATAGGCCAGTCTAGCCAGAAATGAATGCTACCTGATTAGAAGAGATCTGTGCTACGGCGAACTGGGAGTTGAGTTGCTCCAAGTTATTAAATTGGTTCAGTTGCTGCTGCCAAGAGTCAGATTGGCCACCAAACTCTCTGTTTTCTCCGGTATTCTCCCAGGACCTCTCCTCCGCAGCAGCAGGAACCTGGAGATTCCGACCGTGCCAGTCACGATCATCTGGCTCTGAAAAACAACTGTGTGTTTCATTCGGCGCCTGTTGGGGAAAGAATATATTGTCATATGGGGTAACAATATAATGGTCACTTGGTCACTTGAGCTAAAGTAACGCTGAGCACCAAACTTGGAATTTTCCGGCATGAAACCAATAAAACACCATTAGGAGATCTCTTTGGAAAGCAATTGATTATAATCATCACTCAGTCACTTAAGCTAAAGTAACACCGGAGCGATGCCATTCGGTCAGGACCACATAGGACAATGCCATTTAAGGTGGGTTGGCGCAGAAGTCCCGGTACTGAAAGTCATCAACCTATCTCTCTTTCAAAAACCTGCTGCAACAAACTTGGGCCAAACCTTTCTTGCTGCAATTCACTCTACAAGTCTCAGGATCACCTTTACTCTTTCAAGAATAGATTGCGAGCTCAAGAACAACAACAACAACAACAAAAATGGAAAAGATGAACGTAAAGATGAGTACAAATGGAACCAAACAAACCCCAGATCGCCTAACGAACACAGGGAACGTTGAGAAAAGTAGCAAAACTTGCTCAGAACCTGAAGAACACCTGATCACAACCCCCGGGAAATGGTAAATCCATCGACAAGATGCTCGTTGCCTTCGTCCCTTGGCACTAACTCGATGCGTGACTCGGTGAGTGAGCGCCACCAAGAGAGGAGGAGGAGAAGGACAGGCGAGTGGTGGTGACTCGGTGAGCCAGAGCGACGACGTGGGAGAGGGAGAGTAGCAAAACGCTCCATTGTCCTATTAAAAGCGTCAACCTGCCAACTTCTGCACCCTGTTCCACAGTAGTCGTGCCTTCTCGTCCACTTTGCAGAGAACTTCGGGTGGAAGTTAATCCTCCTCGGTCATGACCTCTCTTTTTATGTCCGCGGAGCAAATATTGGATAGATCAGCTTTGCCAAGTCAGCAAGAGGTCAGTACATTCAAATATCGCCATGTGTACCACACGGATCTCACCTTACGGAAATTTTGAACCTCCCTTTGCTCTCCCTCCCTCCCGAGAAAACTTCATCTTCCTCTTTACGTTTTCTAAAAAAAATTCAGAGAAGGAAGGTGGCTTCTCTCTATCCACTGTCTCCGCCTCCACCATAGCCTCCACCTTATCCTCCGGAGCACCAATGGTGGCTCCAACCATCATCTGGTCCGACGAGTTTGAGTTGAACTGAAGATAATGTTCACCAGAAGTCCAGGAAGCACCACCGGAGTTCCCATGGCTATCACCACCTGACTTTGCCTCAGAGGCACCGCCACTTCCACTGCTGGCCTCACCACCTCCTTTCATCCTACCAGAGACGCCACCGGACTTCCTCCTGCTGCCGCCGATGATCCCACTCGTCCCCATTCTCTCTCCTTCAGCACCTGAGCCGCCTGTCTTTCCATTGCTGCTACCGGAATTTCCACTACTATCACCACCGGCATTTCAACTCCCGCTAACGCCGGATTTCGTCTGGCCGCCTCCGCTGGTCCCTGACATTCCGGCATGTCAAGGCTTCAAGTCCCAGTGAATTTACGTCCACTTCTCGTCTACGAAAAGTCATGGCCTTAGTGCCTTGTTAACCATATTCCCACATGTACGTTTGAAATTGCAGTGAAAAACGAAATATATTTCTACTTGGTAATCGATCGGTCCATTTTAATATTTTTTTCCTCTTGCCATATAAAAATTTCCATATATTCATAACAGAGAAATTGTCAAAGTACAAATTCACAGAGGACGTTCCCCCACTTCAGAAACTAGCAACAACTTCAGAGGAGCTGAGAGTTCAAGATGCCAATTGATTGGCTCCATCTTCTTCCTTCTATAGCGTGAATCTTCCCAATGGCCCACACATGTTCAAGCTTTCTAAGAACAACTAAATGCGCTAATTCCTTAGAAATGGCTGCCAGAACAGGCTCCAGCTTACAAGACTTTCTACCGTGCCTCTGTGTTAATTCGTTAAGGAAAAATGCCACAAACAATCCATGAATTTTGACTTACAATGTGGTCCCTGACCTTTTAATTTGTTCATTGGGGTCCATGAACTTTAACCTAATATGTAATATGGTCCATGAATTTTTAATTTGTACTATGCCGATAATTTAGTCTCTTAACTATATGAAAATGTATAATATAGTCCTTTCATAATTTAAGTTCAGGGACTATATTGAATATTTTTTATAGTTCATGGACTATATTGAACATATACCAAAAGTCAAAAGATCATATTGAACAAATTAAAAGTTTAAAGACCTCGTTGCATATGGAACCAAAGTTCATGAATTGGTCGGGTCACTGCTCCTTCATTGTGCATAACAAGTGAGTTCCACGTAGCAAGAGCTTCTGTTATATAAACTGAGCCTCCATCAACCACAAAGCCTTTGCCACCAACTAGTTCTCCTTCAGAATTCCCAGCCGCTATTCCAACTGCTGCTTATGAAGTATCGTGGTCGAAAGTCCCATCACGATTTTTTTTTTGTAACATCCCCGTAAGGCTTCTTCCATTTCTGTAGAGAATCTAATGTGGCTTTAAGAGCACCATTCCCAATATCTTGCCTGTTGCTTCCAGTTCCACGGCCATGACAAACTCCTTGAACGCAGTAAAGGGGCTCCTCCGGCGGAGGCGACGGCGTGGTTCGCCCCCGACGAATAGAGAGAAGCCTTCGCAGAGAGCGGACGAGATGATAGACAAGTCGAGAACCGTAGAAGTCCGTCGCATCCACTTAGAAAAGAAGACTTCCGGAAGAAGTTAACCGTTGTCGGTCATGACCTCTCTTTATAGGGACTTCTCCTGAATTCGTGGTAGCCATTAAAAGTGCCACGTCACTCGTTGTACTAATTTGTTGACCAACTCCGTACATTTAATATTATTAGTTTAGATAAATGGTCTTCAGCAATTCGTTAATAAGATCCTTAGCATGAATTTTGTAATTTTTTTATATGACAAATATCCCACGAGGAAAACACCATACGAATTGCCTTTTAGGCAGGCAAAGTTCTTAAGAAAGAGAGAGAATAGCAAAATGCTTCGTATGATGCGGATAGCCAAGGCTGTGTAATTGGACCGATTCTAGCCAGGAACCGAATTGATTGGATGGGTTATAAAGCATAAAAACCTTAATTTTTCTCTTGACATCTTTTTTTTTATTCTCAAATAGTTTAGGGACTTGATTGAGCATTATTAAGAATAGACGAAAAGAAAATCTTTAATAATATAATTTGTTATCTCAATAATACGGTGTATTTCATTCAAAATGATATGCTTAACTAAGAATGAAATAAATGATATAATTTATTTACGTAAATGAAACTTATCAAACTAAGTGTAAAATAATATAGCATATTTAGTTTAAATGATATCATTTAGAATTCGTAAATTTGTTCAACCTATGAGTATTCCTCGCAGTTTCCTTAATCAAATACGAGTTTGGTCATAAGTTAGTATTATTAAGGGTGAATATTGGAATCGGACTGAACCGGAAACTAGATCGAACCGGCTAGCTCTGGGCAGTTTCCAATAATTAAATTTAGAACCGATGATTGTCGACCTAGTTCTCTGTGGTCCACACTGATACTTTTTATATTAGCAAGTTAAATGATACTTGATCTTATTTTATCACGTCTTTAGTGTCTTTTCATCGAGATTTTTATTAATTAAAGATCCAAAATACTAAAAAATGAGAGTTTAGACAATACAACAATACTTGCAGTTTTGTAGGAAATCAAGAAAAATAAAAAAGATACCATTGTCGCCGGTTCCATAATCAAGTGGGCCAATTCCCAGTTCCAGGGTCACATGCAAGTCTTATGCACTAGGGGTGATCGGTTCCCAATCCGGTCCACTTTCGGGAGGACTGGTTCTCAATTTTGAGAACTAAGGACTGGACCGATCGTCCAGTTCTGGTTCCGGTCCAATGAAACCAATCACTTTTTTTTTATTTTTTCTCACCACAACAAGCGAAAGCTATAAATCTCAACATATTAACAGAAAAAATGATGAGTGAAGAGTTATTGTGGTGCGACAATAAGGGGAAAACGTTGCAACGCAAGTTTAGTTCACATTTTACCATTTTTTTTAGAAATAAAAAATTAAAAAAGTATATATTGTCGATCCAGTTCGGTCCGATTTCCCTTGGAACCGTGAATCGGACTACCCAAACCCTGGTTTCACTTTTAGGAATCGACTGCCCAAACACCAGTTCCACTTTTAAGAATCGGAATCGAATCGATACTCCTAAAAACTGGATTAAACCAACTGATCCGGTCTAGTTCAAGAGTTCTAGGATCGTCCATTTTGCACGCTCCTATTATGCACGGCCTCCCGCCAATTTTCCTTGGGGGTACCACTGTTTGAAGCAGCGACAACAATTCCAAACACTAAACAAAGGAACCAAGTGTAATCTCTGTCGCCATCCCGCCGTCAGCAGATGAACTTCAGAAACGCGGTCGCGCCCCTGCCTGCCGCCGCCGCCGCGCTCGAGCGCAATCGCAACTTCTTCCTGTCGCTCCTCAATGGATCCACGACGCTCTCCCACCTCGCCCAAGCCCACGCCCAGATCGTCGTCGGCGGCTACAGCCACGACATCTCCACCGTCACCAAGCTCACCCACAAGCTCTGCGACCTCAAGGCCATCGGCCGCGCTCGCGACCTCTTCCTCTCGGTCTCGAAGCCCGACCTCTTCCTCTTCAACGTCGTCATCAAGGGCTACGCCAGTAACAACTCGCCGCGGTCGTCCATCTCCCTGTTCACCCACCTGCGGAAGAACACCCGCCTGCGGCCCGACAACTTCACTTACTTCTTCGCCATTTCGGCTTCTTCGGGTTTTGCGGATGAAAAGGTGGGGAATTTGCTGCATTCGCAAGCTATTGTTGATGGGTTCGGGTTGGATTTGTTTATCGGGTCCGCTTTGGCGGATCTTTACTTGAAGTTCTCGAAGGTGGAGCTTGCGAAGAAGCTGTTTGATGAGATGCCTGAGAGGGACACCGTGTTGTGGAACACCATGATCTCTGGCTTGGTGAAGAATTGTTGTTTCGAGGATTCGGTTTTGGTATTTAAGGATATGGTTGCCGATGCAGAGATCCGGTTGGACTCGACATCTCTTGCGGCTGTGCTCCCGGCTGCAGGGGAGTTGCAGCAATTGAGGGTAGGTATGGGGATTCAATCTCTGGCTACGAAACTGGGACTTCATTCTCATGTTCATATACTTACAGGACTAATATCATTTTATTCCAAATGCGGGGATACCGAGACAGCTAGTTTGTTGTTTGACCGGATCGACAGGCCGGATTTGGTATCTTATAATGCGATGATTTCTGGGTACACGTGCAATAACAGAACCGACTCTTCCCTGAGGTTATTCAAGGAAATTCTTGCATTTGGGGAAAGAGCAAATTCAAGCACAATTGTGGGATTGATTCCTGTGTTCTTTCCCTTTGGTCATTTGGACCTGACGCTCTGTATTCACTGTTTCTGTGTAAAATCTGGCGTTGCTTCAAATCCTGCCATTTCAACTGCGTTAACCACTGTGTACAGTAGGTTGAATGAAATTGAACTTGCACGGCAGGTTTTTGATGAATCTACTGAGAAAAGTTTGGCATCCTGGAATGCCATGATTTCAGGTTATACCCAGAATGGGTTAACGGATGCTGCTATTCTTCTTTTCCAAAATATGCAGACATACAAGGTCCAGCCAAATCCAGTGACAGTGACTAGCATTCTCTCTGCCTGTGCCCAACTAGGAGCTCTAAGTCTAGGAAAATGGGTCCATGACCTAGTTAAACGAGAGGGATTCCATACCAACATTTATGTTATGACTGCTCTGATAGACATGTATGCGAAGTGCGGGAGCATTGTGGAGGCACGGAGAATATTTGACTCAATGCAAGAGAAGAATGTGGTCACTTGGAACTCCATGATTTGTGGATATGGTCTTCATGGACATGGAAAAGAAGCCCTGGATCTCTTCACCAAGATGTTGCAATCTGGGGTTTCACCATCTGGAGTTACTTTCCTTTCTGTCTTGTATGCTTGCAGTCACGCTGGCTTGGTGACAGAAGGAGATAGAATTTTCTATTCCATGGTACATGATCACGGTTTTGAGCCCTTAGCTGAACATTACGCCTGCATGGTTGACATTTTCGGCCGAGCTGGAAAGCTAGAGAAGGCCTTGGAGTTTATAGAGAGAATGCCGGTGGAGCCAGGGCCTCCTATCTGGGGTGCACTGCTAGGAGCCTGCATGATTCACAAGGACACAAGACTAGCACATCTGGCCTCTAAAAGGCTATTTGAGTTGGACCCTGAAAATGTTGGATATTATGTCTTACTCTCGAATATATACTCTGTGGACAAGAATTATCCACAAGCGGCTTCCATACGACAAGTAGTTCGACGCAGGAGCTTGGCAAAAACTCCTGGCTGCACTTTGATAGAAGTTGGTGGGGTACCACATGTCTTTACCTCAGGTGACCGGTCTCATCCTCAAACCAAAGCAATCTATGCGAAGCTGGAAAATTTAATGGGGAAGATGAGGGAAGCTGGATTTCAGGCAGAGACTGTCACTGCTTTGCACGATGTGGAAGATGAAGAGAAAGAGTTAATGATGAAGGTTCATAGTGAGAAACTCGCCATTGCTTTTGGTCTTATTTCTACTGAGCCTGGAAGTGAGATCAGGATCATCAAGAATCTACGGGTTTGTCTAGACTGCCACACTGCTACGAAATTCATATCAAAGATCACTGGGAGAGACATTGTTGTTAGAGATGCCAATCGTTTCCATCATTTTAAGGATGGCATTTGTTCTTGTGGAGACTATTGGTGAAAAGGAAAAAGTCCTCTCACTGCTCGTTTGGTTGATATTGCAGCTGCATTCAACTTTTCATTCTGTCAGCCCATCTGGTAAGGATATCTACTGTGCCACCTCATTGCATTATTTATATGACATTCACAAAGGTTGACAAGTATATTCAAACATATGCTGCAGAATAGACATAACTATCTTGTTCTGGTCTGTCATGACCAATTTGTTCCTCTTTTTACCTATTACGGAAAGACAAATAAGTAAGTAGTTGCACAGTGAACCATTCTTTTCACCCATGTATACATGTAAGCATGCTTATCGTTTTGAGCAGTTTCATTTACCTTGGAGTCGTATAGCTGTGATCATCAAATCTATGTCTCTTATTGAACCTTAGGCTGTCAAATATATGGCTTCCTTGCCTTGTCATATGGATGTCTTGCAGCAGGAGCTGCTTAGAATACACTTTGTTTTCACTTGGTGCAGTGTGGGGAGGAAATGAGAGTGGTTGGTGGTGGTGAGCAGAAACCAGTGCTTATGGCTTCAGTTTTTAGTTATCAAGATGCAACATGTTTCTTTTTCCAACTTCCATTTTATTTGTTCCCTGATAATGTTTTTGATGAGAAAGGGATGCTTGTTTGTCTCACCCTTTATCTTTGCTTTTGATGCACATCAGATGATAGTCTTGAATAATACCTGTCTTAGTTAGTTGTGTTCGTTTTCTACTTTCACTCAAAACAATCAATTCTAGACTCAGGCACTTGAAGGTCCCTTTACACACACATTATTTTGAATGTTTGAAAACTCCTTTTGGAAAATAAACTGTCAGGGTTGATCATTTACTATGAATCAGAGATTGCGAATACAGAATTTCCTAGAAGCAATCCATGCAGCATAGTACGACCCACTGAGGATTTCTCCAGTCTTGAGCATAAAGAAAATAAATAATTCTGCATCCTCGAAAAGTTAGTGCTTACAAGAAGACCTTCATTCACTTATGAAATTGGACATTTTTGCTTTGTACTTCACAAAATACACACTCTATCTTTATTCAATCTTAGCACTCCTGTGCTTTGGATTTTTACACTAAATTTATCTGGACGAAAAGTTCTTGTACTTCAGGAAATGCGTGTACTGAAGCCGGAATTTTGAGATTTAGCAGTTATTTCCACATTGCTTAGTATCTGGTCCCTTGGTCTTTAGCACAAACGGATCGATTCTGACCCACAGCAAGGAGAATATAGAAGCGAGTAGTATTGACCATATTACCACTATGGTTGGTGTTCGGTTCTGTCGCCCCATCAGCCCTTTGAGGAACGGATAGAGATGGGCAATTACCCAGAAGGCGAAGAATAATTTACCAAACAGCAGTCCCATTGCTTGGTTCCCATTGTTAATGGCATCAGTGACTCCAGCAACTATTCCAACTAGGTTGATGATCAATATTGTTGTGGGAGGGATTAACAAGGTTGTCCATTTGAATGTGTACAGGTCTCCAAACTCTTCATCATGGGCTGCTTTGGATGTCACTGTGAAATCAGTGTCTACTCCAGCCAAAATCTTCAGGATACCTAGTACAACGGCAAACAGGTGAGCTGACACACCACCAATTATTGAGAATTGCTCGTTTCTCCACCATTCCTCTATGCTCACTCCACTCCACCTTGATTCAAGAATGCTCGTCGCAAACATTGAGATGAAAAGACCGATGAAGAAAAGACTGGCAGAAGTGCTAATCTGTAAAGTGCAAAAGTAAGTTAAGAACATAAGCTAAAATATCTGACAAGTTCAACTCATATAGATTGCTACATCTTTTTTTGTCTTTGTATACTTACAGGTGGCATGATGAATTTGTCTGTGAGCAAGCAAATGGCCGGTAGAGTACAGTAGGCAATGAGTGGTAAAGAGGTGAAAGGATAGATGGTTGTGTGAACATATGCAAACCGTTGAAGCCACTTAAGCTTCCCTTCTTTGTAACCATACCAGACTGGACAATGGCGGCTTAAAAATATCTCAACAGAGCCATGTGCCCAACGAAGCACTTGACTGAGCCGATCTGAAAGATTGATTGGAGCAGATCCCTTGAATGCTGGTCTCTTTGGCATACAATATATGGACCTCCAACCACGGCAATGCATCTTGAAGCCTGTTAGGATATCCTCTGTAATAGAACCGTAAATCCAGCCCAGCTGCAAGCAGAAATTTCAGAGTCATCAAGTTTCAGTAAGGATATGTAAATGCTAATGCCAAGGTATCAACCACGTTTTTCAGGATTGAAAAGATTAGACCATAGCTTTTTGAAAATTCATCTGTTTTTAGAGCTGTGATAGCTTAGGACAATTGACATATCACCAATTGGAGCAATAACTAATATATGCAGCAAATTCATAAAATTTTATTTGCAACAAGGTTGCAAACCTCTGTATGCTGTATGGGTGGAGATGTTCTCTTTTTCTGGTAACAGCTAAGTTGGTAACCCTATAAAGACTGACAAGAGTGGTTTTAGTTTCCTCGAATTTGATATTACCTCGGTGCCCCATTCAGTTTTATCTTCGTACCCACAACTTATAACATGGATGGCTTCTTTCAGCAGGGCTGCTGGACTTGAAGAAGGGGGTACACCACCCTGGTCCATCAAAGTTGAAGTTGTGAATATCGCTGACTGCCCAAACTTCTCAAAATTTATCTGGGACTTCAATAGCTCCTTGTCATCATCCACTCCTAATCAAGAGGTGAAGAAGGGTTCTAGTTTAGTGATGGAGGAAATTACAATCAAAGACGGAAGGATATTGGCATGCAGGTACCGTATGTGCTGGTACAAAAGAAACAGTTTGAAAACCTTGCAGATTTGCAGCTTCCCCATTGGCACCATGATTAGAATACTTTGGGAGCGTTTTCCGGTGGCCAAAGCATGGGCAGCAATCGCAGATTACCATCTTAGGACGCTTAGGACCCTTGGGGGGTTCGTAGCCATATAATGCCTTTCTTCGGAAGACACATCCAGTGCCCACATAGACTGGGCCCTGGATTCCATCTAGACCTTTCATGTTGATCTGCAGAAATAAGAAAGGCAAACCTGACTCATTTCTTACTGAAGGAGCAGTGGCATACAAGCGTATTTTCTGATCACTCTCAAGAAGGGCTTACATCAAAGAAAACCGTGTTTCTATTGGCATATCGGTCATGCCTATCAATGCCATCAAATCTCTGAGGGAATTGGACATAGCAAACCTTTGCTCCTATCTTAGGGTCCATTAAGAAGCACATCGCCTCACGTACAGCTTTGCTGTTATTTATGTAGTGGTCACAATCCAAGTTCAGCATGAAAGGAGCATTTGTAAGCACGCCGGAGACACGAACCTTAGGAATTGGAGGCATTAAAGCATGAATTATGAGGAAGCCAGGCTAAGAAAAAGTCTGATTCAATTTCGAGTAGAAGTTGAGATCATTTACCAAGGCATTCATGGCACCAGCTTTCTTGTGATGTTGGAAGCCAGGCCTCTTCTCACGAGAAACATAAACAAGGTGAGGGAGCTCGTTTCCTTCTGCATCAAGATCTCCACTGGGTCCAAGGAAGACTTGAATCATACCTGGACGATCCTTTGTGTTGTTTCCTGGCCATGGTGTCCCATCTTGCATGATCCATCCCTCTGGAGGTACAATTGAAGCTTTAGCAACCAAGGCATTGATCCGCACTTTGAATTCTTCATATTCCCTCTGCCAAATGAAAAGCACAATTAGATCTCGATTGCAATGGTAGGATTTACTCTTATCTGTCAGTCTGAGAAGCTATCTAGAAACCTTCATTGCTCGCCGCTCTTTGACAAAGGTTGGCTGGACTTTGTCTTGGAGATAATCAATTTTCAAAGTGAAGTACATTTCCGGGTTTCGAGGCTCTATAGAGAACTTTTTGCAGAAGGGTACCCATTTTCTAGCAAACTCGGCAGTTTCAGACAAAGAATCAAAGGTGAGCATGGAAGCTCCATCATCGTGAACATAGCAGGAGATCTTATCCACTGGATAGTCCATAGCCAATATCGATAGAACTGTGTTTGCGGTCACAAGTGGAGGCTCCTTCATAGGATCCACTGTAGTCACAAAGATATCCACTGGGGAAAGCATATTAGGTTCACCTTCCCTTTCATATCTGCAGCATAAGCAAAAGAATTATACTGCAAGGAAAGGATACATCTACTTTCTATAATTCTGGCAATTAAGCTTAGTGCCTCGAATCATAAGATCAGGCAGCTAGGAGGATAAAGTTGGGTGGAAAGGCTGCTTTCAAGGATCAATCCCATAATATACATTTCGATATGCTCACTTTCTTTCCTAGTGGCATTCTTCTGTCTGCTTCTTAGACATATGAGAATACTTTCATTTTACTTTAAGTGATACAACGTACAGTGTACAGGAGATAAATCATATCATGGATTACTGAGATGTAGTTTTGTTTCTTATTTCACAGTGATTGTTTTTGTCAAAACCTTTTGGTAAGGTTGCCTATTGGGAGCTGTTATGTCCAGGATTTGACTACTTCACGTGTCTACAATATTATGACTATCATTTATTTATATCTGAGTCTAGAACTCTTATCCTCATCTCTTCCAAGAATTGGAAATTTTTTGGCTATTGCCTACCTGAGAGAAAGGCGATCGAGATAGGTCTCGCGATCGATAGGGAGCCATTTCGGGAACTGATCCAGGATCCATGATAAAGTGAACCATATCTCACAGAGAATGGATGTTAGCCAGATTCCAATTGCATCGTGCACTGGATTCAAAATTCTGTACCGCAGTAATAAAGCCATTACAGCAAGTCGAACGACTATCAGCATCCGATAAGGGTTGATCTTGCTAGGTGCAGTAGGAACTTTCCTCGAAAGCGGCTGCCTAGCCTTGTCTATCCTGCATTCAATTCCACCGGTTTCATGGCATATAAAATGTTAGTCCTGGAAATATATTCACCTTAATCATTTCGCCTTTTGCAGCCAATCAGTAGAAGACATACGCTGCCATGTCTGGATCATTGATGTCATCAAGGCCTAGATTGCCTTGCTGCAGTTTCCAGTCATCCATCCTTTTTTTCCACCCTCCATTCTTTTCATCCCATCCTTCACTTCCTGTTTGCGACAAGATTATTGCAATGTAGGAAAAGGTAATGGTAGAGCATCTTTGCAGAGAATTTTTAAAAATTAACTTTTTGCTGTAGCGTGATTCACTGTGAAAGGTCATGGAAGTTTTCAGTGATGGTTAACATAGAATAAAGGGCGGTATATTTATAGTTACCAGGTTCAGAATTTGGATCTGGATGAATTCGTTTATGCAGGGAAGAAGGCATCATCTGCTCTCCGTTACCATAAGATGATATCGGGAACTCCCCTTTTAACTGCACGAATGCATGCTTAAAGATAGATAAACTTGAACCGGACAGGAGAGACTTGAAGCCAAATACATGAGATCCTGTTAGAAAAGGTGTTCTGTTGAAAGTTGATGAGAAAGTGGTGCTCACCGGTTGGGATCTGACACCAGCTATAACTGGTGGGAGTTGAGTATTGTCATCATCGTCAGGTCCTCTTCCATAGCTCATCTTCCCGTGAAGCATAGCTTCTTCAAGGTGTTTGTGCTTGTTCTGTTCAACTTCAATGTTAAATTCGTGCTCAATATCGTCGATGTCTTCTTCATCTTCATCACCCTCCACTCTTGCGCTCCCTATGACGGTTTTATATCATAAAAAATACTATCGCTCATTCATAACCTTGTCATCTATAAGTAAATATCAATACTCCTGATATTGCAATCGCATTTCAAATGCATGGCTAAATAGTGGTTATCTAGCTCTTGGCCATGCTTCTCATGATCATATCCAAAGTCCCGTATAATGGGAACCAAGAAGAACATTTCGGATAACTTATATGTTAACTTTTGTTTACATTCTGTTTCTGTATTCCTGTTTTGTGAATTGCAATCTCTAATTAGCCACGTGACTTTATATTTATGATAGTTCATCTGGACGTACATATTTCCATTGAATTAACTGGCTTTTCTCTACCTTTGAGACGCCGGTATCGAGTCTTGCAGTGAGGGCACAATTGGCTCCCTTCTCTCCTCTCATACTCATAGCAAGGCCTACACGCCGGAAATCCACACTCATTGCATGCCACAAACAAATCTCCGTCAACCGTGAGTCCAACCTCATCCCCACATATCTCACACACTTGCCCATCCAATTTCTTCAAGTTCAATGGCTTTGGCTGCACCCAAAAGAGAGAGAAAGATAACCATTACTCTAACATACAAGAACATCACCAAAAATCTAACTTGTTTCATTCTTTATTGTTATGGCTTGAAGCTTTGTCATTCTTGTTTCGTATATTCACCTCTTCATGGCCTTGAATGATGACGACCTCGTCGCGGTTGTGAGAACCGGCCACAAGTCCGGTGCTAGCTTCCATGGAAGAAGTAGGGATGCCGCTGGCGGTGGTGATGGGAGAATGGGCTAAGCTCAAGGTGGTGGTGATGGAAGGAGAAACGTTCTTTTAAATGGAGATAAGGTGGGAGATAGCATCTCAAACCTCAAAGCTGAGCTTACCTAATGTGTGTACACACAAACCCACATGGCACTAGTTTTGGTTGCAAAGTCCCCATTGCCTTGAAGTTAACCTTCGTCCAAGAATTCTATCTCACCTAATATGAGGAGAAACAAGTGCTTATAGCTACATTTAGCAGTTGCTAAGATGCATCATGTTTCTTTTTCCAACTCATGATCAATTCGAGCACCCATAATTGTGACGAGCAAGGGAGGCTTATTTGTCTCACCATTTCTCTTTGCTTTTGATGTATCAGATGCAATTCTTGCATAATACACATCTCTGTTAGTTATGCTATTTTTCTGGTTTCTGTTGGAAAAAGCAAATTCTAGACTCAGGCACTCAAGGTTCCTCTTCTCGTAAATTAGTTTGAACATGAGATGAGAACTCCTTTTGAGAAATGAACTGGTAGGATTGATCATTTAGTATGAAATTGGAGATTGTAAATACTACATTTCACAGAAGAAAACACTTATGGCCTAGTATGATCCACTTAGGATTTCTCCAATCTTATAAGAGGACATTTCATTCACTTACAAAAAATGGGCATTCTTGCTTTGTGCTACACAAAAATTTGCACTCTGTCTTTATTCAATCTCAAGCTCTTCTGTGCTATGTATTTGTACACTCTGGATGAAATATCCTTGTACTTGAGGAGAAGCGCATACTGAAGCAGGATATTTGAGATTTAGCAATTGATTCCGCATTGCTTGGTATCAGGCCCCTTGGTCTTTAGCACAAATGGATCGATTCTGACCCACAGCAAGGAGAATATGGAAGCCAGTAGTATTGACCATATAACCACTATTGTTGGTGTTCGGTTCTGTCGCCCCATCAACCCTTTCAGGAAGGGATAGAGATGGACAATCACCCAGAAGGCGAAGAATAATTTACCGAACAGAGGTCCCCATGCTTGGTACCCATTATTAATAGCATCTGAGATTCCAGCAACTACTCCAACTAGGTTGATGATCAAGATAGTAGTTGGAGGGATTAACAAGGTCGTCCACTTGAATGCGTACAGTTCGCCAAACTCTTCATCATCAGATGCTTTAGATGTCACTGTGAAATTAGTGTCTATTCCAGCCAATACCTTCAGGAGACCTTGTACAACAGCAAACAAGTGAGCTGACACACCACCAATGACCCAGAATTGCTCATTTCTCCACCATTCCTCAATGCTCACTCCGCTCCACCTCAATTCAAGAATGCCCGTCGCAAAGATTGACATAAAAAGAGCAATGAAGAAAAGACTGGCAAAAGTGCTAATCTGTAAAGTGCAGAAATAAGTTGAGAAGATTAGCAAAATATTTGACAACTTTAATTCATATAAATCAATTCATCCTTTGTGTTTTTGTATACTTACTGGTGGCATGATGAACTTGTCTGTGAGCAAGCAAATGGCCGGAAGAGTACAGTAGGCAAGGAGTGGTAAAGAGGTGAAAGGATAGATGGTCGTGTTGACATATGCAAACCGTTCAAGCCACTTAAGCTTGCCCCCTTTGACTCTATACCAGACTGGACTATGGCGGCTGAAAAAGATCTCAACAGAGCCAAGTGCCCAACGAAGGACTTGATTGAGCCTATCTGAAAGATTGATTGGAGCAGATCCCTTGAATGCTGGTCTCTTTGGCATACAATATATGGACCTCCAACCACGGCAATGCATCTTAAAGCCTGTTAGGATATCCTCTGTTATAGAACCATAAATCCAGCCCAACTGCAAGCAGAAATTTCATAGTCGTCAAGTTTCACATCGGGAATGTAAATGCCTGATGCCAAGGTATCTACTACGTTTTTCAGGATCAAAAAGACGATCATTATCTGAATATGCATCTGTTTGTAGAGCTATGATAACTTATAAGGATATTATCAGGTGTTGGAGAAAATAACTACCAAATGCAGCAACATCGTATCAATTATATTTTAAGCAACAAGGTAGGAAAGCTCTGTGTATGCTATATTGGTGGAGATGTTCTCTTTTGTCAGTAACTGCTAAGCTGGTCCCTCTATAGAAGACAGAGAGTGATTTTACTTTCCTGGAAATTAATATTACCTCAGTGCCCCATTCAGTTTTATCTTCATACCCACAACTGATAACATGGATGGCTTCTTTCAGCAGGGCTGCTGGACTTGAAGAAGGGGGTACACCACCCTGATCCATCAAAGTTGAAGTAACAAAAATTGCTGACTGCCCAAACTTCTTCTCAAAATTCATCTGGGACATCAATAGCTCCTTGTCATCATCCATTCCTAATTAAGAGGTGAAGATGGACTTTAGTTAAGTGAAGGAGCAAATTAGCAGATATTAGCTTGTAGATACTCTATATGCTATTGTAAAAAAAAAAAAGAGTTTGAAAAACCTTGCAGATTTGCAGCATCCCCATTGGCACTGTGCTTAGAATACTTAGGGAGTTTTTTGCGGCGGCCAAAGCATGGGCAGCAATCACAGCTGACCATCTTAGGACGCTTAGGACCCTTTGGGGGTTCATAGCCATATAATGCTTGTCTCCGGAAGACACATCCAGTGCCCACATATGCTGGGCCCTGGATTCCATCTAGACCTTTCATGTTGATCTACAGATACAATGAAAGTGAGCCTGATTCATTCCTTACTGCAGGAGTGGTAGCAAATAAACATTTTCTATGATCACTCTCAAGAAAGACTTACATCAAAGAAAACTGTGTTCCTATTGGCGTATCGGTCATGCGTATCAATTCCATCAAATCTTTGAGGGAATTGGACATAGCAAACCTTTCTTCCTATCTGAGGGTCCATCAAGAAGCACATCGCTTCGCGTGCAGCCTTGCTATTATTTATGTAGTGGTCACAATCCAAGTTCAGCATGAAAGGAGCATTTGTAAGCACACCAGAGACACGAACCTTAGGAATAGTAGGCATTAAAGCATGAGTTGTCAGTAATCCAGACTAAGGAAAAAGGCTGATACAAGTTCAAGTAAAACTTGAGATCTATTACCAAAGCATTCATGGCACCAGCTTTCTTGTGATGTTGGAAACCTGGCCTCTTCTCACGAGACACGTAAACAAGGCGAGGGAGCTCATTTCCATCTGCATCAAGACCTCCACTGTGTCCAAGAAAAACTTGAATCATACCTGGATGATCCTTTGTGTTGTTTCCTGGCCATGGTGTCCCGTCTTGCATGATCCATCCCTCTGGAGGTACCTTCGAAGCTTTAGCAACCAACGCATTGATCCGCACTTTGAATTCTTCATATTCCCTCTGCCATATGAGATGCATAATTAGATCTAGATTGCCCGCAGTAGAAATTCACTTTATCTATTTATCTTAAAGCTTTGTAGAAACCTTCATTGCTCGCCGCTCTTTGACAAAGGTTGGCTGGACTTTGTCTTTGAGATAATCAATCTTCAAAGTGAAGTACATTTCAGGGGCTCGGGGTTCTATGGAGAACTTTTTGCAGAAGGGTACCCACTTTCGAGCAAATTCGGCGGTTTCAGACAAAGATTCAAAGGTGAGCATCGAAGCTCCATCATCAGAAACATAGCAGGAAATCTTATCGACTGGATAGTCCATAGCCAATATCGACAGAACTGTGTTTGCTGTCACAAGTGGGGGCTCTTTCATAGGATCAACTGTACTCACAAAGAGATCTACTGGGGCAAGCATATTAGGTTCACCATCCCTTTCATATCTGCAGCATGTGCAAAACAATTTTACTGCTTGGAAAAAGAAACATGTAGAATTCTGTCAATTAAGCTTTAGGGCCCTGAACTTTAATAATCGAGTTGTAGGAAGATAAAGTTGGATGATATGCTTTCTTTTTAGGTGACTCAGCCTTCTGTCTGCTTCTTGGAAGAAATGAAAATAAGTTCATTGTACATTAAATGATAGGGCGTATGAGTAGACAGCTTATAAAGTTGTATTATTCATCACTGAGAAGTAGTTCCTGCTGCTTTTTTTTTTTTCGCAATGATTGTTCACAAACCACTTAGTGAAAGCTACCTATTGTTGATCTTTTAGTTACCATATTCAACTTCCTGACGTACATCTAGTCTATGATGAGAATAAAAATCTCATTATGAATACGATAGATTTGCCTTTGACTCTAGAATGCTTATCGTTTTCATAAGGGTAAACTTTCAGTTTGTGGCTACCTGAGAGAGAGGCGATCAAGATAGGTCTCACGATCGATAGGGAACCATTTGGGGAACTGATCCAGGATCCATGAGAAAGCGAACCATATCTCACAAATGATGGATGTTAACCAAAGACCAAATGCATCGTGTACTGGGTTCAAAATCCTGTAACGGAGGAAGAAAGCCAATATGACAAGCCGAGCAACTATCACCATCCGATATGGATTGATCTTGCTCGATGCAATTGGAACTTTCCTAGAGAGTGGCTGCCTTGCCTCATCTATCCTGCATTTGTTCACAGTTTTATGACATATATTAGGTTAGCGTCTTGGAAAACTATCTTCTTTAATCATTTGCCTCTTTCTGTCGGTCGGTAGATACATACATTGCCATGTCCGGGTCATTGATGTCATCAGGATCAGGGCCTAGGTTGCCCTGCTGCAGTTTCCAGTCATCCATTCTTTCTTTCCACCCTCCCTCTTTCTTTTCATCCCCTCTTTCACTTCCTGCTTTACCAGTATTAATGCAATGTAAAAGGTCGTGGAAGATTATCTTCGCAGACAGTATTCTAGAGGAACTTTTAGCCGAAGCGTGCATGATTCGAGATGAAAGGTCACAGAAGTTCTTTGGTGACGGTTAACTTGGAATAAATTGTGGTGGATTCATAGTTACCGGGTTCAGAGATTGGATATGGATGAACTCGTTTGTGAAGGGAAGAAGGCATCTCTCCATGACCATGAGATGATATTGGGAACTCGCCACTCACCTGCACGAATGCATGCTTTAACATTGTTAAACTTGAATAAAAAGAAGAGACTTGACGTGAAATACGTGAGATGTAATAAGGAAAGGTGTTTCGTTGAAAATTAAGGAGAAAGTTTTGCTCACAGGTCGGGATCTGACACCAGCTATAACTGGTGGAAACTGAGTGCTATCATCATCGTCGGGACCTCTTCCATAGCTCATCTTCCCATGAAGCATAGCTTCTGCCAGGTATTTGTGCTTGTTCTGTTCATCTTCAATGTTGAACTCGTGCTCGATATCGTCAATGTCTTCTTCATCGTCATCACCCTCCACTCTTGGGCTCCCTTTGACATTTTTAAATCAGACAACATGAAATTACTCATTCACAATCATCTTATCGTCTTCAAGTAAATAATCATTGCTTCTGAAATTTGCCACCTGCATGGCAGATGCATGCTAAATAGTGGTTTTGGTTGGTGGATCGTCAAGTAGCTAGCGTCTCATGATCAGATGTCCGGTGTAATCTGAACTACGAAGAATGTTGCGAATAACAGATACGTGCAACTTTTGTTTACTTTCTGTTTTCTATAGTCACGTCGTGTGAGTTTTGGTTAACCATGAAAAAATTATTATCGTGTGGTTCATCTGCTACGTACATATTTTACGCTGCATTAACTGGTTTTTTTGTTACCTTTGAGACGCTTGTACCGAGTCTTGCACTGAGGGCACAATTGGCTCCCTTCTCTCCTCTCATACTCATAACAAGGGCGACAAACCGGAAATCCGCACTCATTGCACGCCACGAACAAATCTCCATCAACCGTGAGCCCGACCTCATCCCCACATATCTCGCACACTTGCCCATCCAAGTTCTTCAAAGGCTTTATCTGCACCGGAAGAAAAAGAAAACAAAACAAAAGAAGAAAACCATGACCATGTTATACACAGAATATCGTCAAATGCGAAAGTTGTTCCGTTCTTTCTTATTATGGCCTGAATTCGTATTGATTCTTGTTACAGATATTCACCTCCTCATGGCCGTGAATGACGACAAGCTCATTGCGGTTGTGAGAACCGGCGACAAGTCCGGCGCTAGCTTCCATGGTAGAAGAAGAACTAGGAGGCTGGTGGCGGTGTGAGAACGGGACTCAGCTCAAGGTGGTGGTGAATGGAGGGAAAAAGGTTTCTTTTAAACGAGAGAAAGTCGGACACAGCATTTCAAACCTCGAAGTTGATCTCACCTAATGTCTACAGCACACCCGCAGGCGGACACACATGGTACAAAAGCGTTGGTTGCAAAGTCCCCATTGCCTTGAAGTTAAGCTTCGTCCAAGATTTTCCTTCTCCAACCACCATATGCCCCTCTCTCTACAGGCTTTTCTGCAACGACCAGTCTTTATGTCCCTTGATGCTGAAATCCGCGCAGAGGCTTATCTGTGTCCTACGGGCGTGACTGTGTTTGTACAGAGACTCCTAGCAACATTAAGTTTTGCTCTTTGACTTGTACAGTTTAAGAGAATTTGTGTTGTCCAGGGTCGAGCACATCGAAATAGTCATCGTCCGTTTTAATTAGCCGTTTCTCATGCTTTCGTGAGTTTAGCAGAAGGAACTGAAAGATCAAGCTAACAACGACCCTCGTCGAAACATGTATCAATCTCAGTACCGCTTATATTCGCTCACTACATCGTAATTCTATAGTGCATGACATTTTACAAGTCCGCAAATGTTCCCTTTCGGGTATTGTTGGCTAATAGTGTCGAGCACTAAGTAGGAAACGTAACACTATCTTCTTGATCCGCTCAAGGGTAAAACAGAAGCAATTATCTTAAGAATCAGGACCAAGTGTTTTTAAACCGAGGCGGGAGTACGTATTTATTACATGAGAGTCGGGCTCACGATCGAAGCGTTTGTGGAGAACGTTCCGACATGATACTCGACTGCACGAGTTGACAGCTTCATCTTTACTTGGATTTGCTTCGTCGTTCGATTTAAGGAAATACGGGGCAAAACTAGCGAAAAAATTCATCTGATCGGAAGGATTGAAAGCTATCAGCACCAAGAGGAGATCCCATTTTCCGTCCAGCATCCAAACATATCCACAACCAAACATTTTAGTATTCTATGAAAAACCATTGCTTTCCAACATCGGTTGGCTGGTGCCAAAGGGAAACGGAACGAAAGAGAGAGCTGTGTTGAGTCATACTATGCTTGAGATCTAAGCACCCCAGCTTGAGATCCAAGTCAACAACAAATTGTTTTTAAGTCGTTAGGTGAGTGAGTTGAGAACTCTCCATCTCGGACAGAGCAGCCACTCCTACTCAGTGTGCAGATCACGCCTCTAGTGCTCCTTAAGTCAAGACATTTTACATATGTACAGATCAGGTTGACCACTAGTCCCCTCTTGAAACCGACAGTATACCACAAATTTTCTCGTTCATATATCAGAAGACAGATGCCCAAAGTTTAGTCCTGCAAATGATACAATGGTGAAAAGAAAAAATGAAGATGTCGCATAGTCGGCCGGGACGATGAGGTGGAATTCACGAGTTGGTATAGTATTCGACTCGGAAAGACCGATTACCCACAACAATGTTCTTCGGGTAACTATCTATTCAATGTTTTCATTGAACTACTCTAAGAGTAGAGACCTATTTAACAAAATTTAAAATCATTAGCAGAATAATGCTAGATACACTAAGATTGATTTGCAAAGTCAGACTCGTATTAATTGTCGAATGGTCGGTCCCGGCTTATAACTCGCCATATCACTTGATATATCGATTCATGCTCCGATATCAATACATTTATCATTGCTCCGGCGACCAATTTGCTTCAATTGATGGCTATGGCTAGAGAACCAAACTAGCTGCCTTAGGTAATTTTCCTTAAGAAAATTGGACTTCCGTGTTGACCCATTTTCAACCTCAGCCCGCCTCAAAAGTTGAATAGGTGACTCGGGCTACACAAGGCCTGTTCAATCAATCATGCCAAGCCCAACCCAATCCCAAATTTCAAAATTCCAATAATTCTGTTGCTATAACTTTTTGCAAATAACAAATATTCATAAGAAAATCATGATGAGATCCCATAATTTAGCATTTTACAGCTAATAAAGAATTTAAAAATTACTTCATATTTTTTTGCTAGAAGTGAAGTAAGTGACTGACTATAGAATAGAATTTGGACCATTAAGCTTTTTTTTCTTTTTTTGGGCCAGACACCATACAAGGTTCACAAAGAAGAAACCTAGTTCTCAAATCTTTTTGGTAGCATGGGTTTTTACTCATTTTGGTGATGATCATATGGCCAAACACCAAGAAGTGCCAACATTAGAGAAGGCCGCTTTAACACTTTTACCTAGAATTTTAATTAATAAGTTCATGCCACATAAAAAATAATAGCAATTATCTCCGCATTCAATAAATTATTCTTCCATGAAGAATGTCTGTATCGTCTCTCGATCTTTTACATTTTTGAAGCCAATGATTCATTTGAGACAATAAGATCTTTAATGACGTCATATTCCTTTTTAATTTCTTGTAATGATAAATATTTCTAGATGCTTAAGCGAGATTTTTCTGTTAGTCATCTATAGCTATTTTTCTAAAAAATGCAAAGAGAAAAATCATATTAATACTGTTGATATATATACATAAAGTCATTTCAGGGGCAAGCAATAATAGATTATCGGGCTTGGCGCCAATTGCCAAATTATGAGCCACCATATAGATATTTTCGATACGTTATTCCGACCTCACGAATTCCCACATTCAATATGAGAGAGAAATTATGCGTTTACATTTTAAACTACGTCCAATACATCTGTTTGTGATAACGCTGTATTATTTCGACGAAAGATTCATTGACCGTCATTTATTGCTATTCATGAAAATACAAAACGCACGCCAAAACAAATCCATATTGAGGAGTTTCCCTCAAATTTATCCATGCTCACGTTCTTGAAGAGAATCCATGGCAAGAGGGGTCCCTTGTCAAGGAACTTGGGGGAAACCCTAAATAACATAAAATAAAACAAAATAAAATAAGAGAGAAAAAGATGATGATCTCAACTTGAAAAAACAAAAACAAAGTAATTTAGGCAATAATTACCCAATAAAAAAATCAAAGAGAGAAAAAAAAAGGAAATAATAATGATAATAACAATAATAATAAATTGAAAAAGGAAACCACAGGAGGGGAAGGGTTTCTATCTCCTTCCCCCTGTCGGCCGCACAACACTCTCTCCCCTTCGCTCTCCCCGTCCTCCGCAGAAGAGAGAGAAATACCCTAATCTCTCTCTCTCTCTCTCTCTCTCTCTCTACCTCCCTCCTTCTCTTTCTCTCTCTACCCCGATCGCTTCCTCTCTCTATCTCTTCAGCGATTCCGCCGTCGCCCGATTGGTATCGGTGCGCCGGCTCCGGCGGCTGTTCGTGGTGTTCCTCCTCCCCGCGATCGTTCTTCGTGTTTTTTTCCTTCTGGGTGTGTGGAGATCCTCTCCAGGGCGATAGATCTGAGTTATGCAGCAAGGTGATTCGGCGGTCCTGAGCTTGAGACCTGGTGGCGGCCGAGGGAGCAGCAGACTTCTCGCGCCTCGCTTCGACTCCTCGTCCTCCTCCTCCTCGGCGTCGGCGTCGGCGGCGGCCTCCTTCGCCTTCGGCACCCTCTCCTCCGATCCCCCCCTCCTGCGGTCCCATGGCGGGCTCTCCGCGAAGGTGCGCTTCGAGCCCGCGGTGGCGCCCTTCCCCCCCAGCCCCGAGGGATCCCCCGCGTTTTCCCGATGGCTGATTGGTGCTCTGATTTATCGCCTGGTTGAGTTTTGGATGCTGTGGGTGTTGCTATTGGTGCTGCGTGAATAAAGTTGCGTGCTTTCCGTATACCGTTGTTGTGGGATTTCGAGTCGCTTTGGTGGGTCCATCGGATTTTCGGTGCTCGAGTTAGATTACGAAAGATAATCCGCGTAATTTTGTAAAAGACTGGATCTTTTTATGAAAGTGAATTAATTTACGCGGATTGTGTCTTCTATCGGCTACGCATGATGTCCGAGCAGAACAAGTTGCGCCTTTTAGTGCAACAACTGCGAGAATGTGGTGTAGTTGCCTATTTGTTATTTATTTGGCAGACTTCCTCTTGCTGAAGATGCAGGAGATTTTAGAATTTGGTTTTGGTTGGATAATATAATTGCCTGAAAAGTTGTTTTCCGTGATTAGTAGAGTAAGAGCTGAAATGTTTGTTCAGTAGCTTCAAACAAGAAGCCACTGAGCATCTGAAGCTTTTGCAATTCATTAAAAGCGTGATTTTTTTTGTGCTGTCATGTAACTTTCCCTGCGTTGCATGATTGCTTTTACTGGTGGACCTATCATTTAGAGAGAAGAAAATCTTATGGGATGGTGGATAATTTTAATGTCCTAATTCTTGGCTGGGCACTCAGTACGTGTACCTGCTGTAAATATGGACAAAGAGAAATTTGTAGGCTTTAGGTGGGCATATGGTGAGCTTTTATTGCCCATAAAGGACCTGCAGACATGTTGATGGGTAGTGAGGAACTTCAATTTCATATGCCCTAAAAAATTTTCGAACTTGTATTGTGTTTTGTATGTGTGGATCATGATGGGAAGATGGAAAATTACCTGGTACATGGTGGGAGTCGCAAGAAAATCATTTGTCCATTCAAACTAAGTCTGCTTTTCCTCCCTCATTTTTCCAAAAGCATATATTCAAGTAAATTTTAGTTCGTCCTTATACGTGCTTGGAGCCTTTGTGTATACATTCAAAAGGATTGATATGTACTATATTTGCAATTTTTTTTTTCCTGAAGGCATCTTTTTGAACAATTAGAGGAACCCCTCCTTCCATTCTTTTGGAGTAGGATTACTGGAGGATGGAAACAAGAACTCCAACCTAATCAGATGCTCATTATTAGTGTTCTTGAGTTCCATCTTTCTAAATTTAAGTTTTGATTTGTTTATCCCCTCTGCATTTGGTTGACAAGTTTGGCAGCAGCTGTCTATAGCTTTACTCGTTTTTAGTAGGAAAACTTGGATGATGTTTTGGGAGGCTTATTAGGTTTTAGTGGGTTGGGTATGGTAACTGATATGAATGCTTGACTGCAATGTGGCAATTATTTGTAAACCACATGTAAAAATATAATAAGGCGTTCTTGGGTTTATTTAGTCCACGGAGGGTTTCCTGGAAGATGCAGATTTTCTACCTTTCTAATATTGAATATTCTGTCAATAAGGCTCACTGAGCACATGATTTTCTTTGCTTTCAGAGTGGAGACACAAGGTTTGAGGGTCGGGAGCGCATTCGTTATACTAGAGACCAGCTTTTGCAGCTTAGGGAGGTAATAGTTTATTTACTGTTGGATAACTGTACTCATGAGATGCTCACGTGGAAATTTTTACTGCGAAGAAATGTGATTTTTTTTTCTCAAAGCATTTTTCAGGCTTTTCACTTGCGTTTTCACCATTGTTCTCTAATGCTGTAGCACACATTGAAAGTAATGGGAAGCATTCTTCTCATGCATCAGATCTTCAAGTTATTTACTATCTTCTCTACCCTTTTTGTTCGATCGCCTGGGTTATTTACTGGAGTGCATGTGTTCTGTAGGCTGTTGAGCCCCATGATGAGATCTTGAAAATAAAAAAGGAAATCGAGGCTGAAATTTTGGGTGATGATCAAAGCTGGGGCCGCGTAGAGAGCAATGTGAGTTACACCAGTTCATTTCAAAGTTGCATCGTACTCTTTTGTTCTTCTCCTTTTGGTTGCATTGGGGGAAGGATTACTTTGGCAGATGGAAGGTAGATCATTTACTTTTCTCAATTTTTTTAAAGGTGCTTTTATGGTGTTATGCTATGAAATTTATCCCTGGCGAAGGTACTTGGTTTCAGTGGTTTAACACTCTGACAAAAACTGTTTATACCTTTTCATATTGTACTTGCCAGGCACCAATCCAACCTCAGACTCAAACTCGTTTTTCTGAGCCAGACAATCGTGATTGGCGTGGTCGTTCTGCCCAGCTTCCTACCTCTGGGGAGGAGAGGTCCTGGGAGAATATCCGAGAAAACAGAGATTCAAGTGGCCGTTCTGACTTTAGACAGCAGGAAACAAACCAAGTTAATCGCCAAGATCAACTGAACTCCCAGTTTGCAAGGGCACCGATCTCATCACTCCAGGGGGTAATTGCGTTTTACACCCCAAAAGAAATTATTTTTAAGTATCCATCAATGTTTGACCCATGTTTTATGTGTTTAGAACTGTAAGCTTCTTTTTGTTTTAGGGTAGTTCTTGTAGTTGTGGTAATAAAGAAGAATGCAATTCGTTTTGATTCCTTGCATGTGTATAGTGAAACGCTCTTTTCTGCTTTCTTTTGATATCTCATTTTGAGATAATTGTTCATGCCATATTTTTGTTAGTGGTACACTGATAGGTGAAACCTTCTTAACTTGGTTTCCTTCCTGCTGGTAATTCATCCAATGTGAGTAATCTCTTTTTTGGCACCCATATGCTCTTCAAAATAGGGAGGACCTGCTCCTGCTCTCGTCAAGGCTGAGGTGCCATGGTCTGCTAGAAAGGGTAATCTCTCAGAGAAAGACCGTGTTCTGAAGACTGTCAAAGGGTAATGTAAAGATATACTGTATCAGTCAGTATTTGCTTTGGATTAAAATGTCATAAGTTCTTCTTTTTAATGCTTTAATTAATTTCATCATGTGCAATCATGAGAATGTTCTCTCCATTACTTTCGGGATTTCTTGTGGGAAACTAAATCTAGTTCTGTATTATTTTCTGATTGCCCATTGATGAAGAAGATGAGATTGAAAACTTCAAGCTTTAATCTGCATTTGGCAGTGAGATATAATCATATAAGATGCAGGTCATGCAATGGTTATGGGAAGGTTGTCACTTCTCATTGTTGTACTCATGATATATTCAACAGAGTATATATTGTGTACAATCAACTCAGAGATGGCATGCATATGTCATGTATATGAATTATGTTGCCGCCTTAGCTTGCTTTATTGTGCTTCATTTGTTTGCCTTCAACCTATTCTTGATGAATTCATATGTTAAGTAACTCATGGACTTTCTCATAAGCAAGTGGTTTCACCTAGCTTGACTCTATTTTTTGGTCCAGTGCCTTTGATGGATCACAGCTGGACTGGTGTTGCTAGACTTGTCAACATTCCAGAGTTGGCTAATGCATCAAGCTTTGCCTTTTGATTTTGTATGCAGGATACTGAACAAACTGACACCAGAGAAGTTTGATTTACTCAAGGGCCAATTAATTGACTCCGGCATTACAACAGCTGATATTCTGAAGGTTTCAGCTTTACCGATTCTTATGTGCTATTATTAATGGGTTGACCATCTTGTTCTGTTGTTACATGATTCTTTGGCATGATATGCAGGGGGTTATTCAGCTGATTTTTGAAAAAGCTGTACTGGAACCCACATTCTGCCCCATGTATGCTCGTCTATGTTCAGATCTGAACGAAAAGCTGCCTCCATTTCCCTCTGATGAACCTGATAGGAAGGAAATCACTTTTAAGCGGGTTCTCTTAAATATCTGCCAGGAGGCTTTTGAAGGGGCTGATAAACAAAGAGAAAAGTTAAGGCAAATGACATCCCCTGAACAAGAGCTTGAACGGAGAGACAAGGAAAGAATGGTCAAACTTCGAACTCTCGGTAACATTCGTTTGATTGGAGAGCTTTTGAAGCAGAGGATGGTACCTGAGAAGATTGTTCACCACATTGCGCAGGTTCTTACATGCACATTTTCTTTAGTATTTTAGTGTCTTTTGAAATCGCAGTCTCGACTGTTTCTCATAGTCTTACTCCCAAAGCAGGAGCTTCTGGGACCTGATAATAAAGTTTGTCCTGCTGAGGAGAATGTTGAGGCCATATGTCAGTTTTTCAACACTATTGGGAAGCAGCTTGATGAGGCCGTTAAATCACGGCGGATAAATGATTTATACTTCAGCCGGCTGAAGGAACTGACATCCAATACTCAACTTGCTCCAAGGTTGAGGTTCATGGTTAAAGATGTACTTGACATGCGTGCAAATAATTGGGTTCCCAGACGAGAAGAGGTAAGATATTAGGTGTTAACAAATTTTTTTAAGTGACTTGAAACCTTATTTGCGTGCAAATGGAGGTTACTGGTTTTGAGTTTCTGACCTCTTCCTCACTATATGTGGACCTATGAAGGTAAAAGCCAAGACTATAACCGAAATCCATTCAGAGGCAGAAAGAAATCTTGGTTTACGTCCAGGTGCTACTGCAGGCATGAGGAATAGCCGTGGCGTTGTTTCTGGTTCTCCTGGGAGCACAACATCTGGAGGTTACCCAGTTACTCGACCTGGTGCTGGGGGCATGATGCCTGGAATGCCAGGAGCTAGGAAGATGCCTGGAATGCCAGGAATGGACAATGACAATTGGGAATTTCCCAGGACTAGGTCAATGCCAAGGGGTGATGGAGCTGGAATGCAACCTCCAGGGCGGCTCCACTCGCCATCAGTTGGAAAGTCACCCTCACTGAATGCGAGGTTTTTGCCTCAAGGTAGTGGTGGGCTTATCAGTGGGAGGACCAGTGCGTTGTTACAAGGTAGTGGTGCACTTCGCCCTTCCAGCACAGAAGCTCCATCTTCAGTTCCTGCTCCTGCTCCTGCACCAGTGAAAACTGTTCCCATCGCATCAGTTTCACCTGTTCTTGACAAGCCAATGGCACCTGCAGTAAAGTTGAATCAGGATGAGCTTAGGAGAAAAACAAAGTCGCTGCTTGAGGAGTATTTCAGTGTGCTGATTTTGGATGAAGCATTGCAGTGTGTGGTGGAACTGAATGCTCCAGCTTACTACCCTGAAGTTGTGAAAGAAGCTGTTTCTCTTGCTCTAGAGAAAAGCCCGCCATGCGTTGGACCCATTGGCAAGCTCCTGGAATTCCTGTTGACCAAGAAAGTTATTTCATCCGGAGACATAGGGACCGGATGTCTGCTGTACGCCTCTACGTTGGATGATTTGGGCATTGATTTACCAAAAGCGCCCCTCAGCTTCGGTGAAATTGTTGGGAAACTAGTTTTGGTCGGTGGATTGGACTTTAAGGTGATTAAGGAGATCCTGAAGAAGGTGGAAGATGACGGGTTCCAAAAAGCCATACTTGATGCTGTAATGAGGATTGTGACTTCTGATCCTTCTGGTCAAGCTGTACTGAGTTCACAGGCGTCAGATATTGAGGAATGCAGGGGTCTACTCCAGTGAGCATTCTATAATATCGCATTGAGTAGTCCGGACCCTCACCTGTGTCAAATTTGTGTCTCGTATGCAGATTTGCAGGATGCTTTTTGGCAATTCTTTTTTGAGGCTAGCAACTTTGTACCAAGGGCCATAAGGCAGAGCTGCAGAGGGCAAAGTTAATTTTTGAGTTGTATATTGAGGTCATAAGATCCATGTTTTATTTAGGAGAAAGTTGAAAAAATAATCTTACTTTGGATTGCGGTTCATCCTCCCCCCGGGTGCTCGAGATGACTGGCCCGTTTGCGGGTTTAAAGTTTTGTATTCGATTAGTTTCTGATCAT
Organism: Syzygium syzygioides; assembly: GCA_031216285.1. Taxonomy (NCBI): domain Eukaryota; kingdom Viridiplantae; phylum Streptophyta; class Magnoliopsida; order Myrtales; family Myrtaceae; genus Syzygium; species Syzygium syzygioides. Next base: position 1,858,054 of record CM062244.1, read on the forward strand.
TTATCATTTTCTTGTTTTTTCAGGAATTCAGGTCATTGTTATTTAGGATTTGTCATAAACGCGACGCCTCGATAGTTACTTCTTAAGTTTGTTGTTATGCCCTGTTGTTTATTTTGTTATCTTGCTCTCTAGGTAGGACTTTTCTGGTGCGTTATCATGCTTCAATTGTTTATTTACCTTGGGCTGGCTCCAGCCATTTGTTTATAACCGTGATCTGCTACTGTTGAACTATGGGAGGTTCTTGGGCCTGTTCAGTTTGGCTTGGCTTTGGGGAAATGTCTTTGGCAAAATGCAGAGGTTTTTGAGTTAAAACGGTTTTGTGAAATACAAGTAGTGTTTGGTAATATATATTTTAAAATCGCGTTTGAAAGTAATTTTGGTTTAAATATCATTCGGTAAAAAGTAATTTTTGTAAAAATTAAAAATTAATCGCACGACCTCAAGCGAGGCGGCACTACCACCTAAGGGTTGCACAGCCCTCAAGTGGTGTTGCCTGGGTCGCACAAGTCTGGCCACTGCCACCTGGGGGTCGGCTTACCTTCGACAACTGTTGCTTTGAGGTCGCCTGATCTCAAGCAACGCCTAAGTTAAGCGACCTAGGTGTTGCCTGAGGTTCAGCGACCCCAAGCGGCGGTCACCAGCCTCTAATTTAGTTTCTCGAAAAGATGAACAGTGTGCATGAACAGTGCACCTGTATTTCAAAAATGCAACTTGTCAAAGTGCCTCAAGACCTATCTTGAGCTAAAAGACTTTAGAAGCCTTTGGAAATGCAATTACATTTCCCCAAAGTACTCCAAAAAAATGACCAAAGGCCATTTGTATTTAGCCAAGGGACTTTAGAGCCCAAATAAGTATTCTAAATACTAAATCAAACAAGCCCCAAGCCTCTTCGTAAAGATTTGCCTATGGAATGTTCAATGCACCGATCCATGAACCCATACTCGGAAACTGATTAAGTTGCTTTTCCATTGGAAAATTTATGATGCGTTTGTTTAGCCGGAATCAAAGAAAATATTTTTTCTAAAAATGATTACTTTTATTGCTTGAAATAATTATTAACTAATGAAAATATTTTCATTAATGTTATTGTGAACGATAAAAATATTATTTGTTCATTCGTTTTTTAGGCAATATCAATAATAAATTTTAGAAAAATATTTTAATCATTTTTTGTAAAACAAATGAATAAGGCGAAAGGGGTGGATTGTAGGGGTGTGCAAAAGAACCGGGATCCGCCCAGACCGCCTAGGACCGCCCAAAACCGATGGTTCTCAAGGGAACCGGTCCGGTTCTCGATTCTAATTTTTAAGAACCGGTGGGTACCGGTCTGGTTCCTGGTTCCCGTTGTGGAACCGTCCACCCAAACCGGACCGGTAATATAATAATAATATATTTTTATTTTTTTTATTTTTAATTAAAAATTCTGACTAAAAAAATATTAAAAAAAAGAAAATATGAGAGTTGTTATTTTGTTTGCTTGCTGACTATTGTGAACTTGTGGCAAACTTCCACGTGTGATATATAATATAAGCTATGGATGTATTTGATGTGAAGCTTGTGAAATGTGAACTTTGTGACAAATCTTGTTGTAATGTGTAATTGAACTTTGTGGCAAATCTTGTTGTCATTATTTTTAAGGGTTTTAGGCTCATTCAATTTGTTAGCTTAAATGAGAGTCTCTTGACTCTTGAGGCTTGGGCAGGTTATGTAGAAGCTTGAAAAGTTGTAGATGGCAGTTTTGCATCAGACCATTTTAGATGGAAGTGCATGACTTCTGCATCAGACTAGTGAAATCAAACGCCAAAGTAGGGGTGTTCTGTGTATACCGAAGATATATCACATGTGCATTAAGATAAGTCAAAGTAGCATGTGAAGAGCACAACTCACCAACGGGAAAGAATTAGACCAGTTCATTTTTTGATTTGTTCAGAAAAACATGGTGGGACTAGTTCCATGGACTCTCCCAGGAACCGGACTAGATCACCGGTCTGGTTCCCGGGAGAGTCCATGGAACCAACGGGTAGTTCTCGGTTCTAATTTTTTGGAACCGATCCTTAGCAAATGGTCCATGGTTCCGGGGTGGGAACTGCTCACCTGAACTATGCTCACCCCTAGTGGGTTGCACTGAAAGATGTCCTTCCATGATACTGGCAAGAGTCTTCTAACTTCCTTATCTTGTGGGATAACGACACAAATAGTCTTAAAATTTTAGCTTAATATGTAATGTCATCTACAAATTTTTAATTTGTTTAATATGATCTCTAAATTATATGAAAACATCTAATATTATTTTTTCATTAATTTAATTTTAGGGACAACATTGAATATTTTCGTATAATTCAATGATTAAATTGAATATGCACAAAAAGTTCGAGCATCGTATTGAACAAATCAAAAATCCAAGGACGATATTGCACATTTGACTAAAATTCAGGGATCATATTGAATAAATTAAAAGTTCAAAGATGATATTGCATATTAGGTCAAAATTGTAGAACCAATTGTATCATTTTCCCTTACCTTTTCAAAATCTTGTAGCTTTCACGAATAGCACGTCAACTCCTCTTTACAAGACGTTTTCGCTCAAGCTTCTTTCGATTTCATTTAACGCTGAAGAATTGCAATTTTTCGAAAGATATTGCTATTGACATCTATAGAAAATTACATCTTCCCCTGATATATGCATTAACTTTTCATATTTTCTTGATTATTATGCGTTACACATTTGAATTCTCAATATTTCAAACTTGTGTAAAAGTACGACAATATCACACATTACTAAAAATAGTATATAGACATATACACGTTGTTGTAAACGTATGCGGAAAAGCAAAAGACAGAACACCAGAAATTTACGTGGTTCGATCACGAAGTGATTTGCGTCCACGGGCGAGGCAAGACAAAGTTCCACTATAATCAAAAGAGAGTACAAATTTCAGAAGTCGAAACAATGACAAAACCCCACGGCTCACGAAAACTCTCTGAAAACAAAACTCTCTGTTCTCAACAATGAGAAAACCTAGCCACAGTACAAATAGGGTTCCCGAAAATTTTTCTCGGGGGCATAGCCCCCGAACCCCCCGCGCATTGGTTCGCTTCCTCCAACTTGGGCGGTCCGCTATGGAACACACATTACCGCTTTCCAAAAGAAAATTAGGTTTTTTGGGGGACAAGCACTTCCACAGAGGCAATAATAGTCAATCATTATCATATTTTTTATATTTGGAAGGGATATGTGTATTAGAAATTTCGAAATTTATCACGAAAATATAATTAAATCTCAAAACTTGCGAAAAGTGTAATCAAGTTTTAAAATCTATCAAATTTGTGCAATCAAGTCATTTCATTAACTTCATCCAATTTGGCAAACGGAAAATGCTGACATGGCTTTTTTTTACTATTTTCTCTATCATAGGTGGCGATGAGGTGGTTAAAATAATGTCATTTTAGTCCAAATCTGATTTTTACTACAGATTGTATATAAATTAAATTTAAAAAAAAGCTAAAATTTTTAAAAAATAAGGAAGTAAAACCATGCGATGAGGCCTGGCGATGGTGAAGGAATGGTCAATAGGGTCACCGGCCAAATCTAGGCAAGGGTCGCGACCTTCCTCTAGATCGGGGGAGGGCTATCACTAGTGACCAACCCCCGCCAGTGGCGGCCCTAAGCCTGAATGACCCTTGCCCGATCTAATATAGGGTAATGATCCTTGCCCAAATATGTGCGGGGGTTTTCAAGCCCTCGTAGTTGTCGACCATTCTCCCAACATCGATAGTGGGGAGGCCTTTTTTTTATAATAATTTTAGCTTGGTTTTAAATTTAATTTAAACAAAATTTGTATTAAGAATTAGATTTGAAACAAAAAGAAGTTGTTTTAGCCTTTTGGTTCGTGTTTTTGCCACGTCATCACCACATAGGAGAGAGAAAATTTTAACAAAAGTCATATAGTTCACAGAAGGACTCAATTGTACTAATTTGATAAGTTTTAGGACTTGATTACACTCTTTACAAGTTATTATTATTTTTTGTCTGACTTATCTCTAATTCTTCTCACTTTCAGGCTTTCACTTTGCTTTTTTTCGACAGCTGTGATACTGACGTCTTCACCACCCCCAATCCCTTTACCAGCAATTGTAAGTTTTCAATTACTCTTTCCTGACAAATTTTGGAACTTCCGGTTAACATATCCCGATTTGAAAAGATCGCCTTCAAAAAAAAAATTTCGGCTCATCAAAGCACATCACACGCATTAACAAAAAAAAACAGAAAATAGCGATATTTATAATTTTCCGGCGTAATTATGAGACTAAACTAAAAATCAGATATTATTTATTTACATAGGAAAAAAGAGGACAGGACAAAATTATAACACGTGACTCTCTCTCTCTCTCATCGACTCCCGACTCCAACTCGGGCTCGGACAAAGGGTTGTATAAATCTCGTCCCCGGCCCCTCCCGACGCCCGCCCCCTGTCCTCAGCTGTAGAGAGAGAAACAAACTCCTCTCTCTCTCTCTCTCTAAAAATTCAATCTTTGTTCTTGATCTCCTTCTCGTTCTTCTTCTTCAATCCCAGATTCAGCGTCTATTGCAGCTGAATCGGGAGCACGGTTGATTCTCCCGTGTCGCGGCGGCGGCGGCAGCAGCAAGCGGCTGCTCGTGGGTCTGATCGATCGGGCGGGTGCGCGCGCGTGTCGGGGGGGATTGATTGATTCTCGAGTGATGCAGCAGAGTGATCCGGCGGTCCTGAGCTTGAGACCTGGTGGCGGTCGAGGCAGCGGCAGACCTCGATTCGATTCTTCTTCGGCGGCGGCGGCGGCGGCTCCTCTCGCCTTCGGGTCCCTCTCCTCCAATCTCCCTCTCTCGCGTCCTCATGGCGGTACCGCCACCGCCGCGAAGGTCGCGCTCGACGCTCGACTTTTGTTCCGTGCCCGTTTCGAACTTTTATCTTTCGGTCGTCATGTCCTCCGCGGGATTCAATCCCGATGCGACTAGATTAGGAGAAGCGCCGGGAGGTGACGGAATGTGTGATGGAATTGGAAAGTTTCTGGATCGTGTGGGAAATTGTGAACTTTCTGGGTGGGCAACGATAAAAGATTTGTTTTTACTTGCTAGTGTATCGGGTTGGGTTGGTTATGTTCGTGTGTTGGTTTATGCAGTTGTGTGTTCGACTGTTTGACTTTGAATTGTTTCCAAGAAATTGATTCGGTTGAGGTATGAGGTAAGAGAACACCGTTGTCTGAAATTGAATTATTGAACCCCCGACGTTGGTTAACTGTGGCTATCGGGTCTCGTGCGAAATTTGCTCAATGTCTGAGCTTTTTAGGTGAAGTGTCTGGTACACAAGTTCTCGTGTTAGCAATTTTTGGCTGTTCCCTTTTTTTGTTCTTGAATTGGTGTTATATTCGTTTTCAGAAAAATAGTGAGATATCACGGGCTAGTTGACATAGCAGATCTTTCTTATTGCTTTAGATCAGAGAGAAGGAATGAATCACCAGGGATGTGTTATCATAGCTTCCATAATGACTTCCTGCACTTTTTTTGTATGGCTTCTATTGTTTATATGCCGTCTCTTTATCAACCTGGCAATTAAGGCCACTTTGTCTCTTTCTTGTGACATATGTAATAGCAATACTTTTGTGAGCTTCCACCCGGCGTCTTGTAGACCTCACTCTCGTGTAATGCTTTTAGAGTACCTGGATAGTGTAGTAAGTTTTAGTTTTCGTTTTATGTCTTCAATTTTGTGAAGTAGGTCTAAATGAGCTAAGAGATTAAGTCAATTCTGTACTTCCTTGTCAAGGTTGGAAGTTGTTATAGTTTGTGAGAACGTTTCTTTAGGTCCTACTTTTTAACTACTCATATCGGTGTAAAGCAGCTTAGAAAATACTGTGGCTGGATTATGCTAAAGCTGCATGTCTTTCTATTTATACTGCTTTGTCTTGATTGAGGTGTTTTTTATTGCTGCATTGCTACCTTAATACATGATAAGTTGCAAGTTTACGATAAGTTTTACTATAACAAGCTCCTGAAATATTATCCTCTGTTGCTCCCAGCCTGGGGACTCACGGTTTGAGGCTCAAGAACGTGTTAGATACACCCGAGACCAGCTGTTACAGCTAAGAGAGGTAGTGATCTATCTTTCCTTTTCAACTATTTGTTTCCCTATGTTGATGGAGTCGTTTGTTTTATTTCCATAAGAGCAGTGTATATTTTCTGTTCATCTTAATCTAATTTTCCTTTGTGCCATGTCTATCCTTCTTCTTGAAAATGATGTCTAGAAGTATTTATAATTTTTTAAGTCCACTTTTACTAAAGCATTCGGTGGAAGTCACCTTTAGTGTCAAGGTAAAAGCTATGAATGGTCATTGACTTCCAAGAAGATGTCAAGTCTCTATTTTGCCCTTCCTGTTTCAAGTTGAATTTCATATTAAGATCCTAATATACTCATTTACTGTTACTGTGTACTTGTAGGCTAATGAGGTGTGTGATGATATTCTGAAGATAAAAAGGGAAATTGAAGCTGAGTTTTTTGGCGAAGATCAAAACTGGGGAAGTGGAGAGAACAATGTAAGATTTTCTTCATATTTTTCACTTTCTTTTGCCTTTTCCTTCCTTTCTTGGTGGAGATAAAGTGGACAAGCGATTTGTTTCTTTTCTGTCAATTGCATTCCGAGGAGATCTCCTAATGGTGTTTCAATGGTTTCATGCTGGAAAGCTCTAGGTTTTGTATTTGGTGTTGCTTTAGCTTTAGTGACAGAGTGATAATTACATTGTTACCCCATACAACAATATGTTCTTTCCCCAACAGGCGCCAAATCAAATGCATAATCGCTTTTCAGAGCCAGACAATCGTGACTGGCGTGGTCGGAATCCCCAGGTTCCTGCTGCTGTGGAGGAGAGGTCCTGGGAGAATATCAGGGAAAACAGAGAGTTTGGTAGCCGATCTGACTCTAGGCAGCAGCAACTGAACCAATTTAATCACTCAGAGCAACTCAACTCCCAGTTCACAAGAGCACAGATCTCTTCTAATCAGGTAGCATTAGTTTCTGGCTAAACTTGCACAACTCACTTTCTGGAAGTGTATCTTAGTTGTTCTTATCTAATAGCCAGAGAAGTATGATTCACAAAAGCTATCGTTTCTTGGCCACAGTGATAGGTTGTATGTGTTTTCTAGTCTCCCTTAAGTAATTATGATACACCTCTTATTTGCTTCTGAAATTGAGATCTTTGTCAACTTTATGTCATGTTGTTATTTTAACTTCCCGTCTCTGCTATGGTACCTTGTTGATTGTCAACGTTAGAAGAAATATTGTTTTGATAGTTAGTTGAAATATTGGTCAAGTCTTATGAGGATAGTGGGATCAGGCTTGCATCCCTTTTCCATGCATACATGCACTTGTGCAAGTGGTGTGTTTCCTTTTTTTCCCCTTTTTATCCTTGGGTTGGGGGAGGGTTGTAGAAGCCAGGAGTATTGTGCTGTATGAGGTTTCACTTGCCTATGGAAGAACAATGTTGTGCCATCAAAGATCAGATTATGCCTTCGTTAAATGCATCGATGACTGCTTCACCTGCTTATTAAAATGAGTTTCTGACTATGTGTTGTGTCATTTGGCTTCACTTATGTTGATCGGTTGACCAGGGAGGTCCTGCTCCTGCTCTTGTTAAAGCTGAAGTGCCTTGGTCAGCTAGAAGGGGTAATCTGTCAGAAAAAGATCGTGTGCTGAAGACTGTAAAGGGGTGGGTAATTCATGTTTTACAATGTTTATCTAATGAATTGTTCTTTGCGGTCTACTTAATATATATGTACAGTACAGTTTTATTTTTTCTGAGGTGTCATTTTTGGTTGCTGATGTTTGGTGTGGTCGCATTCTCAATGTAATTAAGCTCCCGATCCTTGAGGATTACAAATAGCCAAAAGGATAGGTTTTGAAGTCCTCATTTCTTTCGACAAAAAAAAAGGTCCTCGTTTCTTGAATATGAGCATGGATAGTTAATATAATAGTCTGTCAAATAATTTGCTTGGCAGATTTTCAAGCCGGACAAATTAACTCTCGAGTGATTTCATCATAGGATTTTTTTATCATGACTCGCAACTCGGCATTATTTTTGCAAGTTATCTGCATTTCATGATCTTTAGAAGGACCATCTCATATATGCGTTTCGGATTCATAAGCATGCAAATTCTTACCTTGCCTTCTCAGTATTTTTACTTCTGTGTCATAATGTTTAATTCCTCTATGCCCGTCTATCAGTATAGGTACTCCAAGATAATGTCAATGAGAATTACTGTTCTTTTTTATGTACTTCCTGTACCCAGTTGCTTTCTATGTGATTGACTGATCTTGATATTCTCTTTTGAGCGTCGTTTTTTCAAGCTTTCCTCGTGCATTGACTTTTTCATTGCTAGTGTGGGATTTTCTATGCATCGACCTCATGTTTTCAGACTTATGGCGGTGTCGACGATTCTAATTTGTATGCAATAAATTATTAGTGGAGATCAGATTGTGGTTCCTGTTTGTTATCTCCTCTAACCATGTTCCATCTTTCCATGCTTGAGTATGTGATCTAACTAATTTCATGTATCGACTTTCTACTTGTGTTTCTTGACGTGCCACCTTATGAGGTCCTCTTTGCATTCCTCATGGAGATTAGTCGAAGCAATTGCATTGGTTGTTTTAGACATGTATCCCAGTTAGGATTGACTCTTACAGTGGATAGTACGTTCTTTTCAGGATTCTGAACAAGCTGACTCCTGAGAAGTTTGATCTACTCAAGGGTCAGCTCATTGACTCTGGAATAACCACGGCAGATATTTTGAAGGTACCTGCATTTTCTTTTCTCCATTTTCATACTTGCATTTCTATTTATCATGAAAACTTAAGTTTTTCTCACAATACAGGGCGTAATACAGCTTATTTTCGAAAAATCAGTGCTGGAGCCCACATTCTGCCCCATGTATGCTCGTCTGTGCTCTGATCTCAATGAAAGGTTGCCCCCCTTTCCCTCTGATGAACCAGGCGGTAAGGATATCACTTTCAAGCGAGTACTTCTAAATAACTGCCAGGAGGCATTTGAAGGTGCTGAAAATCTAAGGAAAGAGTTAAGACAACTGACTGCCCCTGAGCAAGAGCTTGAGCGAAGTGAAAAAGAGAGGATGCTCAAACTTCGAACGTTGGGAAACATCAGATTGATTGGGGAGCTTCTGAAGCAGAAGATGGTCCCCGAAAAAATCGTTCACCACATCGTTCAGGTTTTGATAAAACATTTTACTTATCCAGTTCTTTTTAACTTCTATAATTGTATTGAGGTGACTCCTTGTATGCTCAATGAACCAGGAGCTTCTAGGAATTGATAATAAGACATGTCCTGCCGAGGAGAATGTTGAGGCTATTTGCCAGTTTTTCAAGACCATTGGGAAGCAGCTTGATGAGAGCCCAAAAGCACGGCGTATAAATGATTTATATTTTAATCGGTTGAAAGACTTAACAACCAACACTCAGCTGGCTCCAAGAATGAGGTTCTTGGTTAAAGATGTTGTTGATTTGCGTGCGAATAACTGGATTCCTAGGCGGGAAGAGGTGACATTTTAGATGTTAATTGCTGTTTTTTTTCTTTTTTTGGATTTCTTTTTCTCCTTTCGTTGTCTAGATTTCGTTCTTATTACCAGCTCCATCACTCCTTCCTTCGAAGAGTTAGGCCTGGGAAGCTTACTTGGAGGTGCTTTTTGAATAATTAACATGTCCACCCAAATTTTGACTGTGATGTTTCTGTATTCTCTTGTACAGGTTAAAGCAAAGACTATTACTGAAATCCATTCGGAAGCAGAAAAAACTCTTGGTTTACGTCCAGGTGCAACTGCAAGCATGAGAAGTGGCCGTGGGGTTGCTTCTGAGTTGCCTGGGAGCACGAGTCCTGGGGCTTACCCAGGTTCCCGACCTGGCACTGGAGGGATGATGCCTGGTATGCCTGGAACCAGGAAGATGCCTGGAATGCCTGGCATAGACAATGACAATTGGGAATTTCCTAGGACTCGGTCAATGCCTAGGGGCAATGGATCAGGCACACAACCTTCTGTGCGGATCCAGCCATCTGCTAGAATGTTGCCATCACTGAACCCTCGATTGTTGCCTCAGGGTAGCGGTGGCCTTATTAGTGGTAGGCCTAGTGCACTGTTACAAGGCAGCAGTGCCCCTCTTTCTCGTCCTTCAAATTTGGTCTCTGGCGCTGAAACTGTATCTCAAGTCCCTGCACCTGTTAAATCTGTTCCCATTGCATCTACATCACCTGTTCTTGAGAAGCCAGCAGCTCCCGTTGCTACGAAGTTGAACATGGACGATCTCAAGAGAAAAACGTCATCTCTTCTTGAGGAGTACTTTAGTGTATTGATTTTGGATGAAGCGTTGCAGTGTGTGGAAGAGCTTAATGCTCCAGCTTACTACCCTGAAGTTGTCAAGGAAGCTATTTCTCTTGCTCTAGAGAAAAGCCCGCCCTGTGTTGAACCCGTTGGTAGGCTTCTCGAGTTCCTGCTTGCCAAGAAAGTCATTTCATCTAGAGACGTAGGGACTGGGTGTTTGCTCTATGCCTCTATTTTGGATGACGTGGGGATTGACTTGCCTAAAGCACCAAACCTCTTTGGTGAAGTTGTTGCAAAGTTAGCCTTGATTGGCGGATTGGATTTTAAGGTGGTTCAGGAGATCCTTAAGAAGGTGGAAGATGACAGGTTTCAGAAGGCCATATTTGATGGTGCTTTGAGGAATATTGCTTCTACGCCTTCTGGTCAATCTGTATTAAATTTGCAGGCACAGTATATCGAAGGATGCAAGAGTCTACTCCAGTGAGCATAGTTTTTTTCTAAAGCCAACTGCCTGAGATTCTTCTGGCCACTGAACATGTGTTTCCCATGAAAACTCAGGATGCTCCTGTTCACTCTTTCAAAGGCGAGAAGGCTGTCTTGTGCTGTTGTAACTTGGTGCCACTGCGGATAGCCCATTCTTGAGTTGTATGCTTTTCTGGGGGACATAGTGTCTTCTTTCTCTAGGAAAGACAGACCATCACACCATGGATTTTGTTCTTTCGTGTGGCCAATTGTGCCATGATGCTTGAATAGGATGGCCCCTTTTGGGGGGTTCAGGTAGTTTTGTATTTGATTGATTTTGATATCATTCTTAACGACTTTCAGGGATTTAAATTATTGTTAATTGGGGATACTCATAAATGCAAGGTCTTTACTTATTACTCTTGGAAAAATGTGTGCTGTTTGCGGTATGTGAAAACTCCCTTTGTGCTTTTCCATACCTGTTTTGAGATAGCTGACATGCATTCTTGTGGGATTTCCTGTTGGAAATTAGAGCTTGCGTTGTGTTTAATGGCATTAGGTTGTTTTCTTAGGGTGTCACTGTAGCCTGTCGAGATATCAATGCTGTGGATCCACTGTGTGGGATAACGTATTTGCTTTTCGGTCCATCAGATACAGGTGCACCGAGTGTATAATTTGCCTGGAGAGTGCTACAAAGAGTTTTGCTTAGATAAGACAGGTACATTGCACAGATAAGCACTCGTGGCCTTCTTGTTTTAGGAGGTCTTTAGAATCTTAATGTGATCATTTACTCATTCAAACCGGGTTCAAGAGAGGTAGTATAGCCTCGAACTCAATCAGTCTTCACATGGCAGGTGCAGATACACGCCAGATTCATGAGTTGCATGAACGGTTGACTTACGCGTCGGATATGAATTGATTGTGAAAAAGAGATGGTAGGGACGATGTCCCCAGGGGCTCAACTTTCGATGGATGGCTCCACTTTTTCCAAATTTGTTGCCCTTTTGTTGCATCTTTTCATTGCTTGTCAAGGACAAAGCTCAACTAATGTGAGAAGTAGTCCTGTAAGAGCTGGTTACTTACACGCTTTGTGATATCATGTCGCAATCTTTCTCACGGGAGTAAACTGGAGAATTGGCCCGAAAAGAATATAAGAAGCATGAGATGAAGATATGTTTTTCAAATTCCATTACAGTACCAAAACATTAAATCAAACGATTCAATTAAACAATTTAAATTTTTAAATCTGTTGACAGTGGTGTATCATATAATTCCTGAAGTTCGAAATATCAATAGGGTCTATTATTTCTATATAAAGACGGCTTAGCCATAGCAACCGCGTGCACACGCCATTTTAACAAAATTAGGTTTTAGCTGTCGAGATTGTCTTGGCTTCTCCAATTTGGTGCTCCACCTAAAGTCATTGCTACCACCTACTTGTGCTCGTTCAAACAGAGATATTTTCTTTCCTCTGCAATTATCAGAGCTCTATAAAAGACACAGTTATCTTCTGGGTATGTGGACCAGAAGATATCTCCTCTTCCTCAAGTATGGCTGTTAAGAGACGACAACTCATGCCCTCACTGATCACACTTGCTTTGCTACTTCAATGTCCCGTAGGTTCTGCTCATGAAGTTCAAGAAGGTCATCTGGAAAACTCACTCGGCCAGCATCATGAGCGCCGAGAGAGCACGCTGATGAACAAGGACATCCTCAGATCGTTTCGCAACAGAAAGGTAATCGGCGTCCAAGTGAAGAAGGTTAGAGGTGTTCGACAGACAGGCGGCATCAAAACATGAGCCGCTGTTCAAGCTCATCGGATGCCATCTTTCCCGATAGCTTCTCCGTGTTTCTTCACCTTTCTTGGATTGTTCATGCTTTAGTTCAGCTGGTTCCACATGAGGGGTGTCAGGACCAGAAGTCTTTTCCTTGTAATAACCAGTACGGGCTTGAGAGATAATTTCCCTTGAAAAGCATGATTTTGCTCTGCTCATTCCTGTAGTCACCTAGTTGAAGTTGATATTGTAACACCAATTATCTTCCTTCTCTCCAGTAATGGCGCTCTATGGATGCTCGAGTCTATAAGCGTACATGTCGATTTCTCTTACAATTCTTGCGACACCGTGTTGCTGTCGTGCTTGTTGAATGAACTTGAAGATCCATGTGTTTGTAGGAAGTCGATACGACTCTGCTTATGGAACCATCTTGCACTTGCTCTCAACAACGGTCGCAATTATGTTTAATGGGTTGTTAACCCTCAACTGCCTCGTGATAAATCTACATTGCGAAAGGGTTTGGTTCTTTCTTCTTTTTTTTTTTTAATAATTGAGGTGTCCACGCGACCGGCGAGTTAGGGCTCAAACCAGCGGTGATACCCGATTAGTCTTCGAGGGGGGCTAGCGCAGCATCCTACCACCACGACCCCCCACTTAAATCACCGATGGATGCGTTTGAACCCAAAACCTCTAATGAAAGGAACTGAGCGCAAACCAACGTGGCCACCGATGGGTGGGTGGTTTTGGTTCGGTTCTTTCGATTTACTGTTTACCCCAAAAAATAAGTGTGGTCGACGTGCGAGCGAGGTTAGTCAATCCAATGAGACTGGTGGATGAAAGTGATTCAAGCCATTGAACAATCGACAGTTGTATGGCCTGGATATCGACATCTATGAAGTACAATCATCGATAGCTGCGTGCAATTGGCATCGACAAGTAATCGAGAGGTGTTCAGAAATGGAGCAAGCAAGGGTTTAACCACCTTGAAATTTGGCTAGGTGTTGGAAACAGGAGGAGAACACCAGGATCAGGATGTCGGTTGAATGCACGGACACGGAGCAAATGGAGAAGCATGGCTTTAGAAGTTGTAACCACTTGGGGATGAAGTTGGTGTGCGAATAGAAGGCCTGAACTGCAGTTGTAAGCGCACTCAAAGTAATGACTGCTGGTGATTGGCTGTAATTAGTGGGCTATACAAGCGGTGGTGTGTGATTAGGGAGAAAAAGTACAAACTCGCGTTCCCAATGTATTTTTATCAGCTTATCAATGTTATTGTCTTTTCATTTTCCATTATCGTTCATCATTTTCCTGTACTTTTCTTTTTAAATTTACTGTTCATCTTCACTAAATAAATAGAGTGAATTCCTATCCAAAATCATTGTGGAACCCACCAAATATCTACTTTTAGTGAAAGATTTTTCACTATCCGGATGAATCACCCATTTTTGGTGAAACATTTACGATTCGACCTTGATCACTCACTATTTGTTATGGAAACAAGCGATCGAATAATAAAATAGGCAGAATAAGAAAAGTACATCGAACACCAGATTTATACGGTTCGGCCAGCGTGACCTTTTCAATATATATTAATCAATACAATGAAAATTATAACCAAACTCGAGTTATTCAAATACTCCTAATGTTTTTCAATCCCTAATTACATTCAATAACTCACACGGTATTTAATTTCATAATTTCTTATGAAATAATCTCTCAATATCAAAAAAATTAACGAATTCTAACACAAGATTAATTGCCTATGACTCTTGAACTCTTGGTGTAATTCTACTAGCAGAACCCACCGAAAAAACCCGCAACCAAGCACGCGAAACAACTCTTCAACAGCGTGCACAGTAACAGCGCACCTCTATATCAAAACCTAGACGTGGAGTCCTACCTCTCTATGCCGACTTCAATTAGGGTCGTAATTCCTTTTTTCTTTCTCTGACCCAATTGGCCACACTTTCCTTTCTTTCACGGTCAAAGTCCAATATCCCTTTGGACTCCAAAGTGGAAGTGAGAAACCTACTCCAACTCGTGAAAGAAAGTTTCTGTATCTGCTTACACACGAGTTTGGACGACTACAAGAAATCCAAATTTCCGACTTTCCTTTAATCGACTCGGCTTTCTCGCAATTCATTTGGGGTCAGATTTCATTCACCGATTCAAACTTGAGACATATTCAACACTATCCAACGTCCAAGAAACTCTCGTTAATTTTTCAGCTCACCAAATTAGTTTAATGTACAGCTCTTATTCAATATGACAAATGATGAGCCGTCGAGACTTCAACTTTCATCTACTTATTCGTCTAGCTTAATGGTCCACCAAACATTATGGAATTGATTATCATTACTCAAACCAAAAAGCTTTTTGCGCACCATCTTGAGGGCCAACGGTGTCTTCTTCCACTCATCGGCTGAGATGAGATGGGCGTGCATATTCACTTTCCTTGTCGTCTCTTTCTATGTCGTCTCTCTTACTGTTTCCATCTTCTGTAGTTTCAAGGTTTTGCTCACGAAGCTCACATGGCGTCCAGGAAGGATAAGATCCTGACTAACATGGACCCCAGGAGGGAACCAATGAAAATGAAGGCGTCATGCGAAAAGGTCTTCTGCTACAAGTAACGCGGAAACTGACTGGATCTTACAATTTAAGGCAATGCGAAATAATGAAGAACAATAAAAGGCTTACCACCGCCCGCAGCAACTGCGTTGACTTGCGCTCTTGTCCCCCTACGAAGGGATTGGAGTTTGAACCCCAGCGTAGTCGTTAGGAATTCTTAAGTGTAGCGCCGTGGTGGTGGGTCCTGCGCTAGCGTCACCCCAGGTTTATCCCTCAGGCTGTCAGCTGTGCTGGGGTTCCTGAGTTACCAAAAAAAAAAAAGAACAATCAAAGGCACAAAAGATTTGGCCTAATTCCAAAAGAAAACACCAACTTTATCTTGAGTGATGTTTTCGGTCCGAACTCTTTTTTATCTCGTTAAAAATCACCAATTTTCACTTAAATTCCAAATCTGGCCCTGTTGACTTAGAATTGTTAATTATCCAATGTGACTATTTCACGTTAGCAATAAATCTACGTCACTTCCTAACTTGATTTAGAGAACTATTTATTGTCTTCTTTTTGGAGCCACAGCCTGAAAAATAACAATGAAGTTGTTCATGATCTTCTTAACTTCACCAGCAAGTTAAAAAGATCTCCATATTGAATCTCTTCGATCGGCCTCCACCGTTTCGTCATAATTTGAAGTTGTGGATCACCACCCATCGAGAGACCCATGTACAAGATCCGTCAAGCTCACGACCTAAACCTTTTTTGCCGAAACGAGCCCAAGCCCTTGTCATGAATTTTCAAAGTCTACGTTGAATGGACATTAATCAATTGATCTCGTTTAGTGATGAACATTACTAAATGGATTTTGTTGGGAAAAAAGTAAAGGAGATTCTAAAGCTATGCCCTACCAAGTACTTGTAACAATTTACAAGATTTCAAGCTTTGGTTAATGAGGGCTAAATTTGGGACTCAAATAAAAGTTAATAATTTTTATTAAAATAAAAAAAAAGTTTGGGTCAAAATTATCACTTGAAGTAAAGTTGGCATTTTTTTTTTGTAAATTAGCCCCAAAAAATTTACATGTTTTCGTCCAAGTGTCGATTCTTACATTCACGAGAAGAGCCGTGAATAACAAGCAGCAAATAATTCACTATTATTGAAAAATCATAATTACAAATGCTCACACGCTAAAGTATTTTTCACATCTAAATTAAGTCTAAACCAAAATATTTACAAATAAACAAACAAATCAATTTGGATATAAAACTTATGACACAAATCCACTTGTGTTGCAGCTCCTGGCCACGATCATGCAAAGAGGTCCGCACGCCACGATTTTTCTTTTCGTTCTTCCTGCAGCAGCTCACAAGATGTCACTGGGTGGCTGTCAAAAACTCCCTCTTTCGTGCGGCTACAACTTTCGAAGACAGAACCCACTAGCGGCCGCACTACAAGGAAAGGACGACCTAGGGCTATGGCAAAACTCTGAACAGTACATGCTCACCCCACACATAAATACATATATGTTGTAGGGTCGTGGGCCCTTCTTAAAACCCTCGTACCCAAGACGAGTGAGCAACAAGTTTCTGATTTAAATTCACTCCACGTTCAAACCGGAAGACTTATCCAATTGAATCGGATTCCATAAACAGCTTAAACTCGAGACATTAATTCAATAGTTAGAGCTCATTGCGCACCTTCGATTTCTAAACAATGTGTAGAGAATTGAAGATTTATGGTGCATTTGATTCGGTACATGAGAAAAGCCTTTGGCCAAATGCTAACCTTTGCGAGGTCCCAAAAAAATTTATCAAACACTCAAAATTTTCCTAATGAGCTTTTGAGAAAGCTGAGCCAAACGCTTCCTAAGATTGTGAAAAGTGCTTCGGTACTTTAGAAGGGTGAATGACTTGAAACTTCTGTCGTGCTTCATCCCTTCATTGCAGTAAGTCTGAGTCAAGGCTTGTCCTTATTGGAGAGATGAATGCTCCGATGTCCGTCGGATGCAAAATGATGGTTTGTTTTCTTAGGGGTATAACACTCTAGGCGTCTGAAAGATTTCCAGCATGTAGAGGAAAATAGGTTCTGCAATATGATATGTAATGTTAAATCAAGTTCTGCTTTCAAACCCATCATCACACAAATAATACTTGTTCGAGAGAGAGAGCGCAAATTAGACATGAGAAGTCTTTTCAGAGAAGTAAGCTCGCTTAAGCAGATATAATACGCAAACCACATGTAACAGATTTGGCTTCCTGCGACTTCTAAGAAATTTGAACTTATTATTATTTTTTTTTACTTAGAAGAGATTTTAACTTAGCCATAGGCTAGAGTTGTCCAATCCTGCATCCACAGGAGCAAATTCGAACGGACCCCGTTAAAAAGTCGAGCAAAGTAAGATTCGCCTTCGTAGGATTTCCACGATGTTAACCATTTCTGCAAACCTTTCCGGAACTCCATTGGCAAACCACGTGAAAATGGAATACTGATCCGATTTTTTGGGAGAAAGCATCTAAATCTGGTAGCCAATGTGCTGTCGAGCATTCTCCAAGAAGAAAAAAAACAAGTAGCGAAAAAGTTTATGATCTGTCAAAGGAGCAACCCTTTATTCTTCTCTTGGTTGCAAGCATCTACCATGAAAACATTTATCACAGCCGGAACCCCACAACAAAAAGCAGATTCTTTGTGTTTCAATTCCATTTCCTGTATTGATAAGAGATCAGCCGCCAGATGGAACGTAAGCATCCTACTATCCCGTCTCAATGAGAAAGGAACGCTATACGCATACTTGAGAATATCGCGTTTCGGTGAAATAAACCCTCTTCTAGCAACAAAGCATCATTTCAACAAGACTGCGTATATATAGAGCGAAGGAATTGATTAAGTTAAAAGCACAGCAGGACTTGATTAGCACCAGCACACTTATTGGCCCAACTCTTTGTCCCTCAGAATTTCGGGTTTAACCAAACTCTGATATGAGGAGACTATTACTCGCATGCCTCTTCTTCGTCATCTACAGCAAGGTTCTCTCCTCCGAATCTGAAGGCACTCTCAGACCAGCCCATAATCATTACAAGCCGAGAGAGGAGGAAAGTTCAGGTAACGTAAGCTCTTAGAACTCCTTATGAAGTGTTCTCCACAAGATGAAACTTTCAAAGCCAAATTTTGCATGCTAAGTTACAGTCGGTCCTTGCTGTCTCTATGCAGCTGCCCTTGACTTGATCAGCAAAACAGAAGAGAAATACCATGAAAGGAAAACCAAAGAGAGAGACTATCAAAACAATCAGGGGGAAGTTCAGAAAGTTCATAATCTGAACAGTGTCAACAAAGGAAAGGGCGTTTATGGTGGCGGGGATCTCATTAAGCCACGTAAAAAGGCTCACAGTGGTGCACCCTCCAATGTGCTTCATGCTTCTTTCCTGTCTGCAGCAGTGGGGCCAGTAGTAGTTGGACTCGTCGCTGTGACTCTGCTCTTCCATGTTTAAGTGTGTGCAGTTCTACTTGGGATGGAGACGCTGGCAAGAAGCACTACCACTCCCGTAAAAGCAGGCTAAAATTTGGGTTCCTCTTCTCTTGTATAAGCTTTCTTTTCATTTGAAGTTCGAATACAAGCAATAACTGCTTTTTCTTGCTCATCACGTGAGCACTTTCAAGCCAATTGGCACAGTTTTCTCTTGACTGCAGTCGCTGTAGAGATGCACAAGCTTCCCATATAATCCCCGAAGCAAACCATGATAAATAGCTCTCGCTCTAATTTGGCTTGTTTGCCATGATCTCCACAGTAGACCGAAGTTATTTACAATAATGAGCTCAAGAGAGTCACTATCAATGATCTAATGTCAATTTGTACTTTACTGCCAATTCACCAATCACCAACATCTACATCTGCTATGGACACATCTTGATCAATTGCATGACAACTTAATCTAATCTGGTTGCCAATTAATTCATCACAAGAGTGAGTGAGGTCAGCAGAGATTAAGAGCCTACATGGGGAGACTTCGGCTACGTCTGCGACATTTTTTTCCTTCGTTTTGCCTCTTCGCCTTTTAGCTTTCGCATTTTCCCTGTCATTTTTAAGTGGACAATCTGACCGATCTACATTAGTTCACGCTAAAGCAATCCCAGTATATCCGATATGGAACAAGAAATATCACATTAATAGTCACATCAATTCAACACAACGTTATTCTTGGCCAAGTATACAGTGAAATGGGCACAGTACTAAACCGTCAAATTACAGCATACAAAGGCCAAAGATGGTGAGAATCAAGAAATGCTAGGCAGCATAAAGTGGACGCCGGTACTCATCGAAGAACTCCTCGCGGTTGACAAATACAATCGCATAGAGAGCGTATATGATTCCTGGGACGTAACCCAGTATCGTCAGCAACAGGCAGATCCAGAACTCAACCTGCAAAATGAACAAAGACAGAACAAATTAAGCCCCAGACAGCAAAGGATGCAACAGGATCTTAGATCGCTGAACAAATGCCGAGGGCGTAATCAGTGACAGATTCAATAATCAGATTATCCAGATAAACAACAGACGATGCAGACCGACATGAGTTGGCAGATTAAATTTTTCATGAGGAATGCTCAGTGAATTCTTATCGAGAGATCAAGCCAAAAGACACCCTGCAAAAAACCAAATAAAGATAACAAATTTACTTTTCAAAAAGCGATCTTTTCGTATCAGAGAGCAAATAAAAACGAAACAAGAAAAAGGGTATCTCAAACACTCTGTGAATTCTCATCGAGAGATCAAGCCAAAAGACGCCTTGCAAAAACAAGCTAAAGATAACAAATTTACTTTTCAAAAAGCGATCTTTTCGCATCAGAGAGCAAATATAAACGAAACAAGAAAAAGGGCATCTCAAATACTCTGCGAATTCTCATCGAGAGATCAAGCCAAAAGACACCTTTGCAAAAGCCAGCTAAAAATAACGAGTTTACTTTTCAAAAGACGACCTTTTCCGCATCAGAGAGCCAATACAAACGAAACGAGAAAAAGGGCATCTCAAATTCTCCAAAATTCAACGAGAGAGAGCGAAAGAGAGACAGGGAAGGTGCATCATACGCTGCAGCAACCATGCCTGAAGCAGACGCCCAGAGGGGGAAGCAAGATGGCTATGAGGACCTCGCAGAAGATCTCGCATCGGCTCGGCATTGCGACTCACTTCACCGCCCTGGGGGGGGGGGGGGGGGGGGCAGACACAGAGCGATGGAATTTGATCGTGTGGCTTCGTGGAAACGCGGCAACTTCCGATCTTAATGAAGAAGGAGACAAAGGAGGAAGAGAGAGAGAGAGAGAGTGGACGGCACGCAATCCTCTGTCGACGCGACGTGCTTCATCTGGTCTACATTTCACGGGCCAATGAGTGCATTTTCCTTTTTTATTTTCCAGCTAAATCTGACGTTAATATGGCGTCAAAAACCCGTAATTTTCGTTCGCTCCAATCAATCAAAAATCCCAAATTGATAATCGATTATTGTATTTGTCCCCAAGTTAATTTACCTCTGAGGAAAAAAAATACCAAAATCATTAATCATTTTTTGAAACATCCCCAGAAAATCTTTGAGATCTGCTGGTGTATAAATTCGTAGAAATCGGTAGTGATTTCTTCGAGTGCGGTATTATTGCCAATCCCCCTCTAGTAAAATTTGTCTTCGCAATATTAATTCGATGCAGTGCGATGAGTGTCCCGGCAATACTAATTCGATGTAGTTCGATGAGTGTCCCGGTAAAATTCTTTCGTCACACACCCGATCACTTCATTAAGGAGTGATAATTGCACGTTGGATTCGCCACATTTATCATGTTTGGTAGTTCTTGATTGATTTATCCTTTTTCCAAATAACATGTCGGATCTAATTCAATACGTCGTGCGAGAGAAAAAAATGATTTCTTTCTCAAACGCCCTACTTAGCTCATATAAATTGATAATTACTGTAAAGAAATTTTTCATGCTTATATCTTCGAAAAGTCTATACCTATCAAAATGTGTTCTTATCGTACGATCATGGAATGGTTAACCAATAAAAGGCAATTTCATAAATATGTTTACATATTTCATTTTACAATTACGGAAAAATGACACAAATAGTTCTTAAATCTTGGTCCAATGTATTGTAGTTTGAATTTTAGCCTAATATATAATGTAGCCCATTGGCTTTAAATACATGTTTGATTTAGTCCATGGACCATAAAAAAATGTTAAATGTTATTCATGAACTTGAATTAATTAAATGATAATATTCAACATTTTCAATACAATCTAGAGTGGGGGTATGCAACGGAAACTGCATGGATTGAATCAGACCGATCGGCTCTGGATAGTTTCAAAGGCCAATGGTTCGGTTCCCGATTCCAAGATGGGTAACGGATCGAACCGGTTACATTTTCTTTTAATTTCTTTAAGAATAGCCGAAAGTAAACCCTAATATGAGTAATCTCCATTCTTCGGACTGCTCTCTCTCATCTCGCCATGTCGTCCCGCCGCCAGACCCAGCGGCAACCACGAGCTTTGCTACTTGATGATCTTCCTGGCTCTAAGAATAAGCCTCATCTCCGGCTAGTCCGTCGACCGGTCCACGGTCGCCGCCTCCGATTCCCGCTTGATCTACCTCACCTAGCCGTGAATTGGGAAGCCCACGTCGTAAATCGTCTTGTTCTTCTCCTCCATTTTGCTATCCGTGATTCCATTGCAACTGTAGCTTTTTGTTGTTCCTTCGGTCCATCTTCTCGATCTCTAAAGTAAATTGCAATCTATATTTTTCAGGCTCCTCTCTCTCATCTGACGCGGCTCATGCTCAACCCAATCCTCATGCATCTTCAGTTTCGGCACCTCTTATGGGGCTCGTGCTCGACCCTGATCCCTCCCACATCTCGCCTCTCATAAACAGACTATCCGATCAAGCCTCCATGAGTGTGATCCGTAGCTATCATCTATCGTCATCGTCACCTTGAATTTCGTCCAACTTCAGTGCGATTCCAGAGCATCCAGCTCCCGTGCGCGTTCTTCATCCACACCCTCCCCTTGACCCCGCACCTTGGATAATTTCTCAAGGTAATCTATCGATTTCTTGTTTTGCAGATTTTTACCGTGCTGTTTGCACCGGGTACGGGTTTTAATATTTTGTTTTATTAGGTTCGATGCGCATTACCGAAACCTTTCTTGATTGATTTCCTGTTTTGTCGTGGATCGCCACAGTGTTAAGCTTTGCAATTGTTGGTGTTTGGTTTTTGCATATCATAGCTTCTCCGATCTGGATTTCTTCCGCTCCGTATTACCCTTTTGTTTGGAAGGGGAATTCCATAGTCATTGATTGGAATTAAACTAGGAACCGATCACTTCGAGCCTAGAGACTAGACTAAATATGTACAAAAATTTAGAGATCGCATTGAGCAAATTATAAATTTAAAGACGACATGATTAAAATTTACGAACTGCGTTGAGCAAATTTAAAAATTCCTTCTTTTTTCTTCTAATCCAAAAAAAAAATAATCGCGTTTTTTATTGTCTTTCGTTCGTCTTTGCCAGCTCGTCCAATCCTCTCAAGCTTTCGTCCTCTCTCCCCCATTTGGGCCGCCGATCAAATTCAAAACGAGCTCGGACGAGAACGAAAGGGGGAAAAAAAAACGGACGGCACAAGGAGGAAAAGAAGGAGAGCAGAACGCACGATGTTTCGGCTTCGCCAATGTTGTCATGTCAATCAACGCAGCGTGAGCTGCCAAAGCTGAGTTGCGCAGCTAAACAAGCAAGAAATCCACGGGTATTAATGAGATGCGAAAAGCTCATCACCCCCCCACCATTTATCTCGTCGATTCTCTCTTCTCCTGTCTCCTGCCATTACGCACGGTCTCCCCAGAGTTTTTGAAATCTTGGAATTCTTGAAATCAATATCTCCATGGAGTTCAAGTACCGAGCCGGCGCGTCCACTTCCAGGCCTCAGCCCGTCGTCCCTCATTCCTCCGGCGTCGGTTTCTTCCCCGACCAGGCATGGCGAGGTGCGTTGTTTTCTCTGTGTGCGCGCGTGCGCCTTTTTTTTCGGTTTCTTGTTGGCTTTTTCTTACTGGGTTTCCGGTTTTCTTGTGTGGGGTTGTCTTCGTTTGGTTTCTGTTGCGCTGATTCTCTTGTGCTGGAGTGAGCTGTTGAACCCTGTTTTGTGCAAAGGCGGATTTGCTCGTAAAGATCGTTTTTTTTTTCGGTCGGATTTCTTTGCTTTCGGCTTTCGGGGGGTGTTGTGCATGCGCGTGCTTTGTTATGACTGGAATAGACAAGAAAGTTCTGATCTTTAATTCAGTCGCTGAAGTTTTTGCTCTGATCGTGCGACCCCAGTTGATTTTCCGGGGACTCGCAATACGAGACCCTACTTGAACAGCGAATTCGATGCAATGCGGGACCCTTATCTAGTCCGGGAAAGTATCCAGAGGGAGATGGAGAAGCAGAAAATACGGGAGGAGATTATTGCCTCGGAGGTTGCTCGGCGGCAGTTGCTCGAAGATGAGGTGAGGAGGGAGTTGATGTTGGAGCGACAAATGGTGCTTCGGTGTGCCGGCAATGGATTGCCTTTTGACGGGAAATCGGCCATGTGGTTCGGCTTTAACCGAGGACATCCTGCTTTGCACCGGCTTGAAAGCCGCCCCACGGAGGGTCACCTGGCATTTGTTGGTCGTAATGCAGCTGATGTGTCACCATTGCCATTGATTCGTTCTCCGGAAGCTACACCAACTAAGATCAAGCCCGAACTTAATAAGGATAGACTGATTATGCTGGTAAGTTCTCAACTCGAGGGACTTTATAAGTCTTTGCCTTTTCATATAATCTTGCTTAGGTGAGCCTTTCCGGGTACAGGTGATTTTGAGAGTACTTTTTGCCATTCTTGTCTTAAATTAGATGTAGAGGAAGCTTGTGAAATTATCTTTAGTGTGAGAATATGAGAGCATCAGACATTGCCACTGCTGGATAAGTGAGAGTGCTATGCATATTCTTAATATTGACATTACAATAGTTGTTTCATGAAAGTCCTTTGTGCCGATTGCATAATAAACTATTTATGGGGATCCTTGTAAGAATTGATTTCCTTTCTCCGATAAAAATGGGGAGAAAAAGAGGAAAGAGAACTTTGTACAAGATTTTCTTAACTACTTTATGAATTCCTGGCATGACATTCTCCAGCATCTTTCAGTTTTCTGTGACACCTTAAACTGGATAGGTGATAGCGGTCTTCAACTCTCAAAAGAGAAAAGGCGATGTGTTATTTTTATCTATATAATTAGACTATGTTGATGCAAAACATGGTAAAGAGAGCAATATATGTACTCTGGAGAGTCTTCTTCCAAACTAAGGGAAATCACTGGATAGCTATTTGAATAATTCTATTGGCCATCCCATTATGTTAATCTGTCCATCATACACTTCATAGTGCCAGGTCGATAAAAATTATTGTATGCGCAAAGTGGAATATAAGAAAATTGCTTTGCACAAGTGCCATCTCTGAACTTTCTTCGATGGAGCAGCTTGAGTCATATTTATCTGCTGAAAGTTGTATGCCAGCATTTCATTACTAACGAGGCAATGCCAATTGATGTTTAGCATGCCTTTGAAATCATATTTCTGTTTGTTACGAGACACATTGCGATTTGATATGATTATGGCTGATTAAGATCCACCTATTTCTCAGGTGGATCATTTCAAATGGGAGTTCTAAATCTAGTTTTATCAACAAATCTAATTAGTTCTAGATGAATAGAATGAGACCTACTACACCCATTTGAATATTCGAAAAGAAATTCAACATTTTTCCAATCTTAGCATTTTCTTGCATAAAGTGTCTCATACCAATCATCAATATGCTTTTGACGGTGTGCTAAACATCAATTTTCATCGTCGATGACTGTTTGGTTCTGCTTTCAATTGATATGTCCGACTCAATTAGCTCCATCGATGAGACGTCAAATATTATTACTGCTGCATAAAGTTAGCGTAGCTCCGGCCTTTTATCTCTGTAAAATTTTTCTTGACCCCTACACTTGTGAGTGTAAATGGATAACTAATATCATGGTATCCTTTACAGAACCGTTCGCATCTTATGTAATCATTTCCATTATCTCTCTGACTTTATTGAGACTGTATAGGGATAATGTTGCCTTCTTAAAGTATGCTTAGCCTATCAACTGAAAAGAATTATAATCTAAAAGCCTGATTGAGTAGAGAAGTTTTTGGGGAAAATCTATCTTCTCCGAATCTTTCGAATGGGTGGGAAAGTACATAGGAATGACATATGATGCATTTCTACATAGAAAGCACGAATGGTCTGAGCTGGAAATTACAGACATTCTGTCAATTGCAGACCTTCTGTCGGGATCATGACTAGTTATATGCTAGTACACTGCTGGAGAATTCATGTCCTTTATTGAACTTGTGAATTATCATGGATAATAGCTTTGTCGATTATAAGGTAGTGATTTTGATGTCTGGTTTTCTTTGAAGATTAGCTAGCACATGTTTGTCTAGGCCTTGAATTATTTTTTTCTGTCCATTAAATTGTTTTGTGCAGACAAGCTTGTGTGATAATTTTGGTGGTTAGTGCAAGCATGTTTTGTTTAGGTATTCATTCAGATTTCTGGTAATTACTACACATCTCTGGGCAACACCAGAGACCTGTCTAACTGCATAATTATGTTGAAATATGCTTGAGTTTATCTCTATGGTTTAAAGTTATACATAGGCATATTCAAGCATGGATGGAAACCAAGTTCTCACTTATACTTATAGGCTTCACCTCACTGTGTCTTCTTAGGCACAATTCAATGTCCTTGTGTTTAAGGGGGACGAGAAAAGAAATGGAAATCTGCGTTCCATTCTTCCCAAGTTCCCTTCTTCACTCTCTGGAATTTGTTTGGTAGGGGTTACCCTTTTTTGTCCTCATCACGTGAAGACCCAAAGATTCAAATGCTTCTTAGGTTTAACTACGTGCTTCTTCTCCCTCTGATCTTTATCTCTAGAATATTCTTCTTCATGCTGGAAGTCTAGGTGTGCTGAGGACTTCTTGATTTTGAAATTTGCTCCTATGACATGGGTTTTATTCTTTTACTCTCCCTTTGATTCAAGTCAAGAGGTACAGTTAGAAAAATTAATAAAGTTTGAGGTAGAATTTCATGGATAGAGAATTTGATTGGTAAAACTGATGTTAATTTAGTCTCAGCGGCAAGATGGCAACTGAGGGCCTTTAAAAAAAATTGTTTGAAAAATGAAGTCAGTCAATTTTCAATTAGAAGTTCATGGCTAAGAAATTAGATTTGATAAGACTTGCGGTTGCTTTAGTCTCAATGGCACCTAAGGTTGTTCAAGAAAATAGCTCGCACAGTAGACATCAACCGTACCAAGAATTTTGGTCAGTTGTTTGATCAAGAGCTGAAAACATTAAGGTAGACACTGGTTGTCTTAGTTTTGAATTGACTTTTGAGTTTCAGCTTTTTCCATTCATTTGTTTTTTGGTGACATCAAAACGATATCTAGAACAGTTTGTCATTCCTGTAGGTTATTATAGAATTTCTGAAATCTCTGTAAATGGATTGAGGACATGCAATTCTGTAACTTAGTTGGGTTTAGGTGTAGATTTAATCAAATTGCATCGAACTGGAGTCTGCAGACAAGGTGCACTTGAGGAAATTTGCAAGCATGGATAGAAGCAAGTTCTAAGTGGAATTTTCTGGCTTTTCCTCACTGTAGCATAGCAAGTCAGTTATCAATCGTTTTTTTTTTTTACTCCATTTGATGCCAATATGTTTGTTGTTAAATCATGTTATGGCGATGAAGGCAGAATCTTCTCAATGCCTACAAAGGGTTGATTCTCCAAGACAAAGTTAGATTAGTCAATATGTTTCTCGGGCTCTCAAGCTCACTGACTTTATCTTTTTTAAATGGATGAGAGCTTTAATGATGTCATTTCTGAGTGCTTTCTTGCAGCCTAGACCGGATCCAAATCTCCCTGGAGCCAAAAGAAAAGCTTCAACATCTCCAGCTGATGCAGGTGAATTGTCCATATTTAGTCGAAAGAAGAAGACCAAGGAGGAGTGGACATGTGCACTTTGCCAGGTCAGTGCCACGAGCGAGAAAGGTTTGAAAGAACATCTCGAAGGGAAGAAGCACAAGATCAAAGAAGCTTCTTTAGCTCAGAAGATCGGCAGGGAAGGGAACACTGAATCGAAAGTACACCAAGAGCTTAAGGATTCGAAGAAGCTTGGCGGGCTGAAAATGGCACAGAAATTGGAGAACACTGAGGGTTCGAGAAAGAACAAGAATTTCCAGTTTTGGTGTGAGATGTGCCAAATTGGTGCTTTCTCCAAGACAGTCATGGAGAGTCATGAAAAGGGGAAAAAGCACATTGCTCGTCTACGAGAACTGGGTCAAGCAGAAGAAGCTGGCTATGAAGCTGGCTATGCTGCCGTGGAAGATCCTGAAAAGGACACACAGCAGCCAAAAGAGGCAACTGAGACATGAGAAAGCAGAGACAGTCCGTGTGAGTGATTACTGGGAAATCTCGCCATCGATTACTTGCATCTCGCCCGGTTCAAATTCTGTAAAGTTCATTCTATTTAATGATCTCGTGAATAAAAATGAGCAGAGTTATTACCTTGACAATTTGCTCTAATTTGGTGTTTTGATTCGAAGCTGACTAACATTTAGAGACTTATTTGTTATTTCTCCGGACATTTGTGTTCCTTCTCGTCTGTGGTGGGCAATGGGCAGGGCAATGAATTTTCTTCACGGGCAGGTAACCTGGGTTGCAGTCCC
The DNA here is from genome assembly GCA_031216285.1 of Syzygium syzygioides. NCBI lineage: Eukaryota > Viridiplantae > Streptophyta > Magnoliopsida > Myrtales > Myrtaceae > Syzygium > Syzygium syzygioides. The sequence continues at coordinate 1,886,005 of CM062244.1, forward strand.
AGGCGCTGCCCACCCCGTGCCTAACTCTTTTACTGAAGAAAGATTGAATGACGATCACAGGATATCCCTCTGGTTGAAATAATAAGCTTATAAAGCTCATTTTCGTGTTGAAATTATTGATCCTTAGCTGTTGGATATATTATAATTTGATTAAAGACAGATTGAAGGTGAAAGCACCTTTGATAGTTTTCTTTTTGGTCCGCTTATATCATGTGAAAATGGAACAAATATGAAACGGATATCATAGTATTTTATGGTTATCTATGCTAGTAAAGCTGCTTAGTCTACAGAAGCTTGCAGCTTCCTTTACCATGGCACGATCCCTGAAGAAAAGAACAAGAGAAAATGATGCACCTAGGGGGACCGGTGGATCTGTTATGCGACTGGACGAATCGGCGGGTTTGAAGTCGACGATATCAGATTGAGCTCAAATTTGGTCGGCTAAAACGAAACGGTGTGCTGATCAATACTCACAGTCTTTGGCTATGACTAACGATGGATTTTCGCGGTTCGGGATCGTTTAGATAGGTTTTTCTTTTTTTTAGTACTTTTTTGTGGGTTAATTTAATAAAGGGTAGTTTCGTAATTTTACGTTTTGATGTTTCTTAATCCTAGTAAGGTTAGGTTTGGAGATATATAAGCTTGTTTTAGGGTTTCCTTTAAGCAGATTTTGAATATTTTTGATTTGGTAATCATATTTGGAAAACGAATTGTTCTTCCGTCGAATTTTCTTGTTCAGTCAATTTTTCTATCGCGCTTCGGCATCAATTGGTATCAGAGCACAGATTGCTTGAATCAATGGCTGAACAGAATCGTGGTCGTGGACGGCGTGCTCGTGGTGGCCGGGGACGTGGAGGCGTTCTTGAAGCAGATGACCAACCGCGTCTAAGAGATCTGCGAGACGTAGAAATTGAAGAACAGAGAAGACGAATCCAGGATTTGGAGCGACAACTTGAGGAGGCGAGATTGGGCGTTCAATCCGAAGAAGGAGCAGAATCTGAGGATTCATCCGATGATGAAGAAGAAGACGTAAACCCTTTTGGGGTTCTGAACCAGGGACGGAATTGAGGAGTACGACTTGGAAATCAGCGTTTTTCTCAAAATTTCGGAATGAAGATCGAGATTCCCAAGTTTAATGGTAAGGCTCATCCTGATGAGTTTATTGATTGGTTGCATATGGTAGAACGGATTTTTGATCTTAAAGACCTAACTGAGGGGCAAAAAGTGAAGTTAGTGGCTATTAGGTTGCGAAAACATGCTTCGATTTGGTGGGAACTGTCACGCCCCTCACTTCTCGGTGCGCCACATCCCTCGCAGAGGTCAATTCGTGTGCGACGTCCCAGGACGCGTCGCCGACCCAAACCCAACACAGAGAATTAAAGCACATGCGGAAGCAATTAAAATCCACCCGTACATAGACAAACGCATAACCAAGGGTAACCATTGGAATCAACACTTGTACTAGGACTGGAATTCATTTACAATATCCAGATACAGCCCAAATGCCGGAAATCAAAAACGATTCAAGGCCACTACGACTAGCCGGGGCTCTTCCCAAAAAAAATTCATCAGTACGCCTGTCGTCCTCAAGGTCGGGGATATGAAAATATCGGTTTTCAACAACCGTGAGAATAAATCTCAGCGAGTAATTCCCTAAGCCTAAATTAGGCTAACATGCACCTCCTGACAAGTACTAAACAACATAAGGTACACACATACTGACTCAGGCCCTCGAGCCTAATCTAATCTCGCTAGACCCTGCAGGTTAGGCGTCAAATCAACAAAAGCAGCCACGCGGCAGAATATAATCACAGCACATACACATGCATTTCTATGTCACCACGCATGCTATGCATATGCTAGTGCTCGCACTCATGCTCATGCCTCATCAATGCAATATCGGACACTTGCACACTAGCACTCAGCCATTTCTCAATTTCTTCTCCGACCCGCGTTAAACGCATCAGGTCCGACCCGCGTAAAACGCATCAGGTCCACACTGGCACACTTGCCCAATTTATTATTATTATTACGAATCGAGTCATCACTTTTTCACGGCCCGGTGCGTCTAGCCTGCTTCAAAGTGCATGAGGCGCAGCAACCGATCTGGCCCAGTGTCTCTAACCTGCTTCAAAGTGCATGAGGCGCAACACTGTTCTCCTTGCGAACCAGAGCCTGCTCCAAAGTGCATGAGGATGGTCGCCTTCCAGACGTACCGGGCATCGTCCTGCTTCAAAGTGCATGAGGACGGTATCGACCCAAAGGTCATGACCCGAAGGTCCATGGGTGATCACACAACTCATTATTATCTGAGCCCCGCGTTAGACGCATCAGGGCAATTTAGGTGATCACAATGCACATGTCATTTAGGCACATTCGTACATGCTCATGCCGTGCCAATGCTTGAGATGCATACTCATGGCTATCACTTTCACACTTGGGCATCCACATGCGCGATTTTCGATGTAACAGGTTCAACTCACACCGCGCATATTCAATTCCACAAATTAACATGCCCACTCTGACAATCAATTTCAAATCAGCCATAGCATCAAATTGACACACTACCCATGCACGAATTCGACACATAATTTATGCCTACAAATCACCCAATCACAAATTAGCGCAATCATGGAAGTCAAATCAAGCACTCGAGCACGGTACACCGTTCACACATATCAGTCACTTAAGCCGTTCCACATAATACCGCGCAATTAAGGCCCACCAAGCCACACTAAACAAGTCACGACATTGCCAAATCACTCTCAATTAAAAGACCATTCAATCGCTAACTCAGTCTATCCATCAATTGCGCCAATTGCACTACTGAGTCCTAATCAAACGCGCCTCGCCTAGATCGAATTTATCGAGGCTAGGCACTATACCACAAATTATAGGCCAATGATTGTCATCAAAAGGCTCAATTATACTCCTCAAATATTATTCTAATTGACCACCACAAAATTAACTTATGGCGCGCACTAAAATCCACATATTAAATCCAAACAATCCCGAACTCGGCCCGGTTTAGTCCAAACCGACCAGCCCATTCATTGCGTCTCTCGGGCCACTAATTCTCCATTAATTAATCATAATAATCCACCAAATCGACCGCAATCAAATCCCTAATCACTTTCACAAATTAACCCCTAAAATACCCTAATTAACCCCTAAACCGGTCTAGAAATGTAAATTAGCCTAATTAGGGTTTAGGGTTGTACTCACCGGGTGTCCTACGCTTAAAACGGGCCGGACGAACCAAATCGGGCTCGGGTGAACAGTAACCGGCGTGAATAGTGTCGCCGGAACAGTGCCTCGCCGGAACAATACCTCGCCGGAACAGTAACCGGCCGGAAAATGAACAGTGGCGGCCGGACTGTTCGGGAGCGGGAACGGCGGCGACGAGGCAGGCTCGAGGGCGGCTCAGCGAGACCGGCGACCGGCTGGACGGGACGGAAGCAGCAGCGCCGCCGGAACAGCAGCAGCTCCGGCGCTCCGGCGAAGGCGGCGAGGTGCTGGTTCGGGCGGAGAAGCAGAGGGAGGGAGATCGGGAGAGGAACAGTGAGGGGGAGGTGAGGACCGGCGGCGGCGACGGTCGGGCTGAGGCGAAGGGCGATCGACGAGCAGGCGGGGACGACGGGGCGACGGCCAGGCGCGGCGACGGCCCACTGTCGCGCGCGCGAGGGAGAGAGAGAGACCAGGGGGGCTGACGGGGCTGCAGGGGGGTGGTGGCGACGGCGACGGGGCTGAGGCGGCGGCAGCAGCGGCGAGCTCGCTGTCGCTCGCGCGAGAGGGAGGAGGAAGGGAGCGGTCGAGGCGAGCGACGCAGCGGCGGCGTGACTGGCTGGCGACGCGGTGCGGCGGTCGGGCTGGCGACGGCGGTCGGCGGTCGAGCGGCGCCCGGCGAGCTCGAACAGAAAGCGAGCTCGGGCGAAGCAGAACAGGAACGAAGCAGAAACGTTCCCCGGGGGAGACCAACGAAGGAGGAAGAGAAGAAGGGAGGAGAGAGGAGAGAGAAGAGAGAGAAGAGAGGTCTGGTCAGATCTGCAGGGGCAGGTGGGGGAAAAAGGGGACGTGACTGGTCTGGGGGAGGGGGGCGCGTAGGGTAACCGAGGGAGAGAGAGAGAGAGATTTGAATTTTCAACTTAAAACGCGAACCGATGGACGCGATCCAACCCAAAAATCGACCTATCGGTCCCGATTTAATTCCGGAAAAATGTCTAATAATCCACAATAAATCCCAACAATATTCTAGGGCACACGGCCGAAATAAAATTACTCCGAACCACACTACGAGGGAGGTCTACCAGTCCAAATTCGAACCTGGTTCAAAAATACCCTTTCTCACTTTTCCCGATAACCTCGACACTGGCTACAATAATATCGACACCGTCCAATTTATTTCGTCCCGAAACTCCCGGAAATCGACTGCCAAGTTCGGGGTATAAATAACGACGAAAATTCGATCGAGTGCGATTCTAGCAAAATTTCTAATTTTAAAAATAAGAACCCGAGAGTGATCAGTTCCCGGGCGAAATTTCATTATAAGCGCACTGACGAATTACACGTTTTATAATTCCCAAAAATGGTTCGAAATCCGGACTGTTACAGGAACACATGAAAAAGCAACGCGCTAGAGAGGAGAAGCCGAAGGTGGATCGCTGGGAGAAGATGAAAAAGTTATTGCAGCAAAAATTTTTGCCTACCTATTATAAGCAAGAGACGTTTATCGAATATCATAACATTAAGTAAGATGATAAAAACAATTGCGGAATTTATAGAAGAAATTGATAGCTTGCGAATGCGTTGTGATATAGTGGAGGAAGACGAGCAGACGATTGCACGATATCTAGCAGGGCTGCGATATGAGATCTCTGATGTTGTCCAATTATAACAGTATTGGACGTATGAGAATGTGTGCAAACTAGCCCTAAAGGTGGAGGGGCAGTTTAAAAGAAAAAACAGTAATTCTAAGTGGTCAGGTAGCAGTTCCAAGTGGTTAGATAAACAATCCCAAGGAAAAGCGGGAATATCTGTAGCAAATTTGACACTAGTTGCAATTAAGGATGCGAATTCTAAACCTACATTCAACGAGGGGCAGAGTAGTGCTGGAACTAGCAGGGGAGGAACTACAGCCAAGCGGTGTTTCAAGTGTCAGGGATTCGAGCATTTCGTTGCTGATTGTCCGAACCGACAAATTGTGACGCTTGTGATAATCTAGTCTTTGATGAAGGTCCAGTTTATGATGAATCTGAAGGCGAAGAAGAGGATGAGGATGCGGAACAGGAAGGGATTATCTATGCTGATTCTGGTGAGTTTCTAATCGTTAGAAGAATATTAAATGTTGCTGTAGTGGATGATGAATCATGGCTTAGACATAATATTTTTCATACTAAGTGCACTAGTAGAGGAAAAGTATGCAGCATGATAATAGATGGTGGGAGTTGCAAGAATGTGGTGTCCACGACTATGGTGGAAAAGTTGGGGTTGAAAACAGAAGATCATCCTCAACCATACAAATTGTCGTAGCTTAGAAAAGGGAACGAGGTGAAGGTGAGCAAAAAGTGTCTTGTGCAATTTTCGATTGGAAAAAATTACATCGATGAGGTGTGATGTGATGTAGTCCCAATGGATGCTTGCCATATTTTATTAGGGAAGCCGTGGCAGTTCGATAGAAAGACACAGCATGATGGTTTCAAAAATACCTATACCTTCAAGAAAAATGGCCGAACCATTATCTTAGGTCCTTCATATTTCAAAAAGGAAGTGAAGAATAATCTGCTGCCCAGGTCAGAATTTCAAGAAAAGCAAGTGAGCACGCTTGAGCTTTTTGCCATTGTGGTGATGGAGCGGAATTCTGACAGTCCCAAAATTCCTACTCAAGTTCTGCCCTTGCTTGAGAAATTTACTGATGTCGTACTGGAAGAGTTACCACCTGGGTTACCGAGTGAACATAATGTTTCTGGAACTTTTAATATAGCAGATTTGTCATCTTACTACACTGAAGAGGAAGAAGTCCATGAAGAGATCGACGACAATGAAGACAAAGCAGATTCGAGGACGAATCTTTCTCTAGCAGGGGAGGATGATGCACCTAGGGGGACCGGCGGACTCGTTATGCGACTGGACGAATCGGTGGGTTTGAAGTCGACGATATCAGATTGAGCTCAAATTTGGTCGGCTAGAGAGAAACGGTGTGCTGATCAATACTCACAACCTTTGGCTGTGACTAACGATGGATTTTCGCGGTTCGGGATCGTTTAGATGGGTTTTTCTTTTTTTTAGTACTTTTTTATGGGCTAATTTAATAAAGGGTAGTTTCGTGATTTTACGTTTTGATGTTTCTTAATCCTAGTAGGGTTAGGTTTGGAGATATATAAGCTAGGTTTCCTTTAAGCAGACTTTGAATATTTTTTATTTTGGTAATCATATTTGGAGAAGGAATTGTTCTTCCGTCGAATTTTCTTATTCAGTCAATTTTTCTATCACGCTTCGGCATCAATAGATGAGAATCAAGAACTATTAATCTGTATATGCGCAAGGAAAGCTGCTCATAGCCTCATACTGAAGTGTTTGTATGATGTTCCCAACCCAATTCAAGCCCAATGTAACAAATCTTGAACTAGGCGACTACGATATAGATGCCCATCCTCGAAACTTTCTTCCAATTTAGCAAAGAACACAAACTGGTGAGCTGGAGCTCTCTCATCAGCCCGTACTTTACGATGGCCATTATTTCTCCCCTCGACAACAAACATCCTTTGTCCTTCGCTCCGGTTAATTTGATCTCGTGTGGATTCTGTCGTCTCAGAGGCTATAGAACCCGCGCACTTTCCTCCGCTTCTTCTCAATAAACATAAGCTAGGAGCACTCCTCGGCATCCTAGTGCAAAGCCACGCACGTCGCACTGGCCTCTGTGACTATCTTCTGTGCCACGATTCTAAGCATCGGACATTTGATTGAGCAGTCGCATTACAAATTCAAACCCACTCCGAATTAATATTAGGACAAATGAAAAAAATAGAAAGGACTGAAAATGACATACCAACATAGGATTTCAACAAGATCTTCAAAAACCATAAACAGAAGCTGCCGGAGATTACCGACAGGGAGATCCCCAATTAAACTTAGCGCATCACATTTACACATTGCTTAAAATCATTCAACTTTTGTCTCATGATGAATTTTCTCTCTTTGATACAAAGCCCGAGTTTGAAAGGAGGAACTGTTACTCCTCGCCGCTTGAAGAGGAGACACGGTGATTATGGCAATGCATTGGCAAATTTAGCAAAGACTGGGCAAATGCTATTTTGCTCAATTCATACCGTACTCAATAACGAAATAATACCATGGCGGGCCAAAGTCGCTGGTACAACTTGCATGAACGATTCTCCAATTTAACTCGTGATTTCCAACTACAATGACTTAATGCTAATCAAATCATACTGAACCGGAAAGTTAATACAATCAACTGGAAACAAATATCCACAGATATGAACATTATGCAAAAGTAGTATTCCTGAAAATAGATACATGACATGATTTATCTCGTTCCCATGAGAGTTATAGTATACTGATTCACACAAGCACCAAAAGTTTAGTTATAGTCCAGTAAAGATGATTCTTATATTATGCTCCTAAAGTCGTTAAGGCAAGATTGCAGGGCTATATACCTCACCACATGCAGCAATTCAAGGAGTAGAAGATCGTGCACAGTGACTTTTCACTGTCCTGATGAAAGCTGATATAGGTTTAGTATAGATATTTCGTTTACCTTGCTACTTGATTCTATCCCTAGACATGTATCGTGCAACTATGTAACTGCATAACCTGATTGTTGTTGACAAAAAAACAGGCAAAAGTGAACATCAAGGCACGTAAGGGGTCATTTTCAAGCCCCAGCAAGCAACAATCCCAGCTCGGGGAATATGCAAATGTAACCTCAAACTCTTAAAGCCACCTGATCTTGCCACGAGATCTTCCTCTTCCCTACCTTGCCAAGCCCATTTGCAGTATTCTTACTCCTAAAACTCGATAACTTCACATCGTTATTGAGCTCCTCGCCTTCGCCTGTACCTAAACTTCTATTTACTTCTTCAGTTCTTGGCTGCTGATCATTGATCTGCAACTCCTCTGTCTGCAACACAAGGTGGCAAGCAATGATCTACTATCATACATACAGCTGACACAGAGATATAAAAGAAAAAAAAACTCATCCTAGTAAAAGATTGAGTACCGAAATCTGGTTTAAATCAAAGACAGGAGTGGGGTTTCTTTTGGTAACTTCTCTTCCAGCGCGAAGCCTCTCCTTATGATGCATATCAAAAGCCGGGGTGGGAGTTTGGATGGCAACTTCCCGCCCACTAGCAATCAAATCCCTCTCGTTCAAGTCCAAATTTCGTGCAGAGTTGTGGTACGCAGCTTCCCTCCCAACAATGGCTCTCTCCTCTTTTGCATTTAAAAGCGGCATGGGATTTTGCAAGGCTGCTTTCCTCCCATTCTTGACTTTCCCCTTTTTATTTAGATCAGGAGCTGAAGCAGATTTGCCTTGAGCAGACCCCTTTGCCGCTGTCTTCCTAGCCTTTGTGAGTTTATCACTCTTCACTTCCATAGTTTTACGTCTCGCTCGACTAGGTGGCTGTTGTGGCAATGAGAGCTGGTTCTCCATTAAGTACTTGCATCGTTGCCTTAAGAATCTGTATATAAAAATCACAAATAGCTCATGCTTCTAATCCACTTGATGACTATTAACGTACGCCCAAGGGCCAAGGATGTAAGAAACCATACTGGACTTCAGCTAACAGTGTTAATTTGTGCTGTTTCAGCATTTCCATCTTCTTTTTCATGGCATTCGTTTCCTATAAAACAAGTATTGGCATGAGCCCATATATGCAACTAAATCAAAAACTTGCAGAAATAGCAGTTAAATGACAGCAAAGACAGGGCAACAACCACAATCAATAGGCCGTCTTGTGATGTAAAATATATTAAAACCACTACAAATCGCGGATCATCATTAAGCCAAATCAAGCAAATGATTTTCATCTTACTCGTTGGATACGCAGAAGAAAACCTTCAAGACACATAATTTTTCTTCCTTTTCTCAGACTGCCAGACCAGAATTAAACCACTGAAATAGAAGAGGATGCCGCAAAAATTAGTTTTTAAGGGATAAAATTCCTCGGCCATAGGCAAAATTAAAAAAAAAAAAACTATCAACCATAAAAATCTAAAACCACCTTAGTCCATTAAGCCATCCCTCTTCTCTAGTAGTCTCCTAGCAAACCAGAAAATGTTCTCAGAAAGCAATTGATAAAACTCAAAATAAGTTCAACAGAGAGAAAATTCACAAGGTACTTTTATTCTCCACAAAAGGGAAATTTTTTAATCATCCTGCAGCTAAAAATTAGGCAAACAAACACAGCCATGAAAAGCCACAAATCAGACACCGATCCAAAACCATCAATTCCAATTAACCAAACTTGTAATCACTATCTCTAGCACATATCAGAAGATCAGCAACGAAACAACTACGGAACAGGGAAAATTGGACAATCATCAATGGAAAACATGAGAAAACCTAGATCCAAGCCACACAAACACAGAAATTACATAAACTAAGCAAAAGGTGAAACTTCTACGAATACCCACATGGAAAAGTTTTACCTTTTCCAGATCTTGGTAGTCCTGCATCAGACTCTGGTGCTTGTACCTGATTCTTGGATCTTCGGGAGCAGCAGCATATGGAGAAGACTCCATAACAGCTATCCCTTTCATCTTCTTCATCATAGTTCAAGAACAGAGGCAACAAAAGGTAGCAAACAAAGTTGAAAAAAGAGGCCAGAGAGATGGGTGCGATTGAAATAATGAAGGAGAGAGAGACAGAGGGTAGGAGGACAAAACAATAAAGAAGGAGAGAAACAAGAAAGAGAGAGAGGGGAAGGGGAAAATGAGAAGGTTCTCGCCTTCCCTGTTTTCTCTGTGAAAACTCTGACCAAGACAAGAAACCCAATAAAGCCCACATAATTCGGTTGTGTGGAAAAAGAAAGAGATGGGGGAAAAATAAAAATGGGTATTTCTTTTGAGGGAGAGAGAGAGCTGAGGTTGAGACAGTATTGATGAAGATGGGATTTTTTGGGGGGTTGCAGAAGGGCATTTGTGACCCAACATTGTTTTTATTGGAGAGGAGGTGGGTTTGGTTGGAGGACATCTGAAGGCACCTATCTTCTCTTTCTCCTTTGCTTCTCTCTCTCTCTCCCCAAATTTCCTTTGCTTTCTTTTTTGTTTTACCTTGCAGCTACATAAGTTTTGGTCCAGCTGAGCTGGGCCATTGAAGAAAAGAGAGAAGGGTTGGGGAAAGTTGGGCGGTTGACTCTTCTTTCTCTGTTTTCTATTTTGTTTGGGGATGAAATGAAAGCTTCGTTGGGTGTGCGGAGTTTCTATGTTTCTTCTTCCATGTTGGGTGTATGCCACTTTGCATTTAATTTTTTTCAGAGAGAGAGAGAGAGAGTTCACAGAGAGGGACAGGCACAGAGAGGAGAGGCAGAAAAAGGCAGGGAGAGAGATAAAAATGGGATGTTGCCTGTTTTCTCTGCTGATGTGTTGTTGCAGCTGTTGTTACACCTCATTTCTAGGACTAAGAGCTTTCATGGGGTCCTGCTCATGTGGGGGGATTTTCTTTTTCATTTTCTGTCGAGGAAAAGAAAATTCAGATGAAAGAGGAATTGAGAAAGATGCTTGCTTGCTTGCTTTTGTCTGTTCATTCACATTATTATAACTCTCCCACCTGCAAGGTCAATTTCATGTGAATTCACCTTTTTGCCCCTGAGACGTTTCTCTTCGGGCTAAAAGATGCTCCAACTTCCATTTCTGATTTTTCTTTTCCTTCCAAACCTTGCAGTAGCCCCCATGGAACACCTAACTCATAGCTACAGTTCAAGTCGGCTGCAAAAGACAGAAGAAATTTCCTTTTAGCTCTCTTCTATTTTTTCTCATGTGACCATGAACCGTGAGCAGAGCTGTGATAAAAAAAGATGCTGCAAAACTTTCGGCTTTTCATCTGCAAATCGTTTGACCTCAATATTCTCGTTCTTACCTGAATCACAAGCCTAATTTTTTGGTTGTGGATGTGGTTGCTTTTCAAGCACTGTACTGCAACGCATACAAAGTCTTGCACGGTTGGGCCATGACTGAAGCTTTTGCTTTTTTCTTTTTTGGGTCGAATGAAGGTTATGGTTAATTCTGCTTTTTCAATGAAGGTTTATGGTTGAAAAAGCAGAATGTCCCACAAAACTAGCCAGCCCTTAAATCTAGCTAAGTTATGGATGACTTAAGAAATACCAAAACATAAAGTGGAACAGGAAGACATGGATACTAGGGTAATGACGACTACTTGGATAAAAGGATATGATACTTTATGCATTTCATATTAGATAAGCATTATCGCGCCAATTAAGCCTGAAACAGAATGAGAAAAAGTCTGAAACAGTTAGGCTACGTCTCGCCTCCAGGTCGTGTAACAATCAAATTTGTTATCGATGTGGGAGACAAAATCAATTGCATTATTAAGTTATATGATGCATTTTGACTCTCATTTATTTTGCGAAATGTGACTTGCAATATTTTTCCGGAGAAGGCAAATAGGCAAGTGGAAGATTGGGGAGGGATTTCCGGGAAACAAACATTCAGTTGAGAACCAAAGGCCCGCATTTTTGAATTTTTGGTTTCTTTTAGAGAACACTAGTATAACAGGTTCTGGATTGTTTTGTTTGCCAAACACTCATGGCAGAGAGAGAGAGAGAGAGAGAGAGAGAGAGAGAACTTCTTCTTAGTTCTTTTGTTTTTGGTCGCTTTCTTCTTCATTCTTATATAGTGCACTTGTGGTCCTGTGTCTGAAGATGACTCGGCCTCTTCTACGGTCCTAGTGAAATATATAGCTCGTTTTACATCCTTCCTACCTTTCACTTTAGTTGATATTTGCACTTGGGTAAAAGGGTAGCTTTGAAGCTCAGTGACGGACTGAAGCAATGAGTCTACTTCTCTTGCTGGGTTTCTCTAGTTGAGTCTCTATTTAGTCTACTGAGCTAGACATGCTTCTATTGAGATCTGTTATGGATGCACGACATATAGAACGTGACTTATCATTCATAGATCAATCTCATGCCTGGAAAATTAACTGAAACATCTGCATACATCTTAATCAATAGGTTGATATAATTTTGGCGGTGCCTCACATGATTTGGTCCATCATTCAAACATTCCTTGTATAACCTGTACTTAGCTCATCTTAGATCTAGGTCTGTGCTATGATGTTGCCAAAGCTTTTGTAACATTGTCACTCAATAGTTGAGAAGTTCTCTCTTGTGCTTTTCTTTCTCATTCCAGCATTTAGACAATCGCAAAGCACTTCTAATGAGAAATGATGCTCCTATTAGTTTTCATGATAAACTTGCTGAGAGTGATCAAGCTACAACAGGGATATCAAACTAATCAAGATCTAAATTTTGAGGAGAGAGGGAAGGACATGAAGAACAGAGAACAGAGAACAACACTACGCAATTACCATTTCTTGAAATTACATTCCCCTTGCATTGAATCGATATTTGAAACCCCTGCTTTTATGATGTTACCAGAATTTTGTTAGATTTCCTCCTTCAAATTCAGACACTTTCATCCATACAATCAAAAGAACAATTGTAAACGAATCATCTGCTTCCCTAGCTTTTACTCGCGCCTTCCCCCATTATTCTTTCTTATGCAGCAAGTTGTTTGGATTGTTCCACCAACTCCCATCAAAACTAACAAATAATCAAATCGCTATCTTGCCTTTATTTTAACCCACAGCAAACTGTGTCAAGACTTTGGCAGTTCTTTTCCTGTCAAGAATGATTTGAAAAGAATGAAGGCCCTCTTGGGTTGGAACAGAGGCACTTCGTGCCCAGCTCCTCTTATTGTCGCAAAAGTTAGCCCATCATATACCTCGGTCCATCCTCCAACCTGATTGCCAGAATACCACGGGTACCACCGAGTTTTAGTGGTGAGATTCAGATGGCGGAGGGAGAATCTGGTGGCTGTCACCGGAACCACCGAATCTGTGTCACCGCTGCCCGGTTCGAAAAAAATGGTCACTTAGCAAGGAGGTAATTTTCAAGAATGTGCACTGGTTTATACTCTATGCGACTGTGATTAGCTCGAGTGAATGTCTGGTTTTTCCTTCGCTACCATCTACTGGCTTTATCATATGATGGCAGAATGAGTATAAGGACACTTTAATGTTACTTGACAAAACTCATCTTGATCTTTGATATGTCAACATGAATATCATTTTGGGGTTACTTCACGGTATCATATTTCATATGATGATGCAGAAGTGAATGGGTAAATATACTATGGAAAATCAGGTGACATGAATTCTAGGTGAGAAAATGCAAACTAGTGCAGAAACTACAGCCCTTTTTCCAGAAGAAATCTATCAGAAAAATGCCTGTGATGGAAAGATTATATTCAAACACTCAATCCAAAGTTAAGACCAATCAAGAACCCTTTAAAGACTGTTGTCTGTCCAATCAGCCCCTGCTGGTCCAAAACTCCCCCAAAGATCATTTAAAGAGATTGTTATTAGTCCAATCAACACGGAAATTCTGATATTGACCTTTCCACAATAGTCTGATTTTTTTTTGTTCCTGGTTGATTTCAAGGCTCAAGATCAAGAGGCAGGTTTCCACTATTTCCACAAGCCACCCGTGAATGCTCAGTCCAATCCTTCTTTTTCTGCATGGATGATGGACGAAGAAGGAGAAAAAGGCTCCTGAAAAGTATTGTCTATAAAAATAACTCCTGGATGGCGTTCATCTTCATTCCTCCCGCAAAGTTTTTGTAGGCTCGGGAATATTAATATGGACTCTTATTTGATGCACGCTATTATACCCTGTGGTATTCTATGATTCAAAGAGGGAAGAAAGAGACGCGTGAACAAAAGCCATAAAAGAAGAACAATTTCTCTTTTCGTAAAGCTGAAATCAAATGTTCTAAAGAACATAGGCAGTGAAAATCTATGCTTTAAGAATGTTCCCCAAGAAACAGGAAGAATCTCTGGTGAAATCACAAAGTACGACAGAAGTGAAAAGTCACTGGTTGTAAAGAATCGGTAAAGACAGATATAGATGAATTTTCTTTTCCATAAATCTTGTCTCAGTCTCACAGCATGATTAATGACTGGTCAAAACTGCTGTTTTTAGCTGGGGTCAATTAGCTCTTGTCATTTTCTAAAAAGTGTTATCGGAAAACTGTAGCACGCTTAATTGTTAAAGGGCCCGTACAATGAATTAGATACCACGTACCGCCAAAATGCATAGCAACAACGGCTCTCAATTGCTTATGACGGCAATAAAAATGTTAAGCTTAATTCTCCGCAGTGAAAACGAGGGGAATAGAAGGAAGAATCAATTTACCTGAACACCCAGATCCTGAGTCCAGCTGCAATTAACTCCTTGTATGTTGGTAGCATTGAATTTTGAGAATCCTTCCAATTCTTGATCAGAACATCACTGCTCAGCCCGCAATACAAGCAAAATAAAGACTCCAATATTTGAAAGAAAAAGGGAAGAGAGCTAGAATGACCAAGGCGGATTGAATAAATAACCTGCAAGCAGTCCACTTATAAGGAATCCCTGTAATGTTCGCGTGCAAGGCCTTTTGCACGTCGGGCCGATTATAATACTTCTCGGCATAGTTCTCTGTGCAGGGGTCGTAACCCGAGATTCGCCGTCGCAGGAGGGTGTTCTTGACCCTGATAGTGCTACTGGGCAAGGACAAGCAAGAGGGTGTGTAGATGCTGTACTGGTCGATGTTGCCAAACTCATGGTTCCTGGCATAGTTCACAGCATCATCACATTGCTTGGAGGAGTCGTCAGATGTGAAATTGCAGCTGTTGAGGATTGACTTGTAGGTGGCGTCTGAGATCATGGAGTGGCTCCACCAATATGCTACTGTTCCTAAGCTGTCATAGTAGTTGTCGGTCACTGCATTTCCCACCTGCATTGTATTACGCACGTATGTCCAAATAAGAGACACGTTCCAAGAAAATGATGCCATTAAAAAAGTGGAAATAGATTTGAGATTTGGGAGTCAACTGGAGCTCACAATGAACCCTTTGAGATTAATGATGGGATAAGAATGTTGTTTGTTGTAGTCACGAACTGTCTTTGCCAACTGGGGAACGTAATGCCCTGAGCGCGAATCCAACCAAAGGGGTAGCAAACATAAATTTTCAGTCAAAATAGGGAATTATGCCGTAAGGAAATGTGAGACTTGCTGTGGACGAATCGGTTAATTACCCGCATAGCTCTCCCCCGAGATGTAAAAGTCGCGATGTTGGTACTGAGGGAATCTGGACATCCATCTTATTAGAAAAACAAGAGCATCACCAGCTGCGTCACAAGAATTGGCGACTCTTAATTAGTTTCTAATGTTTGGAGCTAAAAATGAAGATTTGTTTTAGTATGTCAGCATTAAAACATTTATGATCACCTGTTCGTTTGTCCCCAGAATCTTTGAGATTGGAGCTGGTATTTGTATAGGAGAAACCAACTCCAGCTGGGGATTCAAGGAAGAGAAGATTTGCCTCTGCAGATCATGTTACGATATCATTTTTAGTGTTGCTGGATTAGGCCAAACAAATTTCTCGCACCTTTTTCTTTGGCCTAACTCTATGCCATTGAAAATAAAAGGTTTCAAATTCCCAAGTGTTAGATCGCAAGATGAGGATACCTCATACCTGTATTCCACGAGTACTTGTTCATGTAGAGGGATGAACCTGTCCTGTTGATTCGGAATGGCCCGATTTCCTCAGACGCTCCGTATGCGACAGATGAGCAGCCTGGTCCTGCAATCTCAGATCATACTAAGATCGAAAGGCCGTTCGCCGTGAACTTCCGGCAGACAAATCAAATCAAACCAATCATAGTTTACAATCCATGTGGTGCCACATAAGTTTATGGACGTTTTTATGAAATGTGCATAATCTAAAATTGAGGTTACATCTTTGCGTTCTCTTTTGTTCTTTTCATTCATGGGTCGATGGAAAGTTGACGTCAAGGACATAGACTCGGAAGACCAACACACAGCAGTCAGTGTGCCACCATACAGGACGTTGAGATGTCAAGCCTACAATGTCTTTCACAGGACAAATGATGAATGGGGACCAACTTCGGCATGCACTGCTGTTTGCATGCACCAACCACACAAGGTGGCCCAATTCGTGTAGTGGAGCAGAAACTACGGACTTAGGTGGTCTTTGCCCTGTGAATAAAGGTGAGTTGTTGCAGCTCAATCAGTCACAGTTCAATCAGTCAGAGTCCCACATACATGTGCAGAGCTTGAGCAGTGTGGTCAACTAAGTCCCCGTTTCACACCATGGCCAAATCCGTGAAGGGGACTATGAACTCTAGTACCAAAACCTTAATCCGTCCGCCACCCTAGGTTTCGATGCTATCAGCTGTCTCTAAATATCTAGGTTTGGTAGTTGTTCAATGCATTGAAAAGGGGGACTAGGTCCGGTCAACCCTTCTGATGTCTTATTTAGGACCCACCAAAAATATTATGTTAAAGAGACAAAAAGAAAGAAATAACCCCCAAACCCAAAAAATACTTAATCTAGTTTAGAGACAAATTGGGTAAATATAATCGGTAAATCGAGAAAGCCCTGCTAGATTGACAGACCATGAAGTTTTTGCCTGTCTAGAGACAAGCATAAGCAGCCAAGAACGAATCTGAACGGGTTACCAAGTCTGGCTCCCAACTTTGCGCAAGCTAATTAAGTACTCTAATCAATGTTATATCATCATAATCCATAACTTTGGAAACAATTTCCAAAGCAAATGTGTTGACAAAGACCGCATCACCTGCATAGAAGTAAGCTAAAACACAGTGATTAGACTAATCGGAGCTTGTAGTCAATTCACGCCAAGATCTCCCGCCGGCGAAATTTGGAGTCGCCTTCAGCCATACAGTAAAACCAGCTGCCTTAAATGACCACCAACCGCGACAGCTCTCACCAGTAGTTTAACCTAAAAACGGCGTCTAAAGTTTGAATACGACGACTGCGTAACATCAAGACCCATCCCTTTCATGGTCAACCGCATTCAATGTCCCCTTCGTAAATGTAAATCTGCCATGCAACACCTACCAAAGCTTATACACCCAAATTTTCCCAATGTATTTTATTTCCATGAATTGTCGGCTTCTGCTATTGAAGACCAAAGCCGTTGACATTTGGTTTTACTTAAAAACTCATTTAGCAGTCTGTTTTTTTTCTTATACCATTTCGGAAAATGCATTCTAATCTTTGCAGTTCTCTCTTATAAGGGCAAGAAAAAAGACGGGCCCCATCTCCAAACTGGTCATCATTTCCGAATGCGCATGCTTTCGAAGGTACAGAAACACTGGGTAATGGTATCATCCATTGGAAGCGACAACATGGGAAAAATTTTTCATGACATGGTCGCTCAGACACTGTAAAGAGGTGGGATTTTTCTTTTCCGCTTCGTTTGTTTTTTGGGGTTGTTCTGAGTTGTGTTTTTGTTGGGTCATATGATGTCTGCTTCTTCCTTACAACACATAGAGCTCTCGAGAAAAGGTCGAAAAAACTTTCAGGCAGGCTTTTCATTAGCTTTTGGGGGGAATAAACATCAGTCCTGGACGGAATAAAACCCTAAAAAGATACAGACGGTGAGTGATCACGACGACCCATGTGGGTTTTTCCTCATTGTTTTCTCTGATTTTGTATTTTTCCAGCCTAGACAATTTCTTTTTCTCTTATCAATGTCATTTACCCCGCTTTTGTTTATATGTGGACACGAGTGGTTCTTGCTTTCCCTGATGGAGAAAACAAGATCGAATTTTTATAGCTTCTTTTATCGTTATACTGATAGGTGATTCTTACAACAGGAGGTTAGGAAGCATAAGATTGCATGCGTATTTAGATGAAAAGCTTACGTGGGACTATTTTTTCAGGGTCCTAATGTGAATAACGTGTTAATAACTATTCCTTTTTGTCATAAAGTTGGAAACTTTGAGAGGGAGAGAGAGAGGCACGCGAGGGTGGTGAAACGTGCCGAGGATGAGGAGGCATAGTTGGGATGAACTGTGAATAGGTTGCATATTTATCGAGGGATCGAACCATAGCTGTCTGCATACGCTCATTGTTCTATTGGAGTAATCAAAATGCTTGAAAATCCTTTCACAAAACCAAAAAGATAAAGCAAGACATTAGAAAGTACATGGATGGAGACCACTGAATTTTTCTTGGAAACTGGAATCAGACAAAAAGAGAGCGGAGGATAATAAAGTGAATTTTTGGTGCAAATTTTGCTCGTATTCAGCAGAACAAGACTTCATTGCTTTGACTCGCAAAAGAACACTAAGATTAGAAGCTATGGCTAAAGTTCCTAGTGAAATAAAGGCCAGAATTGTTTACTATGTACTGTGAAAGAACTGACCTCCATTGAGCCAGAGAACGAGAGGCTTCTTCTCAGGAGAGGAAGTGGCCTCGGTCAACCAGTAGAACAGAGCCCGACCCTCTTGCTCGTTCACGGTGACGTACCCAGAGAATTGGGAGAATGCCACCGGGGGCTGACCCGGGAGTGCTGAGACTCTGTCCATCTCTTGCTCTCTTGGCAATGCAGCGGCAGATGTGGAAATAGTTACTGTGGAGGATAAGAGAAGAGACAAAAAGAGGAGGAGGGTTGTGCTTTGGATGGCCATTGCAGCCTCAGAGAGAGAGAGAGAGAGAGAGAGAGAGAGAGTTGCTGCTTCTTTTCTCAGTTCTCAGAGGGAGAGTACAAAGAAAGGAAGCGAAACTGTCTGCTTGTGTCTTTTTGGAAGGTTGATATTACATTTTGCACAAGAGAGAGAGAGAGAGATGGGGAAGATATTGATGGCTCAATAATAGGGGTGGTATTATTGTAGTGTAAGTAGAGAGAGCTTGAGGAGGGGGCTTTTAATGGGTTGCTGAATAGTTACACTACCCTGAAACTGGGCACAGCTTGGTCCTACCCAACCCAAATCCAGACCTCAGTCCAGTTGCTCTCTTAGCCATCCCCATAATCTGCATTTCAAAATGCATGAAAAAATACCGTATAAACTAATGAATTATGCTCTAAATAGAATCGATCACTGCAATATAATTATTCGAGAAGTTTGTCTTTCGTAAGGTTCGATGTGGTCTAGACAATACCTCCGCTGCACACAATTCTTTCTCTCTCTAAACTTAATGAATTATTTCGACAATATTTAAAAGGTTAGGCTTGAGGATAAGAGGTTGGCATTGACTTGTGCTCCCACATGACATTTAAGCGTTGAAGTTTGGAGCTTAGTATACTATTGGAATAGTTATGCAAGTGATTGAAGATCGGGCATTGTAGCATTAAACAAAACCAGTTGTGTTGCATGCATCAGGAACATATATGGATGTCGTCAAGATAGTTTCTATTTTTTCTGGCCAGACACTATTCCAACCACTCTCTCTCTCTCTTGTACAAAATATGTGTAGACTGGACTCACTTTACAAACTAAATCAAAACAAAGATGTTCAGCCAAAGATGGAGAACACTCACAGTGCAAATGCTCGATATGGATTTTACCCAGACTAGCCTATCAATCGAATCAAACTGGTCTTGGCAAACGACATGTTAGTCCTCTTTTGACATTTCGCAACCACTGCTTATGAGTATCACGCGACACTTTTGGTGTCTTTCAGCGTACATAGGCCTCATACCCTTCTGTATCTATCACCTGGAGTGAATCGAATAATATGAATAGACAAATACTTAATCATTCTCTTTAAATTAACTCACATCTCTCTCTCTCTCTCTCTCTCTCTCTCTCTGCATATTCTTCCCCTGACCAAACAGGTGTGCACGCACTGCCAGCCAAGAAAATACGTGACTCATGAGCCAACCGTGCATGCATGAGCTTCATTGACGAGAGAGAGAGAAAGCGAGTTATGAACATGTGGGTGTAATGGACAAAAAAAAGCTGATCCCTAGGGCTTTATTTAGTCTTAAAGCCAAAAGGGCATTAATTAGGAAACGAGGGTAGGTTTTCTTCGCACAGTGTTCTTAACTGGAGGTACAGGTTTGCATGCCGGTTAAGAACACCGTGCGAAGTGGAGGCAAACTTGAAGGAAGCCAAGACTTTCCCTCTTGTCATCCCAGATATGGGTGGCTACTATACTAGCCTACCTAGAAATAACCAGCCGAAGCTGACGTGAAGTCTACCTTCCCCACCCAAGAGGTCCCTAATTTCCCTCCAAATCTTTTTTCTTCCCTAGAAAGAGGAAATATGGAGAAAACTTATGAGGAGATCCTTCTATCATACCGAGAAATTCTTTCTCCTGTCTCTCTTTGAGTCTTTTAAGGACCTACTAAGGTCCACTAGGGTTTTATATAGTCTTAAAGCCAAAGGGATTTTAATTAGGAGACAAGGGCAGGTTTTCTTCCCATCCGAAACCAGCTACGTAAGTAGGTAAATTCACTTTGAATGTGGGTTTTTTCTTTTTTATGGTAAGTTCTTACCAAATCACTCGCAACAGATAGATTAAATTGAGAGAGATTAGAGAAGCTTGTTGTTATACTTACTAATTTGACTTGCCTCAAAGTTACAAAGATGCTGTTTTTTCCTAAATTTGGTGGTACTTAAATTTTTTATTTGTTTTTTCGTTAGGTGAGGGAAAAGAGGTTCATAAATAGATGGGGTGTTGCTGATCCTGTGTTCTCTACCAGCATTGGGGTGATTTTGATTCCGCGAATAAGTGAGACAAAAGTGAAGTCGGGACCTACTGAAAATGGGATCTTCACATACCAACACAAAGTCAATTTCGCTTCTCCTTTTACGGTTTTTTTTTCTTTAGTTGAAAGATTAATGTATTCATTGCTCAAAGGATACATGGAAAGTACATAAATTTCATAGCATAGTAAATTGAAACCGAGCAAATCCCAGAATACTACGGAATAAAGCCAAATCCAGATAACATGGAGGATTAACAGAGTATCAGCAGGGTTAAACACACACTTATTTTACAAGAACGGATCTGTCAAGGAAAATAATCAATGCCGATCACTAGATTTCGTATCTTCATCATGCACATGCCGAAAATTCCTTCTTCAATAACTATAGCATTGTCAGTTGGCAGTGGCGCCTAGGTTTAACTTTCTCTATACCATTATCGTGAGGAGACAACCAAAATAGGTTAAACAAATATAGATCCAATATTTGGAAGAACAAATCTCCATAGTTTAGTGAGCACCAGTAGGGTTAAACACACACTTGTTCCATAATAACAGATCTGTTAAGCAAAATAATCGATGACTAATCATTAGTTCTCGCATTTTTGCTAGTGATGAGTACACACCAGAAATTTCTTCTTCAATAATTATAACGTTGCCAATTAATAGTGCGAGCCTAAGTTTGACTTCCTCTACATCATCGTTGTAAGAAGACAACCCAAATAGGTTGAATAAATACAAATCTAACTTTTGAAATAACAAATTTTGGTATTCCAGTGAGACGCCAGAGCTCTTGCGATCACCATTGAAGCTGAAAGATTTGTACACAGTTAGAGGAGAGGGGTATTGAACCCCAAAAACATATTTAATAAATTCCCAAAAGCATATTTAAAAAGCAGGAGATTTCTATCTCTTTATGGTGCAACATTTATATTGTCTAAGAGTTAATAAAAATAAAACTAGGAAAGAATTCTTTGAGCTTTTCAGCATACATGCAACGCATCGTCGAGAGTGAGTGGATCCGAAGATTTCGGATAGGCTTGTTATGAGAGGAAAAGAAGAGCCAGGTTGGAAGATTGATTTTGGATTTGATTTGGTTTCAAACTAGCAAATCAAGCGACTATCGGCACAAGATTGACAAAAGGTTGGCCGTTTAACTTTGATGATTTCGCGTTAATTTCCCGACACGCGCTTTTCGGTCGGTAAGCCGATAATTGATTTCCGCATAAAAATTAATCTGGACATGGCAGGTTACGAAAGCTAAACTACAACAAAACATGGGGAAAACTTGCGCAAGATTTTGAGTCGGTAGACTCACAAAAGTAATTTGGTCAATCTGCTATAGTGACCAGATGACAGATCCATCAACGTCCTGCCAATGGGAGTCGTTGAAACTAATCTTAGTTCACCAAATCCAGCCTCCTACCCCTCAAGACGTCAGCACCTCTCGAAGATGCGATTAGATAATGACAAATCAGAGATTACGTGCATGAAAACCTTGCTTACCAAAAGCTGCTGAATGACAGATTCTACAACAATCTAATTCCCCTTCTTTTTAATTTTTATTCCAAGAATTATTATTGGTCCCGTGAATTCTATCTGCCAATTTGCATCCGCCAATCACCGCTCCGGCCAGATGAAATCACTGTTGAAAAACTGAAATTAATGCACACCGACGTCATACGTTTGACCCCTTCAATAGAATTGTCCAAAAGGTCGATTAAAAGATCGAGTCGACGACCATATCATCATCACTCTTACGGGAAGGAAGGAACCTATTAAATGAGATGTATCTGTTGGTCCATGATTTCCGCAGATTTCGTTTGGCTGCAAAGCCACTGTTTTCTCATGGTTTCGATGCGCACATTAAACTCCATGGGCGTGCGATGCGATCGTGTGTTGCGTGTGCATGGTCGCCATGTTCTTAACGGGCGTCGATCATTCTCCTTGCGACCGGAATTTGTCCCTCTCCTTGATAATCGCCTCGTTTGATACCATTGATGTTAGTGAGTTTCGATGTTGCAAATTAGAAAATGTGACTCTTCCCATCAAGTATTCTCTTTAGTGTTTTTTTTTTCAATTATTTTCTCTCGGTATTACTTATAAAATCTATGTATGTTGCGTACAATGACAATTAAAAAACCATCATCGAGACACTATATTCCACATTAATATATAATATGGATAGAGAATTTTGCATTTTTATTTGAAAAAGAAAGATTCATATGAAATGGGATATGAATTATTTAGGAAAAATTATCAAAAAAGCCATAAACCTATTGTAATTGTGTCAATTTAGTCATATACCTAAATCCTAAATATTTTGTATTTGTGCAAATTTAGTTAATCCGGCCTATTTTGACTATAAATTGCTGATATGGACTCTAGTCGTCTTATATGGCTTAATCAGCACTAACGTAGATATTTTAAAATAACATCTTAATAATTTTTCGAATCTTTTTTTCTTTTATTTTTCTTCCCTTCTTCCTTTAGTCAATCGCCAGACCTCGGCGACTGGCCAGAGATGAGGCCTGGTGTGGGTGACCTTGAGGTCGACCTCACCCTTATGCTGGGCGAGGTTTTCCCTCTCCGGATCCAGCAAGGATGTGTGATGCACGGATTTGCTACCGGTTACAGGTTAAACATATATTTTTCTGCAGTAACAAGGAACTCTATCATTCTCTATCAGTCTCAGAGATTCAGATCGGTAATGTCCACTGTCGCCGAAGCTTCTCTTCTTCACTCGCAAGCAAGTGAACTTAAAGCCAGTGTTAGAGTTGACCGCTTGGGTAAGTGCGAGTGCTGGGCATGTCAGCCTACAATGAAAGAAGGGACAGGTTGAAGTCTTTCATGTCTTGGACACTTTTCAAGAAAAGAGTTTCGATTGGCGGGCGAGACAAGACCCATCCTTTTCTCATAATTCCAACACAACGATTGAAATTTAGAAATATGCTCTTTCATAATTGCGATTGATATTAACTTATGATTCTTACCAAAGAAAATAACTTCAAAGTGTAATTGAGTTCTAATATTTTTAAAAAATGTAATTAAGTTCTAAAACTTATCACGAAAGTACAATCGAGTCTTAAAATTTTTAAAAAGTGCAATCAAATCCTAAAATTTGTCAAATTGATCCAATCAAGTTCTTTCGTTAATTACACTTTTTGAAACTTTTAGGATTCGATTGCACTTTTGTGACAAATTTTAGGACTCGATTGTATTTTTTCAAAATTTTAGGACTCGATTATACTTTCACGATAAGTTTTAGGACTTATTTGTACTTTTTGAAAGCTTTATAACTCAATTATATTTTCGTGAAAAGTTTTAGGATTTCAAGTACACTTATCCCTATATATATTAGCAAATGGGGCACACATGTGTTGCATGTGTGCAAAAAATTAACATTTGAAAGATGGTAAAAGATAAATGTTTTTATTCCAATCATGGCAAAAAATTTTGAGAGACTGGAAATTATCTTTGAATAATGCATGCTTGCCACTATCCTTAAAAAATGGCATGTTTGCCACTTGTCTCATTCTTTCATGGTGATATCTTGCATAATTATTGCCAGAGCCAACGTTTTTCTCGACACCAGAATATATAAATAAACTTCAAAACCGACAATTTTATTCATTAAAGAGAAAGGCAGTTAAGGTATTATTGAAAATTAGAGCATCGGGATAATAAAGCTTTTCAGTAAAATAATGCACAGTTGTCATTTTAAAAGAGTACATGTTAGTCATTTGTTTGCAAACTCCTTCCACACTCACCACGTGCATAACTAGCTTTGAAGCCAGTCTATTGTCCAAGATTAAAGTATTATTATGCAAAAAACGGTACAAATTCAAAATGCATATGAAATTTTTAGGAAAAACAATATAGAAACTAAAAATGAAAGAAAAAAAGTATAGCGAAGTTATATATGACACAAGGCACTTGTAGGTAGAGATGGATCCAAAAGAAACTTCTTGGGGCGGCTGGGTTGACAAGCAATATATAATGAAAAACTTTTCTTTAATCCAAACGATTATAAATTTTAAGCATTTGGAGAAAAGGCTTGTAGAGATTTGATCTATTTGCAAAGGTGAATTGTAATTCTTGCGAAGTAACAACTTATTTAACTTACAAAGAAAAATAAAAATATTCGAGCAAGTTTGGAAAGTGCTAAAATTTTAAGGAAATATGAATTTTAGAGATTCAGTTTACATATGAATTACGATTTTCCCTCTATTAATGTTATGTCATTAAAATGTCACCATTAGGCTTTTGATGGAACTTATTGAGATAAGTTCTTTGAGTTTGTTTTGTTATATAGGGATAAGTGCATCGAAAGTCCAAAGCTTGTTACGAAAGGGCCATTGAGTTCTAAAATTTTGAAAAAACATAATTAAGTCCTAAAACTTATCACGAAAGTGCAATCGAGTCTTAAAATTTTTAAAAAGTGCAATCAAATCCTAAAATTTATCAAATTGGTCCAATTAAGTTCTTTCGTTGATTACACTTTTTGAAATTTTTAGGATTCGATTGCACTTTTGTGACAAATTTTAGGACTCGATTGTATTTTTTTCAAAATTTTAGGACTCGATTATACTTTCACGATAAGTTTTAGGACTTATTTGTACTTTTTGAAAGCTTTAGAACTCAATTATATTTTTGTGAAAAGTTTTAGGACTTCAAGTACACTTATCCCTATATATATTAGCAAAATGGGGAACACATGTGTTGCATGTGTGCAAAAAATTAACATTTGAAAGATGGTAAAAGATAAATGTTTTTATTCCAATCATGGCAAAAAAAATTGAGAGACTGGAAATTATCTTTGAATAATGCATGCTTGCCACTATCCTTAAAAAATGGCATGTTTGCCACTTGTCTCATTCTTTCATGGTGATATCTTGCATAATTATTGCCAGAGCCAACGTTTTTCTCGACGCCAGAATATATAAATAAACTTCAAAACCGACAATTTTATTCATTAAAGAGAAAGGCAGTTAAGGTATTATTGAAAATTAGAGCATCGGGATAATAAAGCTTTTCAGTAAAATAATGCACAGTTGTCATTTTAAAAGAGTACATGTTAGTCATTTGTTTGCAAACTCCTTCCACACTCACCACGTGCATAACTAGCTTTGAAGCCAGTCTATTGTCCAAGATTAAAGTATTATTATGCAAAAAACGGTACAAATTCAAAATGCATATGAAATTTTTAGGAAAAACAATATAGAAACTAAAAATGAAAGAAAAAAAGTATAGCGAAGTTATATATGACACAAGGCACTTGTAGGTAGAGATGGATCCAAAAGAAACTTCTTGGGGCGGCTGGGTTGACAAGCAATATATAATGAAAAACTTTTCTTTAATCCAAACGATTATAAATTTTAAGCATTTGGAGAAAAGGCTTGTAGAGATTTGATCTATTTGCAAAGGTGAATTGTAATTCTTGCGAAGTAACAACTTATTTAACTTACAAAGAAAAATAAAAATATTCGAGCAAGTTTGGAAAGTGCTAAAATTTTAAGGAAATATGAATTTTAGAGATTCAGTTTACATATGAATTACGATTTTCCCTCTATTAATGTTATGTCATTAAAATGTCACCATTAGGCTTTTGATGGAACTTATTGAGATAAGTTCTTTGAGTTTGTTTTGTTATATAGGGATAAGTGCATCGAAAGTCCAAAGCTTGTTACGAAAGGGCCATTGAGTTCTAAAATTTTGAAAAAACATAATTAAGTCCTAAAACTTATCACGAAAGTGCAATCGAGTCTTAAAATTTTTAAAAAGTGCAATCAAATCCTAAAATTTATCAAATTGGTCCAATTAAGTTCTTTCGTTGATTACACTTTTTGAAATTTTTAGGATTCGATTGCACTTTTGTGACAAATTTTAGGACTCGATTGTATTTTTTTCAAAATTTTAGGACTCGATTATACTTTCACGATAAGTTTTAGGACTTATTTGTACTTTTTGAAAGCTTTAGAACTCAATTATATTTTTGTGAAAAGTTTTAGGACTTCAAGTACACTTATCCCTATATATATTAGCAAAATGGGGAACACATGTGTTGCATGTGTGCAAAAAATTAACATTTGAAAGATGGTAAAAGATAAATGTTTTTATTCCAATCATGGCAAAAAAAATTGAGAGACTGGAAATTATCTTTGAATAATGCATGCTTGCCACTATCCTTAAAAAATGGCATGTTTGCCACTTGTCTCATTCTTTCATGGTGATATCTTGCATAATTATTGCCAAAGCCAACGTTTTTCTCGACGCCAGAATATATAAATAAACTTCAAAACCGACAATTTTATTCATTAAAGAGAAAGGCAGTTAAGGTATTATTGAAAATTAGAGCATCGGGATAATAAAGCTTTTCAGTAAAATAATGCACAGTTGTCATTTTAAAAGAGTACATGTTAGTCATTTGTTTGCAAACTCCTTCCACACTCACCACGTGCATAACTAGCTTTGAAGCCAGTCTATTGTCCAAGATTAAAGTATTATTATGCAAAAAACGGTACAAATTCAAAATGCATATGAAATTTTTAGGAAAAACAATATAGAAACTAAAATTGAAGGAAAAAAAGTATAGCGAAGTTATATATGACACAAGGCACTTCTAGGTAGAGATGGATCCAAAAGAAACTTCTTGGGGCGGCTGGGTTGGCAAGCAATATATAATGAAAAACTTTTCTTTAATCCAAACGATTATAAATTTTAAGCATTTGGAGGAAAGGCTTTTAGAGATTTGATCTGTTTGAAAAAGTGAATTGTAATTCTTGCGAAATAAAAAATTATTTAACTTACAAAGAAAAATAAAAATATTCAAGCAAGTTTGGAAAGTGCTAAAATTTTAAGGAAATATGAATTTTAGAGATTCAGTTTACATATGAATTACGATTTTCCCTCTCTTAATGTTATGTCATTAAAATGTCACCATTAGGCTTTTGATGGAACTTATTGAGATAAGTTATTTGAGTTTGTTTTGTTATATAGGGAGAAGTGCATCGAAAGTCCAAAGCTTGTTACGAAAGTGCCATTGAGTTCTAAAATTTTGAAAAAATGCAATTAAGTCCTAAAATTTACCACGAAAGTGCAATCGAGTCTTAAAATTTTTAAAAAGTACAATGAAATCCTAAAATTTATCAAATTGGTCCAATCAAGTTCTTTCGTTGATTACACTTTTTGAAACT
Source organism: Syzygium syzygioides (assembly GCA_031216285.1). Lineage (NCBI taxonomy): Eukaryota > Viridiplantae > Streptophyta > Magnoliopsida > Myrtales > Myrtaceae > Syzygium > Syzygium syzygioides. Next base: position 1,913,984 of record CM062244.1, read on the forward strand.
TTTAGGATTCGATTGCACTTTTGTGACAAATTTTAGGACTCGATTGTATTTTTTTCAAAATTTTAGGACTCGATTATATTTTCACGATAAGTTTTATGACTTATTTGTACCTTTTGAAAGTTTTAGAACTCAATTATATTTTCATGAAAAGTTTTAGGACTTCAAGTACACTTATCCCAATATATATTAGCAAATGGGGCACCCATGTGTTGCATGTGTGCAAAAAATTAACATTTGAAAGATGGTAAAAGATAAATGTTTTTATTCCAATCATGGCAAAAAAAATTGAGAGACTAGAAATTATCTTTGAATAATGGATGCTTGCTACTATCCTTAAAAAATGGCATGTTTGCCACTTGTCTCATTCTTTCATGGTGATATCTTGCATAATTATTGCCAGAGCCAACGTTTTTCTTGACGCCAGAATATATAAATAAACTTCAAAACGGACAAATTTATTCATTGAAGAGAAAGGCAGTTAAGGTAGTATTGAAAATTAGAGCATTGGGATAATAAAACTTTCAAGTAAAATAATGCACAGTTGTCATTTTAAAAGAGTATATGTTGGCCATTTGTTTGCAAACTCCTTCGACGATCACCACGTGCATAACTAGCTTTGAAGCCAGTGTATTGTTCAAGATTAAAGTATTATTATGCAAAAAACGGTACAAATTCAAAATGCATATTAAATTTATAGGAAAAACAATATAGAAACTAAAATTGAAAGAAAAAAAGTATAGCGAAGTTATATATGACACAAGGCACTTCTAGGTAGAGATGGATCCAAAAGAAACTTCTTGGGGCGGCTGGGTTGGCTAGCAATATAGAATGAAAAACTTTTCTTTAATCCAAACGAGTATAAATTTTAAGCATTTGGAGGAGAAAAAGCTTTTAGAGATTTGATCTATTTGAAAAAGTGAAATGTAATTCTTGCGAAGTAAAAAATTATTTAACTTACAAAGAAAAATAAAAACATTCGAGCAAGTGTGGAAAGTGCTAAAATTTTAAGGAAATATAAATTTTAGAGATTCCGTTACATATGAATTACGATTTTTCCTCTTTTAATGTTATGTCATTAAAATGTCACCATTAGGCTTTTGATGGAACTTATTGAGATAAGTTCTTTGAGTTTGTTTTATTATATAGGGATAAGTGCATCGAAAGTCCAAAGCTTGTTACGAAAGTGCCATTGAGTTCTAAAATTTTGAAAAAATGCAATTAAGTCCTAAAACTTACCACGAAAGTGCAATCGAGTCTTAAAATTTTTAAAAAGTGCAATCAAATCCTAAAATTTATCAAATTGGTCCAATCAAGTTCATTCGTTGATTACACTTTTTGAAATTTTTAGGATTCGATTGCACTTTTGTGACAAATTTTAGGACTGGATTGTATTTTTTTCAAAATTTTAGGACTCGATTATACTTTCACGATAAGTTTTAGGACTTATTTGTACTTTTTGAAAGCTTTATAACTCAATTATATTTTCGTGAAAAGTTTTAGGACTTCAAGTACACTTATCCCTATATATATTAGCAAATGGGGCACACATGTGTTGCATGTGTGCAAAAAATTAACATTTGAAAGATGGTAAAAGATAAATATTTTTATTCCAATCATGGCAAAAAAATTTGAGAGACTGGAAATTATATTTGAATAATGCATGCTTGCCACTATCCTTAAAAAATGGCTTGTTTGCCACTTGTCTCATTCTTTCATGGTGATATCTTGCATAATTATTGCCAGAGCCAACGTTTTTCTCGACGCCAGAATATATAAATAAACTTCAAAACGGACAAATTTATTCATTAAAGAGAAAGGCAGTTAAGGTATTATTGAAAATTAGAGCATCGGGATAAGAAAACTTTCCAGTAAAATAATGCACAGTTGTCATTTTAAAAGAGTATATGCTAGCCATTTGTTTGCAAACTCCTTCCACGCTCACCACGTGCATAACTAGCTTTGAAGCCAGTCTATTGTCCAAGATTAAAGTATTATTATGCAAAAAACAGTACAAATTCAAAATGCATATGAAACTTATAGGAAAAAGAATAAAGAAACTAAAATTGAAAGAAAAAACGTATAGCGAAGTTATATATGACACAAGGCACTTCTAGGTAGAGATGGATCCAAAAGAAACTTCTTGGGGCGGCTGGGTTGGCTAGTAATATATAATGAAAAAATTTTCTTTTATCCAAACGATAATAAATTTTAAGCATTTGGAGAAAAGGCTTTTAGAGATTTGATCTATTTGAAAAAGTGAATTGTAATTCTTGCGAAATAACAAATTATTTAACTTACAAAGAAAAATAAAAATATTCTAGCAAGTTTGGAAAGTGCTAAAATTTTAAGGAAATATGAATTTTAGAGATTCAGCTTACATATGGATTACGATTTTCCCTCTATTAATGTTACGTCATTAAAATGTCACCATTAGGATTTTGATGGAACTTGTTGAGATAAGTTCTTTGAGTTTGTTTTATTATATAGGGATAAGTGCATCGAAAGTCCAAAGCTTGTTACGAAAGTGCCATTGAGTTCTAAAATTTTGAAAAAACATAATTAAGTCCTAAAACTTATCACGAAAGTGCAATCGAGTCTTAAAATTTTTAAAAAGTGCAAGCAAATCCTAAAATTTATCAAATTGGTCCAATGAAGTTCTTTCGTTGATTACACTTTTTGAAACTTTTAGGATTCGATTGCACTTTTGTGACAAATTTTAGGACTCGATTGTATTTTTTTCAAAATTTTAGGACTCGATTATACTTGCGCGATAAGTTTTAGGACTTATCTGTACCTTTTGAAAGCTTTAGAACTCAATTATATTTTTGTGAAAAGCTTTAGGATTTCAAGTACACTTATCCCTATATATATTAGCAAATGGGGCACACATGTGTTGCATGTGTGCAAAAAATTGACATTTGAAAGATGGTAAAAGATAAATGTTTTTATTCCAAACATGGCAAAAAAATTTGAGAGACTGGAAATTATCTTTGAATAATGCATGCTTGCCACTATCCTTAAAAAATGGCATGTTTGCCACTTGTCTCATTCTTTCATGGTGATATCTTGCATAATTATTGCCAGAGCCAACGTTTTTCTTGACGCCAGAATATATAAATAAACTTCAAAACGGACAAATTTATTCATTAAAGAGAAAGGCAGTTAAGGTACTATTGAAAATTAGAGCATCGGGATAATAAAGCTTTTCAGTAAAATAATGTACAGTTGTCATTTTAAAAGAGTACATGTTAGCCATTTGTTTCCAAGCTCCTTCCACACTCACCACGTGCATAACTAGCTTTGAAGCCAGTCTATTGTCCAAGATTAAAGTATTATTATGCAATAACGGCACAAATTCAAAATGCATATGAAATTTATAGGAAAAAAATAGAGAAACTAAAATTGAAAGAAAAAAAGTATAGCGAGATTATATATGACACAAGGCACTTGTAGGTAGAGATGGATCCAAAAGAAACTTCTTGGTGCGGCTTGGTTGGCTAGCAATATATAATAAAAAACTTTTCTTTAATCCAAACGATTATAAATTTTAAGCATTTACAGAAAAGGCTTGTAGAGATTTGATCTATTTGAAAAAGTGAATTGTAATTCTTGCGAAATAGCAAATTATTTAACTTACAAAGAAAAATAAAAATATTCGAGCAAGTTTGGAAAGTGCTAAAATTTTAAGGAAATATGAATTTTAGAGATTCAGTTTACATATGAATTACGATTTTCCCTCTATTAATGTTATGTCATTAAAATGTCACCATTAGGCTTTTGATGGAACTTATTGAGATAAGTTCTTTGAGTTTGTTTTGTTATATAGGGATAAGTGCATTGAAAGTCCAAAGCTTGTTACGAAAGTGCCATTGAGTTCTAAAATTTTGAAAAAACATAATTAAGTCCTAAAACTTATTACGAAAGTGCAATCGAGTCTTAAAATTTTTAAAAAGTGCAATCAAATCCTAAAATTTATCAAATTGGTCCAATGAAGTTCTTTCGTTGATTACACTTTTTGAAACTTTTAGGATTCGATTGCACTTTTGTGACAAAGTTTAGGACTCGATTGTATTTTTTTCAAAATTTTAGGACTCGATTATACTTTCGCGATAAGTTTTAGGACTTATTTGTACCTTTTGAAAGCTTTAGAACTCAATTATATTTTTGTGAAAAGTTTTGGGACTTCAAGTACACTTATCCCTATATATATTAGCAAATGGGGCACACATGTGTTGCATGTGTGCAAAAAATTGACATTTGAAAGATGGTAAAAGATAAATGTTTTTATTCCAATCATGGCAAAAAAATTTGAGAGACTGGAAATTATCTTTGAATAATGCATGCTTGCCACTATCCTTAAAAAATGGCATGTTTGCCACTTGTCTCATTCTTTCATGGTGATATCTTGCATAATTATTGCCAGAGCCAACGTTTTTCTTGACGCCAGAATATATAAATAAACTTCAAAACGGACAAATTTATTCATTAAAGAGAAAGGCAGTTAAGGTACTATTGAAAATTAGAGCATCGGGATAATAAAGCTTTTCAGTAAAATAATGTACAGTTTTCATTTTAAAAGAGTACATGTTAGCCATTTGTTTCCAAGCTCCTTCCACACTTACCACGTGCATAACTAGCTTGGAAGCCAGTCTATTGTCCAAGATTAAAGTATTATTATGCAATAAACGGCACAAGTTCAAAATGCATATGAAATTTATAGGAAAAAAATAGAGAAACTAAAATTGAAAGAAAAAAAGTATAGCGAGATTATATATGACACAAGGCACTTGTAGGTAGAGATGGATCCAAAAGAAACTTCTTGGTGCGGCTAGGTTGGCTTGCAATATATAATAAAAAACTTTTCTTTAATCCAAACGATTATAAATTTTAAGCATTTACAGAAAAGGCTTGTAGAGATTTGATCTATTTGAAAAAGTGAATTGTAATTCTTGCGAAATAGCAAATTATTTAACTTACAAAGAAAAATAAAAATATTCGAGCAAGTTTGGAAAGTGCTAAAATTTTAAGGAAATATGAATTTTAGAGATTCAGTTTACATATGAATTACGATTTTCTCTCTATTAATGTTATGTCATTAAAATGTCACCATTAGGCTTTTGATGGAACTTATTTAGAAAAGTTCTTTGAATTTGTTTTATTATATAGGGATAAGTGCATTGAAAGTCCAAAGCTTGTTACGAAAGTGCATTTGAGTTCTAACATTTTGAAAAAATATAATTAAGTCCTAAAACTTATCACGAAAGTGCAATCGAGTCTTAAAATTTTCAGAAAGTGCAATCAAATCCTGAAATTTGTCAAATTGATCCAATCAAGTTTTTTCGTTGATTACACTTTTTGAAACTTTTAGGATTCTATTGCACTTTTGTGACAAATTTTAAGACTCGATTGTATTTTTTTCAAAATTTTAGGACTCGATTATACTTTCACGATAAGTTTTAGGACTTAATTGTACTTTTTGAAAGTTTTAAAACTCAATTATATTTTTGTGAAAAGTTTAAGGACTTCTGTGACATTTCGAATTTTAGCCCATTTTTAGGATTTATAAAACGCGTAATTTTTCATTGTGCTTATAGTAAAATCTTGCCCAGGAACTAATCACTTTCGGTTATTATTTTGAAAATAGAGATTTCGCTAGAATCGACTCGATTGAAATTGGCCGTTATTTATACCCCGAACTTGGCAGTTGATTTTCGGGAGTTTCGTGATAAAATAAATTAAACGATGTCGATATTAATGTGGCCAGCGTCGAGGTTACCAGGAATAGGGAGAAAGTGAAATTTTGGATCGAGTGTGAATTTGGACTAGTAGATCTCTCTCGTTATAGTTTGATTTAATTAATTTAGCCTTTATCCCTTATTATTTTTGAGGTTTAATTTGGTCCGGTGGATTGTTTTCGATTTTAAATTTGGGCCGTCGAATCGTGTTAATTAATTGAATGAAATTGTTTTTTTCTTCTCTCTCTCTCTCCCTTCCTTTTGTCGAGCCGAAAACACCCCCTCTGCCCGCACGTCTACCCTTTTCTCTCTCTCTCTCTCTCTTTCTCCCTCTTTCTCTCTCTCTTTCCTTCTCCCTCTACCTTCCTCAAGCCGTGCACGTCTTCTCCCCCCTGGTCACGTCCCCTCTGCATGTCAAGCCATGCACCCACTCCCTCTCTCGCTCCTTCTTTTTCTTCTTTCTTTCTTCCTCTCTCTCTTCTCTCTTCTCTTCCTTCTTCCTCCCCTAGCCCCAACTGGTCCTGCTTCTCTTCTGTCCAGCTCGCCGACTGCATGAGCTCGCCTGGCCGTCGCGCGCCGCCGCCATCGCTCGACCGCCATGCCACGCCACGCCGTCCGCCAGCCGCCTCACCCGACCGACTGGTCTCTCCCTCCCTCTCGCGCCCGGCTTGCTGCTCGAGCCATCGCGCCTGTCCCGGCCCGGCACTGCCCAGCCGGCCGTCTTGCCCTGCTCCGTCGCCAGCTCACCGCCGCTGCCGCGGGTCGCCATCGCCCCAGCCCAGCTGAGCCGTTGTTGCTGTCGCCCCGGCCAGCGAGCTCGCGACGCGCCCGCAGCTCGCCGGTGCAGCTGTGTCGCTCACCGGCTGGCCCCATGTCGCCGTCGCCGCCATGTCTCACCCCCAAGTAGCCGGCAACCCCTTTTCTCCTCCTCACTTTCTCACCCGATTGCTCTCTCTCCCTCGCGCCACCGCCGCCGCTCGCCGGAGGAGCTCCGCCGCCATTACTTTTCCGGCGCGGATCCACCACCTCGCCCAACCGTCCAGTCGTCCCACTTCTCTCTCTCTCTCTCTCTGGCCGTGTCCCTCTCTCCCTTTCTAGGCCGTGGAATCGCCTAGACCGTCGCCGCAGCTCACCGCCACTGTTCCGATGTGGGACCACCGCTGTCCAGCTGCCGTTGGCACTTGCTCAGCCCAATTTAGAGCCTAGGAATCCAAGTGAGTTTGACTCTAAACCCTAATTAGGATAAATTGCATTTCTAGACGGGTTTTAGGGTTAATTTGGGTAATTTAGGGGTTAAATTGTGGAGATGATTAGGGGCTGTTGTTGTGGCTAATTTGGCAGATTAGTGTGATGAATTAATGGAGGTTTAGGGGCTCGAGAGGCGCTGTACATTGGCTGGATAGAATTGGATCGGAATAACCCAAGTTCGGGAGAGTTTGGGTTGAAATGCGGACTTTAGTGCGTGTCTTATTTAGCTTGTGGTGGCCGATTAGAATGGCATTTTGGAGAGCTTAATGGAACAATTTGAGAATAATTAATGGCCTAGAAATTGCGGTATAGTGGCTGCCCATGACGAGATTTGATTTGGGCGCGGCGCGGTCAATTTGGGGTTTAATCGTGCAATTACCGGGAATGATCGCTTTGTGTAATTGACTGGCTAATTGGGCATTGTTTGTGGTTAATTTGATGATGTCATGTCGCATGTCTAACGCGACTAGGAATGGATAAGCTTGGCGGGTCTCGAATGCGCGAGTTCTTGTTGACCCGGTTGTGTGAATTTGTGCATGGGTTGTGTGTCAATTTGATGCTATGGCTGATTTGAATTGATTGTCTGATTGGGCATGTTGATTTATGAAATTGAATATGCGCGATGCAAGTTGAGCATGTTACATCGTAATTCGCGCATGTGGATACCTAAGTGTGAACGTGATAGCCATGAGTGTGCATCTCAAGCATTGGCACGGCATGTGCATGTACGAATGTGCCCGAATGACATGTGCATTGTGATCACTTAAAATGCCCTGATGCATCTTACGTAGGGTTCAGATAAAAATTGGTGCTTGTGAGTGTGCGATCACAATAAACCCTGATGCGTGTTATGCGGGTAGTGAACCCGTCCTGAGGTGTGTTACGCGGGACGATACCCGGCTTATCGGAAGATGACCAACCTGAGGCGTTTTACGCGAGTAATATGTCATGAGCCTGACGCGTATTACGCGGGCCAGAGATCGATCTCGAAGTGATAGACCTGATGCGTTTAACGCTGGTCGGAGGAGAAATGGACAAGTGGCAAGAGTGCTAGCATGCAAGTGTGCGATAATGCATTGATGAGGCATGAGCATGAGTGCGAGCATGAGCGCGAGCATGAGCATATACATAACATGCGTTGTGACATAGAGATGTGCGTGCATGTGCCGTGATTAAATTCTGTGGCGTGATTGCTATTATTTATTAAATGCCTAACCTACAGGGTCAAGTAAGTTCTAGATTCGGGCCGAGAGCTCGAGTCATATACAGTTTAGACAGTGTGCTGTTTGTTTAGTACTCGTGAGGAGGTGCACGTTAGTCTAGTTTAGGTTTAGGAAATTACTCACTGAGATTATTCTCATCGTTGTATGAAATCGATTTTTCAGACCCCAAGCCCTAAGATGCCTTCAGTTCCGGTACGTTTTGGGATTTAGCATCACGTAGAGCGGACGCGGACGATACACCCCGTAGGAAACGGGGAGGTATCTATTAGATATTATAACACAGTTTGGGTGGATGTAGGGGAATCACATTATCAGACCCACGAGTACATGGCGTGGTGTTTTAGGGACGATCTCGGAGAGTATGGTCATCTCTGGACTTTTGATGTCTCATTCACCGAATTGGGCACCCGGTATCCTCGATGTCCTGATGGCGAGGTGACTGACCCTGGCTCTTCAGCCGAGGAGAGTGCGAGCTTTGACGGGGTGCCGGTAGAGTACGAGGTAGATGAGTTCGAGCCAATGGACACAGAGCCAGACGACGGGGACGCTGTTCCGGAGCCGATGGAGTAAGACGACGAGGAGCTAGAGCCGATCGAGGAGGATCTTGTACTAGAGGCCGAGGGTGAGACGAACTCATCAGGGTCCGAGGAGGAGATGCCTGACAACTTTTCATCCTTGGAGTCTTCTGATTCCGACTCAGACTGGGCCCTGTAGGAGTAAGCATTTGCTTCAGTTTGATAGGGCTAGTACCTTTTTGACCAGCGCCCTACCATTAGCAGTAGACTGACCCCCACGCCACTTACCCCTTTTTTTCAGTAGTGGCCTTGACCCGTTTTTGATTTTTGATGATCGGGCTATGTATGAATATTGTATATGGTTTCCAGTATTAGTGCAAGTGTTTATTCCGTAGTTGTTGTTGTTTGTTTCTGTGGCTATCCTTGGTTGTGTGTATAATATTGTACGGGTGATTTTAATTACTTCCGCGTGTACTTGAAATCTTTGCGTTGGGTCTTGGGTTGGCGACGCGTCCTGGGACGTTGCACACGAATCGACCATGGCAGGGATGCTCGCGTGCCATAGGGTTCGGGGTGTGACATCCCCATTTGATTTAGTATTAGAGCAAGGTTAGTTTGGTCCAATTAGGTTGAAGTTTGGAGTAACAAAGAGCGATGACCTTGGGTAGCCAGTAGGGTGACCTCGTGTGCTAAGTGTACCTCCTGACTATCTGTGTCTTGATTGATTGGCTGCGTTCTTTGACCCGTAAAGTGCAGGTGTGGCAAGACTCGAGGTCAGTGCACGCATTCTTGTGATTGAAGTCTCGTACTATTTATGCTTAATCGCATGCTGATTGATTTATTACTATAGTGTTAAGTCTCCTGCCTAGGACCTTAGACCGATTTAGCTTGGGTTAGATCTCTAATTCCTGTGTGGGAATTATAGCAGGAGAATGGACATGCAAGTTAGGGAGTTGAGTAACCTGGGAAGAGGTAGAGGTCAAGGTCATGAGCAGGGCCATGTAGAACCGCAAGTAAGGGTTGCGGAGGATCCGAGGGTAGATGGAATCCTAAGAGTCCTCGAGGAAGCTGGAATTCTGAGAGGTAGATTGGCCCACGAGAGAGATGCCACTATCGCCGCTGCTGTTGAGGCCGCCATTGCTGCTGCCAATGGGGCCAATGGGAATAATGGGAACAATGAAAATAATGAAAATCAGGGGAACGTTGAGAATCCAATCCCGGGACCGGTGAATGTGATCAGATCGATGTCTAAGTTAGTAGAGCAGTTTTTGAAACTGAAGCCGCCAAAGTTCAATGGCAAGGGTGACCCCGAGATCGCTCCCCATTGGATTGAGGAACTGGAGAAGGCCTTCGAAGTACTAGGGTTCACTGAGGTCGAAAAGGTAACATTGGCGGTGTATCAGCTGCAGGACAACGCCAATGATTAGTGGAAGGCCACCAAAGGAAGGGTATTTCCTGAGGGGACCGCTCAGACGTGGGCCGTAGTTTAGGTTTAGGGAATTATTCACTGAGATTATTCTCATCGTTATATGAAACCAATTTTTCAGACCCCCAACCCTGAGATGCCTTCAGTTCCGGTATGTTTTGGGATTCCGCATCATGTAGAGCGGACGCGGACGATACACCCCGTAGGGAACAAGAAGGTATATATTAGATATTATACCACAGTTTGGGTGGATGTAGGGGAATCACATTATCAGACCCATGAGTACGTGGCGTGATGTTTCAGGGACGATCTCAAAGAGTATGGTCATCTCCGGACTTTTGATGTCCCATTCACCGGGTTGGGCACCCGGTATCCTTGATGCCCTGATGGCGAGGTGACTGACCCTAGCTCTTCAGACGAGGAGAGTGCGAGCTCTGACGGGTGCCGGTAGAGTACGAGATAGCTGAGTTCGAGCTGATGGACATAGAGCCAGACAACGGGGACGCTGTTCCAGAGCCAATGGAGCAGGACGACGAAAAGCTAGAGTCAATCGAGGAGGATCTCATACTAGAGGCCGAGGCTGAGACGAACTCATCAGGGTTCGGGGAGGAGATGCCTGACAGCTCTTCATCCTCGGAGTCTTCTGATTCCGACCCCGACTGGGCACCATAGAAGTTAGCATTTGCCTCAGTTTGGTAGGGCCCGTACCTTTTTTACCAGCACCTCACCATTAGCAATAGACTGACCCCCGCACCACTTACCCCTTTTTGTCAGTAGTGGCCTTGACCCATTTTTTATTTTTGGTGATTAGGCTGTGTATGAATATTGTATATGATTTCCAGTATTAGTGCAAGTGTTTATTCTGTAGTCGTTGTTGTTTGTTTTTGTGACTATCCTTGGTTGTGTGTATAATATTATACGGGTGATTTTAATTACTTCCCCATGTGCTTGAAATCTCTGCGTTGGGTCTTGGGTTGGCGACGCGTCCTGGGATGTTGCACACGAATCGACCATGGCAGGGATGCTTGCGCGCCGTAGGGTTCAGGGCGTGACAACTTCAAGTACACTTATCCCTATATATATTAGCAAATGGGGCACACATGTGTTGCATGTGTGCAAAAAATTGACATTTGAAAGATGGTAAAAGATAAATGTTTTTATTCCAATTATGGCAAAAAAATTTGAGAGACTGGAAATTATCTTTGAATAATGCATGCTTGCCACTATCCTTAAAAAATGGCATGTTTGCCGCTTGTCTCATTCTTTCATGGTGATATCTTGCATAATTATTGCCAGAGCCAACGTTTTTCTTGACGCCAGAATATATAAATAAACTTCAAAACGGACAAATTTATTCATTAAAGAGAAAGGCAGTTAAGGTATTATTGAAAATTAGAGCATCGGGATAATAAAGCTTTTTAGTAAAATAATGCACAGTTGTCATTTTAAAAGAATACATGTTAGCCATTTGTTTGCAAACTCCTCCCACGCTCACCACGTGCATAACTAGCTTGGAAGCCAGTCTATTGTCCAAGATTAAAGTATTATTATGCAAAAAAGGGTACAAATTCAAAATGCATATGAAATTTATAGGAAAACAAATAGAGAAACTTAAATTGGAAAAAACGTATAGCGAAGTTATATATGACACAAGGCACTTGTAGGTAGAGATGGATCCAAAAGAAACTTCTTGGGGCGGCTGGGTTGGCTAGCAATATATAATGAAAAACTTTTCTTTAATCCAAACGATTATAAATTTTAAGCATTTGGAGAAAAGGCTTTTAGAGATTTGATCTATTTGAAAAAGTGAATTGTAATTCTTGCGAAATAACAAATTATTTAACTTACAAAGAAAAATAAAAATATTCGAGCAAGTTTGGAAAGTGCTAAAATTTTAAGGAAATATGAATTTTAGAGATTCAGTTTACATATGAATTACGATTTTCCCTCTATTAATGTTATGTCATTAAAATGTCACCATTAGGCTTTTGATGGAACTTATTGAGATAAGTTCTTTGAGTTTGTTTTATTATATAGGGAGAAGTGCATCGAAAGTCCAAAGCTTGTTACGAAAGTACAATTGAGTTCTAACATTTTGAAAAAAATGTAATTAAGTCCTAAAAATTATTACGAAAGTGCAATCGAGTCTTAAAATTTTTAAAAAGTGCAATCAAATCCTAAAATTTGTTAAATTGGTTCAATCAAATTCTTTCATTGATTACACTTTTTGAAACTTTTAGGATTCGATTGCACTTTTGTGACAAAATTAGGACTTGATTATATTTTTTCAAAATTTTAGGACTCGATTATATTTTCACGATAAGTTTTAGGGCTTATTTGTACTTTTTGAAAGTTTTAGAACTTAATTATATTTTGTGAAAAGTTTTAGGACTTCAAGTACACTTATCCCTATATATATTAGCAAATGGGGCACACATGTGTTGCATGTGTGCAAAAAATTGACATTTGAAAGATGATAAAAGATAAATGTTTTTATTCCAATTATGGCAAAAAAATTTGAGAGACTGGAAATTATCTTTGAATAATGCATGCTTGCCACTATCCTTAAAAAATGGCATGTTTGACGCTTGTCTCATTCTTTCATGGTGATATCTTGCATAATTATTGCCAGAGCCAACGTTTTTCTTGACGCCAGAATATATAAATAAACTTCAAAACGGACAAATTTATTCATTAAAGAGAAAGGCAGTTAAGGTATTATTGAAAATTAGAGCATCGGGATAATAAAGCTTTTCAGTAAAATAATGTACAGTTGTCATTTTAAAAGAGTACATGTTAGCCATTTGTTTGCAAACTCCTTCGATGCTCACCACGTGCATAACTAGCTTGGAAGCCAGTCTATTGTCCAAGATTAAAGTATTATTATGCAATAAACGGTACAAATTAAAAATGCATATGAAATTTATAGGAAAAACAATAGAGAAACTTAAATTGAAAGAAAAAAAGTATAGCGAAGTTATATATGACACAAGGCACTTGTAGGTAGAGATGGATCCAAAAGAAACTTCTTGGGGCGGCTGGGTTGGCTGGCAATATATAATGAAAAACTTTTCTTTAATCCAAACGATTATAAATTTTAAGCATTTGGAGAAAAGGCTTTTAGAGATTTGATCTGTTTGAAAAAGTGAATTGTAATTCTTGCGAAATAACAAATTATTTAACTTACAAAGAAAAATAAAAATATTCGAGCAAGTTTGGAAAGTGCTAAAATTTTAAGGAAATATGAATTTTAGAGATTCGGTTTACATATGAATTACGATTTTCCCCCTATTAATGTTATATCATTAAAATGTCACCATTAGGCTTTTGATGGAACTTATTGAGATAAGTTCTTTGAGTTTCTTGTTTTATTATATATTAGCAAATGGGCACACACGTTGCGTGTGTGCAAAAATCTAACATTTGAAAGATGGTAAAAAATAAATGTTTGTATTCCAAATATAGCAAAAGATTTGAGAGACTGGAAATTGTCTTTATATAATGCGTGCTTGCCACTATCCTTAAAAAAATGCATGTTTGCCGCTTGTCTCATTCTTTCATGGTCATATCTTACATAATTATTGACAGATCCAATGTTTTTCTCAACGACCGAATACATAAATAAACTTCAATTAAAGAGAAAAGTAATTAAGGTATTGCTGAAAATTAGAGTATCGGAATGCTAAAGCTTTTCTGTAAAATAATGCATGGTCGCCATTTTAAAAGAGTACATGTTAGCCATTTGTTTGCAAACTCCTTCCACGTTCACCACAAGCATAACTAGTTTTGAGACATTTCTATTGTACAAGACTAAAGTGTTATGTAATAAATGTTACAAATTCAAAATGCAAAATATAACTAAAAGGAAAATAAATAGAGAAACTGTAATTGAAAGAAGAAAGTAGAGAAAATTTATATATGACTCAAGGCACTTCCAGGGAGGGATGGATCCAGAAGAAACTTCTTGGGGCTATTGGATTGGCTGACAATATATAATGAAATGTTTTTTATAATCCAAATGATTACAAATTTCAAGTATTTAGAAAAAAGGTCTTTAAGGTTTTGATCTATTGAAAAAGTGAATTGTAATTCTTTTGAAATAACAAATTATTTAAATTAAAAAGAAAAATAAAAATATTCGAGTAAGTACGGAAAGTGGTAAAAATTTCAGCAATCATGAATGTTAGAGATTCAGTTTACGTCTGAATTACTGTTTTGCCCCTCTATTATTGTTATGATGTCACCGTAGGCTGATGGAACTTATAGAGAAAAGTTGCACCGATACCTCTATTATTGTTATAATGTCCCTTTATTATTATCATTGTTGTCCGTTCAGATGAACCTAACATAATTGTTGGTTGTACAGGCAACTCTACACTAAGACCACAGATCCTAAAATAGAAAACGACATAGACTGCTCTTAGAAAACCTTTATAAGCTATAATAACCATGAAAACAAAAAATTTCCGTATTTTTTTTTGTTTAAACACAGCCTTTTATTATAAGCGGTAAATACATGAAACCACTAATGGGGCCCTCGAAACAAAGCAGATCTCAAAGAGCTTGCGGAAGGCAGGCTAGCCAGTTCTGGGAGAGTGCCTTTTTTTTTATTATGGGCATTGGCGACCCAATCAGCCACACAATTACAGGCTCCATAACAATGGTCTCCGGTGTTTCCACCATGGCTAGGATTTCTGCTTGCTTGGCCGAGGAGACGAGGACGGTTCGCGCAAAGCCATCAACCAAAGTCTTGAAGGAATTGCGGCAAATGCAAGCAATAGAGCCTTCGATCAAGCTGGGTGCTTATGCTCCATTGATATTTATCTTCAATTCTCCCTGTTCTGGTGGAAGCCATCTGCTTGTTTCTGCGGTTCTCGCAGGTGCTGATTTCATGTCCAAGTCGCTCCATTCCTAAAATTTTTGAGCATTTTGGACGCTAAGTCAACTAAAGACTTCGGATCTAGAGGGTGTCCTCTGACAATCACGTTGTTTCTGGTGTTCCAGATGTACTAGAGCACAGCCAACACTAGCTCGAAAATCCAGTGAGTTTTCTTCCTTCGGCATGAATTTTACTAGTCACTCATCTATTCAAGAGATATTGTAACTTGAAATCTGAATGTTTAGTGATGGGTCAACCCACACAGACCTTGTCCACGCACAGAGCAGGAACAGGTGCTCCGGGGTGTCAATATGCACTTTGCAAATTGGACATGTTGGATCATATACAATCTTTTTTCAGAATAGATTTTCCTTCGTTAGAATCGCATGTTGGAATATGCTCCAAACAAAGTTTCTGAATATACGAGGAGTATGCATGCTCTAAATTCTATTCCATAAATTTCACGGTGTCCGATAGGATGAGGAGGCTTGATTAGTGGCTAATTTTAACTCTTCTTTTCGGAGAGTATTGTATCCACTCTTCACTATATAGTGGCTGGTTCTAGTGCCAATCCAAACTAACTGGTCTTTGGTCATCTGTGGTTGAATATGCACGGTGAGAATTTCGCTCAAAGTCTGTTCATTAAATATACTTCGCAGTACCGAGCCTTCCACGAGTTTTCCTCCTGATTTATCAATTCTGCAACCTTTGTTGGTTCTCCCACATTGGTTGGGGCCCTAACACACCTCCTTTGAGCCACTTGTCGTCCCTAATGTCAATATTCTCACCATCACCCACCGATCACATCACAGAATTTGCAATTGCTGTTCTTCCCATTAGGATACTTTACCATCTCCAAGAGGGCCTGGATCCCTTCTTTGATTTTTAGAAACAAGATTGAGGGAAGTAAATCCCTTTCAAAATTTGACTACAAAGGGCAAAGGAGGATTGTGCCAATCTCTAAGCTTACTTCCCCATCATGTCCTTGTTAAAGGATATTAAATCCCTAAAACCAATGCCTCGCAATTCTTTTCCATGCTTAAGCACTTCCCACTTCCTCCCGGTGTATTCCTGTTTTGGGACATTGGTTCTTCCACCAGAATGTTGCTGGTTTTTGCTCTATTGCCCGACAAACGAAAATTGCGATTTTGAAAATGGACATTGCATATTGTGGTAAAATTTGGATTGCTGTCTTAATAAGAATTTCTTTCCTTGCTTTGGACATTAAGTTCTCTTTCCACTCTCCTAATTTCATATTTACCTCGACAATTTTTTTTTTCATATTTACCCTCACAAATATCTATGCGAACATTTGCTTTTTGGATGCCCCCAATCGGAGGGAGTACCTAAATATTTTCCTGTTTTTTCAATCTCCAAGATAAAATTTCCATTTGATGGATGAAATTCTAAGACATCATCTCCACAGGTGGTGGAGGATACTGGCATGGATTGACTCACAAAAATCAATGAAAAGTTTATCATATATTCTAATGATATCTTATAGTTCAGAAATTATCGAAGTTCAATATGCCAATCAGTCAAAGAAAGAGCCTCAAATGCTGGGCTATATTTCTATTTTTTTATATCTAGTCACAGTTTTACCTTTTGATGACTCATTTCCACGAACGGAATGGCGACGAATCGAACGTCATGGACATTGGGGTCTTCGTATTTATTAGTTGATAAGTGCATCATTCCTCATTTTTAATCAATTTTTTTATATAATTAGTCAACACAATCCTTTGGAACCGGGGATAATAATCCAAAAATGTCATGTCCATTAATTGATATTCCACCAAAAAATGAAACGAACAAGCTCAACACTACTCCACTAATTGAATAAAACCACAGATGAGATATCGAAAAGGGTCTACTTGAACAAGAGTCAAACCGTGATTAAAGCGTTATAGAATGCAAAAATCAAGCATGAAACCTCATGATCCATGAAGACAAAGCCCTAGTATTGGACGATACAGTTCAGGATCCTGGAGTTTCGTGATGAAGCTCAGTAGGAAAGCGGCACCATGCTCTTATCAGTGAGGCCCATGGGCTTCTAAGGTCTTTTTGAAACCTGAAGCTGACCTGTATCGACGGAGGATCCAACGGAGTGGCAGATCAGGTTGTCAAGGCCCCGAAGAAGAATTTCCCGACTGAGCAACTGGATATCCTTTCCTACTGTCCTTGAGCCCTTTGGGAACTACTTTGTTCCGAAGCGAATGTTTTGTATCCACAAACTTCTTTTAAGTGAGTGAAAATGGTAGTTCCTGTTGGGATTTTTACACAAAAAACCCATAGAATTGAATGAGAAGTGTGTGGGTGAAAGTGTCCCACATAGGGTAGAAGAGAGATGGGAGATGTGTTCAAATAGTTGAGCCTCACAAATGGGTTTGGGCCCCAAGGGGTACCCCACTTTTGTGGAAGAAAGAGGACTTACGTCAAGCTCAATCCACTCCCCCCGCATGCCGCCGCCGCCGTCCGACCGGGTCCACCCTCTATCGTTTTTCCGTTTTTTATTTTTTCCGAACAGACATGTTGTTTAGAATTTATTTATTTTTATTTTTTGGACATACAAACATGTTTGTTTGAGGTTCGGTTCGCCCAAACGAAGAACCGAATCCCTTCGTGACTGTTCACGAACCGAACCGATTCGAACCTTTGCTACTGTTCATGAACTTGGAACCGCCGGCACTCTCGCAACTCTTCAATTTTCGCCATATACATATATCCGAACGGTTTAGTTCGGTGTGTGATACTTCGTGACATTTGCATTCCCCAGAGACATTTTCCCGAGACACTTGCGCATATTCACTTCATCGTTATCATTTCTTGTGCGATTGTTCTGTAAAAATTGCTTTCGTTGGAGTCCTCCGGATAAGTACCGCTTCGGAGGAACGAGATTCGTTCTATCCTGGGAGACGATTGTCCGATATCCTCGGGTACTGATTGAGGGGCCAAATTCGTCTTAAGGACACGACGTTATTTTGTCAGGCTTGGATCAACATTTTGTTTGCTTGGTTGTGCTGCTTTCAGGTTTGTTTTTCCTAACGTTTGTTTTTAATTTCTCGCATACGAACTTAGCGGAACTACACTACCGAATTACATTCTTCTACAATCTTAAGACGAATTTGTGTGCTTCGGTTCTGTTCGTATGCTACCGAGATAATATTAGTATTATATACACTTCGTATGTTCCCTATCTAGTCGTATTCTACTTCGGTTCCTTTGTATTCCGTTTATAAGTATTTGTTACAATTTTACGATTCGGTTCATACATTTTGTCCTTATTAAAATTTTCAATTCTGTTCGTGAACAAATTTTTCGTTTTCGTTCAAACAAACGATTTTGTTCATGGTCATATATTACCGATTCTTTTAGTGAATATGTTCTGTTTTTATATTTCAGAAATGGCTTCAACTTCGACTCCGGTTAACCCTATTCCGAATCATGGAGAAAAGTCAGAAAAGTTTAATGGTACGGATTTCAAGAGATGGCGACAAAAGATGTTGTTCTATTTCATGACCTTAAACTTGGCTAGATTCCTCAATGAGGATAGTCCTAAATTGGATGTTAGAGAGACAAATAAAGAAAAATTGGCTGCTGTGGATGCATGGAAGCATTCCGACTTCCTATGTCGCAACTATGTCCTCAACGGTCTGGACAATACTCTCTATAATGTCTATAGTCCACTAAAAACGGCTAAGGAGTTATGGGATAGTCTAGACAAGAAATACAAAACCGAAGATGCCGGATTGAAGAAATTCATTGTCGGTAAATTTCTGGACTTCAAGATGGTTGATTCAAAGACCGTCTTAAGTCAGGTTCAAGAGCTTCAAGTGATTATGCATGATATTCATGCTGAAGGAATGACTCTAAGTGAGACATTTCAAGTGGCTGCATTCATTGAAAAACTGCCATTATCCTGGAAAGATTTTAAAAATTATCTCAAACACAAGAAAAAGGAGTTGTCACTTAAAGACTTGATTGTTCGGTTGAGGATCGAGGAAGACAATAGGCTGTCCAAGAAGAAAGTTGGGAAGAACCTAGAGGTCTCAAAGGCCAATGTTGTTGAAGAAGGATCAAAACCCAACAAGAAGAGGAAAATGCCTAGCAAGTCTGGAGAGGGATTCACCCAAGGCCCGAAGAAGTTCGTTGGCAAGTGCTTCAACTGTGGCAAGTCTGGACATCGAGCCAAAGACTGCAGAGCCAAGAAAAGACAGAAAACTCAGGCTAATGTGGTGGAAGAGATCTCCCATGGTGTTGATGATATCAATCTGATTGCTATGATATCCGAGTGTAATATGGTGGGAAACCCCAAGGAGTGGTGGATTGATACTGGAGCAACTCGTCATATTTGTGCAAACAGATCGATGTTCACGTCCTACACAACTGTGGGGGGTGATGAAAAACCTTATATGGGTAATTCATCAACCTCTAATGTTGAAGGTGTCGGAAAGATTGCTCTAAAGATGACATCTGGGAAAGTTGTGACACTAAACAATCACTACAAAAAAACTTGTTTTTTGCGACGAAATTTGCGACGGAAAAAATTCCGTCGCTACTTGGGCGTCGCAAATTTTTGCGACGGAAAATTAACAAATTCGTCTCAAATTTGCGATGAAAAAAAATTCGTAGCAAAATTCGTCGCAAATTAGCCACGAATACAATCCGTCGCAAAATTCGTTGCAAATATTCCGTCGCAAATTTGCGACGAACTCAATCCGTCGCAAAATTCGTCGCAAATTTAGTCGCAAATTTGCGACGAACCAAATCCGTCGCAAAAATCCGTCGCAAATTCGTCGCAAATTTTATCGCAAATTTGTGACGAACCAGGTTCGTCGCAAAAATCCATCGCAAATTAGTCGCAAATTTCGTCACAAATTTGCGACGAACTCGGTCCGTCGCAAAAATCCGACGCAAATTCGTCGCAAATTTCGTTGCAAAATTCGTCGCGAATTTCGTCGGAAAATTCATCGTGAATTTGATCGCAACTTAGCGATAAACTTTAATAATAGCAAAATTCGGCTTAAAATATTCGTCGTTATTTTTACATCATTTCGGTCATAAATTATTGTCCATATCAATCAAAGGAGACTATGACATATAATTGAAATAGAAAAACGAACAAATCATAAATTCTGACAAATTAACTACAATAACATATAATTGAAACAAATAACAGAAGGAAAGTTATAGAGTCTGACATGATGCTATTTGATATCCAATCTTACAATACATTCAAAACATGAACTAAGAGACGGGACAACCATAAAAGACGCAAAAAAACCATACAGAAGAAGAGGTGGCTTTGGTACGATGGCAGGACATCAAAAGTAGTCATCTTTGTCAAGACTTGAGGAAATGTCGATACATAAATTAGTCTAGAATATAAAAACAGCGTTTAAGCATGGATGTGGAACTAGGTGTAAAATAACAAAAATACGTTTCAGGACGAACATAAATGTTCTTACATATGAATATGAGTGAAATTATGAAAAACCAGCATTATGAAGCAAGCTTACCCAAAATTTTAACTAGGGAGACGGGAGAAAATCATCATCATCATCATCATCAGCATTCTTGGCATCAATGTGTTGGTCATCACCTATTGGATTGGCTGGAGGTAAAGGAGGCTCGTCATTACGTTGGAGGTTAAGGTGTTGCATAACCATTCTCATTTGTTCTTTCAAGTTATATATTTATTCATCCTTCTTAACAAGTAAAGTATTCAGACGATCCACTTCTTGGGTCAATTGCTCCTCTGTTCGTGCCTTCCTTCGACCAGTCCCAGTGGATGATGAACTTCCAGGACTATTCCACATGTACATCTTTGACAACGATCCCAGCCCAAATATTTTCCCTTTTTTCGCCCCACCCGTTGCCTCCATCCATAATGCCATATTATCAACTGGTGGCCGGGACTCAGGACAATCATCACTACCACTAGCACTGCTCATTAAAAGATCATCATATTTTTCCTACATTAACAATGTAGATGAAAATAAAATCACTATATATATATATATATATACATATACCATAAATGTTGAAAGCATTCACGGTTTTCATTATAGTTTACATATAAGCTAAAGTATAACCTTACATACCTTAACAGCTTTTGCTCGATCGCCAGTCCATGTCTTATCTTTCTTTCGAAATGTGCGTTCAAATGTAGCTACAAATGTCGGTTCCGTCCCCAATTCATGTACCTACAAAATGTAAACTTGAGTAATTGAATTAAATTAACTTATAACTCATTTAACAGACTTACCAGTAGTTTACGATGCTCCACAATGTTGATAGAGTCCCCAGCATATGTGGCTGACCCATCACTAGAACTAGAAGATCGATTCTTCTTATTCTGCTCACAGAGTTGCCGACTTTGTTCATATGCCCAAAATGTGTTAATTGCCACCCAATTGTCAGCTGTAAAGAAAGATGGCTTCGCTTGCTTGCTCTTCGCTCTATTCATAACATTTCGCGTAAAATTTCTTATTTTCTTATCGAAAATTCTTCTCACTTCATTGTCTTCCGCTTCGTCCCACGTGAACTTCCGCTACAATGAATAAAAACACAAATTGAAAATTATTATGATGATCACATATCCATAATCATGCACCAGACTAAAATTAAGACATTTTTTGTAAAGTTCATGTCGGGAAAAATATCTGGTCCTTTAGGTATTGAAAACTACAGAGTTGTTCTGGTCCCTTTACATCATTCTTGACCATCAATATACTACACCAAACTTAATTGGTGAAAAAATAAAATATGTAAAACTTACCTTGAACTCATTCCACCACATTTCTTTTACTTCTTGTGGAACACTTTTGTAATTAATATACTCTCACATCCAGAAGTTTCTTACTATTTTATTCAATTCCCTCACAACAGACGTAGCATCCGTGAATCTGCATTCATACGAATATTGTGCAACATAGATAATTCAGTTGACATCAATATCTAAAGCCCTAAATATGACATATACTAAAATAAAAATGAAGCACTTATGAATCTCCAAATGGACATATGAAGAATCGGTTATTTTCTTGACCTCTGTTTCCGTCAATATTCGATTGTTCCGCTGAATAATGGGGTGGAACGGAAGGAGAGGGAGCTACAGGAGATTGAACTGGAGAACGTTCAGTTCGCATGTAGTGAAGTCCCATAACATGTTGTTGAGGGTGGGAGGAAGGGCCAACGTGCCCATATTGTGACGGACCATATTGTGGTTGAGGGTTAGATGTCGAGACAGGAGTAGAGGAAAGGGACGGGGACGAGGACGAGGAAGAGCCTTGTCTTCTAGACATGTGACCTCCACGTTTAAACTGACAAGTAGGAAGGTTATGCGAACATGTAAAGAACTATTGACACGTATTACGAACACATAATGATGTACATGACGAAGCTTATCATTTTGATGGAAAGACTGAGAAAATATTTTCTTGAAATGAGCCAATGTCGAGTGCTTATGACGTCCAATTTTCTACAAACAAATATACTATGAATCCCATTCATTTTGATATGAAACATCAATGTATGAGCACGATATGGGTGGCCACAGGTATTAAACATCACTATATGAATCACATGCATTTTCATTAAATTCTTTTTACCATGTACAAAAATTAAAATTTCACTGAAAGTGGGTGGCCACAAATATTCTAAGTCATTCTGTAAAGTTTTATAAGAAATAAATTATTATTATTGTTAAATTTTTTTTGGGAGCTAAAAAAAATTTCACCAAAAGTTGGTAGCCACCGATATTCTAAGCCATTTTGTAAAGTTTTGAAATTTTAAAATTTTAAGAATTTTAAAATTATTAATTTTAATATAAAATTTTTTCCGTGAAAAAAAAATTCCATACTAAAATTGGGTGGCCACCGGTAGTCTAAGCTATTAGGTAAAGTTTCCCAAATTTTTTTTTGGTAAAGTTTCCTAAATTTTTTTTTTGATAATCGAGGTGTCCGCGCAATCGGCAAGCGATGACTCAGCTATAAACCGGCGGTGATGCACGATTAGTCCTCGAGTGACGCTAGCGCAGGACCCACCACCACGGCGTCACATTTAAGAATCCCTAACGATTACGCTGGGGTTTGAACTCTGATCCCTTCGTGGGGGGACCAGAGCGCAAGCCAACGCAGCCACTGCGGGCGGTGGTAAATTTTAGTCCTTCTTTATTTTAACAATTTTTAGGGCATGTTAAAAAAATTAAATATAACTAAAAGTGGGTGGCCACAGGTATTATAAGCCATTCCGTGAAATTTTGGAAATTTTTAAATTCTAATTTTTTTTGCCATTTAAAGAAATTTAAATTTCACTGCAAATTGACGGCCACATGTTTTCTAGGCAATTCTGTGCATTTTTAAAATTTTAAATTTTTGCAATTTTTATTCACAAAAAAAAAAATTTCCTCACAATGGGTGACCATATTTATGTTAAGCCATTTTATCAGGTTATGGAAATTTTAAATTTTTTAATAATTTTTTCCCCGGAACGTTAAAAAATCTAAATTTCATTGAAAATGGGTGGGCACTATTAATTTTTGTAATTTTGTGATATTATCAAATTTTAGTTTGTTAAAAATTCTAAAAAACTTTTACGGTCAAATTTCATATTTGTTGTCAGCATATACCGTTTTTTTAATTTTCCATAATTTTTCATGATTTTTTTATAGAATTGTTTAATTTTCAAGTATTTTCTGTGAAAATGCTTAATCAATCATCCTATTGTCATTTAACGCTTAATCATCCACGTAATAAACAAATTAACCAGTCGACCATCGATCAAAGCCACATGCAATCCTGAAATCGACCCGTAATTTAGTCAATGAAAAGTAATCCTAAATAATCCTTAATCAAATCCGACTAATTACCTAATTATACTATCTAGGGGTTAGAGAGTTGACTTACTTGGTTCAAGGACAATAAAAACAGGTGGAATGGACAGTGGCGGTCCCGGTACGGGCGTGGGTGACGGCAAGGGCGGCGGCAGCGATGGTGACAACGGCGTCGGCGGCGGCTGGCCGGTGGCAATGGTCACGACGGCGGCGGCGGTGGCTGGCCGGCGGGGCGGTGGTCACGACGGCGGCGGCGGCGGCTGGCCGGCGGCGGCGGTCACGATGGTGGCGGCAGCGAGGGCGACAGGGGTGGGGTGGGGGCGAGGGTGGGGGGCGGGGCGGGGCGGGGGCGACGGCGGGGGGCGGGGCGGGGCGAGGGCGACGGGGGCGAGGGCGGGGGCAGGGCGGGGCGGGGGCGAGGGCGACGGCGGGGGCGGGGCGAGGGGCGGGGGCGAGGGCGGGGGCGGGGCGGGGGCGAGGGCGACGGTGGGGGGCAGGGCGACGGGCGGGGGGGGGGGGGCGAGGGCGAGGGAGACCGGCGACGAGCGGGGGCGGCGCGGGGGCGAGGGCAGGCGACGGGCGGGGGCCTCGGGGGCGGCTGGCCCGCGACCGGCAATGGGCGGGGGGGCTTGCGGGGCTGGGCGGCGACGGGCGGGGGAGCTGCGACGGGGGACGGCTGGGTGGCGACGGCGACGGATCTCTGAAATTTTTGGCAGATCTGAGTCGGGGAAGGGGGCGTCGGGGAAGGAAAGGAGAAGAAAATTGGGTACAAATCTCGCAAATTTGCGACGGACATTGGAGTGCCGTCGCAAATTTGCGACGGACATAGAATCTGTCGCAAATATTTCACCGACAAAAATTTGCGACGGACGTAGCATGTCCGTCGTAAATTTGCGACGGACATTCGAGGTCTGTCGCAAATTTTCAATAAAAAAAAATTGCGAAAAAATTTCCTCGTCAAATTTGCGACTGACATTCGAGGTCTGTCGCAAATTTTCTATAAAAAATTGTGGAAAAATTCCCTCGCAAATTTGCGATGGACACAGACCTGTCCGTCGCAAAATTAGCGACGGACTAAAATATGTCCGTCGCTAATTTGCGACGGACAATCGAGGTCCGTCACAAATTTTCGTTAATCAAATCAAATCCGACTAATTACCTAATTATACTATCTAGGGGTTAGAGAGTTGACTTACTTGGTTCAAGGACAATAAAAACAGGTGGAATGGACAGTGGCGGTCCCGGTACGGGCGTGGGTGACGGCAAGGGCGGCGGCAGCGATGGTGACAACGGCGTCGGCGGCAGCTGGCCGGCGGCAATGGTCACGACGGCGGCGGCGGTGGCTGGCCGGCGGGGCGGTGGTCACGACGGCGGCGACGGCGGCTGGCCGGCGGTCGCGGTCACGATGGTGGTGGCAGCGAGGGCGACAGGGGTGGGGTGGGGGCGAGGGTGGGGGGCGGGGCGGGGCGGGGGCGACGGCGACGGCGGGGGCGGGGCGGGGCGAGGGCGGGGGCAGGGCGGGGCGGGGGCGAGGGCGACGGCGGGGCGAGGGGCGGGGGCGAGGGCGGGGGCGGGGCGGGGGCGAGGGCGACGGTGGGGGGTAGGGCGACGGGCGGGGGGGCGAGGGGCGAGGGAGACCGGCGACGGGCGGGGGGCGGCGCGGGGGCGAGGGCAGGCGACGGGCGGGGGCCTCGGGGGCGGCTGGCCCGCGATCGGCAATGGGCGGGGGGGCTTGCGGGCTGGGCGGCGACGGGCGGGGGAGCTGCAACGGGGGACGGCTGGGTGGCGACGGCGACGGATCTCTGAAATTTTTGGCAGATCTGAGTCGGGGAAGGGGGCGTCGGGGAAGGAAAGGAGAAGAAAATTGGGTACAAATCTCGCAAATTTGCGACGGACATTGGAGTGCCGTCGCAAATTTGCGACGGACATAGAATCTGTCGCAAATATTTCACCGACAAAAATTTGCGACGGACGTAGCATGTCCGTCGTAAATTTGCGACGGACATTCGAGGTCTGTCGCAAATTTTTGATAAAAAAAAATTGCGAAAAAATTTCCTCGTCAAATTTGCGACTGACATTCGAGGTCCGTCGCAAATTTTCTATAAAAAAATTGTGGAAAAATTCCCTCGCAAATTTGCGATGGACACAGACCTGTCCGTCGCAAATTTGCGACGGACACAGACCTGTCCGTCGCAAAATTAGCGACGGACTAAAATATGTCCGTCGCTAATTTGCGACGGACAATCGAGGTCCGTCACAAATTTTCGTTAAAAAAAATTCCGACGAAAATAAAAAATCCGTCGCAAAGTTCGAACGGGAAAATTCTCTCGTCAAATTTGCGACGGACAGATTTGTGTCCGTCGTAAAATTGCGACGACACAAATGTGTCCGTCGCAATTTTGCGATGGTCAGTTTTTAGTCCGTCGCAAAATTTGCAGAATATCGGAAATGTTACGGCACGTTAATAATATTTGACTTGTCGGCATTTAGGGACAAAATTTCGGACGATAAATTAAAATGGAAAGAATAATCGACAATAACAATAATAAAAAAGCACAATAACAATAATAACAAGAACAATAATGATAACAACCAAAATAGCACTTGTAGCATTAATAATTACACATTTGTAGTGTTTTGTGATAAAAATTTTAATCTTCGTCTTCGTCTTCGTCTTCGTCCTCGTCCTCGTCCTCGTCTTCGTCCTCGTCCTCGTCCTCGTCTTCGTCATCTGTCTGAAAATCAGATTCAGAACATTCTTGTACATTTAATTCGCAAATTTCAGATGGATCCACATCTATCATTGCTCTACACGGATATCGTAAAGTTGGTATGTTATATTCCTCAATTTCAACCGTGTTACACACTTCCTCTTGTTGGTAGGCTTTATCCTTCGAGTGTTCCTCGATTTTCCTCCGTACTTTGATTTTACATACAGCCCACCAATCAGCTTTGTCACGTTTCAAACTAGGATATGATGCATAACATACTTGAATTGCTTGTTGTGCTAAGACAAATGGTTCATAATTCATATACCTTTTCTTGTGATTTATTTCAACTAAATTGAACTTCGTATGTACCTTCATTCCTTTGACGGGGTCGAACCACGTGCACTTAAATAACACAATCCGCATCATTAATGGTCCAGGGTACTCTATCTCTATAATTTCATCCAACAAGCCATCAAAATCATCTTTCCAACTGTCACCATTGGATGACCGAATAGATACACTACTATTCATTGTGGATTTTCCCATTCCGTATTCTTGAGTATGAAAATTATATCCATTTATGAAATATACTGGCCAACGATGAACTTTTAACTATGGACCCCATGACAGATAATATAGCAATCCTTGCCCTCCAAATTCATCATAATTACTATGAACCTAAAGTTACACATGCAAAGTCAATAATATATATTTTACTAAATGATGTATATAATTTTAATAACTTGGTTTTGATCCATAGGCAACTTACATATGTCTTGAACCATGCTGCAAATTGTTCATCGCATAAACGGTCAAACTCATTTGGTTGTAGTCCAGACATTGAAGTTTGGAAAATCCTAATATTAAAAACCATATCATTATTAGCAAATATTTGACACGCAAAATAAATATTTGCAAATTTACACTTACTTGAAGTATGGCTCGACTTCTGGGCAGTTCAGTAAAATATAAGTATGGGCTGCATGAAATTCTTCGCCTGATAAGTAACGAAATTGACATGCGCCGTTTGGTTGACCCAGATAATTGAAAATAGAGAATGCCATGCAATTAGGATCAATTGGGCCCTCATCATTTCTGCTTGCTCTCCGGCTCTTGCATTGAACGTGCGGCTCAAAATAGTATGATGCAAATGTTGTCACTTCTTCTACAATATATGCATTATAAATTGAAGCTTCAACATGTGTCTTATTCTTCACTTTTTTCTTCAAATGATATAAGAATCTAGTTGAAATAGAAAGAAACTTATCGAAACATATTATATGATAAACTAATTTGAATTGTATTTTAAAAAAAAACATTACCTCTCAAATGGATATATCCATCGAAATTGGACGGGACCTGCAACTTTGGCCTCATAAGGCAAGTGAACTAACAGATGCTCCATCGAATCAAAAAACGCTAGATGAAATATCCTTTCTAAGTTGCAAAGAATAATTGGAATATCTCTCTCTAGTTTTTCCATATGCGATGCTTTTAACACTGTCGAGCAAATATCATGGAGGAAATTGCTTAATTCTGTAATGGCGCCTCATACAAAGTTCGGTAGAACTTCCTTCAAAGCTATTGGAATTAGTCTTTCCATCAGAATGTGACAATCATGACTCTTCAAACCTGTTAACTTGCATTCATTCAAATCAACACATCTCTCGAGGTTCGAAGCATATCCATCAGGAAACCGCACAAATTTCAACCATTGACAAACAACTCGCCTCTGCTCCTTATCCAATGTATAAACTGCTTTCGATTTTGGGCCTCTGCTGCTTGCATCCATAGCTAGTATTAGCCGATCGCAAATATCTCTCATATCTTTTCTTGCGTTCAAGTGATCTTTTGTTTTTCCGGCGACATCCATCACAGTGTTTATGACATTGTCGAAAACATTCTTTTCTATATGCATGACGTCAAGATTATGATGAATAAGATGCGCATTCCAATATGGTAGATCCCAAAATATACTGCGTTTTGTCCACTTATGTGTACTTCCGTACGCAAAAGTCGTGCCCTGCGGGTTCTCAACAACGGTTGAAAAGTCCTGCACACGCTTCCAAATTTGATCGCCGGTCAACCTCAATGATGGACGCGTTCTTTCAGTCCTATTCTTGATGAACTTTTTCTTATTCCTTCTGAAAGGATGACTTGTCGGCAAAAATTGTCTGTGACAGTCAAAATAGCTAGGCTTCTTTCTATGTTTTAATCTAAATGACTTTGACCTCTCCAAACATATCGGACATCCTAAGATCCCAGCTGTACTCCATCCAGATAACATTCCATAAGCTGGAAAGTCATTTATCATCCAAAGAAGGGCAACCTTCATTACAAATATTTGATCGGTAGAAATATCATACGTAAGGACACCTTCAACCCATAACCGTTGTAACTTCTCAATCAATGGTTGCATATAAATATCTATCAACTTTTTCGGATTTTGCGGCCTTGTCATGATCAATGTCAAAAACATATAAGGTGTCTTCATGCACATACCAGGTGGAAGATTGTACGGCGTTAAGATAAGTGGCCAGCATGAATAACTTTTTCCTGTTTTACCAAATGGAGCAAATCCATTGGCACATAGACCTAACCTGATATTCCGAGGCTCCATTGCAAACTCAGGGTATGTTCTATCAAAATGTTGCCATGCCTCCGCATTTGAAGGATGACATATTAGACCCTCTTCTATTTCATGATTTACATGCCAAGTCATGTGTTCAGCAGTGGCTTTAGACGCATAAAGCCTTTGCAATCTAGGGATTAAGGGCAGTTAAAACATTTGCTTGCATGGTCTACGCTTCTGATTACGACCCGGCTTCCTGTTAATCTTGTACCTAGGTTGGCTACAGAATTTGCAAGATTCTGCATTTTCATCATCTCTCCAATATATCATACAACCCCTACTACATACATCAATTCTTACAACCGGAAGACCTAAGTTATCCACTAGTTTTTTCATATCATAAAAAGCACTTGACATGTTGTTATCATGAGGCAATGATTCCCGCATTACTTCAACAAAAGAGTTGAAGCAATCCGCAGACACATTATGCTCTGCCTTGATATTTAATAGTCGGGCTGTCACCGATAACTTAGTGTAGTCCTCACAACCTGCCCATAGAGGTTCATTTGCTACTTTCAACACATCCCAGAACTGATTAGATTGAAAAGTTTCATTACACTCATTCTCCTCAAAACCCATTACTCCTATATCTTCCAATTGTGAAGCATGACTAGTACCCACTTGTTCATGTGTAGGAGTAAAACTAGTACTTGCATGATTTGATTCTGGGACAAAATTATAACTAGCTATATCAATCACCATCCTCTCGTATGGGTTCAATTGCTCATAATAGCCACATTCTTCCCTAACTGAAAATTGGTCACTTCTTCCATATCCTTCATCAGATATAAATGGTTCACCATGGAAAGTTCAATTATAATAGTTCGGAGTAAACCCAAATCTAGTAAGGTGTTCTCTAACTTGATCACATATAAAAAATTTACCATTATCGCACTTTTTACACGGACACCTTAACTTATTTTCATCCATAAACTCATATTTACTACTAGCAAAGTCTAAAAATAGTTCCAACCCAGTACGAAACTCATCTGTCAATCTTTGACGTCCAGGTAAGTTCTTATTATACATCCAAGCCCTTTCTCTTTGCATTGTGTCTGTATTAAAATAAAAAATTCTGATAAAATATTTAAAATATCATATCTATTGTTCTTAATTAAAACTATAAAATTTTGGAAATTATAATTTTTGTTATTCACGCAACAATTAATATGAAATTGCAAAAATAGAAAAAATTACAATGTAAAGAAGACTTACCTAAATATTTGACTGAAATATTGGTAGGATAAAGTGATCAATTTGATGAGAATTGCAAAGTCCACTTGGATTGCAAGACCTTCAATTAGGCACAAACCCAAAAAAGATTAATCACATAAGAATCAATATATTTTAATAATTTTTAATGTACGACGGAAACAGAATTCATCCCTCCCAAATTTGCGACGCATAAATGAAAATTCCATCGTAAATTTGCGATGGAAACTGTTCTCCGTCGCAAATTTGCGACGGATTTAGTATCCGTTGCAAATTTGCGACGGATACGGTTCTTCGTCCCAAATTTGCGACGGAAATGGTTCTCCGTCGCAAATTTGTGACGGAGTCTAGTATCCGTCGCAAATTTGCATCAGAAACGGTTCTCCGTCGCAAATTATGACGGACTCTAAAATCCGTCGCAAATTTGATACGGAAACGGTTCTCCATCGCAAATTTGCGATGGAAACGGTTCTCCGTCGTAAATTTGTGACGGAATTTTCATTTATTCGTCGCAAATTTGCGACGGAATTCACAAATTCGTCGCAAATTTACGACGGATACCTCATTCCGTCGCAAAGCGGCGTGGACAAAAGGCCTAACTAGAGAGATGGTTGCAAAAACATCAAGGGGAATGGGTTTAAGGCCTATAAACAAGTCATCATAGCGGAAACCCTACCTAGTTGACTGGAGATCCCAAGATCTAGGCTAAGTAGCACCGACACGCGACACGCGACACGCGACACGACACGACACGACACGCGACACGTTATTTCTCAAAAATACAGAATTCCGACACGTTGCGACACGTTATATATAAAAAGTAAATTTTTATATATACATGATAAATTAATTTGATTCAAATTGATAAATAAATAATAAGAAAAAAGGAGCCACCATTAAGCCACCATTTGTTAATATAATTCATTGTTTCAATTTAACAAATTCAACTACATTCAATTCCAATTATCCATAAAACTTAGAGAAAATAAAACAAGCAATCCACAAACCACCATCAAATTTAACATTTAACAAAAACAAAAAAACAAAAAAAGCAATCCACACAGAAGCAGATCACAGTAATCAAGCTTTAGCCTTTATCTACTTTTCTTTTTACTTTTTTTTTATTTTTTTTTATAAATTTACATTTTGACCCCTAAATTTTTTGGAAATTTATAAAATTAACCCCGTGCGTGTCGAAAATCACGTGTCGGATTCCCGACTCGCGTGTCGCCGGCGTGTCGGGCGCATTGACCGCATGTCGGATCTCCGACACACGTTGACCGCGTGTCCGAGCGTGTCGGACATGCGACACGTGTCGGACACGTGTTGAGAAGCAAAAATAGCGTGTCCGTGCTTCCTAGGATCTAGGTTCAAAGGGACAACTAAGTTATGAAGACAGTGTAGAGTACTGTCAAATTTTTACTTATTCCCGGATGAAGACAGTACTAATATATGAAGGTTAAGCAAAAGTTTTTAATGATTCTGAATTGAGTATGTGATATACTATATGTTCAGAAATCACCTATGTGAGTGTGAAGTGAGGGCCGCTTCCGTGAGAATTGAAAAGGCCGAATTCTCTAAAACACTCATGGGACCAGGCGGTGTTCATGGCCAAAACGAACACAATAGTGAGAACCAATTTTGTTCGAGAAACAGTTGTGTGATTTCTATTGTCTAGGCTTACACAAAAGGTCGACAGTTCAAAGACATCAAGTCTACTGATTGACCGAGTAAGTCCGATAGGTTTTACTAAGGAAAGTTCAAAGTTTCAGACTACTTATCCTGATGCAATGTTTTCTCATGGAATAATCGCACATTGCATTTCATGCATACACGAAGAGTCATGATATCTGAACTTCTCATTCATGTAGGGGATTGTTGGGATTTTGGCACAAAAACCCATAGAATTGAATGAGAAGTGTGTGGGTGAAAGTGTCTTATATAGGGTAAAAGAGAGATGGGAGATGGGTTCAAATAGTTGAGCCTCACAAATGGGTTTGGGCCCCAAAGGGTACCCTACTTGTGTGGAAGAGAGAGGACTTACGTCAAGCTTGGTCCACTCCCCCCGCGTGCCGCCGCCGCCATCCGTCCGGCCGGCTCGGTTCAGTTCTGGGTCCACCCTCTATCGTTTTTTCTTTTTTATTTTTTCCGAACAGACATGTTATTTAGAATTTATTTATTTTTATTTTTTGGACATACAAACATGTCTGTTCGAGGTTCGGTTCGCCTGAACGAAGAACCTTTGCTACTGTTCACGAACTTGGAACCGCCGGCACTCTCGCAACTCTTCAATTTTTGCCATATATATATATATCCGAATGGTTTAGTTCGGTGTGTGATACTTCATGACATTTGCATTCCCCAGAGACATTTTCCCGAGACACTTGCGCATATTCACTTCATCATTATCATTTCTTGTGCGATTGTTCTGCAAAAATTGCGTTCGTTGGAGTCCTCCGGATAAGTACCGCTTCGGAGGAACGAGATTCGTTCTATCCTGAGAGACGATTATCCGATATCCTCGGGTACTGATTGAGGGGCCAAATTCGTCTTAAGGACAAGACGTTATTTCGTCGGGCTCAGATCAACATTTTGTTTGCTTGGTTGTGCGGCTTTCAGGTTTGTTTTTCCTAACGTTTGTTTTTAATTTCTCGCATACGAACTTAGCCGAACTACAATACCGAATTACATTCTTCTACAGTTCTTGACTCAAAAAGAGAGAGAGTAATAGATAGTTAATATGCTATAACTTGGGGCTCCATTTATACTTTCAAAGCACTTTCGTTCGGTCGAAGAGTGTGCGTATCCACGTCAGCGTTAGCCATCCTATGTGGTACGGCCGTTGTCTGTGTCAGTGAATTCTGATCAAAATTGGCCGAATGGACGCAATTGACAAAATGTGAACAAATTTAGGACTCAATTGGTAAAATTGAAAAGTATAAGACTGAATTGGTAAAAATGTAATAGATTTAGGATTTTTTGGATAACTTTTCCTCTGCGAAACAAATGGAGAAGGTTGAATTATATTTTTTCCCCCGAAAATGATAATAATAGAATATGTTAAAATGAGACGGGGTTGAAAATGTGAGTTATGATAGCTAATGTAGCTAATTGTCTTGAATGTGAGAAATTACCTAGAACATCGGCAACTTATAACGTGCATCGTGCAAAATATTGAAGCTTGGACGGTTAGGTCAATTTTCAATTTGGGAAAAAGAATTGACTCATAAATTATGTCTGGACTTATAATGATCTGTTGATGCACGTGCAAGATTTATATAAATGAAAGATTAATAGATTAATATTAGGTGAACGGAGCTAGCGGAATCAACTCTCATATTTTCTTCATTCGATTGTCACGACTCCAATTTGTCATTTTCCGTCTATCGTTATATAATAATATCGATGTGTTCAAACCCTCTATCTGCTTACTCGAGTTAGGGAACATTCTTGCGGCAATTTGACGAGGTGAGAGACAACCACAGATCTAGATAATACGAAACTTGAAATTCAAAGAAGGAAGTATTGGCTCCATCTTTTGCAAGTCAAACTCACTAAAACGAATAAGGGAAAATGATGTGCAGAAACTCAGATGCAGGAGGTATCCATTAGAGGTTTGACGAGAGCACAGAGCGATTTCACACGAGAAATAAACACGGGGAGTGGCGACGAAAAACACGTTCGTTGGGGTCAAATTTGAGCAGAAACCTAGGTCCTATGTTATACGCATGATGACGAAGGTTGTTGCAACAGTTTTTGTGGCACGCGAGCTTCCCGGAAGGAGAAGAAAACTAATGTGATTGCTAATTCTTTCTGGTTCAGTAGACTAAGTGCTAACTGGGGCAGATTAATCACATTTTTAAATCAGGTGATCAGGGTGAGTCTATACTATTGAAACCTATCAATTCTTGGATTGGTTCTAAACAATGCATTAGCATAGTTCAAGAAAAATACATCTTATCAGGATATGCAATGTCAATTTTGGTTGATCTAGATCATGCATGAATAAGTCTTTATTGGGTTAACTGATATATGATCTAATCACATGTAGAAATTAAATTACACGATAAGAGAATTACGTTAATTAGAGTACATATATGGGTAAAGATCATTAGAGGTTAGCTCAGATGCCATGCTCACATGGTAGCTTTACTCAGTAATTGTTTTTTTATAGTCATTTTAGCAGATCTCTAATTTCGTATCTCTAATTTTTATGAATAGCCTAGGAATTGTTGGAAGATATGCGATGTTTTCACCAAACCCCTCTGTCAGAAACAGCACGCATATCTACTGAGCAAGCTAAATGTCTTGGACATCTACAAGCCATCAGCTTGAGGGGGAGTGTTGGAAGATATGCGATATCATTGATTTGATATGCGATATTGTTTGGAATGATATGCAAAGATCAAGTGGATTATATTTGATTTTGTAAAATATTTTATTTCCTTTATTCATTGATGCTTTGTATTATAAATTTGTACATCATGTATTGAGCAATACAGAGAAATATACACTGAATTTTCTCCCAAAGCCATCTCTCCTTGTCTTCGATCTTGCTTTCTTTCAGGAATAAATCTCTAATCGATTTCTATGCATGTTTTGGTAATAAATCTCTAAGGTAAATGGCAGGGCTCGGATCCAAATCTTCACATGAATAAAGGTCGACAAATTGAATGATGTGAATATTTTATTCCGTAGTAATTTTATGCGTGCCCGTTTGCTTGCGAAAATTCACGTTGACAACAACATTTGGAGTAATACAACAAATATAGCTTTAGACTCGTGCAACGCGCGGACATCTTGCTAGTACATAATAAAACCGGGTTACTAAATCGTTGCGATGGGCGCAAAAAAATAGCAAAAGGAAAATTGAGAGGTAGATATGGACACAGCTGTTGTAAGAATAATATATGAATCCACATGTATTTTTTATGTTGCTTATTTCATGGTTAGCTTTTTCTTTTACGGGGTTACATTGCTCCTACCGCGTGGTGGAATACCGAGTAAACTGCAAACATTTTAATATATGATCTTCTTAGCATTGTTAAACCATAATTTAGGGTTACCTCCGAGCAAAATCGTCAGTGGGAAAACCAAATAAAAAATTATGGGTGATTATTCCAGTCGACCTTCCAGGAAAATGATGGCATTGACCAAGACTTGCAGAAGCCATTCCCTGTGTATAAATTCTGGACCGTTTCTTCGTGAACCATCACAATACATCTCTTTACACAAATCACGTGCAGAAAGAGAAACTTCAGCAGCAACCAGCAAATCAACCATGGGACACGGACACCATCACGGCGGCCACCACAGCTATCATCATGGCCATCATGGTCATGGACATGGCCACGGCCACGGCCACGGACACGGTCACGGTCACGGTCACGGTCATGGTCACGGCCACGGCCACGGCCACGGTCACGGTCATGGCCACGGTCATGGCAGTCATGGTCATGGAGGCCATGGCCACTGCCCGCCACCGTCATGCCGGCCGCAACCATATTACCTGCCGCCACCATGCCCACGGCAACCATATTGCCCACCCCCACCTCCACCGTGCCCCCCGCCTCCTCCGGTGTATTACCTGACATGCGTGCCACGTCCTGTATGTCCTCCCTACTTCATCCGTCGCTGTTAGCAGATTCGACCAGCTTACATGATTCCACGCCGCTACTTCTCTGAAGGGGGGTGTTACTGAGTGAAGCTCTCATCATCTGTGCCTGCTGTTGTGTAATTGCAATCTACAAAGAGTGTCATGTGTGTGTAACAAGTCTACTATGTGTCATGGGTGCTCAGTGTAAAGACCCAATTCTTCTGGCCAAACTTCTTGTTACTGGGTCAGAGCACAAGTGTCCTTGTGTATCATGGCTAACAAATATCACCTCATTGTAGTTTTGTGTTCCTGGATATTGCAGTATGGGATTTCAATTCCTCTTTTCCGGTTGGTTCAAGTAATGGATCTTAATTATGTATATAACGTTGTGATATTGCAATAGATGGGCGTAGTCATGTTTTCCTTTTCTGATTTTTCCCTCACAAGCTGTTGAGAAAACCCTAATCAACAATTCCTTTTTTTCAGATAACATGGATAGCAATTCTAGCGCCTAGAGTGTTATTTCTCTTGACCACTTAGATCAATGTCCTTCCTCAAAAAGTAGAAGAGCATTTGATAGGCAATTCGAAGACTCATAAAAGTACAAACTTATTTTGATTCAACTATAGAAGTATATTTTTCAAGTAATATATAGCTTACACCTATTTCTTACACACCAAAATTGAATCCAAGAAAACTGAACTAGATTGTTTAGCTGAGGATGACAAGTAATTTAATATTGTTGAAAATATAACGCGGAAACGACGGGATCTTGCAAATTAAGTCAACGCGAAAATACCAGAAAAATAAACGAGGAACGATAAAGGACACCAGAGATTTACGTGGTTCGGTCCGAATATCGGTACCTACATCCACGGGGAGAGCCAGCAACAAATAATCCACTATAATCGGAGAATCAGAGTTACAAATAGCTCAAACACTCGAGTATTTCCCACACCTAGATTTAAGCCCAAACCCAAAGTGTTTACGAATAAACAATTTAATTGGACAAAATAAACTCACTGAACAAATCTTTAAATCTTCGTGCAGCCGAACCTTGAAAACGTTTGTGCATTCTGTTTTCTTCGTTCTCGCGGCTCTGTAGAAGATTTCCCTGTGCGGCGGCTCAATTTCACTGAAGAAGACGCGTGCCCTTTTATTCCTCTCCAGAACAAACCCCTTTCGTCAGAGCCATAAAAAGACAAGAAAGTCCTTCAAACTTCGCATGACGTGAGCAGAACTTCCCTTTTGTTGTTTCTTTGCTCCATAAAATAAACCTTTAATATATTTATTAAAGGTGCCCCTAATTTTGTCCTTTAGTGGCCAATATGCCCTTTTGTTGCTGAAGACGTCCACAATACGCATATGGAGAAGATTTCCTTTCGTGAGCAATCTTCAATATTATCTCCAATAGAAAAATATCTTCACAGTCAAATATAGAAATTTATCCAAGTGAGTCGTGTTCCGAAAACGGTTCAAACTCGAGTCATAATTTAACAATTCTCCACCTTGGCTCGAAGTTTGTAGCCAAGTTATAGTGCTCATCTTCCATGCTACTCTCCCAATGCCCCGACGGGCGCTCACTCTCCACAGACGCCAATTGTGCTCAAGCAGAGCTTGAGCTTCGCCAAAGGAACAGGCTTAGTCAACATGTCCGCTGGGTTTTCTGATGTCGCAATCTTTTTAACAACAACCATACCCTTCGCTAAGACATCTCGGATGAAGTGGTACCTAATGTCGATATGCTTCGTTCGCTCGTGATAAACCGGATTATATGCCAGATATATTGCACCTTGATTATCACAGTGTATATCAACAATATTCTGATCTAACCCAAAGTCCGTGAGTAAACCTTTTAGCCATATCGCCTCTTTCGCTATAAAGGTAAGTGCCATGTACTCTGCCTCAGTCGAAGACAAGGCAACGTGATCCTGTAAGGATGCCTTCCAACTAACTGCACCACCTGCTAGCGTAAATACGTACCCTGCTAAAGACCTGCGTTCATCCAAGTCACCTGCGTGATCCGAATCCACATAACCAGTGGTCTCACTGCCATTATTGTCCCTTCGGTACACAATTCCAACGTCTGCTGTCCCCTTTAAATATCTGAGGATCCACTTCACAGCTTCCCAATGAGCTTTACCAGGTCGCTTCATGTAACGACTAACTACACTCACTGCTTGTGAAATATCAGGCCTAGTGCATACCATAGCATACATAATACTACCCACTGCACTAGAATAAGGAACATGGGACATATGCTCCTCCTCCTCCTCAGTCTGCGGTGATAACTTTTCTGAAAGTTTAAAGTGCATCGCCAAAGGTGTACTTACAGATTTCGCTGATTGTATATTAAATCGTGCAACAATCTTCTCAATATATTTCTTTTGAGAAAGACGTAAAATTCCGACAGTCCTGTCACGCAAAATCTCCATACCCAAAATTTTCTTTGCAGCACCCAAATCTTTCATCTCAAATTCAGCACTCAATTGCCTCTTCAGCATAATAATATCAGACATGCTCTTAGCTGCTATCAACATATCATCAACATATAGTAATAGATATATCAAAGACCCATTATCCAATCTCCTATAGTAAACACAGCTATCCATATGACTTTTAGAATAGTTCTGACTAGCCATGAAAGAATCGAAACGCTTATACCACTGCCTAGGAGACTGTTTCAGCCCATATAGAGATTTCTTCAGTAAACAAACATGATCTTCCTTACCCGGAATAGCAAATCCCTCTGGCTGCCTCATGTAAATCCGCTCTTCTAACTCACCGTGAAGAAACGCTGTTTTCACATCTAGCTGCTCCAACTCAAGGTCCTGTGCAGCAACTAAGGCAAGTAAAACACGAATAGAAGTATGTCTTACCACAGGAGAGAACACCTCATTGTAGTCAATGCCCTCTCGCTGTGTATACCCTTTCGCTACAAGTCTCGCCTTATATCTCGCTGCCTCGACACCGGGAATGCCCTCCTTCCGTTTAAAGACCCACTTGCTACCGACAATCTTCTGGCTCTTAGGTACTTTGACCAACTCCCATGTCTGATTCCGATGAAGTGATTCCATCTCTTCACTCATAGCCCCTAGCCACTGCGACGACTCAGAACTAGCCATCGCTTCAGAGTAAGACGAAGGCTCATCTGTCTCCACCTCGTCACCTACAGTCAATGCATAAGCAATATCTGTATAACCATAACGTACCGGTGGTTTAATTTGCCTTTTCTGTCTACCCGCAGCTATAGTGTGCTGCGGCTCTGCTGATTGTTCATTATCACCGACTTCAGGAACTGCGGCCTCATCTGCAATCTCAACTTCTGTTACCTGCGAGGTCTCCGGAGTCTCCACCTGAATCTCCACCTCACTGCTGACACCACGATCTGTCTGCTCTGCTGGTTGTGTCTCAAGACCCCTCCTTTGAAGCATTGCAGTCTCGTCGAAGATCACGTCTCTGCTGATTAGAAAACCGGGTGATCTGGGATCAGTGCACCACAGTCGATAGCCTTTCACCCCATGTGCATAACCCAGAAATATGCACTTCTTCGCCCTCGGCTCAAGCTTACCATCACTTGCATGAGCATACGCAGGACATCCGAATACTCGTAATCCGGAGTAATCAACATGTTTCCCCGACCATA
Organism: Syzygium syzygioides; assembly: GCA_031216285.1. NCBI lineage: Eukaryota > Viridiplantae > Streptophyta > Magnoliopsida > Myrtales > Myrtaceae > Syzygium > Syzygium syzygioides. Next base: position 1,953,643 of record CM062244.1, read on the forward strand.
CTTCCTCAGGAGTCTTCCACTCTATAGCAGATGATGGAGATCGATTTATTAGGTAACATGCCATATTTATTGCTTCAGCCCAAAATTCCTTGCTTAAACATGCATGCGAGAGCATGCTCCGAGCTCGCTCCAGTAAAGTTCTGTTCTTCCGTTCTGCAACGCCATTCTGCTGTGGTGTCCCAGGCACTGTGCGGTGTCTCACAATCCCTTCTTTCTCACAGAACTCGGTAAAATCTTTACCACAGAACTCCATGCCGTTATCGGTTCTCAGGCACTTGATCTGTTTATCTGACTGCTTCTCAATCAATGCCTTAAATTTCTTGAACCGATCAAACACATCAGATTTGTGCTTCAGAAAATAAACCCATACCTTTCTAGAGTAGTCGTCGATAAATGTCAACATATATCGGGCACCTCCTTTCGAAGGAACCGGAGACGGGCCCCAGACGTCTGAATGAATATACTCAACCGGTTGCTTGGTCGAATGAACAGCTGTTGTAAACTTAATCCGACGCTGCTTCCCAAAGATGCAGTGCTCACATAAGTCCAGCTTCCCTGTTTTCTGACCCTTCAACAAGCCCCTATCACTCAGCATCGTCATACCTGCCTCACTCATGTGCCCCAAACGCATATGCCATAACTGAGTCAAGTCAGAATCTGACTCACCTGATGAAACTGCAGCAGCTCCGGTCACGGTTTCTCCCAGTAGATGATAGAGAGAACTCACTTTCTTCCCCTTCATCACTGTCATGGCACCTCGAGAGATCTTCAGCACTCCACCTTGAGCGGTGTACTTACACCCGATATCATCGAGTGTCCCCAAAGAAATAAGGTTCTTCTTGAGCTCTGGTACATGCCTCACATCTGTCAGTGTGCGCACCACTCCATCATGCATCTGAATCCGAACTGTCCCTATCCCCACAACATTGCAGGTTGCATTATTCCCCATCAGAACTCTACCACCATCTGCAGTCTGGTAAGTAGTAAACCAGTTCCTATGAGGCGTCATATGATAAGAACACCCCGAATCTAGCACCCATTCGTCTCCTAACGAACCAGTAGTCACACACAAGACAGCCTCTGCATCACTAGTGCTCTCCTCAGCAACGTTTGCCACACTGCTTGTGGCATTCTGCTTGTCACCTTTATTTCTTCGCTTCGGACAATCTCTTCTGATGTGCCCCTCCTCGTGACACTCAAAGCACTTCACGCGTCCTTTAAACTTTCTATTGCGTGATTTTGACCTGCTTTTACCTCTGCTGCTACTGGACCCTCGATGTTGTTCTCTACCTCGAATCACTAGTCCTCGCGCTACATCCTGCGCTAGACTATCATCTCGCAACTTCCTCTGCCACTCTTTAGAGAACAATACTGACTTTACCTCTTCCGAGGTAATCGTAGTGCGCCCTTGGAGTAGTGAATCAGTAAAGTGCTCCCATGATTCCGGTAAAGAAGCCAATAACATCATGCCCTGTTCCTCATCATCAAGTATCTTACCGACATTCTTCAAATCCATCATGAGTTTATTAAATTCATCTAGGTGGGATCTGATCGACGTACCTTCAGTATATCGAAATTGAAACATCCTCTTCAACATGTACAAGCGATTGTTCAAACCCTTCGTTACATAGAGTGCCTGTAATTTTGCCCACAATGATGCGGCATCTTTCTCTTCAACCACCTCTATTAACACTTCATCCGATAAATTCAGCAAAATTATACTCTTTGCTCTCTCCATTAGGTCTGCTTTATCAGTTGCTTTCATTATAATGGGCAACTCATCTTCGCCATCTAATGCCTTGGCCAAACCTTGGGTTGTCAATAGCGCACGCATCTTGACGCTCCATAACCCAAAGTTGTTCCTCCCATTAAATTTTTCAATCTCAACTTTCGCTCCAGACATAATTGCAATAGCAGAATTTCCAGATAATAATCAGACAAGCAAAAGCCCCAAATCACAATCCAGAAAATCCAACCCTCGAGCTCTGATACCAATTGTTGAAAATATAACGCGGAAACGACGGGATCTTGCAAATTAAGTCATCGCGAAAATACCAGAAAAATAAACGAGGAACGATAAAGGACACCAGAGATTTACGTGGTTCGGTCCGAATATCGGTACCTACATCCACGGGGAGAGCCAGCAACAAATAATCCACTATAATCGGATTATCAGAGTTACAAATAGTTCAAACGCTCGAGTGTTTCCCACACCTAGATTTAAGCCCAAACCCAAAGTGTTTACGAATAAACAATTTAATTGGACAAAATAAACTCACTGAACAAATCTTTAAATCTTCGTGCAGCCGAACCTTGAAAACGTTTGTGCATTCTGTTTTCTTCGTTCTCGCGGCTCTGTAGAAGATTTCCCTGTGCGGCGGCTCAATTTCACTGAAGAAGACGCGTGCCCTTTTATTCCTCTCCAGAACAAACCCCTTTCGTCAGAGCCATAAAAAGACAAGAAAGTCCTTCAAACTTCGCATGACGTGAGCAGAACTTCCCTTTTGTTGTTTCTTTGCTCCATAAAATAAACCTTTAATATATTTATTAAAGGTGCCCCTAATTTTGTCCTTTAGTGGCCAATATGCCCTTTTGTTGCTGAAGACGTCCACAATACGCATATGGAGAAGATTTCCTTTCGTGAGCAATCTTCAATATTATCTCCAATAGAAAAATATCTTCACAGTCAAATATAGAAATTTATCCAAGTGAATCGTGTTCCGAAAACGGTTCAAACTCGAGTCATAATTTAACACTTATCACAAAGGGCCTTTGGAGCAAGAGAGATGCACATTATACAACTAAACTAAATGACAGTTTTTTAAAATCATAAAAGTCCATAAGTTTACTGGTCAAACGGATGGTTCAACCACGTCATTAATGGAAACCTTAAATTAATTGATGTGGATGAACCGATAAGAAAAGGTAAGCGATACGGTACAAGCATTAAATGAGTCACCAAAATTTTTTATTTTGTCGAAATGAGTCACCAAATTCGGGATTGGTGAATGTTTCTTATCGATTAAGAGATGCCTAATTATGTTTAGAAAAGTATTAACGACTACCTCTCTCTGCTTTTGTTGCCAAAACATCCTCAAATCCTAGGTCACAGAGATCATTTAAAACGCTTTAGCCAGTCAACATTGCAGCAGTTACAGCCTTAATTTCAGGTAGATATGTCTTTTTTTGGTTAAAATTTCAGGTAGATATGTCTCCCCTTACTAAAATCAACTTCCCGTTTTTAATGTGAATAAGTCCCTCTAATCCTAGGTCATAAGATTATCTAAGTTATCAAATGTTGTTGGATCCATTTTGGCCGAGTTGGTACAAAAATTTTAATCTTATGATAGGCGATAGCCAAATTCAGACTTGGAGTTGATTTATCTCTGATTACTCACCGTAATTGAAAGGAAAAAAATAAGCCATAAAAACTTAATGCAGGAAGAGAAATTTAAGTATATCATTGAAGAACAAGAGAACTCATATTGCAACATCTGACCATGCAACTTGGGTCCTACGCTACCCAAAATAGGAGAAGCATACATTAATTTCACAATGCCATGGTCCATCATGTAGTTCAGAACTATTTAGTAACCTAAGTAATTGTCCTAAATAACGCACAAATTCAATAAAGACCCGTTTAATCGGAATTTGCTTCCGCGACAAAATACCTTTCATCGAAAGTTGTTCTATTTGCAGTGATTTTGAATAGGAAATATCGCAGGTAAACAAGAGAATCGAGGTCCGTCACTTCAAATAGAACCGTATGTACACAAACTGTGCCAAAATTTAATCGACGACAAAACCTGAGAACATAAATATGTAATGCCAGAATTTAATTAGTGATGAGGCACTTAGGAACTTCAATAAAGATACTCGCTGGGATTTAATCGATGACAAGGATTTGGAAACTATGGCTAAGAAACATGCTGGAATTTAATTGATGACTCAAATCTAGAACTATAACTACAGTGTTGAAATTGAAAGATAACAAGTTTGTTTGTTTGTAAGCAGGGAGCCTCCGGTAGTTGAGTACTCGTATATATAGTGCCAATGAAATAACCACTCGAGAGCAGTTCTTCTGCTGTTTTAGCCATGTTTCAACATCTTCGAGAATCTTGATCCTATGCTCTCATAATGCCATGATCTCACCTTCGGGTGGTTACTTCTTTAAAATCGCACCTCAATCTTTTGCCTATGTTGAGTTAGCTTTATTCCTCCTCCACGATCTGCTGCTCTTTCTATGGGTGATTTCAAATCAGAATATTATAACTGTTTCTTGGCTCCTCCCAGAAATCCAGTCTTCGTTTGGTGTCTCAATCGGTGACTGATCATTCCTTTCATCAGTATCTTCGCTGAGTAGTTATGTTATGACAATTGTTGTCCATATGTCGTCATATATTAACAGCCACTGCATGGTCATCGATGTATATTAAAATTAACAACTCTTTCAGTCGCCAACAACAACTCATGTATCTAGTGTCGATAACTATTTGTCTTCTACTTGCATTTCTGGTCATGTCGACAACCCGATTAAATTTTGGTGCAAACAAAACCTAAATGTATTCTCTCTCCCAAACGCACTTCCTAACCCAACCAAGGCAATCCAAAAGCCATCACGTAAACCGGCGGTGTTGTTGCCAGCGCGGGGCGCTGGAGCAGGCGCTTCCACCGACGCTGAGGTGACGCCCTTGGACCAGTGCTTTTTGGACGTGACCACAACCTCGAGCCTCTATCCCTTATGGCAGTGTTCCTCGGCTCCACTAATGAAGTAGCATGGTCCCGAGAGCTCCAATTTCATAATTGAGGGTATGAGAAGGGCAAAAGTATACTAGAAGTGCCACAACTTGTGTACGGCGATCACTTTGGTACCATAACTTTTTTTCGGATCACTTTAGTGTCAAGTCGGAGGAAAATAGATCATTTTAGTGATTCCAGCCAAAATTCCGGCTAAAAGGCTGACATAGCATTTATATTTAAAAAAAATGGTCTGACTTGTACATGTGGAAATTATGTGGCTTTTTTTTGAATTTTTTTAATTTTTAGAAAAATAATAATATTAAAAAAAAAGGTTGCAGCAGCAGCGAGGGAGCCTTTCCCGCTGCTGCCACCAACCCACCATCGCTGGGAAGGGCCAGCGGTGGCGGGCGTAATGGTCGGTGAAGGTCGCCGGCCCTTGGCCGGGGCCCGATGACCCTCGCCTCACCTAGCGGGGGCTGGATCCGACGAGGCAAGGCAAGACCTTGCCGTCGCGAGCGACCCAAGCGACGGCGAGGTATGGCCTCGCCTTTGCTAGGTGAGGCGAGACCTCGCCGTCGCCTGGGTCGTGACGGCGAGGTCTCGCCTTGCCTAGGTTGTAACAGCGAAGTCTCGCCTTGCCTAGTGAAGGCGAGGTCAACCTCATCGTCGCTTGGGTCGCGACAGCGAGGTCTCGCCTAGTTGGATCCGGCCCTCACTGGCCTTGGCGAGAGTCACCGGGCTCCGATCAGGGGTCGGCGACCCTCCCCGACCACTGCGCCCACCACTGCTGACCCTTCCTAGCGGTGGTGGGTTGGCGGCAGCAGCGGCGAGGGCTCCCTCGCCATTGCTGCAGGCTTTTTTTCTTTTTATTTATTTAATATAATACAATATAATTTTTTTTAAAAAAAGTACATGTCAGCGGGCTAAAACGACGTCATTTTTATTTTTAATGCTAACTGGAACTCTCTGGCGAGCTGTGTCAGTGCCACATCGGATTTCTAGCAAGCCACGTCAGCATTGGCACTAAAATGATCGTTTTTCAAAAAAGTTGGCAACAAAGTGATCCGAAAAAAGTTATGGCATCAAAGTGATCGCCGTATACAAGTTATGGTACTTCTAGTGTATTTTTTCCGTATGAGAAGTGCTTTTTTCCGACACTCATTAACAAAATCCTACATACTACTTTTTTTTTATCATGTATGTATCTAATAATACAGAGACTCTATATATACGGTACAACAATATCCATGAACGTGCTTTTGATCTCATTTTGCATGGAAATAGCAGATTTTCATGAGGTAACGTGATGCTTCTTTTCTCTGTTTCCAAAACTATCCCAAGAGATCACGTTAATATCGAGTTTGTTAACCTAGAGAACATCACAGTATCTAAAAACAATGAGGGCATTCAATATCAGCAAGAAAAGGAGGAGAAAAGCAGAGACTCTTTCCTGGATTCAAGACGATGCATATGAACCTTTCGGTCAAGGGGTCCTGCCAAGTGTCATTCATGTATAGCTTCGGTTGCTCCATACCAAGGAGCCTAAACGGCTATATAGAGGCCAGAAACCCTAGTAATATCAAGTCTCGATCTTTGCCGCACTGCGTTAGCACATCTGATTCCTTTCTTCTCCAACCCAACTAAAGCATTGTCAGTTCTCTCATTTGTGCAGCAATGGCTCATCTGAAAGTATTTACGTTGCCAGTTTTGGTCTCCATGGTGATCTTCTCAAGCATCAATGCAGAAGCAAGGCAATTTGTGGTTGGAGGCAAAGAGAATTCATGGGAAGTTCCAACGTGTCCTTCGCAGCTCAATCAGTGGGCTCAGGGTAACCGGTTCCAAGTTGGAGATATTCTAAGTATGTATCATCTTATCTCTGTGTATAATTCTTGATCTATTCTTGTTTTTTTTTCTCACATATCGGCTTTTCGTTATATATGGTAGATAATGGTAATTATATATTCTTTATGAATATTATTGTGTTTTTTGTTGGTCTAACATTTTGTAACTCTAACAAGGTAAGCAAAGAAGGACAGTTTAGTTTTTCAGCATTTTTATCCTTTCAATTGAATTTCCCGGACATTTTAATTAGGAGCAAGAATAGAATCCAGAGTTGATTACACTGCGCCGGCAAAACCTCTTGTCAAGTTTTATAAGACAAAAAGATTGAGGTGCTTCTACATGGACACACCCGAATTCATATATCAGGAACAGGATATGGTTATCATACCTCAACATCTGACAATAAGCACAAGATTTTCTTTCCAAATTTCTCAACTTAATTTCTTCTCTCCTATATTTAGCTTATATTAATTATACACTCGATTGACCTAAATGTCCTGAAATCTCTATCTTGCGCAGTATTCAAATATGATAAAAATGCTGATTCGGTGTTGGAAGCAACGAAGGAGGATTATGCGGGGTGCAACACCGCAAGGCCGCTCAAAGAGTACAAGGATGGTGACACAAAGTTGAAATTGGAGCGCTCGGGACCATACTACTTCATTAGTGGAGCCGAGGGACATTGCCAGAAGGGACAGAAGCTCGAGGTTGTGGTCATGTCCGAAAAGCACTCGCCCAAGGGCGCCCCCTCTGCGCCGACGGAAGCGCCTGCTCCAGCGCCACGCGCCGGCAATGGCGCCACTGGTTTACGTGATGGCTTTTGGATTGTCTTGGTTGGGCTGGGAAGTTTGACAGTGATGCTGCTTATGGCTTGAGAAATAGTGTGTTCAGGGGAGAGAATACATCTAGGTCTTTATTGAACTTGTGTGTTATCTAGGGTAATTGCTTAGGTTACTGCATATTTTTGAACCGCATGAAGCACCATAGTATTGTGAAATTAATGAATGCTTCTCCTATTTTGGGTGGTATAGGACCCAATTTGCATGGTTAGATGTTCCAATGTGAGTTTTCTTGTTCTTCACTGATATACTTAAGTTTCCCTTGCTGCATTATGTTTTTATGCCTTTTTTTTTACTTCCAATTATGGCGAATAATCAGAGACAAATCAACTCTAAGTCCGAATTTGGCGACAAGATTCAAAATTTTAGAACCAACTCGGCCACCTCGGATGTAATAACACTAATATCTTAATTTATCTTATGACCTAGGATTAGAGGATTCATTGACATAAAAAAAAACGTTAAATTGATTTAAGTAGAGGGAGACATATCTACCTGAATAAAGGCTGTAACTGCTACAAGGTTAACTAGCTAGTGCGGTTTAAATGATCTCTTTGACCAAGTGTTTGAGGATGTTTTGGCAACAAAAGCAGAGAGAGAAAGTCTTTAATTCTTCTTTAAACTTAATTAGGTATCTCTTAATCGATAAGAAACATTCACTGTTCCCGAATATGGTGACTCATTTATTGCTTGAACCATATCGCTTACCTTTCTTATCGGTTCATACACATCAATTAATTTAAGGTTTCCATTAAGGACGCGGTTGAACCACCAGTTTGACCAGCAAAACTTATGGACTTTTATGAGGAAAAAGAAAACTGTCATTTAGTTTAATTGTATAATGTGCATCTCTCTTGCTCCAAAAGCCCTTTGTAATATGTAATGATCCGGTCTGATGAGAGCGGGGAGTGGTTGCTGGGGCTAGAGGTCTTGGACAAAGAGCAACTCCTAGTAGGCTTCTAAGATGGCAAAGGGGCAAGAAGAAACTGAACTATACCCAAACAGGGGGAGAGTGACTCTGAGATATGTATGTGAAAACTAAAATTAAACCACGGAGACACATTTTAACGTAACGGCAAGCTTTGTTTTGGAATTCCAAAGTTAAGTGAGCCCAGATTAGAGTATTACCTAGATGGGTGACCTCTTGGGAAAGTGTCCACTTGTACGCCAAAGGATAAAACCGTGACACTCGGTATGGAACGAGCCAAGTGGACAATACCTCGAGTGAGTTAATACAAGGATGTCGCATGATAAGCATTATGTTTTGCTTATCTTGATCCTTCACATGTCATCCTCAGCTAACACAGTTTAGTTGGGTTTTCTTTGATTCAATTTGGTGTGTAAGCAATAGGTGTAAGCAATATATTAATTGAAAAAATACATTTATATCTAAATTAGAATAAATTATAGTATTATCAGTCTTCAAATTGCCTTTGAAAGGCTCCTCTACTTTTTGAGGAAGGACATTGATCTAATTGGTCAAGAGATATAACACTATAGGCACTAGAATTGCTATCCATCTTATCTGAAAAAGAGGAATTGTTGATTAGGGTTTTTCAACAGCTTGTGAGAGAAAAATCAGAAAAGGAAAACAGGACTACACGCATCTATTGCAAGATCACAACGTTACATACATAATTAAGATCCATTACTTGAACCAACCGAAAAAAAAAGGAATTGAAATCCCATTATGCAACATCCAGCAACACAAAACTACAATGAGGCGATAGCTGGAAGCCATGATAAACAAGGACACTTGTGCTCTGACTAGGGATGAGCAAGATAGACCGCCCAAATTGGGATCAGACCGGACCGACCGATTTGGTCCGATTCTCGAGAATATCCGTCCACTCTGGAACTGGTTTTCGAGCAGTCTGATTTCCGGTTCTATGGTGGAAACTGGACCGGAATGGACCGACTAGACCGGATCGGTCCAATAAATATATATTTTTTTCTAATTTTTTCATATATATATTTACTTTTTAAAAATTTGAAAAAAAATAAAAAGCCTAATCTAATTTCCTCAATTCTCTCTTGCCTTTATCAATAAGTGATTGGTGTTGGGAATCGAGCACCGATTCCAGAAAAATAACCGAAGCAAATGATCCTCACTAGCAGAATATAATAATAAAAGAACATAATCGAAAGAACACACCAAAGAAATTGTTATCGAAGTTCACCCAAACCTGGGCTACATCTCCGTGCAGAGGCACTCGGCAAATTCACTAGACTTCGAAGAAAGTAGGAATACAATTATGATATTTTCTCAAGATCGGAGCACAAAGAGATTGAGAACACTCACAAAGGAAAAAAACTCACTTTTTTCTTCTCTCTTTTCTTTTCTCTCTATTTTCTTCTCAGCGCTTGATGGCTAACTTCTATCAGTAGCTGATATATAAAGCGTAGCTTTTAACATAAAAGCAGAATTAATCGAAAAGACAAAAAAGCCCTTAATAATAATATTTGGCTTCATCCTCCAACAATCTCCCACTTGAAGACAAATACACCCGATGCACCAAGCAACTTTGCATCCATTTACTTCAAAAGCTAGTGACCTGAACTTATGCCTTTGCGATACTCCTCATCAATTAACATGGAGTAATACCAATGGTAGTAGTACAGAAAATAAGTTTCTCTCTGTTTACTCCCTTGGTAAACATATCAACTGGATTCTTCGAGCCATCAATCTTGTGTAACTTTAACTCATTATTTTTTAATGCTGACTTGATAAAATGATAACGCTTCTTAATATGTCTAGTTCTTAAGTGATAAGCTGCATTCTTTGCTAAGTGTATTGCACTTTGACTATCACTCCATAGTGTGCTCACTGGCTGCTTTCGATGTAGCTCCTCCATGTAATCTTGTAACCACATGATTTCCTTGGAGGCTTCCATGATCGCCATGTACTCTGCTTCTGTTGTCAATACAGCCACTACTTTATGTAGTTGAGATACCCAACTCACTACCGTACCTACAACTGTAAAGACATATCCAGTGGTACTCTTACCACTATCTCGATCACTCGAATGATCTGCATCCACATAACCCTGCAACTCTAGTGATGTCCCTCCATAATAAAGAGAGTAATTTGATGTACCTGCTAGATATCTCAATATCTATTTTACTGCATTCCAATGCTCTTTGCCTGGGTTCTGCAAATATCGACTCACAACTCCCACTGCCTGTGCAATGTCTAGTCTCGTGCTCACCATGGCATACATTAAACTTTGCACTGTTGATGCATATGGGATTGCCGCCATCTCATCTTTCAAAGCCTGAGTACTCGAACACATATCCTTAGAAAGTTTGAAGTGACTCGCTAGAGGAGTGGCAACTGGTTTTGCCTTATCCATGTTAAATCTCTTTAACACCTTCTTCACATAGTATTCTTGTGACAACCATAATTTCTTATTTTTCCTATCTCTGATGATTTTCATGCCTAAGATATTCTTGGCCTCTCCCAAGTCTTTCATAGCAAACTGCGATGCCAACATCTTCTTCACTTCTACGATTCTCTTCATATTGGAACTAGCCACCGGCATGTCATCCACACATAAATAGAGATATACGATATCATCATCGCTATACTTGCGAAAATAAACACAATGATCAGCTTCACAATGTGCAAAACCTTTTTCTTCCTTGAAACCATCGAACTTTAAGTAACATTGCCGCAGAGCTTGCTTCAGGCCATACAAGCTTTTCTTCAAGCGACATACCATGTGCTCTTTACCTTTGACCTCAAAACCTTTAGGTTGTGCCATGTATAACTCTTCATCTAGAACCCCATACAAAAACGCCGTTTCACATCCAATTGCTCGATATGTAGATCCTCCACTGCAACTATACTCAGCAAAACTCTGATTGATGTCATCTTTACTACTGGTGAAAATATTTAAGAGTAGTCGATTCCTTCTTTCTGAGAAAAGCCCTTGACCACAAGTCTCACTTTGTATCTGATACTACCATCTACTTCATTTTTTATCATGTACAATCACTTATTTAACAAAGCCTTTTTACCTACAAGCAACTCTGTTAACTCCCAAGTTTTGTTCTAAAGTAACGAGCTCATCTCGTCTTTCATAGCACGCTCCCACCATATGTGAGATATGTCTTTCTTTGTTTCATCATAAGTCTCCGGTTCTCCCGAATCTGTGTATAAGACATGGTTCATAACAATATTAGCTGATGGATCAAAAATTACCTTTTGCTTTATAACTCGTGTAGACCTCCTCAAGATAGGTACTTCAAGGTCGTCAGTATGTTCTGGATCACCGTGCTCCTCTTGAACTCCCTGTTCATTGATAATAGGTTCATCTTGAACTTCCCCTTTAGGTATATTTTGATTCGCTGGAACTATTTTCATAGGTATTGTGTCCAGCTCAACATATTCTGGTTCTACTGCCTTCTCATGCTCCATCTGATGATCTTTGTACATCTTTTCTTCATGGAATACCACATTCCGATTGCGGATGACTTTGTTATTTTCATAATCCCAAAGCCTATAGCCATACTCATCGCTACCATATCGGATAAAGACGCACTCCTGCGATTTAGCATCAAGCTTCTTCCTATCCTCCGTATCAATCGGAGCATATGCAATACAACCAAAAACTTTTAAATACGAATAATCAATCTTTTTACCTGACCACTGCTCTTGCAGAACTTCTCCATCAAGCACACTAGATGGACTCCTATTAATAAGATAAACAACTGCATCAACTGTAGCAGCCCATAAGTGTAGCGGAAGACCCGCATGCAGCCTCATGCATCTCGCGCGTTCCAGATTGGTTCTATTCATCCTTTCAGCTACACGATTCTCTTGAGGAGTTCTAGCAACAATCTTCAACCAGTGTATACCTTCTCGTCTCAAGTATTTTGCAAATTCCTTACTCGTGTATTCACCACCATTATCAGATTTTAGAGCTTTAATTTGATAACCTGTCTCTTTTTCTACTATGGCCTTTCACATTTTGAACATCCCGAATACTTCTGATTTTTCTCTAAGAGTATAGACCCAAGTCTTCCTTGTTGCATCATCAATGAATGTGACAAAATATCTCTTACCACCATAAGATAGTTCCTGAGCCGGTCCCCACACATCCGTATGAACCAACTCTAATTTTTTACCTTTACTCTGTCACCCATTCAACTGAAAACTAACTGCCTTTTGTTTTACATAAATGCAACTCTCACAGAAATCTAATTCAACTTTCTGCAAACCTGGAAGTAACTTTCTTAAGTGTAACTGCTAACTTTCTTAAGTGTAACTGCTTTACACCCTTTTTACCAAGATGTCCCAAACGATAATGCCAAAGAGTAGACAAATTACCTGTAGCCACTGTAATTGCAACCATATCACTGATATTGTCTCCCTAGAGAAGGTAAAGCATACCCGTACGTTTTCTCTTTGCTACTACTCTTGCCCTTAAGGTTATCTTTCACTCTCTGCATCCAAAGGCCGTGACCAAACCTTCTTGATCAAGTTTACTAGTTGAGATTAAATTTTTCTTTAATTCTGGGATATGTCTAGTTTCACGCAAAACTAGACGTCTTCCACCTGAGATGTTCACAATCACAGTTCCTTTTCCAACAATTGGACACATATGGCCGTTTCTCACAACCACTTACCCAAAATCTCCATTGGCATAATCAGCAAATATGTCTCTTTGTGAGGTGAAATGGAAAGAAGCACCGGAGTCAATAAATCACTTGTCTGTCGTCAAGTCATACCCTGCAGATAAACACAAGTTCTTTAGCGAAGGTTCATCACTAACCACATTAGCTCCTTGATTCTCATCCCGCTGCTTCTTTTTGTATGCCTCACACTGAAACCTCTGATGTCCAATTTGGTGACAAAACCAACACTCATCTTTTGCGAACTCTCTCTTTCCCTTTGATTGTGATCTATCGTGCTCGCTGAATTTTACTCTGCTTTTACTTCTCCCGTGGTTCTCTACTGCTAATGCCGTGGAAAATGTAGATGGCGAAAAATTATTTCCACCTGAAACTTTTCTTCGCATTTCTTCATCCATGATACTACTCACAGCATTATCTAGAGTCAAATCATCCTTCATAGTGCTTGAAATTCCTTGCACTGTAGTGTTGTAGCTTTCCGGAAGAGAACATAAAAATAATAAAGCTTGAAGCTTCATATCCAGATTTATGCCTGTGCATTCCAACTGACCTGTGAGTTACGTGAAACTATTAATATGTTCTGCTATAGAACCTTTATCAGATAACTTCATATTAACCAACTTCTTCAACAAAAATACCTGATTTGATGTGGATGGCTTCTCATATATATATATATATATATATATATATATATTTGTAAGAATATCCATGGCTTCTTTTACAGTTTTTGCTTTTGCGATGTGGTACCCTGTCTTTTTCATCAATCTTAGACGAATCGCACCTAATGCCTTTCGATCAAGAATTTTCCATCACGATTCTGCTATCGGATCCACTTTCGCTATTTCAACTTTCCAACCCTCAAGTGGTGCATAGAGATCTTTCTAATAAAGATAATTCTCGATTTGGAGTTTCCACCATTCGAAATCCTGCCCGTCAAACTTATCGATCCTGATTTTATCTTCTGCCATATCGTTTGCTTTCAATCAAAAGTCACCGAAAAACCCCTTGATGTTCTCGATTAACCAACCAAGCTCTGATACTGATTGTTGGGAATCGAGCATCGATTCTAGAAAAATAACCGAAGCAAACGATTCTCACTAGCAGAATATAATAATAAAAGAACAGAATCGAAAGAACGCACCAGAGAATTTGTTAACAAAGTTCACCCAAACCTGGGCTACATCTTCGCACAGAGGCACTCTGCGAATTCACTAGACTTCGAAGAAAGTAGGAATACAATTATGATCTTCTCTTAAGATCGGAGCACAAAGAGATTGAGAACACCCACAAAGAAAAAAAACTCACTTTTTTCTTCTCTCTTTTCTTTTTTCTCTATTTTCTTCTCAGCGCTTGATGGCTAACTTCTATCAGTAGCTGATATATAAAGTGTAGCTTTTAACCTAAAAGCAGAATTAATAGAAAAGATAAAAAAAAGCCCTTAATAACAATATTTGGCTTCATCCTCCAACAATTGGTCCCATTGGAACCGAGCCACAGTGGACCTCCAGTTCGGTCCACGGTCCCAAGACTAGCTGGTCTAGTCCCCGGTCCTAGAAACTAAGAACTGGTCCTCTCGGTCCGGTTCTCAGTTCTTAGGTTGGACCGGACCGGACCAGGAATTGCTCACCCCTAGCTCTAACCCAGTAAAAAGAAGTTCGGTAGAAGAATTAGGTCTTGACTATGAGCACACAGGACACAAAACCATGACACATAGTAGACTTGTTTATTTTACACACACATGATACACTTTGTAGTTTGCAAATACACAACATCAGGCACAGACGATGATAGCATCATCATTCAGTTGTGACACCCTTTAGAGAAGTAGCGGCGTGGAATCATGAGCTGGTCGAAGCTGCTAACAGCGACGGATGAAGAAGGGAGGACATATAGGACGTGGCATGCATATTGGGTAAAACACCGGAGGAGGCGGGGGCGATGGAGGTGGCGGTAGGCATGGTGGCAGCGGGCAATATGGTTGTGGTGGGCATGGTGGCGGCAGGCACTGGCCATGGCCACCATGACCGTGATTATGACCATGGCATCCGTGACCATGATCGCTGTTGTAAATATAACGCGGAAACGACAAGATTTTGCAAATTAAGTCAATGCGAAAATACTAGAGAAATAAACGAGAAATGATAAGGAATACCGGAGATTTACGTGGTTCGGTCCGAATATCGGTACCTACATCCACGGGGAGAGCCATCAACAAATAATCCACTATAATCGGAGAATCAGAGTTACAAATCGCTCAAACGCTCAAGTGTTTTCCACACCTAGATTTAAGCCCAAACCCAAAGTATTTACAAATAAACAATTTAATTGGACAAATAAACTCACTGCACAAATTACCGCGCGTTGAAGCCCAAAGCGAAACGCTCTCGTACGATCGATTCTCGAGCAGCGCTTCTTCTCTGAGGGCTTCCTTAACATTCGCGGCTAGTGCGGCTACAAAACCCTTGCAGAAGATACCATGCCTTTTATATGTGTGCCCCTTCTTTCTCTTTTATTTTATTATTTAATTCCATCAGTTAACAAAGAATAACTTTGACCAGGGCCCACCAGTTTTCCTTATCTGTTGAAGATGTCCTTCACTTTACGTGCCGTCAGAAGGATTTCTTTTATAGGTAATTTTGAATATTTTCTCCAAAAGAAAATATATATATCTTCACGATAAATTATAAAATTTATCCAAGCAAGTTACGTTCCGTAAACGATTCAAACTTGAGACATCAAATTCAACAATTCTCCACCTTGGCTCGATGTTTGTAGTCAAGTTATAGTGCTCATCTTCCATGCTGCTCTCTCAACGCCTCGACGGGCGCTCACTCTCCACAGACGCCAATTGTGCTCAAGCAGAGCTTGAGCTTCACCAAAGAAACAGGCTTGGTCATCATGTCTGCTGGGTTTTCTGATGTCGCAATCTTTTTAACAATAACCATACCCTTCACTAAGACATCTCTGATGAAGTGGTACTTGATGTCGATATGTTTCGTTCGCTCGTGATAAACCGGATTATATGCTAGATATATCGCATCTTGGTTATCACAGTGTATATCAATATTTTTCTGATCTAACCCAAAGTCCGAGAGTAAACCTTTTAGCCATATCGCCTCTTTCGCTATAAAGGTCAGTGCCATGTACTCCGCCTCAGTCGAAGACAAGGCAATGTGATCCTGTAAGGATGCCTTCCAACTAACTGCACCACCTGCTAGCGTAAACACGTACCCTGCTAAAGACCTACATTCATCCAAGTCACCTGCGTGATCCGAATCTATATAACTAGTGGTCTCACTGCCATTATTGTCCCTTCAGTACACAATTCCAACGTCTGTTGTCCCCTTTAAGTATCTGAGGATCCACTTCATAGCTTCCCAAAGAGCTTTACCAGGTTGCTTCATGTAACGGCTAACTACACTTACTGCTTGTGAAATATCAGGCCTAGTGCATACCATAGGATACATAATCCTATTCCCTGCACTAGAATAAGGAACATGGGACATATGCTCCTCCTTTTCCTCAGTCTGCGGTGATAACTTATATGAAAGTTTAAAGTGTATCGCCAAAGGTGTACTTACAGATTTCGCTGATTGTATATTAAATCGTGCAACAATCTTCTCAATATATTTCTTTTGAGAAAGACGTAAAATTCCTATAGTCCTATCACACAAAATCTCCACACCCAGAATTTTCTTTGCAGCACCTAAATCTTTCATCTCAAATTCAGCACTCAATTACCTCTTCAGCATAACAATATTAGACATGCTCTTAGCTACTATCAACATATCATCAACATATAGTAATAGATATATCAAAGACCCATCATCCAATCTCCTATAGTAAACACAACTATCCATATGACTTTTAGAATAGTTCTAACTAGCCATGAAAGCATTGAAACGCTTATACCACTGCTTAGGAGACTGTTTCAGCCCATATAAAAATTTCTTCAATAAGCAAACATGATCTTCCTTACCCGGAATAGCAAATCCCTCTGGCTACCTCATGTAAATCCGCTCTTCCAACTCACCGTGAAGAAACAATGTTTTCACATCTAGCTGCTCCAGCTCGAGATCTTGTGCAGCAACTAAGGCAAGTAAAACACGAATAGAAGTATGTCTTACCACAAGAGAGAACACCTCGTTGTAGTCAATGCCCTCTCGCTGTGTATAACCCTTCGCCACAAGTCTCGCCTTATATCTCGCTACCTCGACACCGGGAATGCCCTCCTTTCGTTTAAAGACCCACTTGCTACCGACAATCTTCTAGCTCTTAGGTACTTTGACCAACTCCCATGTCTAACTCTGATGAAGTGATTCCATCTCTTCACTCATAGCCCCTAGTCACTGCGACGATTCAGAACTAGCCATTACCTCAGAGTAAGACGAAGGCTCATTTGTCTCCATCTTGTCACCTACACTCAATGCATAAGTAATATCTGTATAACCATAACGTACCGGTGGTTTAATTTGCCTTTTCTGTCTACCCGCGGCTATAGTATGCTGCGGCTCTACTGATTGTTCATTATCACCAACTTCAGGAACTGCGGCTTCATCTGCAATCTCAACTTCTGTTACCTTCAAGGTCTCCGGAGTCTCCACTTGAATCTCCACCTCACTGCTGACACCACGATCTGTCTGCTCTGCTAGTTGTGTCTCAAGATCCCTCCTTTGAAGCATTGCAGTCTCGTCGAAGATCACATCTCTGCTGATTAGAAAACCGGTTGATCTGGGATCAATGCACCACAGTCGATAGCCTTTCACTCCATGTGCATAACCCAGAAATGTGCACTTCTTTGCCCTCGGCTCAAGCTTACCATTACTTGCATAAGCATACGCAGGACATCCGAATACTCGTAATCCGGAGTAATCAACATGTTTCCCTGACCATACTTCCTCAAGTGTCTTCCACTCTATAACAGATGATGGAGATCGATTTATTAGGTAACATGCCATGATTATTGCTTCGGCCCAAAATTCCTTGCTTAAACCTGCATGCGAAAGCTTGCTCCAAGCTCGCTCCAAGCTCGCTCTAGTAAAGTTCTGTTCTTTCGTTCTGCAACGCCATTCTGCTGTGGTGTCCCGGGCACTGTGCGGTGTCTCACAATCTCTTCTTTCTCGCAGAACTCGGTAAAATATTTACCACAAAACTCCATACCATTATCGGTTCTCAGGCACTTGATCTGTTTATCTGACTGCTTCTCAATCAATGTCTTAAATTTCTTGAACCGATCAAACACATCAGATTTGTGCTTCAGAAAGTAAACCCATACCTTTCTAGAGTAGTTGTCGATAAATGTCAACATATATTGGGTACCTCCTTTCGAAGGAACCGGAGACGGGCCCCAGACGTATGAATGAATATACTCAACCGATCGCTTGGTCGAATGAACAGCTGTTGTAAACTTAATCTGACACTGCTTCCCAAAGATGCAGTGCTCACATAAGTCCAGCTTCCCTGTCTTCTGACCCTTCAACAACCCCTTATCACTCAGCATCGTCATACCTGCCTCACTCATATGCCCTAAACGCATATGCCATAACTAAGTCAAGTCAGAATCTGACTTACCTGATGAAACTGCAGCAGCTCTGGTCACGGTGTCTCCTAGTAGATGATAGAGAGAACTCACTTTCTTCCCCTTCATCACTGTCATGGCACCTCGAGAGACCTTTAGCACTCCACCTTAAGCGGTGTACTTACACTGGATATCATTGAGTATCCCCAAAGAAATAAGGTTCTTCTTGAGCTCTGGTACATGCCCCACGTCTGTCAGTGTGCGCACCACTCCATCGTGCATCTGAATCCGAACCGTCCCTATCCCCACAACATTGCAGGTTGCATTATTCTCCATCAGAACTCTACCACCATCTGCAATCTGGTAAGTAGTAAACCAGTTCCTATGAGGCGTCATATGATAAGAACACCTCGAATCTAGCACCCATTCGTCTCCTAACAAATCAGTAGTTACACACAAGACGGCCTCTGCATCACTAGTGCTCTCCTCAGCAACGTTTGCCACACTGCTTGTGGCATTCTGCTTGTCACCTCTATTTCTTCGCTTCGGACAATCTCTCCTTATGTGCCCCTCCTCGTGACACTCAAAGCACTTCACATGTCCTTTAGACTTTTTATTGCGTGACTTTGACCTGCTTTTACCTCTACTGCTACTGGACCCTCGATGTTGTTCTCTACCTCGAATCACTAGTCCTCGCGCTACATCCTACGCTAGACTATCATCTCGCAACTTCCTCTGCCACTCTTTAGAGAACAATGCTGACTTTACCTCTTCCGAGGTAATCGTAGTACGCCCTTGAAGTAGTAAATCAGTAAAGTGCTCCCATGATTCCGGTAAAGAAGCCAATAACATCATGCCCTGTTCCTCATCATCAAGTATCTTACCGACATTCTTCAAATCCATCATGAGTTTATGTGATCGACGTACCTTCAGTATATCGAAATTGAAACATCCTCTTCAACATGTACAAGCGATTGTTCAAACCCTTCGTTATACAAAGTGCATGTAATTTTGCCCACAATGATGCGGCATCTTTCTCCTCAACCACCTCTATTAACACTTCATCCGATAAATTCAACAGAATTATAGTCTTTGCTCTTTCCATAAGCTCTGCTTTATCAGCGCTTTCATTATAATGGGCAGCTCATCTTCGCCATCTAATGTCTTAGCCAAACCTTGAGTTGTCAATAGTGCACGCATCTTGACGCTCCATAACCCAAAGTTGTTCCTCCTGTTAAACTTCTCAATCTCTACTTTCGCTTCAGACATAATTGCAATAGCAGAATTTCCAGATGATAATCAGACAAGCAAAAGCCCCAAATCACAATCCAGAAAATCCAACCCTCGAGCTCTGATACCAATTGTTGTAAATATAACGCGGAAACGACAGGATCTTGCAAATTAAGTAAATGTGAAAATATCAGAGAAATAAACGAGAAACGATAAGGGACACCAGAGATTTACGTGGTTCGGTCCGAATATTGGTACCTACATCCATGGGGAGAGCCAGCAACAAATAATCCACTATAATTGAAGAATCAGAGTTACAAATCGCTCAGAAGCTCAAGTGTTTCCCACACCTAGATTTAAGCCCAAACCCAAAATGTTTACGAATAAACAATTTAATTGGACAAATAAACTCACTGCACAAATCATCGCGTATTGAAGCCCAAAGTGAAATGCTCTCGTACGATCGAAACCAAGAAGACCGTACGTTCTTTTCTTTTGTTCTCGAGCAGCGCTTCTTCTTTGAGGGCTTCCTTAACGTTCGCGGCTAGTGCGGCTTAGTACGTATGCGGCTACAAAACCCTTGCAGAAGATACCATGCCTTTTTATATGTATGCCCCTTCTTTCTCTTTTATTTTATTATTTAATTCCATGAGTTAACAAAAAATAACTTTAACCAGGGCCCACTAGTTTTCCTTATCTGCTGAAGACGTCCTTCACTTTACATGCCATCAGAAGGATTTCTTTTATAAGCAATTTTGAATATTTTCTCCAAAAGAAAATATATATATCTTCACGATAAATTATGAAATTTATCCAAGCGAGTTACGTTCCGTAAACAATTCAAACTCGAGACATCAAATTCAACAATGGCCGTGATGATGACCGCGGTGGCCGCCATGATGTTGTCCGTGTCCCATAGTTGATTTGCTGATTGTTGCTGAACTTTCTCTCTGTGTGATTTATGTTTAGAGATGTATCGCGGTAGTTCACGAAATGATGGTCTTATTTATACACAGGAATGGCCCCTGCAAGTCTTGGTCAAAGGCATCATTTTCCTAGGAAGGTCGATTGGAATAATCAACCATAATTTATTATTTGGTTTTCCCACCGACGATTTTGCTCGGAGATAACCCTCAATAATGGTTTAATAATGATTAGAAGATTCATATATAAAATGTCTACAGTTAACCAGGTAATAAGAAACATGAAAAAAGCATGTGGATCCATCATATTTTATTCTTAAAACAGCAGTATCTATATTTACATCTCAATTCTCCTTTTGCTTTCTGTTTTGTAGCCATCACAATGATTCCCAGCTTTATTATGTATTAGCAAGATGTTTATGCGTTGTACGAATCTAACACTATATTAGTTACGTTACTCTAAATGCTGTTGTCGATGTGAATTTTCGCAAGAGAAATTACCATACAGAAAAATGTATCGAAATAAATATTCACACTAATCAATTTCTCTGCCAAGGTTCATGTGGAGTTTAATTCAAAGTGGAATCAAACCCCAACCATGTACATTAGAGATTTATTACCGAAACATGCATAGAAATCGATTAGAGATCCGGTTTATCCATAATAATAGATTAAAAAATTAGAGATTTGTTGGGATAAGAGATTTGTAGAGTGATCATAAAAAATAAATTACTAAGTAAAATTCATCAAAACTGATTTCCCACATGTTATTAAATAATAGTTTAGTTTACCAATTAATGACTTCTCCATGGATGATCTAGATCTATCAAGATTGACACTGCATCCCAACGCTAACTCGTGAAGTTTAAAATATGGTTAGGGACTATACTGACGTCCATCTTTCTTTCTTCACTTGTTTACTTTTGGATAAGACATATATGCCTTGAACCCTACCAATTGCATCATGTCGATGGGTTGTTTCAGTTCGATTCCCACCAATACTTGAACTGACCCGAACAAGAATAATATATATGGTTTATGACCCAATCCGATACTCAACCCGTACTGGATCGAACTTCGGTTCAGGTTTCGATATTTCTTTTCTTTTTTTTTTCTCCTCCTTGTTCGTCCCTTCACGTCCCTCTGCTCACAGGCTCACAGCAAAACATAAAATTAAAACATTCCCGTGTGTTATAAATGCAATCAAATCATTTTCTGCTCCCGTGTGCGAATCAAACTATTACAACAGCTTTCGTCGTCATCCGGATGAGATAGGTCTGCTCAAATTTGACCCCCAACGAATTTGCTTTTGTCGCCACTCACCATTTTTCTCGTGTGAATTTGCTTTGCATATTAATTTCTGCAATTATTGCATTTAAATTTGTTGACAAATATTATCGATGCTATAGCTTTGTCACCGAGTACATCGAACTCAAATTCAACGAAACTGTTTTTGTTGCCACTCGCCAATTAATTATATACATCACATAGGTTTCAGATTCACCTTACATATATTTAACATTTATTAGATCTAGGTTTTCCAAACACCATAAAAAAGGTTAGATTAAATTATTCGACACGGCGTGATATAACCCTAAAGTCATTATCTATTAAAAAAAATTATAAAGCTTTCAGTTATATACACGTAGAGATATTACAAGTATCACATAACATGATGGGTTTAATTATGTATCTGCATCAATCAATACATATAAATAGATTCTGATCGCCACACTCATCATATCACTAACAATGTCTTGTCCTCTCCTTCTAATGTTTCTCTAGTTCATAAGTTTTTTTTTAATAGCTTGCTATGTTTCTAGTTGATTAATATCTGAATAGTATGCGCCTGAGATTGTATTATAGTTAGGCCTCTACGCTCGGGTCACATTATGCAAAAATAAAAAGATCGATCATTACAGTCTATCTCTTGGTGTAGATTACTAGATTAATCAAAGCGAGGATAAGAAAGGGAAAATATATAAATTATCAATTAATCCTGAGCCAAAAGGTTTTTCTTTGTTCTTATGGTCAACTTGGCTATCCCTCCTCGTTTGTATTAGGTTCGGAACGTCGCACCTTTCCTCAGCATCAATTCGTACTATGATATCGTATGAAACTCCCAGCCTATTATTGAGCAGATCCCAAACTTAGTGCTGGAAGATATGAATCAAAAGTTGATAGCTGAAGTCACCATGCTGGAAATTTCAGAAGCCGTTCACCAGGTGGGAGCTCTTAAGGCCCCTGGCCTAGATGGGTTACGTGGGCAATTTTTTAAACACCATTGGGAGGACATCCAACAAGACGTTTTTCAGGAGGTAACGTCCTTTTTTAACATTGGAACTTTAAATGCTTAAGTGAATAGTACTCAAATTACATTGATCCCCAAGATACCCAACCCAGAAAAGCTAGAACATTTTCGTCCCATTAGCCTTCGTAATTTTATCTATTAAGATTATATCCGAAGTTCTGGCCAATAAATTAAAACTGTTACTACTGGATATCATCTGTGTAGAATAGAGTGCTTTTGTTAGTGGCCATCAAATTCAAGATAATATACTCATTGTTCAGGAGGTTTTACACCAACAAAGAGTGCAAACGAGAATGAAGAAGTTCCGAGCTATGCTTAGAATAGATATGCAGTGTGTCAACAAAGGCGTATGATAGAATATAATGGGATTTTTTAGAAGTTTGTTTGTTGAAAATGGGATTTCGTGTGAATTAGGCCGATTGGTTTATGCAATGTGTTATAATTGTTTCCTTCGGTGTTAAATTTAATGGAGAACCCCTTCCCTATTTCAATCCTTCAAGAGGTATCCGGCAAGGGTACCCAATTTCTCCATATTTGTTTATCTTGGTTGCAATGTTCTATCAATTATGATAAAGTGAGCTGTTGAGGATAGCACGCTTCAAGGGATTAAGCTAAAAAAAAAAAGAAAAAAAAAGGAATTAAACTGACCAAGTCTTGTTCAGTTCTATCTCACCTTCTCTTGGCGGATGACTCAATTTTCTTCTTGGATGGAAAGATTAGTGAATGTCAAAATATTGCAGGTATCTTGAATGAGTATTGTTTTGCCTCTGGTCAGGCGATCAACTTGAATAAATCAAGAGTATTTTTCAAGGGCCCCTTACTGAAAAGTGCTCTTGATTTATGCTAAACAGGGTCTTGGGGTGGGTCAAGGCGGGTCAAGCACGACTCTATAGGTTTTGGGTTGGGTATCATCAAAGCCCGACCTAACCCATTGACACCCCTAAGGGGGGTCCACTGAATTTGAGAAAGAATATGGTGGATGAGTTGAGGGTAAGAGAAATTGAGAAAACTGGAAAACATTTGTGGATTCCTTCTTATCGGGGAGCGTCCAAAAAATAAATGTTTGTTTGGATTTTGGCTTGAGTTAATATGAAACTCGAAGGTTAGAAGGAAAATTTGTTGTCAAAAGCAAGGAAGGAAGTTGTAATTAAAGCCGTGTGCAAACCATTCCCCAATGCGTCATGTCTATTTTCAAAATTCTTGTTTCTATCTCTAAGGCGATTGAGAAGAAAATTGTTGCCTTTTGATGGCAAAATAATGAAATAAAACAGAGATTGCATTGGAGGATATGGGAAGTGTTGAAACTTAGCAAAGAGAATGGTGGGCTATTATTTAGGCACTTAGGCTCCGTTCGTTTGGAGAAAAATATTCTCCTTTTGGAAAATATTTTTCCGAAAGTCATTTTCCTGGAAAATGTTTTCCCGGAACATAATTTTCCGGTGTTCGGCGATCAATATGAAAAAGTTTCGGAAAATATATTTCGCCGGTGATCGGCGGCAGCGGCGGCGGGCGGCGGCGGCGGTGGAGGGCTGCCGGCGACCGGCGGCGGCGGCGGGGGACCGGCGGTCGGCGGCCGGCGGCCGGCGGCCGGCGGCGGCGGCCGGCGACCGGCGGCGGAGGCGGCGGCCGGCGACCGGCAGAGGCGGCGGCGGCGGCGGCCGTCGACCGGCGGCGGCGGCGGCGGCCGGCGACCGGCGGCGGAGGCGGCGGTCGGCGACGGCGACCAGCGGCGGCCGGCGACGGCGACCGGCGGCGGAGGCGGCGGCCGGCGACCGGCGGCGGAGGCGGCGGCCGGCGACCGGCGGCAGAGGTAGTGGCCGGCCACCTTAGTGAAGAAGAAGAAGAAGAAGTTCCGGAAATTGATTTCCACTTTTGAAGAAGTAGAAATCATTTTCCAGAAACTTAGGCTATTTTGTAAGGGGGAAAGGAAAATATTTTCCTACGGAAAACATTTTCCGCCCCCCGAACACCGAAAAACCCGGAAAATATTTTCCGGGAGAATATTTTTCCCCAAACGAACGGAGCCTTAATTACATTTAACAAGGCAATGATGGGGAAGCAAGCATGGAGATTGGTCAATTTTCCTTCAACATTTTGGAGCCAACTACTCAAGGGAATCTATTTTCCATATTGTGATTTTTGGAATGTAGGGAAAGGAACATGCCCTTCGTAGGGGTGGCAGAGTTTGAGACTCATTACTTGAACCAACCGAACAAAAGAGAATTGAAATCCCACAATGCAACCATCCAGCATCACAAAACTACAATGAGGTGATAGCTGTTATTCATGATACACAAGGACACTTGTACTCTGACCCAATACATAGAAGTTTGACAGAAGAATTGTGGAGAAAAGTGTCAAAAAAAGTCCTAAACCTTTTTTTTTTATAACCCAGGGAACCCCCACACGACCGATAGCCGGGGAGTAAACCCTGGGGGCGACACGTGCTAGCCACCACACACATGCCACCGGTTTAGTCATCATGCGGCGCCCAGGATTCGAACACTCAACCTTTTGCGAGAGGAAGAGTGCGCGCTCCAGTAGCGCCACTCAGGTGGGTTTTTGGTACCAAATTAAATCATAAACCTTTTACATTGATGCAAATTTAGTCTTAAATCTTTTTTTGTGCCGATTCAGTCTTAAACCTTTTGCATTTATGCCAATTCAGTCCTAAGCTTTTTTAGGTACCAATTCAATCCTAAAACTTTTGCATTTATATCAATTCAGTCATTTGCATTGGTGCCAATTCAGTTCTTCCAGCTAATGGTTATTCACATGTCAAAGGGCTGTATTGGTACCAATGCAAAATGTTTAGGACTGAATTGGCATCAATGCAAAAGGTTTAGGATTGAATTGGCATCAATGCAAAAGGTTTGGGACTAAATTGGCATAAAAAAAAGGTTTATAACTCAATTGGCATCAATGCAAAAGGTTTAGGACTTTTTTGACACTTTACCCAAGAATTGGGTCTTGACTACGAGTACACATGACACAAAACCATGACATAAAGTAGACTTGTTTTACAGACACATGACATGCTTTGTAGATTGCAATTACACAACAGAAGGCACAAATTATGAGTTCTTTACTCAGTTGTAATACAACTTTAGAGAAGTAGGGGCGTAGAATCACGAGCTGGTCGAAGCTGCTAACAGAGATGGAAGTAGCGAGGAGGAGGACATACAGGACGCACGTATATCAGGTAAATCACCGGAGGAGGCGGGGGCGGTGGTGGTGGGCAATATGGTTGTGGTGGCGGCAGGCATGGTGGCAGTGGGAAGGGGCCTTGGCCACCATGACCGTGGCCGTGGCCATGACCATGCCCGTGGTCGTGATGGCCATGATGATGACCATGGTCGCCATGTCCATGTCTCATGGATGATTTGTTGATCGCTGAAGTCTCTCTCAAGAGTGATTTACGTTAAGAGATATATTGTGATGGTTCATGAAGCAAAAGTCCAGTATCTATACAGAGGAATGGCCTCTGCAAGTCTTGGTCGATGGGATCAATCATCCATTTGATCTCTATGGTTTTTTTTTTTGGATACAATTCTCAATTTGCAATATAATCAATATAGTCTTAAATACGTGTAATGCACGGCGGCATCTTTCTAGTAATGAAGAAATTCGCAATCTTTCTCTCACCAAGAAATAAGAATGCATATCTAGAATTTCTTTTGCTTTAACATTAGAATAAGAATGTTCGCACATTCCTTCCTCTTCTTGTAGACATTTCTTTGCCAACAGTTAGTTAAAATCTTTCTTTCTTCCTTTAAAGTGCGATTAATCTTTCACAGTTAGCACTTAGCCTACTGAGCCAAAATAATTAATGCAATCACATTTTCTTCTACTTCCCGGAAGCTTGCGTGCCACAAAAAAATTATTACAAGAGCCTTTGTCATCATGCGCATAACAGACAACGTGGGGCTTCTGCTCAGATTTGACCCCACCGAATTTATATTTTTAGCCGCCCTGAAATTGCTTTGCGGTCAACCTCAAATGGATGCATTTGCCACGGACGGACCGGCAGTTCCTAGGAAATTGGAGGTTGCTTGTGATTGACCGTTATCGACCAAATTGACATTGTTATTTGTTCTTTGTAACATGTGTTTGGTGTTGTAAAATTTGAATGACTTCGAATCAAAAGAGCAATCAAATCGAACTTTGAGGCGTGATATCACTTTTCTTAAGGATTTATTTGCCCTACAATGTTGCTAATGGTCACCGGCAAAAATCCTCTAGGATACAACAAAGTCTCAAAATGAGAATACTAGATAGCAATTTTAAAATTTCTCCAGGATCTCTCTAGGAAACAATTGAAAATGATGGCTATAATTTTTCTTGAAAAATACTTGAAATGATGTCATCCTTCTTCTTGCCGAAAAACTTACATATATAGAAATCGATTTTAAAGAACATAGGCAACTCTTCACGAAAGGTTGCAAAGTTAACAAAGATATCTCTGCGGAAAAAGTTGCAAACTGAACAAATGCAACCTTTCGAGAAAGATTAAAAACTAAACAAGTATAATCTTCAAAAGTTGTCTTGAAAAGACACATGTAAAATTCGGAATAAAATAAAAAAATATATATAAATAAAATTCCGAATTTTCATAATTTCAAAAATTATTTAATAAACAAAAACAACCTTTCAACTAATAAAGATTAATGAGATAACCTTACAAAATAAAATAACATAAAAAAAAATAAAGGAGCAAGAAGTGCGCCTAATAATCCCGCCAAAATCGCGCAATTATTCACACATCCATACGCGGGTATTGTGTGGACTAGCACACATTCCATTATTTTCACTCTAAGGAGCAAGAAGATATTCACAGTTATAAAGCGGTCCACTTTCTCAAAACTTTTCTACGTGAGATAAAGGAAGGAGCATTATTTTATTTGTTTTACAAACAAACATCCAACATTTGGTTCGGTCAAAGTCAAAGCACGCAGCTTTGACGGTTTTGATTTGTGAGCTACGCTCTTGCACCAGACACGAAATTACAATTTTTGAAGACTTCTGGACAACCTACGTCATGTCTACTTCCTTTCTGGCTCGGTTTCGTCGTTATAAAGGAGTTTCTGGGATCAACCGCCGTACAACACAAGCCTTATGCCACAAGCCGGCTTTCTTTTTTTTTTTGGTAAGGGCCACAAGCCGGCTTTCGTTCTATGGTTATTCCAAAAAAAATCTCATGGCGAATAACTTCCTTGTATTGAATTGCACCACGCTGAGCTTAGCTCGGATGTCTAGTCCATCAAGCGAGACATGCAAACACTTTAAATGCAACAATTGATTTTGGCCTACCATGGCCTCATCAGAAGAGCTATATCAGCTCCCAATCAGTTTGTGCACGGAAGACCAACCCCGCCTTCAAAGCTTCTAAGGGTATATCCATTCTATCCTCGAACTCTTAACACCAATCATCATGATACCACTCCCACAAATCAGTTGTATTAATCACTTCTGCATCACTCACTCTTCACCTGATAACTCTAAGTTTCACTCACAAGGGTACACAAGTACGGGAGAACTCCAACTTCACTTCGATCCATGACACATGCATCTTGATTTCTGCATATTATTATTATTATTATTATTGCTTATTCATTTAAAAATTGTCAAGATTTGTATTTCCTTGATCTATCGTCTCGTTCCCTCATTGAATTGTCGTAAGAATGTTGCCCTAATTCAAGTGGGTGGATGGAGGTCGTGACGCATTGATGTTACATAAAACGATAGAGCAGGAATTGATAAAAGAGAAGTCAGAATATTTAGTTCCACCTATGAATTTTCATCGCGGTGGTTGGTCTCTTTCGTGCAGTGCATAATGGTCTTTTTAAATGACTTATGTACTCATTCTATATATCTCAATTTAGTTCTCCGAACCCTGTGGATGGAGTTCACACTGCCAAGCTTCTGTTGGAACAAAAGAATAATGGTAACTTTGGAAATTTGGAACAAAAGCACAGGCACAAATAAAGAATGGTTGGAGAACTTTTTGTTGAAATGCAAATGTTCGTGCTACAACTTTTTCATTTCTGAAGCTCACTGGCTTTTGTGGCTTGCTTACAATGCTTCACAAGTGCTTTATTCATGGCTAAAGTTCTACTACTAAAAAAACTGTTAGGACCCTATGACAATTTGCTCCAAGACAAACTTAGCATTTAATGGAGAAATTTTTCTAGGTGCCCACGATTTTTTCCTTTTCATGAGCCTGCTAGCATTCAATGAGGTCTTCACAAAGAGGTCTTCATTGTTGAGTTCACGCGGCTCACCACAAACCTCGCCTATTGATTTCTTTTTGTCTTCATGCTTCAGTACCTATTCTTCATTAAATGCTTGCATCTTCTTTCGTCAGGCGCCTACCACGAATCAAGGCTTTCTTTGAATAACACCAACATGCTCAAATCCAACAATCAATCTTATATTATTCAAACAGCGTCCATATATTTGCACCTTGTAAGTCGTCGATGTTCTAGGTGATTGCGTGGAATTACGGATGCTATAGTTGTGTCAAATCTAATGCCGAGAGGTATACTTTGTTCACATTGAATTTGACTTCATCAACACCGTTTTTGTCTCCACACGCCAATTAGTCGCCATCCATCCCTCTCACCACGGCAAAGTAAAAAATATTCAGTTGCTACCTCTTGTTTCTAGTATATCATGACCTAGTGAATTTCATATTCACCTGACATATATTTAATATAATCAGATCTAGGTTCTCCGAACACAAGAGAAAGGTTGATAAAAATATTCTACACTTCGTGATACTTTCCTAATAACTAAGTGCCACAAAACCTGACAGAGTTAGTCATATATTTGCTTTAATGAATATATTTAGATAGATTTTAATCCCACTATCATATCACTGATATTATCTTGTCATCTCCTTCTAACGTTACTCCAGTTTCTAAATTCTTTTTTTCTTCTAACTTTTTATGTTTCTGGTTTTTTAATATCCGAGTAGCATGTGTCTAAGATTGATTATTAGAGTTAAGGCTTTGCAATCCCGCCTCTGAATTATAGGAAAAAAAAAATTGATCATTACAAGTCTTCTCTTGTAATAGAATAAATCAATCAAAACAAGGATAAGATGGGGAAGATATATAAGTAACCAATTAATAAGGCCGAGCAAACATTGCCATGACACAAACATGCGGTTGACTTGTTCTAATGAAATCGTTTCTTGATAGGAAAATGCTTTCATCAGACAAATTTTTTCAATGGAAGAATATGCACACATAGATTAGAAAAATGTTAATACCATGAAAAACTTCAAACTGGTACACCTATGATAAATTTACCCCGAATTTATTTTTTGATCACAAAAAATCCCAAACTAGTACACCTATGACAAATTTGCTCCACACTAATTTTTTGACCACCAAAAATCCCAAACTGGTACATTTGCGATAAATTTACCCTCCATTAAATTGGATTAATATCACAAAAAATTACAAATTAGTAAACTTATGACAAACAGAGGGGTGAAATCTTAAATTTGTACACCCGTCAACTGTCATATGTTATTTAACTCAGCAATTTGACGGTAAATTTTAACGAAAACTAACGAAGGATACATTTATCATAGGTGTACCAGTTTGGGGTTTTTGATAGTTAAAAAATTAGTTTGGGATAAATTTATCACATGTGTGCAAATTTTAGATTTTTCATGGCATTAATCAATTAGAAAATCTTGATGCTTTTTCAAAAGTGATAAAAACTATCAAAATCACATGGAGGCTAACAAACACGAACCTGAAGTTCAGCCATCCCAGGGACTACGGATCCTAGTCATGACCCCTATATTTTGGCTTTCATAATTGAAACGTTAGTCCTTCACCTTCCACCAAAGTTAGAGTAATTATTTGAACTTTAAAGTTTGTGAATGGATATTATATGATTCTATATGTCAATATTTATATACTTCGAAGGATTTAAGTGGTTCGTGTTAAAAAAGAAACTAAAACTAGGCCGGGGCATAACTTGCTCGGGCCCAGCATGTGGGCCGGCACTTCCCGTTAGCCATCTCTAGTTGAGCGATTGTTGGACTGTGGTGCAAATCCAACGGTCAATCAAGTGAAGACTGTCCATATTTCCGATGTACGAGGGAAATTACTCCATGAATCCAATGTACGTGTCTCTCTGGAGGGAAGGACACATGTTAGTAGAGAATAGCAGACTTGTTTAACACGTAGATTACCCATTTCGCATATTGCATGTAACATTCTAGATTTTGACCCATTTTTGGAATTCATAAAACGCGCGATTTGTCAGTGTGTTTATAGTAGAATCTCGCCCGAGAACTGATTACTCTCGGTTATTATTTTAAACTAGAGATTTCGCTAGAATCGCACTCGATCAAATTTCGCCGTTATTTAGACCCTGAACTTGGTAGTTAATTTTCGGGAGTTTCAGGACGAAATAAATTGGACGGTGTCGACATTAATGTGCGCCCGTATCTAGGTTGTCAGGAATAATGAAAAAGTTAGAGTTTTTGGACTAGGTGCGAATTTGGACTAGTAGACCCCTCGTAAAAATTTAGTCTCATTAATTTAGCCTTTGTCCATTTTTATATGCGAGGCCTATTTAGGATCGATAGGCAACTTTCGAATTTGAATTTGGACCCTCGGTTTACGTTTAATATTTAAATTAGTATAAATTTTCTTAAATTTCTCTCTCTCTCTCTCTCCCTTGGAACCGCGCGCCCCCCCTCTCGTCCGGTCACGTCCCCCCTTACCTGTCAGACTCTCTCTCTCCTCTTTCCCCCCTTTCCTTTTTCTTTTCCTTTTTTTTTCTCTCCTTCTTCTCTTCTTCTTCCCTTCTCCCCCACGCCCCCGACTAGTCCGCCTTGCTTCTTCTTCTTCCCCCGCCGCGCCTGACCGCCGCGCCGCGCATCGTCCGGCCGCCGCCCTCCGCCTCAGCCCAACCGCCGCCCCGTCTGCTCCCTCCCTCTCCCTGTTCACGCGAGCAGCAAGCTCGCCGCCGCGGCCGCCCCTCGCTGGTGCTCCGCCGCTCAGCCGGCTGCTTCGCCCAACTCCGCCCGGCCACCTGAGATGCAGCCGCGCCACCCCGACTGCCGGCAACCCCCCTTCCCTATTCTTCTCTCCCCCGAAGCTTCCCCTGTTCCTCCCTCCCCTCGTGCCCTCGCCACCGTCGCCGGAGCTGTCCCGCCGCCGCGCACCACCGCCCCGACCATCGCCGCCGCTCCGTCCACCACTGGTTGGTCCCCGGCAACCCCTCCTCTCTCCTCTCCGCCCCGTAAGCCTCCTCCCCCTCTCTCCCTCTCTGTTTTGGCCGAGGAGGGCCTTCGCCGGAGCTGTCCCGCCCTCGCCGGAGGGGCTTCGCCGTCGCCGGAGCCGTCCTGCCGCCACCTCAGCCTCACCCGGCCTTGCTCAGCCGCCCCACTTCCCTCTCTCTCCCTCCCGGCCGCCGCGACCAGCCGTCCCTCCGTCCAAGCTCTTGCCGTTCGCCGGAACTGCCGCCGCCATTACTGTTCCAGCGAAGGACCGCCGCTACCCAGCCGCTGTCGCCGCGTGTTCGGCTCGGTTTGAAGCTTAGGACACCCGGTGAGTTTGACCCTAAACCCTAATTAGGAAAATTTGCATTTCTAGACAAGTTTAGGGGTTAAATTAGGGTGTTTTAGGGGTTATATTGTGGAAATTTTTAGAGAGAGATATTGTGGTTGATTTCGATGCGTAGTGTGGTGATTTAATTGAGATTTAACGGCCCGTATTGTACTATGAGTCGGCTGAGCTTGGGTGCTTCGATTTGGGTAGAATTTGTGGACTTGGCGGATGAAAATTGTGGACCGTATAATGACTGATCTTGTGGTTGTTTCGAGGCTTAGTGTGATCATTTTAATTGAGGTTTAGAGGCTTAGATTGGGCAGTGCGATGGCTGGAAATATTGAATTAATTCGGCCCGAGTTCGGGAAAGTTCGGGCTCGATATGTGGATTATAGTGCGTGTCGCATTTGGTCGAGTGGTGGCAGATTTGGGTGATATTTTGGCGGGTCTAATGGAATATTTTGAGGATATTTATAGGCCCGAATTAATCTGTGTGGGGGCTGTCCATATCGGGTTTGAATCGAATAATGCGCAATTAATTTAGGGGTTAATTTGTGGAGGCCGTTAAGAGCGAATGTTGTGACGAATTTGGTGGCTTAGTGTAATGCTCTAATCGAGGTTTAGTGGCCCATATAGTGCTGTGACGTGGAGAAAGCGTAGGTGCCGAGATTCGGACCAAATGGTGGCCTTAGTGGATGAAATTAATAGATCGGGTGGCAACTATTCTCGTGGCTGATTAGATGGACATTTGGGGAGTACAATGGAGTAGTTTGATGATAATTATTGGCCTAGAAATTGTGGTATAGAGGTTGGCCACGACGGATCTGATTTAGGCGAGGCTCGATCAATTTGGGGTTTGACTGTGCAATTATCGGGAATGATCGCCTCGTGCATTTGACCGGCGAATTGAGCCTTGTTTGTGGTTAATTTGAGGATGCCATTTTGCGTGTCTAGCGAGACTAGGAATAGATTGGCTTGGCGGACCTTGAACGCGTGAGTTCTTGTTGACCCGATTTGGTGAATTTTGTGCATGAATTGCGTGTTAAGTTGCTGCCATGGTTGAATTGGAATTGATTGTCTGAGTAGGCATGTTGATTTATGGAATTGATTATGCGCGGTGCAAGTTGAGCTTGTTACATCGTGATTCGCGCATGTGAATGCCCAAGTGTGAATGAATAACCATGAATGTCCATCTCACGCATTGGCACGACATGTGCATACACGAGCGTGCCCGAATGACATTTGCATTGTGATCACTTAAAATGCTCTGATGCGTTTTACGCGGGGTTCAGATAAGAATTGGTGCTTGTGAATGTGTGATTACAATAAACCCTGATGCGTGTTACGCGGGGTAGTGAACCCGTCCTGAGGCGTGTTACGCGGGACGATGCCCGGTTTACCGGAAGATGACCAACCTGATGCGTTTTATGCGGGTAATGTGTCATGAGCCTGATGCGTTTTACGCGGGCCAGAGATCGATCTCGAAGTGAATGACCTGATGCGTTTTACGCGGGTCGGACCTGATGCGTTTTACGCTGGTCGGACCTGATGCGTTTAACGCGGGTCGGAGGAGAAATTGAGAAATGGCTGAATGCTAGTGTGCAAGTGTGCGACAATGCATTGATGAGGCATGAGCATGAGTGCGAACATTAGCATATGCATAATATGCGTGGTGACATAGAAATGCGCGTGTATATGCTGTGATTTAAATTCTGTCGCGTGACCATTATTATTGATTTAATGCCTAACCTGCAGGGTCTAGTAAGATTAGATTTAGGCCCAAGGGTCTGAGTCAGTGATTTGTGTATTATGTATTGTTTAGTACTTGTCAGGAGGTGCACGTTAGCCTAGTTTAGGTTTAGGGAATTACTCGCTAAGATTTATTCTCACGGTTGTTGAAAAACCGATTTTTCAGACCCCCAGCCTTGAAGATGGCAGGCGTACCGATGAGTTGTTGGGAGGAGCCCCCGGCTAGTTGCAGGGCTTGAACCTGAGCCACTTATCCATCTTTGTTAGTAGTGATCTTGACCCGCTTTTGGATTTTGAAGTTTGGGCTGTATATGATTATTGTATACGATTTCCTATACTAGTATAAGTGTTGATTTCTGTGGCTATCCTGGGTTATTTGAATTATTGTTCGGGTGTTGTTATTTCCGCTGTGCATTATTCTCTGTGTTGGGTGTTGGGTCGGCGATGCGTCCTGGGACGTCGCACACAAATCAACCTCTGCGAGGGATGTGGCGCACCGAGGAGTGCGGGGCGTGACATTGCAATTACACAATAGAGGTACAAATGACGACAGCTTTATTCAGTTATAATACCCCCTACATAGTAGTAGCCCTTGGTCTCGTTAACAACATATTGAAATTTGAGCCCATTGTTTTACTGTCGACTCGTTGCCGGAAGCCATTGCCCTCCTTTTTCCCTTCACAAGCCTTATCGGTGAACTCTCTCTCTTTTCTCTCTTTTCTTGGGCACTCCACGAAAGGAGCCGCCCCTTCTTTCTTACTTACTTTTGACATTGTCTTTTGTTTTTTATGTTAGCTTGGGCCCACAGAAGCGGACCCTGCCAACAATCTCCACAAGTACGATATTTAAGTCTCTCATTCTTCAAGAAAAAGCTCCCCCTTGAGTGCGTTTGATTCGATTCAGAGAAATGTCTTTGGAAAAATATAAAGATTTTTGAGCTAAATTTTTTTTTCAAAATGCAAATTGTATTTAGTAAAATATATTTTAAAAATACATTATGATGCAACTTTGATCTAAATGTCATTTAGTAAAAACAACATTTTGTAAATTCCTTTTGCTCTTTCTTATTTTAGAAAAAACTCTCAAACGACGGAACTCAGCTACCGCTGGCTACTAGCCAGCCTCGCCTAAGGTTGCCCGACCTCAGGCGAGATGGCCTGAGGTCGCGTGACCTTAAGCGTTGCTCGCATCACCTGGGTCACCCAACCCGAGTGACGCCTGAGATGCCCTACCTCAAACAACATCGCTTGGGTCATGACATCCCGAGCGACAGTCACTATGGTTCCCACAACCCCAAGTGGCACTTGCCAGCCTCCGTTCAGCTCTTTTGTGCAAACCAAGCGGAAGATCAACAATGCCAAGACTTGGATTCCAATAATGCTACTTTCGAAAGTATTTGTCTTGGGCTAAAGCTCTTTAGAGGCCTTTGGAAATGCAATTGCATTATTCCAAGGTTTTCCAAAAAACGAACAAAACGCCATTTGCATTTGCCGAAGGGATTTTATAGCCCCAAAGCCCATTCCAAATGCTAAACCAAGCGGGCCATTGTATCCTATTTATTTTTCATTTTATTTGTGTCGGCTTCGCAGTTATAGTTTCAAACCAATATTTTCAAATAACATACATAAGATTAGTGACTCATATAATCAAATCTCTTGCCAAGATATTGAATTTCTATGTTTTTTGTGATAAAATTGGTTATGGGCTTCTTCATATTCGATTCTCATAGTACAATAATGCATGGTTTAATTATTAGTCCATCCAATTGTAATAATATGCAAATAAGGACAGCCGGTTATTTTCTCAAAGGTGTAGCAATAAAAAACAACTGACCTTTGTGTTAAGGAAAACTCCTAATGAATTTTGAAACTGACAAAACTCCCTATGTTTATCTTGTGAATCTAACATGCATTCCATTCCAGGTTAATATATTTTGGAAGTTCAAAAGGAAATATTAGACTTTACAAATTTTCAGAACTAAAGTTCAGATTCAGATATAAGATATTCAAACTTTACCATAAAAGTCATTCAGACTCTAATTATGAAATATTCAGATTTTACTGAAGACCTACGCTGACTCAGGTTCCGAATTAAAAATTCTTCAGACACAGTAATTATGTAGACATAGTCGCTAAAATTTCTCGGACGTTGAAGTTTTTCGGACACAGAAGCAAAACTCATTCATAAGGAATCACAACAACTAGTGATCTGGCATGGATTTCACAAAAAGAAGGTTTTGATTGACTCAATCTCATTCTAATTAATTGACAATCAAACATTATAACAAGTATGCATTACAACGAATAAAGCTCTATTTATAAAAACCAAGATTCTGATTATATGAGCGACCAGAATCAGCGGGCTTCAAATTTTGTTAATCAACGGCTACTCAGTCCATTTTATACAAATATGTCCAAGATGAAGATTGGAAGATGATCCTCTGAAGACTATACAACGGCTAGTTTGGTAGTGGAGGAGTATAAAAGGAGACCTACGAGAAGCAAAAGGAAGAACGAAATCAAGAATCAATAAGTTCAAAGTCTGAGCATACTCCGATCCTTTCTCTTATCTTTCTTGAGCTAAATATTAATATCTCGAGGGACACTTTGTAAGAGTGATTGTGTGAGATAGAGAATCCTATCATACACAAGAGTGTTGTCACTCAGAATCTGTAATTCCTCTTGATTACGTAATAAAATCCAGCCAATAGGTTGTCAGCGTGGGAGAGTGGATGTAGGCTTGCTATAATCCGAACCACTATAAACTTGTGTATAGTTTCTCTATCATTTATCTCTTACTTTACATACTGCACATCAAGAGCATTATCTATATAAACTATTTTGAATCTGAATTTTATTCAGACTCAACTGTGGTCAATTATTTCCACTTAAATTGATAAATATTGTTTAAGATCACCTATTCACCCCCACTCTAGGTGATCCTTGCTAGCTACATCAATTGGTATTAAAGGAGGTTGCTCGTTTATTGAAGTGTTTTATTTCTAAGCTAACGATCTATATGGCTAGCTTGAGTGCCCCAAGTCTCATTGAAGGACAAAGCAACAACAGACCATCATATTTCGATGGCAAGGAATATAGTATCTGGAAGAATAAGATGAAGGCAGTTATAAAGTCAATTGATCACATGCAATGGGATATCATCATTAGAGGAGTTAAACCAAGACCTTCTGATTCAAAAGAAAAGACAGAAGGAAATATACTAGCAGATCCTCCATTATCTCAAACTGAGATATAAAAAAGAAAAGCCTTAGATTCCAAAGCAATTTATTCTTTCTATTGTGCCTTAGCACCTATTGAATATAAAAAAATTGCTTCTTATGAATCAGTTAAGGATATTTGGGATACTCTCTATACTACTTATGAAGGAACAAATCGAGCCAAGGAAACTCAAATCAATCTATTGTTTGGTCAATATGAATCCTTCAAAATGAAGTCTGGAGAATCAATTGCTAATACGTATGACAGATTTGCTGACATAGTAAACGATCTTGTATAACAAGGACAGTCAGTCTCAAATGCGATGAAAGTCAACAAACTAATGAGAGGACTGTCAAAGTAGTGGGATAATAGTAAAACATCTCTTCGAGAGATACAAAGGATCATGCCTCTATCAATAAATGAGTTAATTTGAACTCTATAAGACTGAGCAACTGAATGAGGAGAATGAATCCAGAGGTAAAAAGTCAATTGCATTAAAAACTAACATTGATTCTGATGCAGATTCTGAAAATGAAGATGTTGATAATGAAGAACTAGCTCTCTTCATAAAAAAGTACAAGAAGATGAAAATCAAAGGAAGAAATCTCAAAGGGAAAAAGCCTTTTAAGAAGAAGAAGAAGGCTCTCGATGAAACAGAAAAATCAAAGGAAGTAATCTGCTTTCACTGTAGGAAACATGGACATATCAAGCTAAATTGTCCACTTCTGAAAAAAAAAAAAAGACCAAATTTGAGAAAGCAAAGAAGGCCTTAAAAGTAGAAATCTTGAGTGATACCGAATGTGAAGACAGTGATGAAAATATCTCAAATTTCTATCTGATGATTAAGTCAAACTCAGATTCAGACTTAGATTCAGATTTTGATGCTAAAGTTGAGATTGAGATAAAGTATCCTGAAATGCCTATTGAAGTATCAAATTATATTGATGAATTATGCTTTGAATTTAAGGCTGCTCTTAAAAAAATCTCTTCTTTAAAAAAGGAAAATTCATCACTGAGGCAACAGGATGTTTCACAAAAAGAAAAAATCGATTTCCTTCAAAAGGAATTTCATCAAATCAAGGAAAATCGAGATTTTCTTTCCAAAGAAAATGCTATTTTGAAAAAGGAATTTTCAGACATTACTTCCAAGTTTTCAAAAGGTTTAGAAACCTTGAAGCATATTCTTTCTATACAAATTTCCGACCACAACAAATCTGGTCTCAAATTTGTGAAGAAAAGTGATAATTTAATTGATTTTCCAAAAGTCAAGGAGAGATTAAGGCAAAGACCTCCTCGACAAGTTTATAAAAATCATTTCAAAAGGAATTTTATTAAATCTATTAGCCGAAGTGCACTCAAGTGCTCAAAATGTAGAGATCCACAATATTTTGAGAATGAATGTCCAAAGGTCTGGAAACCTATTCGAAGAGACTTTGTTAAGACAGCCTATACTAATTCTCAAGGACCCAAACAAATTTGGGTACCAAAGAAAACTTGAGAGGTTGTGATTTTTGCAGGTTACCACAAAGAGAAAAGGAAAATGGTACCTAGATAATGGATGTTCTCGACACATGACAGGAGATCCAAACATATTTGTTAAACTACAAAGCTTGAATGGTGGAAAAGCTTTCTTTGGAGAAAATAACAAAAGAAATATAGTTGGCAAAGGAACGGTTGAAATTGAAAGACTCACAATCAATGATGTGTCATTGGTAAAAGGATTGAACTACAACTTAATAAGCATAAACAAATTATGTGATACAGGTTTAGAATCAATTTTCAAGAAGATATATGCTCTGAAACAAGCAAAGATTCTTCTCAAACATTCACTGGAAGAAGACATGGCAATATTTATCTTCTATATGTCAATCCAAACTCCATTCATTGCTTGATCTCAATCAAAGAGGATGAAGATCTATAACACAGAAGATTGACGCATATCAGTATGAAACAAATTTCAAAAATCTCAAACAAGAATTGGTTTGAGGTTTGCCAGATTTGAAGTACAAGAAAACAGAGTTATGCAATGCCTACATTCTAGAAAAACAATAAGAAGCTCTTTCAAGTCTATACACCATGTTTCCACTAATCGTGCTTTGCAGCTTCTTCATATGGATCTATTTGGACCAACCAGAACATAAAGTATTTGTGGTAAGAAATATTATTTAGTTATTATTGATGACTTCACAAGATTTACTTGGGTGTTCTTCCTAACTCATAAAAATGAAGCATTTTCATATTTTTCAAGATTTGCAAGAAGAGTTCAAAATGGAAAGGGTTATACCATTTCCTGCATTAAAACTGATCATGGGGGAGAATTTGAAAATCAAATTTTTTTAGATTTCTGTGAGGAAAATGGCTTTCAACACAATTTTTCTACTCCTTATATACCAGAATAAAATAGTGTTGTGGAAAGGAAAAATCGTTCTTTGCAAGAAATAGCAAGAACTCTTTTGATTGAAAGCAAGATTCCTTTTCTTTTTTGGGTAGATGCAGTTTTTACAGCTTGTTATATCATTAATAGAGCTTTTCTAATACCCATTCTTGAGAAAACCCTATAAGCTTTACAAAGGTAGAAAACCCAATATTTCATATTTTCGTGTATTTGATTATAAATGTTTTATACTAAAAAATCCAAATAATCGCTCTAGTAAGTTTGATAAGAAAGCAGATGAAGGATTTTTCCTTAGATATTCTACAACCAGTAAAGCATACAGAGTCTTCAACAAGAATTCTCAAACTGTGAAAGAAATAATGAATGTGAAGTTTGATGAAAATATTCAGACTCACAAAGATGAATATGAACCATCTTCCAATATTCAAGAGTTATTTAAAGCTCAACAAGAATCTCCAAAGATTGTTGAATCTGTAGAATAAAGAAAAGAAGATTCAATCCAAACTCAATCAGAACCTTCAGAATATGATGATAGTCAAAAGGAAAGATTTGACAGAAATTGGAAACATAAATCCAGTCATCCGAAGAACCTCATCATTGGAGAAATAGAAGATAGCATCAAGACTAGATCTAAACACAAGGAAAACATCAACAACTTAGCGTTAATATTAGAAATAGGATCATTGTTATATCTTACTGCATCTAGATTTGACATATTGTTTAGTGTCTGTATGTGTACAAGATTTCAATCTGACCCAAAAGAATCACATCTTTCTACAGTTAAAAGAATAATAAAATGCATTGGAACTTATCCAATGTTTTTTTTTTTATAACCCAGGGAACCCCCGCGCAGCCGATAGCCGGGGGGTAAACCAATGTTAGATCTTTGGTATTTCAAAGAATCAGATTTTACTCTTACTGTTTATTATGATGCTGATTTAGCTTGATATAAAATGGACAGGAAAAGTACTATAGGAACATGTCAACTATTTGGAAACATGTTGGTGTCCCGGTACTCAAAGAAGCAAAATACAGTTGTACTTTCTACAACAGAAGTAGAATATGTGGCCTTGGAAAGTTGTTGTGCACAGATTCTATGAATGAAGCAACAGTTACGAGACTTTGCTATTGAAGATTCAAGTGTTGCAATTAAATGTGACAACACAAGCGCTATTAATTTGACTAAGAGCCCAATTCTTCATTCACGTGCATCACTTTATTAGAGACAATATTTACAATGGTGATGTGAATATTCAATTTATTGATTTTAAGAATTAATTAGCTGATATATTCACAAAACCTCTTGATAAGTCTTCATTTGAGTATATTAGAAATAAATTATGCATTATTTATCCATTTTCTTGAAGTATTTGTTAAGACAGGAATTTTTCAGACTCAAATGTTATTTGTCTGAATGTCCATTTTAGACTCAAAAGAAAGGTACATCCTTAATTCAAATTTTGGCTGGTATATTTTTAGCATTTCTAGAAGGATATTTTCGTATTTGTTACTTTTGGAAGTAAATCAGGTATATATTCTAATTTATCTTGATTGTTTGTACTTAAAATATTTTTTTTAGCATTTCTATATATTAGGATCACTTCTTATAATTTCTAAAAGCGGTTTTTCTTTCCAAAAATTGTTCTTCTCTTTTTATAAAACCCTATCAGTATGAACCCTTTTCACTCCCGACCATCACGACACTTAGAGTCTGCTTCTCCTCCTTCTCCAAAATCAAATCTTTTTGTCTTTATGAATCAAAATGCCTTTCAAAAGACGATCTTCGCATATTCTCAACAAGGATTCAAAGTCTTTAGCACCAACAGAATTCATGGAGATATCAGACACAGAATCGGACTACCACCAAAACTCTTCAGAAGCGACACCACAAAAACCACAACCATCGTATCCACCAAAAACCACAGGTGAAATTGACTTTCATTTCAGTAACATCAAATTTGTCACACCCCGGACCCCACCGAGCCCGCGACACCCCGACCACGGTCGATTATTTCAACGCGACGTCCCAGGACGCGTCGCGGACCCAAAAGAAATGCGCAAGCGGAAGCATGTAAAATAACCCAGACAATAAAAACATGACTAAGGAATAGACATCGAAATTTAATAAACACCCAACATTATAAAGCCTTTAATATTACAAAATGGTAACCCGGCTTCCAAAGTCAACCACAATTTTCAAAAGAGGATGGTGGTTAACAAGCCTATCTTCTCTACAAAAAGGTAGTCAAAATACAGGGTAATTGATCTATTCTTCAATCCCTGTGGTACTCCGGCGGTCTCTCCGAATCCATCACGGTCGCGGGTCTGAAAGTGGTTATGTAATAACCGTGAGAATAAGTCTCAATAAGCAACAACCTAAACCTAACCTAGGCTAATGCGTACCCAGACCAGTCTAACATGCGCACTACCAGTCAAACAGTCAATTGCACATGAAAGGCTTACCTCGCCTCGAACCACGTACCAATCCTGCATATTAATTCAAGCATAATAATGCAAGAATAAATCATCGCCACATCACAATCACCATCACACACACTTCCACTCGAAATCAAACGATCCAACCAAGTATCCACACGCACCTTGAACCAAACCAATCAGTCACATCACGCACACGCGTCCACACGCTCAACCAGCCAATCCAGTCACACACTCAACCAGCCAATCCAGTCACACGCTCAACTAGCCAAATCAATCACACGCTCAACCAGTCAATTCAAATCACACTCAAATCACATGCGGGTCCGAACGTCTTTCTCACAACTCGCGCCACTGCGCCTCAAATCCAATCTCACAGGCTCACAAGCCTCACATTTCAATCAATTCCCATGGCCGCCGTCAACACGTCCCAAGCCATATCATTCATTCAATTCCAGTGGCCGCCGTTAACATGTCCCAAGCCACGATATTCGAACAATTTCCAATGACCGACGTAAACACGTCCCGGTCCAATCACACCTTTAACAGGCCACCGTCAACACGTCTCAAGCCCGCCTCCATTTGGCTCACCAGCCATTCATGCCTTCACACGGACCGCCGTCAACAAGTCCCAAGTCCGTAGCTCTCCGATCGTTCCGGGCTTAATTTCTCACAAGCAAGCACACGCCACTTAATAAAATCAAATTCACACTAAATCACATCAAAGTCAATTCAATCACACTCAAATCACATGCATGTCCGAACATCTT
Source organism: Syzygium syzygioides (assembly GCA_031216285.1). NCBI lineage: Eukaryota > Viridiplantae > Streptophyta > Magnoliopsida > Myrtales > Myrtaceae > Syzygium > Syzygium syzygioides. Next base: position 1,996,829 of record CM062244.1, read on the forward strand.
TCTCACAACTCGCGCCACTGCGCCTCAAATCCAATCTCACAGGCTCACAAGCCTCACATTTCAATCAATTCCCATGGCCGCCGTCAACACGTCCCAAGCCACGATATTCGAACAATTTCCAACGACCGACATAAACACGTCCCGGTCCAACACACCTCAAACGGGCCACCGTCAACACGTCTCAAGCCCGCATCCATTTGGCACATCTACCATTCATGCCTTCACACGGACCGCCGTCAACACGTCCCAAGTCCGTAGCCCTCCGACCAATCCGAGCTTATAATCGACATGCAAGCACACGCCATTCAATTAAATCAATTTTCACGTCAATTTATATCAAACAGTTCCAGCTCACAACTCAGTCAAATTCCACACTTCGCCACTCCAATTCACAAACCCGACGTTCAAGTCGGTCACGCATAATTATTCACCCAAGTACTCCACTTTAATCAGTCTAATTTAACTAAATTAGAATACCACATAAAGTAATTTAAACATAAAATAATTAAATTAAATACACGCCCTAGCCGTTCTAGCCCGAAATTGGTCAATGAAATACCCAAAATACTAAGTAGGGTCTAGGAAGTCGCTTACCAAATTTTGGCCAGGGAAAAGTCGGCTCGGGCCCAAAATGGCCCGCGTGAGAAGTTCTGACTGGGCGCGGGCGTGGGCCACACGGGCGCGCTGACCGGCCAAAGTGGGCACAATGGCCGATCGACGTGCCTAGTGCGCGGGCGCGGCGAACGCGCGGCGTGCCCGGGGCGCTCGGGCGCGCGGATGGGCAACGCGCCTGGGCTACGGGCGCGGGCACGGGCACGGCAACGGGCACAAGCACGGGCGACGGGCTTGGCCGGGGACGAGCTTGGCCGGCCGGTTGGCTGGCCGACCGGGCTGGCCGGCGACGGCTGGCCGGCGGCGACGGCGACCGGCGGCGACGGTTGGCCGGCGGCGACGGCGACCGGCGGCGACGGCGGCGGAGACCGGCGGCGGCGACCGGCGGCGACGGCGGCGGCGACCGGCGGACGTCTGAACAGGGCACGGGGAGGGGCTGGCCGGGCTGGTGAGGGGAGAGAGAGGAAGGGAGAGGGAGGCTGAGGGCGGCTGGCCGGACGGACGGGCCGGCGGGCTGGCCGACGAGGCGACACGACACGGTGCTACGGCGGCGCGGGACCGGGCGGGGCAAGCCGGCGAGCGGCGGCGACGGGCTGGCTCGGGCTCGGGCTAAGTCGGACGGGGAGGAGACCGGGGGGAAAAGAGAGGGGCAAGGGGGGCCGGCAGAGCTGCAGGGGGCAGCGGCGACGGCAACGGGGCTGAGGCGACGGCCGGGCGACACGCCCGAGGGCTGGGCCGGCTCCGGACGCGGCGAGCAGCTCGCTGTCGCACTCGCGGGGGAGAGGAGGAAGCGGCCGAGGCGGTGACGCGACGGCGGCGAGGCTGGCCGGGCGGCGGCGGCGGGCGGCTGGCTAGCGACGGCGGCGCGCGACGGTCGGCGAGCTTGGACGGCGGTCGGCGAGCAGGACCGACGGAGGCGACACAGAACCAGGCGCGGGGAGGACGAACGCGAACAGAAGGAGAAGAAGAAGAAGGAGGAGGAGGGGAGAGAGAAGAGAGGAGAGAGAAAGAGAGAGGGGACAGGGAGAGAGAGAGAGGTCTGACAAAGGGGGGAGGGGACGTGCATGGGGAGGGCGCAGGGGAGGGGACGGGCGCAGAGGGAGAGAGAGAGAGAGAGAGAGAAAAAGTAGGAGAGAGAGAAGGGGGGTAACGTGCGCGCGGGGAAGGGGACCGGCGGAGAGAGAGAGAAGAGAGAGAGAGAGAGAGAAGGGGTTTAAATTTTAAACTCAATCGCGATCTAACGGACACGGTCCAAACTAAAAATCGACCTATCGGTCCCGATTAAATTCGGGAAAAAGGCCTAACGGTCTCCGAAAAATCCTGATGATATTCTAGGACATACGACCAAAATAAAATAACCCAAACCGCTCTACGAGGGAGGTCTACCAGTCCAAATTCGCACTCGGTTCAAAAATCCACTTTTCCACTTTTCCTGACAATCTCGATGCTGGCCACAATAATATCGACACCGTCCAATTTATTTCGTCCTAGAACTCCCGAAAATCGACTGCCAAGTTCGGGATCTAAATAACGATCAAATTCGATCGAGTGCGATTCTAGCGAAATCTCAAAGTTTAAAACAATAACCGGGAGTGATCAGTTCCCGGGCGAGATTTTACTATAAGCACACTGACGAATTACACGTTTATTAAATCCCAAAAATGGCCAGAATCCGGAATGTCACAAAATTCGTGTGGAAAGCTTACGAAAGGTTGAAACGCAATAAAGCTTCTACATCGATTCTTCATCAATGTCTGAAAGATAACGGCTTTCACACTTAAGAAAGTCTTGTGCGAAGTTATTCTCAATTTTCCTCTAAAACTGATCATGATCGGGCTAGTACTACTCTAAAGGAGACTACTTCCAGAAAAGGAAAAGAGAAAGTCGGGGAACCATCCATTCCCTCTGACAAGAAATCAGTTCACATAAGCCCTAAGTCTACCAGTGCATCTCAATTTACGATTCCTGATGATGATGCTACATTTTTTTATAATTTTGAGATGAAAGTTGGAATTGTGTTTGGTGTGCAAGGTAATGGCAATTTATTTAGAAATACAGAGTACAATGTATACTATCAATTGTTACTTGCTAGAGGGATTATGAATCATCGTAGTGTGGATTTTGAATATTTTGAAAAGGTTGGCATTTCTATTAAACATCTGTTTGAAAGATTGGGCATTTATGAATTCTGTCTACAATCTGCACAAGTATATACAGAATTGACTACTTATTTTTACTCAAATCTTTTCATTCTGTCACCAAATTGGCGTCAATTCACTGTTAGTGATAAAAAGTATGATTTGAAAGTGGAAGATTTGGCTTTGATTATTGGAGCAAAAAATTACAAGTTTACTCCATTAGAAGTGAGCCTAGAAGATGCTTCCAAAGCAGCTTCAGAGAATCAGGATTTTGCTAAAGGCTCTAAACGCCATATTTCATATTCTGATTTGACCAGAAAAACTGTGATTTTGTGTAAGATCATTATCAATTGCTTGAGGCCTAAAGCTGCTTCCAAAACTGAATTGTCCAAGTCTAAAATCAAGCTTATTTGGGCCATTCTGAATGGAAAGTCTTTCTCTCTTCCACACATCATCATTTTCCACATGTACATAACTCTCCAAAAAGACAAGGGACAACTTCCTTATGGTGCACTCATCTTTCGAATCTTTATGTTTTTAAACATAACTATTCCTGATGACTTGTGCAAAACCTTTGTACCTTGGATGTTTGTTGGAAAAAAAATACTTACCAAGATGAATTTTAAGCATTTTGATGATAAAAAGGAAAGAGCAAGTGCAACCAGAAGAAAGGATGCTCAGCAGTCAGAAGCAAAATCTGTTGGGAGGAAAATGACAAAGACAAAGAAGAAAGAAAAAGAACAGGAAAAGAAAGAAAGCATACTGTCTCTTCAAACCCATTTAAGGTGTACAGTAAGAAGAGAAAAATTCTTCTCCAAGATGAACATGATGAATAGAACATTTTGAAACAGGACAGAATATTAGTCTAGAGCATGTTTCAGAACCTATTAAAAAGGTTTCAGAACCAGTATCTGTGGACTCACATCTGTATCAACAATATGATATTCCACAGGGGACAGATGTAAGTCGATCTCTAGCTAATCCTAAAGAAACTTTGAATGTAAATACTACTGCAAAACATGCAGATTTTTAGGGGGAGATTCCTATAGAGACAGGGGATAAGTTTGAATAGCATGCACCGGAAAATGTTTGGGGACAGACTTCAGAAAACTTGACCATTCTGACCCTTCTGCTAGAAATCAAAGAAAAACAAGCTGTGCTTGAAGAGAACATGAAGAATCTTTAGAAAATTATTAAGGAAAACAATCAGACTCAACGTCTTCAGGTAGAAAAAGATAAAGCAGAGATAAGGGAAGCTATTGTTCTATGTTCAACAAATATGGAGAAAGCTATGGGTCAATGTTCTACCAAGATTGATGAAGTTGTTTCTATCTTGGAAAACTTTCAACTTGTTCAAACCTCATCAAAGAAATAACATGTTTTTCATATCCTCTTTTTAAACCATTTTGGATCTGTATTATTAACATTTGCCTTTGTTAGATTGTTTGGATGATTTATATCAGTACTTTATTTTGCTTATTATTGATTTATTCTTTTTGCTGATGACAAAAAGGCGGAGAGATTATATAGATACTGTCGTACTAACACTTCAATATGCAGGTTATACAGGTTATACTCAAAGTAAGAGAAATACACGGATCTTACAAGTTTGCAAATTTATATATTTGTGTTTCATGCGCTTAATATGATTATTTTCTTCAAATTTATTTGACATTAATTGAATCTGTATGGAAGTTTTGTCGCCATAAAAAAGGGAGAGATTATTGAGGAAAACTCCTAATGAATTTTGAAGCTGACGAAACTCCCTATGTTTATCTTGTGAATCCAACATGCATTCCATTCCAGATTAATATATTCTAGAAGTTCAGAAGAAAATATCAGACTTTACAAATTTTCGGAACTAAAAGTTCAGATTCAGATAAAAGATATTCAAACTTTACCATAAAAGTCATTCAGACTCTAATTATGAAATATTCAGATTTTACTGAAGACCTACGTTGATTCAAGTTCTGAATTAGAAATTCTTCAAACACAGACTCTAATTATGAAATATTCAGATTTTACTGAAGACCTACGTTGATTCAAGTTCTGAATTAGAAATTCTTCAAACACAGTAATTATGCAGATGCAGACTCTGAAATTTCTCAGACACTGAAGTTTTTTAGACGCAGAAGCAAAACTCATTCATAAGGAATCACAACAACTAGTAATTTGTCATGAATTTCACGAAAGGAAGATTTTGATTGACTCAATCTCATTCGAATTGATTGACAATCAAACATTATGACAAGGATGCATTACAGTGGATAAAGCTCTACTTATGGAACCAAGATTCTGATTGTATAGACGACCATAATCAGCGGAATTTAAATTTTATCAACCAACGGCTACTCAATCCATTTTATACAAATCTGTCCAAGATGAAGATTGGAAGATGATCCTCTGTAGACTATTCAACGGCTAGTTTGGTAGTGGAGGAGTATAAAAGGAGACCTACGAGAAGCAAAAGGAAGAACGAAATCAAGAATCAACAAGTCCAAAGTCTGAGCATACTCCGATCCTTTCTCTTGTCTTTCTTGAGCTAAATATTAATATCTCGAGGGACACTTTGTAAGAGTGATTGTGTGAGATAGAGAATCCTATCATACGCAAGAGTGTTGTCACTCAGAATCTATAATTCCTCTTGATTACGTAGTAAAATCCAGCCAATAGGTTATCAGCGTGGAAGAGTGGACGTAGGCTTGCTATAATTTGAACCACTATAAACTTGTATATAGTTTCTCTATCCCTTATATCTTACTTTACATACTGCTCATCAAGAACACTGCCTATATAAACTGTTTTGAATCTGAATTTTATTCAGACTCAACTGTGGTCAATTATTTCCGCTTAAATTGATAAAAATTATGTAAGATCACCTATTCACCCCTTTCTAGGTGATCCTTGCTAGCTACATCACTTTGCTCTAATCTTACATTACACAAATGTGCTTCGCTATCCGCAAAGATCAACCGTAACTAGTGTGAATTTGAACATCGGATGGACCTAATCTTTTCCACGCGGTTGATACAATAATTGTCCATCAAATATATGCATTTACATGAAAAGACTAAGAATCAAGTCGTCCATGGCTTTTGCAAATCTTTCTAATTTAGTTTTTTAGAGCGTTTATTGGTCTATTAGCCATTCAAAATCACAACCCCACAACCTTACTTGTACTCCCCATCCTTCTTCCTCTACCGTGCATTCATAAGGTTTGAGGAACTCATGTCCACATGATTCTACGAAACTTATACTACTTGTGACGAAAGATATTGACTTAATCGACCGGAATGTATAATCTAAACAATAGAGAAACTGTTATCAACTATAGATGAAATAAAATGGCATTAAACTTGAGTGGAGATTCATTGGCGAGTAACAGAAAAAATTTCAGTGCAAACATGAGATTGACACATCTAATCGCACTTGCAAGACCACCAGAAGTTATGTGAATGCAAATCCATTATCAGAGGTGAGAGCTATGACATCCAACGCGAAGAACATCTACTACATCTCTATGCTCTGACCCAATGAAAAGAAAAATTCAAGAGAAGAAAGCAAGAATTAGGTCATGTAAAACACACAATACAATTACCTTGTCTCCTTGAGGGTAAGAGAAAAGTGACTTCTTCACCCACATGACTTCTACACACACATACAACAACACACTTCAAATAAAACATTACATAAAGATTCTCAATGGAGCTTTTATTCATGCAGTGATCAGATATAGTAGTGGCGGCCGAACTCTTCACATGGTAGAGGCTAACCGCAGTGTGGCCGGGAGATGACGATGGGAGGACAGATTTGAACAACCACCTGAAGCGGCTGCGGCAGCTGAACTTTCACAGATCTGTTTGAGATTAGAATTGGATTTCGATGGCCAGGCACGCTACTGGCGGAGGAAGAACTTTTGTTGACGGATGTCGATGACCTCGTGCATGATGTCCGTGGACGTGTATGTGGCCGTGCTCCTCCTTGTGGACGAGTACCTGGTGGTGTGTGTCTCTTTATGGCCATGTCCCTCTTTGTGGACGCGCTCCTCCTTGTGGACGCGCTCCTCCAAGTGGACGCGTACGAGGGCCTGCTGTCCTCCTTTTGCGGACGAGTTCATGGCCGTGCCCCTCTTTGTGGCCGTGTCTCTCTTTATGGCCGCCGTCTTTGTGGCCGTGGCCGTGGCCCTCTTTGAGTCCTTGGCCGCCGTGGCCGTGTCTCTCTTTATGGCCGCCGTCTTTGTGGCCGTGCCCGCTGTGGCCCTCTTTGAGTCCTTGGCCACTGTGGCCGTGTCTCTCTTTATGGCCGCCGTCTTTGTGGCCGTGGCCGTGTCTCTCTTATGGCCGCCGTCTATGTGGCCGTGGCCGTGGCTGCCGCGTCCCTGCTTCTGGCCGTGCGTGAGGTCGCCATGTCCATGCTGGGAGGCTTGATGACCGCCGTGACGATGGCCGTCTCCCATTTTAATGTGCTGATGGTTTGCCTTGTGGAATTCAAAGCTAATATGGAGACTCATTGTGATCGTTTATGGCGATGAAGAGCGAAATTATCAGCAGCAGCAGCGTAGAGCGAGGCTAACTCTGAAGTAAGGGCAAGGCTTGGTCCTTAAAAGACGGGAGAAAAACCTCAGCAGAAAAAATTGCTAAGAAGCCCCCTTTACTTTTCTGTAATTGCATTAGAAAGTCTTGGTCAAGCAAGTACCACTATTTATTTTGACGGTGGGGTGAGGACAATTCTTCTCATTGACTTATTTTGCTTGGAGATAACCCTCTCACTTAGTGCTTAAGGGAAGATTTATATGTCTATTTATAGCGATATTTCCTACTGCTCTCCTCGTTGAGTAAATTCCACCAGCCAAATTTCGTAAATCCGGCATTTAGACTATTTTCTCATTCTGTTTATTACTTATTCATTCGATTGCTTGTTTTTCGTAATAATAACCATATTTTTTTCCTAAAACTGTACCGATAGGTCAATCGGATCAAATTGAAAGGAGGCTTTCCTCTAGATTTACAAAAAGATCAGATCGTTGCTGAATCAGAAATAGGACAAAGGGGTTAGGCAAGCATCATTGCCATTGAATGTTTCTTTGAGGTAAACCGCTCCTTCCACGAAACTTGCGGTGCACTTTCCCTCCTTTATGCAGTGTGACTACGAGTCATACGCTGTGACATAGCCTTGGTCAAACTTGTCGTGCAAGTTTTTTTTTTCTTGGGTCAAAAACTTGTTGTGCAAATTGGACCACCAAGCATTTGTTCTTGTCGCCGCTCTCGTGTGAATTCTTCTTGCTTTTCCTGTTTCTTTTTCTTTCTTTATTATTTCGCTACTTGGTTTTCAGTCTTCATAAGTAAAGAAATTTTCCTATTTTCTCGCTCACAATAGGACAGCTTGCGCGTCGCCTCAAATTTGTCAACCGAGTGATTTGTATAAAAAGGCTTTTGGTTCGCTAAATTAACTAGATGTTTATAAACTCCAAGAGAACTAAAATGCAGTGATAAACAATCTTGGGAGGGCACCGAAGTAGAGTTTTATAAGGAAGTAAGGTTTGGACCCAAGCACATCCTTAACAGGTTTCATCTCTATTAAATTATGACTCGAATTTGATCCATTTATGAAATGCGACTCGCTTGGATAAATTTTCATATTCAACAGTGAAGATATTTATTTTCTATTGGAGATAATATTGAAGATTGCTCTCGAAAGAAAATCCTCTCTAGGTACGTATTATGGACGTCTTCAGCGAAAAGGGCATATTGGACACTAAAGGACGAAATAAGAGGCACTTTAATAAATATATTAAAGGTTTATTTTATACGAAGTTCAATGAAACAAAGAAACAACAAAATGGAAGTTCTATTTAGCAAAAAAACAAAAAACAAAATGGAAGTTCTGTTATATGAAGTTTTACTGATTTGTATCAGAAGGAGTTTCTTGTCTTTTCGGTTCTGACGAAAAGGGCTTGTTCTGGAGAGGAATAAAAGGGCACGCGTCTTCTTCAATGAAAGTGAGCCACCGTGTAGAGAACTCCTCTACAGATCTGTGAGAACAAAAGAAAACAGAATGTACAAACGTTCTCAAGGCTCGGCCGCACGAAGAGATCCAGATTTATTCAGTGAGTTTATTTCATCCAATTAAGTTTTTTTTATAAACACTTTGGATTTAGACTTAAATCTAAGTGTGAAAAATGTTCGAACGTATGAGCGAAGTGTAACTCCGATTGTATGATTATAGTAAATTATTTGTTGCTGGCTTTCCCCTTGGATATAGGTACTGATATTCGAACTGAATCACGTAAATCTCTGGTGTCCTTTATCTTTCCTCGTTTATTTCTTTAGTATTTTCACATTGACTTAATTTGCAAGATCCTATCGTTTCCGCGTTATATTTCCATCAATCTCGATTCTTTTCCACATCTCGGGATCACTAGGGTTTAAAACTTTCAGAGGGTATTCACTCTCCCTGGGGGTGCAATACGTGCAAGTATCGGCACGTGAAAATAATAAACGTATTCGTGGAGTCAACTATCTTAGTATATCAAATAGACGGGCCGCGATAGCCCTCGTAAGAGCAAAAGTTCCCTCTGTTTTGGTGTGGTTAACTCTCTACCAAAAAGTTGTAGGAGGTTGATTAAAATAAAGTGAGTGCCGACGAGACAAGAACCAAAGTGTGGTAACAGCTGCTATGGTATGCCCTTCAAGACACTTGGAGGATTCAGTGCTAACAGGACAAACACTTTTGCAAAACCCCATGAGTAAGAATCCAAATTTATATGTGCACATAAATACAATGAGGTGAGAGCGACGACATCCAACCGCAATGAACATCTGCATCTTTACGCTCTGACCCAGTGAAAAGAAAACTCGAGAAGAAAGCAAGAATTAGGTCGTGAAAAACACATAATACAAGACCACAGGGACAACCACCTTATCTTCTCGAGGGTTAAGACAAGTGACTTGTTCACACCCATAACACACTTCATATGTAACATTACATAGAGTAACTCAAGGGAGCTTTTATTCGTGCTATAACCAGATAGTAGCGGCGGCTGAACCCATCATCTGTTCGCGGCTACTGCAGCCTGGCGGGCAGAAGACGGCGGGAGGACAGCTTGGATAAACCACCAGCGGTGGCGATGGAGAACCAGTGTATCAGGTCATCGGCCATCGAACGGTAAGTCTCCCATTGAGAAGCCCGCTTGACGTCACTCGCCTGCAAGATGAACGATGCGTGAGGGATGTATGTTTAGAAAAGGGAAAAGAAAGAAAACAAAGAGACTGAAATCGACCCAAAAGAACATTCTTTAGAGACACTCCTCTATCCCTGGCCTTATTTCATGACGGCAAAAAAAGGGGTCTCACCTGGAAATCGACGTCGTATGTAAACACAACATCTTCCTTATCTTTGACCTCTTGAGGAGTTTCAGAGCTAGTAACCTCTCGCTTTGCATCAGGATTACAGGCGGTTAGACTTAGAGGGTGTCTCCAATCCCATGGGTGTTCCAATGTATGTTTGACACTATAGTGACAGAAAAGATGATTCAGCACAATTATAGAGGTAGATGTTTGATAAACAGGACTAGCATCGATCTTGGGTGTTCGGTATGTCATCATGTAAAATGACCTGAATGGTTTAACCTCAAACCCAACAATTCTTGCTGCCTTTGTTTCTTTATCTAGTCTAGGTGATACTTGACAGTGAACGACAAGTGGTTGTAGATAAAATGTTTCTGCTCCTTCGTCTGCAAAAAGAAAAAGTATTTAGTCGTAAGCATCCACAAGCACTTCCATAGTTAAGGCTTACGGCAAAAAGAGAGAATGCTAAGATTGGTACTCACTCCAGCATATTGTCCCTTGAAGCCAACAGGAAAGCCACGTTGATACACAGTGAAATTTTTCAGTTCAGTCCTTTCTAATGGAACCACCAAAGGGAGACTGTTCAATATCCTGCCATAAATGCATGTGTCATCTAACAGTTGCAGATCATGAAGTTACAGCACTGCTTGCTCTGCATGCATTTTATGTTATCGGTGCTTACATGTTCACTCGATACTCGTCATCTATCTTTTCCTTGAAATCTTTTGCCATTTTTGCATTAAGATTTATTCGACAAAGAATCTTGCACCGCTCGTCTGATCCCATTCTAATCTGTGATAAAAAAAAAAAAAAAAAGAAGCAATGGGGTGATCAGAAAGAAACGTGTTCCGTCCAATCTTGAAGCCAGGCAGTAGATAGTGTTTTAGGTTTGTCTGTATATACATACACACGTACTTGCATTGCCTACCTCATAAGGAGAGTTTTCACTGGGATCACCGCGAAGAAATTTTCCAAGTTTCTCCGCACCATCAGCCATTTTAAGAGGCCGACAGTAACCAAGGGAGTAATAGGCGTGAGGAAACTGTAATTTTGTCGATGTCAAAGGGTTCGCCTTCACGGTCAAAGCTTCTCCCTGCACATGATGAGATTACACTTTTACACCTTGATATATCAATCACATTCCGCAATGCTAAGAAGATTTCGGAGCCCTTGATCATACATACCAAAAACCTTCCAGAAATAGAGTAAGACATTCAGGTAGCGAATGATAATCATTTTGTTCTGGAATGAGTTCTTGAAATAGAAATATATTTTTCTATTTCTGGTTCCAGGATGAATTTCTGATAAAAGAAACCTGTTTGATAATGACCAAAAATTTCTATTTCTGAAACAAAAACCCGTTTGATAACACCATAAAATTTCTATTTCCTTAAACAAAAACCCGTTTGATAAACAACACAAAATTCTATTTCCAGGAACAAAAATCCATTTTTTTAGAAATGGAATAAACATAATTAGAAAATCCAAAAAATTCCTAAAAATCTCAAAAAACTTCAAAAAATCCAAAAAAAAATTGAAAAATTCTAGAAAAATTCATCAAAATTTCCAAAAAATAAAAAAAATTAAGATTTTGCAAAAATAGGAAATTTGTTGAATTTTTTCAAAAAAATTTAAAAAATCAAAATTTTCAAAACTTCATAGAATGGCTTAAAAAACCTGTGGCCACCCACTTTTAGTGAAATTTTAATTTTTTAAGTGCCCAAAAAAATCAAAAAATAAAAAATTTCAAAACTTCATAGAATAGTTTAGAATACAGGTGGCCACCCACTTTGAGTGAAATTTTAATTTTTTAAGGTGCCTAAAAAAATTCAAAAACTCAAAAATTTCAAAACTTCACATAATAGCTTAGAATACCTGTGACTACCCACTTTGAGTGAAATTTTAATTTTTTGAGGTGAAAAAAAAGAAAAAATCAAAAATTTCAAAACTTCACAGAATGACTTAGAATATCTGTGGCCACTTACTTTGAGTGAAATTTAAATTTTTTTAGGTGCCGAAAAAAATAAAAACATAAAAAAATCAAAAAATTTAAAAATTCATAGAATGACTTAAAATGCCTCTAGCCACCCACTTTGAGTGAAATTTAATTTTTTTAGGCGCCCAAATGGTATTTTTTATTTTTTTATCTTTTTCGGCACCTAAAAAAAATTAAATTTCACTCAAAGTGGATAACCACATGTATTCAAAGCCATTTTGTGAAGTTTTGAAGTTTTTAATTTTTTTCTTTTTTTTCAGTACCTAAAAAAATAAAATTTCATTCAAAGTTGGTGGCCACAGGTATTTTAAGCTATTCTATGAAGTTTTGAAATTTTTATCTTTTTGCTTATTTTTATTTTTTTCGGCACCTAAAAAAATTAAATTTTGCTCAAAGTGGGTGGCCTTAGGTATTCTAAGCAATTCTATAAATTTTTGAAATTTTTTATTTTTTTATTTTTTTTCGACACCTAAAAAAATTAAATTTCGCTCAAAGTGGATGGCCATAAGTATTCTAAATCATTCTGTAAATTTTTAAAATTTTTGATTTTTTGCTTTTTTTTTAGGCACCTAAAAAAAATTTCGCTTAAAGTGGGTGACCATAGATATTTTAAGCTATTATGTAAAGTTTTAAAATTTTTACTTTTTTGCTTATTTTTATATTTTTTGGCATCTAAAAAAAATTAAATTTCGATCAAAGTGGGTGGCCACATGTATTCTAAGCGATTATGTAAAGTTTTAAAATTATTTTATTATTTTTTATTTTTTTGGCACCTAAAAAAATTTAAATTTCACTTAAAGTGGATGGCCACAAGTATTCCAAGCTATTCTATGAAATTTTGAAATTTTTTTTCTTTTTTTAATTATTTTCGGCATCTAAAAAAATTTAATTTAACTCAAATTGGGTGGCCACAGGTATTCTAAGACATTCTGTGAAATTTTTAAATTTTAGATTTTTTAAAGTTTTCATTTTTTGGCATGTAAAAAAATTAAATTTCGCTCAAAGCGGGTGGCCATAGGTATTCTAAGCCATTTTGCGAAATTTAAAAATTTTTCATTTTTGATTTTTTTATTTTTTTTAGCGCCTAAAAAAATTAAAATTTCGCTTAAAGTGGGTAGCCACAAATTCTAAACCATTATGTGAAGTTTTGAAATTTTTGATTTTTTTCTTTTGTTTCCCACCTCAAAGATCGTGACTTCCAGATGAACATGTGTTTTGAAAAAAGATTTCTTTCAGAAATAATTCTCATTTTTGGTCCAGAAATAGAAAACTTACTTTTTTTTTTCTGATTTCTGGTTCATAATTAGTTCAGGAATAAAAATTTTTTCTAGAAATAGAAAAATAGAATTGCGTTACCAAACGGGTTTCTGGTCCAAAGCTATTTTTGGGAACAAAAAATCAGTTCTGGATAAAACCAGAATGGTTATCATGCGCTACCTCAGAAACTAAAGATTTCCTTTGCTCTCCACCACACACAATAAGGGAACATGAGCCCTTCATCTTTGTCATAAATGTATGTACACTAGCACACTTTCCTCCGCTAAACATGGAGAAATGCGATGAGATTCTTTACATGAAAACAGTGAAATGCTATAATATGTGTGCCCCGAATCACATTGAGCTATCTTATTGAGGAATTTCCTACGGAAACCATTCACCTGATAATCCTTGGATCAGATGGTCACAAATAAGGTGGTAATACTCGGATCAGAATGCAATGGCAATTCAGTAAAGGATATGCTAGCCATCATCCAGAACATCCGAACATCTAGCAAAGAACGTGATCATTACGTTGGTAATGCTTCGATCCAAAAAACAATTCCCATTTTAGTAAGAGATTTAGTACCGAAACCATCAATCAGATAACTACATGTATCAAAAGTTACGGATATATTACAATTTGTGACTTTCTAAACCAGCTAATTATGTATTCCACAAAAATTTCCAAAAGGGTTAAAATCTCAGCGCAGGCAGATTGAGGCCAGTTCCCAGAATGCACAAAAAGGTCGATCATACTTCATTGAACAAATCACACTACTTCCCTTGATATCCAAATGTGTCGTCCATCTGACAAACCAATGCACGAGAATTGACATGAAAATATCAAAGTAAGAATAATATTGTGGAGAATTTATCTCAAGTTTGAACCCATGAAGGAAAACCGATCCAAGTATATTTCTGATTTGAGTAAATTTCCTAGGTTGAGTGGTTTATTAGTATGAGTAGGTTTCCTAAAAAGGTTTCCTATTTTGGACCCATATATCATACGTATATAAGAGGTGGGTATTGGTTTTTTCCTCGTATCAATCAATTGTGCCAAGTAATGATGAGTGTTAACACTGTTTTAGTTATTGGATGTAATTAGGGGTTCGGAAATACTAAAAATATTTGACTAACTCGAATGTGCTTGTAATCTCCATTGTATTACTTAATTTATAGTGCTATCCTCGTGGAGTGTTTCCCACCGGTCAAACCACGTAAATTCGATGTCCTTTTGATTACTTCTTCTACTTATTATTGTGTTCGATTGCTTGTTTTTTGCTACAAATATTATATCAATTTGGTGCAACCAGAACCAGGACATGGAAACACCATCCCATTCAAAGATGCAAACACATAAGCATTTGAGTGTCCATTTGATTTCTGGGTTACTCATTCAAAGGGAAAAAATGAACTTTATGCAGGCAGATACTCAACTTGGGCCAAAAATTAAGTCAAACTCACAGTGACAGAAGACAGCAAGCACCCTTTAAAGAAAACATCTTCTCAAGCATATGCAACAAAACAGCAAGCAAGACCATCTTTTTAAGCTTAAATAAGAAAGAGAGACTTGAAAAAGAAAAGGGGGGGGTGGGTTCGGTGGTGTGGGGGTGGGGGGGCTTCACCATCTGAAAATCCTGAGGAGCAACATCGGAAAGATTAAAGGGCCGAGCGCGAACGAGGAGCAGCACGCAAACGGAGATCCATAGATACTGTCTCAGAGCAGCTTTCCCCATGTTCAGAATCAGAAGACGATCGAACCCACCTACCAATTCCCTCTTCAAGAGGAGTGCTTCTAGGCTATGTGCTTGAGTAGTTTCTCTCCTTTTTCTTGGTGGAATCGAACAAAGATGCTATTTTTGGCTGTACTCTATAGGAAAAAGCTTGCCTAACCATACCGTTAGCTTGGAAAATGGACGGTCAACCCTAGACACACATTTTCCATTAGAGAGAAAGAAAGAAACTTGTGTTTTGCTTGGAAATTTCCAAGCGCTTGTGTTGGGGAAAGGAAAATTTTGCGCCTGGCCTTTGACCATTACACCATTATACGGTCATGCTAGTAGCTCTCTTTTCTATAATAATAATAACTTTTGATAAAAAGAATTATAGTAATTGCTAGAGAAGAATGAGAAGACAAACAGTAGGATTGAAGACAGACAATTCCCTCTACAAGAAGAATGCCGGCCGTGCCACAGGATACGTGGGGTTGACTGACTTGCCACATTAGTAATTTTTTGTCAAAATGAGTGAGAAATACTACATTAGAAATTCGTCAAAAGGAATAGAATTAGGAAAAAAATGTCCGAAAAGTCATAAAATTATTGTACGGCGGCCAATTCAATCCTAAATATTTCAATTGTGTCATTCAGTCCTAAACATTTTGACAATTTATCAATTCAGAATTTAGTCTTAAGGTTTAAAGTGTTTTCTATTGGAAAAAAAGTTTGTAAAGAATAAGGGTTAAAGTTTGAAAAGAATAAGGGTTTTGGGAACTCTGAAATAGTGTGTTCACATGTTGGTATATGTGTACAAGAAATGGAAAATTGAAGAGGAACTTTCCTTTTCACGCAATACTATTCAAGCTTCAACCAACAAGTGATAGGGTGTCAACGATTCGGTTCGATTTTTGATTTTCAGGAAACCCAAACCAAACTAATTGGGTTTGCATTAGATTTGAACCAAACTGAATATAACCCAAAGGTCTCGAACTGAAGACCCGCTTCGGCTCGGTTCGGATTTTGGTTTTCGGCTTTGTAATATTAAGAAGAGGTTTAGTGAAAAGGAAGAGAGATTGTGTAAATTGTAATATTAAGAAAATATGCGATTTTTAGTTCGATTCAGTTTTCCAAACCGAAATTTAAAAAAAAATAGTCATTTTTTCATTATGTGAACCGAACCGAAATGCACGAAATTTCAATTGAGTTCAGTTCTAGTTTTGGTTCGGTTTTCTGGCTTGGTTCTGCCACCTCTACTAGGTAGTGATTAATCAAGGCAAGCATCTAATAGATGACAGCCCATGATAGATGATAATCATATAATGAATGGGCAAATCATGTAATTCCGGTCCACCAACAAGGGCGAGATTAAGGACAAGGATCGTCCTCCTTGCCACAAAACACTCCAATATGTGGTCCGGGCGGCAAGTGCGGACCGTTTCGAAAACCACCCTGACAACCTCCATGTCCATGGTTGTACCCCCCTTGCCCGCCAAAGTTCTACTATTGAAAAAACTGTTAAGACCCTATGGCAATTTGCTCCAAGAAAAACTTAGCATTTAATGGTGAAGAAATTTTTCGAGGTGCCCACAATTTTTCACTTTTCTTGAGCCTGCTAGCATTCAATGAGGTCTTCACAAAGAGGTCTTCATTGTTGAGTTCACGCGGCTCACCACAAATCTCGCCCGTTGATTTCTTTTTGTCTTCGTGCTTCAGTACCTATTCTTCATTAAATGCTTGCATTTTCATTCGTCAGGCGCGTACCACGAATCAAGGCTTCCTTTGAATAACACCAACATGCTCAAATCCAACAATCAATCTTATATTATTCAAACAGCTTCCATATATTTGCACCTTGTAAGTCGCTAATGTTCTAGGTGATTGCGTGCAATAACCGATGCTATAGTTGTGTCAAATCTAATGCGGAGAGGTATGGTTTGTTCACATTGAACTTGACTTCATTGACACCGTTTTTGTCGCCACTCGCCAATTAGTCGCCATCCATCCCTCTCACCACAGCAAAGTTACAAATATTCAGTTGCTACCTCTTGTTTCTAGTATATCATGACCTAGTGAATTTCATATTCACCTGACATATATTTTATATAATCAGATCTAGGTTCTCCGAACACAAGAGAACGGTTGATAAAAATATTCTAAACTTTGTGATACACTCCTAATAAATAAGTGCCACAAAACCTGACAGATTTAGTCATATATCTGCTTTAATGAATATATTTAGATAGATTTTAATTCCCGTACTATCATATCACTAATATTGTCTCGTCATCTTCTTTTAACGTTTCTCCAGTTTCTAAATTCTTTTTTCTTCCAACCTTCTATGTTTCTAGTTTTTTAATATCCGGGTAGCATGTGTCCAAGATTGATTACTATAGTTAAGGCTCTGCGTTCCCGCCTCTGAATTATATGAAAAAAAAATTTGATCATTACAAGCCTTCTCTTGTAATAGAATAAATCAATCAAAACAAGGATAAGACGGGGAAGATATATAAGTTACCAATTAATTAGGCCGAGCAAACATTACCATGACACAAACACACGATTGACTTGTTCTAATGAAATCGTTTCTTGATAGGAAAATGCTTTCATCAAACAACTCTTTTCAATGGGAGAATATGGTAAGCTAAAGACTACATTATCTGTTATTTGGCTCGCATAGTTAGAAAAAGGTTAATCCCATGAGAAGCTCCAAACTAATATATCTATAATAAATTTACCCTGAACTTATTTTTTGATCACGAAAAATTTCAAACTAATACACTGATGATAAATTTATCCCAAACTAATTTTTTGACAACAAAAAATCTCAAACTAGTACATTTGCGAAAAATTTATCCCCCGTTAAATTTGATTAATACTACAAAAAATCACAAATTGATAAACCTATGATAAACAAAGGGGAAAAATCCCAAACTTATACATCTGTTAATTGTCACGTGTTATTTAACTCAGTAATTTGACGGTAAAATTTAATGGAAACTAATGGAGGGAAAATTTATCATAGATGTATCGATTTTAGATTTTTAGTGATCAAAAAATTAGTTTTTGGTAAATTTATCGCGGATGTATCAGTTTTGGACTTTTCATGGTATTAACTCATCAGAAAATCTTGATGCTTTTTCAAAAGTGATAAAGACTATCAAAATCACATGGAGGCTAACAAACACAAACCTGAAGTTCAGTCGTCCTAGGGACTTCGGATACTAGTTATGACCCCAATATTTTGGCTTTCACAATCAAAACGTTAGTCCTTCTCCTTCCACCAAAGTTAGAGTAATTATTTGAACTTTAAAGTTTGTGAATGGATAGTAAATGATTCTGTATGTCGATATTTATATACTTCGAAGGATTTAAGTGGTTCGTGTTAAACAAGAAATGAAAACCAGGCCGGGGCATAACTTGCTCGGGCCCAGCACGTGGGCCGGCACTTCCCGTTAGCCATCTCTAGCTGAGCGATTGTTGGACTGTGGTGCAAATCCAACGGTCAATCAAGTGAAGACCGTCCATATTTCCGACGTACGAGGGAAATTACTCCACGAATCCAATGTATCCATCTCTGGAGGGAAGGACACATGGTAGTAGAGAGTAGTAGAGAGTAGTAGACTTGTTTTAACACGCAGATTACACACTTCGGATATTGCAATTACACAATAGAGGTACAAATGATGACAGCTTTTTTCAGTTATAATACCCTTACACGGTAGTAGCCCTTGATCTTACGAACAACGTACTGAAAATTGAGCCATTTTCGATTACGTTTTAACTGTCGAATCGTTGCCGAAAGCCATTGCCCTCCTTTTTCCTTTCACGCACCCCATTGGTGAACTCTCTCTCTCTTCTCTCTTTTCTTGGGCACTCCACGAAAGGAGCCGCCCCTTCTTTCTTTCTTACTTTTGACATTTTCTTTTTTCCTTTTTATGTTAGCTAGGCCCCACAAAAGTGGACCCTGCCAACAATCCCCACAAGTATGTTATTTAAGTCTCTCATTCTTCAAGGAAAAGCTCCTCATTGGGTGCGTTTGATTCGATTTTCGAGAAATATCTCTGAAAAAATGTATAAGTCATTTAGTTAAAAGAATTTTTCCAAATACAAGTTGTGTTTGATAAAATGTATTTTAAAAACACATTTTGATGCAATTTTGATCTAAATGCCATTCGATAAAAATCACATTTTGTAAATGGCTTTTGCTATTTCTTTTTTTAGAAAAAGCTCTCAAACGGCGGAACTCAGCCGCCGCTAGCCACTGGCCAGCCTCGCTGAGGCCGCGAGACCTTAAGCGTTGCCTACGTCGCCTAGGTCATGCAACCCGAGCGATACCTGAGTTGCCCAACCTAAAGTAATATCACCCCGGGCGACAGTCGCTTAGGTTCCCGCGACCTTAGGTGGCCCTTGCCAACCTCCGTCGAGTTCTTTTGTGCAAACCACGCAAAAGATCAACAATGCCAAGACTTGCATTCCAATAATGCTACTTTACAAAGTACCTGTCTTGGGCTAAAGCTCTTTGGAACACTTTGAGGGAAAGTTTTTGAGAAATGCAAAGGACTTTGAGCTAAAAAGGTTTTCCGAAATGCAAGTAGTGTCTGGTAATGTGTATTTTAAAATCACGTTTGAAAGCAACTTTGATCTAAATACCGTTTGGTAAAAGTTAATTTTGTAAAGGACTTTTGCTAATTATTTATAAAAAAAAAATTCAGCCCAAAACACACAGCCATTGCCGACGGGCCAAAATGGCCACCGGCCAACCTCCGACGGCCAAATCTGGCCACCAGCCAGCCTCGCCTAAGGTCGCCCGACCTCAGGCGAGGCGGCGCCGCCAAGGCGACCTCAGGCGAGGTTGCACCGCCACCTGAGGGTTGCGCGACCCTCAGGCAGCCTCGCCTGGGTCACTCGATCCAAGCCGACGCTTGCCTGGGTCGCGTGACCTTAGGCGAGGCGACCTATGGTCGCATGACCTAGGCGTCGCCTGGGTCGCGCCGGTCCGGCCAATGCCGCCTAGGGTCGGCCGACCTCCGACAACCGCCGCCTTGGGTTGCCTGACCTTAGGCGGCACCTAGGTCGCGCGACCTAGCTCAATCACGTGACCTAGGTGCCGCCTGAGGTCGGGCGACCTCAGGCGGCGGTTGCCAGACATCGGCCAACCCCCAAGTGGCAATGGCCGGATCCCTCAGGCGGCGGTCGCCAGCCTTCGGTTTGGTTCCTCTAGGAAGATGAACAATGCCAAACGAAGGCAAAACCCGAAAATCAAAAAATAGATGAGGGTAGTTTCGAAAGAAAATTTTTTTACTTACTCGGGTACTATTGCTTACTGAGAAAGCTAAAAGCCCAAGGCAACCTAGGACCTGCCTTGGGCTTTCAGCCTTCACAAAGCCAACTTTGGCTCAGTGGGGTTTCAAAACAAATTTGCCAAACACCAAATTTTAGCCTAAAGGGCTTTAGGTGTCCAAAGTGGCTTCCCAAAGCCAATCCCAAACGCAGCCTTTATAGGTCTTCGGAAATGCAATTGCATTGTTCCAAAGTTTTCCGAAAAACGAACCAAACACCATTTGCATTTGCCGAAGGAATTTATAGCCCCAAAGCCCATTCCAAATGCTGAACCAAACACAGCCATTGTATCCTATTTATTTTTCATTGGCTTCGCGGTTATAGTTTGAAACCAATGTTTTCAAATAACATACGTAAGATTAGTGACTAATATAATCAAATATCTTGCCAAGATACTGAATTTCTCCGTTTTTTGTGATAAAATAGGTTATGGGTTTCTTCAGATTCGATTCGCACAGTACAATAATGCATGGTTTAATTATTAGTCCATCGAATTGTAATAATATGTAAATAAGGACAGCCGGTTGTTTTCTCAAAGAGTCTAAGGCGTAGCAGTCAAAAACGACTGACCTTTGCTCTAATCCTACGCAACACAAACGTGCTTCCCTATCCGCAAAGATCCACCGTGACTAGTGTGAATTTTAACATCGGATGGACCTTATCTTTTCCACGCGGTTGATAAAATAGTTGTCCATCAAATATATGCGTTCTATGTAAAAAGACTAAGAATCAAGCCGTCCATGGCTTTAGCAAATCTTTCTAATTTAGTTTTTTAGAGCGTTTACCGGTCTAGTAGCCATTCAAAATCACAACCCCACGACCCTACTTGTACTCCTCATCCTTCTTCCTCTACCGTGCATTCACAAGGTTCGAGGAACTCATGTCCACATGATTCTACGAAACTTATACTACTTGTGAGGAAAGATATATACTGACTTAATCGATCGGAATGTATAATCTAAACAATAGAGAAACTGTTATCAACTATAGATGAAATAAAATGGCATTAAACTTGAGTGGAGATTCATTGGCGAGTAACAGAAAAAATTTCGGTGCAAACATGAGATTTACCCATCTAATCGTACTTGCAAGACCAACCGAAGTTATGTGAATGCAAATTCATTATCAGAGGTGAGAGCTATGACATCCAACGCGAAGAACATCTACTACATCTCTATGCTCTGACCCAACGAAAAGGAAAATTCAAGAGAAGAAAGCAAGCATTAGGTCATGTAAAACACAAAATACAAATACCTTGTCTCCTTGAGGGTAAGAGAAAATTGACTTCTTCACACACAGACAACAACACGCTTCACCTTACCTAAAAAAAAAAAAAAAGACAACAACACGCTTCAAATATAACATTACATAAAGATACTCAAGGGAGCTTTTATTCATGCTGTGATCAGATATAGTAGCGGCGGCCGAACTTTTCACATGGTAGAGGCTAACGGCGGTGTGGCCGGGAGATGACGACGGGAGGACGGATTTGAACAACCACCGGAGGCGGCCGCGGCAGCTGAACTTTCACAGATCTGTTTGAGATTAGAATTGGATTTCGATGGCCAGGCACGCTACTGGCGGTGGATGAACTTTTGTAGACGGATGTCGATGACCGCGACCATGACGACGACCACGACGTGTGTCCATGTCCGTGGCCGTGTGCCTCCTTGTGGACGTGTACGTGGCCGTGCTCCTCCTTGCGGACGAGTACCTGGTGGCTGTGTCTCTCTTTATGGCCGTGTCCCTCCTTGTGGACGCGTACGAGGGCCTGCTGTCCCTCTTTGCGGACGAGTGCATGGCCGTGTACCTCTCTGTGGTCGTGCCCGCCGTGGCCGTGTCTCTCTTTATGGCCGCCGTCTTTATGGCCGTGGCCGTGGCCCTCTCTGTGTCCTTGGCCGCCGCGTCCCTGCTTCTGGCCGTGCGTGAGGCCGCCAGGTCCATGCTGGGAGCCTTGATGACGGCCGTGACGATGGCCGTTTCCCATGTTTATGTGCTGATGGTTTGCCTTGCGGGGGTGAATGTTAATTTGGAGATTCATTGTGATCGTTTGTGGCGACGAAGAGCAAAATTATCAGCAGCAGCAGCGTATGGTGAGGCTAACTCTGAAGTAAAGGCGAGGCTTAGTCCTTAAAAGATAGGAGAAAGGCCTCAGCAGAAAAAATTGCTAAGAGCCCCCCTTAACTTTCTGTAATTGCATTAGAATGTCTTGGTCAAGCAAGTGCCATTATTTACTTGGACGGTGGGTTGAGGACAATTCTTCTCATTGACTTATTTAGCTTGGAGATAACCCTCTCACTTAGTGCTTAAGGAAAGATTTATATGTCTATTTCTTCAATAGAACAATTAGTTTCACCTCACAATTTCATTTTTCATTTGCATCCATCTATTATCTTAGAGAAAGTTTTTGCGAAATGATTAAGCATCTCAATTATGTTGCGCATGTCTAACTTTACATTATCCTTAATTCGATGAAACTAAATCATATCATTAAACTGAATCTGCAAAGTGTTATGTCTTATCTTGGCTAATCCAACTTAAGACTTACTCATGCTTAACTTGATCTTTGAATTAAATTAACAAAGTAGTCATTTGTTCATTACATGTTCATTATAGCTATTAGAATGTCTCGAGTATTAAACCGATTGGACGACCCGCCTCGATGCAATGATGTCTAGCAATGCCACCCCATCATGGGGTTCCGAGCGTGGAGAGAGAGAGACAGAGAGAGAGAGAGAGAGAGAGAGAGAGAGAGAGAGAGAGAGAGCGACCAGTCTCTGATCAAAAGAGAAAAGCTTGCTCGCTAAGGAAGGGAAAAGAGATGCCACTAGGGACGTTGGACAAAAGTGAAAAAGACGAGCAGCAATAATGGTGTCTATTCATGGTGGGCACTCATTATCTTCCTGCTTTTTCTGTCCTTTCGCCAAATTACTTGATCTATAGCGATATTTTCTACTGCTCTCCTCATTGAGTAAATTCCACCGGCCAAACTTGGTAAATCCAGCATTCAGACTATTTTCTCATTTTGTTTACTTGATTGTTCGATCGTTTGTTTTTCACAATGATAATCATATTTTTTTTCCTAAAACTATACCGATAGGTCAATCAGATCAAATCGAATGGAGGGTTTCTGGAGGGTTTCCTCCAGATTTACAAAAGATCAGATCGTTGCTGAATCAGAAATAGGACAAAGATGTTAGGCAAGCATTATTGCCATTGAATGTTTCTTTAAGGTAAACCGCTCCTTCCACGAAACTCGCGGGGCACTTTTCTTCCTTTATGCGGCGTGACTATGAGTCATACGATGTGACATAGCCTTGCCGCGCAAGTTGGACCCCCAGGAATTTGTTCTTGTCGCCACTCTCGTGTGAATTCTTCTTGCTTTTCCTGTTTCTTTTTCTTTCTTTATTATTTCGCTACTTGGTTTTCAGTCTTCATAAGTAAAGAAATTTTCCTATTTTCTCGTTCACAATAGGAAAGAGCTTGCGCGTTGCCTCAAATTTGTTAACCGAGTGATTTGTATAAAAAGGCTTTTGGTTCGCTATCCAAGAACTAAAATGCAGTGATAAACAATCTTGGGAGGTCACATAAGTAGAGTTTTATAAGGAAGTAAGGTTTGGACCTAAGCCGTGTCCTTAAAAAGTTTTATCTGGATTCTCATTTGCACCTCGAGATTACCGGAATGTAAAACTTCCGGGGGGATATTCACTCTCCTTGGGGAAGACTTAAAAAATAAGAAGAATTGAAAATGCGACGCTTGCGGATATCGATGCGTTAAAATAAGAAACATATCCGTAGAGCAAACTATCCCAGTATATCAAATGGACAGACCGTGGAGATCTTCGTAGGAGCGAAAACTCTCTTTTCGGTCAGGTGAACTCCTTTATCGAAAAGCCATAGGAGGTTGATTAATTCCCACCAATTAAAGTGAGTGCCGACGAGAAAAGAACCAAAGTGTGGTAACAGCTGCTACAGGCACTTGGACAATTCAGTGCTAACATAAGACTAACACTTCAAATTGCATTTGCAAAACCCCAGAAGCAAGAACCCAAATCCAGATATGCACATAAATACAATAAGGTGAGAGCTATGACATCCAACCGCCAAGGACATCTGTATCTTTACGCTCTGACCCAGTGAAAAGAAAACTAGAGAGAAAAAAGCAAGAATTAGGTCGTGAAAAACACATAATACAATACCACACGGACATCCACCTTATCTTCTTGAGGGTAAGACAAGTGACTTGTTCACGCACATACACACTTCGTCTATAACATTACATAGAGTAACTCAAGGGAGCTTTATTCGTGCTATAACCAGATAGTAGCGGCGGCTGAACTCATCACCTGGTTGCGGCTACAGCAGCCCAGCGGGCAGAAGACGGCGATAGGACAGCTTGGATAAACCGCCGGAGGTGGCGATGGAGAACCAGTGTATCAGGTCATCGGCCATTGAACGGTAAGTCTCCCATCGAGAAGTCCGCTTGACGTCACTCGCCTGCAAGATGAACGATGCGTGTGGCATGTATGTTTAGAAAAGCAAGAAGGAAGAAAGCAAAGAGACTGAAATTGACCCGAAAGAACATTCTGAAGATACGCTCCTCTATGTGTGGCCTTATTTCATGACCGAAAAAACGGGGGCCTTACCTGGAAATGAACGTCATATGTAAACACAACATCTTCCCTATCTTCGACCTCTTGAGGAGTTTCAGAGCTAGTAACCTCTTGCTTTGCATCTGGATTACAGGTGGTTAGACTTAGATGGTGTCCCCATGGGTGTTCCAATGTATGTTTGACACTGTAGTGATAGAAAAGATGATTCAGCACAATTATAGAGGTAGATATTTAATAAACAGGACTAGCATCGATCTTGGGTGTTCGGTATGTCATCATGTAAAATGACCTGAATGGTTTAACCTCAAACACAACAATTCTTGCTGCCTTGGTCTCTTTATCTAGGTGATACTTGACAGTGAACGACAAGTGGTTGTAGATAAAATGTTTCTGCTCCTTCGTCTGAAAAAAGAAAAGTATTTAGTCGTTACGTATCCACAAACACTTTCACATTTAAGACCTACCACGAAAAGAGAGTGCTACGGTTGGTACTCACTCCAGCATATTGTCCCTTGAAATCAGCAGGAAAGCCACGTTGGTACACGGTGAAATTTTTCTGTTCAGTCCTTTCTAATGGAACCACCAAAGGGAGATTGTCCAATATCCTGCCATTAATGCAGGTGTCATCTAACAGTTGCAGATCATAAAGTTACAGCACTTCTTGCTCTGCACGCATTTTATGTTATTGGTGCTTACATGTTCACTCGATACTCGTCATCTATCTTTTCCTTGAAATCTTTTGCCTCTTTTGCATTGAGAATTCTTCGACAAAGAATCTTCCACCGCTCATCTGATCCCATTCTAATCTGTGATACAAGAAGCAATCAGGTGATCAGAAAGAAACGTGTTCTACCCTATCTTCAAGCCAGGCAGTAGATAGTTTATTAGGTTTGTCTGTACATACATGTACATGTACTTGCATTGCCTACCTCAAAGGAGAGTTTTCACTGGGATCACCGCAAAGAAATTTTCCAAGTTTCTCCGCACCATCAACCATTTTAAGAGGCCGACAGTAACCAAGGGAGTAAAAGGCGTGAGGAAACTGTAATTTTGTCGATGTCAAAGGGTTCACCTTCATGGTCAAAGCTTCTCCCTGCACATGATGAGATTACACTTTCACACCATGATATATCAATCACATTCCGAAATGCTAAGAAGATTTCTGAGCCCTTGATCATATATAACAAAAACCTTCCAGAAATAGAGTAAGTTATTCAGAAACTAAAGGACTTCCTTCGCTCTCCACCACACACACTTAGGGAACATGAGCCCTTCATCTTCGTCATAAATGTATGTATAATAGTACACTTTCCTCCACTAAATATGGAGAAATGCGATGAGATTCTTTACGTGAAAACAGTGGAATGCTATAACATGTGTGCCCTGAATCACATCGAGCCATCTTACTGCGGAATTTCCTAAGGAGACCATTCACCTGATAACTATGGGAACGGCAATCCTTGGATCAGATGGTCACAAATAAGGGGGTAATACTCGGATCAGAATGCAATGGCAATTCAGTAAGGACTATGCTGGCCATCATCCAGAACATCTTGCAAGGAACACAATTGTTATGCTGTTAATGCTTTGATCCAAAAGCAATTCCCATTTTAGTAAGAGATTTAGCACCGAAAACATCAACCAGATAACTAAATGTATCAGAAGTTACGGATATATTATAATTTGTGACTTTCTAAACCAGCTTATTATGTATTCCATACAAATTTTCAAAAGGGTTAAAATCTCAGTGCAGGCAGGTTGAGGCCAGTTCCCAGAATGCACAAAAAGGTCGATCATACTTCATTGAACAAATCACACTACTTCCCTTGATATCCAAATGTGTCTTCCATCTGAAACAAACCAATGCACGAGAATTCACAAGAAAATATCAAAGCAAGAATAATATTGTTGAGAATTTATCTCAAGTTTGAACCCATTAAGGAAAACCGATCCAAGTATATTTCTGATTTGAGTAAATTTCCTAGGTTGAGGGGTTTCTTAGTACAAGTAGGTTTCCTAAAAATTTCCTATTTTGGACCCATATATCATACGTATATAAGGGGCGGGTGTTGGTTTTTGCCTTGTAACAATCAATTGTGCCAAGTAACGCTAAGTGTTAACACTGCGTGAATTATTGGATGTAATTAGGGGTTCGGAAACACTAAGTGCTTGACTAACTCGAGTGTGCTTGTAATCGTACTTGATTTACAGTGCTCTCCACGTGGAGTGTTTCCCACCGGCCAGATCACGTAAATTCAATGTCCTATTGATTACTTCTTCTACTTATTATCGTGTTCAATTGCTTGTTTTTCGCTACAAGTATTATATCAATTTGGTGCAACCAGAACCAGGACATGGAAACACCATCCCATTCAAAGATGCAAACACATAAGAATTAAAGTATCCATTTGATTTCTGGGTTACTCATTTAAAGGGAAAAAATGAACTTTATGCAAGCAGATACTCAACGTGGGCCAAAAATTAAAGTCAAACTCGCAGTAACAAAAGACAGCAAGCACCCTTTAAAGAAGCCATCTTCTCAAGCATATGCAACAAAACAGCAAGCAAGACCATCTTTTGAGCTTAAATAAGAAAAGAGAGACTTGAAAAACAAAAGGGGGCGGTGGGGGGGCGGCTTCACCATCTGAAAATCCTGAGGAGCAACATCGGAAAGATGTAAGGACCGAGCGTGAACGAGGAGCAGCACGCAAACGGAGATCCATAGATACTGTCTCAGAGCAGCTTTCCGCCTGTTCAGAATCAGAAGCGGATCGAACCCCCCCACCAATTCCCTCTTCAAGAGGAGTGCTTCTAGGCTATGTGCTTGAGTAGTTTCTTTCCTTTTTCTTGGTGGGATCGAACAAAGGTGCTATTTTTGGCTGTGCTCTATAGGAAAAAGCTTGCCTAACCATTCGTTAACTTGGAAAATGGACGGTCAACCCTAAACACACATTTTCCATTAGAGATAAAGAAATTTGTGTTTTGCTTGCAAATCTCCAAACGCTTGTGTTGGGAAAAGGAAAATTTTGTGGCCGGCCGTTGACCAACGCACCATCATACTGTCATTCCAGTAGCTTTCTTTTCTATAATAATAACACCTTTTAATAGAAATTAAATCATAGTAATTGCTAGAGAAGAATGAGAAGACAAATCGTAGAATTTATTGAGGAAAATTTCTAATAAATTTTGAAGTTGACAAAATTTTCTGTATTTATCTTGTGAATTTAACATACATTTCATTCCAGATTAATATATTCTGGAAGTTCAGAAGGAAATGTCAAACTTTACAAATTTTCAGAACTAAAAGTTTAGACTTTACCATAAAAGTCATTGAGACTCTAATTTTGAAAGACTCAGATTTTATTGAAGACCTACGCTGACTCAGGTTCTAAATGTAAAGCAAGAATAAAAAATTCTTCAGATGCAGAAATTATGCAGATGCAGACGTTGAAGTTTTTCAGACGCAGAAGCAAAACTCATTCAGAACGAATCACAACAGCTAGTGATCTGGCATGAATTTTACAAAAAGAAAGTTTTGATTGACTCAATCTCAGCCAAATCAATTGACAATCAAACATTATGACAAGTATGCATTACAACGGATAAAACTCTACTTATGGAAACTATGATTCTAATTGTATAAGCAACCAGAATCAGCGGAATTCAGATTTTATCAACCAACGGCTGCTCAATCTATTTTATATAAATTTGTCTAAGATAAAGATTGGAAGATGATCCTCTGAAGACTGTCCAATGACTAGTTTGGTAGTGGAGGAGTATAAAAGGAGACCTACGAGGAGTAGAAGGTAATGAATGAAATCAAGAATCAACAAGTTCAAAATATGAGTATACTCCAATCCTTTCTTTTGTCTTTCTTCAGCTAAACATTAAAATCTTGGGGGACACTTTGTAAGAGTGATTGTGTGAGATAGAGAGTCTTATCGTACACAAGAATGTTATCACTCAAAATCTGTAATTCCTCTTGATTACATAGTGAAATTCAGCCAGTAAGCTGTCAGCGTGGAAGAGTAGACGTAGGCCTACTATAAGCCGAACCACTATAAACTTGTATGCAATTTTTCTATTCCTTATATCTTACTTTACGTACTACACATCAAGAGCATTGTCTATATAAACTGTTTTGAATCTGAATTTTATTCATACTCAACTGTGATTAATTATTTTCGCTTAAATTGGTCAAAATTATTTAAGATCACTTATTTACCCCCCTCTAAGTGATCCTTGCTAGCTATATCAATTGGTATCAGAGCAGGTTGCTCGTTTATTGAAGTGTATTACTTCTAAGCTAATGATCTGTATGGCTAGTTTGAGTGCTCCAAGTCTCATTGAAGGACGAAGCAACAATAAACCACCATATTTCAATGGCAAGAAATATAGTGTCCGGACGAATAAGATGAAGGCATTTATCAAGTCAATTGATCACATGCAATGGGATGTTATCATCAGATAAGTCAAACCAAAACCTTCTGATTCAAAAGAAAAGATAGAAGGAAGCATACCGACAGATCCTTCATTAGCTTTAGATTCAAAAGCAATTTATTCTTTTTATTGTGCTATAGCACCTATTGAATATAAGAAAATTGCTTCTTGTGAATCAGCTAAGGATATATGAGATACTCTCTACACTACATATGAAGTAACAAATTGAGCCAAGGAAACTTAAATCAATCTACTACTTGGTCAATATGAATCTTTCAAAATGAGGTCTGGAGAATCAGTTGCTTATATGTATGATAGATGTCACACCCCGCACTTCTCGGTGCGCCACATCCCTCGCAGAGGTCGATTCGTGTGCGACGTCCCAGGACGCGTCGCCGACCCAAACCCAACACAGAGATTCAAAGCGCATGCGGAAGTAATTAAAACCACCCGTACATAGATAAACGCATAACCAAAGGTAACCACTGAAATCAATACTTGTACTAAGACTGGAATTCATTTACAATATCCAAATACAGCTCAAATACCAAAAATCAAAAACGATTCAAGGCCACTACGACTAGCTGGGGCTCTTCCCAAAAATGCATCAATATGCCTGTCGTCCTCAAGGTCAGGGATCTGAAAAGTCGGTTTTACAACAACCGTGAGAATAAATCTCAGCAAGTAATTCCCTAAACCTAAACTAGGCTAACATGCACCTCCTGACAAGTACTAAACAACACATAACTGACTTAGGCCCTCGGGCCTAAGTCTAAACTCACTAGACCCTGCAGGTTAGGCGTCAAATCAACAAAAGCAGCCACGCGGCAGAATTTAATCACAGCACATACACGTGCATTTCTATGTCACAACGCATGTTGTGCATATGCTATTGCTCGCACTCATGCTCATGCCTCATTAATGCATTATCGCACACTTGCACACTAGCACTCAGCCATTTCTCAATTTCTCCTCCGATCCGCGTTAAACGCATCAGGTCCGACCCGCGTAAAACGCATCAGGTCTATCACTTCGAGATCGATCTCTGGCCCGCGTTAAACGCATCAGGCTCATGACACATTACCCGCGTAAAACGCATCAGGTTGGTCATCTTCCGGTAAATTGGGCATCGTCCCGCGTAACACGCCTCAGGACAGGTTCACTACCCCGCGTAACACGCATCAGGGTTTATTGTGATCACACATTCACAAGTCTCGATTTTATCTGAACCCCGCGCTAAACGCATCAGGGCAATTTAGGTGATCACAATGCATATGTCACTCGGGCACACTCGTATATGCTCATGTTGTGCCAATGCGTGAGATGCACATTCATGGTTATTCATTCACACTTGGGCATTCACAGGCGCGAATTACAATGTAACAAGTTCAACTTGCACCGCGCATATTCAATTCCACAAGTCAACATGCCCACTTAGACAATCAAATTCAATTCAACCATGGCATCAACTTAACACTCAATTCATGCACAAAATTCACACAACCTAGTCAATGAATTTCACACATTAGGGGCCCGCCATGCTATCCCACTCCTAACCACGCTAAACACGCTACATGGCATCATCAAATTAACCACAACCAAGGCTCAATTAGCCAGTCAATTACACCGCGCAATCCTTCCCAGAAACTTCACGGCTAAACCTCAAATTTATCGCGCCTTGCCCAAATCAAGTCCAATCCAGTCCATTCGCGGCCAGTCACTAAACCACAAATTTTAAGCCGATAATTATTCTTAAATACTCCATTATAATCCTCAAATATCATTCCAATTGGCCCCCACAAAATCAATTACGGCGCGCATTATAATCCTCGTATTAAACCTGAACAATCCCAAATTCGGGCCGATTTAATCCAACTGTCCAGCCCATTAATCGCGCCTCTCGGGCCACTAATCCTCCATTAATTTATCAAACTAATCCACCAAATTAGCCATAATCAAACCCCTAAACACTTTCACAATTTAACCCCTAAATTACCCTAATTAACCCCTAAACCAGTCTAGAAATGTAAATTAGCCTAATTAGGGTTTAGGGTCAAACTCACCGGGTGTCCTACGCTCAAAAATGGGCCGGATGAACAGTGACCGGCGATGAACAGTGCTCGCCGGAATAGTGCTCAGTGGCCGGCGGAGATGAGCAGGAGCGGGAACGGCGGGGCAAGCGGTTCGGGGGCGGCTCAGCAAGGCCAGCGACTGGCTGGTCGGCCGGGGCGGCAGCCGGCGGCGGCGGTGGCTCCTCCGGCGAAGGCCCTCCTCAGCCAAACCAGGGAAAGAGGAAGAGACAGACCGGGAGAGGGAGAGAGCAAGCGGAGCGGTGTGACGGGGCGGCACCGGCGAGCTGGCGGCGGCGACGGGGTGGCGCGGCGAGCTGGCGGCGACGGCGAACGAAAGGCAGCAGCAGCTCGTCGGCCCCTACTCCGGGAAGACGGAGAAAGAGAGAGAGCAACGGGGCTGAGACGAGGGCGGTGGCTGGTCGACCGGCGGCTCGCGGCAGTGGCGGCAAGCTGGCTACTGGGCGAGGAGAGGACGGTGGCGGCGACGGCCAGGCGCGGCAACAGCCACGTCGAGCGCAAAGGGCAGCGGCGACGGCCCACTGTCGCGCGCGCGCGAGGGAGAGAGAGGGGCCTGGCGGGGCGACAGTCGGGCTGTGGCGGAGGGCGACTGGTGGACGACGCGACACGCCAGCGACGGGCTGCAGCTGGCGGGGAGCGGGACGGTGTCGGGCGGAGCGGCGTCTAGTCGTGGTTCGAGCAGCAAGCCAGGCGTGAAAGGGAGAGAGAGAGAGACCAGTCAGTCGAGGGCGGCGACCGGCGGACGGGGCGACAGCGGCTGGCGGAGCAGCGCCGGGCGGAGACGGAGGGCGGCCGGTCGGCGAGCAGGACGGGGCGGAGGCAGCAATCGGGGCGGAGACAAAACCAGAGGAGAAAGAGAAGAGATGAAGAACGAAGGAGAAGAAGAAGAGGGAGAAGAAGAGAAGGAAGAGAGAGAGAGGGGACAGAGAGAGAGGTCTGACAGGGGAGAAGGGACGTGAGCGTGAGTGCATGGGGAAGGGGTAGCGTGCGGCAGGCCGGGGGAAAGAGAAAGGAGAGAGAGAGAGAGAGAGAAGGAAAAAGGAAGAGAGAGGGGCGGTCGTACGCGAGAGAGGGGTTCCGGCCGAGAGAGAGGAGAGAGAAAGAGAGAGGAAAAAGTACAAATTTAAATTTTAAGCACGAACCAAAGGACACGGTCCAAACTAAAAATCGACCTATCGGTCCCGATTTAATTTCAGAAAAAGGCCTAATAATCCACGATAAATCCCAACAATATTCTGGGGCATACGGCCAAAATAAAATAATCCAAACCACACTACAAGGGAGGTCTACCAGTCCAAATTTGTACCCGATCAAAAATCCACTTTCTCACTTTTCCTGATAACCTCGACACTGGCTGCAATAATATCGACACCATCCAATTTATTTCGTCCCGAAACTCCCGGAAATCGACTGCCAAGTTCAAGGTATAAATAACGGCCAAATTCGATCGAATGCGATTCTAGCAAAATTTCTAATTTTAAAAATAAGAACCCGAGAGTGATCAGTTCCCGAGCAAAATTCCATTATAAGCGCATTGACGAATTACACGTTTTATAATTCCCAAAAATGGACCAAAATCCGGACTATTACAATAGATTTACTGACATAGTAAATGGTTTTGCATATCAAGGATAACCAGTCTCAGATGCGATGAAAGTCAACAAATTTTTGAGAAGACTGTCAAAGTAGTGGGATAATATCAAAACATCTCTTCGAGAGACTCAAAGGATCATGCATCTATTAGTGAATGAGCTAATTGAAACTCTTCAATCATATGAGATTGAACAATTGAATAAGGATAATGAATCCAGAGGTAAAAAGTCAATTACTTTAAAAACTAATATTGATTCGAATGACGTAGATTCTGAAGATGAAGATATTAACGATGAAGAACTGGCTCTCGTCATAAAAAAGTACAAGAAGATGACAATCAAAGGAATAAACCTCAAAGAGAAGAAGCCTTTTGAGAAGAAGAAGACTCTCGATGAAACAGAAAGGTCAAAGAAAGTAATTTGTTTTCATTGTAGGAAACGTGGACATATCAAGCCAAATTGTCCACTTGTGAAAAAGAAAAAGACCAAATTTGAGAAAGCAAAGAAAGCCTTAAAGTAGAAACCTAGAGTGATACAGAGTGTGAAGACAGTGATGAAGATATCTCAAACTTCTGTCTGATGGCTAAGTCAAACTCAGACTTAGATTCAGATTCTACATCAACAGTTGAAATTGAGGTAAAGTATCTTGAAATGTCAATTGAAGTGTCAAATTACATTGATGAATTATGCTTTGAATTTACAGCTGCTCTTAAAAGAAGCTCTTCTTTAAATAAGGAAAATTCATTATTGAGGTAACAGGATGTTTCACAAAAAGAAAAAATCGATTTCCTTCAAAAAGAATTTCATCAAGTCAAGGAAAATCGAGATTTACTTTCTGAAGAAAATGTTGTTTTGAAAAAGGAATTTTCAGAAATTACTTCCAAATTTTCAAAAGGTTCAGAAAATTTGAAGCATATTCTTTCTATACAAATTCCTTACTACAACAAATCTGGTCTTGGATTTGTGAAAAAAAGTGACAATTTAATTGATTTTCCAAAAGTCAAGGAGAGATTAAGGCAAAGATCTCCTCGACAAGTTTATAAAAATCATTTCAACAGGAACTTTGTCAAACCTGTTGGCAGAAATGCACTCAAGTGATCAAAATGTGGATATCTACAATACTTTGAGAATGAATGTCCTAAGGTCTGGAGACCAATTCGAAAAGACTTTGTTAAGATAGCCTATACTAATTCTTAAGGACCCAAACAAATTTGGGTACCGAAGAAAACTTGAGTGGTTGTGATTTTTGCAGATTACCACAAAGAGAAAAAGAAAGTAATACCTAGACAGTGGATATTCTAGACACATGACAGAAGATCTAAACATATTCGTTAAACTACAAAGCCTCAATGATGGAAAAGTTTCCTTTGGAGGAAATAACAAATGAAAGATAGTTGGCAAAGGAATAGTTAAAATTCGAAGACTCATAATCAATGATGTGTCATTGGTAAAAGGACTCAACTATAACTTGATAAACATAAGCTAACTATATGATACAGGCTTCAGAATCAACTTTCAAGAAAATACATTCTCAGGAACAAGCAAAGATTCTTCTCAAACATTTATAGGAAGAAGACATGGCAATATTTATCTTCTAGCTGTCAATCCAAACTCTACTCATTGCTTGATCTCAATCAAAGAGGATGAAGGTCTATGGCACAGAAGATTGAGGCATATTAATATGAAACAAATCTAAAAAATCTCAAACAAGAAATTGGTTCGAGGTCTGCCAAATTTGAAGTACAAGAAAACAGAGTTATGCAATGCATACATACTAGGAAAACAAGTAAGAAGCTCCTTTAAGTCTATATATCATGTTTCCACTAATCGTGCGTTGCAGCTTCTTCATATGGATCTATTTGGACCAACCAGAACACAAAGTATTGATGGTAAGAAATATTGTTTAATTATTGTTGATAACTTCACAAGATTTACATGGGTGTTCTTCCTTGCTCATAAAAATGAAGCATTTTCATATTTTTTCAAGATTTGCAAAAAGAGTTCAGAATGAAAAGGGTTATACCAATTCCAGCATTAAAACTGATCAGGGGGAAAATTTGAAAATCAAAATTTTTCAGATTTCTGTGAGAAAAATGGCTTTCAATACAATTTTTCTACTCCTTATACACCAGAACAAAATGGTGTTTTAGAAAGGAAAAATCGTTCTTTACAAGAAATGGCAAGAACTCTTTTGATTGAAAGTAAGATTCCTTTTTCATTTTTGGGTAAAAGCAGTTTTTACAGCTTGTTATATCATTAACAGAGTTTTTATTAGGCCTATTCTTGACAAAACCCCCTATGAGCTTTACAAAGGTAAAAAACCTAGCATTTCTTATTTTTGTGTATTTGGTTGTAAATGATTTATACTAAAAAATCTAAATGACCGATCTGGTAAGTTTGATGAGAAAGCAAATGAAGGATTTTTCCTTGGATATTCTACTACAAGTAATGCATATAGAGCCTTCAACAAGAATTCTCAAACTATGGAAGAAACAATGAAAGTGAAGTTTGATGAAAATATTCAGAGTCACAAAGATGCATCTGAACCATCTCCCAATATTCAAGAGTTATCTGAGGCTTAACACGAATCTCCAAAGATCGTTGAATTTGAAAAAGAAGGAAAAGAAGGTTCAATCCAGACTCAATCAGAACCTTCATAATCTGATGATATTCAGAAGGAGAAATTCGACAAAAATTGAAAGCATAAATCAGTCATCCGAAGAACCTCATCATTGAAAAAATAAAAGATGGCATCAAAACTAGATCTAAACACAAGGAAAACATCAGCAACTTGACATTAATATCAGAAATAGAACCCAAAGAAATTGGTAAAGCATTATCAGATGAAAGCTGGATCGAAGTTATACAGGAGGAACTTCAGCAGCTCAGAATCAATAAAGTATGAGAACTTGTGCCAAGACCCAAAAATCATCCAGTAATTGAAACAAATGGGTATTCAGAAACAAAATAGATGACAAAGGGAAAGTCACAAGAAATAAAGCAAGACTTGTGGCAAAAGGCTACTCACAATAAGAAGGCATAGATTATGATGAAACCTATGCACTGGTTGCCAAGTTAGAGACATTAGGCTACTTTTAGCTTATGCTTATTTCCATGACTATAAATTATTTCATATGGACGTGAAAAGTGCTTTCCTAAATGGCTACATCAAAGAAGAAGTATATGTGAAACAACCACCTGATTTTGAAGAATCAAGAAAAACTGATCATGTTTATAAACTCAAAAAGGTCATTTATAGTCTAAAACAAGCACCTCGTGCTTGGTATGAGAGATTAAGTAATTTCCTTCTGCAAAATGACTTCACAAAAGGTAAGGTTGATACAACCTTGTTCTTTAAGAGAAAAGGTAAGGATTTTTTACTTGTTCAAATTTATGTTAATAATATCAATTTTAGATCATCTAACGAACTGCTTTGCAAAGAATTTTCTAAGAATATGTAGAATGAGTTCGAAATGAGTATGATGGGTGAATTGACATTCTTTCTTGGACTACAAATAAATCAAACCAAGGATGGAACCTTCATCAGCCAAGAAAAATATGTAAAGGAGATTGTCAAGAAGTTTGGATTACAGAACTGCAAGAAAACAAACATTCCTATGTCTCATTCATCCAAACTGGATAAAGATGAAAATGGTAAAAATATTGATCAAAAGGTATATAGAAGCATGATAAGATCATTATTATATCTTACAGCATCTCGACCTGACATATTGTTTAGTGTCTATATGTGTGCAAGATTTCAATCTGACAAAAAGGAATCACATCTCTCTACAATTAAAAGAATAATCAAATACATTGGAACTTATCCAATGTTAGGTCTTTGATATTCCAAAGAATCAGATC
Organism: Syzygium syzygioides; assembly: GCA_031216285.1. Classification (NCBI taxonomy): domain Eukaryota; kingdom Viridiplantae; phylum Streptophyta; class Magnoliopsida; order Myrtales; family Myrtaceae; genus Syzygium; species Syzygium syzygioides. Next base: position 2,033,838 of record CM062244.1, read on the forward strand.
TTACTCTTACATTGGAACTTATACTCTTACTGGTAAAGTGAACAGGAAAAGTACTACAAGAACATACCAACGACTTGGAAATATGTTGGTGTTCTGGTACTCAAAGAAACAAAGCATAGTTGCACTTTCTACAGCATAAGCAGAATATGTGGCCTTGGGAAGTTATTGTGCACAAATTTTGTGGATGAAACAACAATTGTGAGACTTTGCTATTGAAGATTCAAGTGCTGCAATCAAATGTGACAACACATGTTCTATCAATTTGACCAAGAACCCAATTCTTCATTCACGAACTAAGCACATTAAAATCAAGTATCACTTTATTAGAGACCATGTTTATAATGATGATGTGAATATTCAATTTATTGATTCTAAGAATCAATTAGCTGATATATTCACAAAACCTCTTGATAAGTCTTTATTTGAATATATTAGAAACAAACTATGCATTATTTATCCATTTTCTTGAAGTATTTGTTAGATAGGAATTTTTCAGACTCAAATGTTCTCCGTCTGAATATCCATTTCAGACTCAAATGAAAGGTAAGTCCTTAATTCAAATTTTGGCGGTTATATTTTTGGCATTTTTGACAGGATATTTTCGTACATGTTACTTTTGGAAGCAAATCAAGTATGTATTCTAATTTATTTGATTGATTGATTGTGCTTAAAATATTTTTTTTTTCATTCCTAAATAATAGGATCGCTTTTTATAACTTCTAAAAGCGGTTTTTCTTTCCAAAAGCCGTCCTCTTCTTTTTATAAAACCCTAACAATACGAACCCATTCACTCTCGATCATCACAAAACTCAGAGTCTGCTTCTCTTCCTTCTCCAAGATCAAATCTTTTTGCCTCTGTGAATCACAATCCTTTTCAAAAGATGATCATCGCGCATTCTCAACAAAGATTCAAAGTACTCAAGACCAGTAGAATTCATGGAAATTTCTAACACAGAATCGGACCACCACCACGATCCTTTAGAAGCGACACCACAAGAACCATAACCATCGTCTCCACCAAAAACTACGGGTAAAACTGATTTTCGCTTCAGTAATATCAAGCTTGTGTGGAAAGCATATGAAAGGTTGAAACGCAGCAATGCTTCTGTATCGGTTCTTCGTCAGTGTCTGAAAGATAACAACTTTCATACTGAAAAAAGTCTTATATGAAGTTACTCTCAATTTTTCTCTAGAACTAATCATGATCAGGCTAGTACTACTCCAAAGGAAATTACTTCCAAGAAGGGAAAAGAGAAAGTCAGGGAACCATCCACTCCCTTTGACAAGAAATTCGTTCGCATAAGTCCTAAATCTATAAGTGCATCTAAATTAAAGATTCCCGACGATGATGCTAGACTATTTCATAATTTTGAGATGAAGGTTGGAATTGCGTCTGGTGTTCAAGGTAATGGTAGTTTATTCAGAAATACAAAGCACAATGTACACTATCAGTTGCTACTTGGTAGATGGATTATGAATCATTGTAGTGTGGATTTCAACTATATGGAAAAGGTTGGCATTTCTGTGAAACATCTTTTTGAAAGATTAGGCATTTATGAATTCTGTTTGCAATCTGAACATGTATATGCAGAACTGACTGCTTATTTTTACTCAAATCTTTTCATTCTGTCCCCAAATTGGCTTCAATTCATTGTTGGTGATTAAAAGTATGATTTGAAAGTGGAAGAGCTAACTCTGATTATTGGAGCGAAAAATTACAAGTTTACTCCATTAGAAGTGAACCTAGAAGATGCTTCCAAAGTGACTTCAGAAGATCAGAATTTTACTGGAGGCTCTAAATGCCATATCTCATATTCTGATCTGACCAGAAGAACCGTGATCTTGCATAAGATCATTATCAATTGCTTAAGGCCTAAAGCTGCTTCCAAGACTGACTTGTCTAAGTTTGAAATCAAGCTTATATGGGCCATTATGAATGGAAAGTCTTTCTCTCTTCCACATATCATCATTTTTCACATGTACAAAACTCTCCAAAAAGACAAAGGCCAACTTTCTTATGGTGCACTCATCTCTAGATACTTTATCTTTTTACACATAACTATTCCTGATGATTTGTGCAAAACCTTTGTTCCTTTGATGTTTGTTGGAAAAAAGATGCTTACCAAGATGAATTTTAAATATTTTGATGATAAAAAGGAAAGAGCAAGTACAGACAGAGGAAAGGATGCTTAGCAGTCAGAATCAAAATCTATTGGCAGGAAAAACAAAGACAAAGAAGAAAGAAAAGGAAAAGAAAAAGCAAGAAAGCAAACTGTGTTTTCAAGTCCATTCAGGGTGTACAGCAAGAAGAGAAAATTCTTCTTAGAGATGAAGATGATGACTCAGAACACCTTGAAACAAAATAGAATGCTGGTCCAGAACATGTTTCAGCACCTGCTAAAAAGGTTTCAAAACTAGTAGATAGGGACTCACATCTGCATCAACAGAATGATATTCCACAGAGGATAGATGTAAGTCAATCTCTACTTAATTTTGAAGAGACTTTGAATGAAAATACTACTGCAGGACAAGTAGATTTTCGGGAGAGATTCCAACAGAGACAGGGGATAAATTTGAACAGAATGCACCGGAAAATATTCAAGGACAGACCTTAGACAATATGGCCATTATGACCCTTTTGCTAGAAATAAAAGAGAAACAAGCTGCACTTGAAGAGGAAGTGAAGAGTCTTCATAAAATTATTGAGGAAAATAATCAGACTCAACGTTTTCATGCAGAAAAAGACAAAGCAGAGATTGGGGAAGCTATTATTCTATGTTCAACAAATATGGAGAAAGCTATGGGTCATTGTTCTACAAAGATTGAGGAAGCTGTTTCTATCCTGAAAAACTTTCAACTTATTTGAACCCCATCAAAGAAATAGCCTGCTTTTCATACCCTCTTTTTAAACCATTCTTATTTCCAAACTAGTTCTGTATTCCTAAGATTTGGATAGTTTATATCAGTGCATTATTCTGCTTATTATTGATTTATTCTTTTTGCTAATGACAAAAAGAGGGACAGATTATGCAGATATTGTCATACTAACATTTCAATATGCAGAGAAATACACAAATCTTAAGAATTTGCACGTTTATTTCTTATCTGTGTTTCATGCGCTTAATATGATTATTTTCTTCAAATTTATTTGACATTGATTGAATTTGTATGGAAGTTTTGTCATCATAAAAAAGGGGAAGATTGTTGAGGAAAATTCCTAATGAATTTTGAAGCTGACAAACTTTCTATGTTTATCTTGTGAATCTGACATGCGTTCCATTCCAGGTTAATATATTCTGAAAGTTCAGAAGGAAATATCAGACTTTACAAATTTTCAGAACTAAAAGTTCAAACTTTATCATAAAAGTCATTCAGACTCTAATTTTGAAAGACTCGGATTTTACTAAAGACCTACGCTGACTCGGGTTCTGAATGTAAAGCAAGAATCAGAAATTCTGTGGACGCGGAAATTATGCAGACGCAGACGTTGAAGTTTTTCAGACGCAGAAGCAAAACTCATTCGGAACGAATCACAACAGCTAGTGATCTGGCATAGATTTCACAAAAGGAAAGTTTTTATTGACTCAATCTCAACTAAATCAATTGACAATCAAATATTATGACAAGTATGCATTACAACGGATAAATTTATACTTATGAAAATCTCGATTCCGATTGTATGAACTACCAGAATCAGCGGGATTCAGATTTTGTTAACCAACGGCTGCTCAATCCATTTTATATAAATTTGTCCAAGATAAAGATCGAAAAATGATCCTCTAAAGACTATCCAACGGCTAGTTTGGTAGTGGAGGAGTACAAAAGGAGACCTACGAGGAGTAGAAGATAATGAATGAAATTGAGAATCAACAAGTACAAAGTCTGAGCATACTTCGATCCTTTCTTTTGTCTTTCTTGAGCTAAACATTAATGTTAGAGTATAATTATTTTTATTTTCTAGGTTTTATTCCTTTTTACATATATAAGGGCATTATGGTTATATACATTTTATATTTAATATAAATATATTGTGATGGGTGTAGGGTTTCAGTTACATACAGAAACCAAGAGCCCCTTTCTTGGATTTTACAATCTCTTTCTTTCTCTCTTCTTCTCCTTTCTTTTTCTTCTCTCTTCGTTCTTTTCTCTCGTTATTTTTCTGCGGGTTCTCTAATCAGCTTAGTAACATGGTATCAGAGCACGGTTTGACTACCTGATTACCTGGTCCTATTGCTGGTTTGAGAGTCCCCTAATAACCCTATTCCTTCTCTGGTGCGTAGCCACCTAAAGCTGCATTTTTTACCTATTTTCTCTTCAAGTCCCGATACATATAAGATCAGGAGAAATCAGATTTATCAGGTTCTGTTTGTGACAATGGATTACAACACTTCTTGATCAGCAGATTCAAGGATCAGGGTATTTCGTTGATTATGCAGCCTATATTTATAAGATTTCAGCATCCCTTTGTTTGATTGATGGAGCCAATTGCATCTGATTATATGTTGGTATTACTGTTTTTTTTCTTGCACTGAAGTTTCGGCCTTTATGATCGGTGGTAGATATATTTATATTGAGATTTTCACCATGAATGGCACTAAGTCTTCTACGGACAATGTCAATGTTCATATTATCACCATTAAATTGAATGGATCCTCCAATTACTTGCTATGGGCTCAAGCTGTGAAGGTTTATATTAATGCCAAAGGGAAACTTAATTATCTTACTACAGAACCCCCTGCTGAAAACTCTAAAGACTATAGTGACTGGATGAGAGAGAATGATACACTTTTGGTGTGGTTATGGAATAGCATGGAACCATCCATTGCTGCTAATGTCATGTTCCACACGACTGCCAAGGGAGTGTGGGATGATCTTATGGAGAGTTACTCACAAGACAAAAACATGTCTAGAGTCTATGAGCTCTATGAGAAGATCTTTAATTTTAAACAGGGGGACAAGTCTCTTGGAGAGTATTATAGTGCTTTGAAAGGCATGTGGGAAGAACTTAATCTTTATCAGCCCATCACTATTAATCTCGAGACACTAAAGACACAACGAGCTGAATTTCAGGTGGCCAAGTTTTTATCAGGCTTGAATGCTGACTTACAGCCTATGAAGAGTCAACTTTTTGCTGGAGAGAAAGTTCCTTCTATGAATGAAGCATTTTGTCGGATTCAGCGCATTGTCCCTCCGTCTTCTACATCATCTAAAGATAATTCAGCATTTGTGGCTAGTAGTGGTGTTCGTGGTCGTGGTGGATTTTCTAATAGAGGTCGTGGTTTAGGAGGAGGTCGCAGTCGTGGTGGTGGACGTAGTGGACAAAATTCTGATCGAGATAACCGTCAGTGTATATACTGTGGCAAATCTGGTCATATTGTTGACACATGTTGGGCCAAGCATGGCAAGCCTGAGTGGGCTCAGCGATTAGTTACTGCAAATGCTGCTATGTCTGAAGGGAGTGCTGGAAATGTGTCTTACGGCGACACGAATCCATCTATCCCAAGTGGGGGTAGTTCTTCTGAGTCCGCGTCTCGGGATGATATGGTCGCACAACTCATCAAGCGTGTCCAACAACTGGAGGCTTCCAATTCCTCATCCACTGCCACTCTTGCATGTACAGGTAACATGGCCTTTTTCTCTACTTTGTCTCCTGGCACCTCTTGGGTCATTGACTCGGGAGCTTCTAGTCATATGACGGGTAAGCAAGAATTATTTTCTTCACACCATAACTCTAGTCCTTCACCTGAAGTTATTCTAGCTAATGGTTCTTCTACTCAAGTGGTTGGATCAGGGGCTGTCTCACTTACACCCTCCTTATCCTTGTCCTCCGTTTTACATGTTCCCCAACTTCCTTTGAATTTGTTATCTGTTAGTCAGTTAACTAAAAATCTTGGTTGTTCTGTTACATTTTACCCCTCCTATTGCATTTTTCAGGACCTTCAGACAAAGAAGAAGATTGGTGGAGGGCATGAACATGATGGACTCTATTATCTGGATGGTGTCTCCACTGCTGACGCCAATGGTCTAGCTACTAGTCCTATTACCCCCCTGTTATGGCATTCCCGTTTGGGGCATTTATCTTTATTTAAGTTACAGCAAATAGTTCCCGAGTGTAAATCAATTTCTACTCTTGAGTGTGAGGCTTGTGAACTTGGGAAACATCATCGTAGTTCTTTTCCTAGTCGTAGTGATTCTCGTGCATCTACTTTATTAGAACTTGTTCATTCGGACATCTGGGGACCTTCTCGTGTTGCTAATAGAAATGGTTTTAAGTACTTTGTTACTTTTGTGGATGATTATTCTCGGCTAACATGGCTTTATATGCTTCATGATCGTTCTGAATTTTTACAAGTTTTTCAATTATTTCATCGCGAGGTTACTAATCAGTTTAATACATCCCTCAAAATTTTGCAAACAGATAATGCTCTAGAATACTCACAAAAATCAATTTCTTTGTTTTGTTCTAGTCTTGGCATTATACATCAAACAAGTTGTACTTGTACCCCTCAGCAGAATGGTGTGGCCGAGAGAAAGAACCGTCACCTTCTAGAAGTTGCTCGTTCACTCATGTTACATATGCATGTCCCAAAATCATTTTGGAGTGATGCTGTCCTTACTGCTTGTTACCTCATAAATCGTATGCCTTCCACTGTCCTTAATCAAGAGTCACCAATCAGTATTGTATTTCCTGACAAGCCGTTATTTCCTCTTACCCCGCGCGTCTTTGGGTGTGTTTGTTTTGTCCATAATCTACGACCTGGTGCTGATAAACTATCCCCTCGTGCTACTAAATGTGTTTTTCTTGGGTATTCACGTACTCAAAAGGGATATCGGTGTTATGATCCTATGACTTGTACTCAATATGTCAGTACTGACGTTACTTTTTTTGAGGGCACATCATACTATTCTACTGAGGGTAAAGAGTTTTCAACTGACATTGTAGTTGATCCTCCTATTCCACAACTTATTCCCTTAGATTCCGTTAGTCCTTCCGTATCTCCTCCCTTACAGGTATATCAGCGGCGAAAGCAGTCTATGGCACCACCAGTCTCCAGCTCTTCCATGCCCTCCGTTCAATCTCCCTCCTTGTCTCCTGATCCGAACGATCTTCCGATTGCCCTTCGCAAAGGTACTCGTTCTTGTACACAAAAATCCTCTTTTGCTTACCCTATCGAGCGTTATGTGTCTTTTTCACATCTTCCTCCTCCATTGCATGACTTTGCTCTATCATTACATACTCACACAATTCCTACTTCTACCACTGAGGCCTTGTCTCATCTCGAGTGGAAGAGAGCTATGGATGTAGAAATGGAAGCTTTGGTGTCCCGCCAAACGTGGTCTTTGGTTGATCTTCCTCTTGGGAAAGATGTGGTGAAGTGTCGTTGGGTGTACACTATCAGGTATAACCCGGATGGCTCAATTGAGCGTCTTGAAGCTCGGCTCGTTGCTAAAGGTTTTACTCAAACTTATGGAGTGGATTATTTTGAGACTTTTTCCCCCGTGGCACGTCTCAATTCTGTTCGTGTTATTATTTCTCTTGCTGTGAATTTTGATTGGCCATTATATCAATTGGATGTCAAGATGCTTTTCTTTATGGTGATTTGTCTGAAGAAGTATATATGGAGCAACCTCCTGGGTATGTTGCCCAGGGGGAGGATCGCAATAAAGTATACCGGCTACATAAAGCCATTTATGGTTTGAAACAATCTCCTAGAGCATGGTTTGAGAAATTCAGTTCAGTGATCTCCAAGTGTGGTTTTCGCCAATGTTATTCTGATCATTCTGTTTTTGTTCGCAAGAAGGAGTCGGGAGTGGTCATTCTTGTTGTTTATGTGGATGATATAATTATCTCCGGTAGTGATGCGACCGGAATTTCTGAGGTTAAATCTTTTCTTCAACAACAATTTCAGATTAAAGACTTGGGAGTTCTTAGGTATTTTCTAGGTATTGAAGTTTTACGAAGTAGGAAAGGTATTAATTTGTCTCAGCGAAAGTATGTTCTTGATCTTTTATCTGAGACTGGTACACTAGCTTCCAAGCCAGTTGATACTCCTATGGATCCAAATCAAAAGTTTGGAGTTGATGATGGAGATGACATTGAAGATAAACATCGGTATCGGCGTCTAATTGGGAAACTGATTTATCTTACTGTTACACGTCCCGATATTTCTTTTGTTGTTAGTGTGGTGAGTCAGTTTATGGAATCACCCAAGAAGGCTCATTGGGATGCTATTTGTCGCATTCTTCGATATCTTAAAGGCTCTCCTGGTAAGGGACTGATTTATAAATCGAATGGTTCTTCCACCTTAGTTGGCTATTCTGATACTGATTGGGCTGGGTCAAAGTGTGATCGACGGTCTACGACTGGGTATTGCACCTTTCTTGGTGGTAATTTGGTTACTTGGAGAAGTAAAAAACAGACTACCATTGCCAGATCTAGTGCGGAGGCTGAATATCGTGCTATGGCACAAACTGTGGCTGAATTGCTGTGGTTAAAATCTCTTCTCCAGGAGCTTGGATTTTCTATTAATCATCCTATTGATATGATGTGTGATAATCAGGCAGCTATTTATATTGTTGGAAATCCTGTTTTTCAAGAGCGAACTAAGCATATAGAAGTTAACTGTCACTTTGTTCGTGATGCTGTGAAGTAGAAGTTGGTTGCCACTCCTTACGTTGCCTCTAGAGATCAATTTGCCGATATGTTCACTAAAGCGTTGTTTCGTCCTACCTTTGTTGCTGGTTGTTCCAAGCTGGGCATGGGTGATCTATATGCTCCAGCTTGAGGGGGAGTGTTAGAGTATAATTATTTTTATTTTCTAGGTTTTATTCCTTTTTACATATATAAGGGCATTATGGTCATATACATTTTATATTTAATATAAATATATTGTGATGGGTATAGGGTTTCAGTTACACACAAAAATCAAGAGCCCCTTTTTTGGATTTTACAATTTCTTTCTTTCTCTCTTCTTCTCCTTTCTTTTTCTTCTCTCTTCGTTCTTTTCTCTCGTTATTTTTCTGCGGGTTCTCTAATCAGTTTAGTAACAATTAAGATCTTGAGGGACACTTTGTAAGAGTGATTGTGTGAAATAGAAAGTCCTATCATATACAAGAATGCTGTTACTCAGAATCTATAATTCCTCTTAATTACATAGTGAAATCCAGCCAGTAGACTGTTGGCGTGGGAGAGTGGAAGTAGGCTTATTATAAGCCGAACCACTCTTGTATGCAGTTTTTTTATCCATTATCTTTTACTTTATATATTGCACATCAAGAGCACTGTCTATATAAACTGTTTTGAACCTGAATTTTATTCAGACTCAACTGTGATCAATTATTTCCACTTAAATTGGTCAAAATTATTTAAGATCGCCTATTTACCCTCCTCTAAGTGATCCTTACTAACTACATCAAGATTGACGACAAAGAAAATTCCCTCTACAAGAAGAATGCCGGCCGTTCCATGGGATAACCCTAGCTTGCCTAATCATACCATTAGCTTGGAAAATGGACGGTCAACACTAGACACACATTTTCCATTAGAGATAAAGGAACTTGTGTTTTGCTTGGAAATTTCCAAACGCTTGTGTTAGGAAAAGGAAAATTTTGTGGCTGGCCTTTGACCATCACGCCATTATACGGTCATGCAAGTAGCTCTCTTTTCTACAATAATAATAGCTTTTGATAGAAAAAAAATTATAGTAATTGCTAGAGATTTCTATAATAATAATAGCTTTTGATAGAAAAAATTTATGGTAATTGCTAGAGAAGAATGAGAAGACAAACCGTAGGATTGACGACAAAGACAATTCCCTCTACAAGAAGAATGCCAGCCGTGCCAAGGGATAACCCTAGCTTGCCTAATCATACCGTTAGCTTGGAAAATGGACGGTCAACCCTAGACACACATTTTCCATCGGAGACAAAGAAACTTGTGTTTTGTTTGGAAATTTCCAAACGCCTGTGTTGGGAAAAGGAAAATTTTGTGGCTGGCCTTTGACCATCACGCCATTGTACGGTCATGCCAGTAGCTCTCTTTTCTATAATAATAATAGCTTTTGATAGAAAAAAATTATAGTAATTGCTAGAGAAGAATGAGAAGACAAACTGTAGGATTGACGACAAAGACAATTCCCTCTACAAGAAGAATGCCGGCCGTGCCACCGGATAACCCTAGCTTGCCTAATTATACTGTTAGCTTGGAAAATGGATGGTCTACCCTAGACATCGCCTAGGTTGCGACACCCCGGGCGACAGTCGCTTAGGTTCCCGCAACCCAAGGTGGCACTTGCCGGCCTCCGTCTAGCTCTTTTGTGCAAACCATGCGGAAGATCAACAATGCCAAGACTTGCATTCCAATAATGCTACTTTTCAAAGTATCTGTCTTGAGCTAACGCTCTTTAGAGACCTTTGGAAATGTAATTGCATTGTCCCAAAGTTTCCAAAAGACGAACCAAAAGCTATTTACATTTGCCTAAGAGATTTTATAGCCCCAAAGCCCACTCCAAATACTTAACCAAACAGAGCCATTGTATCCTATTTATTTTTCATTTTATTTGTGTTGGCTTCACGGTTATAGTTTCAAACCAATGTTTTCAAATAACATACGTAAGATTAGTGACTAATATAATCAAATCTCTTGCCAAGTACTGAATTTCTGTTTTTTGTGATAAAATAGGTTATGGGTTTCTTTAGATTTGATTCTCATAGTACAATAATGCATGGTTTAATTATTAGTCCATCGAATTGTAATAATATGCAAATAAGGACAGCCGGTTGTTTTCTCAAAAGGCACAGCAGCCAGAAACAACTGACCTTTGCTCTAACTTACGCAACACAAACGTGCTTCACTATGCGCATAGATCCACCGTGACCTTTTTGAATTTGAACAGCGGATGGACCTATTCTTTTCCACGCGGTTGGTACAATAATTGTCCATCAAATATATGCATTTTATATAAAAAGACTAAGAATCAAGTCGTCCATGGCTTTTGCAAATCTTTCTAATTTAGTTTTCTAGAGCGTTTATTGGTCTAGTAGCGATTCAAAATCACAACCACACGACCCTACTTGTACTCCTCATCCTTCTTCCTCTACCGTGCATTCATAAGGTTCGAGGAACTCATGTCCACATGATTCTACGAAACTTGTACTACTTGTGAGGAAAGATATTGACTTAATCGATCGGAATGTATAATCTAAACAATAGAGAAACAGTTATCAACTATAGACGAAATAAAATGGCATTAAACTTGAGTGGAGATTCATTGGCGAGTAACAGAAAAAATTTCAGTGCAAACATGAGATTGACACATCTAATCGCACTTGCAAGACCACCAGAAGTTATGTGAATGCAAATCCATTATCAGAGGTATGAGCTATGACATCCAACGCGAAGAACATCTACTACATCTCTATGCTCTGACCCAACGAAAAGGAAATTCAAGAGAAGAAAGCAAGAATTAGGTCATGTAAAACGCAAAATACAATTACCTTGTCTCCTTGAGGGTAAGAGAAAAGTGACTTCTTCACACACATACAACAGCACACTTCAAATATAATATTACATAAAGTTATTCAAGGGAGCTTTTATTCATACTGTGATCAAAAATAGTAGCGGCGGCCGAATTCTTCACATGGTAGAGGCTAACGGCGCTGTGGCCGGGAGATGACGACGGGGGGACGGATTTGAACAACCACCGGAGGCGGCGGCGGCAGCTGAACTTTCACAGATCTGTTTGAGATTAGAATTGGATTTCGCTGGCCGGGCACGCTACTGGCGGAGGATGAACATTTGTAGACGGATGTGGATGTCCGCGACCATGTGTCCACGTCCGTGGCCGTGTGCCTCCTTGGGGCCGTGCTCCTCCTTGCGGACGGGTACCTGGTGGCCGTGTCTCTCTTTATGGCCGTGTCCCTCCTTGCGGACGCATACGAGGGCCTGCTGTCCCTCTTTGTGGCCGTGCCCGCCGTGGCCGTGTACCTCTTTCTGGCCGCCGTCTTTGCGGCCGTGTACCTCTTTCTGGCGGCCGTCCTTGTGGCCGTGCCCGCCGTGGCCGTGTACCTCTTTCTGGCGGCCGTCCTTGTGGCCGTGGCCGTGGCCCTTTTTGTGGCCGTGCCCACCGTGGCCGTGTACCTCTTTCTGGCCGCCGTCTTTGCGGCCGTGGCCGTGGCCGCCGCGTCCCTGATTCTGGCCGTGCGCGAGGCCGCCATGTCCATGCTGGGAGCCTTGATGACCGCCGTGACGATGGCCGTCTCCCATGTTAATGTGCTGATGATTTGCCTTGTGGAGGTGAAAGTTAATCTGGAGATTCATTGTGATCGTTTATGGCGATGAAGAGCAAAATTATCAGCAGCAGCAGCGTATAGCGAGGCTAACTCTGAAGTAAAGGCAAGGCTTGGTCCTTAAAAGAAGGGAGAAAGTCCTCAGCAGAAAAAATTGCTAAGAAGGCCCCTTAACTTTCTGTAATTCAATTAGAAAGTCTTGGGGTACCATTATTTATTTTGACGGTGGGGTGAGGACAATTCTTCTCATTGACTTATTTTGCTTGGAGATAACCCCCTCACTTAGTTGCTTAAGGGAAGATTTATATGTCTATTTCTTCAATAGAACAATTAGTTTTACCTCACAATTTCATTTTCCGTTTGCATCCATATATTATCTTAGAGAAAGTTTTTGCGAAATGATTAAGCATCTCAATTATGTTATGCACGTCTAACTTTACATTATCTTTAATTCTATAAAACTAAATCATATCATTAAACTGACCCCGTAGATAGCATTATGTCTTATCTTGGATAAGCCAACTTAAGACTTATTCACACTTAACTTGATCTTTGAATTAAATTAACAAAGCAGTTATTTGTTCATTACATGTTCAATATACCTATTAGAATATGTCTCGAATATTAAGCCGATTAGACGACCTGACTCGCTGCAATGATGCCTAGCAATGCCACTCCATCATGGGGTTGCGACCGTGGAAAGAAAGAGAGAGAGAGAGACCAACCAGTCTCTGATCAAAAGAGACAAGCTCGTTCGCTAAGGAAGGGAAAAGAGTCGCCACTAGTAACATTGGACAAAAGTGAAAAAGGCAAGCAGCAACGATGGTGTGTATTTATGGTGGGCACTCATTATCTTCTTGCTTTTTCTATCCTTCCGCCAAATTACTTGATTTATAACAATATTTACTACTGCTCTCCTCGTTGAGTAAATTCCACCGGCCAAACTTAGTAAATCCGGCATTTGGACTATTTTCTCATTCAGTTTACTTGATCGTTCGATTACTTGTTTTTTGCAATAATAACCATATTTTTTTCCTAAAACTATGCCGATAGGTCAATCGGACCAAATCGAAAGGAGGGTTTCCTCTAGATTTACAAAAAGATCAGATCGTTGCTGAATCAGAAATAGGGCAAAGGGGTTAGGCAAGCATTATTGCCATTGAATGTTTCTTTAAGGTAAACCGCTCCTTCCACGAAACTTGCGGGGCACTTCCCTTCCTTTATGCAGTGTGACTACGAGTCAAACGATCCTTGGTCAAACTTGTCGTGCTAGTTTTTTTTTTGGTCAAAAACTTGTCGTGCAAATTTGACCCCCAAGAATTTGTTCTTGTCGCCGCTCTCGTGTGAATTCTTCTTGCTTTTCCTGTTTCTTTTTCTTTCTTGATTATTTTGCTACTTGGTTTTCAGTCTTCATAAAGTAAAGAAATTTTCCTATTTTCTCGCTCACAATAGGACAGAGCTTGCGCGTTGCCTCAAATTTGTTAACCGAGTGATTTGTATAAAAAGGCTTTTGGTTCGCTAAATTAATTAGATGTTTATAAACTCCAAGAGAACTAAAATGCAGTGATAAACAATCTTGGGAGGGCAATGAAGTAGAGTTTTATAAGGAAGTAAGGTTTGGACTCCAGCACATCCTTAACAGGCTTCACTCTATTAAATTATGGCTCGAATTTGATCCGTTTACGGAACGCGACTTGCTTAGATAAATTTCCATATTCGACTGTGAAGATATTTATTTACTATTGGAGATAATATTGAAAATTGCTCCCGAAAGGAAATCCTCTCAAAGTACATAGTGTGGACGTCTTCAGCAAAGAGGGCATATTGGACACTAAAGGACGAAATAAGGGGCACCTTTAATACATATATTAAAGGTTTATTTTATGGAGCAAAGAAACAACAAAAGGGTAGTTCTGCTTATGTTATATGAAGTTTTGCTAATTTGTATCAGAAGGACTTTCTTGTCTTTTTGGTTCTGACAAAAAGGGCTTGTTCTAGAGAGGAATAAAAGGGACCCAAAAAAATTTCAAACTTTAACCTTTTTTTTTTTTGGTAAAGTATTCAAACTTTAACCTTTATCTCAATTATATCCTAAACTTTTTGTTATCTCATAAAAAATCTCAAACTTTTACTTTTATCTCAAATCTACTAGCCTAATACCCAAAAAAACCCCTAACTTTACCTTTTGTCCCAATTATATCCTAAACCTTTTTTTATCTCATAAAAAATTTCAAACTTTTGCTTTTGTCCCAAATCTACTACCGTTAACTTTTCCGTCCAATATTACCATTAATAATTATTTTAATATTATTTTTTCTTTTTTCTTTTCTTTTCTTTTTCCTTTCCTTTTCTTTTTTTCCCCTTCACCTTCAACCTCTGGCTGATCGCCGATCCGGCGACCGGCCAAAGGCGGGGGCCGGCGAGACTCGACCTCGCCAGTGTTGGGCAAGGTCGACCTCGCCCTCCCCTGGTGAGGTTTGTCCTCACCGTGGCTGGCAAGGCTCGGCCTTGCCTAACACCGGCGAGGTCAAGCCTTGCCGTGGCTGGCGAGGCTCGGCCTCGCCCAACGCCGGCGAGGTCGAGCCTCGCCAGCCACGATGAGGACGAACCTCGCCAGCCGCCGGTGAGGGCTCAGCCCCGCCGGCAGCTAGAGAGGCTCGACCTCGCCAGCCACGGCAAGGCTCGACCTTGCCGGCGTTAGGCGAGGCCGAGCCTCGCTAGCCACGGAGAGCACAAACCTCGCCAGGGGCGGCCGAGGCTGACCTCACCCAACACCAGCGAGGTCGAGCCTCGCTGGCCCCTGCCCCTGGCCGATCGCCGGACCGGCGACAGGCCAGAGGTTGAAGGTGAAGGAAAAAAAAAAGAAAAGGAAAGGAAAAATAATATTAAAATAATTATTAACGGTAATATTGGATGGAAAAGTTAACGGTGGTAGATTTGGGACAAAAGTAAAAGTTTGGGTTTTTTTATGAGATAAAAAAAAGTTTAGGATATAATTGGGATAAAAGCTAAAGTTTGGGCTTTACCCAAAAAAAAAAAGCTAAAGTTTGGGTTTTTTTTTTTATATTAGGCCAGTTGATTTGAGATAAAAGTAAAAGTTTGGGATTTTTTATGAGAAAAAAAAAGTTTAGGATATAATTGGGACAAAGGCTAAAGTTTGGAGTTTTTTTGGGTATTAAGCCGGAATAAAAGGGCACGCGTCTTCTTCAATGAAAGTGAGCCGCCGTATAGAGAACTCCTCTACAAAGCCGTGAGAACAAAAGAAAATAGAATGCACAAACGTTCTCAAGGCTCGGCCGCACGAAGAGATCTAGATTTGTTCAATGAGTTTATTTCGTCCAATTAAGTTATTTATTTGTAAATATTTTGGATTTGAGCTTAAATTTAGGTGTGAGAAACATTCGAATATATGAGCGAATTGTAATTCTGATTCTTTGATTATAATGAAATATTTGTTACTTGCTCTCTTCGTAGATGTAGGTACCGATATTCGGATCGAACTACGTAAATATCTGGTATCATTTATCGTTCCTCGTTTATTTCTATAATATTTTCGCATTGACTTAATTCGCAAAATCCTGTCGTTTCCGCGTTATATTTCTATCAATCTCAATTCTTTTCCATATCTTGGGATCACCAAGGTTTAAAACTTTCAGAGGGTATTTACTCTTGTTGGGGGCGCAACACATGCATGTATCAGCATGTTAAAATAAAGAACACATTCGTGGAGTCAACCGTCCCAGTATATCAAACCGACGGGCGGCGATAGGCCTCATAACAGCAAAAGTTCCCTCTGTTATGGTGTGGTTAACTCTCTACCAAAAAGTAATAGGTGGTTGATTAAATTAAAGTAAATGCCGACGAGACAAGAACCAAAGTGTGGTAACAGCTCTATAGTATTGCCTTCAAGACACTTGGAGGATTCAGTGCTAACAGAAGAAACACTTTTGCAAAACGCCATGAGTAAGAATCCAAATTTATATATGCACATAAATACAATGTGGTGAGAGCCACGACATCCAACCGCAAAGAACATCTGCATCTGTACGCTCTGACCCAGTGAAAAGAAAAATCGAGAAGAAAGCAAGAATTAGGTCGTGAAAAACACATAATACAAGACCACAGGGACAACCACCTTATGTTCTCGAGGATACGACAAGTGACTTGTTCACACGCATAACACACTTCATATGTAACATTACATAGAGTAACTCAAGGGGGCTTTTATTCGTGCTATAACCAGATAGTAGCGGCGGCCAAACCCATCATCTGGTCACGGCTACTGCAGCCTGGCGGGCAGAAGACGGCGGGAGGACAGCTTGGATAAACCTCCGGAGGTGGCGATGGAGAACCAGTGTATCAGGTCATCGGCCATCGAACTGTAAGTCTCCCATTGGGAAGCCCGCTTGACATCACTCGCCTGCAAGATGAACGATGCGTGAGGCATGTATGTTTAGAAAAGGGAAAAGGAAGAAAACAAAGAGACTGAAATTGACCCGATAGAACATTCTGAAGATACACTCCTCTATGCCTGGCCTTATTTCATGACGGCAAAAAACGGGGGCCTCACCTGGAAATCGACGTCATATGTAAACATAACTTCTTCCTCATCTTTGACCTCTTGAGGAGTTTCAGAGCTAGTAACCTCTCGATTTGCATCAGGATTACAGGTGGTTAGACTTAGAGGGTGTCTCCAATCCCATAGGTGTTCCAATGTATGTTTGACACTATAGTGATAGAAAAGATGATTCAGCACAATCATAGAGGTAGATGTTTAATAAACAGGACTAGCATCAATCTTGGGTGTTCGGTATGTCATCATGTAAAATGACCTGAATGGTTTAACCTCAAACCCAACAATTCTTGCTGCCTTTGTTTCTTTATCTAGGTGATACTTGACAGTGAACGACAAGTGGTTGTAGATAAAATGTTTCTGCTCCTTCGTCTGAAAAAAGAAAAGTATTTAGTCGTTACGTATCCACAAACACTTTCATATTTAAGACCTACTACGAAAAGAGAGAGAATGCTAAGATTGGTACTCACTCCAGCATATTGTCCCTTGAAGCCAACAGGAAAGCCACGTTGGTACGCGGTGAAATTTTTCTGTTCAGTCCTTTCTAATGGAGCCACCAAAGGGAGATTGTCCAATATCCTGCCATTAATGCAGGTGTCATCTAACAGTTGCAGATCATAAAGTTACAGCACTTCTTGCTCTGCACGCATTTTATGTTATTGGTGCTTACATGTTCACTCGATACTCGTCATCTATCTTTTCCTTGAAATCTTTTGCCTCTTTTGCATTGAGAGTTTTTCGACAAAGAATCTTGCACTGCTCGTCTGATCCCATTCTAATCTGTGATAAAAAAAGGAAGCAATCGGGTGATCAGAAAGAAACGTGTTCCGTCCAATCTTCAAGCCAGGCAGTAGATAGTTTATTAGGTTTGTCTGTATATACATACACACGTACTTGCATTGCCTACCTCATAAGGAGAGTTTTCACTGGGATCACCGCGAAGAAATTTTCCAAGTTTCTCCGCACCATCAGCCATTTTAAGAGGCCGACAGTAACCAAGGGAGTAAAAGGCGTAAGGAAACTGTAATTTTGTCGATGTCAAAGGGTTCACCTTCACGGTCAAAGCTTCTCCCTGCACATGATGAGATTACACTTTTACACCTTGATATATCTCACATTCCGTAATGCTAAGAAAATTTCTGAGCCCTTGATCATATATACCAAAAACCTTCCAGAAATAGAGTAAGACATTCAGAAACTAAGGACTTCCTTTGCTCTCCACCACACACACCAAGGGAACATGAGCCCTTCATCTTTGTCATAAGTGTATGTACACTAGTAGACTTCCCTCCGCTAAATATGGAGAGATGCGATGAGATTCTTTACATGAAAACAGTGAAATGCTATAATATGTGTGCCCTGAATCACATCGAGCTATCTTATTGAGGAATTTCCTAAGGAAACCATTCACCTGATAACTATGGGAACGGCAATCCTTGGATCAGATGGTCACAAATAAGGTTGTAATACTCGGATCAGAATGCAGTGGCAATTCAGTAAGGGATATGCTAGCCATCATCCAGAACATCCGAACATCTAGCAAGGAACGTGATCATTCCGTTGGTAATGCTTCGATCCAAAAGCAATTCCCATTTTAGTAAGAGATTTAGTACCAAAACCATCAATCATATAACTACATGTATCAGAAGTTACGGACATATTACAATTTGTGACTTTCTAAATCAGCTTATTATGTATTCCACAAAAATTTCCAGAAGGGTTAAAATCTCAGTGCAGGTAGATTGAGGCCAGTTCCCAGAATGCACAAAAGGGTCGATCATACTTCATTGAACAAATCACATTACTTCCCTTGATATCCAAATGTGTCGTCCATCTGAAACAAACCAATGCACGAGACTTCACACGATAATATCAAAGTAAGAATCATATTGTTGAGAATTTATCTCAAGTTTGAACCCATTAAGGAAAACCAATCCAAGTATATTCTGATTTGGGTAAATTTCCTAGGTTGAGTGGTTTCTTAGTATGAGTAGGTTTCCTAAAAAGGTTTCCTATTTTGGACCCATATATCATACGCATATAAGAGGTGGGCGCTGGTTTTTGACTCGTAACAATCAATTGCGCCAAGTAACGGTGAGTGTTAACACTGTATAAGTTATTGGATGTAATTAAGGGTTCGGTAACACTAAAAGTGTTTGACTAACTCAAATATACTTGTAATCTCTGTTGTATTATTTAATTTATAGTGCTCTCCTCGTGGAGTCTTTCCCACCGGCAGAATCACGTAAATTCGATGTCCTTTGATTACTTCTTCTACTTATTATTGTATTTGATTGCTTGTTTTTCGCTACAAATAGTATATCAATTTGGTGCAACCAGAACCAGGACATGGAAACACCATCCCATTCAAAGATGCAAACACATAAGCATTTAAGTATCCATTTGATTTCTGGGTTACTCATTTAAAGGGAAAAAATGAACTTTATGCAGGCAGATACTCAACTTGGGCCAAAAATTAAGTCAAACTCACAGTAACAGAAGACAGCAAACACCCTTTAAAGAAACCGTCTTCTCAAGCATATGCAACAAAACAGCAAGCAAGACCATCTTTTTAAGCTTAAATAAGAAAGAGAGACTCGAAAAAAAAGAGGGGGGGGTGGGGGGGGGGGGGGGGGGGGTGGTGTGGGGGGGCGGCGCACTTCTCACCATCTGAAAATCCTGAGGACCGACATCGGAAAGATGAAAGGACCGAGCGTGAACGAGGAGCAGCACGCAAACGGAGATCCATAGATACTGTCTGAGAGCAGCTGTCCCCATGTTCAGAATCAGAAGCGGATCGAACCCACCAACGAATTCCCTCTTCAAGAGGAGTGCTTGTAGGCTATGTGCTTGAGTAGTTTCTTTCCTTTTTCTTGGTAGAATCGAACAAAGATGCTATTTTTGGCTGTAATCTATAGGAAAAAGCTTGCCTAAAGGTACCGTTAGCTTGGAAAATGGACGGTCAACCCTCGACACACATTTTCCATTAGAGAGAAAGAAACTTGTGTTTTGCTTGGAAATTTCCAAGCGCTCGTGTTGGGGAAAGGAAAATTTTGTGGCTGGCCTTTGACCATCACACCATTATACGGTCATGCTAGTAGCTATTTTTTATATAATAACAATAGCTTTTGATAAAAAAAAATTATAATAATAGCTAGAGAAGAATGAGAAGACAAACATCCTTACCAAAAAAAAAAATGAGAAGACAAACAGTAAGATTGACGACAAAGACAATTCCCTCGACAAGAAGAATGCCGGCCACGCCACAGGATAATTAGGGTTCACTGACTTGGCAGGTTAGTGATTTTTTGTCAAAACGAGTCAAAAATACTACATTAGAAATTTTGATAGGATTAGAAAAAAAAATTCAAAAAGTCATTAATTTATTGTACGATGGCCAATTTAGTCCTAAACATTTCAATTGTGCCATTTAATCCTAAACATTTAACAATTTACCAATTCAAAATTCAGTCTTAAGGTTTAAAGTGTTTTCTATTGGAAAAAAAGTTTGTAAAGAATAAGGGCTCAGGAACTCTAAAATAGTGCGTTCACGCGTTGGTATATGTGTACAAGAAATGAAAAATTGAAGAGGACCTTTCCTTTTCACGCAATACTATTCAAGCTTCAACCAATAAGTGGTAGGGGTATCAATGATTCGGTTCGATTTTTGGTTTTCAAGGAACCCAAACAGAACCAATTGGATTTGTATTAAATTTGAACTGAACTGAATATAACCCAAAGGTCTCAAACTAAAGACCCGATTCCGTTCAGCTCGGTTTTCGATTTTTGGCTTTGTAATATTAAGAAGAGGTTTAGTGAAAAGGAAAAGAGATTGTGTAAATTGTAATATTAAGAAGATATGCGATTTTCAGTTCAATTCAGTTTTCCGAATCAAAATTAAAAGAAAAAGTCATTTTTTCAATATCCAAACTGAACCGAAAATGCACGAAATTTCGATTGAGTTTGGTTCTGGTTTCGATTCGGTTTTCTAGTTTAGTTCTGCCACTCCTACTAGGTGGTGATTAATCAAGACAAGTATCTAATAGATGACAACCCATGATAGATGATAATCATATAATGGATGGACAAACTATGTAATTCCGGTCCACCAACAAGGGCGAGATTAAGGACAAGGATCGTCTCGTTGCCACAAAACACTACAATACGTGGTTCGGGCGGCAAGTGCCGACCGTTTCCAAAACCACCATGACAACCTCCATATCCGTGGTTGTACCCTCCTTGCCCGCCGTGATTGCGGCGATGAGGGTGGCCATGACCGCTCGTCTTTAATTAGCACCCCTATAGTAATTTCCTCTTTTTGATGTGGATTTTATAGAAATATGGTGTTTTGGGAGATCATATGTTCATAACTTATGTATAGGCATAGACACCCAAGGAGGAGAGATTCTAAGTGGGACCAAAAGCATCAGTTTTGGTGTTGCTAATTTGCCTGTCCACACTTAAATTGATTCATTTGGCATCTATACTTGAAGGTATCTTATTCTTACACCCCTAGGTTGCATTTGATTGACCGGATAAAAGCCGAGATAGGATATATTTGATCTTATCCTATGTTTGATGGTGGTTCAGGATAAGATAAGGTCGAGTATAGACCGGATATAGCCCGGATAAAAAAATCCGAGGGGGGGTGGGATAGACCTGGATAGGATTTCTAATGCCTATTTTTCCGGAAACCCTACACTCCACTCGCCGTCATCTTCATCCCCACACCTTATATGCTTTCACCAAAAAAATTTCTCAGCTTCTTTTCCTTCATCGACTCCTCCGAACCCGTGAATAGAAAAAAAAAATTATCCTATCCGACTTTAAATTCGTAGTCTACCAAACAGTGAATAGGATATGAAGAAATCTCAGGATTTTTTATCCTATCCTATCCAGTCTTATCCTGTTTAGAAATCCGGACAATCAAACGCAACCCTATGATATTAGCATCCAGATTTCTCGCTACTCTCCCATGTGCTATTACACATAGGCACCCCATATATTTCCCCTTTTAAATATGTTCATATGCTACTAACTATGTTCACATTGCACGTTTGGTACTCGTGTTATACGCTCTAATCTTTAAAAGGTTCTTACCCTTCTTTTTCTTCTTTCACATTGCTATTAGAATGCCAACATAAGTCATCGGATATATTCATATTTGGCGGAATTACCAAAAAAGTCATAAATTTATTGCACTTATATTAATTCAGTTCTAAATATTTCATTTGTGTCAAACCTTTTCATAACTTGCCAATTAAATCTATTTAATCAATTTTGGCTAGAAATCGCTAACGTTCATACCAACCATCTTATGTGGCACGGTCAGTGCAGACGTGAACAATTTTCAATGATATTTTGATGTTTTTTGAATTTTTTAAATTTTCTTTTCTTTGTTTCTTTTCTTTTGAACTTAGGGTCGGCGACCCTTGCTAGCTAGCCCTCACTGGCCACAAGCAAGGATCAAGACGCCCTCACTGACATTGGGCAAGGGCGTCGCGGCCCTCGCAAGCTC
The DNA here is from genome assembly GCA_031216285.1 of Syzygium syzygioides. Lineage (NCBI taxonomy): Eukaryota > Viridiplantae > Streptophyta > Magnoliopsida > Myrtales > Myrtaceae > Syzygium > Syzygium syzygioides. The sequence goes on from CM062244.1 coordinate 2,056,217, forward strand.
TAGGCGAGGCCGTTACGAGCCCTTGGTTTGGCTGGCGAGGGTCACCACCGGCCCTAAGTTCAAAAAACAAGTAAAGAGAGAAAGAGAAAAATTTTCAAAAAATATTAAAATATAATTACAAATTTTCTACATCAATGTTGGTCGTGCCACGTGGGATGGCCAGCTTTCACGTTAGCGATTTTTTGTCAAAATTGGTCAGACGAACTTAATTGGCAAAATGCAAAAAGGTTTAGGACTAAATGGGTATAAATGCAAGAGATTTAGAATTTTTTTGATGATTTTCCCATTCGTATTCCTAGCACTAAAATTTACCAAACAGCGACTATTCATTGCTTTGCTAGCAATTGGGGATTTGAGTCCCAGTTCTATCGGTTTTCATCAAACGCATTTATGCATGCATGGACAATATTTCATCGACGAAATCTGTACCGCATCAGGTGACACTTATTAAGCCCGATATTTAGATTAGACGTGCATGAGCAGGTCCAAGATTGTTTTAGGCATGGCTTATCGATCATAACAAACACAATTGTCACACTCCCCTTTACATCAATTGTAATTGTTAACTGAGTGATTTGTATTGGAGGCTTTTTTTTAGTAACTAAATTAATTAGAGATATATGGAAATCCAAGAACTAAATGGAGTGATAAACACCCTTGAGAGGACACAAAAGCAGAGTTTTTTTGAGAGAAAATTATAGGAAATTCGTTAAAATTTGGTTTTTTTCTATCCAAATCATAATTCCCCAAAAAAAATATGAATTCACTTTCCATCAATAAAACAAGCACAAAATCTGTAAATCTAATTATTCAAAAAAAGTTTATTAAATAGGCTCAATCAACATTTTATGCATAGACAAGCCAACATAATCCTTAAAATAGATCCATGTGTATTTTTTCCTTAAATTTTATATATATAGAGTTACAAATCATGATGTTAATTAATTAATCAAAATAAAAACACCGTTCTTTTGAACCTAAGAAAAGAATTGGCACCAAGTACTAAGTCAATGGTCAAAATGGTCCAAAATTCTTGTTTCATTACACCAAGTGCTCATCATCCCATCACATTCGGTCCTAACTCTCATGCCCCCCTCACATTCTCTTCTCTCATCCACAAACACTCCCTCAAACTTCCTACAAAGCCAAGTAAATTCATTGCCCAAACCCACACACCACAGCTTGAAACAAAACTCCAGCAACTACAATCAATATCAAAAGCTCTAGGTTAGAAAGAGTGTTTTGAGAAAAGAGAACGGAAATGGCGATACCGGATCAAGCAGCGGGCGCGGCACAAGAGGTGTTGCACCAGCGCAAGAAGCTCCCTGTGTGCCCGATGCGACTGGCAATCGGAGGCTTCGCTGTCACAGCTGTTCTAGGCTACTCAGTCCTGTGCACCAAGAAGAAGCCTGAGGCCTCAGCCTTGGACGTTGCCAAGGTCGCTACCGGGATTAATGCACATCCTAAGAATACTCATCCTCATAAGTAGACTGATTCATGAGAGTAGCGAAAGTTTATGATGTTCTCGTTTATCATTCGTTGCACAAGATCTTGGTTTTTGCTTTTGTCTGCTCCTGTTAAGAGTGAGTGCTATTTCATGTTGCTTTGTAATGTTAAAAACCAATAAAGATCTCCAATGTATACGCGACCCTTTTCTTGATTCTTTATTTTCTTTCCTCACTCTTTTTCTTCTCGAATGTCAATTGGTAAAGACATCTATTATCGGTTATTCATCCTGTTTGTGTAAATCTTTGAAAACAATAGTTATGATGAAAGTGTGCATTTATTTTCATGTTTTAAAAGTAAAACTATAAGACCTATGATTGACATCTAGACTAATTCCATAGAGATGTCTCGACCTTTCTAATTGCTTATGCCAAATAATATTATCTTTCCCCTAGTTTAAAATATGAATCTCACCGGGCATCGATTAATCAGCAATCGAACCTGCTAATACTGACTATTAGACGAACAAGTGTTCATGAGAACCCCCTACCGATCGATAGGGAGCTTCAATGAGACATATTCTTGTCGAGAGCATACCGATCGATAGGGGGCTTCAATGAGACATATTCTTGTCGAGAGCAAATGAGGCAGTTTCTTTTCATGCACAAGGACAACAGTCGAACCCAGACCACACAAGCATCGGCGGGACCTATAATGTGTCCTTGAATCTGAAAACTTCATTCTTCGAGTAAGCAGCAGAGTGTTGAGAGCCATCAGCATGATAGTCACTCAGATGAATAACAGAACAATTGCTTTCTCACCAAAGATTCGTCCCAGCAGTGCAAGATGAACCTACGAAGGTTGCTCTTAAGCAGCGTTCAGGAGATGAAAGCTGGTCGGAACCGATTGATATGAGGAAGAAAATTGGTTGAAAGTAACAGATTGTCTGATAAGGTTTCTGGAATTTCCAGAAATAAGCACCTGACCGCATGAACTGCTTACCAACGCCCTTAAATGTTTTCCTTTCTTACATTTCATAAGAAAAAACGACCACAAAGTATACCAAAACTGAAAAAACAGAAAAAGAAAGAAAAGTGACCAGGATGATATCAAGGAGGTGACTCTCATGGCACGCGATTTAGGGTTCAAAACCGAGCACACCACGACAAGCAATTCTTTATGCTGAATACTCTGTATGCCTCCTCTAAAAGTACTTGCACAGAAATCAATAAAACGCTCTTTACCTTCTGATTGTGTGGAACTAAGATTAGTCGATCTTGACCGACAAGTAGATTAGCCTCGTGAACCAAAAGCATGCATAGAAACCGATCATGCCCGTCAACACGAAGAAAGCGTATGACCCAATGAGCATGTAACCAAAGTAGAGGGCCCCAGAAACAGGTTTCGTGATATCGAGCTTGGTGAAGAAGTAGAAAGTGGCATAGAGGAAGAGGTATAGAGCCGAGGAACCTGAAGTGAGATACGATCTCCACCACCACTGGTAATCTTCGCTGCACAGCTGGAAGTAGCATAGGACGACTGTGATCTCAGCGCAAGTCACAATGAGGATTAGGAAGACGATGAAGAGGAACCCAAAGATATAGTAGAACTGGTGCAACCATATTGAAGTGAGTATGAAGAAGAGCTCAATGAAGACAGCCCCGAATGGAAGTATGCCTCCAATTAGGATCGAGAAGGCCGGATGCATATACCATGGCTGGTCCGGAATCTGCCTCGGGATCTTGTTAGATTTTACCGGATCCTCGATGGCGGGCTTCTTGAAGCCTATGTAACTGCCAACAAACACGAGAGGAACTGAAATGCCAAACCATAGCACCACTAGGGCAAACATGGTCCCAAAAGGCACAGCCCCGGAGGACTTCTGGCCCCAAATTAGGGCATTCAAGACAAAGAATACAGCAAAAATGGTTGCGGGGAACATGAAAGCCGTCTTGAGAGTAATTTTCTTCCATTCTGTTCCCTTGAACATCTTGTATAGACGAGCTGAAGAGTATCCTGCCAAAAGGCCCATAAAGACCCAGAGCAGGACCATTGCGGTCATCAGACCACCTCGGTTAGAAGGAGAGAGGAAACCAAGAAGAGCAAAGATCATGGTGACGAGAATCATCCCAAAAAATTGGACCCCTGTCCCGACATAGACACATAGCAAGTCTGAGTTGGCAGGAGGACGGAACACATCCCCGTGTACCAACTTCCAGCCCGTCTCTTCTTGGGCTTCTTCTTGGGTCTCCAATTGGTTGTACTTTGAGATATCGCGGTAGAGAGTACGTAGCATAATCATAGCCACCATTCCAGAGAGAAACAGGACGATCATCAGTGAATTGACTATAGAGAACCAGTGTATCTGGTCATCAGGCATCAAAAGATAAGTGTCCCATCGAGAAGCCCACTTGATGTCACTCTCCTGCAAGATGAACAATAGGTGACGCATATATGTTGAGAAAAAGGAAAAGGAAGAAACCGTTGCTGAAATTGAGCCAAAGGAGTATTCTTAAGATACACTCCTTTATGTGTGGCCTTATTTCATGAAGGTAAAAAAAGGGGCCTCTTACCTGGAAATCAACGTCATATGTGAATATAACCTTTTTCTTATCTTCGACCTCTTGAGGAGTTTCAGAGCTGGTAACCACACGCTTTGCATGAGGATTACAGGTGGTTAGAGTTGTCTTCTCGGTCCATTTACCTTCATATGCATGCTTGACACTACAGGGAAAGAAAAGATAATTCAGCATAATTATTGAGGTAGATGTTTGATAAACAGGACTAGCATCAATCTTTGGTGTTTGGTATGTGATAATAGAAAATGACCTGAATGGTTTAACCTCAAACCCAACAATTCTTGTGGCCCCTGTTTCTTTATCATGGTGAAACCTGACAGTGAACGACAAGTGGTTGTAGATAAAATGTTTCTGCTCCTTAGTCTGCAAAAAATAAAGTATTTACTTGTTAAATATCCAGAAGCACATTTAAGACCTACTCTGTTCTCTTTCAATTTAATGAAAACAGAGAAAATGCTAAGATTGGTACTCACTCCAGCATATTGTCCCTTGAAGCCAACATTAAAGCCACGTTGATACACAGTGGAGATTCTCTGTTCAGTCCTTTCTATCGGAACCACCAAAGGGAGATTGTCCAATATCCTGCCACAAGTCCATGTGTCATCTAACAGTTGCAGATCATGAGTCACAGCAATTCTTGCTCTGCATGCATTTTATGCTAATTGGTGCTTACATGTTCACTCGATAGTCGTCATCTATCTTTTCCTTGAAATCTTTTGCCGTTTTTGCATTAAGAGTCCTTTGACAAAGAATATTGCACATCTGGGGTTCTCTCATTTTGAACTGTGATAAGAAGAAGCAACCAGGTGATCAGAAAGAAACGTGCTCCATCCTATCTATAAGCCACGCAGCAAATAGTTTTACTGGTAAGTCTGTACATACATATACACAAAGTTACATAACCTACCTCATAAGGAGAGTTTTCAATCCGATCACCCCGAAGAACTTCTCCAAGATTCTCCGCACTATCAATAATTTTAGAAGGCCGACAGTAATCAAGGGAGTAAAAGGTGTAAGGAAGCTGTGTTTTTGTCGAAGTCAATTTGTTCACCTTCACGGCCAAAGCTTCTCCCTGCACATGATGAGTTTACACTTTTACACCATGATATACCAGTAACATTCGGAAATGCTAAGAAGATTTCTGAGCCCTTGATCATGTATACCAAAAACCCTCAAGAAATAAGCAAGATATTCAGAAACTGAGGACACCCTTCACTCTCCACCACATACACTTAGGGAACATGAGCCCTTCATCTTTGTCATAACTATATGTGCATGTGTAGACTTTCCTCCACAAAATTTGGAGAAATGTAATAAGATTCTTTCCATGAAAATGGTGGAATGCTATATTATGTTTGCCCTATATTACATCAATCCATCTAAGTGAGGAACTTCCTAATGAAACCATTCACCTGATAACTATGCATACGACAATCCTTGGATAAGATGGTCACAAATAAGGTGGTAATACTTGGATTAGAATGCAATAGCAATTTAGTAATGGATGTACTAACAATCATCCAACATCCAGCAATGAACAAAATCATTATAATGGTGATGCTTCAATCCAAAAGCAATGCGAATTTTAGTAAGAGAATTACCATCAAAACCATCAACCAGATAACTACATGTGTCAGAAGTAACAGTTATATTATAAAAATATTGTGACTTTCTAAACCAGCTTGTGATGTATTTCATCCAAATTTTGCAAAAAGGTTAAAATCTCAGTACATACAAGCAATTGTTCTTCACCAGTCAGATTGAGGCTAGTTCTCAGAATGCACAAAAAAGTCAATCACACTTGTTAAATAAACCACGCTACTTCCCTTGATCTGCAATTGTGTCATCCATTTAAAATAAACTAGAGCATGAAAATTCGCAAAAAATACCCAAGCAAGAATAATACTATGCATTATATCCGGTTGGTTAAACAAGGAAAAGGACATTGAAACACCATCTCAAAGATGCAAACACTTGAGCATTTAAGTATCCATTTGATTTCTGGGTCAATCGTTTAAGGGGAAAAAAGTCGAATGAACTTTATGCAAATAACTACTCCACTTGGATCAAAGATTCAAGTCAAACTCACAACAACAGTCGACAGCCTTCTTCATACACTTGTCAACACTGTTTCATTAGTTGACAATACATGGATCAGCAATATAACGAAGGCTTTAGATTAACGAATCCCACATATGAATCGCAAAGAGGCGCTCATCCATCTCCCAATTCTACCAACATAGACTCCAAATCAAGCATCAGACTATACCAAAACACTACAGGCTCACTTCCTCGTCACCATGCACCCTTTTAAAGAAACCATCTTTTTCAAACATATGCAACAAACAAACAAGCAAGAATTTTCTTTTTTAGCTCACATAAAACAGAGACGTGATTAAAAAGGCTTCACCTTCTTGAACTCCTGAGGAGCGACCCCGGGAAGGTAGAAGGACCGAGCGTGGACGAAGAGCAACACGCAAACAGAGATCCATAGATGCTGACCGGGAGCAGCTTTCCCCATGTCCAGGATCAGAAGCGAATCGAACCCACCTGCCGATTCACTCTCCAAGAGGAGTGTTTCTTGGCTATGTGATCGAGCGGGTTCTTTGCTTTTCTTGGCGGAACCGAACAAAGAACGAAACTTTTGGCTGTTTTCTTGAATAACAATAGCTCGAGAAGAACAAGAAGCCTAAGACCGCCTGCAAAAGCCCACCAAAAGCTGTGTGGGATTTACGCTGAAGCAAAAAATGGTTTTATTCTTCTGACCGACTGGTCTTGCCGTCTGATTTCAATGGACGGGAGTGATGTGCGGCCTTGATGGAAGTCGTATTATTCGTCTTCTACGTTACCGAGTTTTGAGGGGGCCAAATGGGTAAACTCCGAAACTCACGAATGGAAAGTCAACGTTTGGAAGTAACTCGAGATTTCGAAGAAGAAGAAGAAGAAGGAAAAAAGATCTTTTCTCTTTTTTTGTGGGCCTCACGTCGCTTGACTGGCCAGGCTTACTGTAACTTGCCCTTATGGGAAATTTACACACGATGAGATGGACCCTGATTGACAGAAAGTCTGCATTCCTCAGTTTTCAGAAATATTGACCAAACACAAAACCATTTTGCTCATGAACTACCATTTCTTGGGGGAAATGGTCAAGAGAATTCATCAACAAAGAGAGTCAGAGTGAGAAAGACTGTCCAACAGTGTGATGGATTCTACTGGTTGTTGTTTGTTGGGGGGCAGAAGATCAGTCAAGCAATCCCACATGCCACTTCTGCAAGTTTTTCTGCAACCACCCCCATGGTGGCAATCTGCTAACTACTTCATTGGTGAAAGAATAGGCATGTAATCTCATACTTTAGGGAGAAGTATAAGTTCCTTTTGAATTTTTTTAATTTTGAAAAGAAAAAGACAGATAGATAAAATGAATCAGAGACAGGGCATTTTTTTTTTGCGATATCTTCTCGAGTCTCGGAAGAATATTAGGTACGCTAAGCTATGGTGAACCCCGAGTCATCCGCAAGACTAACCTTTTCGAGTCAACAAAAACTAAAGTTCAATTTTCAATGTGCATTACTCTATCGAGAAATGATAAACAATGTTTTAAAATGGTTGGTCTGTCCCATCGCCGGTACCAAAAATCACATGGCACTGATCCGATCAACACTGCTTCATGATTCCCAACTAAACCCTGCATTTGGTGACAATTCTAATTTTCTAGTCAACCTCACATCACTTAGTCAGGAGCCGTTAGTATTTTGGCCGAGTTGTTTAATGTTTTGGACCCGATATTTTTAACGGTAGAGGTTGTGATCTGTATAAACTAGTGATGATACAACATTGAAGTTTCCCACTCTCATTTGTTTTTTCCTAGGTAAACAGCATGAAAAAATACTATTTTTGTAACTTTTAGGTGTCACTGACCGGTTGCTTTGGGATGGGTTTAGGGGCATTTGAATCCTCACGCAAAGCCAAACATTAATTTCTTCTTGGCACAACTTTACATTGGATCTGCAAGTCGATCTTGAAAAAGCGGGCAATCAGGTCAAAGTCGAAAATATTTCACTTTCCTATGCAGGGCGAGGTAAGCAGAAGGTAGTAGAACATGACCGCGAGCGCACCTTTCATCTTTTTTTTTTCCCAGATCCACTTGTTGTCATCCTGAAAACGCGCCCGGTGTATCGATTACAAACAAGCTATTATATAAACTCGGCGATTTACAAGGGATAGACGAAGCAATTATCTATGATTTCCCTAATGAAAACATGTCGAGGACAGTACGAATGATGGTGATGATGCCTTTGGATAAGACCGTGCTTGCAAGCAACCCGATCCATCAACGAGATTCTATCTTCTTATAGTGGCAGATCCAGCAAGTTGGCCTGATGGGTGATATTCAGTGCCCACATTGCGCATTGGGTAATCGACGAAAAATGAGGGAAGGGAAAACAATAGGCAAGCAATGGCATCTAATATGTAGAAGACTATGCATTATTTATCTGTAAGGAAGTTAAAACAGCATGGCAAATAGATAATTGGTTTAACGATGAGAGGGGCCCTCCATTCCTCCCCATACATGTAGTTGATCTCTGAAAACCGAAGATACCAATAAGTTGACTTTTTTTCCTGCTTATTGGTGATGACTGAGCTCCAAGCAGTATATCTTAGCACGTCTAAGAAGAGTTTGTCAACACCCACTCTACGAGAGTCGAGATGCCAAATCCCGTTGCAGCCTTTTTCTTGTCATTCCAAACAGGACCAGCCATGTCTATGTGCATCCATTGAACCTTCTCATCAACAAACTGCAAGCAAAAGTTCAAAGTCTTTAAACATTCTCCCTTGATGAGATGATCTCGCAAAACATAAACACTAATCACTTATGAAGCATGAGCGCCTTATAGCACCCTGACAATTTTGGGAATGCACCTGCTTTAAGAACAAAGCAGCTGTAATTGCACCACCTGGCCGGCCTCCTGTGTTCACCATATCAGCAACTCCTGATTTCATTGATTCCCAGTAACTTTCCTCCAATGGCATTCTCCACAGTTTCTCCCCACTTTGTTCCGATGCAGCTAAGACCTCCTTTGCTAGGTCATCACTAGGAGTAAAGACACCTAAAGGGGGGAAAAATTTCAGCATCAAAAAAGAAATAACAATATTAAGTGTCATCAAAGGCTCATGATGCTAGGAATGCATCAATTTGATGATATTGAAAAGTTTGATCAATAATGACTCTCTCTGTCCCTCTTTGAATTACGATGAAAACATGTCAACATATAAGCTAGACATGTCGTATTGTGTCCTATTCAGGTTTTCTTTGTGTAACTCATGTTTTACCATGCGTCATGCTTGTGTCGTGCAAACTCGTCGTGTTTAGCATTACCAGCACTACTTTCTATTCCACCTTGAGGAAGTTTGGTATTCAACTAAATCGGTTATAGATCATGCATAATTCTCACAACAGTCAATCTGTCATCATCAAGCCTCACTCATATTTCTCATGGGCTATATGCATACTACTAACAGTTGAACGCAACAAACATACACTACTTAAAACCATATACAGAACATACCAGCAATTGATGGCCCAAGAGCAACAACGCAGGCTCCAGTCAATGTCGCCAAGTCCACTATCTGGACACAACAGTATAGTGCTTGCAAAAGTCAGCACAAGCTAAAAACAAAAGGAGAGTCAAAATTTCCGAAGTGATCACAGTTATACATTAATGAACTACAACCATCAGCTTCAAAGATTAGCTATCCGATAACTGGTTTACAATTCTCAATGTTAGAACCAAGCAAGATAATTCAACTTCAGTTAAAGCAAAGAGGATTACTGAGAAACCAATTTTCCTCCTCCAAGCACATCTAAGATCAAGGAATGTGTCATCATTAGTTTTCAGAAAAACAAATTGCAAGCTGATCTTGGAACTTGAACTACCGTATAGTGCTGTTGTCAACACGAACTGACATATCCAATCATCTTCTATGGCTCATCATTGCATATATTTATAGTTAGATCAGCTAGCAATTTATTCTTCCCTCCCTCTCTCTGTCACTTAGCAGTTTGTGCAGCACACATAAGCAGCAAAACAAAACTATGATAACCAATCTAGCAGATTACCTTCTCTACACCTTGGTTGCAAGCATAAACCAAAGCATCTGCAAGCGTAAGTCTTCCTTCAGCATCAGTATTATTCACCTAACAAAGCAGCACCCACAGAGACTTCATCAGTGAATTACTGATGCAGGGAAACTAAAGAGGGACAAATAGTAATTATTGCGCTCCTTTTTTAACTCTATTTGCTAGAACATATACATATACATGTTCAAACATGAAAAACCCACTGATTCCAGATGGAAACATAGTAATGAAAATCATAACTACCTTCACTTACATCAAAAGGCGGAAAAAAGAGCTAACTAAACCTTAAACAGCATGTAAATAGATTTGAAATCTTATCCATAATATGACTCTGAGCAAAACGACATAAACAATATACCTCAATTGTCTTTCCATTTGAGGCTGTGACAATATCACCTGGCCTCATACCAGTTCCACTAATCATATTCTCACAAGCAGCAACAATGAAATGAACCTGCACACCAAGAACACCCATCAATACTTGTAGCACTGGTTAAGATCTTCAATGTAAGAGAAACTGGATATGGAGCACCAAAATAGAAGCAGAACCCGTAATACTGATTCAGAAATGGTACTAAAAACTAGAGCAAAAAAAAAATATTCAACTCAAATACCTCAACTCCAGGAGGTTTAATTTGACCAATTGCTTTTGCTGCACCAAGAACTGCTGCGGAACCTCCCATATCAAATTTCATGAGCTCAATTGAGCAACCAGGCCCAGTCTTGATATTGTAGCCACCACTAGTAATATCAAAAGCATGCTCTCAGAACAGATTACTAAACCAGAGCAGCAAGAGCACACAAAAGAATATAATTGGTTTAATTATTATAAGTAATAGCAACGCAACAAGACATTTCAATGAAAACAGTGGCATCAGGTAATCTGGAATTCAGAGAAAAGCAACAAACCAATCTTCAGATGAATAGACTCATTTCAAATGACGTAACATCCAAGCATGAACTACAACTTGAACTTCCGGGAAACGGTAAGGAAGTAAGTACAACCCGGGGTCTTATTTTCTTCTAGATACTGAGCCATGGCATATCCACATGACATAACTTAGAATCACCTGTCAAAAGTCAATCCTTTCCCCACCAAAGCCAACTTAACCTTGGCAGGTCCACCAACAGGTTTGTAACATAAGTGGATGAATTGCGGAGGATTTGCAGAGGCCGCAGCAACACCCAGATAAGATCCCATTTTCAATTCTTTGCATTGCTCGGCATCCAAAATTGTTGCAGAAATCACATCGCTGCATGTGGAAGCAATCTTCGATGCCTCATGTGCTAGTACAGCTGATTAATACAAGTCAGAGAAACAAAGTCAAATGGGAGCTTCATTAGAAGATCATCCATCACAAGAAAATTAAGTAAATAAACAAAGAACAGAACTTTTCATTTATTGTACCACCAAGCAGCTAAAAAGGGATATCTGCAAACAACAATAGAGCTTATGAAATCAACATGAAAGAGGGGATGCTTCTGTACATACCGGGGGTAAGCACATTGGCAGGAGAATTGACAAGCTCTCTTCCAAATATTATACAAGAAGACACGTCTTCAGCATACTTGAGCTTCTTATCTAATTCAGGTCCACTTCCAAGGCCAAGAATATCCACAGATTTAAGAGCTATTTTCTTGGATTCAGATTTGTACCTAGTGTCATCATGTATCCCCAGCACAGTCCCTGTCACGGTCCAAAGTTATCGAGTCAACCAAACTCCTCCAAGAACAGCATTAATGAATTATACTTTTGTTAGATTTTTTCAAGGTACATCAATGTACCATAAACCAAGTCATGAATTGTCATAACTCATAAGCCTGTTTGGGATTCAAGACGAAAATGGACGTGTTTACAGCAACAAAAACACATTTTACGAAGGTGTGCTAGTGATTTACCATAAACTTTTCTGATTCACAATTGAATGAGCATAATTACACAAAACAAACAAGCTCACAAACGATTTGAATCCAATTTACTGTAGAGTGATGTTCTTCGACGGCACCTCCGATCATTGTCAAAGCACAATCATATGCAAACCGAGAAGCAGCAAACATTACTAATAAAAATTTATACCAGATGCAATTGCTGAAGCAGTGGTGAGCTTCGATTCAGCAGATAACCCTTCAGATGAGGCTAGGACAATGCCGACATTACTAGCTTGAGCAGCTCTCGCCGCAGCACCGACAGCTTCACCAAGACCTCGGAAGGCTGTGGCAGTCGAAGCTGATTGGCCAAGTCCAATCAAGCCAACCCTCTTTGAACCACTGCCCGGAAGCCTGAGGACTACGGATTGGCCAGATTTTCCAGTAAAATCCTCCTCTGAAGAGGCTTCAGCCAAGAGGCCACTCAATTGCTCATCAAGCCCTTCCAAAATAGGGTTCTGGAACTTAGAATTCTCATCCTTGGCCATGTCCTTCTCGGTTACGCCAACCGCGAGTATGTCTCCTTTCCATTCCACGGCATCAATGTCTTTGGCAGCAAAAGCAATCTTCTCGCGGGAAATTTCACAAACAGATAACAGGCACTCAGCACCATTAAACAATCGCACAAACAACAATCGTAACAACTACGAACGAGTTCAGTCACTGAAATTCGAGCAGACCACCGATCGTCACAAAACATAGCAAAGTCAACAACTTTGTTCAGAAAAACCAGGCACATGGACGATCAAGAACAGCGCAAAGCCAGGGACTCGATCAAAAAACTCAATGACCCATCAGTTCTAAACCCGCAAAAAACAGACCAGAAGTGTCAAAATCGCAACTTTACAGAGAGAGACAGGAGAAGGAGGGAGGGATGGACCTTGGGGACGTCGAGGTTGGCGGGCTGGGTGAGGCCGAGAGTGGCCTGAGCGAGGGTGTGAGCCATGAGCCTCCCTCTCTTCGAGGTCAACAGCAAGGGCGAGACGGCGAAGGGAAGCCGGAAGCTCGAAGCGGAAGCAGCGCGGAATCCGGCAAGGAGCAAAGACGGGGAGGAAGAGGAGGAAGAGACGGCAAACGAGGAGGCAAGGACACAATAATGGCGGCCATCTTCCAGTGCCAGAGTCTCTACCTATATATAATGGACCCTCGAATCAATTAAAGATTAGACAGAGAGAGAGAGAGGGAGAGAGGCTAAGGTTGACATCACCGAGCAGCACCCACACCTGCCATTGCCAACACGATGCTTCGTGTACCTTTCATCTATTTCCTTTTATTAAGGAATCAATAAGGACAAAAGGGAGAGCATCTTGTGTCTTTGAGTGGATTTGATTAGCATCAAGAAAAGCCAAATTAGAGACGATTGATTGGCAAAAAATGAACAGAGTGACAATGACAAGATGCATTCTCCCTCTCGAAAAGCTCTTCTGATTTTCTAATTTTTCCATCTTTCTATCTGGCATCTTTGCCATGGTTTCTTTTTTCTTTTTAAGCCTAATAAATCATGATTTCTTTCTCGAAAAGAAGAATCGCATTGTACCATTATGCAAACTTTATTTGTTGGCACGCACGATATAATACGCTTTTTGTCTCGAAAAATCACAGTATACATGTTCCCTTAAAAGAGTTGGATCTAATAAAAATTGTGCCATTGCCATGACAACAAAAGCTCTTCTTGCTTTCATGGGCTAATACCACGAAAAACCCTAAACTGGTACACTTATGACACATTTACCCTAAACTATTTTTTTAACCTTAAAAAACCCAAAACTGGTACACCTGTGACAATTTTACCCCAAACATACCACAAAAAACCCCAAACTGGTACACATGTGACAATTTTATCCCAAACTAATTTTTAATATTATTTTTTTATTTTTTATTTTTTCTTTTCTTTTCTTTTTTTTTTCTTCACCTTCAACCTTTGGCCAGTCGCCGGTCTGGCAACCGGCCAAAGGCAGAAGCCGGTGTGGGCCGCCCTCACCGGGGTCGGGCGGCCCTCGCTCGACTCAGGCGAGGCTCACCCTCGCCTGCGTCGGGTGGCCCTTGCTCGACGCTGGCGAGGGCTGCCCTTGCTCGACGCTGGCGAGGGCTGCCCTTGCCGGATTGGGCAAGGGCGACCCTTGCTGGCTTCCACCTCTGGCCGATCGCCGAACCGATGACCGGCCAAAGGTTGAAGATGAAAAAAAAAATTCAAACAAAATAAAAATTTTAATATTAAAATTTTAATTCAGGATAAAATTATCACATATGTACCAGTTTGGGATTTTTTGTGGTAAGTTCAGGGTAAAATTGTCACAGGTGTACCAGTTTGGAGTTTTTTATGGTCAAAAAAATAGTTTAGGGTAAAATTGTCATAGGTGTACCAGGTTAGGGTTTTTTATTGTCAAAAAAATAATTTAGGGTAAATGTATCACAAGTGTACCAGTTTAGGGTTTTTTATGGTATTAACCCTATTTTTATTTGTCAACCCAATAGATAAAATGTTGGATTTAGCATATTTGTAAGCTAATTAGGGGTGTGCAAAAAAATCAAGAACCGCTCAAAACTGGACCAAACTGACCCAAAGCTGACAGTTCCCATGGGATCAAGTTCGGTTCTCAGTTCCAATTTATTAGAACCACTAAGTATTGATCTAGTTCATCATTTCAAGTGCAAAACTGCTCACCTGGACCGTATTGGTATGTACATATATATAAAGAAAAAAAAACCCTAATTAGGCTTCATACATTCAACTCTTGCACACCCCTATTTACTAAATTTTCACGATCACTTTGACGCCCCAGAACATCACACGGGACATGTATCTTTTATTATTGCTAATCTTTATCAATAATTATGCCAACAAAAGTTAAAATATGAACATGTTTTAAACATGAAAATCACACAAATTTAGTCAAAGTACTTAAGCTTCTTATAACTTATCAAATTTACAAGTCTAGACAAACATCATATAAGCACAAAAAACAAAAGTATGGGTAGGTCGAGATTGTCTACCTCCATAATATATTATACTCCAAAAGTTTGCCTGGACAAAAGTCTGGTGACATCACGGATCGATGACTTTGCCCTCCATTGCAAGACCACCATCATCTATGTCGAAGCCCCTAACGGGCCAACTAACTCGCTGTCAAGGTTATAGTACCATGCAACAAATCGATAGGGAACCCACTTCATAAAACCCACGTCGATCCAGACAGTAGAGCTACATTTAGTATATAGTGCTTCAGACTCAGGTACGAACACATTTTCATAGACACCTTCATAATACACGAGAACTCCAAAATGCAGAGATTGTGAAACATCCATCCTACACATCTGAAAAAAAAAAAAAGATATAAAGAAATAAGCTGAGGCCCAGTAAATGAAATATATAGTTTTACGTTAGGACAATCAGCTTACTACTTCACCAACCCACGTCGATCCAGACAGTAGAGCTACATTTAGTATACAATGCTTCAGACTCGGGTACAAACACATTTTCATGGACACCTTCGTAATACACGGGAACTCCAAAATGCAGAGGCTGTGAAACATCCATCCTACACGTCTGAAAAAAAAAATAAAGAAATGAGCTGAGGCCCAGTAAATGAAATATATAGTTTTACGTTAAGAAAATCAGCTTATCACTTCACCTGGCACAAACAGCATACATGCATAGAAAACAGTATTCATAGAACTTGAATAAATGTTATACCTTTTCCATATGGATATGCCACAAATTCTGATAACTTAATTAATCGACAAGAATATCATTCAGACGCAAGCATATAATATAAAATATTCATACTCATGCGTTAGGTTTTACTTCTCCTCCCAAACACTCATAGGGCATCCCAACCAACGAGACATGTCAACTCCAAGGCATCCCAGTACACCGTTCAGGGTATCCCGACCAACGGGGTATCAAGACTCCCGAGGCATCTTGGTACACCCTCCTAGGGGTCCCAACCAATAGGACATTTCGACACACAGGGCATCGTCACTATTGATTTGTGGGTGACGGAATTTATATTATTCTCATGCAAGCCAAAATAAATAAGTATTTGCATGCTTATACTCACCTTCTTTTTACATCACATATCTCTTAAAGCAATGAAATGCATCATTTGAGCAAATAAGTACGAAGCAATATAGATTCAGACTCAAAAGGCTAAAGTTTATTCAGGGTCAAAAAGTACACATACCAGATTTTGAGATAAAACTTACTCGGTTTAGAAAATACATATGTCAAGATTTTAAAAATAAAGCCTACTCGAGTTCAAAATACATATATCCAGATTTTGAAGATAAAGTCTACTCGATTTCAAAATACATATGCCCAGATTTTGAAAATAAAGCCTACTCGAGTTCAAAATACATATATCCAGATTTTGAAAATAAGGTCTACTCGAGTTCAAAATACATATGTCTAGATTTTGAAAATAAAGTCTACTCGAGTTTAAAATACATATGTCCAGATTTTGAGAGTAAGTTCTAGTCGGTTTTAAAAAATAGACATATTCAGATTCTGAAAGTAAAATTTGTTCGATTTTAAAAGTAGACATTTCCAAATTCTGACAATAAAATCTTATTAGTTTTAAAAGTGGACATGTCTAAATTTCGATAGTAAGATATGATCGGTTTCAAAGATAGACATGCCTAGATTTTGATAGTAAAATCTGCTCGGTTTCAAAGATAGATGTGTCCAAATTTTGACAGTAAAATTTGTTCTGGTTTAAAATAAGTATAACCGGATTTTGAAAGTAAAAATATGTTTTGTTTTAGAAATAGACATAAACAGATTTTAAGAATAAAATTTACTAGGTTAAAGAATAGATAAATCCAGATTCAAATTTGGAGATAGGCATAACCAAATTTAGGGAGTAAAAACCTACTCGGTTTCAAAATAGATATACACAGATTTTAACTGTAAAATCTACTCATGTTCATAAATCAATATGTCCAAATTGAGAAAGTAATAATTTTCTCATATAAGGAATCATTTTACAAAAGAGGGTTAAGTCTAGACCGATAGATAGGATTTTTACAAGTTCTGACTCATCATTTACACTCACCTAATATACTCCACTTTGAGTAAAACAATCAACTACCTTTAAACATGCATAAGACTAGCAAGAAGGATTCAACAATCACCTCAAAGATATCATTTCCACGTTCAAATTTAACAATTGCACGTGCCAAATACACTACACTCTTAAGGAAACGAAAAACACCCATTTTAACACGCTCGAAACTAATCAAACAATCCCATGGATTACCATGTTCTCACTATTGTAACACCTCCAAATAGCATATCACAACCATCCAAATTAAAAGTGACAAGTAGATTTAATCTAACTTAATTTTAGAGTTTTCACTTAACTTGCCTAAAATCTGAACGCCCAAAACCAGCTTGTAGATCTTGGATCGGGAGTTGATGAAAGTAGATTCTCTTTGAAGATTGACGGTGAAGGAAAGAGTAACGGTTTGGGATGAAAATTCCCTTCAATGTTACCGAGATGAAACTAAAATAGATGAGTAGATTTTGACGTGGATAATTGCATGTACTCATAGGTGGCCTTTCTTCTTTCCATCCACAGCCAAGTGTGAGAAGTCAAGACATTGTTAGGGACAAGTAATAGCCAAGTAATGATGGCTTATGGCTATGTGTCAAGTTAATGCAAGAAACTTGGTTGAAGAAGGGCATGTGGCATGCTTGATTTCTCTAAATATGGCCATGCATGAATCCTCCATAGGCCACGTGAGAACAAGGTGTCTTGAGAGAATTTTGTGAGAATTAAGAAGAAAAACAAAATATCTTCCCCCCTTAACGCCGTTTAGAAATTAATTAATGGTTATCAATAATTAACTAAAGTTTAACTAATAATATTATCCATTAACTATTAAGACGACGGTAAATTAATTAACACCACATTACCATTAACATACACATCAACATTTAGAAATTCTAAACACGTCGTACTCGGAACAATTACGTTCCCAAATTCGCGCCTCACAATTTGCAGTCCAACAATGATTTCTACGCATCCACACGAATACTAAACTAAATAATACTTAGCTTTATAATCTATGTATCATTATCGAACACGAAAAATTTCCAATATCACATACATATTATTACGAAATTTCCAGATATCACTCGCGCTCTCTACCCTAACCCTCTCAACTCTCTCACCTCATCTTAAATGTGTTTTTCTTTTCACTGTATGGTCTCTATTCTTTGCTTACACTGTCGACCCACCATTAATGTGACCTCTTAAAAGTTATGAACTTTCTTGCTTTGAATCAAAGAGAGTTGGGGTCTCTTTCTTGTATCAGTGGGTTTGAATTTTGTGTTTGAGATTTAAAGAAAAGGGAAGAGAGGTTGGTGTTAAAATGGAAGGAGAAGGGAGATCACTGGCTAAGACCCCCACGTATTTAGTTGCGATCATGGTCAGTGTCTTGGTCACCCTAGGTTTCTTTCAAGGCTCTTTGAATAGGGTTGGAAAGGTCTGAACTTTTCTTTCATGAGCTTTCTCTGTTTATTCTTTTGGTTCTTGAAATGTTCAAGGAAAGTTGGAAGAAGAAAAAGAGTAGGAGAATAAAATTATGTTCTCAGTTGTCGTAGTATCGTTTTGATATTGAATAGAGTATCCTTGTACACGTTCACAAACAAAAAGACCAATTCCATAGACTTACTCAAGAACTGAACCATGAAATCAATGAGCGGTCCCCAATTCTCATTTTGTGGAACCGGTCCTTAGTGGACAGTTTCCGATTCGAGGATGTCCACCTACCCTAAAACCGATCACCCCTAAAGCTAACCACATCAATCTTGCTGCTTGGACTACTTTTTTGGATCAGAAACATTGTCACATAAATACTTGTCTGATAGTGTGACAAGGTGTAGGAGGCTATGCTTAATTATCTGTATAAATAATTAGTTCAGATTGGCTCTTATTTTTATTTTATCAATGAAGTTCCCTTTCTTTATCCTTAATTATCCATAGATTTTTAGCATCGCATCTCGCTCGCTCTGTCGACTTACAACGTCAAGATGAAGCTCTTCTCATTGGATGTTGACATTAGGCCTCCAACATTATTCTCTCAAGACTGCAAAGGGTCACCTTAGTGTTTTACACTTTATTTCTTCTTGGGCGACTGGCAATCCAAACGATGTGAACTCGTATTTCTTGATTTGTACGAAGCTTTGAAGTCTTTCACTTGCAAAGAAAACAATATATCTTAAAAAAGTTACTATCAAGGCGGCATGCAATATGAAGCTTTATCATAACGAAATGTTAAACCAGGTCTAATATGATGAAGGTGATATTACACCGGAGAAAATGTCCATTACTTGGGGCATTAATTACAGTGGCAAACGAGTCTGAAATTTGTGGGGGACTCGGAGCCATCGACCTTCGTGATCGATTCTGTCTTTTTATTGGACAAGTATATCATTATTTCACCTATAAGGTTTCTTGGCATTTGTATTCAAGAAAGGCTTCATTCTCCTCAATTTTCTTGGCAAATGCGGGCTTGCAATTTGATTGAGCACCATGGTATGCAGTTGCTGAGATACGACTTTGAGTTGAACTCTTTTCCTATGAAAAAGAAAATGATTGTAGGCTTTATATAAGACTTGGAGACCACACCAGACAGAGCCCAAGGCACAAATGCACCATCCAAATCCAGCAAGCATAGGGCTTTTCATCTTCTAAAGTTAGAAATGGAATACTTCTATATATTTATTAGGGTTAATACTACGAAAAACCTCAAATTAGTACACATGTAACAAATTAGTCCAAACTAATTTTTTAACCAAAAAAAACCCTAAACCGGTAAACCTGTAACAAATTTACTTTCTGTTAGTTTCCATTAAATTTTACTATCAAATTGCCGAGTTAAATGACACGTGACAATTGACGAATGTAACAATTTGGGGTTTTACCCTCCGTTTATCACATGTGTACTAGTTTGTGATTTTTTTTTGTATTAATCAAATTTAATGGAGGGCAAATTTATCACAAATGTACCAATTTGGAGTTTTTTGTGGTCAAAAAATTAGTTTGGAGTAAATTTATCACAAATATACTAGTTTGAGATTTTTTGTAATAAAAAAATTAGTCTGAGGTAAATTTATCACATGTGTACTAGTTTAGGGTTTTTCGTGATATTAACCTTTTTTATTTTTTCATATGGTATTAAGTCTATTTATTAAGTCTTAAAATTTATCATAAAAGTACATTTGAGTCCTAAAATTTTTAAAAAATGCACTCAAGTCCTAAAACTTATCAAATTGATAATATCAAGTCCTAAAACTTCTGTTGATTGTACTTTTTGGAAGTTTTAGGACTCGATTGTACTTTCGTTATAAATTTTATGACTTAATTGCACTTTTTGAAAGTTTTAGGACTTCATTGCACTCTCGTGATAAATTCTAAGACTTTTGATGCACTTACCCCTATAATTTATTACTTGATCCACCATTTGTCGCTATGTTCCGTGCATCACACGGGCTCAACTCTAGCATACTATTATATGTTGGACGAGAAGTGTGATGGTCCAAAAAAATGTGCAATGCTGGCCTGAGTAAGGTTCGTTGGTGTACAGCTTGCAGCTTGCTTGAACCAATGAGTCCTTCAAAATCAAATGGACTTTTTCCCTTGTCATGACAAGGGCAGATATAAAATATCAAATTTCATTTCATGGTGTGTAGAACCTTTAGGAGCTAAGGAGTCAATTAATTACAAATTTCTTAATCTTAATACGATATATTATATTACCGTTAATTAGAATATGACAACGAATTTATAATTCTCAAGATCAAGCCCTGCGAAGTGCAAGTGCAACAAGATTGATTGAACGAGTTACTCGACATAGAGAAAATTCGGCGTGCACCAACATTTGTCCTAGAGAGTAAAAATTGTGATTTTAAATGCTATAACCCTATCTCCAAAATCATATGAAGTTTAAGAACCAAAAATATGAATTTTGTAAGCAGTAATCAATACCCTTATTATATGTATGTGTGTATGCGCTCGCGTGCGCCTCAATTACATTTAAACTTGTCAAATGGATTCGTTAGGTTAAGTTTTGGTAGAGACAAAAATGGTCCCACCTAAATAGATCAATTTCGATACTATACAAAACTAGTTATCCATACCCGATTCAAATCCAACATATATTCCGACCTGATCTGTATTGCTAAAATACTTCTATATTTGACACAATCTGAGAAAATTCATACCCAAACTGAGGTGAGAGTGCGAAGTAAATGAGCACGGGATTAAATAAGAGCGAGAGAGAATCATATATGTGCGTTGGGTCTACGTAAACCGTAAATCCATTTACGATCCATTTAATATCATCACCCATATTATATTTAAATCCAGTTATAACTAACACATACACTAACACAACTCATCGTATTTATATGTTAAGAAATTGATTTATCATCCGTGTTGACAGTTGTAGTTCTATACACAAAGGGTCAAGCCTTTTGCCATGGTATAAGAATTGATTTAAGTTGGATGACTTTCACAGAATCATGATGTGCAATCTATGATACATACGACCCAATGCGATCATTACACAGCGTCATGCTCTCCAATGTCAATTTGGACAAATCCTAGAAATCTTTGATGAGGCTTCTTTTCCATCTACTATTTAGTATTTAATTACAGAGCAACCCACTTTTACATTCCCCGCAAAAAAAGAAAAAAAATTAAAAATTTAGCCAAAAAAGAAACATAACGTATCCTGCTAATTTTTCTCCAGCAATATATACCAACGATGGATGATGATGATTCTTTTTTTTTCTGGACATAACAGAGATTTATCATTTTATTTAATAATTAGCCCTCTAGAGAAAGCGACATCAAAATACAAGATCTCTCGTAGAAGAGGTGGTGGGTAAAAAATCCAATAACGTAGAAGTGCCTTAACTTTTGATGCTCTTACAACTCAATCCGCTAATCAAAACGATAAATGATGATGATCAAGACAGAAGAAAAGGCATGGCCAGTCCAACCGGCAATAACCGGTAAAGCAGTGGCGCGACCGCCTCTCCCCGTCGCTTCAGACCACATGAAATCCAAGCTAGCTAGAGCTCGAGCCTAGGCTTCTTCACACGCACGAAGACACGCGCGCGCGCACACACTCTCTCTCTCTCTACACACGCAACTGGGTTTGGTCTGCAAATCCCGTGGATCCATACCCATCTGCTGATCAGTCGAATCTTCCCCATTTCTTCCTGCATTTCCCCTGGAAAATTCCCATCTTTGAGAGAAGAAGAAGGAAGCGTGGAAGATTGGAGCGAAAGTGCCAGCTTTAAGTATCCATGTGGTGGGAGAGGTGGTCAGTCGCTGAAAGTGAGAGGGTATAGTTTCAAAATCATCCTCCTTTCTTTCTTTTTCTTGGCAGAGCCCCTCTCTCTCTCTCTCTCTGTCTCTCTCTCTCTCCTTGCAATGCACAAAGGAATCTCTGCGTTCGAAGGCTCCTCGCGGTTCCATTTTCTGGTGTTTCTCCACGAACCCATGAAACTTGCTCGCTGATGTAGTGGGTGCTGTCAGTTCCCTTCACTTCAGTGGAGAATGCTTCACCCACTTTGAGATCTCCTGGAGGTTTGTGGTATCTCCTCTTGGGTGTTTTGAGCTGGTTTTTGGAGCTTTTATATGAATCGATGAATGTTAATGTGGGTTCTTCAAAGCGGGTTGGTGCGATTTTGTGGATTTCTGGAGCCTTAGAGCAGGAGATCTGAGTCGATATTGTGAAGTTCTGGTGATTAGATGTTGCTGGAGGAGGAAAACCCGAGTTATTATCCATGTTCATGGTCTACGAGCTGATTTGTCAAGGCATAAGCATAAGCAAGATGGGGGTTTTAGTGGATAATGTTGGTGGGTTGGCTGTGCTCTTCCTGAATTTGAGCTAACCCACCGGCTCAGGTAACTTGATACAAATTGGTGATTTTGGGGCGAGAAGCAGAATAACGAGTTTTGAGGAAGTTTCGCTTGTATTCATGTCTGGAGCACCCAGAGTGAGGTCGATGAATGTGGCTGATTCTGAGACGAGACCTGTACTAGGTCCAACTGGCAATAAGGCGAGTTCTCTGAGTGCCCGGAAGCCCAGTTCGAAGCCATTGAGAAAGAAGGATAGGTCACCTGATGAGTTTGGAACTCCAGAGGGAAAGAAGGCCTCTCAATTTGCAACAGTTACTTCATCCTCTCCCCAGTTGCATCCTACTAATGGTTCCTCTGTACTTCGGCGGCATGAGCAGCTCTTGCATTCTAACTCGTCCTTGAATGCGTCTTGCTCATCTGATGCCTCTACGGAGTCATTTCATAGTCGGGCATCTACTGGAAGGCTCATTCGATCAAGTAGTGTTGGTTATCGAAGAAAGCCTGTTGTTTCGAAGCCGAGGAGTGTTGTTTCTGATGGCAGTTTAGATTCCCCGCCTCCACTAGGTCCACAGGGAAAAAAGACTTGTGCTTGGGTGACGCCAAATACAGGTGCGTGCATTCTCAATTCTTTGGTAGTTCTGGAATTGCATAGAACTCGTATGTGCTTATCTTTGCAAAAAGCATTGTAGCTTTTGCTGAGCTATGTTTGTCTAATGGTGATATATTTATGGGGTTAGAGTAAACCCGCCAAATGAATTTCACTGGGAAATATCATCTATCAATACAATATCACAATGTCCGCCAGTATTGAGTCCTCATGGTCCTTCATTTAATGTAGAACCTTAAAAAAGAGTTCATGATTGTTCTGAAACATAAGCGCCCGTGAAAGATCACTGTACAAAGCTTTGTTTGTCATTAATCTAGTTCAATTGGTGGTCTCTCTCTCTCTCTCTCTCTCTCTCTCTCTCTCTCTCTCTCTCTCTCTCTCTCTCTCTCTCTCTCTATTAGAACTAGTTAATCTCGAGGAATAAATTGCTCCCAAGCTTAAGAAGCCATTCTTTAGATATCAGCCAAGAGGTTGCTTATCATTGCAAGATCATCATCAATAGATCCATGCATCTGCCTAGAACTTTCCTAGAATGCAAGTTATCGTTTTCTTCTTCACTTGAGATTGGGTGAATCATGAATTAATTCCTGCGAGCTACTACATGAAGAATCTTTTGTAACTTATGATATATTGGGCTTGTCATTAAACAACATCGTTAAGCAACTGATATATGCTTTCTTTTCCCTGTATATCAGAATGGATTGTTCCCTGTTTCCTGTATTACCAGCCTTTATAGCACTAGCTGAGGATAATATTTTCTGGCAAAAATAGAGGGTTGGTGATGTTGTGAGATTTGGTAGCAAAGGTTAATAGGGGAGATAATGCAGCCATTTGTACTAGATCAAAAGCTTATAGGAACCGCAAGGGATTTTCTTTGCTAAGCGGAGGTATTATATTAACCATCCTATGATGTTACACCTTGTATTTCCCGTTGCAATATGCAAACGAGAAATGTCATAAATCTGATTTAGCCTTTAGCTCTACAGTTTTCTTTGATTGAATGGGTATTTAACTATGGTAAACTCTGATGGCCAACACTCTTCAGGCATAATCATCTTTTGTTATTTTGACTTTAGATGCTAGACGTTCTCTCAGTCATGCTGACTGTAAGGATAACACAGATTCAAAATGTTAGCTAGAGGGATGGAATAGAATGCTTCTATGTCTATACTTGTGTCTTATGGGGATATCTAAGGGAGACTTGTCTTATACATTAGGTTTATCACAATCCTTATTCGACTTCTTTTCTTGTAGTGTGACTAGATAGTTCACTTCAATTCACCAGTGTCTTAATCCATGCCTGTAGTCCTCCATCCTCTCCTTTTTCCGTGAGAAGCTCCTTAACGTTAATAGATCCACTGTAGTTATGGAGTTTTGCCCAGGCATATGAGATGCTAATCAGTTTTCAATTCTCTGATAGAGCCTTGCTATGCTGCTTTCCATGACGAAGAATGGGGAGTTCCGGTGCATGATGATAGGTATGTGAAGATGCGAATGTTGAGTGTACATCTGCTCTGTTGGTTTGGCATGACATTAGACACCTACCATAGCATTCTGTTGACAGCTGATTCACGTTACATTGTTGTTTACATGTAGGAAATTGTTTGAGCTTCTTGTCCTCTCCAGCACCCTTTCTGAACTTGCATGGCCTGCCATTCTGAGCAAAAGACACACTTTCAGGTGCTTCTCTAAGTTAAATCAAATTGATAATTTCTCCCTGAATTGGCCAAACTGTTTTAGAACTGTCATTGGCCTTGGTCCTCTTGTATCCATAGTCTCTGCTTACTACTTGACCATTCACTCTGTTTTGTCATATGATGTGTTTCTTCATGCAGAGAAGTCTTTGCTGACTTCGACCCGCTCGCTGTTTCAAAGATGAATGAGAAGAAGATGGTAGCACCAGGAAGTGCTGCGAGCTCCCTTCTATCAGAATTAAAATTGCGTGCTATCTTTGAGAATGCGCGTCAAATAACTAAGGTAAATTAGCGCTTTCATTTCTATTTCGCAGACTGCCTTAATGGATTGAGCTGGATAAACTTGAAGGGTTGTCCACCTAAAATGTGATTATGCTTCTGAAGTCAATGGTGCTCAATTAGGTACCGGTTTTAATTATCTCTTGCAAGCTGTTGACGTTTCTCCTAATTGTCCTCTTTTGCAAGTGAGAATAGTTTTTCTCATCAATAACCTCAAGCATATGTCCCGGTTGGTCCATGCTACTCATACTAATTGGGACCACAGTCATCGTGTCTTCTATATAACAAGCAATTAAGTGTCTTCTAATGGAGTTTTAGTGATCTTCCCCATCACAATTGATTAGGTGATAGTAGTTGACTTGTGGTTCTCATCCCTCCTAAATCTGATTGATCTAGATAAGATAAACCATTCCGTACAGCCTGATCTCTCTCTCTCTCTCTCTCTCTCTCTCTCTCTCTCTCTCTCTTTGAATATGAGGTTTACTCATACAACTAATGTACGTCTTGCTTGATTGGTGAACTCTGAATCAAAACTATGTAACCAAGTCTCTAGTCCTATATTGTGATGAAGTAAACATAAATGTAGCTAATAAATGCTGTCGATTTTGTGGCAACTAACTCTTTGCAGGCTCTGTTGATGCCAGGTCATAGAAGAGTTTGGTTCGTTCGACAAGTATATGTGGAGTTTCGTGAATCACAAACCCATAATTAGTAAATTCCGATACCCTCGCCAAGTCCCGGTGAAATCTCCGAAGGCGGACGTGATCAGCAAGGACCTGGTCAGGCGGGGCTTCCGTAGCGTGGGGCCCTCGGTCATCTACTCGTTCATGCAAGCGGCGGGCCTAACGAACGATCATCTCATCAGCTGCTTCAGGTTCCAGGTGTGCATCTCCGCTGCGGAAGGGAAGGAAGAGGCCCGTGCCACGGAAAGCTCCCGCGACGAGAAAGCCGACGGTCCTAGCGAATGCGAACTATCCGCGGCCATGGATGAATTGGACTTCTCCGAGGAATTGTGACGTACATAGCCCCGAGGCCAGACCTCGAACAAACGTCAAACGAACCTTTGACCCTCCTTATGTGGCTACTCCGCCCGTGTTGGCCTAGCAACAAAGAATATGTATGT
This sequence comes from Syzygium syzygioides, assembly GCA_031216285.1. Classification (NCBI taxonomy): domain Eukaryota; kingdom Viridiplantae; phylum Streptophyta; class Magnoliopsida; order Myrtales; family Myrtaceae; genus Syzygium; species Syzygium syzygioides. The sequence continues at coordinate 2,082,890 of CM062244.1, forward strand.
GTATAAAATTTCATGAACCGAACCGTATCGATGGTGGATTTTTCTTTGCTTGTAGAGTAATGAAAAACATATGTTTCATGGTGAAATGCGATGCGGGAAGAGCCTTTGGGCATGGCAAAGGAGATGATAGTCGGTGGCTTTTGTTAAAGGCCATAGTGTGCCAAGCAAAAGAACGTGTCACATGTCGTGTAAGATCGGTCACCATCTGATCCGTGGACTTGCAATTATAACCAGGTGGGGTTGGCCGGTACGTGTTTAGCCGTTGCACGCCAGACAGCTTGATTTAATTTTGGGGAACGACCGGTCGGGCGTGATGAAATCTAAGGATTCGAAGGACCCGGAACACCTGTTTGTTTCTATTGGGCAGCTAATGTATTCCCCTTCACTCAACGTGTCTGTACCCTGGAGCGCAACATACAGTTGGGCTGGCGTTATATTCTGAATAGATACCAAAGATAGTGACTTCCCATATAGGCTGTCTCTGGAAAATTGTCCAATCTCAAGTACTGCCTGTTTCGGACCCACATACCATGGTTAGGTTATGCTCCCCGCCATTCTAGTTGGAACAGTGTATTCCCAGATCAATTTACCAAACAGAGCATAACATTAACCTCGTGTGGCAGGGGGGTAAGACCCAACGGACTTTGCCTCGTCATTCCGCATCTTGTTCAGCTACTATACCATTACTGAACAGATGTGCTGGCTTGTTTGCAAGACGATGGTCTTGACATTCATCTCTTCACGATCAGTCTACGATGGAGACACACCACTCACTCATGTAAATAAAGACCGGGTGTGTAAAACCATGCAAACAGGAAGACTGGCGAAGCAAGATACAGGGCAAAACCGGTGAAGTAAAAAGCCGAACAAAACTGTCTCTAGTCATTTTTAACAAGAGCACGAGCTTATCCCTTCTCCACCAGTCGCGAGCATACGTTCATCTGGGCTTGATTTCAAAACCGATGCTCAGAAGAGTTCTAGCTGATTCGATGGCCTTCTCACCTCCCAAGTCTAGGGCCTGGCTTGATAACTCTCCTTCTGAGTCCACAGACCACTGCGTCGGTGAAGTGTGATTTCGCAAGCCATCTGACTTCTTGATCAGTGTACCGTGCAACGAATCTGGAGAAGCAGCTGTAATCAAAGGGGCGCTTGGTGGGCCATGCCTTTTCTTGGGCACTGGCTTGTCATGGTCATGTATCCCCTTATAAGTTATTGTAACAGCACTAACATTTTCTATCGCTGTTTCGACTTGTTTACGTACAGGGCATCCAGCAGAGGTGCATCTGTAGTAGTTCCTGTAATTTATTCCAAGTGGCCAATGGAATCCCAACAAAGTCAATTAGCAAAATCCGCACAATAGAGACTGTTTAAGTTGTATAGAATTCTCTGCCAATTCAGAAGAGACGATATTAACTCTCAAAGAGCCGTTTCAACATATAAGCACATACCTCGGATAAGGGTTTCCCTTAACCATTTTCTGTCCATACTTGCGCCATCTGTATCCATCAGCAGATATCCCAACATCACCCGCGGCATGCACAACAAATTTCGGTTTCTTCCCAGGTTTTAAGGGAGAACTCGACCGAAACAACCTATTTTTCTTCCCCCTGGAGATCAAAACAAGGAGTAAAAGGTATAAGAGCCAAAGCGCAAACGACATTAATCATGCTCGGCACATAAGATCCAGACTAATATATGATCGACTTGCCTTGGCTTCGGCTCTGGATTATTGTCTTTTTCCTGTTTGGCCACAATTCCATCATTTGCATCAAAGCCATTTGCCTTTTCTATTTCTCTTCCAGGAACTGATGATGGTAATTCATTTTTTTGTTCTCTTGAAGCTACAGATGGATCTGATTCAGTGAGCATTCTTACTGGATGTTCGACAACCTCACTCTCCACAATGATTCTGGCAGACTTGACCCGACTCCTCTGCCGCCCATCTCTGACTTTCTGAGGTGGATCGTGATTATGTGAACTTCTATAAACAGTCTCTATTGTGTCGCTCGACAGATCAGAGCACTCTATCTTTTTGGCAGAACATTCAGAATTAGTGCACCTAAAGTAGCTACGGGAACCTTTTGGACTTTTAACTTGCTTCTGACCATATTTCCTCCAATTGTACCCATCTCCTCTAGATGCCTTCACATCAGATGTAGTTCCACAATCGGAAGAATTCTGCACCTTGGCATGTACAGTACATGAATCTGTGACCTTTGTAGTTGGTGGCAGTTTATGGTCTAGATGAGTCGAACTGGCAACTGGTGAAATGGACTGAGAAGCAGAAACTAGTGACAGTTCTGATGAAATATATGGACAAACATTACGCGAGTTCCTGGAGTAAGTTTCTGCTGCCTCGCCCGTGATGTCAGATCTGAGTTCGCCATACAACTGCTTAACGCGCTCCTAAAGAAAAGGAAATAAAATACACAAGGAAAGAGAAGATCCAGACTAATTAGACACTTACACAGAAATTTAATTCTATCATGACTTGAATACAGGCAGCACATGCGAACATACAACATTAACCAATTCACAAAACAAAAGATCAGCCCACAATATGCCTGAGTTGAGTGGAAAGTATCTCTTTCCTACCTAAAGGGATGTGATAACAGAAATGACCACTAGGAAAAATCTATCTCACAGCAGTTGATCATAAATCTATCTCAAATGAACTGCGAAAGTCCGCGATGAGATGCAAGGAAAAATCCATGCCTCAAAGTAAAAAGCTCAATGAGCTAATAGCAGGAACCTCGAGCAAGGAAACGCCTACGCCGTATATGCCCTCGCCCTTATTCTTTTTTCACTTACCAAAGTCAAAATTTATATTAAATATAAACTCTAGCGGAGCAAATGACAACTATATGTAAGTTTAGGTAAGCGTTAACCCTGCTTGGATCTATTCCCTTTTAATATTTCAATTTATCTTAAACTACGTAACACCGATTGATCCCTAAGCATAAGTAGTAACAGATCCTGTTAATATGCAGAGCCTGACAATCAATGACATTATTATTCCCCCCCTAACGTGTATAATTGGCTACAATGCTTCTCCAAAGCCAAAGCTTCAAAAAGATCTGTCACAACTTAAGATGCATCCGAAACTACGCAGGAAAATATGTGTCTTCCAGTCCAAACTTCAGTAAGCCTAATTAACAACACTAGTCAACTTAAACTGCTTCTCAGGCTTCCTCTACAATCGAATCCGTGCCTAAAAACTACTTTGCAGGCTTCCTCTACGATTGGAGACGTGCATGGATCAACATAAACGATGACAGCCCTGACCGCCTCATCTTTCCTGCACGACATTAGGCGTAAAGTCCATGATTCATAATTCTTCTATAGATCCACATCTACTTTGGATGTACCTCATGCTTTCGGCAGCCTGCAAAACTCAGAACTACCTCCTCCAAGTGACGGTGCGAGCCGTGCATGGAAAGCTCGCACATGCATATTTCGTTTAAGATGCGAAACATAATTCGCCTAATTACAAAGTTAAACCTAGACCCCAAAGCCATGCAAAGGCCTTCACTCATTTCTTAATCGAAATCGAAAGCGTAAAAGAGAAAAAAAAAAAAAAGGACAAATAAACAAACCAGCCGAGGTGCATCAACAAAGTGACCCAGACAACAAGCTCGAATGCAGAATGCACCGGAAAAATAAAAATACGAATTGGAAACGGAACCTAGTCGAATTCCACTAAATGTAGATGGGTCGAACACTGATTCGCACCGCTTAAGTTATCTTCAACTCACCCACTGAGAGCTAGAACCGGTATCTATACCAGCAGATAAAAAAAAACAGCAACTTTCAAGAAACAGAAACCACCATCCTTCACCACTTTAAACAGAGACACCTCGAGATCAAGCCGAAACGGACGAAATGAAAGGGAGCGAGGGGGAAATCACCGAGAGATATTTACCTCCGGCTCCTCTCTCGACGCAGAATCCGCATGCGAACCTGCCACACACACGCACACACACAGACGCGCATCAAAACACAACCCGAAAACCAACCGGCTCAGCCTCACCAGCAAAGCCCCCGAGCCACCTTTCCCGAAAACGGAACCGAAAAACACAACAAGAAACCGGGGAAAGATCCCGAGAGCGGGAGGAGGAACTCACTCGCGCACCGACTCGGCGTCTTCAACCGAGAGCCTCCGCCTCCGCCGCCTCCTCCTCCTCCTCCCGCCGCCGCCGCCGCCCCCCCGCGGAGCTCGCCGAGCCGCGCGACCATCCTGAACTCCTGCAGGTCGCGGAGGCGCTCCTCCTCCGACTCCGACAGCGACTCCGATTCCTCGGGCTCGTCCTCCGTCGGGAGGCCGTCGTCGGAGCTGTCGCTCCCGTTCTCCCCCATGGACCGGCTCGGGGCCGGGCCTAAGCCTAAGCCGCAGCCGGAGCGCGCCGGCCGGCCGCCGATCGAAGGGGCGGGAAGCGCCGCCGCCGCCGCCGATCGCGATCGCGATCGCGACCGCGATGCGCTGTAGAGAGAGAAAGAGAGAGAGAGAGAGAGAAAGCGAAGGTTCTGGGAGGTGAGGGTTTCGTGCTTCTGCTTGTTGTTGGGGGGGAGGGGGAGGAGGTTGCGTTGGCGAAGCTTCAGAGAGAGAAAAGACGCCGAGGGTGGTGGGGACATTTGTCCTTTTGACCTGTGTTTGACCCAGGTGGTCTCCCTCTTCTTCCCTGAGAAAATAAATATTAATGATAATGGTTTATTTCCTTTATTTATTTATGTATTATTATTTTATTTTCTTTTCTTTTTTATTTTTTGGTTGGGGGTTCCGGGTCGTGCGTGCGGGAGCGCGGGGATGGATCCGATTCGCCGGGTGACGGGATCGCCGCCGTTGGTTTGGTTGACCTCTTCTCCCCCCCGTTCGTTTTGCCTTTTGGTGTTATTTTTTTTATTTTTTTTTTCGGGTCGTGGTTTTGCCTTTAATTAAACGGGGCCAAAAAAAAAAATGGCTGTTTAGCAGCGGCGAGGCTCTTGACCTGGGGGGGTTCTTGTACTAAACTAATCCCACGTGTTGGCTACATACAGAGCCACGAATAATCTAACCCAAAGAGAAGTGAACAATCTTAGGGTTATTTACTATCATGAAATGAAATCGGCGTATTGCATAGTGTGACAGATCATTATTCGATACGGAAGGATTGTCCAAAAAGTTCTATACCTATTGCACTTTTGCCAATTCAAGCCTCAATTTTTTAATTAGACAAATTGAGTCTTAAATTTTTTCATGTTTTGCAAATTGGATCGATCCTATCAATTTTGACCCGAAATCGCTGACGTGAATGCCAACCATCCTTAGGGGTGAGCATCGGTCTAGGGACCCTGGATTGGCCAGTCTTGGCCCAGTTCCCGGGGATTGGGTCGGTCCTTGATTCTGAGACCCCTGGATCTCGGTCTTGAAAGTTTAGAGTTGGTCAAACCCGAACCAGCATTGTATATATTGAGATATTATATATTGTATGCTTTTGTCTATTCTAAACTCTAGTACCTCCTCCTCTATTCTCTTCTTTCTTGTTCAATTCAATTTGCCGTGTTAATTAGAAAATAGAAAGAAACTTAGCCCTAATTCGGCCAAAAAAAAAAAAGAAACCCTCTTTGGTCGCCTTTCTCTGTTCATTCGCCCACCTCGCCTGGCTCGTCGCTCGCCTCTCTTTGCTTGCCTCGCTCGCCTTATCTCTCACCTCTGTTCGCTTGCCTCGCTACTCGCCTCTCTCACCTTAGGCCCCTCCTTGCTCGCCTCACGAGTACAACTTAATTGGGGAAACATACTTTGTTAAGTATTAATTATTTGTGCTGTTTGTTAAGTTTTCAAGTATTTGGAAGTTGAAGCGATCATTTAAGAATGAATAGGATATGAAGTTGTACAGTTCATAGTTTATATTAAGTATTTTGAACTTCTTATGGTTTAATCGTATTTCACGTGTTCGTTTTCATGATTTGTTGCTTTTAGCAAATTGAAATTTATGTTGTTACCTTATCTTATATTTATGTTTGATATGTATTGGTATTCATAGTTTGGTTGCTCAATGTTGCATTGTTATTGGATATATAATTTGAAATCGTATGTTTGTCATTTCAAATAATATAAAAAATGAAAAAAAAATAATCAATTGGTCCCAGGTTGACTCTAGAAATGAACCTGAGTCCAATCCTTGGTTCCAAGTTCAACAAGGTCAATCCTTAATCCCAAAGATGAGGGACCAACGGTGTGCAGATTGGTCCTTAGGTTAGGTGTTGGACCAACCCAACCTAGACCATGCTCACCCGTAACTGTCCTTCGTGACACCACCGGCGTTGATGTAAATAATTTTTAATAATATTTTAATATAATTTATTTTTTTCTTTTTCTTTTTCCTTATTTACTCTTTATTTATTGTTAAGGTCGGAAGGGGGCCTTCGGCCTAGGCCCGGCAACCCTTGCTACTGGGCTAGGGCTGGCAAGCCCTCATCGGCCATAGGCAAGGGCTCACGGCCCTCACAACGACCGACAAGGGCCGCGAGCCCTCCCCCAAGTGTGAGTGAGGGCTCGTAGGTCCTCACCTAATGGTCGGCAAGGGGCCACCAGCCTTAACAATAAAAAAAGGAAAAAGGGAAAGAAAGAAAAAAATATATAAAATAAAATAATTGAAAAATATTAAAATATTACAAAAAATTATCCATGTTAGCCGCCAGCACATTGGCCATGCCATATAGGACGGTCGACGTTGATGTTAGTGATTTCATTCTAAAATTGATCGAATTGACTTAATTAGCAACATATAAAAAGTTTTAGAACTCAATTAGTACAATTAAAAGATTTATAATTGAATTGGCAAAAGAGTAATAGATTTATGACTTTTTGGATAATTTTCCCAATTCGACGTACAATTTTCCGCACTATTATACAATGCAAATAATGATAGGTGGTGACTTTTTCATATGAGTTGACATGATAGTACCCCATTCTATAAAAGGCATTGGCAAACCAAAGTCGCACGAATTAACATGAATTTAAAATGTGCTAGTTCTTTAGCATGTTCAACAATTGCTTTTCTAACGGTAACGCGACTTGAGAAGAATAAGCAATTCAAACGAGACATGGAATGACAAAATACCAACGCTATCGAAAGATTTATGATACTTTGAGGTTGTACGAATCCTTTGTCAAGTCCTTGCCTCTAGTCGAAGCAACGGCATCAAAATTCATATAACTCTATTTTGCTAATAGATTCCAAGATTAATACTACTAAATATCCCGAACATTGCAAGCACACGTTCGTTGAAGGTAAATGCAACCAGAAATGATTTGCCGCCACACGTTCGCCGCCTAACCGAGCGGTCCGGATGCTTTACTCTAAAACATATTTATAGAGAAGGCGACACATGCGCCGATCGGTTAGCGAGTTTCGCCTTATGTGATACATGTGTCGATAATATCGTTTCTCGACCTCCTTCGGCTCTAGTTTAGAGGTGTCAAAATGGGTCATAAACCCATATATGACCCATTTAAAAATAAATGGGTCATATATGGGTCACTTTAATTTTATAGAGTCAAACTTAAATGGGTTTTAAATTTTAAAGTTTAAAGATAAATGGGTCTAAATGGGTTGAGTTTGGAACCCATGTCCAACCCACCTACTAGACCCATCCACTCTCTCTCTCCCTCTTTACAAAAATATTTTAAAAAAATCGAAATTTAATTATTTTTATTTTTTATCTTTTTCTTTTATTTTTTCTTTTCTCTTCTTTCTTTTTTTTTTTTCCGGCCGGTGGTTGGCCACGGCGACCGGCCACCGGGGCGGAACGACCTCGCCGGAGGCCGGCGAAGCTCGAGCTCGCCGGCCTCGCCGGATCTGGCGAGCGTCGAGCTCGCCCGAGGCCGGCGAAGCTCGAGCTCGCCGGCCTCGCCGGATCTGGCGAGCGTCGAGCTCGCCCGAGGCCGGCGAGCTCGAGTCTCGCCAGATCCGGCGAGGTCGAGCTCGCCCGAGGCCGGCGAGCTCGACGCTCGCCAGATCGGCGAGGCTCGAGCCTCGCCCGAGGCCGGCGAGGCTTCGGCCTCGCCAGATCGGCGAGAACGAGCTTCGCCGGCCTCGGGCAAGCTCGACCTCGCCAGATCCGGCGAGGTCGAGCTCGCCCGAGGCCGGCGAGCTCGAGTCTCGCCTGAGGCCGGCGAGGCTTCGGCCTCGCCAGATCGGCGAGAACGAGCTTCGCTGGCCTCCGGCGAGCTCGACGCTCGCCAGATCGGCGAGGCTCGAGCCTCGCCGGAGGCCGGCGAGCTCGAGCCTCGCCGAGGCCGGCGAGAACGAGCTTCGCCGACCTCCGGCGAGCTCGAGTCTCGCCTGAGGCCGGCGAGGCTTCGGCCTCGCCTGTGGTCAGTCGCCGGCCACGGCGGCCGGCGATTGGCCAAAAAGGAAAAAGAAAAAAATAAAGGAAAAAGAAAAAAAATAAAATAAAAATAATTAAAAATTCGATTTAAAAAAAAATATTAATTTTTTTATTTTCTTGGATAATGACTTTATGGAAAATATTTTTTAGAAATGTCACATTTTTCGTAAAACAAACAGAACCTCAATTTTAAAAAAAATTATAAAATTTTTCACTAGTTTTGTATTGCATAAAATGTTTTAGCAGTATAATTTTAATAAAAAATCATAAGAAACAAGTATTCCTAGATTAGGTTAAATATAAAAGTGTTTTAGCAATATGGGTCGGGTCGGGTATGGGTTGGGTCGGGTATGGGTCGAGATATTTACACTAGGAATAAATGGATCATAAACGGGTTAATGGGTCAATTTGGGTCGGACCATTTATGACCCGACCCAAACCCGACCCGACCCACCCGTTTAACGGGTCTACTCTAGTTCCTTTGATTCTACGAGATCGAAGTAGGTTCCTTTCCATCACGTTTAGTTTTACGTGCCTACTTGTCTTCTGCAGACGAGAGAAACACAAGGGCAAGCAGCATCAGTTCATGCCTTCCCTTCGTCTTTTACGCCCCTTGATCCGGACATGGACTTATCTTAAGAACCACCAGCAGAAGCATGATTGTCAAAACAACCGACGGAAGCATCCCTTGCGGTGTGAATTGTTTTTCGTTTCATCCCGACCATCTCGGCAAACTCCAAACACGTGATAAACCCCTCTAAATCTTACATGTCTTCACGATGAAAAGTCAATCTTGTATTAAACTATGCTGATCCCGTGAGCTTCTTCTTATGGTCGTTTTCGGAAATGGGGAACTCAAGAGTCAAAGAGTCGATCTTGATATCTCTGGAAGGAGACTAAATGCTGCCCGCTCGATCAGACCCACCATCACCAACCTTCCCCACTGGCTGGGACTGGACCACCTACCTAATCATCTCCACCACGAGCACGAGATTTAAGACATCTAAAAACGAATGAGAAATATTCCAAGCATCCTAATTCCAAGATCTGCTGGGGCTTCAGCTGACGAGACTGTTGAATTGGCGCCTCTCTCGCTTTCTCACAAGGCGAGCGTCTTCTGAACCCACTTGCTCTCTTTGTCATCTGATTCTTCACCTGGTTCGTAGTTTCTTTTTGTTGTTGATGGGTTTTCTTCTCTCATGTGGTTTCTTGGGTTGGCTGAAGGAGAAAAAAAAAAACAAAAGCTTTTGGTTTTTGGTGGTTCTATTACCAATTCTCACGAGTTCTAATATAGAGCTGAAGCATCTGTTTGTTCCTACAAGAATGATTTCGGAATTTAGTTTAGTTCCTCAAGTTGAACTGATTAGTAATTTGCAAGAAATGGTGATTGATTCTGGAGAGAAACTATTGTTGCTTGTTGTTAGTTGTGACCTTCGAATTAGTCGGAAATGGTTTGATGCCGTGTCTGATTATGCTGTGATTTGTGGAAGCAATCAAATGGTGGAGAGATTATGCTTAGTTTATGGAATGTTTGATTCTTTCAATCTTGTAGGATTGATGAAAACAGCTTTTACAATTACGCCTTCCTGGAGTTCTGGTCAGTTTGCTGTTAAAGTTGGAGATGCGTTGGCTCCTCTGGGAATGCTAAATGGTTTTTTGCAGTTGAAAAACTTGTGATCCTCGGAATATCCGAAGCATCATGACTTTGTTCCACTCATTCTGCTAGACCAAGGAAATACTTGGCTTGCTCGAAATTACCTTGGAAGCGGAAATTTCCAGTCCTTTCTTAATCCTTTCTGAGGATGCATGACTTAAATTCTTGCACAAGCTCGAGTGGTGATTGTCAACTGTCGAGTAAACTCTCCAGAAGTAGCTGCTTCATTCAGCCACTTGAACTTTTAATATTTTGATTGCGGTCAGGTGATTCGTTCCTATGAGCCCTGGATCTCTCCTCCATACTGTGACTTTGCATGCTATTTGTAGTTTTCCAAATGATCGAATTCAATTGAAAGGTGGTGAATCTGGTTGTTTACTGCGATGATGGACTACTGTTCCTTTAGGGGTGGTGTTCTTCTCTTGTAGTTGGATGAAATTTGATTAACCGTCTTCAGCTTCGATAGTAACAGCAGGTTCAAGACCCTTAACTCATGCAAGTTTTATTGACTTATTCTATGAGCATACTGTTTACTCATGCCACTTAATGTCTATGGTAGGGGACAAGAATGGAAGAGGCATTACCCAAGAAACCGCGTCCAACTTTCTGGGACCTAATATTTGCTGCTAGAACTGTGGCTTGGGAAGCATATAAGAGCAAACCCATCTCGCATTGGATTCTTCTGCTTCTGAGTGGCGGATTGATGCTCACCGCCTTCCCTGCTTCGAGCCTCCTTTCCCGTGTCTATTACACAAATGGTGGCAAAAGCAAATGGATCATCTCGTGGGTGGCCGTCGCCGGATGGCCCTTGACTGCGCTCATCTTGATCCCTACATACTTCATCTGCAAAGTTTCCCCAACCCCTCTAAACTTAAAGCTCGTCATTTCTTACTTAGTCTTAGGTTTCTTAAGTGCTGCTGACAATCTCATGTATGCCTATGCCTATGCCTACCTACCTGCGTCAACCTCGTCTCTTCTAGCATCGTCATCTTTGGTGTTCTCTGCACTATTTGGATATTTATTCGTCAAGAACAAACTAACTATGTCGATGATCAATGGTGTCGTGATAATTACAGCAGCCATGGTAATAATCGCTTTGGACTCGAATTCAGACAGATATGGCAACGTCACCAATAGCCAATACATCATGGGCTTCATGTGGGACATCTTGGGATCTGCACTCCATGGGCTCATCTTCGCTCTCTCGGAGCTCATCTTCATCAAGTATCTAGGAAGAAGATCGTTCCATGTGGTGTTGGAGCAACAGGTCATGGTTTCTTCTTTCGCTTTCGTACTTACAACGATCGGTGTTGCCTTGAATCACGATTTTCAAGAAATGGCAAACGAGGCCAAAAGTTTCAAGGGCGGTAAGAGCTCGTATTACTTGGTTATGATATGGGGCGCCATAACTTTTCAATTGGGGGTGCTTGGAGGCACTGCCGTGCTTTTCTTGTCTTCGACCGTCCTCGCTGGTGTCTTGAACGCTGTGAGGGTGCCTCTTACTAGCATCGCTGCCGTTATATTGTTGAAAGATCCGATGAGTGGATTCAAGATCCTGTCGCTTGTCATAACCTTTTGGGGATTTGGATCATACATATATGGCAGTGCCAATGTGAGTACCGAAACTTCATGACTGTATCTTGGCTAATTCTCACTAATCACATTATGGTGCAACTTGTGATTCAGTGTATACTGCAAAGTGTGAAAGAAATGATAAGAAATGTTATTTATCTGCTTTGTAGTCATCTAACTTTTGCAGTAGACTGAGTCATTTTTGTCAAAGTTCATGATCTGTGATTGATATGACTGACCAGAAGTTACTGTATTCTCCGAACTAGAGTACCACCTTCGGTGGACAGAGAGAAAGCCTTTCATCTGCAGTAACTGTACAGTTCTAACCGTCGCACTTGGGGCCATGACACAACAGTAAGGTTCCAATGACCAATTTTGGCGTGTCGATCGCCGGTTGAAAACTATATGCAGAAATGCAATATCAATGTAGAGATTTATGCATACATGTTTCGTTGAGTAGGTACCAATTGTTGCTCTTCTTCTCTTGCTTGTGTGAGCTTTGTCTGCGGACTTAGCTCGGGTTCATTAACAGGTCATAGTGATCAATGAAAGTGATGATGTAGAGTTTTCCCAGATGAGCAAAAAGCCCAGTGAAGAAATTTCTCGGACGCATTCAAACTGCTTACACTTCATAAAGACGTATGGACGACCGAAAGAGAAAAACCGTAATGAGATGACTGCTAGCGTGACCATGGAAGATTACACATTGTGGTTTCCTATCAATTTGTAGCAAATCAGATACAGGTAATTTTACCACACCTGGGAATGGAGATGATGGATCAGATGTGAAGAAAAGAACAGATTAGTAAGCGAAAGCGCCCGGTGCAGTCAAAATGAAATCCTTCCGGGGCATTTGAACAAGCGCTAGGGCCAGGTCTCCGGCTGGGGTGACAGAGAATTCGTTCTGCTATCAGTCAAGCGTTGAGGTTGCTTCGCACTTACTCTCTCTACTGCATGAGAAAGAAACCCCATCGAACATGTCAAGTGGCTCATAGGTACAAAAAGCTCAAGAGCATGATCTGAACTTCAGCCTAGAAATATGAAGCCCGCGAACTGAAGAGCACAGTTCATTTGAATGCAGACAGATACAACAACACACATTAATTAAGACGATCATATCTTTCTTCTATCAAGAGATAAACTACTCCATGAACTGTTGAATGTCACTTGGGCAGGGTATCGCACCTCTACGATGCAAAAGTCTGCGACGAGTACGAATCCAAACTCGGGCCACGAAAGAAACACAGGGTTCCGAAAAACTAGAATTACAGCACCCGGTAGCATATTAGCTAAGCTCGGAAATGCCACAGTGTAACTAGAAAACAAATGCTTGAGAATAAAAACAGGATATAAGACCATAAGCCATAACCACGTAATCGTCATCCCCGCGAGAGCACGGTTTTACAACAGAGGTACAGGCAGAGAGGATTAGTACCTCTTGCCATTACTATCATCGGATTCACCACTCCCCATCGTTACAATCACACAGCTAAAATAAGCCTTTGTTCTTGGATTTAGGAATGTAAGATAACTCTGTTAGCAAACATTAACAAGTTTTGCTGCCATGGCTGGCTAATAGAACAGTAGCGATTTATTTTAGTTCTTAGGACCGATATCTTTGAGAGCACATATCTGCTCTTCTCCCATTGCGGACATGACCGACACCACAAGGTCCTTTCCTTCGCCAAACCCATCTTTAATCTGTGAAAGGAGAACCCGTGAGAAGTTAGATCTAAGCTGACAATTATTTAAGCACGTTGGAAAAATAGAGAGACTGGGATAAGAAAATATGCATGTCCTAGAGTGATACCTGGCTAAGCAGACTGTCATCGGTGGGAAGCCTCAGATCGTCCTTGGTGTTTCCATTTTCAGTCAGAAGACTGACCTGAAGGATATTCAACACAAATTGTTTAAATCAGTCTCGAGGAGAAAAGCAGAGACTTTCTTGTGACAGTCTTTATACCGGTTAAGGTCTTCTGGGATTAAGATATCTTTTTCCGTAGAAGGAAGTTTCTTCAATTGAAAAATAAAATTCATCCCATGAAATTTGCTTTGATCAGAAGAAGACCGACTCAAAATTGTGATACCAATGATCCTTCACGGTCCAGGAGAGAACCTTTTGGACATCAGATAATCATGCCTCTCAGAGATGTTGTAAATATCGATATGTTTATTTTCCTTCAAATGGAAAGCTGAAACTTTTTGGAGTACTTAACATCCAAAATCTTGATCACATGATGGAATCTTCATTCGTAAAAAGAAAGGGGGAAAGCATTTTCCTTTTTCAAATAAACCATGATCTATTCCTCATGTTAGCACTATTACAAGCACCATCGTATGTATATAACAGTTAAGAGGCCCTTGTGACGCAAATGATCTGGCAATAACAGCAAAGAATCACTCACAAAACCATCTTCAGAGATATCAATGAGCTGATAGTCAGTGCGGTTAACATGAGGAACCTGCGAAATGAACACAGAAAACTTTAGAAAAGAACAGGCTCTCTTAAAAAAAAGATCTTTCGAAAGAAGATTTGGTCAATGGGGCATTTACATCACAGTTGTGGGACGACGGAACGATATCTTCAAGTTTCTTCCCATTGAAGATATCAATCCCCACGAAGTGGCACTTAGCATGTCCATGCTTGCCAGTTTTTGAGGTAGAAACCTCTACAACCTGCTCCCACCATGACAAGAAATTTTCTATGAGCGAGACCATAATCCAGATAACACCAAATGTGATGCAGTATCCTCTAAATAGATGAGTGAACTGCACATGAATTAACGGCAACAGCTTTTCCCAGTATGTGGAAAGGCAGACTAGACTGCGCATCAAACTGAGCCATTGTAATACAAGATATGCAATGGAAGGGAACATAACCCTCAAGCTATAACTCACAGGGTTTCAATATCAATCCATTAGCAAGACTTGCATCCTGTTACATGAATTTCCATCTAGCAGAAGAACACGACAGATCAACAAATTCCCGAACTTTATAGACAAGTGGGTTTCAATCAGACGCACGAAAGATAGACGCACAAAAAAGCAACCATCTTTAGAATTTCTGGCAGCACCCAAAAGGAGTTGGAGCCTCACACAATTTCCACCGGAAAAAATCATTCCCCCCCACATCTCTCGTGGGATGATGAAACGAATTGCTTATTATTCAAACAACCCAACAAAAAGATTTGAGTAAGAATTACTGAATTACGACACACCAAGAAAAGACACGCCTCGACAATTCCGAGCTTTCACAACATTGCATGGAAGATCTGACGCGTTAAATCGCATACCCAGATAAATTCTCAGCACCCAAATGATCCCAGAACCAGAATATGAGAAGAGAGAGAGAGAGAGACAGAGACAGAGACAGAGAGACAGAGACAGAGACCTTGCAGGGGCGATTCTTGATGACGATGTAGCCATTCTTGCGGATGGTGCCAGCTTGTTGCGGGTAAGTCTTGGACGCACCCGCGTCTCCTTTCGACTCGAAGTGATGTTCCTCGTCCGACATCTCTCTCTCTCTCTCTCTCTCTCTCTCTCTAGAAATTCGCAGTGTGAGGACGAGCCGGAGGAGGAGGAGGAGGAGGAGAAGGAAGAAGGAGGAGGAGACAGGTGGGGGTGGGGAGGCCCCTACTGATATTCTTCTAACTCTGGTGACACTCCAGGTTCAATCCTGGCCGTCGGATGTGTTGGCCCCAGGTTTGATGATGGTGACATTGAAAATCAAGAATCCATGGATATAATTCTTGGATTTTGGGGTGTTGTGATTATTATACAAATGGGAGACTTGGGGTGATTTGAGTCTACATCAATTTTCTATAGGATTTTAATATTTGTTAATGTCCTTTTCCTTGTATCGTGGATGATTTAATAGAGTGTAAAATCGGTTCTTCTCTTGATTTTACTGGTCGATCATCTTTGATAGTCAATATTTCGATGCGTCCATCTATCTATAAAATATAAGAAATAGATGATAATGAAATATTCCTTGTCATGCTTGGTGCAAGATGAATAATTTTTCCTCGTTATGCTGTTTTCACATCCTCTTGATCTTTTTTTTTTCTCTTAATTGATATTTTCGAGGGAAAATTGTTCAAAAATATCTAAACCTATTGCACTTTTATCAATTCAGTTATGAACCTTTCAATTTTACTAATTGAATCCTAAACATTTTCACATTTTGTTAATTGAGTCTATCCGGTCAATTTTGACTGGAAATCATTGACATGGACACCAACTGTTTTGCGTGGCACGGCCTGCGCTGAGCTAATATGAACAATTTTTAATAAAGTTTTAATTTTTTTTATCTTTTTATTATTTTTCATTTTTCTGATTTTTTTTCCTTTCTTCTTTCTTTTATCGGTGATTGACCACCAGCCATGAACGGGTAGGCTGGCCTCACCTAGGCGAGGTTCGCTATTGCCCGCCACAAGCAAGGCCCTTAGGAGCCCTGACGAGGGCTCCCCTCACTCAATCTAATGAGGTCACTCTAGCCTGGGCGAAGGTCGGCCTCGCTAGATCTAGGCGGGCTGAAGTGGCGAGAGGAGCCCTCACCGAGGCTCGCCCAATCGGGCCTTGCCTATGGCGGGCAATGACGACCCTTGCCCAGGCGAGGCCAACTCGCCCAACCAAAAGCAAAAGAAAGACAAAGGAAAAATAAAAAAAATAAAAAAATGATTATAAAAAAATGATAAAATATTAAAATATTTATAAAAAATCAACGTCCACATCAGCGATTTTCAGCCAAAATTAGCCGAGTGGACTCTATTGACAAAAGGTGAAAATGTTTATGACTCAATTAGCATAATTAAAAGGTTTAGAATTGAATCGGCAAAAGTATAATAAGTTTAGAGCTTTTTGGACAATTTCCCCCTCTTTAAAAAAAAAATGCTACTGATTAGTTAGAGATTTGTGTTTGAGTTGTTTGATTAATCACAAATTTATTATTAAAAAATAGTTGATGATTAAATGGTTTATGAGAAGAGAAGATAGTTTTTTTTTCATGCAGAATATAATTGTTTGATTTATCGTTTGCCTTTTCGCTATAATTACAATAAGGTTTTTACATTCTCACACCAAATCCCACAATTTACTAGTGAAATCTTACCATCGCCTGTTATACATACTTGAATCACTATAGTATTTAGGAAAACATCCATTGATTATTGAATTTTTTAGTTTGGTATTCGGATTTTTTATGCAAAAAGAACATTTCATCTATAGAAGATAATATAAGAGAAATATTCCCACGCAAAGCGCTAGTTAATTGTCTAGTTCCTTGTATAGAGAGAGGTGCATTTATAAGTAATTGTTTGTATGAATAAACAAGTCAAAAGCACCTAGGCTAAAAGTATAAGAATTATGTTAAAATTAATTACACTTCACATACATTGAGTTATTACTATAATTAGTATTGTTAGCCAATAGATTCCTCTATATTGACGAAGCATATTACCTATTAATAAAAGTAATGAAGATGGGAATTAAAAAAATGTTACACTTTTATAGCATCCCAAAGTCCCACATCAAAAGAAAAGGGTCATTTAAAGTGGTTTATAAGTAAAATCTACTTCCAAATAGTTATTACTTTCTGTGGTTACACCTGAGTAACTCTGACGTGGTCCACGCAAACCGACTTATGTGTCAAAGGAGGTGCGCAATCTAACCATACAAAGTGACCTAAATCCAAAATGATTCCCAAACTATGTCTATTGAAACACATTTATCCTAATTTTTTTGTGACACCGAAAATCCCAAATTTGTATCTATGTGATGCATTTACTTTCCGTCAAAGTTCCGTTAATGAGAACTGTTAAAAATCTATCTGCATTGACGTCGAAAAGTAAACATTGTTGACTTGGCACTCGCAAGACTTAAGTGAAATAATAAGGATTTTATTTTGATAGAAAATCCATCCGTCTTGGTGAAGGTTAAATATGTAACATAGGTACAAGTTTGGGATTCTAGGGTAAATATGTCATAGTGGACATAGTTTTGAGTTTTTGATGCCATAAAAAAGTTTATGATAAATGTGTTATAAACATAATTTAAAATTTTTTGTGGCTTTTTCCCTTTTTATGTTTGCAGTGTTTCTTATTTATGAATAGCATCTTTAGTCTTGCACATCTTTTGAAATATACATATTGATTAGTCAAAGCGTGCATCATATAAGCCATCCTTTTCTTGATCTTGTAGGATTCTTGAAGATGCCACTTGTTATCCTGACACTTTTAACAAAGTAATGAGTACCAACCCATCTATGGTCATGATGAGTATACCCTCTCTTTTTGATTTTACGAAAATTGTAATGTATCGTATTGATTTTGACATTTAATATCATATATAGTTTTTAAAGGTTCACGTCTCTCCCTTTTTAGAGACTTATAATGGCATAAGTATACGATGCCAGTGGCTTTTTCTGCATGAATCATCTGTATTGCATCTTATTCCTTTCACAGCTAGTTGAACCAAAAGATTGTCATATTCCTCCTACTTAAATAAATATATTATGATGGATTCGTTCATCCACAAAACTTTAAGAAAGAATATCGACATCCAAAATGTTAACGGAAGGACTCAATTGCACCAATTTCACAAATTTTAGGGCTTGATTGTACTTTTTGCAAGTTTTAAGACTCAATTGCACTTTCGCGATAAATTTTATGACTCGGCTTTTTTATAGAAAAAATAAATTGGGAGTTATGTTCATGCTTTTATTTTAAAGATATGTAATCGGTAAGACTTGCGTTATAAAAAAAAGTCTACAAAATTGAATTGAGGTTTTCCACCTTTTTTTCCAGAATATAATTAGGATGATCATATATCTGTATTATTTTCCCTAATTTTAAATAACCGCATTTATTTTATTGAAATTACAAAAGTTTTTCTTCCCAAGACTATATGCGTGATATGGTAGTTCTATGGATGTTTTTCAAAAAATGTAAACGCTAAGGCTACGCCCGACAGAATGAGATGAGAGTGGAATGGGCTGAAATGAATTTAGGTGGAACAATAAGAGAACAGAAGTGGAACCGATTCTTGATTACTGCAATGAATGACAAAATAAAAAAAAAAAAAAAAACCTTACCAAAAAAAAGACAAAATAAAAAAAAATTAAAATTACGATTTTCACCGTCATTTGATATTGTACTATGATTATCAATCAAGGGCTTTTTATGGAATTTTATGGGGAAAAATCCGAGATTGAAATAATATTTTGGGTCAGCTTTAATTAGATAGAAAGATGTTAATCGAAATTGGAAGCAAAACTCAAGCTATTGCCCATTAGGTGTCTCGTGTACGATTCACCTTAGGGGAAAATTTCATGATATATACATGAGCCTTTTCTGTTGGGCCTGGGTCAAGAAGCCCAATTGAAATGGGCTCAGCCCATCTTCTTATTTGAATTGCCCAAAACCGCTGAAATTGGCCCATCCTAAATTAATCTACGAACAAGGAATTGCAACCCATGAAAAGAGCTACCTTTCTCAAATAAAAAGAGAACATGTTGAGGGGAAAATCATTTTCTTTCTGTTTGCTTAGCATCCTAGAAAGCACACTTAAATTGCCAAAAAAAGAAGAAAGAAAGATATAATTATCGAGTTCCGTTCGTCGGTCCAAATTAATACATGATTAAGACAAGTTCATGCTGTTCCTCTTGAGGAGATAAAATAGCCTTCTAAAAGAGGGATATTTCATCACAAAGCAAGCCCAAGTTCTCAACAAAAGACTCCTCTTTGAAAAAAAAAATTTTAATTTGTTCTCCATTTTGTTTTCTCCTTTTGGTATAGATAAAGAGGAAAAGACTTTTTTTTGGAGAGTTCGGACAATAATCATTCCTTAGGGTGACTGTAGCGACCCCATGTTAGCAAGCATTATTACATGATTCCCTCAATTAGTGCCGCAAATTATGGTCAAACAAACCTCAAAAAACACTTGAGAAGAAGTTTTCTCATGAGTGTTTTTTGGCAGCGTGTCGGACATTCATCATGCAAACTGACCAAGAGACAGATGGGTGTATCACCACTCATTCATGCACTCCTTTAGCCTAAAAGTACTACAATAGCATGTATATATATCTCTCATTTTTTCCCCTTAATTGAACCATGCATGTTTCCGAATGAACAAGGAAAAAAAAACGCTTAAGCTCTGCATAAATCGCAGATGGGTGTATCATGCTGGCTTCATTTGTTTATTTATTTCCTTAGAATGTATTGGTTGGGAGGACATTTCATGGATGGAGTGTCAAGTCGACGTTGTCTGGGTGGTGATTTGGGTGGGGTTGTTTCTTGCATCCAAAGCGTCACAAAAGTCAAAAGAAGAACAATCCAACATGTTACGATATGCTCAGCAACCGAATCCACAGAATCCACCCCATTTTGACTTATTGGTAATCAAATCTTGCTCTTTTCTAGCTTATATTATGATTCTCTCATCACTCTTTCAATAATAGGTAACATCATCAAGGGAATGGAGTTTTCGCTCCTACGAAGGCCTTCGCAACCTATTCTACAGGCTTTACGGATGTTTTCCTTATTTTAACTTGCTGGTGCCCGCACATCTTGTACTTTTAATTCTCCATGTATCTTTATCTTTTTCAATGAGAGAAAATACTCTTTAAAAATTTTCTATCTTAGTGATCTTGAGATCCGGATGAAATCAAGATAAAGCCTCTTGAGGACATGCTTAGGTCCAAAGCGTCAGTTTTGTTTGGGTGGGGTTCTTTCTTGCATTCAAAGTGTCACAAAGTCAAAAGAAGAACAATTTAACATGCTACTATATGCTCAGCAACCGAATCCACAGGATCAACCCCCGTTTTGACTAAAATGGTTATCAAATCTTGTTCTTTTCCATCATATATCAAGATTTTTCCATTAGTCTTTCAATAATATATACATCCCAACAATCTCTCTCTCTCTCTCTCTCTCTCTCTCTCTCTCTCTCTCTCTCTGAGTTAGAAATGGTTTAGTCACCTATGTAGTACCACAGCATTCATTTCATCTTCACATGTAGTTGTTGGTGTGAAACCACCCACTTAACCAAACACAATCATTGAAAGAAATGGGCTCAACTTTTGCACGAGAAAAGAAGGACATGCAGTGAAAAAATGGCAGTGACGTTTCGAAATGCCCTTAATGACGAGCACATGCTCCATTTTCTTATCTCCGTACTTGAAAAATCCCCACACAAAGTCCACGACTCTGCAGGAAAAAGTAGAGAATGGTCCATGTCTGGTGGTCCAGGTTTTGTTCGTGAGTCCTGTGAAGATTTGTTTGGTATTAAGGCACCCTCGTATGGTGTCAGAAGGAACATGCCCTTTTTTAAGGGCCTAAAAGCATCGGCCGAAGCGTGGAACCTGTTAAAGAGAACACTCGCTACGGTACAAGAATAGTAATGTGTATGCACAGTCCCACAAGCATCTTTCTCAGAGATAACAAAAGGGTATCTTCATATGACACCCATGTAAAGGCCTGTGCTTTCGCCAAGATTCTTTTGTGGAAATTCATGGAATTTGTTATTTTGCCAAGGCAAAGAAGGTAAAGTCGTTTAGACATTGATGAGGAAAACAGCTCGGCCGGGTATTGGATGATCGGTGGTGAATGAATGAAGGCGCCTAAACAAAACTACAACGAGAATCGGTGTCGGGAAAATTGGACTTCCATGTATAAATTAAGCTTCTATACTACCGGAAATAAAACAAACGAGAAGGCTTAGGAGCCAAAACATGAAAGTTCAGGAATACTATACAACTCCTTCATTAACCTTAGCAGCACTTGAAGAACTAGAGATTCATCAAATTCATGAGCAGAGTGAGAAAATGAATAAACCAACATCAAGCTTCAATTTTTTTTTCCTTTTTGTTTCTTGTTTTTTCCTCACTTAATCAAACACCTAGACTGGCTCGATATCTTTAAGAAGTCCAACTACCTGCTGCATGCTCGGCCGCTTCGAGGGGAGGTTGGCCGTGCAGAGATAGCCGATCTTAAGGGCTTCCTCCATCTGGTCATCAGGTCCGGTATTGCGAAGTTTTGGATCAATGGCTCTTGATCCCTGGCTCTGTCTCACCAACCCCCTAACCCAATTCACCAAATTTGCCTCTTTCTCCTCTGGATATTCATCTCCAATTGGCTTTTTCCCTGTAATGAGCTCAAAAAGAACCACGCCAAAGCAATATACATCGGATTTTGATGTTGGGGACTCATATCCAGGTTCAGAGAATTCTGGTGGAACATACCCGGGTGACCCACGAGCAATTTCTTCATCCAATCCATTTCCAAACACCTTAGCCAACCCAAAGTCAGATAATCTCGGTTCCAAGTTGTAGTCGAGGTAAACACTACTAGCTTTAACATCCCGATGTATTATCGAAGGGAAGCACCCATGGTGTAGAAATGCAAGAGCTCTCGCAGTGCCAAGGGCTATTTTGTGTCGAAATCTCCAAGTGGTCAATAGTGCTTCAGACCCGACATTTTGAATGCCATTATTCTCATCGTCCTCCCACATATCCGTGCTCCAGTCCTCTGTCGTCTGAACACCCAGTGGCAAGTCGTGAAGCAAGTTCTGCAAGTTCCCGTTCTCCATGTAATCATATATGGCAATCCTTTGATCCCCGGCTAAGCAGTATCCAGTTAGCGGGACAAGATTCGGGTGTTTGATCCGGCCAAGATACTCAAGCTCCTTGGCCACATCTTGATCGGTCAATGTGGATCCATGAACCAAAACTTTGACAGCTACATGGATTCCACCGGGCAGGAATCCCCTGTACACAGGCCCAAACTTTCCCTCGGCCAAAAGGGTGCCGCGGTCAAAATTTGATGTTGCAGACAAGAGGTCGGCAAATGTGATATTCAACAAAGGCTTCTCAAATATTACAACCGAGACTGATGTGGCTTGCTTTACATCGGCTACCCATGTGGTTGAATCGGTTTGAAACGAGAAAGGGCCCGAAATCTGTTGCTCTTCCTTGTATGAGGTCTGTTTTACAGCCCACAGTTTTGTTTTTCTTCTGCAACCGAAGGCCAGAAATAGCAGTCCAGCGAGCAAACAGACCATTGAGAGGGATAAAGCAAGCGCAAGCTTGAGTCCCTTATCTCGGGGAGCTTTTCTTTTAAAGAATGCTGGGTTGGCAGCAATGGGGCAGCTATTCGTTGACCCCAAGAAGGCATTTTGGAGGTTTTCTGGGGAAATTCCATTTGCACAGAAGGTTAAGTTGTTGTAAGAGAAGTTGTACCGCTCCATCCGAGGAAGCTTATCCAAGACCGACATCGGGATTTCTCCGGTCAAATTATTTTGAGAAACATCGAGGTTTTGGAGGCCTTGAACGCTAAGAAGGGGGATTTGGCCACTGAGATGATTCTCAGAGAGATCGAGTGTCTTCAAATGACTCAACTCCGAGATTTCACTGGGAATGTGACCAGTGAGGCTGGTCTTGGACAAATTAAGATATTCTAAACCAGAGAGGACTTCAATTCTTGGGAACTCCCGCCTGGTAAATCTATTATGTGCAAGATTTAGGTATCTAAGGTTCCGGGATTCATTCAAACTGTGTAAAATCTCTCCGCTGAGCTGATTCTCTGATAAATCTAGATAAACCAGATTAGACCAGTTATAGGTGGAATTGAACCGTACCTGAGAAATGTGACCTTGGAACTGGTTCTTGCTCAGGTCAACAACCTGCAACATCTCCTGGAAGGCACCGAGCACCGAACCTTGAAACGAATTCTGGGAAATGTTCAGAGTGGTGATCGATTTCAGCCCTGAGAAATCCACGTCATGCCCATGAATCTCATTGTTTGCTAGGTTCAAGGTTTTGACATTGGGGAATGCGGCACCAAAGTCATTAGGAAGAGACCCATTTAGCTGATTTGATGAAAGGTCAATGAGGACAAGAGACTGACAACTCAGAATGCTGGGTGGAATGCTCCATTGAAACCCATTCGCATCTAGTTTAAGGACTTGAAGACTCTGAAGAGAGCCTATAGCTGCAGGAATTTCACCCGAGAAATTGTTGCCAGAAACATCAATAACTTCAAGTGAACCAAAGTTGCCAATGTTGCTCGAGAGAGACCCAGAAATCTGGTTGGAGGAGAGGTTTAGGCTCTTAAGTGAGCCTAAACTCCAGAAATCTGAAGGCAACCCAGTGATTTTGTTGTTGCTAAGATCCAAAGTCTGGAGCTCGCTAAGCTTCCCCAGGGTAGTATCAGGAATAGGACCAGAGAGACCCAAACCGGGAGCTAGAAACTCGACGACATTCTTTTGTTCGGCATCACAGAAAACTCCCTGCCATGAGCAAACAGGAGAAGAGAAGTCGTAGACATGCGAAGAAGCGAGACCCATTTTCCGCAAGAATTCAGACACAAAAGACCCGTCCGTGTTTGGCTGTTGAGAAGCCAAAGGCCTAGTGCAAATGGCCAAAACCAGCACGTAACCAAACAAGCCGAGACCCATTTGAGAAATAACAAGATCCCTCAAGACAGAGATATAAGACTGAGAGGACTTAATCCAGCCTAAAAAATCCCCAATTCAAAGCTCCAAAGCCACATTAACCCCTTCATAAATGGCTCTGGGCACAGGCTAGACAGTACCTTTCAGGCCGCATTAGCTCCATTTGAATCCAAAAAACCACCACCAAGCAGGAGAGTATGGGTTTAGTGCACTACCCAGAAAAGGATCATCACAAAAGAACCAACCTTGCTACCGCGTCCGGGGACTTCTTTGAGATGCCCGGAAAACCCCAAAAACTGGCTGCTGAAACCATTTAAGTTTGAATGGAAACTGTTAAGAGAAGCAAAGGTTGTGAATGGGCCGTGATTGCTTTTAGTGGTCCTTCAAAGAAAGTGAGCTCACCTTTGTCTTAGTCTGCAGGTTCAAGGAAGACAACAAAAGCAAAACCGAAGCATTGCTCTTTTGTCTCTGCCTACACCTCACACGCATGACATGAGAAATCAGCAAGCTCCATCTGTGACAGGTTTTCTTTTTTTTTTTTTTTTTTTGGGGGGGGGGGGGGGTGGGTTGTGCACCGTGCACTATGAACTTTACTTAGATGAGAAAGAAAAAAACTTTCTGGAGAGAGAGAGAGGGTATAACGGGGAAGGGAAGGAACAGTATATACTGGTGAGGTATAGGCTTTGAAAAAAATGGGAGGGGGTTGAATTGAATAGAACTGTCTGTTGGGTTGGTGAAATTTATCAGTGATGCTGGTGGGTATTCAATGATTCTTCACCGTGTTCTTTTTTCTCTTTTTTTCCTATGGCCTTTTCCCACTTGAATGCAAGTTGATCTGATTCCTGTCTGTAAGAAAGGTGAAATTTTTTTGCTGTCTAGGAGAAAAACGAAAGAGAAGGAAAGCAGCACTTGTCAAAGTCAACACACGCTTCTCTCTTTGGCCCTTCAGTTGCAGGTCAATTTTAAGTGCAGTCAAACATTCTGCAGCGCAGTCGGTGCACTTAAAAGTGACACTTTTCGGGATAGACACTTTTTATGCAAAATACAGGGTATAATAAGATTATTTTCTAAAATTTATATTATTAATTAACTCGGCCTGTTATAAATGAACTTTTTAAAATGAGTCATATCTGACATTTAATAAGATTTTAATAAATCACAAGTAATATACTAACTCTGCAAATAGTATTAGCACATTTCAGCATTATTCATCACCTTATCCTTATTTTCTTCAATCGGATGCTTCTGCCTTCCATCCAACTTGTTTTTTTATTTTAATTGCAGTTGCTCCGGTTTAGCATACTGCAGAATCAGTTCGCTTGACAACTAACCTTTAGCGTGTAAAGCAAGGAACTTTTTAAGAACTCGATGAAAAGAGGTGCTTAAAATGAAGAAAAGAAGATAGAGGCAATCTAAAGTGCATATAATGATACGAGGTAAAACCCCATTGATCTATATTTAATCATGATAAGGCTAAAGCTAGATTTGCAATCAGCATTTCATTTGTTTAAACAGCATCTACATTGTATAAGGAATCAATATGTACTTCAATAGGTAACGAATAATTGTGATATGCTCATTTGACTTTGAAGCTTTCATTGATTCTCTTTTCAATCTTTTTTCCTTGATGGGGCATGCCCAATTGAATTAAAGAATGCCTTCTTTTCCTAATTCATGTTCAACCCTCATAATATAAGGAATGCCCTGAGGAGAAGAGAAGGATGTATAATAGCCCAATGGAAAGCCATCCTCCTTAAGTTACTAATTAAATAGAAATGAATGTAATTAGTGATCCCCAAACGGCCAATGCTAGATACAATCCTAATTGGCGACCCGACATGCAAAAGTATTTAAATTGATACATGTTAATTTTCGAGTAACTAAGGGTGTAGTTAATATAATTAAGTAAAAGTTCAGTTATTGAGCTACATAAATTAGTTTTTGGGTAATACATACAGCCTTCTGTAAGGGACAGAAATTACGCCTCGTCTCTTGCGGGACGTGGGCGTCGAAATCCACATCTTAAACTACCCAACCCCCACCCCTACCCCTACCTCCTGCGAAGGTGGGGATTCGAACTTCCCACCTCCCCTTTCTCAAGTGAGAAGGATGACCACTGGGGTAACCCCCAGTGATTAATGATCTTAAATATGTGTGAAAACTCAAAACCTAGACAACAAAATCAAAACATCTGTGGTCCCTGAGGAATGAGTATTAAATGTGTGTGAAAGAGATTTACATCATATCATAATCTGAACCCAGCTTTCTCCATGGCCTTAAATCATGAGGTGGCTTTTGGCCCCCACAGCTACTCTTCTGCCCACTCTATCCCTGCACTAATGGAAGCTTGTGGGAGTGTAATAGTGACTGCTTGATTAATCATTAATTGTAATAAATTGTGAACATTACATGACATGCTGGCTTATGAACATTTCACACTGGGAACAGTTCACTTTTCACAGGTTATGCATATAGAATTTGTATCTTATCCCTTTCCTTTCTGTAAGGGCAGATTGGTTGGAACAGATGCATTAGGAAAACCTAATCGTGTGGGGATCTATCCAGCACCAGCTCAAGCAAATGAGCAAATTTATTACATGTTAGAGAGAGAGAGAGAGAGAGAGAGAGAGAAAGGGTTGAGCATGCCAAGATCCAACATGAGAAATGAGTGGACAAAGAAAGAGAGAGCTTGCACACATGATGATGATTTGCATTGATTGGGGTGAGGAGTGACAAGTAATCAACCTACACCAAATTAAATAAACTCCCTCCTTAAAAAAAAAAAAAGAATTCATACTCATTTATGTACTCAATGCCAGCAAACTCATTCTTCAAACATTGCTCTTCTCAATGATGTTGAGTTCGGTCAGCACCACCTTTTTAAATAATGACCAAAAAGACAGTGAGATTTACATTAATTAAGTTAATGCTAATCAGAGACAGGTGTCTCGTTCAGCTGGATCCTCCACATGAAGAAATTAATTTGACCCTATCATTTAATGTTGTGCAACAACGAACCCAAGAAGGATCCTCACTAATAATTGGAGTAGTTTACAAGTTAGCAGGAAAGAATGGACCTCCATCTTTGTAATGTCCAGTGGGCATTATCTAAAGAAATTGTTATTGGTTTTGTTTTCAATCTGTTCTTAAAAAAATAAATGTTCTGAATAGGTGTTCTCACTAAACTTACTATTAAGCAACTAAGTATAGTTGAGTTTGTTTTCGGACATCGAACAAAGTGCCATACTACTAGGCAACATGATAGTGTATAGAAAGAAAACAATGCTTTATTCTTTTAAAACACATTGAAATCCATTAGATTAATTCGCGGAAAATTTTTTCAATCAAATAAACATACCCTTAATCTCTACGTATATTCCAGGGGAAGATATATTTTCTAGCTAGAAATAGAGAACCATCAGACTTTTATGATTCTCTCTATATAAATATCCTACAATGCAAAGTACGAGATTACAAATTCTCATTTTTTTATAGGAAACATCTATCTTCTTGGAAGTGTGAAAACAAGAACTAGGGCACGTAGTTTTCCCACGCAGACATTGACGTGTGACAAAAAAAAATGTTTAAGAATGCGAAAGACACATGAGAACCATGTCGCGATCATTAGCCACAATTCCTGCCAAATATAATTGATTTTTTTTGTGTTTAATTACAGAAAATCTAATAGTAATCGGGGCTCCGTGCCTTTATTAATAAACTAGGATCATTGTATTAAATATTTGAATTAGGTTCTCTAGGAGGAACAGCAATAAAGACAAAATTTTATGGAAGTTATAACTAAGTCCTCGTTTAATGTTTTATTTAATTTTTTTCCGTCACCTTGGAAAACGAGGATTGATTCCACGCAGGTTTGAAAGGTCACAGTTTTTTTTTTTGGGTAAAGGTTTGAAAGGTCACAGTTTCTCTAGTTCTGTAGCTAAAAGATCAGCCAGTGTCCTCCAGTTGGAATCCAAGTTTGAATTTGCACAGTCCGAGTCCGATTACGTAGATTTTCTTCAATTATTAAAAAATTGTTGCTAGGTTAATTAATTTTATCTTATTAGTCTATTTTAAGCCAGAGAATGTCCAGCTTTTGTTGATAATAACCTTAACCCAAGTTTCCAGCAATCTTCATGTCTGCGTTTTCAACACGCACAATCCCATGAAAATCGCAAAATAATGTCAAATCTTTTGTAAGCGAAATGCTAGGGTTTGTTCTTCAATATGGTGATTTTTATGTGTCTCGTAATCCAAGATAGTTAAGATTTCTTGCTTGCAAGTTCATCACGAGTTTAGTGAATAATCGTGATTATGTATTGGTCGCGCCCACAAGTGTGATTCCACTTGTATATATGTCTCTCGGACTTGCGAATTTAGTGGAAGGATGCGATTAGGCATGATGAAAATAATGAAAGTGCCCCGGTAGTTTTTTCTTGCAAAGATTCCAACAGGTATCGAAAGGGCTTGTTTTGGAGAAGAGTTTAGTTAAGACCAACACTACAAAGTTCAAAAAGAAAAGGAAAAATACTATCAAAAATCCCAAATTATATCACTTATGACAAATTTATCCTGATCCTTTTTTTGCGACATAAAAAATTTCAAACTATGCCACTTGTGATAAATTTACTCTGAACTTTTTTTTATAACACTAAAAACCCTAAAATGTGCCTATTATGATACATTTATCCCAAACTTTCTCTTGTGACACAAAAAAATCTTGAATTTTTACTTGTGTGACACATTTACCCCACAATACTTTAGCCCAAGGGCGTTTTCGTCCTTTTTCTTTTTCTATTTTTTTTCCTTTCTCCTTTCTTCCCTCTGCCGGCCATGGCAAAGGGAAGCCGCGAGGGTGGCCCTTGCCGACGTCGAAGTTGGGTGAGGGTTGCCCTCGCCGATGTCGAGCGAGTGTCGCCCTCACCTAAGTGGGCGAGGGCTACCTAAGTCCCTCACTCGACTCAAGCAAGGCTGCCCTCGTCGAATCTAGTGAGGGCAACCCTCACTCGATCTAGCGAGGGCAAACCTAGCTTGAGTCAAACGAGGGCAACCCTTGCCTAAGTCGAGCCCTCGCCCACCCAGGTGAGGGCCGCCCGACGCCAACGAGGGCCGCCCGACGCTTGAGTTGGGCGAGGTCTGCCCTCACCTGCCCATGAGAGGGTTGCCCTCGCCAAATCCAGTGAGGGCCACCCTCGTGCAACTCCAACACCAGTGAGGGCTGCCCTCGCCGGCTTCCTTCCGCCATGATTGGTAGAAGAAAAATAAATGACAAAAATACCTTTGAACTAAAGTATTATGGAATAAATATATCACACGAATACAAATTTTAGATTTGTGTGTTACATGAAAAAGTTTGAGATAAATATGTCACAATAGACATAATTAGAGGCTTTTAATGTCACAAAAAAAAACTCATGATAAGTTTATCACAAATAGCATAATTTGAAATTTTTCGTGTCATAAAAAAAAATTTAAGGTAAATTTATCACAAGTGACATAGTTTGAGATTTTTTGTGATATTTTCCCAAAAGAAAATGAGCTAAGCCCCCGCCCGAGCAAACATATAGCCCATTCTTTAACACAGCTCACTCTGATGAGTGAAGGATACCTTCAATTAAGCACCTACTTAATACACTTACTAAAACACTCAACCCTGATGATAAAATGCAGAAAATTTCGAAGAACGTCGGTCACAACCAGATTTACAAGAGTTCACCGATCAGTGTTTAGGAGATCATCAAAGAAAGTGATCTAACAAATTAACGATGCAGTAAAAACTCAACAAATACTGAGCTACAACATTGTCAGCTGTTCAAAGAATCTTCCCTTTAAAAGGTTTATTACATAGCTAGATAATACACGAACACACAGCTAAATACATTTCAGACAAAAAAGCTAGAACTGAGAAATATTCCCCAGTGCTCGATCCACCAAGACACCTCTCAAAGGAACAAACAAAATCTCCAAGAAACAGAGAAATTGTCATAATGGTCAATCTCACAGAGCCTCGTACCTAGACGCCAGAAGCAGGAGACTTTACTCATACAACACTGGGCAAGAATCAAGTAATGCAGCTTTATCAATCGGACGATCAAAATCAGCAGACTGAGCTTGAAGTCTGCCATAGGATCACCTTATATCCTGAATGGCAAACTCCCAGAGCTAGCCTTATCAAGTTTTGTCTTCTTCAAATTTATTTTCTCCGATGCGATTTTCTGGAAATAATTTGGGCCACCAAAATCAAACTTGGCTTGCCTGACCTTTCTCCTCTTTCCCCGATCATATTCTTCATCCCTGCAATATGAACGTAAATTATTGTAAATTGTACAAGAGATGTGCTTAAAAATAAAAATCAAGAGCTACCAATTAACTGTAAAGAAACAGATATCTACCAACTAAGTAAACCAACATAATACATGCTCTTTTGCTGCCTTTCACCTGACTATCCAAAGAAATTACAGCGTGCCCACGCTTATCTTTTCCTATATTACCATTGATTTTGTTCTTACCACTCAACAGATTTTGATCATCACAGTATTAACAAGAAACAGGATTTCCTAATCATACCACAGTTACATCCACAGCAGGTAAAATACCTAAAAATAAACTCAAAATTCAACAATTTATTATTCATGTCTACAAGCATCAACTACAGTACCATCAGAAAAGTTTATTAATTAGAACGAGAGAACTGAGATTTAACCCTTTCATGATTTGCAATGTCGACACTAGCCCTCAACCATCTAACCATACGATACAAGTACCTATTCACCTTTTTTCGCCAGTGATATCTTCAATTGAAGTTCATAATAGACATGATTCTGCAGATATATGACTAACAATACTTCAGCTTACCATTCATCCAGCACATAACCAATGCTGGTGTTCTCTGCACCATTTGATTCCGTGGTCGGAGAGGGAGAAAACTCTATCCCATCCCAATGTGCAACTGCAATCAAAAGGAAAGAATAAGGTAAATAGAGAGTACTAATTCAACAGAATAATTGGGAAGCACCAACTCAAGTAAAATTCGCAACCAGTACAAGTTGCAAGTCAAAAAAGAATCATATATAGAAATGAATAATGACTGTCATCAAGATTTTTCAGATAGATAAAACCCAATGAAGTACCCACCGCAAAAGGATGTTACAGGAAGAATGCCAGTAAATCTGGTACTGACATGGAGAAAGTTTTCACAAACAGTATAATTATAATTTGGTTTCTAGAGCACAATAAAACTCATATGCCATCATTGACTAAAGCATGGAAAACAGGGGAAATGCTCTCGTTTAGACTAAATCTTTACTGAATTTTCAAAATACAAGTTAACCTTACACAATCTACAGACACACAAAAGAAGGCAAAATGTCATAAGTCTTCCGCAATACTTAAAGGAATAACAGACTTGATCTATTTCATAAAAGAATGAATTGGGATCATTTTACTTGCTTAAGTATATGGTAGCTCAAGTGTATTATCCTAAGGACATAATCAACAGAAAAATGCCAAAGAAAGCAGCTGCTGCAGGCATCAAAAGCATTAACGCAACAAAAATGAGCCAATTAAAACATCAAAAGCATCTGACCAAAAAAAAATACCACATCAAAAGCAGCCCAGTTTGCAATCAACCTCACAGTATCACGAGGACCAAAAATTCCTTTACTCACCTAATGTCTCTTCCAATCCTCGCGTAAGCATGCTCATCAAACCATTCTGCATTGTGTCCCTCTTAGAGTCTTCTAGACTCTCATACTCTCTACTTTTACCCAAGTTTGCTGACGACTGAGAGCTTATGCTCTTTTTCAACGAAGAATCGGTTGCAAGAACAGCATCACTTTGAGTTGTCCTGTCTCTAAATGCACCATCCATGGCACCCACCAAGGAGTCGCCATTACAACTTGTGGTCATCCTTGAACAAGTGTCACCAACTCTTTTCTTGGAACACGATTTAGACCCTCTCCTCTTTGAAGAAACAGAAACAACCTCTGTTGTTTCTGATGTTGATGGTCCAAAATCCGAAGCAATAAGATCTCTATTCAGCTGTTTTCCATTATAATTCTTCGCAACTAACCTGTGATGCTTGTTCTTCTTGTGCTTCTTACGTGGATGGAGTGATGCGCGCAAAAGTATGTTCGAGCCTAAATGAAGTCTTGCGAACTGATACTTTAGATGCTTTCTAAATTTTTTACGCGGCTTGCCATCAAGTGTTTCCACACGTGACAATTCATTTGACGTGGTGGATGCGACAGAAAAGTTAACAGCCACATCAGATTTAAATCCTTGGCCAGTTTTATCAGTCTTCTCGCTCACTGCAACGGCAATACTTTCACAAGGAATGTTCCAGCTTCTATCGCAAATTGATTTCTCTGGTGATCTTTCAGGTCCAACTTCCTCAAAAGACTCGTTAGCAGAGTCATTGCATGAATTTGCAGTCGTACCACCAAGACTTGAGACAGCATTTATCTGGGCATAACAATATTCAGAGACATTAAGAAACATCGCAACCTCTTGCAATCCACTCAAACTGCCAGGAAGATAATGTTGGAGCTAAGAAATGTTCTTACCTTTTGAGATAATTCATCCTTGAGAAGCTTCTTAGCAGCAGCTTTGAAGGAAGTTGTGCTGGCAGGAAATTCAGGAATTGATACTGTCAAATCTTTCCTGGAATTTCCATCATTGCGCTGAGAAATTTCATGAGCAGGTGCAGAGAGAGGAGCATTCTCCAAATTATCATTTGAACTAATGCCCATAGGGCTAACAGATGCCAAATTTTCTTTTGTAAGAGCAAGTCCTTCCACAGAAACCTTTGATGATGAATCCTTCACAACAGAAGCCAAATTGGAGTCGTTCTTAACTTGAAATTCTGCCTGCGCTGGACCAAGGTTTTCCTTGACTGATGATTCCTTCATACTGATCTTATTTGATGAACTAATATTTACCGCATCTTTTGCAATAAGGGTGGCAGAAAAGGTTGCTGAATTGATGCCACTCTTCATCTGATCTAATTTTGCAGGTCCTTTTGGGCTTTGGTTGGAAGTGAAAGGTGCCCCAGGTCCACCAACATTCTCTTTCGCATCCTTGTGAGCAACAGCAGCCAGTTTTCTTGCTGTTGTATTGTTTCTATTTCGGACATAAAACAACATATAGGCCTTCTGCTGCAAAACCTTTGACTCACTCACTTGGTGAACCTGCATCATCAGTATCCCAAGGACAATACATCCTAGTCAGCAGTGTAGACAGACTGCACAGTTGTCCATAAATTAAAAGAATATAGAGAAATGTCATCCCCAGAAATACTCTTGGATGGACTGTAACAGTAATTGGAAATGTCTATTCCTAATGCAAGATGACAAGAAACCTTACATCGTTCGATTGAAGAAAATTTCACAAACCAAATACGGATAATTGCACTAGAAGTCCTAAAACTTGTACGAAAGTGCAATTGAGTCATAAAACTTGTCAAATCGGTACAATCGAGTCCTTCCGTTAACTCCGTCTAATTAGACTGACGGAAAATGTTGACCTAGCTTTTTTTTTTATTATTTTCTCTACGTACGTGAATTTTTCTTAAAAATTTCTCTCTCCTACATGGCATTGACCTTGCTAAAACATGAAATATAAGACTAAAACGACATCATTTTGGCCTAAATCCTTATTTTTAACCAAAAATTATTAATTAAATAAAATATAAAAATATATATTTGAAAAAAACACAAAAAAGGCAAGGGCAAGGGCCCTCGCCGCCGCCCCACCGTCGTTGGAAAGCATCGGTGGGGCTCGGTGGGGCTCGGCAGGGGTCGACAAGGGTCGCCAGCCCTCACCGAGTCCCCACCAACGCTTTCCGGCAACGGTGGGGCGCCTTTTTTCTTTTTTGTGTTTTTTAAAAAAGTTATTTTTATCTAATCCAATTAAGATTTACGTTAAAAAATTATATTTGGATCAAAATGATGTTGTTTTAGCCTAATCCTTCATGTTTTGCCACGTAGGAGAGAGAATAAAAAAAAAACCAAGCCACTGTTTTCCATTAGTCAAGATAAATGAAATTAATGAAAGGACTCAATTGCACCAATTTGATAAGTTTTAGGACTTCATTGCACTTTTTATAAGTTTTTGGACTCGATTACACTTTCGTGACAAGTTTTAGAACCTCAAATGCACTTATCCCTATTAAATATTATACCAAAACTTAAGATCATATGTAGAGTTTAAGAGAACACATATACAAGTTCATTTTAAGGCATCAAATACTTCACGCATAACACAAATAAATGTCGCATGGCCAACAAATAAGGATACATGCTAAGGACTTCCTTTTACTAAAACATAAGAAACAAATTTTGCTCATTTTCTTAATGGCACCATCTATATAAGCAAGACTACAACATGATTATTAGGAAAGGTGACCATTATTAGGTGGGCACGCGCCACGCTCGAAGGTTTAAACAACATGTTGCCAAACCTGCCCATCCCCACAAAAGTGCACAGTATTTTTTAGCCGTGCTTCGCCTGAGCAGACTGATTTAAAGCCAGGCTTTCTAACTACAGCTCCTTGCCAAAAAGTACCCACATTGCTTTTCGGATCATCAGGCTTGAGCAAGCACAACAAACTGGCCAACCAATGATCACATAATTTAAGAGTACAAGGTAAAAAGTTCCACTCTAGGTACCTGATTGTCGTCAAGGGAGTACCACATATTAGTAGACGTGCGGACATAGCAATAATAATGGCCAGAATGGGTGCTCCAGCCATGATGGACTAAAACCCCATAAAGAGTGTACTTCAAATCTCCTTCCTGGAAAGTACGAGGCAAAAGGGAATTAGAGAAGGCCATCTGCAGTTGCACTTAAACCGACGACATAAAACAGATCACACAAAAAGCCAATAAACCAACAGAAAAAAATTAATTCTCCTAACAGGAAATCAGTGGTTGCTTTTAGAAGATTACAAAAAGGCAAGAATAACATTGAGAATTGTTAAAACTAAAAGCCAGTAAGGTCTTCCAGCGTAATCCTCAGAAATTCCCCATAGATTATCAAAATCATCTTGTCTTAAGACAACACGAGCTCAGTGACAATAGTAGTCAACAGCAAAAGCTAAAATAACTATAACAGAGAGACCAGATTGCCTACTTTGGATATTATACTTACATAGGAGCCACTGACAAAAGGTTTCAAATCTAACGCGGTATCAAATTGGACACTCTTGTTGATCTTTTGTGTAGGATCATGAAACCGCTTAAGATGAATGGTTAGAACATAAGGAGCCTTGTGAACTGTAAGCTGCTTAAGAGCCCTGACTTTCTGCTTGCACCGTTGACACTGGTACTGCCTCTCCCCTCCATCTAGTTGCTCTGCTGCCGTAAAATGTTTAAGAGCTTTCCCCACAGAATCTGCCTTGGCAATTTCAAGACTTAAATCCAGGAATGGATCAAAAGTGTTGGAACAGTAGGAACACTGCATACATTTCACCTGAAAAATTGACAGCGGAGAGATAAAGACAGAAGGACCTTCCATATATCAGCTCTCTTCAACATTACTAACAGAACTCACTCTAAGCTTCAATATATGTGCACAAATATGAGGCCAAAAGATTCAAGCTCATTAACTGAAAAACAGAAAGCCACCATGAGCTCAGAAAGCATACCTGACTTCGTAGACGACCGCCAAAAATTTTGTGCACCAAACTCTTATCGCACGCACTGGGTGATTCAGTTGGCATTCCAGAAGGTAAGCAGCATTTATGCATAGATTCCAATAAGTTCACCATGTATTCATGTGCATCCTCTTGTCTAGCATTTCGGAAATTCCGAGATATGCCTAATTATATGTCAAGGACAACGAGTTCCAGAAAGTACTTGAACACAAAATAAATTTGTAATTTGACTTGAACAGAATTTATGTTAACACTCCTCCCCTCTATTTTTTTTTTATTTCGAAAGGACATAAATCATGATAAGGGATTTTTTGTGCCAGCTGATCACAAAATGAACATAATCCACAAACAGAAACCGAACATGATTACAAACTGAATTGTGCTTAATGATAGAAGGGATTCCAGAAAAGTTCTATAAAAGGATACACCGCAAGTTCGAGACGAGATCCTTCGGTGCCAAAATTCTACCAGTTGATTTCAAAGCACGACTGACATGTTTCTGAATAGCACATAAGGCACAAAAACCATTTATCCGACCTTCACAGATGAACAGAAAAACAAAGAAGGAAGAAAGAATTAGACAACAGAAGGCAGTATTATATCACTTTCCTATGAGGGCTGCCAAATGTTAGATTTATCCATGCCAAGAGAAAATAAATGCAGATAAGTCACTAATGTCTTGGCACTCTTAAGAAAGTAAACCAGAAAATAGTACTTGTAACTCGAAATATCTATTAGATTTACTTGAAGAAGAGTTATCAAAATTTCAAAATTTTTAGTCATCAAATATAGATGACATAGACTAGCTGCCTTCTGTTGAACAGAAATATCATCAGCTCAATCTACATAATACTGTTCTCACTGATACAAACCTTTGACCTGGAATTTTAGCATGGCATCTCAACTTACCGCGTGGCAAAAAATGACTAAATCTCAAAATCATTACTTCTGCTATTACTCAGAAAAAATAATATTGATTATGGACATAGAGTGCAGTCAAGCCGTCACCAGATATGGAAGTTCTCGAGGGAACAACCTAATACCATGGATTTTTTGGCTTGTCTGGATCCATTTTAAATTCACCTTCTTTGTAATGACGGTTGCATCAGAGAAATTCATGAATCAGTAACCACCTAAGAATGTTGAGACTTCACTTCCAAATAGCTGATCTTCACAAAAAACCTTAAAGAGGTCCGTTAACTTCTTGCAGCTACATTGTTAACTTGCTGCAGCTTTATCCAAATGAGTCTTGGTTCAAATATCCAATAGGACGATGAAACTTCAGCTGGAAACAGTTGGAATAAGCTTCTTTGGATCTCAATTAATCAACCGTACGCATTATTAGTGCTTCTGGTAGGAAGGAACTAAGAGAAGATTTGAGATGCCAATGGTTCACCTATCTAATAAGAGCTCATTGTAGAACAGCAAAAGCACCTTACAACCAAAATGACAATCACACTCTTTATCCAAATGGGCAGCTAAATTTTACACGAAATGTTGGAAATGTCACCGAAAGGGGGTCTCGCCATAAAAACCCATCAAGGTAAAGAACAAGATAGAACTAAAACCTCCGAGGAACCCCATGTCATAGCAAGAATAAACGCTTATCGACCTATCATATATAGTTATAGTCCAGTGAACAATGAAGAACAAGTTAAAACATGTTAATGGCTCGGAAAGAAACAGACTTGGGCACGTCGAGATGACATTTACTCACAAGAGTTTTGATGCTTCCCACTTTGCAAGTAAGCTGCCAAGGGCTCGGTGTACGTTAGACACTGCAACACGGAATTAAGGAAACAAGTGTTTCCCAGATTTTCCAAGCCAGCACCCTGCAAGCAATCCATACCAACCTCATCGTTAGACAACTGGAGAGTGGCTATGGGAAGCTAAGGCGTCCAAAGACTTGGGCAAATCGCTATTTCAAGCGGAAAAGGCAAAACATTTCCAAAGAACTAATATCAAATTGCCCCAGTCACAAGTCTCAAAGGCAAAGAAGGATCCCCTGATCAAAACAAAGAACACGGAAATCACTAAAAAGTTCAGCCACACGCCACAAGCATCTAACTGGCGTTCCTTACAATTCTTTGTACGGAGGCTCCGAAACTGAGCTCCGGATCCAACCAGGCCTCCACGAGCTCCAGCCCGTCCACCCTCTTCCCCGAGGCCTGCCCGGAGCCGCTCCCCGCGAGCCTTCCAGCCGGCTGCGGCGCGCTCGGGTTCAGGGTCTCGATCTTGAAGTCCCCGCCGCCGCTCCCGTATCCGTTGAACTGCTTCCTGGCGGGATGGAACTCGATCCTCCGCTGGAACAACGCCGGAGACGAAGAGGACCCGGACGGCGCGAACGGGGCGAGGAGACCCTTGTGCTCCGGCTCGGACACGGCCATTGCGGAATCGCCGGAGCTACAGAGCTTCTTGAAGCTGATCTTGAAAAATTCTCAGACGGAGCAACCTCTCCCCTCTTCTTCTCCCCCCTCTATCTCTCTCTCTCTCTCTCCCCTCTCTATATCTCCAGACGGGTGGCCGGAGTAGCGAGGGGCAACGGGACGGTGCGGCGGCGACGGGCGGCCGCGGCGGCGGCGCTTGCAGAGAGCTTCGCTACGGCTTCCGCGTAACAGGAGCCAAAAAGTGGCCGAACGGGGCCGACTTTATAAAACCCTACCAAAGACCTCCCGGGGGTGTTTCCGTCATTTCAGTTTCGATGATC
This sequence comes from Syzygium syzygioides, assembly GCA_031216285.1. Taxonomy (NCBI): domain Eukaryota; kingdom Viridiplantae; phylum Streptophyta; class Magnoliopsida; order Myrtales; family Myrtaceae; genus Syzygium; species Syzygium syzygioides. Next base: position 2,121,290 of record CM062244.1, read on the forward strand.
GAGTGAACCTGGTCGCGTCTGGCCATGGCCATGGCCAACATCATTGGAGCACCCCCCCCCCACGTGCCGGAACTAGGCGAGACCTTGAAACGTTTGGTCGGCATGTCGTTTTGTAAGCATTAGTTTGTTTCTTTGGGTAAATGATAGGGGGCAATTCTCACTATTGAATTGGAAACTACCCCACTAAAAATCGGTTTCGAAAAATTGAAATCGAAAACCTTTTTTTTGGTTTTATGGATCCATCCAAGAATTGGACCACAAGGGGCGATCCGGTTCTCGGGTGGATCCATGACGGTTTGATTTCCGGGTGGGTCTATGGAATCAATTCCACAGAGTCTCAAACAAATGAAGGTGGCGGAGAGCGAAAGAGGGAGACAATGAACTGCTAGAGGCACAGCCAATTGATGGGAGTTAAGAATCCAAGCCATGAGTCGATGGGCATTAAACTTGAAAGTCGAGACCATGAGTGAGAGATAAATAGACGACTTAGACAATGCGAGAGCGAGATGAGACAAGTACTTAATTGATGCGCTTTGAATTTCAGATCAAGGATTTTAGGATTTTCATTTTTCATAAAATTTTTCTTAATTTTTTTATTAGAAATTTTTCTTAAAAATTATATATATTACCGGTCCAGTTTAGTCCAAATGGATGGTTCCATGTCTAGAATAGGGAACTGGACCAGTACTCACCAATTTTAATAAATTTGAACCGGAAATCGAACTAATCCCCACGGGAATCGCCAATTTTAGGTCAATCCAACATTGCACATCGAGCTAAAATTTAGGAATCACATTGAACAAATTTAAAGTTCATGGACCACATTGCACATTGACTCAAAGTTCATGAATTATTTATGTCATTATCCCATTTTTTTCGACAAAACAGTCCCTATTTTTGCCCAATGTGTAATGTCATCCTTGAACCTTTGATTCCTCCAATATAATCGTTAAACTATTTCTAAATATTCGATCTAATCTCCGAACTTTTTGATTTGTTCATTTTAATCCTTTAACTTTTATAATTGTACCATCGTTCGGATTTTAGAATATCTTTTCATGGGCTTGTAAACTATGCTAAGAGAAAGCCCACCTTGTTGCCTTCCCAAAGACAATCGGGCCAATGTCGACAACAAAATAGACAATGGGCCCAACGTTGCTTGTCTCACTCAAAGCCCATGTTAGATGTTTGCCATTGGGCTGAGGATGACTAGGGGCTTATTCAACATCAAATCCTTTTGTCTTCAAATCCTATAATTTTGCAGCATCGGCTTTTCAAGAAAATCCTGGACGCAGCACTCTTTAGCTTCCAAAACCTAAGCTTTACCACCTTCGATTGCCTTGACTTTTTCGCCACGAGTCAACTAGGAATTATATAGGTTAGGTCATTAGTTAATAGTCGCATCCTAGCCAATTACCTTCTTCAATAACTCGTGCGAGATACATGCAATCTCGCATCGATTTAGAGTAGACAATGAGGATGATCGAGAGCGCTTGATCCAACTTTAGAAACTAGAAAAATGCAAAGTGCAAGTAACGAAAATGTCGACAGATGACTCTCGAGGTAAAAACGTATTGGAAAATCAAGGAAAAAAATACATTTGTTATTTTGTATTTTAAGTTTCATTTGCTTCGCGGGAAATGAACGGTTTGAAAAATATTTGTCTAAAAATGCTCGCTCGTATCGCTTGAAATAATTAATCGATGAAAAATGTTATCATTATTGACAACAATTTATATTTAAATATTTTCATGAACAACGAAAATATTTTTATTCATTTTATATTTGTAAGCGATACAAGAGATCATTTCTCGAAAAATATTTTTCAAATTATTCACTTTTCACGAAATAAACATATCCCTAGGTTCATCTAAATTCGCGGGTGTTGTTTGTTACACCTTCTTCTTTGCCATTGTTGGGTACACCAAATAGCTAAAATTCATGAGGCTCTTATCTACCAAATGGAACCAAATGAAAAGTCAGACCAAGGCAGACCATGCCTAATTTACAAAACCAAAAAAAACAAAAGGACAGTAATGAAATGACTCGGTCTAGTTAGCACTAAAAACGAAAGGACCAGACAAGCGGTACCGTCATTTTAAGTCACTGTCATTTTAAGTCACCGAACACAGAGCCAACATGACCGATACGGCCAACTTGACCCGCCCACTCCCGCACCCTGAAATGATGATCAAATTTTGTAAGGCTGACAATGACTCAGGGAGGCCTCTCTTTGCGTCTAAGTTAAAGCTTCCTAATTTCATGATGGGACGCCAAAAAAAATTGCTGACAATGATGATTTAGCCTTTTTCAGTTCTAGAAGATAAACTCACCCAAACTGGCAATCATCTCGTTCACGAGTCTCTTCGTCGCCAGAGTTTAAAAGAGTATACTCGCGGTCGCGACATGCGCACGGCATCGCTAATTTTCCTTGGATCGAGCGGATCTTACGAAGAGATGAACCCGCATTGGAATTGGAAAGCTATCGGCTGGTGCTAAACCCTCGTTAAATCGAGACAAATCATGCAAACCGGAAAAAAGAAAAAAAAAACGAATGCCGAACATGGCTTATATTCGTTTTTCTTCTTATTTTTTTGGTAAAGGAAATGCGATTTGAATGTGCTGCAAAGAGCACGATTCCATTCTTGCATATTTGATGAGGACATAGAAATGGAAGACATCTTAACACGTAATAATAATAAATCAATAAAAGCCCGCCATCGCCAATTAAAATGTTTCTTGAAATTCATACCTATCCGCCAAAAAAAAATTAAAAAAACAAAAAAGAAGGCCAACTATGTAAGACGCGTCGAAAAATAAAATTTAATTTACAATCCCCCAGATATAATTCAATGATTTTGCCGACCACGACCCGCAATCGACCAACCGGGGAAGAAGAAGGACCAACCCAAAAGTCTGCCCCTTCTTTCCATCGGAAAAGAGAAAAATTAGGAGGAAAAAAAAAAAGAAGCCCCCACCACCAAAATCCACAGAATAGTCAAATCTGGATAATTATTTTAAAAAAAAAAAAATTAATCCCAGATCTTGAATTTAGTGCTTTCGTGGGACGTAAAATGTTTGGTGGGTAGATAACCACCACTGATTAGGGAGAGTTTATCATTAATCAGGTGATTAGGAAAGACTGAGCTGCGCCACTCGTTTGGACATCATCAGGATGGAGAGACTAAGTCAGAGCTGATGTGCCCGGTTGTACCTATTCGCTGAACCAATCAAAGACGACCCTCTTTGCACGGCATGTACCAACAACAACCGTTAATACCACGAAAATCTTCAAGTTAGCACGTTTATGATAAATTTATCAAAATTAATTTTTTGAGCATTAAAAACTCTGAATTAGTATACTCGCGATAATTTTACTCTCTGTCGATCTCTGTTATATTTTACCGTCAAATTTTTTAGTTAGATAACACGTGATAATTGACTGGTGTACCGGTTTGGAGTTTTACCCTCTGTTTGTCACGAGTGTACCGGTTTGTGATTTTTTTTTGTATTAATCCAATTTAACGGAGTGTAAATTTATCACGAATGTACTAATTTAGAGTAAATTTATTATGGGTGTACTAATTTAGAGTTTTTCATTGTCAGAAAATTAATTTTGGGTAAATTTGTTACGGATATACCAAATCGGGATTTTTCGTGGTATTAACCCATAATGATAAGGGCAAACGTCACAAAAAATCCTAAACTGCGCCACTATGATATATATACCCCAAACTTTTTTTGCAACACAAAAAATCTCAAACTTGTATTTATGTGACACATTTATCATCCTTCAAAGTTATGTCAATGAGAACCGCTAAAAATTTCGGATGCTAGAAAGCAAACGGTGTTGACATGGCACCCCGCATAACTTAAGTGAAACAAATACGACGTTGTTTTTGCTAAAAATCACCTGACGAGACCTTGACGAGGGGTAAAAGTGTTGCATAGATAGTGGTCCGGAAGAAAGAGATAGAATAGAAAATAATTAAAAATTCAATTTTTAAAAGGAAAAGGAAAGATAAAATAAAAATTGTTAAAGTGAGTGCACGGAAGAAAATCAAATCAAAATTTTCATATCAAACAGAGTAAAATAGTTTCTAATTCATTTTCAGGTTTCGATCAAATACCGAAAAAAATTATCATTTTCTTGAAAAATGACTTCTCGAAAAATGTTTTTGAAAAAACATTATATTTTCTACGAAACAAACAAACCTTAATTAAGAAAAGACCGTTCAACCTCGGTCTTCGTGCCGTGATTCTATTATAATGCCGATTAAAATATACGTTGTGCACGTCAGACTCATGAACCGTATGCTATGCAGATCTAATCTAATGCAAAGATATAAACAAAGAAAGCACCAAGAAGAGGTCATCCAGAACGAAATAAAAAGATCATATGGTGTTGCGGTGGACAACCGTCCTCCTCGAGGGCATCATTTGAAGCGCCAAAACCAAAGTTTTAAACTGTCTCTCCAAAACTCAATTCCGCATTCGACCCAAAAAAAAAAATTCTCAATTTCCGCGTAACCTGATAATTTATAAACAAACACTAATGTAATGGCATTCAAATTCAAATGCAAATCTATAACTTTGGACCGGATCTCGAAGTTTCCATGGATATCACATTTAGTGCATCAAAGTAAGTCAGCTTTGTCAAATTTAAAGATATATTATCTGTGTTGAGATTCATGATTCGCAAAAAACCTACTATCTCTATAATGTAATTATACAAAAAGGGTAAAAGCCACCAAGAACCTCAAAATTAGCCCACCGTGATATATTTACCCTCAACTTTTTTCTACCAAGAGTTATGCAAGTGCGACACATTTAACCCCCTGTCAAGGTTCCATCAATGAATATTGTTAAAAATTTTGCCTAATTAGATGCCAGAAAGCAAACGGCGTTGACATGACGTGCATAGAGTTTAAATGAATTAAAAACGATGTTGTTTCGGCCGAAAAGTAATCTGACGAAACCTTTTTAGATGGTGAAAAAGAGGTTGTTTTGGCTAGAAAAAATTAATTCAATAGAAATTTGAAGGAGCGTAAATGATCCACAATAAATATAATTTGAAGTTTTTTGATATCATCAAAAAAATGTTAGGGACAAATGTATCACAATGATCATAGTTTGAGATATTCGGTGGCTTCAAGGGCTCTCGAAATTCACTCTCTTTTTTTGGGTTAATATCACGAAAAATTACAAACTAGTACACATGTGACAATTTTACCTCAAACTAATTTTTTGACCATAAAAAATCCTAAACTGGTACACCTATGACATTTTTATCCAGTATTAAATTTCGTTAAATTTTAGCGTTAAATTGCCTTGTTAAATGATACGCGGTAGTTGACGAATATACCAGTTTTGGGTTTTACCCTCAATTTATTACAGGTGTACCGGTTTGTGATATTTTTTTGCATTAATCCTATTTAACTGAAACTAACGGAGAATAAATTTGTTACAAATGTACCGGTTTGAGATTTTTTGCGATAAAAAAACTAATTTGGGGTAAAATTGTCACAGGTATACCAGTTTGAAATTTTCTGTGGTCAAAAAATTAGTTGAGGATAAATTTATCATATATGTACCCATTTGAAATTTTTCGTAATATCAACTCTTTTTGTTTTTTTGGCATCAGATTGAGTCATCCATCACTATCCAGGTCTCCATGGCCCACAAGCATATTTGCTGCCTCGGGCTCCTTTCGGGCACGGCCCGGACCGGTTCGTGTTCCCCTTTCCCCCGCGAAGCTTCGATCTCCCTCCACCTTCGTCTTCTGCAAACTCGACTCCATCCATCATCAATTCATCATCCGATCACCACACGCATCCGATTCAAACCGAGCGGGCTCGAACACGGAGCGGTGCGCGGTGGAATCTTTGCCCTTGGACCGGACCCTACCGCGCAACCCCGGATTGGACCTGCCAAAAAAGGGTCAGCAATCTCCGACAAGCTCCTTTGCGAAACAGAGAGACAGAGAGACAGAGAGAGAGAAGGAAAAGAGTCAAAATTTTGAAAATCCCGGCCGCTCCGGTTTTTCCAAATTCCTCATCGCCCAAATCCCGCAAATATATATGACCCACCTCCCAAATACCTTCCTTCTTCAATACCCAGATCCCAGTTTCTGCGCTTTCTTCCCCCGATCTCTGCTCTGCCATCGCCATCGCCATCGCCACCACTACCCTCCTTGCTTGTTTCTCTCTCTCTCTCTCTCATGGCATTCCTAGGCCACGGCCTGTAGAAAGAGGAACAGTGTCTATTCAGACGCGTCTCTGTTCAGTAAATCTGGTCTCTTCTCATAGCTGTTGTCCCGATCTATTCATTCGAAGAAGTGACTTCGCTAATTATACCTCCTCGTGTTCAAATTGTGCACTTCCCATTCCCTGAGTTTCTGCTACGTTTCAGGGTGTATTGTGCTCCGTTTCCCCTGAAATCCCCTGTTCCTTCTCGATCTTTTGACCCCTTTTTTCTCTTGCCGTCTCCCCTCCCGTCTCCCGCTGCGAATTTTCTCCGCTTTGCTCGCCCCCCCTTTGAGCTCCCCCGTCTGGATTTCTCCCGCGGAATCTGATGATGGGTATCCAGAGAGACAGGGTAAGATTCAATGTAGGCGGCAGGACATTCGAGACGACCTCCACGACCCTCGCCAACGCCGGCCGCAATTCCTTCTTCGGCGCGCTCTTCGATGAAAACTGGAACTTGCAACCCATGAATTCGGACTCCGACCTCTTCATCGATAGGAACCCGGATTGCTTTGCCGTCCTCCTCGATCTTCTCCGCACCGGAGAGCTTTACATCCCTCCAGCTGTGCCAGAGAAATTGTTGTGCAGGGAAGCGCAGTTTTACGGAGTTCTCGATCATGTCCGTGCGGCGAAGTGGGGCCAATTCGATGGGAATCGGCTGCGGCTCTCGAGGTCAATCACGGGCCCAGCGCCGGGAGATGGGACGGCGATAAGGGCGGGGCCCAACGGCGGTTGCTGCGTGGCTCATGGTAGCATGGTACATGTTTATGATTGGATGATGGAAGAGCACCCGCCGATCAATCTTGATTACCAGAGGGTTAACGATGCCGGTTGGATTGATTCGGAGAGCCTAGTGATCAGTGCTTGCGAGCGTTTGGGAACTGGGGATGGAGGGATGGGCTTGTTTAGCTCGTCCACAGGTGAATTGAGGTACAAGCTTCAGGTGAGCCATGATAATCAGATCAAGAGCTACACTGCTGGAGCTTTGACCTTTAGCTCAGATTACAAGATCTTCTCGAGCTGCAAAGGGAGGAGCAATGAGTACGGTGTGGGAGTTTGGGACCAGATCACAGGGCAACAGATTGATTTCTTCTATGAATCTCCTGGTTGGTCGCTTGGGGATGCTGATAAGCTGCAATGGCTAAATGGGTACAACTGTTTGTTAGTTGCTACGCTGTTTCCTCGAAAGGATAACTGTTACATCAGTTTGTTGGACTTTAGGGAGAAGAACATGGTGTGGTCTTGGTCGGATATTGGCACGCCGATAACCTTTGACGAGAAGCGAGTTAGGGATGCAATTGCGATGGAGGGGAGCAATTCGATTTGCGTGGTGAACGAGTATGAGGACCTAGGATTTATGGACTGGAGGAGTGCGGCCGGGAGTGTGAGGTGGAGCTCAAGAAGCCGACTCATGAACGGGAAGATGTCGGATGAGCCATGTTACCCCAAATTGGCATTGCACGACGGGCAGTTATTTTCGTCCATGAGTGATTGCATTTCGGTTTTCAGTGGCCCTGACTGGGTTCTCACTTCGAGGCTTCGAAGAGGTCAGGGAGGTTCCATTTGTGATTTTTCGATCGGTGGAGATCGGCTCTTCGCATTACATAGCGAGGAGAATGTGTTCGATATATGGGAGACTCCGCCTACATCAGTTCTATGATATACATTATACAGAGTCAGTCATGGTAGTGTTTTGTTTTGGGGTCGGTTCCATCTGTGATGATTATAAGTTTCTTCTGCTCTAGATCATAGAAAAGCGAGTTAGGGATGCGATTGCGATGGAGGGGAGCAATTCGATTTGCGTGGTGAACGAGTATGAGGACCTAGGATTTGTGCACTTGAGGAGTGCGGCTGGGAGTGTGAGGTGGATCTCGAGAAGCCGGCTCATGAACGGGAAGATGTCGGATGAGCCATGTTACCCCAAATTGGCATTGCACGACGGGCAGTTATTTTCGTCCATGAGTGATTGCATTTCGGTTTTCAGTGGCCCTGACTGGGTTCTCACTTCGAGGCTTCGAAGAGGTCAGGGAGGTTCCATTTGTGATTTTTCGATCGGTGGAGATCGGCTCTTCGCATTACATAGCAAGGAGAATGTGTTCGATACATGGGAGACTCCGCCTACATCAGTTCTATGATATACATTATACAGAGTCAGTCATGGTAGTGTTTTGTTTTGGGGTCGGTTCCATCTGTGATGATTATAAGTTTCTTCTGCTCTAGATCATAGAAAAGGATTCGCAGTTTTTTACCCCCTAGGTTAGAGGATAGTCAATTTTCTTCGTAAATTTGAAGTTTGATCCTTTTTTCCCTTTCCTTTCCGGGTTTAACAGTTTTTGTATGAGATTGATACCTAACAGCTGCATAACCAGATATATCTGGATTGAGTTTGTACAGAACATTGCCTATTGGCAGAGTGAATTGAAGTTGTTTGCCCATTTCTGGGCTTATGCATATGCAAAGGTAACTACTCTCTTTTCTCGTGGTTGTACCGACACCTGCTAAGAGCTAACAAAACGGTGCAGAAGACATGCAAGAGAAGTGCAAGAAAGAAAGATAAAGGATAATTCAACCCTCTTTTATCTTTTGTCCACCAGTACACCCCTTCTTTACTTCTTTCCGCTTTTACTTTGCCAATGTTGTCAGTGTCCAGACTAAAGATCCCAAATTTGTGTTGAAAGTTGGTTAAGTTTTCCCTCTGTCTCTTTTTCCTCCTTTGAGGGCATCTTCTTCCATGTGAGCAGTTGAGAAATTTGACAGACTTTGAATAGTTTTCTGGGGAAAAAGAAAAAGAACTTGGGCATTGCTGGTGTAGGTTCAACTTTCAGGTTGAGAGCTTTATTCCCGTTTCATCGTCATCCAGACTCTCATGAGGCTGTGCGCACAAAATCTCCTAATGCTAAGGCCTACACATCCGCACTTTTGTCGTTTTACAACATGGATCACATCCAGAAGACTGACATTTTTTTTTATTCAAAAGCTCCTTGGTTTTGTTTAATTTTTGTTTGTTCAGAATTCCAGAAGCCACCTAGTAGTTGGGGTTTAAACTCATTGGTGGGAGCAAATCTCCAAGCACGACGAGCCGAAAGAAAGTATATTATAGTCGACCGGTTGACTATTCTCCTCAACAAAGATTTTTCTATACATCCATCATAGAAATTTAGTAAGTGGGTTACATTTAAATCTCCAACCTGTCAAAACTTTAATTAAAAACCATTAGTAAACATATACCTGGAAACGAAGGTTAATCAACTACCAATCGTCTTTTCTAATCGTCATAGGCCAGGACAAGGCGAAAAATTATACCTTGAAAAGAGCCTTATAAGCTTGAGTTTTATTGGCACACCGCAGGACAAGTTCCTGATTCTCTGGCCAGAAACAGGCTAACTCTTGTGCATACCAGCAAATCGAGGCTAATTATATAATCAAGACATGAGTAAACTCAGGCGTGAGAGTAGCGGAACCGGTAATCTGAATTGGTAAACAAGATCGGGAGTTTGCGGCTTTTGGCCACAGTTCCAATAAGACACATGCAGGGCACGGCATATTTGTTTCTGTAACTACAGGATATATCAATTATCAATCTTACCGTACTGCGTAAAATCTTGAGTAGAGACGTCTCGTCAGCTTCCCTGAAGCTTCCTTTCTGCTCTTTTCTGATCTGTACTTCTAGTGACCAGGACTTGGTTAGAAATGCAAATTGACATGAAAATTCGAAAGATAAAAACAAAAGGCAGGAAGATTTAAGTAAGAACCCACCAGACGTGAAGACCAACCTTATGGAGCAACACTTCTTTAGGAAGTGTAAAGGGCCAGGACCATTCAGGAGCTAGAAGAGCAGCATGAGTGCAATAGAAGTGCCCATTTATCTGTAGCCTCACTCGTCAAACACTGTCCGTGATACGTATTTGCAAACAACTGGCGTCATTTAGCATTGGCATCATAATGAGTGAAATGTAACCTCACCATCTGTTTCATGCACAAGGCGTTCATGCTGCGCTCTGTGTGTGTGTGTGTGTTTTAAAGTTGTAAAACAGATTAAAGGAAAGCACAAAGAAACGAAAAATAGACCACAAGTTTGTATGATCGAAATACACCTTTCTTCTGTTCTGTTGGTTTGCAAGTTGCCCAGGCTTCATACATTGGAATCCCTTACAGCCTCTCTTGAACATCGGTGTCCTCGAAACCTGAGGAGACAGGTTTGAATCCATGGAAGTAAATGATGGATGTTCAGCTATTGTTATTGTCCCCAAAGTCGTCATTTTGACATCAATAGATGAATGTTTGGCCATTGATTTGCCAGCAAAAAATCCAGATACAAGACTTCCGTGCATCAAATACCTGGATGCAAGCAGCCACAAGGTTTCATACAGCGTATTGTATTGGCACTGCTTGAGGAAGTCTCGAAACTTCCTGATACTGATAGATGACCAGGAATATTACACAGCTTACACTCATCACTCAGCTGAAAGAATATAGCCTCTAGGAAAACCAGACTTGATTAAAAGCCAAATTTACCTGAGTGCAGTTTGCTGATCAACTTGGTGTCAGTGGCGGGCACTCCATCTGATCATCAGCTGATAGTACAGCTCTTGCATTTATGCTCGCGGAAAGTACTTAGACATGCAGATGTATGAGTATTCACTCTTCGAAAATATGTGCAAAGGCACGTCGCGTGAGAATGACATGAGATGACATCCATGAACCTGACAAAGGTAAATAACATTGCAACAATGCATTGCATTCTCAACATGAGTGATTAAGACTCAATACTAGAGCACTTGCAGAAAAATATGGCCACATCTCAAAACTTTAGTCTTTTTTCTCATGTCAGCAATCCTCAGCTCGACTTGTACTGCATTGAAGAACTGGGCTGTGAAATTGAGGCAACAGGAGCTTATTTTGCACTCCCTGATGCACCATACCAGACGAACAAACTTCAAATCTTGGATGTGGTGTGGCAGGACGCTCAAGCACTCACTTGCGTAATTTGCCACTCTTTAAGCACTCAGAGGCAAGGCAACAAATGCGACCGGGAATGGCAAGTTAAATGGGATAATCGCTATCTGAAAGTCCCAACCCAACTCCAAAATCAAGTGAAGAAAGCTTCAAGCACCAACCCTTTCGACAAGAACTAGGTTCGGAGCGTGATCAAACTCGAATGAAACGCTGCCCCACACAAGAGATGCAAAATTGCAGATAATCTGAGCATGAGAGACAATAATTCACGGAGGAGATCAAGCCATGGAAAACAAAAGGAGAGAAGAAAATTGGCAGGAAAACTAAGCAAGAGCATATGGGCCGAGCTCGGTCGCAAAGAATAGCCAAATACTTGATGAAAGAGGTTTGCTTTCGAGGCCCAATGGGCTATCGCGCTCAAGGAAAAGCCAGCCCAATCCATTTTCTTGAAACGTCTGCGTTTCTCTAGGCTACGTATGGTAGACCATATGAAACTGCAGATATGATAACTTACATCCTATCCGGAGTTTTCCTAATGCAAAATCCCAGATTGTCTATATATAACTCGGATATAATTCTAATAAAATAATTCCAAGTAGAGAGTGAGATATATTTGAATAGGATATCTTTTATGTGGGAAAAAGAAAACGAAAAAAAAGGAAAAAATTGAGTCGTGGTCGTTCAATATCGCAGATCAGCGCGAGGCCCCCCATCTCAAGACTAGGGTTCTGGCAAGAAACGAATGAACAAACAGTGTTGCATCAAGAGAGAGAGGAAAATTTCCTATCTAGGAGTGGTAATAGAAGTGCCTTAGTTGGGATGATTTGACGTTTTCTCCCCCACCATTTTTTGGTCAAAATTGCAAATCCTTCGCTCATATTAATCATATATATATCGCCTCTTGTAGGATCTCATCAATTTAAATATGTGGAGTGAAAACATATATTATGATATGAACCCGTCAAACCATTTTTTTTCCTCTCCATTTCTGCTGAAGTTTGCAAATCGTTAACTCGTTAGTTAATTATATATATTTAACTTTGTGCCATTACTGATGTATCGAGAGTTAGCGGAGGTTGACTCCGGGGCCATCTATCAACTCGTGCAGTTTTCATCATGTAAATACCATAATAAATGAAATTTCATATGAAACATCCTATGCTCTCACCCTTGAGTGAGGTACTGTAAGTGTTCTTCACCTCACCCTTTTCCTCTAGCTAGATCTTTGTGTTTGCCATTGCTCTTGTACAATGCCATGATTATTACCAGCATGGAGGACAAAAAAAAGAGGTTAGTATATAATATGAAACTAAAGTAAGGTGCTAACCTCACAATACTTTCCAGCTATGGCATCTGCCTGCCATTAACCATATGGAAAAAAGGCATACAAATCAGCATCTGGAATTTGATGTTGGTGGGAACCTACCATTAGACAAAGACTTATGTTGGACCATCATATGATTTTGTAACATGTTGCTTTCCTGATAAAAGAATAAGTGCACACCCACCCTTTTTGCATTGGCATGATCTGGAGAGGAGCTATTAAAAGCACAAGGAATGTTTAATTCATATACAACTTATCAAATTCTGTTGACTACCCCAGTTTGATTGGTCAATTAGGTGCTGTCAAAGGTGGTTAAGAACTTACATCTCAACCATTGCAGGGTCTGCCTCACTTTGATTTCAAAGCAGTCCAATTCTCTTTGTCTTGCCCCCTTTTTATTATAGCAGTGAGGTGGTACTTTACATCAGCTTTCGTGCACTAGATTGATTCTACTTTCTCTGCTTAATCAAAGGTGGGTTGGACAGGTTAGAATAAGGGGGATTGTTCAGAATTTACTTGATGTGCAGTCAACACGGTGGCTATGAGTTGGAATAACACTTCGGTTCTATTTCTTTCGCAGAAAATGAATGATTTGAGAAACATTTTCTTAAAAACGATTGTCTGCATCATTTAAAATAGTCGGTCAATGAAAAATGTTTTCATTATCAATAACAATTTATGTCTAAATATTTTTATGGACGATAAAGATATTTTTCGTTCATTTATTTTTGTAAGCGATACAAATAATTAGTTTTAGGAAAATATTTTTCAAATCATTAATTTTTAGCGAAACAAACAGAACTTTAAAATGGCTTACTTAGTGTATTAATTTTGTATATTAATTTAAGCAAACTTGCTGATCAGTAAGGCTAAAGTTTAATTCTTTTGCACCAATGTTAAGTAAGTCTGCAATCATAAATTGACTTGCACGCCACATTTCCACAATCCTTAAACAAATCACTCTATAAATTGTTTATTGTAGTTAGTGTTCCTCGAGATTTTCATCTTCTAATCAGTAAAAAAAAGAGGTTAAAAATTAACAAGTTGATGATTGAAAGTGTTCTCTTCACATTATCTTATAGCTTTTGCATCTCTTTCTGAACAGGGCGAGACTCCAGATTTAGAATGCTGAAAAGAGAAAATGCGGCAAAACGGAAGAACCCAAAATCAAAGCAGAAGAAAAGGAAAGGAACTCGAAAAGTAAAAGAAGAAATAGTCATCTCTGTTTATTATTTGGGAAATTTGGGCTAATACGCAATGTGATCCTTGAATTTTAACTCATTGTGTAATGTGTTCCATGGACCTTCAATATATGTTTAATGTAGTCCCTCAATTATATGAAAATACTAATATAATTCTTGTTAAATATTTTCATATAGTTCAAGCACTATATTGAATATGTACCACAAGTTCAGATATCACACATTGAACATTAAGCTATAATTTAGAGATTATATTGAACAAACGAAAAGTTTAGGCACCACGTTCCATACTAGATCAAAGTTCAAAGCTGTTTATGTTATTGATTTTTTTTCGAAAGTCATCTCTATTGAATTGGTAGGCCAAATGGGACCAGTCTCACCTCGCTTTGACGCGTTGGAAACTTTCCACGTTGTCCTGCTGTGCGTCCATTTCTCTTCCTCAATTAATAAATTTTTCTCTCTCTAATTTCTTCCTTCACAGAAATTTCTTCCTGGGGAATCTCCAGAAGAAGATCTGCTGTACCATTTTAGTTTCTTGGCAGCTTCCTGTACATGGCTTCTGGTTAATCGCCACCGACACGCTTGTACCCACATCTCCCTTTTGTTTTTCTTTTCTTTTCTATTCTTTTCTTTTCCCTCGGTTCTTTTTCTTGTTTTGTCTCACACCCACACGAAATTAGAGCCGACCAGGCAAAGCAAAGCGCCATGTATCTCTCTCTCTCTCTCTCTCTCTCCTACCATAAACAATGGCACGTGAATGATGATGGGCTTCCGTGTTCTGATTGCCTCGTGTGACGTGCCTCCCCTGATATTTCTCTTTGGTACATGGGTCGTATCAGATCCCACCGAAATCCTTTGTTGCCTTGCTCCTGCTGAAACCCCCCTAACGCTGCTCATTTGCTCACCTAGAAACAGAAACAGAGAAGAAGCAAAAGGGAAGCTTTTTTTCTCGGTTTATCTTGCAGAATTGTGAGGATTGAGATAGAGTGGTGCGGATAGTGATGGATACGAGTAAGAGGAGGAGTGGGGTGAGAAATGGGGTGGTGGCAGGATCAGTTTGGGAGAGGAGGATGAGGTCAGATGAAGTGAAAGGTGGGATCAGAGTCTTTGGTGTGGTCGAAGATGATGATAATGGCACTGCTAATGATGTGCACACCGCTCCTAGTTCAGTCACATTGAGCAAAAGTGAGGTTGCGGGGAAGAGAAGGACATGGAAATCAGAGAGCACTGATGGCCCCATTCAGATTGCAAGGGAGGTCAATGAGTCGAGCAACAGTCCTGATGAGCATGTCAAGGAAATGAGTTTTTCGGGTGATGGAATCAAGAAAAAGAAGAGCCCAAATCTGGGTGTGAAGGAGAAGAGAGAGCTTGGAATTTCTCAGGAGATAAAATCAAGGCCCGAGGCAAAGGAGATGAGTGAATCTGTTCTCGGTTCTTTAAAGGTTGTTTCAGCTGAACTGAGGAAGAAAAATTTGGAGCCTTCGAAGCATTTATGTCAGTCTGGTCGCGGGGGATCCGAGGAAAATTGCAAGGAGGTTGGGGTTTGTCAAGAGAGAATCATTTCAAGCACTATAAGCGATGTGGGTCAGGTCAAGCCTGCTCCAAAGGTACTATTCCATGATTATGACCTTCATGGTAATCATGGTAACGATGATGGGGATGAAGAATTTTTCGATGATGAGGGATTGGAGACTCATTGCATTGATGAGAAAGCTGAGACTAAGGTTGAAAAACAGAGGTTTGACAACGAGAAAATTCACACATCAGAGCAGAGATCCAAAAAAGTGGCAAGTGGAGAGAAAGTAGATATTCATTTCAGCGAAAAGCACAAACCAATTTGTTTTAACACTGTGAAACGACCTTCTATGTTGAACCGTAATGGAGTGCAGAAAAGTGCTGCTTATACTCCTCCAAGTAAGCCCACATCTATGTGGGCAACTGAAGAGTCGCCGGCTGCCACAAAATACTCTACTATTCATCAAAATTTTGCCAAGCATAACACATGTAAGTTTTGCATTCATGTGTTCTAGTTGGTTAACACTTTTATCACGTGTCCTTCCGTCACGGTTTTATGTTCTTTGTTACAGTATCGGATGAAAACCGACGTTCCAGAGAGACGCAGGAGGGATGGCAAATTTTGGGTGATTCTCGCTTTCTGGGTCCTCCATGAACTACATTTTGTTTGGACTCGGTAACTTAATTTAGGCTTAAAAATTTTGTGTTCTTTTTTTCAGTGGATTTGGTGATGTGGAAAAATGCGCATAAGTCAGCATTAGCCTTTGCAATTGGAACACTACTGATAATATCATCCTCCTATGCTAAGCATCTCGATTGTGGGTAAAGAATGTGAAATTGGCTTATTTGGGTTGTTTGTCTGTTTCAGATGAGAAATGCGTTTGAGAACTTGTTTCTTTTCTGCTTCTCCAGCTTCATTTCTCTGGTTTCTTATCTGAGTCTCATCATTCTTGCTGCGATTTTCCTGTACAAATCCATCACTAGCAGGTAATACAGTTACAATAGAAATGCAAGAGACGATTTTGCCGAGTTAGTTGTTCTCCTAACTTAGTGCTGGTCTCGCATCTGTTTGCTTTTAGGGGTTATGTGGATGTAGCCGCTATGAGATGTGAGTGTGAAGAGGAAGAGGCAATGCGGTTAGTGAAGTTGGTGCTTCCTTGCTATAACAAATTCCTGTTCATGCTCCGAGCTGTTCTCTCTGGAGACCCATCGACTACGATGAAGGTGAGGTGGTTTTGCTTATTAACTAGCGACTTCTTCTAAGTGCGGAAGCTAATGAGTGGTGAAAATTGCAGTTGGCAGTCCTGCTTTTTGTTGTGGCCAAATGCGGAAGCTATATCACTGGAGGGATGATGGTCAAACTTGGTAAGTTTTCATTAGATTTGTTAGTAAGAGGATTTCGGGATTTTATTGTAATGCCTTCAATTGTAAGAAGGATAATCACAGGCTCTGTTGGCGTGCATACAAGTGTCTAGTTGCAGAATTTATGGTTATTTTCAGCCCATGTTATTGATTTGACACTGCCTGTGAAAAGAATGTTTTTTGGCTACCTTTTAAAAGAATGGGAAGTTAAGGGAGCATAATACCATGCAATATTTACCCTCAAAAGACTCGACAACAACTTCAAAGCATTTGCTCACCGAAGCATTTACTTGTTTAATGCTGAATGTTCGCAGGTTACTCTGATTCTCTTTATCTGAGATGCAGCCAAGTGGAAGAAAAATCGTCGAAATATTTATGCAATTGCCTCGTCTTACTTACACTTTGCATTGCTCATTACTGCAGGATTTTTTGGAGCTTTCATTGTACCAAAACTCTGCTTTACGTATTCTGGGCATATGACTACACAAGGTAATCTATATCTTGGCTGCAGCACGCTGACACGCTATGCTTGCGCTAGTGATACATATTCAAAAACTCCAATTCAACTCTCCAAATAAGATCTTACTCCAAACGATCACCACCTTGAGCACTCTTTCTGGATCTTGGCCCACGGGGAGCAAGCTAGGTTGTCACAAATGGCATCAACGCCATGCTTCCATGACGGCCTAGCCGATCCACATGGGCTTCAGCCCAGAAGGAATGCTCAAGTTGATCATTAAGAATGGATTTTACTTGGAGTGTTGCAATGAGTTCCGAAAAGGAAGTTTAGTCTTTCCGTGCAAAGCATGCATATTCTCATGGACCTTCATTAACTCTAATTTGAATTTGCCTGTAAATTGCTACTTCTTCATTTTTTTTGAACTGAGTTATGTCTTTTTTTACCAATAGGATCTCATTCATCTGTACCTTTTCATTGAGATCTTGATTAAGCTTAGGTTACTATAAAGAGAGCTGGACAGAGCTCCCGGTATCTTTTTGAACCAGCTCCTTTACAATGTTAATGTCATCTACAATGGGATGACAAGCATTGTTTAGAGAAAGCTAAGACTTTTTCACAGTTTGGTTGTGTCCTAGAAACAATTTTCTGGCATGACTAGAGAAATTGCAGGAGACAATGTGACATTTCAAAATTGAATTCTAACATCTAATTGGGTCCACTGTGGATTGTGCAGGCAAGATTTGGATTCAACTGTTTCGAGATTCTTGGGGCGTATGCTCTCACAAAAAAGCTGTAGCTGCTGCTGCACTTTTAACCTTTTGGAGCTTTTCTTCTGTTGTTGGAAGACTTTGGGGAGGTAAACTGGTTTTTCTCTCGATCTGAATAGCCTTCCATTTCGATCTCTTGGTGTTTGATAATAGTTTATGTCCATGTGCAGTGTTCTTTGCATATATTGCATTTAGATATTATGAGCAGGCTGCAAGAGATGGGTCAGCAGGAAATTGAAGAGGAGCCGAGTTCGTCAAGAGCAGATATATCGGAGTGAATACGCAGAGGTATGGACCAACTGTGGTAGAACAAAGAAAGGAAAAGAAGGCATCCTAGTTCTAGATAAATTGCTGTGTAGTCACAAGTGTCTTGTGATTGCTTTTTGCCCCAAACCATCTCACATTAAACCCACGGACTCATGGCTGTTAGACACAAAGCGGATGCACTTTCGATATTCTTATCAGCCGTGTCGTGGTGTCAATGGATGGCTTCAACTTGGCCATTTCATGGAATGTGAGGTTGGTGTGAAGAGTAAATAGTACTATCGGCAGATTTAGCTAATATCTGATCCTGCTGGATGTGCAACAACTGAAGTCTGGCTAACACTAGTTCTGCAGTTTTGATTAATACCAGTGACTTAACTACCTACATTGCCATTGGGGAGGCAATCTGTTCTTTATCAAAGTCACATTCTCGTTGGCAGTTCTAATTGTAACTAGATGAGGTACTTTATGCCCACATTCTTCATATGAAAATGATGCAGGGAAAGTCATAGACTCATAGTGTGATCGTCCTGAGGACGAGTTCGGCATCTGGGTTTGCAGGCTGTATGTAGAACATTGTTTGATGTTGTGGCTGAAAATTTCGCCAATTGCTTATCGAGAGAATAGCTTCAGGCATTTCATCAGTGGCTTCATCTATTAGGGAATGCAGGGTGTTTGATTTGTCTGTCAGGTTTTCACTAGCATTGCTCCGAGTCCTGTTGGTCCTCCAATCTCATGGGCTGAGAGCTTCATGAGGCCACCATCGACCGAGTGGGTTGGAGTCCAACGATTTCATTATGGGCGTCAAATTCCAATTCCTGCTACTTTTGGATGAGTCCCATGGTCTTAGCCTTAAATAAGAATAGATGGTTCATAGCCTTTAGAAAAATTGTTGACAGTCTGAGATCTTTCTTTATTAAGTTCACAGACTAACGATTTGGCTGTTTATAAGAAAATGGTAACGAGGCTAAGCGAAAGCGATTAGATCTTCCATATGGAACCTCATGCAAGGCCACATACTTTTGGTTCCTTCACTTCCCAAAACTTGCGAATTGCGAGTTTTGGTGATGTTAACTGAGGCAGAGCATCGTGCATCCGTGGTGTCGCCCTCCTTTTGACGATTCTAAGCCGCCAGCCATGCCTTAACAGAATTGATGGTTGGAGATCGAAATTAGTTTCGTGTTAATTTTGAGGTCCCAAATCAAATCGGGTCATCCTAGCACTCACCAACTATAACGATCAACTAATAATGCCGCATGAAGACGATGGCTGAGGACCACTCGCTACGATGTCGCGATGGCATGCAGGTCCGCGTCGAGCCCGAGTAATGTTTCAAAGCTGAAAAAACAGATGTGGCCGAAAACCACTGTGGATGCCAGAGTTCGACTCCAGTCTCTCATGAGGGGCTTTGAAACTGGTAAGTATACGTTGTTATCGATCAGGAGGGGGAGAGACGTGAGGAAGGGAGAGTCTGAAACGAGTGGATAATACAATTGATAGCTTATCTTCTTACTTTCTTTTAATGATTTATCGGCCAGAAATCGATAGCTCACCTTTCAAGAAACCATTAAGAAAATGGAACTCTTCCTCTCGAAGCTTTCCTCCAACCAAAACCCTCGTCATTGAACCTGGTTTACAATGACCTGATCACATCTCGGCCTCAGAAATGCAGAGAGAATAAGTTAACAGGGGTCAGTTTCAAAGGGCGCCTCCATGTCTTGGGCCACACACGTTGCATTTTGGGTGGAAAGAGTAAGCGAAGAGGCAAGAGAGCATTTGATCTTTGGGTGTCCTCTCGGTCTATTCTCTAAGGGGTCTCCCCCATTCACTGCCCAAAGACGGGTGAAGCTAACTTGCATTTAACACCACAAAGATAGGGGAAACTTCCTAAAAGAGTCTTAAACCTATTGCAATTGTGTCAATTCAATCGTAAACCTTTTTATATTCTGTCAATTGAGTCCATCTGATCAATTCCGATCAGATATTGCTGATGTGGCGGCCAATTGTCCGACGTGGTACGGTCGGCACTGACATAGACATTTTTAAATAGTATTTTAATAATTATGTAATTTTTTTTGTTTTTCTACCTTTTCTTTTCTTTTCTTCTATTTACTTTTTTTTAAGCTAAGGACCGGCATAGATCGCCAGCCATAGGCGACGACAGTGATCGTCGCTGGCTATTGGCGAGGGTTGCAATGTCCTTGCTTTGGCTAGTGAGTGTGTCGAGGGTCGGCCGGCGACCCTTGCCGGCCCTTCGACCCCCCCCCCCCCAAATGAAGAAAAGAAAATAGAAAAAGCCCAAAAATATATATAAAAAAATGAAAAAAATCATTAAATTATTATTGAAAATATTCACGTTAGCTCTAGTCGTGCAATATAAGACGGTTAGTGTTCACGTCAATAATTTCTGGTCAGAATTGATCGAATAGAGTAAATTGGCAAAACATGAAAAATGTTAAGGACTGAATTGATATAAATACAATGGGTTTAAAACTTCTTTTTGTAATTATCCCATGAGAAATTGCTAACAAGGATGACTTACAAAGTGATGTGATAAGTCATAAGTGACATTTAAGTAGGTAGATTATGGTAAAGACATAATAAAAGCGGGTAAAATAAATTGCAGATGCAGAAACATATATTTTAAACCTAGTCTAAGAGGGCTTTCCAAGACTCTCTGAGGAGAGCACAGAGATATGAAACTTGATGAAGTGGAATGTGCTGTCCTCATGAGTACCAAAGACCCCATCTAATTTTTCTTTTGGACCAGCAAAGATCTCAATGCATCGAAACCCAACACTCTGTACATGCATATACGAATATTTTATACGTGATCTTATCTTAAAAGACAACGTACACAGATGTGACCTATGCAAATTGCAAAGACATGCAGACAAACATTGCTGAAGCACTCTTGACTCTTGGGGACCCTCGAATATCAATATCCAAAAAAGCTTCTCTTTTTTTCACTATTTTTTTTCATTTTGGGGCTGAAAAATAACGCAAGGATGTGGAATCATGAAGAGGGAAAAACAAAGAATTGGAATACGGCCGGCTATGTATCAATACACGTTTTTATATTGCGATCTGTGGACGGTTTTCTATAGTGTCAGCCCAACAGTCAACAGACCAGAAGGCAGAAACCCTAGTTTTTTACTATTTAACATATTATAAGATAGAAGACCAAAAATATATATTATAAGATATATATATATATATATATATATATCTTATTAGACGTTGCAAATGGACATGAATACGATAGACAGAGTCCTGGGAATTATTCGAGGTGTTGCATCAGGCTTTATTGGCTCGTCGACAATCATCACTTCACTATATTGTTAAATTGATGTATTTGCTGGTCTGGCATTATTGGCCTCAGCGGCCATCAAAAAGGCCAAGAGCCTGCAAATTCTCCCCAGCAAAGAGATCCTCATCCCAAGATTTTGGATAATTTAAAATTTTAAATAGTTTTTCTTTTGCCTTTTCCACACCCTTTAAGTGAAATTAAAATGACTTCCCTATTTATTTTTCTTTTCGCAAAACACTTTAGTTCGTCGCAATACATCGAAACTCAATCTTTCGATTTTGCTTTTGACGATATCAATATGATGGCAATTTTTTTAAGTGCACTATTTCTCGATAGTTGAACCCCTAATTCCTGCGGTTTGTCCATGTCGACTCGATCCAAAATATCACACAAACGGACTTGCGTCCCATGCGGCTAGATGTGGGACACCAGCAGATGCATTAGGGATTCTAGGGGATACATCGGAGAATCATTATAGGATGGTTTCGTACTCATCATAATAAATTAAAATTAATGTAGTAATGTCAAAGGTATCTCCTCTTTTTAGAAAAAAAGGCCATTCCCATTTTTCTAACTCTATCGATTTGAGACATCTTAACCCTAATCAAGCTCCTTCCATCTCTTCGTCATCACCTATGTTCGCTGTGTAGCTCAGGGTCTATTTTGTAACATTTTTGTTTAGCTGTTTTTCTGTTCTTTTGTTCCCAAGAACATAAATTCGTTTAATAACGTCAGTTAGTTTTTTTGTTTTCCGGAACAGAAAAGTTATCAAAAAATAAATTTGGAACATAAATAAGATGTAAAAAAAAATCAATTTTTCTATTTCTGAAACAAAAAGAAAAACAATAGAGAAACAAGATCAGCTCTCTCTTTTTCACAAGATATTCTCGTACTAAGCCCTAAATCCCAAATCCTAATCTTTAAAACCCTAAACCCCAAAATCCTCAGCCTTAAATGTCAATACCTAAATCCCAAAACCCATAACATTAAAATCAAAAACCCAAAACCCTAAAACCCTAAACCCAAACCCTAAACCTTCTAAACCCAGACCCTAAAATCCCAAATTTAAAACCCGAAGAAACTAAATCCTAAATTCCAAAACTCTAAACCCGAAACCTTAAAACCTAAACCCTAAAATGGTAATTCCAAACCCTAAATCCTAAAATGCTAAACTGCAAAACCTCGAATCCTAAACTATAAACCCCAAACCCTAAATCCTATACCTTAAATCCCAAACTCCAATATCCAAAACCTTAAACCCAAACCCTTAAACCCGAAACACTAAACCCAAACCCTAAACCCTAAAATCCAAAATCCAAAACCCTAAACCTCAAAATCGAAATCCTTAAACCCTAACCCCAAATCTTAAAATCCTACACCCTAAACTGCAATTTCCTCGACCATCACCTAGTATTTGCTTTGTCTATAAGGAGTAATTTTCTTTATGATTGTATTAGGTCATCCGAGAATTATATATTTTTATTTCATTTCTAGTCCAATTTTATCCAAACATAAATTGTTAAGTCTCCACCGACAATTTTATAATTAATAAAAAAATTGGGAGTAGAAATTTTTAGTATCCTATCAAACGTACTTTTGTTTTTTTTCTATTCAGTGAATAGAAATTTTGTGCAGTTACTAAATACGTTTTTTTGCTCAGAAATTTATCTAGGAAATAGAAATAGAAAAAACTATTTCTAAACAAAAGTTGTTTATGGGAACAAAAACATTACTAAACATACCCTAAGTGACTACATCGCTGCCTCTTGCGTCGCAGCAATGGAGCTATGGCCGTCTCTCTCAGCTCATCCACTACTACAACTAATATAAAATATTGAGTTTTACTAGCATAACAGTTTTTAGGCCGTTGTGAGTCATAAATTCTTGAAAAAGTGTACTCCATAACAATTTATAATAATTTGTTATTTATCTTTTCGTGGTTCAAAACATGATGATCGATTAAGAACTGTTATTTAGTCATTTCTCTAAAATGTTAGTTCAAATGTTATGAGTTTTTCTTTGACAATGGTACCACAAGGGTCACGCATACATTTCTTCCTTTTGTGGTTAATCTTTAAAGTAGAGTGGAATTTTCTTTTTCGATTTACTTCTTAATCCACCATAGATACAGACGCGCGTCACAATACATCTACTTCCCAGTGTACATCAACGATGTCGAGAAGGGCGCGAACGCGTATCCACTTTCGTACGCCAATACGTATGAAGTTCTAGAGAAGAGTCAGGGTCTCCTATCAACTCTACCCATTAATATCAAAGTCAAGTCCTTCTCATTCTTCTAGCAAAAAAATAAAAAAGGTCCTTCTCATTCCAGAAAGGATTCACGAGGAGGATGACGAAGAAGAAGGAGAAGAAGAATCAGGAACACATGCATCGTGGGCCGATGGTCACGTGCAACATTCCCTGCGTCTCTCCTCCACCATCGCGATCAGAGAGACGAGAACCTGCGCCCTACGCGTTTGTCGCCATGGTTCTCGCCCTACGCGTTTGTCGCCATGCATGGGGTTTGAACCTGTGGTCCTGTGGACGCCCTCGGCTCTCATGCCCCAGAAGAGACGCGTAGTTATTACGGTGTCTTTTCATCAAGTTGGGACAGGTCGACCAGAGATTTTCAGTGGTGAATCATTATTTCTGTGGTGGCGATAGAATATTGTCTCTTTGCAGCTTGCACCATGTGATTTCCTCCTCTTCAACCTGCATCTAGTATCAGCTCTGTGTATCTTTAATTGGCCTCAAGAAATATAAGTAAATCTTGTCCATATACACATGATATGAAGAGAGAGAAGAGAGCTATATATGCATAGTATTGATATTATTTAAATATTAAATCACGCTTTCATTTATCATATTAAAATTTTAAAATAATTGACAGCAGTTCCATAAAATCTCACACAATGAACACTTTATATAGTACATCAAATTCTGACAAAAAAAATTGTACATAAAACTATAGCCACTTTTTCCCCTTTTGCTAATGAAAAAATAGAGCAAGATTAGCATCCACCTAGATACCGGTTGATTTTGGGATTTTAGGAGTACTTGCGCCAACTAAATTTAAGCGTTTAAGAACTTAGTTTGCTATTCGTAATGAAAGTTATAGATTGGTGTAATCTTCTTTGCAAGGTTCGTCATTATGTTCATATAACTATTTTTGTCCCAAAAAAAGTTCCTTGATTCGGTTCTTGAAATAGTATTATGTTTTCACAATATGATTCGGTTCTTGAAATAGTAGTATGTTTTCACGATATGGTTTTTAAATGCCAATGATGCATGCTATGATCTTCCGATTTTCATACCGTGTTCAGCAAAAACTCATCGAACTAGTAGAACGTGCGATGTTTTTAATTCAGTCTACGGTGTGTGTTCTTGTAACGTTGTCCCTTGCATCTTCTCGCACCATATTATTCTTTGATAATGGGTACCTCCCATTATTTGATGCGAGGTGAATTATGAGCTCTGAAATTTGGGGACTAATCATTGAAACTTAAAATAGTCTATCGTGACTCCACAGCGACAATCATTCTGCATTGAAAACGAACCAAAATATGCTTCTCTGGCTCATAGAAACTAGGGTTTCTTCTGCAGATACATCAATTATGGACCTCCTCACATTGTGATTATTCTTCAGCTTGCTATATTCTGATTGGCGTTTCGAGAGATCTGGAAACACTGCATGCAACAAGAAAGCCTCATCTCAAAAGCAATAAGCAACAGGCATATATCCTCTCGAAAAAATTAGAAGGGATAAGCGCATTAGAAATCCTAAAACTTATCACGAAAGTGTAATCGAGTCTTAAAACATTTAAAAGTGCAATCGAGTCCTAAAACTTATTGCAAAAATACAATTGAATATTAAAACTTTTAAAAAATATAATTAAAAGAAGAACTTAATTGGACTAACTTGACAAGTTTTAGGATTTGATTACACTTTTTGAAAGTTTTAAGACTTAATTGTATTTTATGATAAATTTTAAGATTTAATTATATTTTTTGAAAATTTTAGAACTTAATTACATTTTAATGATAAGTTTTAAAATTTTTAAGGCATTTATTCCGAACCAGAAAACTTAGCTTTCATGCGTTGTGACCTCGTCACATGGTCGTGACTGAGAATTCACTGCGTGCAGAGTCTGCAGACAGATATATCAGCGTCACGCAGTGCCTTGGTGGTCTTTTCATGTTTGCTTTATTGATACCATCAACAAGGACCACTTAACCCTACCTCAGGCTGCAAATTGATGAACAGAGCCACGTGAATCTCTACCATTAACGACGCCTGTGTTCTTGCTTCGGCAGCATACA
The DNA here is from genome assembly GCA_031216285.1 of Syzygium syzygioides. Classification (NCBI taxonomy): domain Eukaryota; kingdom Viridiplantae; phylum Streptophyta; class Magnoliopsida; order Myrtales; family Myrtaceae; genus Syzygium; species Syzygium syzygioides. The sequence goes on from CM062244.1 coordinate 2,147,015, forward strand.
TTGATAGGCTTATGCTGGCGCGTGCCCTCAAATCCTCAATCCACTAACCTAACACGAGCTATCAGTTTGGCATGGATAGTGCATCTTTTGCACAAATGGGAAGAAGGAAAATCAAGAAATAAATGAAATGCGTTTCCGTTTTCGTTTTAGCTTTAGAGCAAAGCATGTGATTTGTAAAGTATGCAATGAATATCGGTACAGCGTTCATTTCGATGTTTCCGGTGAAGCGTCAGCATGTTTGTAGCTTTCGAGTTATTTCAATTCCAATCGTGTGTTTTTATTTTCCAACGATTTCCCCTTTCAGTGTTTACTTCGATTTCCCTTTCATTTTGTGTTTCTTAGCTTCAATTTTCTTTAATTTCATCCCCTTTTTTCACTTTTAATCTCCTTTGATTCCCTGTCATTGCGCTTGACTTTTCAATAAATCTACTTTCCTCGTCATTAATGCCAAACCGGCAATTTACACCTTGCATATTTTGTACTTTAAAATAGATATAATTACGTTTAATCTACCTTAATTCTTAATGCTATCGCTAGGCCTTAGTGGCATGTCCTAGGGAACGAATGAGTTAAGAAATGTGACTCGATTAAACTATAAGTGGCCCCATATATTCATTCCCTCTTCTTGGATTATACTTACCATAAATTTTAAGCCTAACCTAATCGAGCCATCCGATAGGCAAACTCCATAAATACAAAGAAAAAGGGTGCAATCACCAAGCAATAATGACCGGAAATGGGAGAAAATCAGCGATGCCATCATCCAAATTCATCATCACCATAAGAAAAAAGAAGAAAAAAAATCTAAATTATGCTCTCGATTAGACTTTAGATGCCCGGCAAAAAACTCCTAATTGGGTTTGGATTGTCGGGAAAACTTGCCCATAATCATTTCCTTTCTGGAGGCTAATCAAATCACGCCTGCCCTAATTGTCCTTTGGGACCACAAAACAAGACAGAAGAGACACAAGACGAGGGTAATCGATTAATGAAAAGATGGGTAGGACCCGAAATCACCATCACGACGAACCACCTGTGCAACCAAACAAACCGGTCACCCATCTAACTCCAATCGAATGTTGTCCCATCTTTCCGATTATAAAACTTCAATTATTGTAATCATTCATGTTTATCCAATAATTCATGCGAGTTTCCAATTCGTAATCATCGGTCCATGACGCGTTTCTTTCGTAGAAAATGAACAACCTTAAGAACATTTTCCTCGAAGATAATCCTTTGTGTCGTTCACGAAAATGAACGAACAAAAGGTAACTTTTATAGTGTTGACACCCAAAAATATCTTAAGTGGGAGTGAGCCAATTGCCAATAACAAAGAACGCAAAACATGGCTCACATAGTGTGAATCTGCAGAAAGGCCATGAGTTGGGCCTAGAAGTATCGGAAGGATTTAGAGCAGTTATCGACAGGATACGTCATAAAAGTGTTGACAGGTTAACAAGTCCAAATTACAAGCCTTGCACATGACGTTGGCAAGTCCAAGATCACGAGCCTTGCATGTGACGTTGACAAATCCAAGATAACAAACTTTCTATGTGATGTTGATGAATTAAGCATGTGGTGTTACATGGTAAAGAAATTTATTTTCACATGTCGAAAGGTAAAGATATAACCGTAGGCGTGAAGATCAAGGAAGCTAAGTAGTGAAACGTGGGAAACAACAGGAAATAAGGGGACACGTGGAATAAAATCAGCTATTACGTGATGCTCAAGAGGTGTAAGCAATATCGACAAATTAGAAAGCAGTTGAAGTGCAAAATGTAAGGAAGTGGAAAATAACTTTTAAGGAGAAGTAGCGGATCGACAGTTATCAGGCTGCTCTATAAATACTCAAGGATTTCCGACATAGAAAAAACCTCCGAACAAGACAACAGACCTCTTATCTATCTTTATTTTCAGCACAATAGGAGTAATAATAGTTACAGCTTTTAGATTCCACGTCGTAGATTCAATTCTGGCGTGAGTCTTTATCAGGTCCAACATCGTTGATTAAATTCCAATGTTGTGCCACTAGTTCAACGTCGTTGATTAGATTCTGGCGTTGTGCTTGGAATATAGCTGTTGATTAGATTCCAGCCATATCCTCTCGGGACACGTCATTCATTAGATTCCGGCGTACCTGAAATTGTAATGTGGTGTACTGTTTGTGTCGTTGATTAGATTCCGACATAGCTTGATTTTGGCATTTGCAAGGTATTATCCTATTGTTAGTATTGTTGAGTTGGGTGTATTATCGAGTTAAGTTATAAGGCACAAGTTGGGTTTAATAGACGTATTTGACATTTTCTATCTGAGCTTGACTTAAGACCCTGGTCTCCTCTAATAAAATCCGAAACGCAGCGTTCGGTGAAAGATTTACGACCGGCGAAACATTTAGGTAATGAAAACATTTCCGGTTGATCGATTATTCAAAAACGATACAAACGATTAATTTAAAATATATATATTTTAAATCATTTATTCCGATGTACGTTCTCGTCTAGTGATGTGCATACGAGTCCAGATTAACCGAAGTCAATGTATCACACGCATCATGGCTAGAAGAAATCGAATGAGAGCACGACTCTTCGAACACGTGTGTCGGGGGCCGCCAAAGTTGAAGCTCAGGGCGAAGTAAGTACGCGGGAAGCTGGTGTTGACTCGAGTCAACTGGATTCGCTAACCGCACGATTTCCACGTACCCAGCAGACATTCGTGACATTAGCGGATGATTAGGAAGCTACCATAATCAATTTCAGAAAAATAACTTTTGTCAAAAAAAAAAAACGAATTGGGAGTCAACCCTTGAGTGAGCATGTTAATCGATTTTCGATTTGGCCACATGAATTCGTTTGTCTTCACTAATGTGGTCCCCAAGGTTCGCCACTGATGCCGGTCTGGCTTATCGCCTTTCTCTTCTGAGGAGATTTCGACGCGGCTCGAATGTTTAGATTTGGGCATATCGAATGGCCATTATTCTGCCCTAATCGGATGGCCTGAACCAACTTGCCGGAGTGGGTCCTAGGGGTCAGCATAAAGAGCTGGTCAGGATGAGGACTGCGGACCAGCCGATTTAGGGCGATTCCATGAAATTAGAACCGGTGAATGTTGGTTCGGTTCTCGATTCCAAGTGTGGAATTGCCCACCCATGCATGACTGATTTTTTTTTTATTTCTTAAAAAAATATGTAAGAACCCTAACCTATCTCCCATTTCACAAAGGCTTTTCCTTCGAGGCCGGAAAAATCTTTGCTAAACCCATAATGTTACACGTAATGCGCCGATTATAGAAATGCCCAGATTATAAAAAAACATATGCAATTTCGTTTTTGAACATTAACGATAAACCAAAAAAGAAAAAATCGAACATGTCACCGATTTTATTGGCTCACCCGAGAATCGAACTAGACAGTTTGATCCAATTTGGTTCCGAGGGGCACCGATCCAATCTTCAGTTTTAGAAAACAGGAAGCCGACCTGTCTAGTCCAGTTCCCGATTCCCGAAGGAGAATCGGACCGCCGGAGAACCGATCACCTCCGGTGGCCCCCGCTCCCCAGAATTATTGAGAACGTCCATCGCGCGGTCAGGAGGACATATTCGTCAAAAAAAAAACGAAAATGCGTACTCAGATCTCATTGGCGGTTCTCGCGTGCGACCACCCGCTCCAGGGCTAATCTCGACCTTACACGCATCACCGGGCCCCACCCCCCCAGGGGCCCCGACACGACAGTGATTCACCATCCGACCGTCCACGATCGCGACGCGCGGTCGCTCCCCCCGTGCTCCCCGCGCCCATCCTCAGCCGTCCGATCATCCCCCCAGGAACTGCCTGCGCCCATATAAGGCAGAGCACGGCCGCCTCCCGAAGAGGAAGAGGAGGATTTCAAATCGTTCCGCCCTCCCCGATTCGAACGAATTCCTCGCGAATCGATCGTGAAACCCTAAATCGCCGTCCGAATTGGGAATGCAGAGAGATGAGAGGCTGCTTGCTGACGAATCCTGAATTCAGCCCCCGCCCCGCCGCCGCCGCCGCCGCCGCCACCGCCATCGGCGGCCGGAATTGTCACCGGAAGCACGTCGAGGACGGGTGAACACCACCCCACCCCACCCCCCCGCGCCGTCCCCGCAGGTTCTAAGTTCCTCGCTCGCTTCCCCACTCCGAGCCTCTTTCCGTTTCAAGATTCCGTTTCAATCTCGGGAAAAGGAAAAAGATCGCATCTTTCGCTGCGGAGATGGCTGAGCCCCAGGGCAGAGGCGGCGGCGGCGGCGGCGGCGGTTCCTCGGTCCTACACGGGAAGTACGAGCTGGGGCGGCTGCTGGGGCACGGGACGTTCGCGAAGGTGTACCACGCGCGCAACCTCCAGACGGGGAGGAGCGTGGCGATGAAGGTGGTGGGGAAGGAGAAGGTGATGAAGGTGGGGATGATGGAGCAGATCAAGCGCGAGATCGCCGTCATGAAGATGGTGAAGCACCCCCACATCGTGGAGCTGCACGAGGTCATGGCCAGCAAGTCCAAGATCTACTTCGCCATGGAGCTCGTCCGCGGCGGCGAGCTCTTCAACCGGGTCTCCAAGGGCCGCCTCCGGGAGGACGCCGCCCGGATGTACTTCCAGCAGCTCATCTCCGCCATCGACTTCTGCCACAGCCGCGGCGTCTACCACCGCGACCTGAAGCCGGAGAACTTGCTGCTGGACGAGGATGGCAACCTGAAAGTCACCGACTTTGGGCTCAGCGCCTTCTCGGAGCACTTGAGGCACGACGGTTTGCTGCACACGACGTGCGGGACGCCGGCTTACGTCGCCCCGGAGGTGATCGGGAAGAAAGGATACGACGGCGCGAAGGCCGACCTCTGGTCTTGTGGGGTTATCTTGTTTGTCCTCCTTGCAGGCTACTTGCCCTTTCAGGATGATAACATCATGGCCATGTATCGGAAGATTTACAGGGGAGATTTCAAGTGCCCGCCGTGGCTGTCCTCCGATGCCCGGAGGCTCGTTACCAAGCTTCTTGACCCGAACCCGAGCACGCGAATCACCATTGCCAAGGTCATGGAGTCGTCTTGGCTTAGGAAGTCCGTGCCGAAGACCATCAGGACGAAGCAGGAGTTGGAATTCGAGGCCTTCGATGGGGAGGACGAGGCTGGGAGCGGCGCGGCCAATGGCGAGAAGTCGAAGAAGCAGACGGAGACCCTGAATGCGTTCCATATAATCTCGCTGTCGGAGGGCTTTGATCTGTCGCCGCTGTTCGAGGAGAAGAAGCGGGAGGAGAAGGAGGAGATGAGGTTCGCGACGACGAGGCCCGCGAGCAGCGTGATTTCGAGACTGGAGGAGGTGGCCAAGGCCGGGAAGTTCAGCATCAAGAAGAGCGAGTCGAAGGTGAAACTGCAGGGTCAGGAGACGGGGAGGAAAGGGAAGCTGGGTATCGCCGCCGAGATCTTCGCCGTGACGCCCTCGTTCTTGGTGGTGGAGGTGAAGAAGGACAACGGGGATACTCTGGAGTATAATCAGTTCTGCAGCGAGGAGCTTAGACCTGCACTCAAAGACATATTGTGGAAATCTCCTGCCGAGAACTCAACGCCTGCATGAGGAACTGAACCTTTTGGGTTGTTGTAATGGCTTGTTCTGTTAATGATTCTACTGATAGAGCTATCAAGATTTATGGACATCAAAGCAGATTCGTTGTCGATGACTCTCGGTAATGTGATATGTTTGTGTGATTCTGTGGAATAGATTGTGCTTTTGGGTCTGAGATGGAAGTTGTCTCACATGTGTGCTTTCTTTCTGCTCTGTTTGTGAAACGAATTGTTCGTGGCCTTGATAGAAATTTGGGATGTTTGCCTTGCTTTTTTGGTTCCATCTTTCTGTCATCATTGTCTACTGGATTGCAATCCACTCCAAAAGCAAAATATTGGCTCAGCAAATAAGATCATTCGATCATTCCCAGCAAATATACGTATGATTTTTGGAACTTCGATGATGATGAAGGATGGCCCTGCTTCAATTATGGTGTCTCAATTATTGTCCTTCACACACGATCGAAGAGGTCTTGTCTGCCACACAATTATTGTTCGGCCCGGCCAATTGAATGACAACTTCTTTTTAGCGTTACCCTTTTTTCTCTATTTTGCTTTCATGGTTGGATTTTTGTCTCAAACACCTAAAAAATTTCTTACCACTTGGTTTGTTTCGTTCCAAAGCGAATAATCTGACAGAGGAGGACAAAACATAATGAAATCATGTTCTCGTCTGCAGTATACCTCCCTGCAGTTCTGTACGCATACAAAATTCGCAGGTACATGTGTTTGATGTAGCTGTTTCTCTACTGTTTTTGTTTGTTTTTGCATTTCTGGTACCACAGTCAACCTCCACAACGCGAAAATTGCAGAATCGTTTAAACTAACCCATCAGCCATTTGTATCCATGCATTGTATCACGTGAAAAGATTGCCCCTTTCATGTTTGTGATCCTCCGTTCATGTCCAAGCCTCTCACATTGATAAAATTAGGTCATGTATTTATTATGATGGAGAAGACAGAAATCTGGCGCAACAACGTGATGATGTAATTTAGGTACACCAAAACAAGAAAGTTTGCCGTATCTAGGACATGAAACAGAACAGCCCAACTATGAAGTTTCTGTTTCAATTGTTTTTGACAAGTTGTCTCTTTGGTATGAAGGATCGTGTGGAACTCTCAAGAGCTCCTTTGGATGCATCTCTATTGTGTTTCAGCATATATCTATCAAATCCTTCGCAGTGAGAGAGTTTTTTGGGCAAACTTTGTATTTTTGACTAGTGGTATTTTGTTTAGTGACGAAAAGAGCAATAAGGAGCCCTTACGGTGCTAATCTGTCTAAAACCTCATCATAAGAGGCCCCACTTGTTACAAAATACTCGGTATAAATCATAATAAAGGAACACGGATTGACCGCAACATGAGGATAAGTAAGCCTCGTAGCACAATTAAAGTTCATTATCGGTGAAGAACCTCTTCTTGACGGCACCTTATTCGAAAACTACTATCATAAAAGTTTTGGACTTCACAATCGAGAAGACATTGAAAGCCTTAACGAAGTAAGCTCCCACCACAATGTATGAATGATAAGATGAAATTCGTCGTGCACCTTTAAAAAGGAAAATGACAAATGGTCAATGAAATATGACTCATCGTGCAATATCGTCCTAGGACTTCTAATTTGTTTAATGTAATCCCTAAATTATTGATAAATATTCAATGTAGCCATTTCGTTTGCTCAAATAACAAATTAGAAATTTTTTGATGATGTGCATTATTGTATGCTGCGTTGGAGTATAAAAAATGATGAGTGGATTGTCCTTGCTAAACAGTACTTTTGTAGAGATGACTTGAGTACTAGTTTTGGCTAATTAGCATAATTAATTAGTCGCAAATAAGATAGAACAGGCAATTTGCATTGATATCCTTCACACGGGATCTATGTAGCGCCGGTTTCAGATTCAAGTAGATGACTACTCAAGCCTCAACCCAACTACATGTCATTAAGGGTGCGTTTGTTTCACGGAAGACTCAATGATAAAAGAAAATATTTTCCAGAAAATTATTTTTCAGGAAAACACTTAGTTTTCCTTTGTTTGGTGATACACAATGGAAATCGTTTTCTGATATTTAGATTTCATTGGAAAAAGATTTTAGTCTCATGACTTTATTTAAGGCAAAAAAAATCAAACTTTTAATTATTTTTTAGGGTTAATATCACGAAAAACTCTAAACTGATACACTTGTGGCAGATTTACCCAAAACTATTTTTTTGACCATAAAAAAATCACAAACTGGTACATCTGTAATAATTTTATTCTGAACTATTTTTTTTGACTACCAAAAATCCTAAACTGGTACACCTGTGATAATTTTACCATGAACTAATTTTTTAATATTATTATTTTTTTATTTTTCTAATTTTTTTTTAGTTTTTCTTATCTTATCTTTTTCCTTTCCTTTCCTTTTTGTTTTCCTTCATTTTTAACCTCTGCCGGTCGTCAGTCCGGCGATCAGCTGAAGGCGAGGGATGGCTATCGTTACTCCATCAGGACTAATTCCGTCACGAACCATGCGAACTAAGAGCATCAAAGCTTCCAAGAAGCATTCATTTTGGCCTAACGAGCTTATGATGGTGTTCCATGAAATTAGATCACGGTCTTCAAATGATTCAAATAAAGCCCTTGAGTCGCCCGCCCTTCCCAACTTTGAATATATAGCCATCAAAGAGTTGTTGGTAAATGTTTTCCGATCCCCTTTCCTCAAACTATAAGCATGAACCTGCTTCCCGAGCTTTAAGCCATCATCGCCTCGCAACAGGTTTGAGCATGCGAGCGCCAACTCACCAAAGTGAAGGAGCTGGGCTCCAAATTTTCTGCCACCATCGAACGGAAGCGATCCAACACAAGAACCCACTCCTCATCCCGACATAGTGCCGCGAGCATAGAGTTTCAAGAAACTTGATCCCTCTCAGGTATTCTGTCGAATAGCTTAAAGACATTCCCGATGTCCCCGCACTTGTCATAAATGGTCAATAGGGTATTGGCCATGGTAACGGAAGATTGCTCATACCCAAGTTTAACAGCTTGGGTGTGAATCTGCCTCCCAAGATTGAGGTCCCGGAGGCCCGCGACGGCCTTGAGGACGGTAGGGAAAGAGAACTGGTCAGAAGGGATACTGGCGAGAGCCATCATGTCTACATAGGTGGAAACGGCATCTTGGAAAAGGTTCGACCTGGCTAGGGAGCGGAGGGATTCGATCCATGAAGAGCAAGGAGAAGTGGGAAGCGAAGGTTGTGGAGGAGGAGGAGGAGGAGGAGGAGGAGGAGGAGGAAGAGCAGATGAGGTGGTGATGGGGAAGGTGTTGCCGGGTACCGGTGAAGGAGAGACGTGGGAAGGGTGGTAGCGCGGTGGGACGATGGAAGAGGATGCCGAGACGGGGTGAGTAGGAGGAAGGGGAGGAGTGGGAATGGCAGACATTGCGGGCGTTTATTTACTGTTTGGGACGACGACGGCGGCTCCTCTGCTCTGGCTTTGCTTTCAAACTAAAAAAGGAAAAAAAAAAAGGAAAGGAAAAAGAAAAGAAAAGAAAAACTACAAAAATTCGAAAAAATAAAAAATAATATTAAAAAATTAGTTCGGGGTAAAATTGTCATAGATGTATCAGTTTAGGGTTTTTAGTGGTCAAGAAAATAGTTTGGGGTAAAATTGTTATAAATGTACAAGTTTGGAGTTTTTTATGGTAAAAAAATAGTTTGGGATAAATTTGTCACAAGTGTACCAGTTTAGGGTTTTTCATGGTATTAACCCTATTTTTTATTTATCTTTTTATTTTCTTTTATTGAAAAAATGGAATTATTAATTTTATTTTTTATTTTATTTTATTTTCTTTTTCCACCTTCCTCCATTGTGACCATCTGACGACGGCCGCCAGCGAGCTTAAGGGTTGCTTGACAATGGCCATAGGTGAGCTCGAGCTCGAAGGCCTCGACTGAGTTGTGAGCTCGCCGGCCTCGGCCAAGTTTTGAGCTCGCCTGGATCTGGCAAGTTGCGAGCTCGCCAACCTCTGCTGAGCCTGAGCTCTCTAGCCTCTACAGAGCTCAAGCTTGCTTGGATCGGTCAAGCCCCGAGCTCACCGCTAGAGGCGGCTGCAAGCTCGCCGACCTAGGGCAGGCTCGAGGCTTGCTAGCCGTCGTTGTGGCCGGCGACCGGCCGAGGAAGAGAAAAAGAAAAAAGAAGAAAATAAAAAAAAAGAAAGAAAAAAAGAAAAAAAATAATTCTATTTTTTTTAAAAAAAGATAAATTTTGATTTTTTAAATAAATAAGCAATCGAATTTTTAAATAAATATTTTTATAAGAACAAACGTTTTATCAACTAAGGACCCAAGCCCAAGCATTGAGGACCTACGCACGGCTTTTGTAGACTCGGGTCATAGGGTTGGGACTAGAGCTCAAGTATCAAGGACTTAAGCACGGCCTTTATGGACCCAAGTTCGGGTGCCGGAGCATTGGGTACAGGCACTAGGGACGGGCTCAGCCTCAATGGACTCGGGTGTGGGTACCAGGGACCTGAGCCTTGGACATCAAGGTCTTGAGCCCAGTCATTGAGACTTGGTCCTGAATGTCGGGACTCGGGAACCAAAGTTGGGATTTCATGCCCAAGCGTAGAGTTTCGGATTCAATTGCCGATAGCTAATTATATTTTGAAAAATGTTTTTCGATTCTTTTAAAGGGAAAATCATTTTTTTGAATTTAAGTTTTGATAAGGAAACTTTTTCTATTGCTAGAAAAACATTTTCTGTTGACTTATTTTACTAAACAAATTAAATACCGAAAAATGAGGAAAGCCTTTTTCCAGACAATACTTAGATGATTTGCTCATGAATTCGTGTCGCGATTGACCTTCACTACCAAAGGATTGTTGCAGAGTTACGTGCAGGTGCAGGCCAGCATGACAGCAAAGCCAAGATCAGCTTTTTTGCATGGTTCATGACAATGAGTTTGTATCCTTCGATTTGTCAAAGTTTGGCTGGTACACGGCGATTAGTTAGGCGTGCGTTCGTTATCAATCTGGTTTGGTAACTCCGACAGCATGGGACCGACTTCAGTAAAATGTAAACCAATTTGGACTGCTTCAAAGCGAACCGAGAGGGTCAATACCCAGATATTCTGATTAATGTATCTACTAAGCATCATCCTCTCCTAAAATGGGCTTAAGCCTTCTAGCCTGTTATGATCCTAATTTATGAACTTGGTACCAAAACCCAACTTGAGTAATTGCCCATGAAGTTGCAACCAGATATCTGCCATTTTGTGAGTTTCAAAGGGGAAATTTCACACCAGTACCATTAAGATAGAAGACATAAATCTCACCAAGGATTGCATATGGAGCTTGGTATACCACCAAATAACTTAACCGAAACAAACTCTTTGCATTTTCAAAGCACATTGTTTGCGACTTAAGCAACTTAGGAAGCATCAACTCCCACATCTTCCATATTAAACTTAGAACAAACATGAAGCACATAAATGAAAAGAAAGTAATTAAAAGACTCACTGTTGTCTAAAACCCCAGAGTCAAAACATGTTTAAGCCAGGGGTGTTCATATTAACTGATTTCCACACCAAAGATTTTGAGGCCCTTCTTGATCATCTTATTCTCATCCTCCTTCTCACCCTCCACCAGCATGATCTCGATGCTTCCCTTGGCCTTCTCACCCAGCCCGCCGCCGTTCGTGTCCCTCCGGTGCACGTCGATCATGCAGAACGTCCTCCCTTCCTTCCGCAGTTCTCGGTACTCGCACATGTAGAAGGCGATCGTGTCATTTGCCCTCAGCTCCTTCTCCTTCACAAACCGGTTCCAACCCCTCGTGAACACGAAGCTGTGGCTGCTGCTCCAGTAGCAGTACCGGAACTTCCATGACCGCATCGACCGGTCATAGAACACCAGCTGCAGGTCATCCAGGCCCAGGGTACGGAGCTGCAGCGGCGCTTCGCCCTTCCCGGCCTCCGATCCCCCCGAGATGCGGGGGAGGTACTTGATGGCAAACTTCTTCGGTATGACAAGCCGGTTCAGCTTCCCTACATCGCTTGGTGTCAGCTCCTTCTGGAAGAGCTGCCTGCACACGAGCCCCCCATTGGGGTGGGCCAGGACTAGGTCGAGGCCCGCCTCCTGGTGGGGCCCATTGGTCCGAGCCCTCACAAAGTCGGCGAACTTGGATTGGTAGGTGCCATCCTTGATCATGGTGAGCACGGCCTCGGTGGAGTGGCAGCTCTGGAAGTTGAGCTCCTCGACCGAGAGCTTTGACCACGGGAAATTGCGGTGAGGATCCCCGCTCCGGAGCTTTATGGCGGCGCTGTCGTAGGCCATCGCTGCTTCCTCATCAGACTTGAAGGTCCCAAGCCAAATTCTCTGGTGATTGGCATATATTTGTGCTCCCCAGTGTCCATTCTGTTGCTGGACAACTCCTTTGAATTTCGAGGTCGGACCATTAGGACTCTGCCGAGCACGCTTATTGCTCAAGCGTGATGGCAAGGTGCTGTCATTTGAATCTGACCCTTCAACTAAGATGTTTCTATCACCGTTCGAGATCACGCTCAACGTTTCCTCCTCCATGGCCATCCTAGGAAGACGAATAAATCAACGAGAGGGGAAAATGATCAAAGGATTATATGTGTCCCTATCGATAGAGAAAATGTCCAGAATCGACTTCAAAACAATCAACAAAAAGCCGCTGAGAATTATGAGAAGATTCAAATTAAATTTGAGCACAGTGTATTAAACCAAGCAAAGTTCTGGCACATGCAAAATTCTGCTTATCGAAATCAAGAGAAAGAGTCGAGAAACAACCTACGCGGGGTGGTGAATTTGTGCAATGTATATGATAAACATCACAATTATGAATCTACTAAAAACCTCAAGGAAGAAAACGAAGTAAAAGGAAAAAAAAAATATGACACGTAAAGGATTCTGTAAACAGCCACTAACACCATCATAATTGGATCACCTCCCCTCTTGTGGAAAGTGAAGTATGAATAGTCAATGACAATCACGTGACACAAGACACAAACACAATTAGATCCAAATGGACTTTCATGGTCTTGGACTGAACGTTTACATCAATAACTCATGGAAACAGCATATTTGACAACAGCTTCGTGAGGGCAAAAACCAACCATTTTGGGTGCATTTATCCTGAACATAGAAATCGCATCCCCAACAGTGGAGACAAAAGCCTGATTATATAGGAAAAATTTCAGCAATTAATAATGGAAAATACCAAGCCATGTACAAATTTCCCTAGACTAAACCATCATGGTCTGATTTCACAATCCCGGTTGTCGCCACTGTGACTGAATCACAAAGCTAGGAAAAAACAAAAAATACTACTCATGAGCCAGCATCCAGTATTCACACATATGGCATCAATCCATCTGAGATCAATGACCATTGAGTTGGACTGATGTTTAACCTAGCATCGCATACAAAATACATGATTCCTGAGATGAAGTTAGGCTGTTAGCCAGCAACAAACCAGGCAGTAAATATCACATGAACTGATTTGTCCATTCACAGAATTTTTATGCATACTGAAAAGTTTGAAACAAATCAAAAAGCAAATTCTTTGAGCCAAGGCACTAAGAAAAAAGTTCATTCTCTACTTTCGGTCTAGACGAAAAAGGCAAAAACTCTTTGATTCCCAAGGCAGTAAATATGATTCTTAGATCAAATTCTTTTCGTAGCCTTCACCCCTGTGTAATTAATGTCTGTAATGTACAGAGAATAGGAAATAAGGACTGACACCTATATAAGAGATAGCCCCGCGCCATCTAATAGCGATGGAAAGCCAAACTCTAAAAAAAGATCTGGAGATAAACAGCAAATTATGGCTGCAAAGCAAAACTCAATGATAACAAAGCTTTAACCATAACACAATAGTTCCTCTAGAGACCTTTTTTTTTTGGTCGATTCCTCTAGAGACTTTGAAAAGGGGAAAAAGTCCCTACTGAAATCTATGACAAGCAATTGTGGTCATTTTGTAGAAAAATCCGCCATCCTTCGAAACGAAATCGTAATCTTTCAAGGAGTTCTAATGAGAATGACAGAGCAAACAAGTCTAAATTAATACAAGACCAAATGCATATAAAACCAGGAAACTCAATAAAAAATCAAGTAGTTTTTTTGGTAACTTACATGCAAACCGAATTGAATAGAACAGAAGACAGGAGGCACAAAATCCACAAAATGTATTCTCCTCTTCAACAGAAAAGATGAAGACTGCAATTGCTATTACCATCATTGGGGTTCCATCGTATTTAAAGTTTCTCAGACCATTAGGACAGATACAAACTTTAAATTGCATACCATAATGATGAGATGCAGTTATAACTTGGAAAGAGGAAGGATAAGGAATAGGACAACATCAATATGAGTGTTTGATTTAAAACTTGCAACATTCTATTACCTGAATATATGGAAAGAACTAAATGATAGTGAACTATGAGGGTCAATTGACGTCTTTGACCATCAAACTTTTCAGGTTTTGCATTCTACCACCAGGGAAATTACTTTAATTCTTCAATAACTGTAAAAAGTCTTCCAGCAAAAATATTCAATTCATTTGTACATTTTAAATTTTTGAGGAGTTTGATAATAATTGACAAAAGTGAAATTCCAAATGCACAAAGCCATACTTACCCCAATCATACACAAATGCATCACTCGACTTATTTCTCCAACAGACCATGGTTTTCTTCTCCACTCTTGGTCTTCCAACCATGTCTCTGATTGTAAGCTTAGAAACATGAGCATCAACTACATTTATTTACAGTTAAGTTTGTATGTGACTAATGTCCACAAGTCGTAATCTATCGATCAAAGGCATGGCTAGAGAAAGTTTCCTCCAACAAGGGATGAACAAAAATATAGCACTTCCAATTTTCTCTCACATTGGACTATTCATTGCTTGCAAGAAAGTAAAAGACAACTCTGTATAAAAGACTTCCAACAGTGGCAAGGTGTTGGGAGAGGATCATCTATTATATGCGGCCTTGCCCTTGCTTTCTCGACTAAGAAGCTGCTTTCATGACTCAAACTCACGACCTTTATTAAGTCGGAAGTGGGTCTTTATCATTATGCCAAGGCTCGCCCTCAAGAGAACACTCTAACATCAACCTCCCTTTCTTAAGAAGAAATCTAAAACAAACTAATTCACCTTCTTGTGTCATCCCTCAATAAAAATTGGCATGTCTATATTGCCCAGCTCATGACTACAACTACCGGCGGTGCTTGAAATGGCTTAGATTCTAAATGGCTCTACTAAAAGTATCCAACTTTATGAAAAGATAGATCGGTAGACATTACTAAGTCAGATTGTTAGTTTTTCTCAATTAAGAGTCTTGCGGACCATAAAAGCACTGGCAAGAAACTCTAGCTAAGTCACAACGTAAATTTGCTTCTCAAATACATAAAAGAAAAGAAGCCACTGTTGGGCTAAAAGTACGGTTCTACTAAACGTAATGTAGTAATACAAAGAGGGTACAGAGAGGGCGTGTTGAGCAAATGTAAAAAGACTTTGATTATGATGACGCAACAAAAGACTGGCCATTGCGCAACTTTGATTAATGCAATAGTCTAACGTTGCACAATTCAAGTGAAGGTAACAAAATTAGGGGAATAGCTTAAAGCAAATGTAAGATTGCATAACTCCTGATAAGATAAAGCAAAAGAGCTTGTTAAAAGTGTACACTGCATGAACTTCAACTAAAGCTTCAAATGCAGATAAAATGTGTATTCCACACTAACTGACATAAACTAAGTTCTTTGGCAAAAACTTATCATACTAATCTGACAGAGAGTGATCACTTTTTACCACCACACTAGGTGTGGATAGGAGAAGTTGCATATCAACAAGACTAGCTGGGTTCCAAGATAAGTACTAAAGTTCACATGTAGGTTGTAAGTTCCAAAAGTTCCGAACTAATTAGAACATGCGTCTGTAATAGGGTATGGTGTCATATGCACCATGACCCAATCCGGATCTTGTACCCTCTATAAGGATTTCATGTGTCAGTACAAAGGCCACATGGCTGCATGGTTCAAGCAACCAATAACATTATCCCGAGGAATGCTTGTCATCCCACCCGACACTAAAATTTTGAAATAACTTATTTGTTTTGGTTTGTTACACCACATCTCAATGCCAATGATGTAACCATCCCATGAAATACCTTCTTCTCCCTGTGTAAGCCACTATGCACAAATATACACGGTGTTCCACAAACTACTTTTCAAAAAGATGTATGCAATAAATAGACATAAGAATCTGATTCGATATTAATGATTTACGTCTTTTCTACACAAACTTTGATATGAAATTGCAGAGTTATTTTATAAGATGAAAAAGTTTCACTTTTGTGATTGTTATGTTTCATGGCTCTTTGTTATCATTCACGTAAAATTTATCTTCTAGTACACGATATACTTCTTTTTTAAAGTTTAAAGAAATGAATAATGTATCTTGGAACCAGGGTTTACTCCCCGGCTGTTGGCCGTGCATGGGTTCCTTGGGTTATAAAAAAAAAAAAGGGTATCTTGGAACCAGTGAAACCAACAGAAATTTATTCCACGTTTGGGGATGGTTCAAGGAATTTAAATAGGCAGTTTTTAGGTCGCAAAAATTTTGGATTGGTCCATAGGATAGTTCTAGAGTATGGCAAACACCCCACCCATACCAATCCGATTCAAATTGGAAAAGAATCTTTCTTATTCTCAAAGAATGAGGGACAAGGAGATTGATCGAATTTTTATTTTACCATAAAACACCCCTAACCATACTTCATTGAATAACCAAGAGTATTAAGGAAAAGCCACAAGAAGAACACATCGGTTTACCTTAAAAGGGTAGTGCAACAAATTTCGAAGCAAAAGAAATATACACAATTGACAATGCCCAAAATAGCCCAGAAGAAGAAGATTTCCATAATGCTCAGAAAGAGAAATAAAGATATTAGCCGCAGACATTAGCCTAGCAAAATCTAGACTTTTGATCATGCAATTCATATGGCTATGACATAGCAAGGTACTTAAGTACTAGAACCTTGCCAAGTAGTCTTTCGTCAAGTAATATCATAATAACGCATCCTCCAAGAAACATAAAGTAAACCGATATAAGTCAAACGCCATTAGCAGGGAATCTCAATTTGGGAGCCAAGATTCTTTCACTTAACAATGGCTTTTCGCACAGCATCAGTTTCAATAGTCACTAAAGAAGAGAAACTATCGTATAACACAGAAATATATTACCCACCTCTTTTATTGTCCATTACACCTCTCTCACATATCGATAAATCTCACAATATATTCGAGAGGGAGATACGAGAACATACTACCGATCAATAGCTAATTTTCCCGCTAAGAATAGGTATGTCCAAATAATATGGACAAGTAAACCCTCTCAGCATCGTCGCAGAGACAACCTATCCAAGGTAGTCAAATTACTGGCTGCCCGGAAAAGAAATTATTAAGTGTATACTTCTCTTTGGCCAAGATAGGTCTATATTGGAAAAGAAGAAACTCTTAGCTTTTAGCCTATCCACTTTCAAAATCTAGCAACCTTTCACTTCCCCCAAAGTTCTGAATTTTTAGAAGAACGGGGAAAATCCAGCAAGACCAGTGAAAGGGCTCCATTCGAAACCAATGCTCCGCTGACAAAGATTTAGGGAAAAACTAAGTAAGAGAGATTAATTAATTCTAGTCGAAAACCGAAACTTTTGTTCCAAACTCTGATTGAATTCATAGTCATTCAGGTTTTAAAGTTCATCCGGTGTCTTTGCTAATGCCAACCAGTTAGACAGTCACATCCTTGGCTCCCCACTAGTTCAAGCAGTCCATGAACCAAGGAAAACTAAAATACACATAAAATCAAACAAAACTGAAAATAGCGAACCACATTAAGAAGCTATTAATAATTGGGGAAGATGATGGTGCCGAGATTTTACCTTCTCCGCCGCGCGGCCGTATATAGAAGCAATTAAATTTCGGTGCTCCCCCAGGAGAAAGCAAAGCCCTTTTTTCCAGATGAAGCAATTAAAAACACTCAGCTCTTGACTTAAGCAAGAAGATAATAGAATCTCAGACAAGGCAAGAAATAAAAATGAAATTCCGGATCGATCTACTGATGGGAGATAACAATCAGATACTAACCAGAGGACCCATGAAATCTTCTCTTCACTCATGGCAATAACACAGTGTACATCGACCCAAAAGTGGAAAGAGATGGATCTTGCCATATTTAGCACCAATTCGTACTGAAACAAAATATTCAGAAGGTCCTCCCTTTCTGCTACAAATTTCAAAAGCTGTAGGCACTAGAGAGGGAAAAAAATCACATGGAAAATAATGCTGATGAGATTTAACAGACGAGAGAGTAGAGAGAGAGAAACGAAATATAACTTCTCTGGGTTTGATTTTCTTGAACCCAAAATAGGGTTTTATACATGGAAAATTCAAGAACCCACCCATCAGCGCCAGATTATGACGAAAACGCGCCAGAGATTTGTGTATACTTACCTCCACATGTTTCCCTGTGGGTAAATTGAATTGCATTGAAGAGAAAACATGAGAGAGAGGAGAGGAAGGGAGAGAGAGTGGGTGTTGGCTATGTAATAAGCATAAAATATTTGCAGTTTTTCCGTTAAACATGAATAGTGAAACGAGGCAAATAACCATGAAAAGTCACGCTTCCATACCAAAGCTCCAATTGCCCAATTTTTCTTTTTTAAAAATGTTAACTATACACTTCTTGGTTAAATAAATGACGGAAAGTTATAATTTGACGATTAATAAAACAAGTAAAAAGAAGAAGCATACAAACAATGACCAAGTAAATCGGTTCATGAGCCCGCTTGATTTCTCTTGATCTTGAACCTACAGACAGCGATAATAGAGGCAAAAGAAGCTGCAAAAGATCAAATGGATGAGGGAAAGATTTGAGTTCATCTCTCTCTCTCTCTCTCTCTCTCTCTCTCTCTCTCTCTCTCAAACACAGACGCACGCACGCACACAGTCCACTTTTACAGTTACCGGTCGCCCTTCACAAAGCTTGCTTTCCTTTCTTTTCCAGAATTCAGAGAGCAAGAGACATGTGGATACAAGATGGACACCTGGCCAGGTATGAAAGTAAAATATCGTAGGGTTCTGATTCAGAAAGACCGAGAAGCCACCCAGGTGGAGAAATCAGCAGAGTCCTCCTTTGGGAACACATAAAATTATGCGTCAAGAATTCGCAGCAAATATCATACTTTTCTTAATGGGAGAGAGAGAGAGAGAGAGAGAGAGAGAGAGAGGAAACAACTTGGAAAGTGCAAAAAGGATGCAAGTGGAGACTGACAGAAGAGAAGTGAGCACGCACCCGCAAAGGCATGGCCCTCATACAATTGCCTGCGTGTGCTCACTCTCTTCTGTCACTCTCTCATTCTCTCTCTCTCTCTCTCTCTCTCTCTCTCTCTCTTCCAGACAAAACAAGAAAAGCTTCGAAATCATCCTCCAATGAAACGCAAGAAAAGCTTCGAAAATCATCCTCCAATGAAACGCAGCCAGATTCTTGTGACATCTCTGAACGTTGAATCGCAGATCTGCTAACCCCACGAACTCGAACCACCTCAACTACTTTTTTGGGTCATCGAGAAACTCCAACCCAGATCTTACCCTCCAGCCTAAATCAATCAAGATCCACACTTCGAACACCAATTAGGGTTTATACCATCCCCGCCACACAGAAACACCGCCCACTCTCATCCCAAGAGCATCATTTCATCTCTACCAAACCCCCCCCCCCCCACTCCCCCTCTCTCTATCTCTCTCGAAGCATCATCATCTTTAGCTAGCACCTTCTTCTTTGGGTTTCTCCAGACGGATGATATATGCTGATGATGATGATGATGATGATGATGATGATGCTGTGTGCGCAATGCAAAAGAAGCGAGTGAACAGAAATAAATGTGGGATTAGTTGGGCTGGTGCCGATGAACTTCGTGGGCTAGTGGGAGTGAGAAAGAGAGAGAGAGAGAGAGAGAGAGAGAGACAGGAGGGAAAATCGGTAATCGGGTGATTAGTGAGGAATAATCCATCGGCTTTACGGCTTTGTGGGCGATTTGATTGACGAGGTGCATTTTGAGCCGTTGATGGGTCGTCGTGGTGGGCCCGATCTGTCGGTTTCTCGATGATGCGGGAGTCGTGCGGATTAAGGACTGCGTCAAACCAGGGAGGCAACATAAAGACGGTTCGTCCTCCTCTTAGAAATATGTCCCACGTCCCCCCACTCCAACAATTATTAAGAAGGGAAAGTTATCCCCTTTTTTATCGGGAAAACGAAAGGGACAATAATTTCACAAATAACCCTTTTAAACTTTTGCCTATGTGACATGCTCTTCTTGAATACATTTGGGTCTTTAAATTAATCCTGAACCGTCAATCTAGATCCCAAACTTTTGGTTCGTTCAATCTAGTCTCCAGCGAATATTAGATCGGTTGAAATTATTCCTGAGTTTTCAAAGCTGCAATCATTGCTCGGATTTTAAAGTATCTTTTCATTTCAATCCATTTTCTAAATCAATTCCAAGACTTTGTTGAGGGTTGCCTAGGAGCATCCGGACGCCTTATTCTAGATCAAATATATAGGTCGTGTTTATCATATATATTTTTCAATGAATAAGGTTTGTACCTTGAGAAATAATTTGGTCCATCTAGATCTTGAACTTTCTATTAATTTAATTTAGTCTCTCGCAAAAATTAAATTGGTCATTGAAATTCTTCACAAGTTTAAAGTTACAATCATTGCTCTAATTTTAAAATATTTTTTCGTTTCAATTCATTTCCTCAGTCAATTCCAAGACTTTGTTGAGGGCACCTAGGAGCATCCGGATGCCTTATTCTGGATGTACAACAATGGTACTGTTTATCATTTTTTTAATGAATTAGGTATATATCTTGAAAAATGATATGTTCAATCAAGATATTGAATTTTCAATTTATTCAATCTAATCTCTCGCGAAAATTATATCGGTCGTTGAAATTTTCATAAGTTTTCAAAGTTACAATCATTGCCTAGATTTTAAAATATCTTTGCATTTCAATTCATTTCCTAAATCGATTCCAAGACTTTGTTGAGGATACCTACGAGCATCCAGATGCCTTATTCTGGATGTGCTATAATGCTACTGTTTATCATTTTTTTCAATGAATAAGGTATATACCTTGAAAAATAATATGCTATCTTAGTTACATTTTATTTTTCAGTCTTTACAAATATTATGATAGTTCTGCTTAAGCATATTTTAGTTAGTGATCTCTATGACAATAAAAGTACATCCTCATCTAGAGGTATGTCGGGTTGATATTCCTGCATTTTAAGAATATGTGTTTTTGATAAGGATATCTAACAAAAATACTAATTTATCTGTAGATAATCATACTTATGCTGATCAAAATCTTGTTCCTAATTTTTTGGATTGAAGAAATTTCGAAGCTTTTATTTTTCATGTTTTTTTTGTTCTTAAATTTTGTTAAATATATGTAAATCAGAAAAGTAAAGTAGCAGTAATATGAGCCCAGTACAACATTTTCATTGTAAATTAGAAAATATTTTCCTAAAATTGATCGTTTGTATCGCTCATAAAAATGAACGAACGAAAAAAATTCACTATCCACGTAAAGGTATAGTTATCGATAATGAAAATATTTTTCATTAACTAATTATTTCGAGAAATATAAGTGATTACTTTTAAGGAAAATGTTTTCCAAACTATTCACTTTCCGTGAAACAATGGAAACTAAATCAGGTTTTACGTTTTCAATTATAGAGATCATAAGCTAAAACTTAAATGAAACCATCATGATATTTTTAAAATTTTACCTAAAACTAAAATTTTAGTTTAGTCTTTAGCTGAATAAAAAAAAATTGCATTTAAGAAATATAGCACCGGAGAAGAATAACCGCATGCTATTAAATAAAAAAAAATTGTAGACATGCCAATAGTTTTCGAATTATCCTTTTCTTACTTGTCTACATATGTTTATTTCAATTGAAGTTTAATTTTGAACATTTATATCGTCTTTGCATATCCAACTTTGCCAAAAACTTCTTGCATAATGTATGTACAAGATATGCTTGAACAAATAAAAATACATTGCACGTGTGTGTAAATATATATCCTTGTATAGAGAAAATTACCCAATCAATCCTAAACCTATTGTATGGATGCCAATTCAATCTTAAACTTTCTAATTTTGTCAATTTAGTCTTAAACCTTTGTAAATTATTCAAAGCAGTCTTTCCGATCAATTCTCACATAAAATTACTGATGTGGGGGTATGTCACGTAGGATAATCAGCGATGACTAGATCGCTGTATAGGGACTATTTGTGTTGTTTTCTAAAAGAAATGGTTTAAAAATATTAGATTTATATATTTTTTGAAGTGTCTACCTTAAACAATAACATCAAGATTAACGTTCCTCAAATTTTCCTAACAAAAAAATTGGGACGCATTTGTTAATATAACCTACTATGATAAATGATAAGAATACACAAAGATCACCTACTACATTAAGTGAAAAAATGCACTTAAAAATTAATTTGGCTAATTTTAATAACAATATCTGAAAGATAAATCTCATTTAAATATAACTTATCATATTTACGATGACCCATCTCCTTTTATGCAATTCGATAATATGAATTCACAACAAAATTGATATCATTAAAAATTTAATCTAGATTACTTAAAATTTTGTTAGTATTATATTTTATGCTTGTCAATTCATCAATTTAAATCCATGTTTAATTTTATAAAATGTACATTTGAATAAGAAAAATTAAAATAAATGAAATTTGAAAATTCAATATTGAAGATTTAATTAAATTAAAATTTCTGAAATTAATTTTAAACAAAGGTATAACCTCTTGACTTTTAACTAAATACATTGAAGCGATTTAGTTTGGTGAATAAAGAACATTTCACTAAATAAAGAAATCCACTCAATTTAAAAATACATTTAAAATATAACGAACTAAAGTTATGTGATAATTAAATAAACTATTGACAAATTACGAATAACTTATGTTAACCATTAAGGGCAAATCTTTTGCACTCAATAGATAAATCCTGTAAAATTTAAAAATTGCATCCGAAAAATTAAAAATTATAGAAACATGAGGAATATCTCATGATTTTTCCATCTTTATTCAAGAAAATATAATTATTAATTTTTATCTTTGAAAATGTTTATTTGTCGTCTATGTCATGTAAATAATTACTCTTACTTCCGAAATCCAATTATCTTAAACCTGCAATTTATCTTAAATTAGATATTGTGAGGGATTACCTAAAACTAAAATTATAAATTAGCCTTTGAATGAATAAAACGAAAATTACATTTAACAAATATAGCACCGGATAAGGATAACGCTTGCTATTAAATAAAAAAAAATGAAGACATGCTAATGATTTTTATATTCTCCTCTACTAACTTGTCTAAACATGTTTATTTCAATTAAATTTAAAGTTGTATATCATCTTTGTATATCCAACTTTGCAAAAAAAAATCATTTAGGGATATTGTATGCACTCAATACACCACAACCCCAAATAACATTCAACAATACAGAAATATGCTGGACAAGGATAAAAGTCCTTATATATAAATACTGACACAAATAAAAATACCTGTACATAAAGAAATAGTTGAGTTAACTCGAACATCATTAGAGTTAATTTCCGAAAAAGCGACAGTCCATGTTTGTGAAATTTTGCAAAATGCCCTTCTCACAACATCTCACTCCAAGTTATTTTGTGGTCCAAAGAACAGAATTTGATATTATTGGTGATTACACCATCCTCCACTACTCCCTTCTCCCACTAACATATTTATATATATTTTTGAGGAGGTGATCTCTATTTAATTAGACCCACTCCTTTATTTTCCATGAAAAATTCATAAAACATCACCCACTCTTTTAATATATTTTACATAGCATAAATGAATAAATAAAAATTTATAGATATCACCATCCCAAGTTCCCAACTTTATGAGCACCACCACCGCACCTTCCCACCCAAGGAAGCTGCTCTGACGTGGTACGGATCGCACCGATAAATATAGCCCTTATAAAAATAAAATTACATAAATATAAATATAAATATTATATATAATATATGGTCAAAACATAAATGTGTATATATATATAATCTTTTTCGGGGGCTACTTCATCGATGTGGCCGGTAATTGTGCTCGCACGACTTAAACCAGCCATCGCCCACAGTTTTTGCAGGCACGATAAATACCTCCCTCTTTTTATTTTTCAACATTCTTGGGATAAAATAAATAATTCAAAAAATATTTTATTAAAAATAATCGTCTATATTGCTTATAAAAATGAATGAACGAGAAAAAAGTTTCAATCGTCTATGAAAATGATTAGACATTTATTATTGTCAATAAATATTTTATGCTATACAAGTGATTATTTTTAATAATATTTTTTTCCAAATTATGTATTTTTCGCAAAATAAATGGAGACTTAAAAAAAATATTTCATGGTTCCATGGCCATATACATATGTCACTCTTTGCCTTCGTAAGATCGGGTAGACAGGTTATCTCCAACTCAACTCACCTACTGGAGGGATCCTGCTCTAATATCATTTGTCACGGCCTACCATGCACCGCATGGGCTATTCCGTAACCAAAGAACTGTCGGCTTGTGACACATAAATATATATGTATCGGCCCGTGACACATAAATACATATTCGTATATCTCAAGTGGTGTTGTCAAGTTAACATATTATATATATATATATATATATATATATATATTGCATATCTGTTCAAAATATATTGTTAAAATATCATTAGCTTCCTCAAACACACCTAGTCAGTTAGATAACTGCATTTATTTATTCTTTTGTGATAATATACATATCAACTTAATAATTAAAAAAGATTAACAGTGATCGAGTTCCAGATGGATTTCGAGTTACGATATATAATTAAGAAATTGATATGGAGTTTTGAGTTGAGCTCGGCCTTTTCTTTTTTTTCTTTTTTTACGACTAATTGAATTTGAGATTAGTATATTGTCGGGCTGTCTCGAACTCATCGTGCCTTTCCTCGCGAACAGGTATTATCTTGCTAATTAATCTTCTAATTAAATGCATAAATTGCAAAATAAAAAAAGCATTATCCATTACCTCGGTTAAGCCTGCCACCGTTATTGGCGGTGGCGAACTTCAAGTTCCGACGAAGATTCTTGCCCCGTTGCGCATGCGTGCATGCGCTTCCAATACTCACTCTTTTAGAATATAATCAAATTATTATTATGTGTATATACTGCTGAATATTGTGGATTGCGTAAATTTTACACGTAACCCGATACTGTTTGTCGTAAATTATATGATTATTATGTATACATACATGGTATTTTTTCTCCCTTTGGTTAGTGTCTTTAGATCTGAAACACAAGAACTGAAAAACTTTAGGAGTTGTAAGGAAAGATCTTTCAATAAGTGAAAAATCGAGGATGGGTATTGCGATGAAAATCTCACGCCCGCTATGGAATGTTATAGCGGTATGAAATCCATAAGTCCGTTCACATATCCAGTTAATTAATGCAATTCTGCTTGGAAATTTAAAATCTCATCCCCAACAACCATCGCGTAGCAAGGCTCATTCTTTAACCATCTCCATTTCGGTAAATTCGTATAATAATTGGTAAATTTTAAAGCGTTATTAAGAAAGATAAATGAAAAGCTGGTAAAAGATAAGGAAACTTGATGATAAAAGAAAAACAAAACATCGAACTCGTGCCCGATGGTGTTCAAAACTAGGGAAAGCTTTCAGGCTGTGTGTGTGATCCTTCCACATCAATATAGTCTTGACATGTCGTATTTCTAAGGGCATCATTGTAAGGCTCACATGATACATCGTATAGGTATAATGTCAACCTGATTATTGATTTATGATATATTTTGGTCGATCATATAAAAGAATTGTAGGCTGTCGTGATTATAGTGAGATTTGAGTATAATTAGTCCCGTCTTATTTGGTTTGGCAGTTAACTTTACACAAATACTGCAAGTTAGTTGCTAGAAAAAAAGTCCTAAACCCATTACAGAATGCCAATTCAGTTTTGAACTTTTTAATTTTTCCATATTTGCCGGAAATTCCAATGCAGTCATTTAGTCAATTGCTACTGGAAATCGCTAACATGACGTCTAGTGATCACCAACCGTCCTACATGGCATATTGACGTGAGCAACTTTATTCGAAGCAACATCCCAAGTGTATTGCCATGTCAGCGATTTCCTGCGACAAATCGATCAAAAGAGCTACACTAGAATTATGCACAAAATTTACAACTAAACTGGCAAAATCGAAAAGTTTCGGATTGAATTAGTAATTTTTCCTGAAGACTGTATCAAGCCTCAAGCACTAACTTGTCAATCCATTATGTTTTCTATGTTGATGGCCATCCCATGGATATCTTTGCTTCGGAACAAAACAATTAAAATTAGGCTCGGTTAACTGGAATGTGTTCATGGATCAGCAACTAAAGTAACATCATGATTGAAAGTGATAGATTAATGTTGTTATTATCCAGCATTGTTGGTAATCAAGAAAATTCTCTGGTTAAATAAAAAACATGATTTTTATACTGTTGTCACCGTTCGATATTGCAATCGTAGTTTATCTCATGATATATTTGATACCTAAAATAATCTCATGTAACAATTAGGACAAATATCATATTTCCATCCTGGCATCGGCGAAACATGCCGACTAAGCACCAGAGATATGCACGTGGCACTGATGTGGAATAATAAACAAATTTCACGTCAAAAAAATTTGTCAAATCCAAATATGCAATCAATTGGGCGTTTGCCGCTCTAAAGATTTATTTGCAGTCCGTAGGATGGACCCATGCCATTCAGATAATTGATCTCTCACTCCTCTCGTCAAATCCTGATAACGAAGGGCCACCCCCAAGAGACCTATTATTACTAAATAATCGGAGAATTTTTACGGGACATTCACCTTAAAGAAAATAAGATTCGATATCATCTCATGAGCACGAGATTGTCCGCTTTCTTTTTGTCAAGTGCAATTCCAATGTTCAACCTACTCATCGATTTAATTGAATGACCTTGTATCGTGCATATGGTAGTCTGCGCGGACCTAATTATATCGACCTACTCAGATTGACTATCATTGGAAAATCTTGTAAAAGAGGGCGCGTATCTAAGTTTTGGCCAGTTAAATAACACTACTTTCGAACCGTATGAAACGTGATAACTAGGCTACTAGACGGAAACCCGACTCAACGTTGACGGAGCATCGGAATAACCTTATCTAGGGCTGTCAATAATTTTTACCCGATTTGTTCGGTTATTTTTCGGGCCGGGAATTCTTCATGTTCGGTTATAATTTAAATTAAGGGTTTATTTTAATGGTTTCGGTTCGTCTAGGGTGACTCCGCCGCTCATGTAAAATACACTTCGAACCCTAACACGCTCTCTTCTCTGGAAGGTGAAATTGCGACTCCGCCCTACTCGTCGACTCCGCTGGACTCGGATAAGGTCCTCATCCTAGATTGACATGACAAGAGCATGCAATGTTACAGCACATGAAATCCCGCAAGACATTATGACATGTACCGTCTAAATCCGAGTAGGAACCCACCCAACTTGGTCGTTTAGGGCTCCATCCATTTGAGGTGCACTTGCTTGTGCTCCCACAGTAGCTTGTCTCCAGCACGATGTCAACCCCTCATCATCCATTTTGCAACGTCCAGCTCATGCTGTACCCTTCGTTGTCCAAAAGATGGAGCTTTCCTCGAGGGCCACCAACGGTGGATAAAATGTGATATTCTTGATGGACGAGACTATTCAAATTGCTCAGTCCTTTTTTTTTTTGTTAAGACTCAATTTTTTTTTGTGAAAAATGAATATCGCTTGCAAAAACTAATCAACGAAAACTATTTTCGTTGTTCACGAAAATGTTTTAGACATGAATTATTAAATACTTTCCACTGACTAATTATTTTAAGCGATATAAGAGAACATTTTTAGACTTTTTTTTTTCAAATTATTCATTTTCCGCGTAACAAACGGAGACTAAGGGCACAAATGACAGCATTTCTCTTTCCCGAATGAGTTTCTGAGCAAAAAGTAGCGTTTAATAACGACACAAAATTTTTGTTCCCATAATAGAAATTTGTTTGATAACGACGCAAAATTTCTATTCCCGTCGATTGGTGAGCAGGGCAGCGGACAGCCGGCGAACGGCGGTGGCGACGGGCGACGGCAGATGGCTAGCAAGCGATCGGCGAGCGATGGTGGCAACAGGCGACGGCGGATGGCCGGCGGGCAGCCGATGAGCAGTGGTGGCGACGAGCAACGGCGACTGGTCGGTGGGCGGCTGGCGAGCGGCGGTAGCAACAGCGGATGGCCGGCGAGCAGCGAGTGGCTATGAGGGGCGCCGATGGTGATGGAAGGCTGACGAAAAGTGATGACGACGGACGGCTGACCGGCAAAAGATTGTGGCGGCAGACGGCCGGCAAGCGGTGGTGGCGATGGATGACGGCGAATGGCCGATGAGCGGCGGGCGGCAGCAGGGGGTCGACAAGCGGCGATGGCAAGGGGTCAGCGAACGGCGGTGGGGGGCGACGGCGAACGGTCAGCTAGTGGCAGACGGCCGGCGAAAGGTGACGGCAATGGGCGACGGCAGCGGACAGCCAGCTGACAAGCGATGGCGAGTGGGCAGCAGTGGGTGGCAAGGGTGAGTAATAAAATGGAGTTGTTATTTCTATTTTTGTTCTAAATCTATTTCTAGATCAAAATTTGTCTCAGAAATAAAAAAATGAAATTAGTTTACCAAACGGATTTCTATTCCAAACCTACTTCCGGAAAAAAGAAACAGAAAAATAAGAAAATAAAATGATTATCATTTGCGTCCCAAAAGCCATGTTACTCTTTCCCAACCCTTGCACACCACTCACTCGCTCACACTACAAAAAAACGCCTTTTTTCCGACAAAATTACCAACGAAAAATTCTGAAAAATTCGTTGGAAAGGGAATTTCCAACGAATTTTCCAACGAAAAAAAATTCGTGGGTAATTCGTAGTCGGAAAATTTTCCAACGAAAAATTTCAGTTTTCGTTGGAAATTTACAACAATTTTTTTTCTTTAAAAAATTCATTAAAAAATTCATGACTAAATTCGTTGGAAAAGATTTTTTTTTCCGACGATTTCTTTTCGTTGGAAATTATATTTTTTTTTAGTCCAAAAATCATGAATTTTTTTTTCCATCGAAATTTTTTTTTTGGTCCAATTTTTTTTTATCGAAAAATAGCCCTCGCCGGCGAGCTCGAGCCGGCCGCCGGCGAGGGCGGAGCTCGCCGCCGGCGAGGGCGGAGCTCGAGCTCGCCCAGATCTGGGCGAGCTCCGCCCTCGTCGCCCAGATCTGGGCGAGCTCGAGCTCCGCCCTCGCCATGGCCGGCGACGCTGTTGCGCGAAGATGAAGAAGAAGAAGCAGCAGCAGTAGCAGCAGGGGCGGGAGCAGGCTTCGAGGCCGCCGCCCGTCAAGTCCGTTGTCGTCTCGCCGGCGACGAGGCTTGGTAGCGTCGGAGGCGTCGAAGGCTTGGTGTCCATGGCGGCAGAGCCGGTGCCGGAGGAGGAGGGGGGCGGCGGGGAAGTAGGTGGAGGGGGAGACGGAGGGAGCAGTGAATGCGAAGGAGATAGAGAGAGTGTGAGAGAGTGTGGGGAAATTAAGAGTATGTGTGAAAATTGTGTGTGTGAAGAAATTGTATATGTTTTTTTTAAATTCGTTGAAAAATTTGTTGGAAATTTCCAACGAAAAAAAATTCGTTGGAAATTTCCAACGAATTTTCCAACGAAAATTGTATATATTAAAATAATATTTCGAAAATTTGAAAGTCATTGGAAAATTTGTTGGAAATTTCCAACGAATTTTTTTTCGTTGGAAATTTCCAACGAAGTTTCCAACGAAAATTGTACATATTAAAATAATATTTCGAAAATTTGAAATTCGTTGGAAAATTCGTTGAAAATTTCCAATAAATTTTTCAACAAATATAAAAAATGTCGAATAGTACCGGGTTTTTTTAAATTCGTTGGAAAATTCGTTGGAAATTTCCAACGAAAAAAATTCGTTGGAAATTTCCAACCAATTTTCCAACGAACATTGTACACACTAAAATAATTACCTGGAAAATTTAAATTCGTTGGAAAATTCGTCGGAAATTTCCAACGAATTTTTTTTCGTTGGAAATTTGCAACGAATTTTCCAACAAAAATTGTACACACTAAAATAATTGTCCGGAAAATTGAAATTCGTTGGAAATTTCGTGGGAAATTTCCAACGAAAAAAAATTCGTTGGAAATTTGCAACAAATTTTCCAAGGAATTTCAAAAAATGCTGAACAATATCGGGTTTTTTAAAATTCGTTGGAAAATTCGTTGGAAATTTCCAACGAATTTTCCAACGAAAATTGTACACCATAAAATAATTGCCCAAAAATTGAAATTCGTGGGAAAATTCGTTGGAAATTTCCAACGAATTTTTTTTGTTGGAAATTTCCAACGAATTTTCCAACGAAAATTTTTTCGTTGGAAATTTTCAACGAATTTTCCCACGAAAATTTTTTCGTTGAAAATTTCCAACGAATTTTCCCACGAAAAATTTTTCGTCGGAAATTTCCAATGAATTTTCCAACGAAAAATTTTTCGTCGGAAATTTCCAGCGAATTTGACTTTTCGTTGGAAAATTTGTTGCAAATTTACGACGAAAATTTTTCGTTGGAAAATTTTCGTGGCAAAAATCCGGTTTTTTTGTAGTGTCAGCAGCAGATGCACTCCCTCACAAATGCCTGAAAACCCTCAGCTCGGACAACTGATTATGGAGTGCGGCCTACGAAGTTCAGGCAGGGTTGAAGGACCACAGTGTGGTCCTCTAGACCAAAATGTAGTCCGAAATCTAACGTTTGCTTGGGAATGGACAACGAACAAGCACGAAGAGAGAGTTTTATGCTTCCATCTGTATCTTATCTCAAGGGGAAAGAAGAAGTGGGAAAAAGAAACCCAGAAAGAGAATATACTTTCTTGGGGGAACAATACAAAAAAAGTTTTAAACTTATTACATCGATACCAATTAAGTCCTAAACCTTTCAATCAGACCAATTTAATTATTAAATTTTTCATATTATGACCAATTCAGTCTTTCCGGCCAATTTAGGCCGAAAAACGCTAATGGAGATACCAACCGTGCTATATCGGACGTTTGGAGCTGACGTGAACATTTTGAAAAAAAATTTCAATTTTTTTTGAATTATTTGTGCTTTTCTTTTCTTTATATTTTTTTCTTTTTTTACTTTCATTTTGGCAAACGAGGGTTGTCGACGACCCTTGCTAGCTATGAGCGAGGGCGCGCATGGCCAGTGAGGGCATGAAAGCCCTCACCTAGGGTCTTTGCAACCGCACCGGTCGCAGGCAAGGCGGCCCTTGCCAAGTGGCCAGGGAGGGTCATCGCCAAGTGGTCGCCGGCCACTAGCCACAGGCCGGGAAAGAAGAAGAACCAGCCACAGGCCAGGAAGGAAAGAAGAAAAAGAAAATAAAAATTTCTCTTTTATTCCTGATTTTTATTCCCAGAATCAAGAATCAACTTTATTTTTATTCTTGATTCTGTTCCAAAACTGATTCTAGAAATAAATTTGTGCTCGGAAATAAAATATTTACCAAATGAATTTCTGTTCTTTTTTTATTTTCGAGAATAAAAAAATAAAATCATGTATTGTTTGATCGGTTATCAAACAGGCCCTAAGTCACGTAATATTAAAAAAGCATAAGTTACAGCACTTCGCGGCCCGGCCACGACATAGAACAACCAGACCTCTAGCTCCATAAATGCCGATTCCTATTCATGGGAGAATCTACCGCATCCTGTCTCATCAAGTTTCCATGATCATCCCCGTCTCTTTCTGTGCATCGTACGCTGTGTGCGCTGTTATCGGATTAAGCTTGGCATGCATGCACCAACTTATTTAGCTTCATAAATCCAAGGACAAGATATCGTTCGTACTGATGCACGCGAGCTTAAATTACCCTCACCCCAAGAAAATTGACCCTTCATCGCAGCAGAATTTCGCGGCTAGAAGCCCGGAAAACTTGTGGCGGAAGAGTCACGGCTTGAGGCCCGTAGGTGGTAGACCTCGGCGACGGAACCTAGTGATTCCCGTCTCCGGAAATATGCTTTTCGCCGCACAAACATCCCGTGACGGAAGGGGAAAAATAGAGGCTCGGCAGCAAAACGTCCCGTTTCTTGATCATGGGGTCGACTTTTCGCTGTAGAAATTTCGGGGGTTGTCGTAAACTTCGGCAATGCGCCAAAATGGTGGCCGGAGAGTCATCATCATTCAAAATACCAAGATCAAGACCGAGAGGTCGATCATAAATAAGTCGGATCCCTGCGTCCGTGCTTTTGGATTTTCCGAAAACCAAAAAAGGAACACAGCGTGCGCATTGGATATACGCAAAACTGACCCAAAAAAGTACATAATAAACTGTGCAGACCGAGTACTTCGATTTCAGTTTAAGGTGATGTCAATGAGAAAGTTACTAGTACGGCTCGGTCGTGATCACATCTTCCTTCCCACAGCGGTAAATGGTTTGACAAGGACGCTTGCAGTACAATTTGCTTCTGCCATAGTACTCACGATCCCACCAGTTCCTAGACAATCCCCCGTTTCGTGATCCAGGAAAATTCTCTGCTTTACCAAGTCTCACTCACCGGATAATGACAGACACTTTGGTATCGGTTTAACTATATAAGGTTTTATTTTATGATCTATTTATTTATGTCGAGAAAGTCCGCCTTCTTTTTTTCACTTAAGTAAACTCCGGACCCATGACAGAGCTCTTCATCGACCTCGTAGATCAGGCGAACCCGTTTCGAAATCGAATAAGAAACTGAACGTAAGATCGCTTGCATTTGGTGGTTTGGAAAATCGAGTACAATCGATAATGTTTTCGAGAAAAGGAATAGATTATTATTTAGTGAAAATAAGTCCGACTAGATACGATAATAGGTCAAACTCGAGCTCTTTCTAGTGATAACGCCTAGTGTTGCATCTATATCTTGCATAAACAGACATTTAATATATGGTAAGATGTAACCAAACAGTCTCTCGAATCCTATTGGGTTTCATATTTTCCCTTTTTATCATGTAAGCACTTCTTTTAAGTCCTTTAGCTTTTTACGATTGGGCCATGGCAATAGTCCTTGCTCGTCTCAAACGGGCCACGGTCGGTGCTGAGGAAGGATGCCATCGGTAGTGTTAAATACGAGCATTTCGAAGCAAGTGCGAGACCCTTACGGCAATACCCAAAGAAAGTCGAGAGTAGCCGTACCCGTTTTCCCTCCGGATTCCCGCCTTTTTTAACAAAGGAGGGGAAAAACTTTTAACCCAGTCCATATATTACCTCTTTAGCTCTGGGTCTACACATTCAAATGGTCACTCGATTTATTGAGAAAATGAACTTGTTTTTGGGCCTTGATAACAAAGCCCAATACCGTTCTTAGTCATAAGGCGGGGTTTGGATTCATTATACTTTGTAATTGTGACCACAGTCCTCCTGACTCTGAATTGAAGAACTCGTTGCGGTCTGGTATTGAGTATGTTCCCTTTAAGATACTTCTAAAGGATGTGTAAATAATCATCAATTCTAAGCTGCCGTGCTGCTAAGCGGGACAAACTTATCATGCTAAGCACGGGCAACTTGATCCAACAAAAAGATTGTCAATCGTTGGATCATGAGCCAAACATTTGATGAACAACTCCAATTGATAGATACTAGGTATTGGCATGATAGCCTTCCTTGCATATCACAAATTTGTGTGTTTGGAATCAGAGAGTTCGACAGAGTGATTGAGCTCTCGATTCGGGTATGACAAAAACTCAAAGTAATCTCAGAACACCGCGCTTGTAAGTTCTGAGAGAATCTCATTCGATGCACATGGATGGGCAAGTCACACGCATCCATGGGGTCAGTTGAGTCAGAGATTCGATGTCTCAATCTTATTCAAAGAGTAAAAAGGAAAAGAATAATTGGGTTTGGAAAAGAAATTGAACTAGGCCAAAGAACAACTGCACCGCATCATTAACCAGAGAAAATTGTCAAAAAAGTCATAAACTTATTGCACTTTTTCCAATTCCAATTAAGTTCATCCAATTTTGATCAGAATTCGTTGACGTTGACGCCAGCCATCTTATGTTGGCAAGGCCAAAGCTTATGTGGACAATTTTAATTAATATTTTAATATTTCTTCAATTTTTTCAATTGATTTTTTTCTTCTTTTTTTATTCCTTTCTTCTTCCTCCTTTTGCCGGTGACCGGCCACTAGCCAGAAACAATGGTTGGGCGGGCTGGCCTTGCTTGGGCGAGAGTCACCGTCGTTGGCCACAGGCGAGGCTCCAGGCGAGAGTGAGCCCCGGTGAGGGTAGGCCTCGCCTAGGCCAAATCTAGCGAGGTTGACCCTTGCCCGGCGTCGCCTTTACTATTGAATTAGCAAAAATGCAATAGATTTAGGATTTTTTGGACAATTTTCCCTCATTGACCAAAGGGGATCTATATTCTAAACTTGGCACGAAATCATGATGCATTTAAAGGCCCTTCGTCGCTCACCACTATCTTCCCTCAAACCCAACATACAGACTGCGATTCTTGAGTTCGTGAAACTCTCTCTCTACTGCCAACCACGACATGATGCAGATCTATCAAAAACTAGAGCTGAAAGATCTGGTGCACGACCTTAGAATAATGTCCCAGACGCAACTCCTGTCCATGATGTTCTTATACTACCAGATACCATACGTGTATTCTTAATGCTTTTTAGCTCCTTGCTGAGTTTTGTTGATGCACGAAACGTGGGGTCAATGAACTTGTCGTGCATGACACGAATTTGGCCGCAGCTGCAATATATTTTGCTGCTGAAATGTTGGCTCTTTTCCTTCTTTTTCCCCTCCTTTTTATGATCTTGATGAATGGTTTTTTTAGAGGATGAATCGTTACCGCAACCTTCTTTCATCCATCAGAATACATGAGTAGTCGTAGCGTTCTAGGGATGTGTTTCTGCATGGTTGACCATCGATGTTAATATAACGTCAAGTTACTTAACTAATCACCCGAGATAAAACAATTATTGACCTATGCACGTAGCGATTTGCGGCATCGGAATAATTTGTATGACCGGGACCTACAATTCCATGTTTTGCGTGGTCCGTTTGATAATCGATTTTCCTATTAATGGATGATTCCGAGGTTCTCGTGAGGATTATTCGGTTTTCACAAAAACGAAGACAACTAGTGAATTACCATCAATTATTTTAATCATGGAATTAACCCGTGATTAAGCAGTCATTAAGAGCCATAATTTGATAATCATGAACAGAATTAAAAAAGAAAAAAAAAACAATCCCAACAAAACGATAGATGGACAGCGGGGTAGCTTTGAATTTTTTTTAACAAACACAATAATATAGAAAATAAAATAAAATAAAAGGGGAAAAAATAGTCGTACTAGAATAATATAAATGTCAGAACCTCAAACAAAAGTAGGTTCGCTGAATTTGGTTCGATCTCGTCTTCCTTTCTTGTCCGTAGCTTGTAGCAGTAGTAGTCGGCACTTTCTGTTAAAGTTAGCTTTCCCCTCCCCAAAAACGTCGCTACCGCGATGTCGTATTTGGCACTTTCAGCCTAGTTTCAGGTTCATGACTCAAGGACGTCCGTTGATTCCACGGCGTTAGGCCCGGCCAACTTTTCCGGCCGCGTGTTTCCGTGCCCGGCCCGGGTCATCACGGCTTGGAGACGGAGGCGGCGTCCTTGCCGGACCCGCCGTCGAGGCCGTTGCCGAGGGCCGCCGACTGGACGGTCAGGACCGACACGCTGGCGGAGGCGGGGGGCCCCTCGCCGCCGGGTCCGAGGGCGGCCGGGTTGCGGGGGCGGGCCGGGGCGGTCCTCGGCCGGTGGGACGTGGCGGAGGATATCGTGGTGGCGAGCGATATGGGCATGAGGCAGAGCCCCTTGCCCTGCAGGTACTGCATGGCCGACCCCATGTCCTCGTCCATGAGCTTGGCCACCTGGTTCTCCGCCACCATCAGGCCGTCGCCGTCGGACGACGACGCCGCCTGATGGCCGCCGTTGCTGCCGTTCTGCCCCGCTTGGATGCAGTCACCACCTCCTCCCTAGAAACAACCATCGGCTCTCATTCTTTAACGATCCAAATTTGTAATTTTATACGGAAAAAATGGCTGCACATTCAATTTAAATAGAAAATTTCTCTGCATCATTGAAAAGGGTAACTAGAAATTTCCGCATTTTTTTCCCATTTTCTAATTTTCCAAATAACTTCTTTTTCTATCGGGAAAAAATAGGGAGAGAAATCGAAAAATGCACCTCGGAGGACATGGCAGCCACGAGAGGAGCCACCCCGCCGGCCGCTCCGCCCAGCCGACTCACGCTCAGCACCTGCTCCCCCAAAAATAAAATAAAATAAAAACAGAATTTCATATCAGAAAGAGTGAATTAAAGCAGTTCGATTTTCCGTAACGAAAATGAAAAAAAAATGGGTTCAAAAAGAGAGAGATAAATTCCAATTTTCCGAATACATAATTAATTAAGGATGGGAATTTCCGAAAAATGAAAAAAATGGGAGAAAAGAGAGGACCTTGACTTGGAGCTGCAGGAACTTCACATAGTCTATGATCTCATCCAGCATCGACGCCTTGTCCGTCTGTCACATTCCATCAGAACCCCCGCATCAATATCATTTTCTTCCGTAAAAAATAAATAATTTAATAAATATTTTTTAAAAAGCCTCCTTTATATCGATAAGAAAATTAATGAAAATTTTTGGACATAAATTGCTATCCGCGGTGAAAATTTTTTCCATTCATTAATTATTCCGAGCAATACATAACCACCATTTTTGAGAAATGGTTCCAAAATCATTCGTTACTCGCGAAAACAGCAAAAAGGGATTAAAAAAAAATCAGTACTTAAAATAAATGATTTTATTAAGATGATGCTTTTGGCGCGATTAATTATATCCATCCGATAAATACGGCAACCGGGACGATCCGGCGGTGGGGACCACCTCTAATTTTCCGGACGCGCGGAAGCACACGCGCAGCGAACGAGAGAGAGAGAGAGAGAAACAGAGGAAAAGATAAGCCGACTCGACGGTGACCGGCCGGGCGGGAACAACCCCGCCGCCCCCACGATCGACACGTGTCGCCCCCGAGGCGACGCGCATTAGGTTCGCGAGAGGAAATCCCCTTTTTATCCCCCCCGCACCCCCAAAAAAAAGGGGGTGACGTCATAAATCCGGGACAGGGTCGAGTAGGGAAAGCATTCTGACCTTGTTGGCGTTGGGGACCAGCTCCTGCAGCGCTTTCATTCTCTCTGCGATTCGCTCCCTGCGCAGCTGCACCAATTCGAAGCGCCCAAAAAAAAGAAAGAAAACACACGCGGATGAATTTTTTTTTTTTCGACGAAATACGTCTAATTTCGATCGCGATTGAATTAAACGAAGGACGGGGGGAAAAATACGGAAAAATCGGCAGGAAAAAATTTAATTTATTTTCGGCGTGTATTCGGAAACCGAAGGGAGGGAAATGCGGCGGCGGTTACTCTTTCGGCAATACTGTGGGGATCGGTGGCTTGGCCTCTCCTCGCCCTCACCCTCTGCTGCTTCGGCTGGGCAGCCGGGGCCCCCCCGCCGCCCCCGCCGCCGCCCGCCGGCGCGCTCGCCGCCGCCTGGGCCGCGAAATTCGGCGCGGCCTGTTTCGCGCCGCCTCCCTGCGAGCCGGAAAAAGAAGGATCAAACTTTTGAGCTCCGATAAACTCAGTTGTTCGAGCATATTTGAGAGAGAGAGAGAGAGAGAGAGAGAGAGAGAGAGAGAGAGAGAGAGAGGGAGGGAGAGGGGGAGATGCCTGCTGGGGAGGGTGGAAGAGCTGGGTCGGGTTCGGAGCCTGACCCGACGGGTGCAGCGACCCGGCGAATCCATCGTACAGTGAGTGTACGGCGGCCCCGCCGCCGTGTCCTCGTCCTCCTCGTCCTCCTCCCTGCGAAGCCAAACTCGAATCCGTAAAGACACGATCTTTCGACGTCCGATTTTGAAAACGACCCGATCGTGCCCAGAAAGATCGAACCGAAGTTTCACGTACGATCACAGTTTACGATCGATTGGATTCCTCTGTCATCAAACTCCCGACCTTTTTCTTTTCCTTTTCTGAAAACAGAGCCCAAAAAAAAAAGACACACGAGTCGAGAGAGGACGCGAAACCCACCTGACCCGAACCGTCGGCGACGTCGTGGGGCATCAGCAGCATCTGGTGCTGCTGCTGCATCATCATCGCCGCCTTGGAGCCGCCATTGCCGATCTGGTGGAGCCTCGCCGCCGCCTCCTCGTCGGGAAGCCCGATGGGGCCGCCCGCATTCGCGGGGGCGAGGTCGGGCCACGCGGGGGCGAGGACGGAGGAGAGCATCACCTGGTCGAAGAAGTCGTCGCCGGCGGCGGCGGCGGCGTGGAGGCCGAGGAGGGAGCTCAGGCCGCCCTGAATCTCCCTGGAAGACGGCGGAGGTTGCATCTCTGCGCGCACCGAAGATGGAGGAGGAGGAGGAGGAGGAGCGGTGGCGGTGGCGGCGGCGGTGGTGAGGAGGTTGCGTTGGGTTGGGGAAAGGGGGAGAAGGGAAGCGACGAGCGAAGGACCTTCGGGGATTCGAATGATTCTTTCTTATGGAGGGGCTGGTCCGTCCGTCGTCGCGTCACGTCGCTCCGCTCGTGACGTCATCAACTTTTTATTTTATTTTTTAACATGGAAAATTGGATTTTTCTCTCCCCGAATAATAAGTAAAAAAAAGAAAAGGGTATTTTTAGCGGCCAGCGGTATCGAATTCTCAAAACTAGTTTGTTGGCGCGTCCGTGATTTATATTTTATTTCCTTTTGTACAATGTCTTGTTAAATCGATAACACGATTGGACGGGGGATTAAAATATTTTATATTAGTTTTGGGTAAATCTGTTACGGGCGTTTCGGTCTGGAGTTTTTTGGTGATCCGAAAATTAATTTGGAGCAAATTTATCACAAATATACTAATTTGAGGTTTTTCGTGGTATTAGCCATTTTCCAAAAAAAAGTGTTGGAGTTGGTCATTGCACTAGACAATTAAGGAATTTCACTCAGTGTAGTTTTTGGTGGGTAGTAAGTAGTTAACTTCTTTTTACCTTTACCTACCTATTTTCTTTGGCCAATTTAAAATTTTCTCTTTAAGGCTTCGTCTGTTTCACCGAAAATAAATAATTTGAAAATTATTTTTCTTAAAACGATCGCTTGTCCCACTTGTAAAAATAAATGAATGAAAAATGTTTAAACATAAATTATTGCTGATAATAGAAAAAATGTTTCATTGACTAATTATTTCAAGCGATACAACTAATCATTTTTAGAAAATTATTTTTTGAATTGTTCATTTTCCACAAAACAAACGAAACTTAAATTTGAATTGCATTACAATATTAAAATGACATGTACATGTGATCTTGGTGGGAAAACAAAGAGGGGGACAACACTTACCAAGTGTTTTGAATTAGAACCACGTCAGATTTCAGACACCTGAATATTATTGACGGCGAGCTCGAGATCAGAGTTGGGCTTTTCTAAAATCTTAAGTTTTCCATTCACCAAAAAATAAAATCCAAAGTCCTCAATTAACCAACGACCAAAAAAATAATTCTGGTTTCTGTACTTTATCTAATATATATATCAGCCATAACTCAAGCATACCAAATGTTTTTCGATTGCTTTATTTGGATCAATAATTTTCGCCATTTAATGTACATTGACTGTAGTGCTTTTACTTTAATTGTTTACATGGGGTAAGGCATGCGCCGTAATTTAGTAATTAAAGATATAAAATGATTAGTTATGTACTAATTAGGTGAGTATAAGATAAAGAAGGCAAATGTAAGTTATGAAGTCTAGAAGTGAATAGAGAGAGAGAGAAAAAAAGTGGCTAGTTATTTATGAAATGAATGGGCACGAGAGAAAAAAAGGAATGGTGATTTAGGAAATGTCAAAGTGAGAAGAA
This sequence comes from Syzygium syzygioides, assembly GCA_031216285.1. Taxonomy (NCBI): domain Eukaryota; kingdom Viridiplantae; phylum Streptophyta; class Magnoliopsida; order Myrtales; family Myrtaceae; genus Syzygium; species Syzygium syzygioides. Next base: position 2,186,746 of record CM062244.1, read on the forward strand.
ATAGGGTTTTGACAAGCATGTATAGATAGGAGAATCAATTCAAAGAATGGCACAAGTCTAATTCATTTTTCAAAAGAAAATTACATAACTTAATGAAAATTAGTTTGAAAATTGACAGGGAAAATATATATTTATGTTTGTTCTCGTCGGTATTCTCGACCTGTACTGGCAACCCGAAAATTGTTCACCTATTTACAGCTTTACCATATCACTTTCTACAGATAACTTCACCCCTTTTCAACGTACACCCACCATACAAGCACACCTTCATGTCTCGCTCACTGGTAGGGGTGATCGGTTTCAAGCTAGGTAGATTACAGACCTGAAATCTAAAACCTACTCCGTTAGAATCGGTTCCTAGTTTTTGGAATCTAAAACCTACCTTAAAACCTATTATGTTTTTCTGGTCCGGTTCCGGTGCTTATCCGAGAACCTATTTTTCCAAATCTGGTGTCTCACAGCGGGGACGTAGAGGAGAGTCAACTGCGGCAAAGGTTGTGGTGGGGCGGGAGGTCGACGGCGGCGTCAGACAATGGCATGTAGTAGAGTTAAGGGGTTTGGAATGTAGGCTAAGGTTTGTAAGGGAGTTTGGCCTTTTCAAAGTAGAGATTCTGTTTAGAGATAGCAAATCGGTGTCGTTAAAAGCAAATATTTTCCATCGTTAATTAAGAAGCCAGGCATTTTTTTTTTGTTGCTATTACTATCATCACTGCCTCAAATTCACCAAATCAAATGCCCTTAGAAGGCCCTCAATTCCATCATAATTTGTCTTCCCCATGCAAGTATTTTTGTGCTTGCTTTTTGGTCTCTTTCCCGAGCAATATCTCCTCGCATTCTCAATCTCACCACATAAATAAATTTCTTCTCTTTTTTATGTGGAAAAGAGATTAGAGATGGAAGCAAAAACCAAGGGATGGCAAGGGAGATAACAAAGAATTTCACCTCCCATGCACGAGCGACCCAATCCATTCTCCCACATGGACTCTTTAATGATGGCCTAATTTCTAAAATAGATTGCTTTCTTCTGTCATCTTTTTTCCCCTGAAATAACGGGTCTAATTTAAATGCGTTATTAAATAAAGAAAGAAAGAAAGAAAAGCGAAGCCATCCTACTCGACCTTGACTTAGAATTCTCGAAGAAACTTGGGCGGTTTAGAAGTCTATCAACAGTTAATGTTTGAAAGAAGCAAGATTGACTCTGCTTTTGTGTCAATGCTAGGATTCACAATATTCACATGCTTTCGTGCTTCCATCTTTCTAAGTAACAAAAGAAAAGAGTTGGAATACTTCATATACAAGTGATTAAATGTGAAATGCCCGCGAGTCGTATGGTTATAACAGTGTCAAGTAGACGAGGTGAGCGATAAGTTTTACGTGACTAGTTCTCTTATATAATTACCAAAAAAAAAAAAGGTTCTAAACCTATTGTACAGATGCCAATTCAGTTATAAATCTTTTGATTTAGCCAATTTAGTCATAAACTTATCGATAATTTGCTAATGTAATTCTTATAGTTAATTTTTTCAGAAAATCGCTGACATGGACGCTGACCATCTATGTGACACAGCTGGTGCTGACATGGATAATTTTTACAATTTTTAAATAAGTTTTCATAATTTTTTGCCATTTATCCTTTTCTTTTCTTTTCTTTCCTTTTCTTTTTATTGTGGGCAAGTGAGGGCATTGCGGCCCTCGCCTATGGCGGGTGACGGCGGAGGGAATAAAAAAACAACAAGATTATAAAATTAAAATAATTAAAAAGATTACAGAAATTGTTCATATCAGTTTTGACCGTACTATGTAGAACTACCAGCGTCGACGTAAGCAATTGCTAGCGAAAATTGGCCAAAATGACTACATTGGTAAATCGTCAATGGTTTAGGACTAAATTGGCCAAAACAAAAGGTTTATGACTGAATTAGCAATAAGTTTAAAGCTTTTTTTGATAATTTTCCTATCTTATACGTTAACATAGAAACGTGATTAGACAAGAGACTTATATGTGAACGTCTCCTTCTTAAATTGACTCTAAATTGCCAAAAAGCTAACTAAAGGCTAAATATATGAATTAAAAATTCCCTAAACATAGATAGAGTCCAATTATCTTTAGAGGGTGTTGTTGTAGGTGTGTGTGTCCTTGTCTTCTACCAATCACTACCACCACTTTTTATTAATGTTCCAATGTATAGTCTCTCTCCCTTTACACATCATTCCACCATTATATTCCTCAACCTAAGTCAACATTAACACCCTCAACTAATATTTAATGATGCACGCGCAGGTAATAATTATCTTGTTTGCTCATTCTAGAGAGTCTTAAGTACTTGATGAAGCTAGATATAGACACATGCATTCCACCTATGGCATAAGATTCAATCTCAAGCCCTACACTTGCTTGAGAAATGGGTATGATTCTCTCTTGGAAAACTTGGCTAATTCATAGAGTCAATGACACCACTGAACGTATATATAAATAAGGGGATTGATTGCCCTTCAAGAATTAGAAGAGCTCTCAGAAGAAGGCAAGACAAATAGAAGTATTTAAAAACCATAGCCCAATCAATCTTTTTCTTTTTTTGGCCATGGTTCAAGAATTATATGATGATCATCAACTGGAGTGCACCCACATGGTATGATTACAATGACTTTCACCCTAAAATTTAGTGTCATGTAACTCACGTTCAATTTGAACGTACCTTCGATTGTTCTAAAAATATAAGGTTATCTGATAATGGTAGAAAGTATTTTAATATCTTAACCCGGTTCATGAAACCCTTTCAACAACAGGATCTCATTAACGAGTGCGCGAAGAGCATTGGTTAACCAACTGAATAACGAAATTTCGTAGTCTATAATGCATTATCTCGTATTATGTGTAATCACTATCTTAAAAAATGAGATGTTCCTCCTATAGTATACTTACGATTGTCCGAAGCATCCATAAAGATCCTAACTTAGAATATATGGTTTTGACTTTCTAGACAGCTGACGTGGAGTTCCGCTTCACAAAAATTACACGCTATTGCAAGAGCTTCCAATCAGGATTCCCTCGACTTTTTTTTATCTTTCAAGATAGTGTGAAAGTCATTCTATGTTATTTGACTCACAACCACATGAGAGAAGAAAGGAATGGGCTTGGATCCACAAAATTAGAACAGACTAAGTCGCTTAAGCCAATGATTATGCTCTAAAGTGCTGTCCTGCAAGCAGGGTTTTATTAAAGAATCTGGTCGGCTGGGACATCAGATGAGACCCCTCCCCGTCAACTTTGTTTTCAGTGTCACAAGATTAGTACAAATTGTAGAGAGAGAGAGAGAGAGAGAGAGAGAGAGAGAGAGAGAGAGTAAGCCACTGTTATGGGTCAAACCTAATCCAGCTGCTGCATAGTTAACAGCAAGTAGGATTTGAGTAAGTTTATAAACTCCAAAGCTAAGTTCCAAAGTCAAAACAAGAGAATAGTATGGCGCACTTGGAAGAGGGGATCAAAGCGCGTCCGCAACAGTTCCACCAGCTCAACAAGAAGCAATGTGTACAGCAAGGAATGAGGTGCGAGTTCTTTCTGGATAATTACAGTTCTTGACTCGGTTCTTGAATGGTGTAGAGATGAGATCAACGTCAAATCCCTCGTCAAAGAAAGAGATATACATCTGCATATCTGAAGATTTGATGTATTTATGATTCATTATTCACTGTCTATTGGATAATCATATTATTGGTTAAATAAATCGATTCCGCATTATTTTTTTGGTACTTGTATAATCAATGGCTACATTGGACCAAAAAGGAAGATGAATGTTCATGAAAAGGGTAGCTTGGTTTATTTCTTTTATCTTAGCCCAAGAGACCGGAGTCTATGTTTTGAGAAAATTACGGAGTGTTCATCGTACATCGCGATGGGGTGGTGATCATAAACGACAAGGAAGTATTCAGTGAGTTATATATGGATTGTCAAATTCAAAGTCCCGTATAGATCTCCCATGAATCTCACATAATACAAAGGTCCAAATTAATTCTAATACATATAATACAACCAACAAGTGGTGCTTTTAGATAACAATAGAATTTGCTCCTTTCTTTGTGGTATTGAGTTCAGACCTCAACGGAAACACTCCAGAAGTAGAGTTGCCAATGCATCAGATCGATGTGGAAAGTGTCTATATAGGATCACCCCAAGAGGTGGAGTGCGCGAAATGAGTAGATTGTCAAAACTCAAGCCATGTAGTAGAAATGTGAAAGTGAGCACATTTTCAACACTCATTAACATAAACGCACCACCTTGATATGCTAATCTGGGTGGGTAAGAGTTACTATACTGTGCTGAGTTTTCTAATTACCAAACTGTTGGATATCTTAATAGAAAATTCCAAGAAAAAACCCCAAGGTTAGACGCCCCAGAGCATTGTTTCTAAACATCCCTTAAATGGATCGCCGTGTTCCAAATAACCCCACCTCGTCGCGGATGATGACAAGCAACTCCCAACCATTGTTGGCTTACAGCCCGTGAATATCCAAAGATGCGCAAGTGTTACTTACTCCTTGCTAAATTCGTCAAAGACTAGACCGATATCCATCAAAAACTAAAAAGACATACCGACTGAATCAAGCATCAAACATTAAACCACCATCTGAGAGGATGTGATGCAGAGTTCTGAGCCTCCCAAATCAGATGGTTGTGCTGCCACCTTCATGGAATATGATGGACTGAATCGGAAAATTTTTCAAACTTGATAATTTGATACATCCCTCATAATTGTCAGCAGAAACTGGTCAAAAATAAGACATGGTTCAACTATAACCATCACAAAACCTCGGAGCATACTAAGCAAAGCCTCTCCTGACCGAAATCGCTTCGTACTTCTCAGTGTGACTTCACGTACTCCAAAACGACATGGCGAGCCTCGGTCTCTTCTCCAAAATCCTGCAAATTGATAAAATAGTAATGAGGGGGCTTGACAAAGATTATCTGCAAGCAGAAAATGAAAGTTCTACACCAGCATTAAGCATCATAGATGACCACTTATCTGTTCTAAAGTTATGCGCATTAGTAAAATTCTTCTATGATTTGTCAGTATCCCAAGGCTCTCACTCGACAACAAGAGAAATAAGATAGGCCAGCAAGAAGTTACTAAAATCAGACAGAGATTGTGAATTAAGTACCTTTAGAACAACACAGGAGCAACCGACGACCTTCCTTGCTTTTCCTTCAGAATCAATCTTGCATAACTGCAGAAACAATTCTATTAGAAAAAAAGATACTGACGCTGCACTGGACAGCTCAAACTTGGCGATTCATTCATCTGCAAAGCTATATGAAGAGAAACACGAATGAATTGAGAGTAGACTTATTACTTACCCCAGCCCACTCGCCGAGAGATTTAGCACTGGGCACATTGATCAAACTGACGTTGTGCTCACTGCAAAGTGCCTTTACAAGTTTAATATAATCAGGCTGATTGCAGTCCTCTGCTAATACGCAGAGCAATGCGGCATGCTTTTCAATTGCCTTGGCGCCTTCATGGAGACCACGTACAAGCCCGCCGTGGGCCAAAGACTTCCTCAGGACAATTTGTAAAGCGGTCATGAGGTCCATGGGCTCACCAGGAGCCGGTGCAGGGGTCTCAGCAACAGGCACAGCTTCTTCTCTGTACAACAGAAAGAGATGGGAAGTGCATGAGTTAAAAGAGAGTAAACAGGATAAAATTGCAAACCTCCATAATGAAAATAAAGGAATGCTCCTACTGCCCTAAAACAACAAGAAAAAAGGAGCAGCAATATCACATAATTTGAGTTGTCATTTCAGTCCTTGCACAAAATAAAACCCTTAGTCTCATTCCTTCAAATATTCAAAATTCTGCAATATCAGCCAACAAAACTTGTTCAAAATCACATGCGAGTCCGATTGTGCCGTAGAAAACGTCATATCCCTATCTCCAAAATAGAATGAACAGCTTATTCTTGATGTGTTCAGATACGCTTGGATACATCTATCCACATTTTGGAGCTATGATGCTATAAATATCTACTCTAAACTCATACCATTATCAGCAGCAAACACCCATTTTCTGGATTTCCAAATTCTGAAAGGTAAGTCTAACCCTCTTTTCTAAATAAAAAATTTCGTTGACGCAACAAAGCTCAAAGCCCATGAAAAAGATGTCTTTCTTTCAAAATCAAGCTAAACACAAACCTGTGTCTAATCTTCTCAGTGAATTAACAATAGAATTCTGCGTTGCAATTTGCTACTCATGATGGGTACATAGAAGCAACAAAATATGGTAATGGAACATAGAGAATGGCTTTATTTGCACTCACCCCTACATTTTTTCCGATTGACGATCAAGCTATAGACTTTCACTTCCTGTTACAAACAATAAGATAAGGCATGGCTCACATTAATAAAACCAGAAAAAGATAAGAGAAACAGTGGAGCAGCAAAATCAGGATTCAAGGTACACTATTGCCATTCAAACATGCTGAGAACCTGACCCAAGTGCTCCTTTTATCTCAATCTAAAAGGGAGAACCTCACCAATTGCTTCTTTTGGCAACATAAAATGATAACACACTATAAAGCAGAACAGCTCAATCAATCCAATATGTGCAGGGCGATTCTTGAACTCAAGAGGCAGAAAGAGAAATGCGTGATCCTTACCAAAAAAAAAAAAAGAGAAATGCGTGATGAAACATGAGAAACGCAAAATGTCCCAAATTTAACATGAAAAATCACAAATTTTGTATCGCCAAAAGCCCAGTGACCTCAAAAAGCTCATGCCCAGAACAAAGAACACCACGAAAACCAATCAAAACCGCCAACCTCACTCACACATCATCTTCAATGGATCAAAAAGATCAAACCTTTATACTCTAGTTCAACTCCTAGGTAGAAAAATTCATCGAATTCGAAAATTTTCAATCGAAATATTACGAGAAATCGAGTTCAGTGATTAAGGGGGAGGCGAGAAGGGAACAAAAAGGAGAGATTGCGGACCTTTGCTTCTGCCGACGGCTGCTCGTTCGACTGCAGTCGAGCGAAGATGATGGATTCACTGATTTTATAGGGGGTCCTATGGCCAAAAACCCTAATTTGGTTGAATTACCGAATTACCCTTTTAATTGTTTTTTTGCTAGTTTATTAAAAGTTCGAGTTTAATAAAGTTTGAAGGAAAATGAATCATATGTAAAATGCTGTGCTTTGTTGTTGTTTCATTTCTGAAGTCACACTCAAATAAAATTGCCCAATCTAGTCATGTGCGGTTGCTAATCTATGGTTTTCTTTAAAATAAATAGCGCGTCTCAATGGTAAAATATTTAGTGTATTTTGAACTGTGAATCGTGTACCGAGCACATCTCTTGATTCAAAGAGCTTATGCTTTTCTTGAATGGATCGTGAATATCTCCGAATTATAATTTTAGTAGACTCAATCAATCCTATTCAAGGCATGTTTGATGATATCAAAGTTGATATGAAGACATGCAATGAGAATTCAGTTCACATGTAATTGATCGAAATTCTTGAATAGGATTCATCACATAACGTTATCGAATGAGCTGTCAACAAATGGAAGTTAAATTGTCATTAGGCCTGTCTGGAGTGATTCTACGTTGGGTTAATATCACGAAAAATCGTAAACTGATACATCTGTGATAATTTTACCTCAAACTAATTTTTTTATCACGAAAAATCCCAAACTGGTACACATGTGACAAATTTACCCCAAACTATTTTTTTATCACAAAAAACCCCGAACTGATACATTTGTGACAAATTTACCCTCCATTAATCTCCATTAAATTGAATTAATACTACAAAAAGTCATAAATTGGTACGCTTGTGACAAATGAAGGGTAAAACATAAAAATTATACATTACGTGTCATTTAACAAAGTAATATGACTATAAAATTTAACGGAAATAAATTGAGGGCAAATTGTCGCGGGTGTACCAGTCTGGGATTTTTGGTGATCAAAAAATTAATTTTGGATAAAATTGTCACGGGCGTACCAATTTAGGATTTTTTGCAATATCAACCCTTTCTACATTTTAAAACTTTTGACCTTTTGTAAAAACTTTTATTTAGTCGACACTACCAACGTTTCAAAAGTATTTAAATACTGGCATGTAAAATTGTGTATCATTATTTTTGTTATTTTTGGAAAATTTATAATTTTTTTTATTTTCAAACTTTGGTGGGAAAAATTATAGGGAAAAAGCCACCAAAAATCCCAAATTTTATCACCTGTGACACATTTATCCTGAACTTTTTTTTGCGACACCAAAAATTCCAAACTATACTATTTGTGACACATTTATCCCAATGTACTTTAGTCCATTGGCATTTTCGTCTTTTTTGCTTTTTCTCTTTTTTTTTCCCTTTTTTCTTCTTTCTGGCGAGGGCGGCTCTCGTCGGCATCGAGTGAGGGGGGCCCTCGCCCTATCAAGCGAGTGCTGCCCTCGCCTAGGCGAGCGATGGCCGCCCTCGCCCAACTCAGGTGAGGGTGAGGGCAACTCTCGCTCGACGTCGGTGAGGGCTGCCCTCGCTCACCCTGGCAAGGGCGACCCTCGCCCGACGCCGGCGAGGGCTGCCCTCGCTTGCCCTGGCGAGGGCGACCCTCGCCCGACGCCGGCGAGGGCCCCCCTCGCAAGAAAGGAAAAAAAAAGGGAAAAAAAAGAGAAAAAGCAAAAAAGACAAAAATACCCATCGACTAAAGTACATTGGGGTAAATGTGTCACAAATAATATAGTTTGTGGTTTTTAGTGTCACAAAAAAAAGTTCAGGGTAAATGTATCACATGTGGTAAAATTTAGGGTTTTTTTGTGGCTTTTTCCCAAAATTATATATAGAAGTAAGAACAGGCACGAGGGGCATCTATTGTACTTCAATTTTCTTTGTCATTGAAGTCACTGTATTTCTCATGTATCATTTTGAGCAATTAATACAATTTTTTTCGAAAAAAAAGAACAATAAAATATACCAAAGAAGAAAATAAATCAGACTCAAGATTTATATAGTTCGATAGAAGTGACTTACATTTACGAGGATAGCAACAAAAAATTTCACTATAAATCAAACGATATCATGAAAATTACAACTATACTTGAATCACTCAAAGACTCTTACTATTTCCTAACCCCTAATTACACTCAATAAGTCATACAGTGTTTAGCCCCATTATATCTCATGAATAATCTCTCAATTTCACCGGGTAATTTACAAATCTTATTCAGAATATTTAATTGAACTTAACACTTGAATTCTTAGCATAATTTTATGAACAAAACCCACGGAGAAAACTCACCGCCAAGCACTCCTGTAGTAGCGCTTCAACCTCTCTACAAATTTTGGTAAACAATCAACTAAAATTGAAAATCTATCCCTCATAGAAATGGTTGTTGCACAGTAATCTCCCACTCATCATGCAACGATGTCGAATGCAAATAGCAATAGTCGGCAGAACAAGTTTGAACAATTTACATATGCGGCAAAAGCTTGCTGCAAACACCACACTATATCAACGACACAGATTGGACTACTACCTCGAAGAAGCCCGGGCCGTCGCATCGTGGTATCATTCAAGACTGCAGATCACAATCTCTCACATATATGACGAAATGATGATTATATGAAACAACCATATCTCATGTAAGGCAAACATACAAAAATCTGATCGAAATGCAATAGGCAGCTCAAATGTATCATTACAGAGAGTTCGCTGTCAGTGCTGACTGCCAAATACAACTGTATCTGTATCATCACCAATATTGCTCGAACATTCATCTGATCCCCTTTTTCAGGCAACAACTTGAACTGGAATGCTTTAATTCAAATAATCGTGTCTGGGGCAAGACCGCCATTACTTATCAATCTAGATCTCATGCTCACTCATAAGTCAAGCTGGAAACAGGGCATATTAGAAATGACGGTGTGTCTGGCAAGTTAAAGCGACTTTGCAGCGGCCAAATTCTCCATCATGACCATATGAATTGAATCAAAGTTGATGAAAGTAACGCAGGAATGTGCAAGGAACTCATCCCAGTCTTGCTTCTCTCCTAAGTACCTAGGAGATAAAAGTACAAGAAAAGTCAAATTCGATTTGAACACCAGTGTGCCAGGAAACAAGGAAAACATACTCCTTATGGGTATTGATAGAAAGCAAATGAGTCGTTTCTTGTTGACTCAACCATAAAGAGGCATCAAACAGAAAAACAACTCTTATTAGAACTCATGGCTTGAAAAAACTCTGGAAGGAAAATATAGCCAGACTGGATAATTTGAGCGAGAAGCGGTCATGATTATAAAAAGTTTAGAAGTGCTTGTCAAGACTTGAATTGCATCATGAGACAGATGAGTGACATTGCATTTCATGGAGGAAAACTGATAAAGGGCATTTACAGATTCAGTAAAAAGAAGTGATGCGAAGGCCCATTCAACCATCACTTACATGACCTAATGGAGGGATAGCAAAATGAAAGAATAGGCAAACAAAAAGAATTTAATGAAGTACAACATAAAACAAGTGAGTAGTTGGATAGAAACCTCTTCTGCAAACTTTATCAAGATTGTAGTCCGGGGTCTTTGTTGCCCGTCAACAGGAACAAAGTGTGCAGTTACGACAGCTGGAAATCCGGCACTATCCAGAACACCCTTCAATGAAGCAAAAAAAAATTCCGTCAAAGCTCCAGATCGCCCAACTACCGGCTAATGAAGACAAAGTAATGTAGCAATTACCCTTACTATTCCAGCCACAAATGCCCCACAGTTAAACGTCCCCATATCTTTGGGGATAGATATAAACCTACACATCCAATGAGGTTGGATTTATCAGGTTCAGTCCATTAGCTTATAATGCAGCTTTAGCTGGTTCCCCGTGATTATATAGACAACATGAGCAACCAGGGAAACATTACCGGTTTACAAGGAGCTCCTTCTCGCTAATCATGTATTCATCTTCATGTTCAGTCCCCTTTTCAAGTGAATCAGCCACCTGTAAGGATGAAAAAAGGAGTCTTACAAAGGTTAGACTCACTATGGAAATACCATATACACTAAAAGAAGGCTAAGAATTATTGATTTTGAGGGAGGAAAAGAATTGCAAGTTCCATGAACGCAAGAATGTTTCTCTTCCTCTGCCATGTATAAAAAGCCCCCAGTCATATTCAACCTAACAGCCCGCTACAAGAAACAAAAACTACTTACATCTTTTAGGGGAGAAGAACACTAGAAGTGCCAAAAGTTGTATACGGCGCTCACTTTAGTTTCAAAAGTTTTCGCCGGCCAGCCAACGGCGAGAAATTCCGGCCAAATTAATATGTGGCTTTTATAATTAAAATTTTAATCTAAGTTAGGTTTTTTTTAAAAAAAATCAGTCTATGTGGCATTTCCATGTATATATTTCGATTTTTTAAATATTTTTCCTCATTTTTTTTAATTTTTTTCCTTCTTTTCTTTCTTCTTTGTCTACCTTTGGCTGGCCGCTTGGCCTCGCCCAGACGAGGCCACCGTCGCCCACCACAGGTGAGGCCTAGCCAACCATCGCCTGGGCATGGGCAAGGGCGGGTGAGCCCCGACAAGGGTTGGCGTCACCTCGCCAGATCTGGGTTGGGCGAGGGCCGGCCTCACCAGATCTGGCAAGGGGAGCCCTTGTCGGGCTCGCCCTTGCCCAGGCAAGGCCGACCCTCACCGGGGCTCGTGCTAGCCCCAGCGAGGGTTGGTCGGGCCTCGCCTGTGGCAAGCGATGGCAGCATCGTCTAGGCGAGGCCAGGCGGCCAATGGCCGGTGACCAAAGGTAGAAGAAGAAAAAAGAAAAGAAGGAAAAAAAAATCAGAAAAAAATTTAAACAATCGAAAAAAAATATTAATATATTATTAAAAATTATCCCCGGTAATGCCACGTAGGACTGAGAAATTAATAAATTATGGTAACGTCATATTTCCGGTGACCCAAATCAGAGCTGGCACTTAAGTGATCGTTTCTTTTTAAAAGTTGCACTTAAGTGATTCAAAAAAAACATTTAACACTAAAGTGAGCGTCGTTCGTAACTTTTGGCATTTCTTGTGTTCTTCTCCCATCTTTTAGGCTATGTTTGGGAAATGGTGGAAAATTATTAGAGGAATATGGAGTGGAAAATCTTGAAAATTTTAATATTTTGAGAGTAAGAAGAGGAGGGAAGTTTGAAATATGAAGCATTTTCTTTCTATTTTCTTTCCTCAGTATGCTCCCAAACATAGGCTTAGGTTACCATGAATGATGAAGCACAAAAAAGCTACATGATTCACCTTGCCAAATAAAACCTTCCACACTGTGCTGTGTACAAAAGATAGAATACCCAACAAACGGGTTTCCCTCCTATTTCCCTGCAACAGAAGCAAAAATAAGCACCAGATGAGCCAAAAATATCATATTCACAGTTACCACTCCTGTTGCATGACAGTCCAACATAAAAAGTGCTTATTCAAGAGTTATCAATGAAATTACATTGCATGGCACCACATGCTCCGCAGAATTCTTGAGCCAACAGTACATTGTCTTAACAAAGTTGTTTTCATGTCTCTTAACGTCTAGTGCCAAACGAATAATTCACAGAACAAGGACGGTAAGTCGTCAGCAAAATGAGAACAAGAGAAAAAACAATAAAAGACCTATGGGAATGGCCTAAGCCCCTGATGCAAGGATGATGACAATGATCAATGGTTGGAAAATGAATGGTCACAAAGCATAATGAGCATGAAGAAATTTTTCAGTTGTTTGCTGTTGTGAAAAGAATGCAAGCTTCCGATTTAACAGTTAGAATCTATTTCAGCAATAATAAGCATAACAAGATTTAGTTCAACTAGATTGCATAATGAAAAGACAAAACACCTGGCCACATTCTAACTTTAAGTAGCTCGCAGCAAATACAGAACATTTGTTATGGTGATAGAATGCATCAGTGATTCGGAAACAATAATTGCAAGATATTGAGGAACCAACATGGTCAACATTAATGAGAATCTAAGGAAGAGCGTGCCTATAAAATTTCGAGAAATCGAACACAAACTTGAACTTATACATAGTATATTACTGTGCAATGCAATATAATCCAATATCTTGCATGTGCAATCAGAGTAGATCTGCCTACACGCAAAAAGATTTTTTTAACAACACAAGATCATGTGAGATCCAACTAGATGCAACTGCAGTGATGTATTGCGACCAACATAAAAGATGCTGTACTTCAGCAGTAGTAACTATTGCGCCAAAATACTAAAGAAAAAGCCATTGATCCCGACAATACAACTTAAAAAGTTTTATTCACTAGATAGAACTTAAGAGTCCTAACAGTAATTTCCAGCACTGACCAGGGATATCACATTGCACATCTTACCTTTTCCCTGTGGCAAAGAAGTTCCAAAACCCGAGCTCCTACAGAGTAGCCTGCATCCTCCAGCCTGAGTCAGACAAGTGAGGGTTACCAAAGGTGAAGAACAACATCTCCCAATTTGTACACTTTGGTGGCAGCTCCATGTTTAGTTATTTAAATGTACAAATGAGAAAAAGAAAAATACATACCTGCGCTCTAGCTCTGCGATATTGTCAACCTGAGTCTGGTTATACTGAACAAGCTCCGAGAACAGGAAAGAAAAAGCACTCAAACTGACCTGCACCCGGAGTAAAAACCAGTGTTGATTAGTTCTCCCGAAGCACACATAATCCATCCCATGATCCAAACAAAAGGTCCAACCCATCACAATATTCCTTGACCATACATGGACAACACGGGAGCAAAATGAATGAATACAACGGCTCTCAAAGTAATCCCAACTACGAGCAGTAGCACTGTCCCCGTTAATCTGAAAGAACAAGAGAGCTAAGCAAGCAGAAACAAATTGAAACTTGTCTGGCTCTGGCTTAAAGAATCTAACTTTCATCCCCCCCGTGTAAAAGGGCGAAGACCCTTCCCTGCAAATGTGGACTACAGCAGGTTCATTTGCCGAGGATCGACCTAATTTCTCCAATAACTACCCCCTCGAGAACCAAAACGGAGCCGGCCAGATCGGCCATCCTAGTCCTGGCTAAACAACAACACCCAAACCAAGCACTGCATTCAAGATGAAGCGTCCAAAAAAAGTGCGACCACAGATCGAAAGAAGAAGAATCCCTCGTTGCTGGTCCGGCCAGGATCGTACAGAATCGAACGAAGCCGTGTCCATGCCCGCGCGATCCAGGGCGACATGGAGCGCCGCGCGATGATTGAATTCGAGCAAAACGGCCGGCTACAGCGATTAGCATCGCCGCCCTTTACCCGCGATTCAAGCATTTCTATCGCGCGCGCAGAGAGAGAGAGAGAGAGAGAGAGGGAGAGAGGGAGAGAGACCTCTTGCTTGCCCTTGCTGAGAGGCTTGTCGAGGACGTTGGAGTACTGCTTGATCTTCCCGACTCCGATCATCGTCGATGATGGCGGTGGTGGTGCAGGTGCTGGTGGTGCTGTCAATGACGAGCTTCCCTCTTCCTTCCTTCTGCGCTCTGCTCTCTCTCTCTCTCTCTCTCTCTCTCCTGCTGCTGCAGTGAGGAAAGGAATAGAAAAGATTAAAAAAGAAAAAAAAAGGAAAATGACACCAACACCCTTAACTTTGCCTCAATGGACAATACGATCCTTGAACTAATATAATCCTTGAACTTTAACGTGTAATGTGATATCTAAACTATTAATTTATTTAATGTCATCCTTGGACTTTTTGTACATATTCAATATAGCCTTTGAACTATATGTTAAACTATATGAAATATATTAAATATTGTCATATAGTTCATGGACTACGTTGAATATGTACTAAAAGTCCATAAATTTTATTGAACAAATTAAAAGTTTAAGGATCATATTAAATATTAAGCTAAATTTTATGGACTATATTGAACAAATTAAAAGTTCAGGGACCAAATTGCACGTTGAATTAAAGTTCAAGGATTATTTGTGTCATTATTATTAAGAAAGAGAGTTAGTTTTAGCTCCACCTTTTTACCATTTTCTTTGAAATTAATTTGCATTTTACGCAAAATTACTAATTTCGTACTTATATTATCTACAATGAGAAATAAAAGCTAAAAATTACTAAAGGTGATCGGTTCGTAGCCAGAAATCAGGAACCGATCCGATGCCGCTGGAATCGGTCAGCTATTAAAACCGGCGGCATTCCATGAACATAACCATCCTCTCCACAAACCCAAAGTCTTCACAGACCAAAGAAATGAAATTGATTCGGTGCAAGGATGGACGAAGAGAGAAAAACATCACGTATTGCACCCGTCTCGTGTCGTAGAAAGGGTAAACTACACTTCTAGTTCACGTTAAAATCACAAATTTCTAACTAGTCCTAGCATTCGAGTGAAATGATTAGGGGTTATTGAAATCACTCATTATCCCTCGACTCGCAATCTCAAAAGCACGTTCCACATTGAGGGCCACCAACCATCCGGACAGCTGGATGCGGCGTTATTGTTGTGGCGAGAAGACAAAGGGGAAGGAGAGAGCGATCGAAGAGATGGGAAGAAAGGGAATCGAAACCCTAGAGCTGGAGGAAGAGGAAGACCCCCTCTCTCATGTCTTGTCGGCTCTATTGTCGTTTCGAGGCTAAAATGTTGTGCAAGGAGGCGACAATTGAGCTAGAGGGAGGCGAGCGACTCGGGTAAGAGGGTGACTGAGATTAAGGTTTTTACTCACATTTGTGAAAGAAGGAGCGTGAGCCGTGCGCGGGAGAGAGCGACCGAGGGTTTGTGTTGTAAAGAAAGGATTAGGGCTTTTACCGGCTAGTTTAGCTTAGCCTTAAAACGATTTGGTCATGCGAGATCTATCGGGCAATGTAAAATTTAATAATTTCAATAACTCATCATACCTCATTTTGTTTATAATGATTTTTTTTTGGATAAATCCATTAAAAATCGTAAAAGTGCAATTGAACTCTAAAATTTTTAAAATGTGCAATTAAGTTATAAAACTTATCAAATTTGTGCAATTGAGTCTTTTCATTAACTCCGTCAATTTGCCTAACAAAAAAACTGCTCTAATTTTATTATTTTATCTCTTCTACGTGGTATTTTTTTATTATTTTATTCCTCGATTTAAGTTAGATTAAAATATAAAAAAGTAATATTTTTGAAAAAAACCCTAGTTAAAAAAGAAGAAGCACAAGCCCTTGTTAGTGGCCACTGCTGTTGTCCATTGCTGGAAAGGGCCGATGGAGGTCGTCGAGGCTTTGTTGATCCCTTGCCTAGATCTGGGCTACGTTGATAAGGCCTCTCTTGGGACTGGTGACCATTGGTGACAAGGACCTATGATTGGCTACTTGCCTCTCTTTATTTTGTGTGTTTTTTTCCAGGTTTTTAGCCATTTATTTTTTAATAGACCTGTCAAATGAGTGGATCGGATCGGATTTGGGTCGAGTCATAAATGGTCCGATCCAAATTGATCCATTAACCCTTTTATGATCCATTTATGCATAATGCAATTTTCTTGACTTATACCGACCCAGCCCATACCTAATCCATACCTGATCAAATGCATACTACTAAAACACTTTCATATTTAATTAAATATAGAAAAATTCATACTTAAGTTGAAATGAGAGTGCGGAGTGAACGAGTGCAAAAATGAGCGAGGGCGAGAGAGATACGTTGAGTTTAAATCAGTTATAAACTCATTTATGACTCATTTAAGACTCATTTAACACTAATATAAGACTTCGACTCATTTATGACCCATTTACTAAATATAATTAACCAATTTACTAATATATGGTTTAAAAATGGGTTTATGACCCATTTTGATAGGTCTTTTTTTAATCTAATTTAGTTAGTGTTTCTGTCTAATTTTTGTATTTGTTTTACATAACGCTTAAAAAGCCATGTCAGCATTTTCTAGTTAGCCAAATTGAACGGAATTAATAAAAGAACTTGATTGTTTTTAGGATTTAATTGCACTTTTTGAAAGTTTTAAAACTGAATCAAAATCAACCCATGCCAGACAACCTTAGACCCCCATGTTCCATTTGGCTGCGTTTGGTTGTCCGAATTTATAAACAAGATAGGATTGGATAGGATAGGATAGGATAAGAAATCCTATGATTTTTTCATATTCTATCTACTGTTTGGTAGACTACGGATTTAAAGTTGGATAGTATAATTATTTTTTTGCTATTCACAGGTCCGGAGGAGTCGGTGAAGGAAAAAAAGCCAAAATTTTTTTTTGGTAAAAGCATAGAATGTGTGGGGATGAAGATGACGGCGAGCGAAGTGTAGGGTTTCTAGAAAAATAGGCATTAGAAATCCTATCCAAATCCTATCCAAATCTGATAAACAGTATGGCTGTGAACAGTGCGATGAGCAGTACGGGGCCGTGAATAGTGTTCGAATGAACAGTACGGGCCCCCCGAATGAACAGCGTCGGAAAAATGAACAGTACGGCAAAGGGCGAGCTCGGCGACGGGGGGGTTCCAGGCGACAGAGGTGGCTCTTGACGAGCTGGCCGGCGACTCGGCGGAGGCTGGCGAGGCGGGCGGCGGCGGCGATGCGCGGAGGGGACAGAGAGAGCGTCAGCCTGAGTGGTGGCGGTGGAGAGAGAGAGAGAGAGAGAGAGCTGGGGGTGGCGAGAGCTCAAGCCGGCGGCGACGGTCGGCACGGCGGCGTCGTAGGCGGCGGGGCTGGTTTTGGCGACGAACGGAGCTCGATCGCGGCGGATGGGCCAGCTGAGAGCGCTGTTTGCACGTCGCGCGAGCAAGCCGGCGACAGGCGGTCATGGCTCGGTCAGGGAGGAGCTGGGGTGGCGCGACGGTGCGAGGAGGCGGTGGCTGGGCTGGCGAGGGCTAGCCGGGGACAAGGCAATCGGTGGCGACAGGCTCGGGCGAGCAAAGGAAGCAGAAGCAGAACTCGTCGAGGAGGGGGGAAGAAGAAGAAGGAAGAGAAAAAAAGAGAAAGGAGAAACAAAAAGAAAGAAAAGAAAAGAAAGAGAGAGAAAAGAGAGGAGAGAGAGTCTGATAGGGGGTGGAAAACGCGTGTAGGCGGCAAAGAGGAGAGAGGAGAGAGAGAGGGGGGGCAAACATGCGAAGGGAGAAGTGACCGGAGAGAGAGAAAGAGAGAGATTTACGAAAAAAATTAAATAAATATTTAAATATTAAATGCGATCCGATGGCCCATATTTAAAATCGAAAATGATCTAAAGGTCCTAATTAATTCTAGAATATAATAAGAGACAAAGGCCAAATTAATTAAATCAAACTATCCCGAGGGAGGTCTACTGGTTCAAATTTGCACCCGGTCAAAAATCTACTTTTCACATTTTCTGAGCAATCTCGAGGCCGACCACAATAATATCGATACCGTCCAATTAAATTCGTCCCGGAACTCCGAGAAATTTGACACCAAAGTTTGGGTTCTAAATAACGGCAAAATTCGATCGAATGCGATTTTAGCGAAATCTCAAATTTAAAATAATAACCGGGAGTGATCAGTTCCCGGGCGAGATTTTACTATAAGCACACCGACGAATTACACGTTTTATAAATCCCAAAAATGGGCCGAAATTCGGAATGTCATATATAAACTAAGAAAAAACACAAAAAAACTTATTTAAACTTTCAAGTTTGTGATTCCGGATTTCAGGTTTTACCTACTTAAAATCTAGAACCTATTCGTTGAAATTAGTTCCTCAATTTTTGAAATCTAGAACCTACTCTATATACTTTGAAACTTAGAACCTATATGTTTCAACCGGTCAGGTTCTCAGATTCTACCTCATAAACACGTTCACAATAACATTTAGACACAATAGCATCTCAAAATCTCCGATAAAACATAACAAATGTCAATTTTAAAGTCAATTTGTAGTTAATTCATATTGAAACCCTCGTAGAGGCGACATATTTCACAGCAAGCCTAAAACTTGCATGCTCGACCAGTACAAAGTGACCTGAAAATTTAAAAAAAAAAAGAGCACGTAAATCACCTCCTTCGAAGTTTTCACAGGGGAAGAACATCAGAAGTGCCAAAAATTGTGTACGGAGCTCACTTTGGTGCCAAAAGTTTTATTTGGATCACTTAAGTGCCAAAAGTTTACGCCAGCGATCACTTAAGTGTCAAATCGGAGAAAAAACGATTACTTAAGTGTCAACGGCGAGAAATTTTGATCAAATTTAATACGTGGCTTTTATATTTAAATTTTAATGACACATGGCATTTTCATGTATATAATTCAATTTTTTAAATATTTTTTTTCTGATTTTTTTCTTTCTTTTATTTTTTCATTTCTTTCTTCTTCTTCTTCTACCATGGCTAGCGCCCGGAGGCCAGCCACAGGCCATGGCCGGCCTCGCTGGGCGTCGTCTTCTTCCCGGTGAGGCCTCGCAAGGCAGTCATGGCCTCAGCGAGGGTCGACCTCGCCAGATCTGGCAAGGCGAGCCCTCGCCGGGGCTTGCCCTGCCCAGGCAAGGGTCGACCTCGTGGCGAGGGCAAGCCCTGGCGAGGGCTCACCTCACCAGATCCGGCGAGGCTGGCCCTCGTCGAGGCCACGGCGGCCTCGCCGGGCGTCGCCTTCCTCCGGGTGAGGCAACCATGGCCTCGGCGAGGGCCAGCCTCGCTGGGGCTCGCCTTGCCCAGGCGAGGTCACAGCGAGGGCTAGGCTTGCCGGGGCTCGCCCTGCCCAGGTGAGGGTCGATCCAGCGAGGCAGGCCCTCGCCAAGGCCACGGTGGCCTTGCCGAGCTTCGCCCGGAGGAAGGCGACGCCCGGCGAGGCCGGGCATGGCCGGTGGCCGAACGCCGGCCATAGAAAATAAGAAGAAAGGAAAGAAAAAAAAAAGAAAAGAAAGGAAAAAAGAAAGAAAAGGAAAAAAAAGAAAAGAAATGCCACGTCAGCCTCCGATGAGCCACATCAGCTTGAGAAAATTAATAAAAAAACTCACCATCTCGAGTCTCGACCACGGGCGCCAGGATTGCTTGAAAATATAGGATGAGGAGATTGTTTGCTCGTTTCAATGAACTGAGCGTCGCCCGGTGAGTACTTAAGAGCAAATGAACAGGTTTTTTTTTTTTTTTTATGTTTTGAAAGGAGTGAAGCCCAAACTTACACAAAAAATTATCTAACGAAACTAGATTCAACCTGATCTCCTATCAATAACGGCATCAAATCTTTGGGTGACCTATCTAAAATCAAGGTGTTATTCACATCACAAGATTGAATGGCTAAATTTGCTAACCAGTCCGCACATGAGTGAAAGAACAGGTTTTTGCCTCGTAGGATTGGATTTTTTAGAGAGCTCCACTTCTGTTTTGGCCAATATGTTATTAGCCCTACAGAATAAGAAATATTACCTTGCTTTGTCGGGTTTGTTCGAAATTCAAAATCATAAATCTATATTTTTCTATTCAAAATGACCATATATTTCCTATTGAAATATTATTTAGTGAGTTCATTGATACGATTTTTGTCGTCGAATGTGCCTGGGTCTCATTAAACGATTATCGTGTAACCGTGCCCGAGTCCTTGGGCACTAGGCTCCCAAACCTTAGTTATCGGCGCCGGAGCCCGGGTCCACGAGATGGGCCCTAGGTACTTGGTGCCCGTGCTCCGGTTTCTAGTGGCTAGGCCCAAGAAACCTTAGCTTCTACGGCCAAGACCCCGTCGCTTGAGCTCTGGGAATCCTGGCAGCCGGGCCCAACTCCCTTGAGGCCGAGGCCCGATCCCAAACAATCGAGCCCTTTGGGTCTTTCAAAAATAATTTGATATAGCACGTGTATCCATTACATCGCACAAGCGGTGCAAATCTCTTTCGGAAAATAAAAGCAAGGTTTTCCCCACCAAAAGACAAGAAAATAATTTTCGGTTTATTTTCGAGTTTCAATCAAACACCCAAAAAAGTATTCTCACCTTTTCTAAAAAAACCAATTTCTCGAAATCATTATTTTTAAATATCTCATATTTTTCGAGAAATAAGCGAAATCTAAAACAAAGAAGATGTGTAGATTCCCTATATTGTCCTTGCGATGGGGGAACACAAAGTACAAAAGAACACAAGCACAGGACTGGTGAGCAACAAGAAGTCACAACAACGTTATATAAACCCCACTCACAAAACACAGCACACACACAAAAATTTCTACCTAAAGCCACCACCCCTCATCTCTCTCTCTCTCTCTCTCGCTCGCTCGCAGACGTCAAAACCCTCTTCCTCCCTCTTCCTCCCTCCTCCTCCGATGGACGACGACGACGAGTTCGGAGATCTCTACACCGACGTCCTCAAGCCCTTCGCCTCCTCCTCCTCCTCCGCCGCCGCCGCCGCCCCGCAGCCGCCTCCCCTTACCTCCCCCGAACCCCCCGCCGCCCCCCTTCCTCCTTCTCCTCGCCGCCACCCCATCGATCTCAAGCTCAAAACCTCCGGCCCTGCCGGCGCGGGCGATGGCGCCGAGGAGGAGGAGGAGGAGGAGGACGGCGACGGCGCGACCCTTTTCGGAGCTCAGCGTCGCGGCGATCCTCCTCCACCTAGTAGAGCCCTGTCCCTCAGCCTCAATTCCGTCAAGAACGAATCGGCTGGGAGCGGCGATGCGGATTTGCCGGCTAGGGTTTTGGATCCCCCTCCGGGCGAGAAATCGGACGCCCGGAGAGGAGCGGGAGGTGGGAGCGGGAGCAGGGATTTGGATTCGATGGATGCGGACGTGAAGTTCGATATCGAGGAGAACAACGAGCACGGGATGGAGGACCCGGTGATTCCCGGGCTGTCTGGGCTGCGGGAGCCGAGTGGAGCTCGGGATGGCAACGGGGGCGATGATTGGGACAGCGACAGCGAGGATGATTTGCAGATAGTGTTGAACGATAACACGGCTCATCACGGCCCCATGGGTGCCATTGGCGATGCTGGCGGGGAGGACGATGACGACGAAGATGGGGATCCGCTCGTGATCGTGGCCGATGGAGACCCGAACCAGCCGCTGGTCGAGCAGGAATGGGGCGAAGACACGGCGGAGGCAGGGCCCGATGGAGAGAGGAAGGAAGGTGGCGGCAGCAGCGAGCTCGCGAAGGTGAATGGAGGAGTGGGCGTGGCGCCCAAAATTGGGTACAGCAATCTGGGTTATCATCCATTTCATTCTCAGTTTAAGGTCAGTGGTGTTATATGTGGAAGTCTATGCAGTAATTGTATATAGGGGGTTGTGTTTGTGTTGAACCCCTCTGTGAGAATTTTATGCAGTTTCTTCTTTTGTAACTGTTACGAACTGCAAATAGTGCTCTATTCAGCTAATAAAATTGGAATTTTCTTTCTTTGCGTGGGTTTTTAGTTCTACCTATGTATGCTAGTTGTTTCTTTTCTTCTTTGGCAACATTTGACGCTTTTTAAGAACAAATGTGCGAAAGCAGCTAGCTGTGAGGGTTGAGTGCCTGGTGATCCTTTGAAGTGCTCGCAAAATGCTGGAGGTGGTTCCAAAGCAAAATGGAGACAGTTGCTCTGAGATCATCTAAATGATTTGTCTGGCGGTCAACGCTAAAAGTTCTCCTAAGCTTCTTGATCGCGAAACATTCAATGACGTGGACCTTTCTCTTTGCCGATTTTCTTGCAGCCCACTTTAAATTTGAAAGAAAGAAGCTTTGAGGTGGTTGTTATATTACAGCCAGATCACTATCAAACTGGTGACGAAGCTGCAGTGACTTGTTTCTGAATAAGCGATCTTTTCTAAAAGTTAACTAAAGAACGCTCACTCATTGGAAATTCCTTCTCAAGCAGCCTATCTCAGGCTTTATACATAAGACACAGAAGTTTTTTGATCAATCTGGAACCTGTCGTGGATGAGACTATTTTCGCAAGGA
This sequence comes from Syzygium syzygioides, assembly GCA_031216285.1. Lineage (NCBI taxonomy): Eukaryota > Viridiplantae > Streptophyta > Magnoliopsida > Myrtales > Myrtaceae > Syzygium > Syzygium syzygioides. The sequence continues at coordinate 2,209,563 of CM062244.1, forward strand.
CGCTAGTAATGTTTTGCTGTTGTCATTACCGTCCTTGCATTTTACCTGCAAGTATACCAAGCATTTTCAGATTATTCAGTATGCTCATGTGGGATCATTAGTACTCTTTCTGGATTTAACAATTAGTGCATGTAAACTACCATATCCCAATTTTGGGTTGTAGGATAAGCAGATGAAAATATGATGCAAAACTCTAGTGCTGGGTGTCATTTAGGGTAAAATCTTGTGCATGGGGTAAGAGCCGTAAGCACCATACCTTGTATCTGAAAATGTAGTACCAAGAATGCTTTCAAGTTTTCATGGCAGGACAACTTGGTCTCTTTATGGTCTTCTTACTTGGTAACCTTCCGGCCCTTCGACCCCCCCCCCCCCCCCAAAAAAAAAAAAAGACGAACCTTTCTCTTCCACTGACAAATATGCAGTGAGATGTACATAAAAAAAAATTTGGAAGCCACTTTCCAGTAGATATTCTGCATCACCAAGAAAAATCTCATCATTTATTTGCGAGATATGATAGAAGTTACTGGTTCAAAGTTGGAAACTCTAACAGATAAAAGCATGTTATTCCTGTTGCATGAGAGCTTCTGGTTAACTTACTAAGTCTGAAGTGAAAACTTAACCCAGTAGAGCATGTATCACATTATGCATTTAGTTTCTTGAGCGATTGTTATTCTGAGCATTGTTAGAGTCAATGCGGTTCAGTTCCTAATTGCCGTCAGAAACATAATGATAGTCCATTATCTTGTAAATGTTTCATTTGTAGGTTCCTGCAGATTTTTAGCTGGACAGACATTTTTTTCCTATTTTCCACTCTTTTGCGTTCATTCAAGCCTTATGATAAGCTGTTGCTTCTCCTCAATAACAATCTGGATGCCATGATGGCTGGCCTCCTGTCCAACTAGACCAATAATATATCTTCAAGTTAAAATACTGTTTAGGTTAGAGGTTCTATGAACGACATGGCACATGGATACAGAAAATGGTTGCCGTTACATGTCTTTGAGGTGGTTGAACCTGTTTGTTGTCATCTTTGTCGGACTATTCTTTTTACACGGTTAACATAACATGCTTGTGTGCTGGATCATAGAATTCAGTCGTTTACTACTTTTCCTTCTTCCTTCTATTCTAACAAAGGTTGAATTTCATGCTGGCCTGACGAACTTCGTATGATATCTTGCCTTGTTAACACGATTAGAGAATAACTATTCTTAGAATTTGTATTTGTCATATTAATGTTTTTTATAGTTCTTCCAGCATGATGTTGGCAGGATGTGTATAGCAGTTTGCCTTCATCTTTGTCAATTGTATCGCGCCATATCTGGATTGCTGTTCTTTGGTTTCTTGGCCTATTGTGCTTTCTGGGGGAGTGTTACTCGCTTAAAGTCATTCACTCGTGTGCTAGCCCTTTTCTTCGGGTTTGGTGCTTGTTCATTGGCCTTATTGTCTGTTTCTGTGTACTTGTAGTATGTCAGACCCGGTGCTTCACCCATGCCTGGATCAAGTGTTGCTGCTCCAATTGGAGCACCAGGTCAAGTTCGTCCACCTGTTGCCATGGGCCCTTTAGCTGGTCGTGGTAGAGGTGACTGGCGACTTGCAGGGATGAAAAATGCTTCGTCTTTGCAGAAAAATTATCACCCAGGAACGACTCCCTGGGGCTCTGGACGAGGTTATGGGGGTGGACTGGAATTTTCACTTCCATCACACAAGTAATCTCTCTTCTCCAGTTTTGTTACTGTGAATGATTCTAGTAGCTATTACATAGGCTTTTTCGTATGTTGTCGCTACTCTCTTCTGGTGCCTTTTTAATATTAATGTTGTGTTACCTACGAAAGTTAAAGTTGATGGATGTATCGCGCGTGCGCGTACACACACACACGCACATATATTATGTTTTGCAATAATTTTTTTAATGGAGGTGGAATTTTTGATTTTGCGAAATGTTTGATTTCTTATGTGCAGTCTTTGATCTGTGATGTGTTCCTCATCTACCAACATGCTTGTTAGAAAACTAGACTAATAAGTCCTGTGACAATTTTCTTCTTCTTTTCATTCCCTAATGGTGATTCCTAATTGGTTCTTGCTTTTATGGAGATCCCCGGTTTGATACCAGATGCTTTAATTTTGCGCGTACCAGCTGCTGCTTTCCTTTGATGCTTACTTAGTGCCTGTGCATTACTTGCATCATTGATAAAGCAAAAGTACTACTAGTGTGCCAACCGTCCCAATTCACACTTACATGCTCATATTTTGTTTTCCGCGTTTTGTGGGCAATTTAACTTTATCGCTGAATATATTTCTTTCAAGATTTATAACTATAGAAGACAAACTTGTGTTTCCTGTATGGCAAGATTGCTTATATTCTTATTGAACTCATAAAGCTCTTCTCAATCCTGTGAACAATTTCAGGACTATTTTTGAGGTTGATATTGATAGTTTCGAGGAAAAACCATGGAGATACCCTGGTGTTGATATTACAGACTTTTTCAACTTTAGTCTGAATGAGGAGAGCTGGAAGGAATATTGCAAGCAGCTGGTAAGTATGATCCTTGAACCAGCTGTGAGTAGATGAATGGATTTATGACTATAAATATTATGCAGGAGACTTTGCGACTTGAATCTACCATGCAAAGCAAAATTCATGTCTATGAGAGTGGTCGAAAAAAGCAGGTAATGCTGGGTTTGTAAATCTTCTTACTGGGTAGTTTTGAAAATGGAACCTATTAAAATTTTTTCATCTCAATGATCTGCCTTGTATATACATAGTTCAAATGTATTTGGAGCATGGATCTTCATATATTTTGCTTTCACTTTTTTTAGGAGTTTGATCCCGATTTACCTCCAGAATTAGCAGCAGCATCAGGAATTCATGATATTACAGCTGAAAATATGACTAATGGGAAGTTGGATGCTGGACAAAGTGGTAGTAAAGCATCTGCTCATGTGCGGCCACCATTAGTATGTCTCTGCTTTTGAACTTATTCTTTAGCTTGCATTCTTTTAGGTCGTCATCTTATTGCTGAACTTTCGGGCTCCATGAGTCACGAGAACTCTTGATCTTGATTTCCATTGTACTTAAGAAATCATCAGAGTCTAGTTTGGAGATCCCATTACCTCAATAGACGTTTTCTTTACCCCACTGCATCTCTAATTTCTCACTTTCATCAATGGCGGATTTGTTTACTTATACCAAAGAAATGTAGAGTCGTAGAGTCCTTTTCTAGATTGAGGCTTTGTTATTGGAGCAGTTATGATTGGAAGTAAAAAGATATTTTAATGCATGAAGCCTTAGTGCTTAGACAAGTTGAATTTAACTAATGAGCTATCAGATATCCTTCACATCCTTCGCAATTATCCTTCCTTCTAGATTCTTTGTCTTATAACCGAGCTCTTTTCTTGGTTCTTGTGCTCTTTTTGTATATGGGTTCGCACCCCCTTTTGTCCTATTTCATTCTGCAATATGTTGCTGGATATCCTCAGGTGAAATTAGCTTTCATTGTCGAGTGGATATTCAATGTCCGTAGTTGAGGTGTATCATATTATTAAATCTGATAAAATTTAATGAGTTCCTGAATTCCCTGTTAATGATGTCATAAAGACCCATGCTCTTGAACTCAACTTACTTATTTCTCATCCAGCCAACTGGGCGAGCAATTCAGGTCGAAAGTGGTTACGGTGAACGCCTTCCGTCCATAGATACCCGACCTCCACGAATTCGTGATTCTGATGCAATTATTGAGGTAAAAGTATGTGCTGGTGAAGTTTTATGTTGATCTCGCTCTTACATGGTCCTCATATTTTTTATGGGTTCTTTCATGAATTTGGATATACAGATTGTCTGCCAGGATTCTGTTGATGATGATTCCTCTACTGAAAATGGGCCTACAGACAGAGTGGATAATAATGATCCCACAAATGAGGATCTTAGAGGAGTAGAAAAGGCAGAGGACCGTGTTGCTCGGGAAGAAGCTGATTATTTTGACCGTTACTCTGAAACTTATAGTGACCAAAATAGAGAGGTGGTCGGAAAAGCTCAGATCGTTGAATCTGGTCAGGATGATCTTCCTGAAGGAGAAGAAAGTTCACCCTTAGGTCGCGAAGGATCAGTTCAACATCATCCATCCTCTAGTGAACAGACTTCTGGATATCCCAATAGGAAGGCTGCTATCACTCATAATGAGCGGTATAAATCTTTTCTGATAATCAAGAATAAGAATTAAATGACCTTCTTTACTATTATATGCAAATGGAAACCAGTGAACTGACAAACTTAACCAAATTGACCGAAACAAAAAATTTCAAGTTAGTCAAATTTTGGTCTGTGGAAGAATAAATAGTTGGGCCCAAATCATCACCTGGTTTTCAGTTCAGCTTGGACTGCGGAGGCAAAAAACTGGCGCGCTCAAATAGAATGATATTGCATGTCTTTAATATAACTTGTTTACTACTCCTCTTTCACGCAATTAGGAGGAGGAAGAAGGTGAGATTTGAACTCTGGACCTTGTGTCTTTGGGAATGGGCCATCATTGGGCCTTATTAGTTTCTAAGGCGTTTTTGTTTTTGATTGATCAAAAGCAAAAGGCAACTTTTAACTTTACCATGAAAAACAAAAATATTGTTCAAATTTAAAAAGATTACATAATATATGTGTTAATAGCTGTATGTTGTGAAAGCTTAAGGTATTTGGTGTTAAAAAAGGATCGAAGTGCATGCCCCGCAAATTTTAGATTAAGTAAAAGAGTAAAAGGTAAAAAAAATTCATACGTGGCCCTAAGTTTCCCTGAGTATGAAATCAAAAAATTAGAATATTTCCTGTAAGTAACAACACTTTGCTTTTTATATTCTGAGCATATACAGTTGTGTGGACACAAGTTTGTCTGTTAGGAGGAATGAGGATGTAAATTATGCCTGTGTCTCTGTAATGTTTTACAAGCTTCTCTATGAACTTTTTGCTAGAGTATATTGGGTGAACAGATTACATTGCTGTTTGTTAAAAAATTCTATTGTTCTTACACCGGATCATTTTAGTAGCAGTTTATCACACAATTTGTATGTACTAATCTTTCTTCGTTTAAAAATGCAGGCATATGGAAGGTAGAGCACATGACCAGTCCCCAAATATGTCTCCTTATCACAGTACAGAGGATAAAAAGGCTACTGAAGATCAAGGGGCACAGATGGTTGATAGTGTGGAGAGTGAAGAGGCTCTTCATGTGTCCAGCATGGATCACAAAGATGCACTTGCTGGTAAGTCTTTGCCTGGTGACAGAAGCTCTGAGCTGGAGAGAAATGAAGTACCTTCAGATGCAAGCAAGGCTGGTGAAAAGTTGCTTCATCCTAGAAAGAAAGACAAGTTTAATTCTAGGGGTGAGCAAGTTGTTCTCAATGAATTTGATGAGGGGGAGGATTCTAGAGCTGCAAGAAGTAGTGAAAACAGCAAAGCAAGATCAGGAAGCAGCAGAGATAGTCAGAAGTGGCGTGATGGTACAGAGGAGGAAGTTGTGCAAGTTGGTCTTCCTACCCATATGGGAGGTTCAAGGAGGCACCTTGATGAAAATGAACAAAAGTTTCGAAGAAAAGATCATGACAGGAGACAAGAAACGGAAAGAGGCCGAACAGTTGTTAAAGATAAAGTGGATCCTTATAGAGATAGGGATCCTAGTTTGGTTCATAATTTGCCCGCGAAGTCTGATAATTTTGATAGGCGAAAGGAGAGGGAGTACTCTGATGGAGCAAGGAGACTGAGAGATGATGAGCCTAGTTCCATAAGGCTCAGACTTGAAGATTCAAGGAAGAGGGAGCGTAGTGATGAAATAGGCTCCAGACACAGGAGCAGGGGTCGAGAAACTGAGAGGAATGACAAAGAGGATTATCACTCGTCCAAAAAACAGCTGGACAATGGCATTTACAAAGTTAACTATGACAAGGAAGTAGCTTTGCGAGGCAGGGAAAGAGATGATTCTTTAAGGAGCAGATATGAAGTCGCAGATGAATACCGTAGCAAGAGGAAAAAGGCAGATGAATATTTTCCACGAGAGCGAGACCACATTGACAAAGAAGAGATCCTGCGTGATCAAAGAGATAGTTCTGGTCGTCGAAAGCGAGACAGGGATGGCATTAATGATCAGAGGCAGAGAGAGGACCAGTCTAGAGTTAGAGATAGTATGGATGACCACCATTCTTCTAGACATAAGGATGAGAGCTGGTCGCAGAGGGAAAAGATTGAGAAGCAGAGGGATAGAGAAGAATGGCCTAAAGCCAAGCAAGTTCATGAAGAGAATCGCTTAAAAAGGGAAAGAGAAGAAGAAAGGGCTGCTATAAGGGGTGGACGTGGGGGAGAGGAGAAAGCATGGGCTGGCCAAGATAGGCCGAAGGATGATCATAGGGCTTCGGGTAGAGATTACCAGTTTAAGGACACAGCTCGACAGAATGAACATGCTAAGAGGAGGGAACATCAAGAAGATGAAAGTTTCTTGCAGTATCGTGGTCATGAGGAGGTCCATGCACGCAGTAATCAGGTCAAGAATGAAGAAAGAAGATCCAGATTTGAGAAATCAAGCACCCGTAGTGATAAACCTGCTAGTGTCTCAGATAATCAAAGGATGCATGAGAAAAAACACAGCCATAGGAAGAACAAGGAACCTGAGGGAGGCGATCATCATACTTCCAAGAGAAATCAGGACGATCATGTTAGTCAAATGGTATGTTCTAGATTCTAGACAGTCTAACTCAGATTAGGGATTGTACAATCTCAAAAATCAAGGACGACTTTTCTGCCTGATAATAACTAAATGATACTAGTTCATTTCAGTTTTCACTCAATATTATTGGTGGCTCTGCTGGTATGGAGTTTTGAACCTCAGACCCATGACATATCCCCATTCCACCTGACTCCTTAGCTGTTACTTAGGGACTGCATGAGCTTGAGTGCCCCTCAATGAATGCATCATGGGTAGACTCTTTGAGGTGGGAGATGGTTCCTGGAGAGTCAATGATGTCTCTCAGAGGGTTTCTCATCTTTTCTGTAGTCTTTTTCTTTGTCACCATTGTCCTTTTCTTTCTCTGGGGAGTGAGTGCTGTTATTGTTCTTAGTTCCCACAGACGTTTAAGTATGTTTGTGTATAAAAAGTTGATGTATACGTATTATTCAAATATATACATGCATACATATGCATCCATTATAAATTTCTGATCAGAGGAGGAGCAGGAAAAAGAAGGGGGGGGGGGACATTGACCGTTTTCTAAAATTTTCTAACAATCCTTTTTCTGCCGTTCTTCCTTTCTCTTTCTATATTGTCTTCTTATTCCTATCCTTCATCTCTATTGGAAATGTATCCCTGAGAATTGAAAATTGTCACCTAAATAATCAAATGCCACTTAGCAGGGCTCGGCACCTCATAAAGCAAGAGGATATAGTTTCAGGAAACAGTCCGCTTGATATAATGATATGGTGTTGCTTCATATATCCACTAGTTCTGAAGAAGATCAACATAAAGGGAACATGTAATTATATTGTTGAACTCAATATATGAGTTTCATATGAAAGAAATTTATCCATTGCTTCTTTTTGTTCTTCTACTCTGTTTTTCTTGTCATTATGCACCCTGTCTTGCTGTTTACTTGTTGAGTGTCGTAAGTAATTTTCTGTGTTCTATCAGCTGCAAATGCTTTTGGGTACTAGAGATAGAACATTGTTACTCTGCAAGTGTAATTTTGTCCTTGAAAATAGATTGTGGATTTGTGACTTATTCCTGGTAAACTCGGATTACTGCTTTGTCAGTGTATCTTGTAAATCCTGCATGATTCTCTCATTCTTATTGCTACTTGATTTCTTCTGAGTGTGTTCATAATCATGGATGAAAGTTCATTCTAACCTATAAGAAGTCGCAAAGATTTGGGTATCAGTTCAGCTGCAATTGGTTCTTCTGTTCCTTGTTCCACCTGACTGGTTGATCATTAGCAGACCCTGGTAAAAGTCGAGCATGGTTTTCATGATTGTCATTCCTTCATTTAGGGCTCTAAGGGTTTGGCTGAGCAGGGAACTGCTGATCCTGGAACCATGCAACAGTTTCATTCTTCAAGCGAAATGAGAGAAGATATGTCGTCTGAGGATGAGCAATCAGAATCCAGAAGAGGACGCTCCAAGTTGGAACGCTGGACAAGCCATACGGAGAGGGATTACAGTATCAATAACAAGTCATCGTCTTCCATGAGATTTAAAGAGGTTGGAAGAAGCAACGACAATATTGTATCTTCTGAGGCCAGCAAACTTCCTGAATCTGTTAAGAGGTCTGAGGAAGTTGACAAGCACCATTTCTTGGCTGAGGAAAAAGATTTGGGTGATGTGGAGAAAAAGGATGCTGATACAAAGCCGTTAAATGATCGTCATTTAGATACAGTGGAGAAGTTGAAGAAGCGCAGTGAGCGATTCAAGCTTCCTATGCCCATTGAAAAAGAAGCCTCATCAATAAAGAAGATGGAGAGTGAAGCGATAGTCTCCACCAAAGGCGAGACACCTGTGGATCCAGAGATCAAGCAAGAGCGCCCAGCTCGCAAGAGGAGGTGGACCAGTAACTAAATATGTTAAGAGAGAGATTCTGCGTATTTATGCGTACTGCTATTTCTTGTAGCGGGGGAAGTTCTGCTTCGCCTGATTCTTTGTTATAAGACCCTGAAGGTCATAGCATCCCTTGCAGCAACAAATTGGCTTCTCCGTGACTTCTGGGGTACCTGTGCTTTATTTATGTACTCTTGTAATCATGCAGCCATCATATACATTTAGTTTGTTGTATATACGGAAAATGTAGCATTGAAACTATATATGATGGTGGCATGTAATTGCTCTGCTTCTAGAAGCATCTTGCGTCTCTTATTGCGGATTGTGAGGATATTGAGGGGCTCATTTGCAATGCCTCGTGGTACCCCATATGGAGCTGAATGCAGCCGGCGCTGGACACTGGTTACGTTGGAGGCAAGAAACTGACTTATTGGCGGCTTCTGGAAAATGTGTTGTCTTGGAGCAACTGGAGGCAATGAAGCTGTCTGGTGGCAAAAACAGATCAAAGTAGAAATCGTTGCATCGCACCAGCAGGGGAGTAGACGATTCGTGCAGATGGATGTCGGCCAATAATGCACTTTTTTCACTAGAGTTCATGTATCATTACGAGCATATTAAACATTTTCCCTACCCTTTTTTGAGTTTTCTAGGATTGCGAAAGAAATGAATTTTGAGAAGTGAGATTGACAAGTTTATTGTTAGCAGAGTTCCTCCGTGTTCTTGTTGATCTGAAATGTTAGCAGAAGCCGACGGCAAGACAAATGTTGCCGGTCTCTTGCTCAAGAAAGAGAAAGTTGCATTCCCTGTCCGGATGCAGATTTGGCTATCTGGATATAATTGGGTGTTAGCTTTCTGAAATCGAAAATACAATTCTTTTTTGGCCCCTTTCACATTGTGTCCCTGGGACTGTCTTATGAAAGCTCGTAAAAATAGGAGAGTTTTGGCTGCAATTTCTGCTTACCGAGTCACGACTGACTGATCCATTTTGCCGGTCTTCAGCACCCTAGTTTGTCCCTGGTAAAATGAACACCATACATCAAGCAAGGTCATCCCCTTGATGCAATTGCGCGGTAGTTCTTCTGAAAGGTTTTGAGGCCCTTTTATTCTGACGATTGCGTTGAGCGACGAACTCTTAAAAAGCAGTGCTTGAGTGTCTGGGCTCGATATGGATCTGATGCAGAAGCCATTAGCAAATGGGGTACATTCTTAAAATTTCAAATCTTGACAAAACCCACGTTGAGCAGAACTGTTTGCTTTTGAAGACAGTTACAACCGAACATCTCTAATGTGAAAAGAGAAAAGAAAGGGAAAATGGCACAAATAATCCTCAAACTTTGATTAAATGTGCAATGTAATTTCTGAACTTTTAACTTATTCAATGTAGTCCCTAAAGTTTAGCTTAATGTGCAATATTATCCTTGAACTTTCAATTTGTTTAATATGGTTCATGAACATTTGATACATGTTCAATCTAGTTCTTGGACTATATGAAAATGTTCAATATTGTCCATGAATTTGAATTAATGAAAGAATGACATTGAATATTTTCATGTAGTCTAGAGATCATATCGATCATACTGTATATTGTGTTAAAATTCAGAGAACGCATTGAATAAATTAAAATTTCGGGATATTGACCCACGAATGAATACCCAATTATTCAAAAGCCCACGGACTTCCAAGCCTTTGATGTTCAAATTGCTTCGCCGGTGATTCCTTGCTCTCTTAAGATTTTTGCGCTCGTTAATGGCGTCATCGGGTCGAAGCTGTGAGCTCCAATTTCTCATGGTTTTTGACCCCCGATCTTCTTCTCTTTTCTCTTTCCAGCGTCGACGAGAGGATACACTTCTACGCAAGACCATCCTATAACGTACTAGATTTGCAGGTCATTCTCTTGTCCTCTTCTTCTTCTCGGTGTCGACTTCTTGTGCTCTGCGAAAGCTTTCATTTTTCTTTGTTAAAGCACAGCTTATTCTCCTCAGGAGCAAAAAGCTCAGTTAAATGGTCCCTACGAGGACACCTTTTCTGGCACCTATTGCTCCCGGGATGAGTTTTGCGAATTCTGCGCACCACCTGTTTGTGAGTTTGTCAGAGCCAAAGTAGGAAATGAAGGGTCCACTTTTTTGAGCAATTGGGTATTGTTTGTATAGCTAGCTCTTTGGTTTTTACTCTTCTTTGACGTCTTTATAGTTGCCTGAGACAAGGTCAATGGTGGTGTTATGTGTTGGTGGTACATTTGGGAGGCTCAGGAGAATGTGTTGCACGGCCAGTGATATGACAGCCAATAGATTGTTGATTTCAAATTCATGTGCAAAGGGCATATTGTTGCTTCTTCTATACAATTTGTAACTCATGGGTAATTTTTTTTTTTTCACTTTGATTGTTCATCATTCAAGAATATTGATTGTTATTTGAAGTTGACAAAGATATTTTCTCCTTTGATCTGTATGTTGGACGATGCTTTTTTTGTAACTGATTAATAGCTGAACACCTTTTCTTTAAACGAAAAGGTTTGGTTGACCCAGAATTCTCAAATGTAGTATGTCCTTCGAGATTGTTATGCATTTGTTCACTTAATTACTGAATTCTTTGGGGTGTGTGTCCAGATGCAGGACTTGCAGTGGTGACATATGTTCAGAGACTTGCTGTATTCTCGTTGGTAGTCATTTAACATCTTGCACAAGTGCTTGTTTGAATAAGGATTTAGGCTGTTCTTCAATTCTTCTGCAAATTCCAACACTTATTGGCCGGTCCATGTACCTCAATGACCCTCCGAAGACCTCCATTGCCTCGGCTCCTTCTTGACAATGTTTCTTGCATGAGAAATGCGCAACAGATCTTGCGTCATGCGAACGTCTCTCTTCATGATGGTGGAGCTCTTGTGCTGACCGGAACCAATGGCTCGGGCAAAACCACATTCCTGCGTATGTTAGCAGGGTTTTCTCGTCCTTCTGCTGGTCAGATCCTCTGGAACGGCCATGATGTCACGCAATCTGGCATTTTCCACCAATACAAGTTGCAGCTTAATTGGCTTTCCCTCAAAGATGCTATAAAAGAGAAATTCACTGTCCTCGACAATGTTCAGTGGTTTGAATTGCTTGAAGGGAAGCAAGGAAAGTCTCTGCCGGCCCTGGAGCTTATGGGGCTTGGAAGATTGGCAAAAGATAAAGCCAGAATGCTTTCAATGGGTCAAAGGAAGAGGCTGCAGCTGGCCAGGCTGCTTGCTATTGACCGTCCCATTTGGTTACTTGATGAGCCATCTGTTGCGTTAGATGATGATGGTGTGAAGTTGCTGGAGTATATAATTGCGGAGCACCGGAAGAAGGGCGGAATAGTAATTGTGGCTACGCATCTACCAATTCAGATTGAGGATGCCATGGTCTTGAGGCTGCCTCCCAGGTTCCCGAGACGGATGACGTTGACAGATATGCTTGGCCGAGCAGATATTTCATAGTCCTTGCTAGGAAAAACTTTTCATGGATTATATGATGTTGATGGTATCGATCTTTGGTCTTTGGCATCCAGTATAGCTTTTTGTCGGGATCTTGCTCATATCTGAATGACCATCATAAGCCTGTTTTTGGTCGTTATAAATGCCACATCCCTCATGCAAAATCTGATCCTGAAATATGCAAAGTGCACTCTTCTCGTGATTATGGTTTCGTAGTTCTATTCTAAGTATTGCATAGTATGGATTCTACTTGGGGAAATGTAACAACTTCCTCAGGGCATGCCTTGGCTATTTAATCGATATAGGTTCGATTGAATGTGAGACGTGTTGGTAAATGATCATTGTTTCTCTTGGAGCATAAGAAATGCATGGCCGGTTGAGTTTGCTTATTCAGCACGTCCTCGAAGGTTTTTGTTTCCTGAAATGTTGAGTTCAGTTGAATGGAGCATTGTTACTGTTAGACTACTGTTTAAGCTTTTATATGAGAATAATTATGTGTTGACTGGGACATAAGACATGTCATGAATTGGAGGAGAAAGCAGCATGGGAAGGAAAGTTTGCTTGCGCTTTCACTCTCACTCGAGAGTCGGTCCCTCAAAGACCCTCAAGAGTCACATTCGCTCACTGATCTTGGATGGCCATTTAATTTTCCATTTGCATTTACTTATGAAGTACTTTAGTAACTTCAATGACTATATATCAGCACAATCATAGTTGGTGATATGGTGAACAATCTGTGTGAAGTCCTGTCCCTGGGAATGCCCTTCAGTGTAATCTACGTTGTCTATAAAATGGAAGCAATGTAGCAGATAGAAACAAGAACAATCACCCCTGACATCAAATAATATAACATTTTGAATTTGCAAGCAATTAAATTTATTTTATTCCGTCACTTGGAAGGGAAAGGCATCACCTTTTTCCCAGAAAGTCATGGCCTTTTCGACAGGCTTAATGCGAGACATGATCATGTCCAGGTGGGACAAACTGAAAGTTTCTTCAGTTTCCTGGAAATCGACTAGTCGGGCTCTGCTTATACGCTGCTGTTCTGTATACTTCCAAATTATTAAACAAAAAAATAGCTCATGCCCTTTTTTTTTTTTCAAGAACTTAAACTTTTAGAACAAATCGCTGATCCCACAATATTTCGTCCGGTGTTAACGACAGAGCTCATCGGTTTCATTTTTTGAATTTCCTTTCTTTAGAGGTTTTGAAAAGTATATATACAACGTATAAAAACCGTCAATCTCTATTAGTTCACATATTTAAAATAGGGTTAATATCACGAAAAACTCTAAACTGGTACACCTGTGACAAATTTACTCCAAACTATTTTTTTGAACACAAAAAACCCCAAACTGGTACACCTGTGATAATTTTAACCAAAACTATTTTTTTGACTACCAAAAATCTCAAACTGATACACCTGTGATAATTTTATCCCGAACTATTTTTTTGACCACCAAAAACCCAAAACTGGTACACCTGTGACAATTTTACTCTGAACTAATTTTTTTAATATTGTTCTTTACTTTTTCAAATTATTTTATTTTATTTTCTTTTTCCTTTCCTTTTCTTTTTTTTCTTCGTCTTCTTTATCTTCAAACCTATGGCCGGTCGACGGTCCGGCGACTAGCCATAGGCGGGGTCTGGCGAGGTTGGCCTTGCCCACCCCTGGCGAGGTTTGACCTTGCCAGTTGTCGGCGAGGGGTCGTCCTTGCTGTTGCTGGCAAGGCTCGACTCCGCCGGCAACTAGCGAGGTCGGCCTCGCCTAGAAGCGACGAGGTTGAGCCTCGCCAACGACGGTGAGGTCGGCCTTGCCCACCCTTGGCGAGGTTCGACCTCGCCAATTGTTGATGAGGGGTCGTCCTTGCCAGGGGTGGGGCAAGGTCGACCTTGTTGGTTGCCAGTGAGGTTAGCCTCACTAGCTGCCGGCGGGGCCAACCTCGCCGGCCCCCACCTCTGGCCGGTCACCTTGAAGATAAAGAAGAAGGAAAAAGAAAAGAAAAGAAAAGAAAAGAACAATAAAAAATAAAAAAATTCGATAAAGTAAAAAATAATATTAAAAAATTAGTTCGGGGTAAAATTATTATAGGTGTATCTGTTTTGGGTTTTTGGTGATAAAAAAAATAGTTCGGGGTAAAAAATTATCACAGGTATACCAATTTAGGATTTTTATAGTTTGGGATAAATTTATCATAAATGTACCAGTTTAGGATTTTTCGTGGTATTAACCCTTTAAAATACAACCATTTCTCTTAGGTCCAAATTTCGCTGTCATAAAACTGACCGCTGGAAATTTTCCACGGTGCATCTGCTGTTTCTTTGTGTGACGATGATCAAAATTAACAAATTGGAGCCAGCTGCTTTAGATGTTGACAAGGATATTTTTCATGCAACAGATTCGTGGGCTGTATGTGTCTATCATCATATGCATCAAGACAATGCGTTTTCAATTCAACCATTAAGCCTTCTATTTCTTAGTCATACGCTTTTGGTGCCCATCGAAAGGTCTGTTTTTCCGTTAGAATTGAGATCGAGAAACTTTATTTTAGGAGGAACATCGAGGTGATTAAACTGAGATCGAAAGTGTAAAAACTAACCTCGGGTCATTAGGAATTTTTATTTCTTTTGTTTTGGAAAAAACATTATATTTGTTAAAATACAAAACTTGTAGTACTCTAATAAGCTCGATAGTTTTTGCATGTCGTGTAAAAACGGGACCACAAGGCCATTGCCATACATATAATACGTCAAAACTCATCTGCACCTTAAATAATGCAAAGGGTACGTTTGGATTGATTTTTTCCTTTTACCTTATTTAAATTTTTCGATACACGCGCTTTGATTGGCTCCATTTGTTTAGCGGAGAATAAATGACTTGCAAAACATTTATCAAAAGACGATTGCTTGTATCGTTTACAAAAATGAATGAACGATAAATATTTTTATTGTTCACGAAAATATTTGACACAAATTATTTTTTATTATGAAAATTTTTTCCACTGACTAATTATTTCAAATGATACAAGCGATCGCTTTTGTGAAAATATTTTCCAAATCATTTATGTTCCTCGAAACAAATAGAGTTTAAAGGAAAAAGCCATAAAAAATTCTAAACTATACCCACTGTGACACATTTACCATAGACTCTTTTTTTTGTGACACAAGAATTCCCGAACTTATATATATGCCTCCATCAAGGTTCCGTCAATGAGCTCCGTGAAAAATCTACCTATATAGACGACGAAACAATCGAGACTTAGTTTACAATGGACATAGTTTATAATTTTCGATGTCTTTTGTCCTTGTTTTAATTTGAAACAATTGAGACTTTCACACACCAAGTAAATTGACACATGGATTAAATATAGTTCTTTCATGATGTTTTAAAATGTCGATTATTTTTTTAGGTCAATATCACGAAAAACCCTAAATTGGTACATCTGTGATAAATTTATCAAAAACTAATTTTTGACCACCAAAAACTTCAAACTGGTACACTTGTGACAAATTTACCAGCCGTTAAATTGGATTAATATCACGAAATATCACAAATTGATAAACCTGCAAACCCCCAATTGGTACACGCGTCAATTGCTACAAGTTGACGGTGAAATTTAATGAAAATTAACGAAGGGTAAATTTATTATATGTGTACAAGTTTAAGATTTTTAGCGATCGAAAATTTAATTTTAAGTAAATTGTCATAGGATTTCCGTGGTATTAATTTTTTTTTAATACAAGCAAACAGAAAAAAAACTGCTTTTTCGCCTGTACTCAAGTATTTCAACAAACACGCCACGGGTAATGTTCAGCTTTATCTCGTTACAACAAAAGCATTGTTGTCAGAACGAAGAAAAACCCACCATCAAGATGGCGATGTTTTTCGCCCCACGCCTGACGGAGTCCCTACTACGTTTTCTTGATTCGGGGACATCCACATCATGTGCGAACTTTTCGCCTTGAGGTGCCTCTCCTTCCCCTTCACATTTCCAGATCCGCTCTCAGATCTTCTGTTGTTGGGAGTCAAGACCCGGGGCACCTGCAGAGCAGAAACAGGGGTCGAACTTGGATTGACAGCTCCCCCCCAAGAGAGAGAGAGAGTTTTCTTGTTGTTGCTCCTCTTGTTTTTTTTCCTCTGGGGCGTGATTATGGGGAAGAGATCTTGGGTGTGCACCGTCTTTACTCAGGTGTGTCTCTGCATCGCCCTCTATGTTGCTCTGAACTTGGGCCAGTCTCGGGAACGCGGGGGTTATACCACGAAGAGTGTTATCAGAAGCGGCGGTGGATTTCTTGATTCTTACTTCGTCACTGTCCGAGGTGGATTTAGAGCTCCCAATGAGCAGACGCGGCTCTTAAAACTGGTGAATTTTCTGACTTTATGTTGGTGCACCGTTCACTGCTATTAGGTTGATGTTATTTGGCGAGGTTGATCCAGCAGTGTGTCCTTCTCTTTTAAATTGTGGAACTGGATGTTGGGTTTCCCATTTTAGCGTTTTGTTTATAGGTGCTCTCAGGGATCACTACGGTGTGTTCTTGGTTCCTTTTGCATCTGTAAATTGATTTCTGCAATCTTTCCCAGTATTGGTTATCTCTCTCTCAATCCCATACTTGCAGTTAGACAGTACGAATATGGATATTAAGAACTAGACTTGCAAATTATACTTTGCGTGCATTGTCTAAGTAGGGATAGAGAGATCAGGAATCGATGGTGGCTCTTGCTTTATCTTTGTGAATGCGGGCTTACTGACCTGGTGTTTTCTTGGGGTTCTAATGAAGATGGAGAAGGTGTCAAGGACATATGACGCAGCATTTGTTGTCAACATCAGCGAACTTGGCGAAGATGACCCGCTTATGCAGAATGTAAGAGTATAAATCAATTCTACCTCCTGTTTGAAACTTAACAGCTCCCTCTTGCTTAATGTATACAATTTCAGTTCTTGTTTTAATTGAAAAGCTTTAAATTGAGTGCAGTGTGCACATATCCACATGGAAAAGCTTGCTGCCTTAGAGATTGACGTTAGAAAGGTTATCTTACCAGTTGAAATAGCTTTAAGTTTTTGTCCTTTAGAAGAAAGATAGCAGTGGAACTGTTATGCTTTGCTTTAGTTTAACTTTGAAGTAATATTTGTGGCACAAATGCTTTTAATTTCTCCAGATTGATACGATGTTTGTTGGGAGTAAGATTCTGCAATCATCAATGGAAATTTAACATTTTCTTTTGGCAGGGTACACAAAATTACCAATCGCTGAAAATTCCATGGTATACCATTTTTCTTCCTATTTGCTGTCTTTGGGATTGAATATGTATAATATTTCTCGGACATTTTAGATCCTGATATTATATTTGGGTATTGATTGGTTTTTATTCAGCCAAATTGTTAGGTAATCCAGAATAGTGACATTGTAGGTACACCACCAAAGCTTCAAAAGGAGGAAGAAGTTATTTCAGAGAGCAGATGAAAATTCCTTGTGGGAAAATCTTAGACTTAATTGGTCTAGATACTGGCCTTTTTAAGGTATGTTGTCATATGTCAAAAGACAACTCTTAATATCTGTCCAGCGATTCATTTTTCTCCATGGTATATGCATCCTTTTTCTTATCCTAATTCTTTTAGAGAAAAATACGTCTATTAGCTTGTTACCTGTATTGTGGCTGAGTGTCAGCATGCGTTTACTGTGTAAGGTAGGAAACCTCTTTTATTCTCGAATATAGTTGCATGTCTGGTGTTTAGTGTGGTAATTTTTAGAGGAAAAAAATTACATGTGGTGGATATGGGGCTTTTGGTTGTCTGTAATGCATACTGATAAAGGATTATTACAGGAACTATGGTAATTGAGAGAGCAGGCTGGGAAAGCTAGTCATCTTGAAAATAGGACTAATGGCCAACGAGCAAAGGCATCTTGTTTTGAATATTTGGATTGGTAGAACCCATTCTCTGTCACTTGACACTACCCTAGATCTTTGAAGTTAAAATAAGAAGGACGAATCGTTAATTGGTATACCTCCAATCAGTTTGACCTTCCATCTTTGCTTTCCTACCTGGGAACTCCTTGACTCTAGCTCATTATCTGATAGAGCAGTATATGCATCAATACCAAACTCATACTCCTCCCATCAACTTAAATATACTCCCGCTCTAGGGCATCATATTGTATGCCAAATTGCCTACTTTCATGTACTTCCACCTGTTTTTGCTCGACTGGTGATGTAGCTGGAGCACAAATGGGAACCATATGAAGTGAACCCTACATTTCTGAATCTCCAGGGTTCTGTGATGATGGGATCATCAGAGGGGCTTGGAGAGGAGCAACTTAAATGGCTCACGAGGATCCTAGAGGAAACAACTGGTGAATGGTAAGTTTGAAGGATTCAACTTTTGGTGTCCTTTATTTTCCTTTGTGTAAGCATAACAGTTGGCATTGTACCGAGTCACAATGTTTATTTTCCATGAAGTCACACAAGTTTCTTTGTCTAACAAATTATGACTTCTCTGAGCTTTTCTGAATACTGTAGTCTTGCGATACCTCGGCTGTAAATTGTTCATGAGTTCTCATGTTTGTATTACCTCATTATATGTGGGGACTTACCTCATTTATCCATCAGTTTTGGCTTGTCTGTCAAAAGAATGAAAGTGTTTCCCTTACAACCAATGTGACTTTTTGCTATCTGTGAACTCAGGCGCATAATCACAGGATTTCTTCCTCTGACTTCCTGCCAAGAAAGTAATGGTCTATTTGAAGCAAAGGCAGATCTTGACCCTTTGAGGAGCGTCTTTTCCACTTATGGAGTGGTAATCTCTCTTGTTATTCTTGCCTCCTTGTGAATGAACTATGAATCACATGAATCCTTCTTGAGCAAAGAAGTTGAATCAGACATGTCTTCCCAGAATGCATACTTAAGTGGAAGGGCTGGCATGGATCGTGTTCCCCAAGGCGGTGTTAGCTACATTGGCAACCCTGGCCAATTATGTAAAAAATCTAATTCTGCTTCATCTCAGGGAACACCATCAGTCTTTTGCAGGTATCTCCTTTTGTCTCTATTCTGAATTTCCCAACCGTGTTTGTCCCTCCTATAATTTGGTATGTATACTGTCTGTGATTTTTCCTGCTTCTCCAGAGAACTTGCCGATGGGTTCCTTCTTCACAGAGTCACCGCTCTTGAAATAGTGAGTAATCAAATCTTTTCTCTAATCAAATGTTATGAATAACATCTTTTGAATTAGTGCAGAATACTGGAATAAGTCAACATTTTTGCCAGTTCGGATTTTGAAAATAGACTACTTTAATGGGGAATTTGGTGATGGAACATCATGGAATTTTCTGTATGATTGATTACCCCATCTAACTTCCTATGAAAATGCCAACTTATGCTTGTAGCCGTTGGCAGGTGACTTATTTTGTTAACTCGTCTGGGGAAGCTGTCTACAAAACTGTGCTCCGGCACCCTGGAAAGGAGGTCATGTGAGTTCACTAGTAGCTGGAAAGTGCAAGTTCATTGATCCGACAGATTTCTTGTAAATGAGCTGTCACGCAAATCTTCTTGAGATACTTATCATCTTCATTTGTCGGCCCTGCGCTCATCGAGCAATTCTTGTGAGGTCGGTTCCGCATGTCTTGGGAGCCTCTCAGCCATTTTTTGATAGCAGAGTTGAGGATGCATTTGGTTCTCTTTCTTGCATAGCTGAGTACTTCATTGAGGTTTTTCTGCAATTGTAAATTAGAAAGCGCATTGCTGATCAGGATGGAGTCATGATCTTTTTCTTTATTCATTGTTGTATCCAGTAATTTAAGCTTGAAGCTGATCATTACAAAAGACAAGTCTAGCTTTCCCTGTAATGACATCTTGCAAAGCCTGTAGTATGAGTTTAGCAGCTTGCATTTTCGCAAGTTTGATCTCTTGACGAGTTCCAATTCCTTGAACTTTGTGTTTTTAAACTTCTATTGTTGAATTTTTGGAGTTTATTTAAGATTTTCATAAGCAATGAATACTTTTTCCTTTCTCTCCCGTTAAAATTACAATATTTTCGGTTTTGAGAAACTGTAAAAAAATTACACGCGATCAACCTACAGACAATTTACATATTCCGAAAGTTATACGTACTTGAAATTAAAATTGTTATTCGGTGTATTATCGACGTGAGGAATTATTTGCACACTTACTATTGTTAGAAATTAGGATTCCTACGGCTACGAGGACTTAAATTAAAGAAAGTGAAAGTGCATGAATTGCGAGATTTTAGTAAATAAAAAGACTTTACATCCATAAAGCCAAATCAAAATGAAATTTTTTTTTTCCAAAAGAGGGAAATATATGGTGGCCAATATATGGGCAAAAGGACACTATTAGTGTCATAATTTGTGTACGGAGATCACTTTGATGGCATAACTTTTTTTTCAGATCATTTTGGTGCCAAAATCGGAGAAAAAAGATCACTTTAGTGGCTCCGACCAAAATTCCGGCCAAAAAAAGAGCCACGTCAGATTTCCGGCGAGCCATGTCAGATTTCCGGCGAGCCATGTTAGCATCGGAAATTAATAAAAAAATAGCCACGTCAGATTTTCAGCGGCCATGACAGCATTAGTACTAAAGTGATCGTTTTTCAAAAAAGTTGGCATGGAAAACCCTTTTCGCTCCGCTTAGCCCTATCCCCCTCTAGGGGTATTTTAGTAATAGGTTCTATAGGAACTGGACGATACTATTTGGTCAAATACCTAGCGACAACTCCTATGTTGATCCAAAAAAAAGTTATGGCACCAAAGTGATCTTCGTACACAAGTTATGGCACTGGTATACTTTTGCCCCAGTATATGCTATGGGTGGTTTCCTTGCATTTGGCCATTCTTAAGTAAAGATCGGTTTTTTCCAGCAAATTACTTTATTGTTATTTTGGCTGTCAGAAGAATCGAGTCAGACAGAGCATAAATGTGAGACTTTCGGACAAAGACCTGCGCAGATTCTTGCGAGAGTTGCGTCTCTGATGAGGCCTCCCTCCTCTCCTCCTCCTCCTTGTTGTTGTTATTGTTATTGTTATTATTATTGCCAAGACGATGGCGATGGCAATGGCGGTAATGGTGATGGTGATGGTGATGATGATGATGTTCTTGTTTAACGAGATTCATACCCCCATGTACTGGAAAGGTTATTGCATGGTGTCTACTGCATACGAGAGAGGCTGTGATGATGCATTCGTGAAAACCGTGAGAAAGACGCGGCCTTTGAGGAAGCACCACCCACCAATTTTCTTGGCGTGGCGACTCCGGTCGGAGGGTTCTTGAAAGTTCCCATCTTTGGGCTTTTCACCAGCAACCGCTGTTTCGCAGCCACGCAGATTGGTGTTAGAGTGGTGGGTTTTCTGAGCGTCTTGCTTCGCATGAATGATTCAGAAGTGTTCGAGTAATGCTCTGAGTCTCTCTTTCTCTCTCCCTCTCTGGACGATGAAGTGGTGGATGATGGTGAGACATGGAGCTGGTGGGTGACTATGTTTTTGGGGTTTTTGGATTTTTAAAGATTCTTCCGTTTCAATTTTTTAGCAGTGTTCATCTTGCTCTTTTCATGCTTAATTCGTTTGCATTGTCAGTTTGTCACACTTCATGATCTTGCCTTCTTTTTTCTTTCGCATTTCTGTCTGTGAAAGGCAGGGATTTTCATTTGTTCTGTTTGCTGACAATTTTGCCCCTCTGTTGCTCTTCGATTGTTTGCTTGGTTTTAAAGAGGAAGCTGCTCGGACGTCTTTGCTTAAACGAATACTTGTTTTAACAATCTAAAGTTTTTTTTTTTTTTTTTTTTTTGGTAACCCAGGAACCCCCGCACGGCCGACAGCCGGAGGAGTAAACCTGGGGTGACGCTAGCGCAGGACCCACCACCACGGCGCCACACTTAAGAATCCCTAACGACTACGCTGGGGTTTGAACTCTGGTCCCTTCGTGGGGGGACCAGAGCGCAAGCCAACGCAGCCGCTGCGGGCGGTGGTATTTAAAGTTTTTAATGTTGGAAAAATAAGTGGAATAACTGTTGAGGATTCTATTGACGTTTCTCTTTAATAGTCAATATTTATCTCGAACTCGGAATCATCACACAGCCAAAAGACTTGCCAAATCTTTTTTGATGGGGTCAAAATCGCCGCCAATTAGATTGTCATTGAGGACTTGTGGATCCAAAATGGTCATCACACACCACTTAGCATAACTCACTCCTGATAATAGTCAATGGCAGATTTCTTTACTATATTACAAACTGAAATGAATCAAGAGAAAGAGAGTAAGCTAAGTGAAACATGAGAGAGGAAAGATGACCTGCAGATCCATTGGACAGCTCCTCGTGTCAATGTCCCTAAAAGAGTAAACTGAGTGCTCCAATAGCCGCTAGAGATAGACCCAAATTAGCAACTTCTTTTAGCGCACTGGAGTGCTTGGCATCAGGTGCAGGTGCAGGTGGTGAGTTCGTGGTTAGATTAGCGGCTACAGGAGGTAGAGGTGGGTCGATGATGTCCGAGACTTCGAGGGTTGGAGCAGGAGCTTCTGCTGGTGGCTCGGCTCCTTGTATAATGCCAATAAGAGAACCAGGCTGAACTGGTAAGATGGCTTGCTTGGCATTCAAATCAAAACATGGACTTCCTGCAATGACAAGTGGAACAGTGAGTGGTTCATTCTTGTTTTCCTCTTGCCTGTGGTTTAGGGACTATATATTGTTTCAAGTATGGAGTGGAATCAGGCCGGTCTAACTGTCAAAGACCCAAAAGAATTTCTTAATGTTAAATCCCTCATTTTTTGTGTGTAAGTGTGCACTCTGCACTTGTGCGTAGACACGTACACTTTTAATATGTGGTGTGCTTGACTGGACCTATAAGGGAATTTAACTCATGCGGTGCTTACTCATGTATTTGTTGGCTGTTGCTGGGTATTCAGTGATGACTCCATCAACTCCAAATCCTGCTACATAAGTAGCCAACTCCAGAATAGGATCCGCAAAATAATCGAATGCGAGTGAAATGTACTCGTTCCTCAAAACAGAGACATATACCGAGATATTTGCGGCATGCATTTCGTCAAGAACACTTGTATTGCCCAAAAGGAAGCTGTTTGAAACTGGCATGATGGAGGGCCTTGTGATGGTGATTGCGTCAGCGTACTTTTTAAGCTGTTCTACTGGCTGCTTTGGTGCATCGCTTATTTTCTCTTCAATTGTCAACACTCTTTTGTAGGTCGAGACATTCTTGAACTGTGATAATACAGAGCTGTCATCGGATTGGATCAAGACTTGTTGTGTGGATTGTTTGTCGAATGTGGCGTTGCTTAAGGCTTTGGAAACAGCATCTACTATGCCAAGACCCTTCTTTGATGCTAGGTAGGCAGCATTCTGATAAGGAATGAGAAAACTTGTTCACGCTTGTGAAAAGGGCTCCGAATCAAAATAAGGAAGAAATCAAAGTATGTTTTACCTCTATGTTTATCAGAACACCCGATACTGCCTTTGACTTTGCAAGCTCCAGAAATTCTGAAAGAGTGACAAATTTGCCTTTGTTCTTATTTGCTGGATCTCTCTGGAAGCCAGGATCACTACCAAAAGGGCTGACAAGTTGAGCTGAAACAAGGAAGCTTTTTGGTGAGCAATTTCATCGGACATTAAACCTGTGGGCAATATCAATTTACATGGTCAAGATCACGGGGCAACATTACGCTTCAAACTCTGGATTTCGCTCCATATAAGATCAAAGGAAAAGATTCCGCTGTCCTGTTGGATCTCGGGGATGACGGTCGATCGAGACATGAAAGTGGGCATTGCAGTGGTATCTCCTGACAGGTCTGCAGAATCCAAGCAGAAGGCTACTCCATCTTTCGACATTTGCACTGAGCAGTCGATGATGTCAGCACCATCATCTATTGCTTGCTGGTATGCTAGATCAGTGCACCCCGGATAATTTCCACTTGCTCCATTGTGAGATATGATTAAAGCTTTCCCTGCACAGGGACACTTTGGTAAATAGAAGTTGATTGAATGTCCATATGTCAGAATGATTCAGATTAACATGTTACCTTTGATGGGCTTGCTACTGTTGTTGTTCTGGGTAAAACATACTGTAAGAAAACCACAACTTTGAGTTTTAGAGGACATCTCTACCAGGTTTATTGCTCGCAGAGTTAATGCATTTACGAAACCTACAGTTTTTTGGCAAGTAAAAATACAAACTTGACAGTTATTTTTCCGTTACCGATGCTTTCTGAAGCTGTTGGAGGGAAATCTGTAAGCACCCCATCAACAGAAAACTCAGAGTTATCGATGAACTGCAGGTATTCCGATGTTGGGTCATAGCTATAGTTGAAACTTGCTGGATAGTCATTTGCAAAACCAGAAGCGTACACTTCAAGGCCCTGTTTATGAGCATCCGCCACAAGACTGGTGGGAGCTTCCAGATAATTGTTTGTACCAACTGGGAGTATGTACTCCTTGGGAACAAGTATTCCAGATGCGAATGACTTGATCGACTCAAGGTCTTTCAGTATAGAACTATATGTTTGATTGGTGGATGGTTCAACTGCATCCGCGGCCAGAAATCGGAATATGAGCTTCGTCCTTGCTTTATTGACTTTTCCTTGCATAGCCTTCAAGAAACCAATCTCTGGAGATGATAGGTAATCAAGAGGATAGTACCTCACAACTTTCTGCATATAGGATGCTGGACTGTGTTTGTGTTCGGTGTAGAATCCATCATACTGTCGAAAGGAATGGATATATTTCCACGTCCATCAACAAGTTGTGAAAAGAAGAAGCTACCTCAGAGAGAGAGAGAGAGAGAGAGAGAGAGAGAGAGAGAGAGAGAGAGAGAGACCTGAACATTCAGCCAAAGTAGGTTAACACTTTTGCGTCCAACTATATCGTCGACAAATTGAATCGACAGTGCGCCATCAAACAAACTCGGCCTGGACAGAACATTCTGAACCACTGCAGGGAAGGAAAGAAGAACAATACAATAGAAAAATAGAGATTAGTTTTCTTGAAGCACAAATGATATCTCGAACAGCCTTTTTGCTATCCTTTTTGCTCCCTTTGAACTCTGTAATGCAATATTTTCAATGCATATGGTATAGCTTCTATCTTTGTTGGATTGAGTTCACAATATTGTGAATACATTTATTTGGTCTGACAATCTGTGAATATATTGACTGAATGATATGGCAAAAAACCACGTGCTCTAGCCCATTCACATTGTTCCATTTGACGGGTGACTTCTATGAGAACCTGAATGGTTGATTAGGACAATGGAAAAACCGGAGAGATTTTGAATCTACATGAGCGGAGTGCCAACATATATTTCTGAATTCAAGTTGCCTATGCTATCACTGATAGTGTTGAGCGGGCATATTGAAAAGTTAAAGGTAAAACAGGTGGGCTAATAATCCTTTTTTGTAGTGATATTCATGTTGTCTTCTTATCTCTCTTCAATTCATTGTCCTCTGTTGGTAACTCTTGTTCTTAAATATCACATCAATACTACATGAAGACTTAGACCTACATGAGACGTTGTTGAATAGCTCGTCGGAGGTGTAATCCACAGCGAACCAGCCCTTCAAATCTTGTCCATTCACATTGTAGGTCTTCTCTCCTTTCGGGAACACCATTGCTATGTTGGTGGTATTGTCGAGCCTGACATCCGGTTGGCATATGCCTAGACCATCCTTTGTGAGCTGCAGATCGCAGTACAAGACCACATCGCCCATGCTTGAGGTCATTGCCATGTCCACGGCGAACTCGCTTGAATCGGGAAAGATTCCAGAGAACCCGCCACGAGCTATAACAAGGGGCTCGTTGCCTGTGGATAAGGCACACATGCTGTTACCACGCTCAGAATTTCAAGGTGATCCACACAGGAAGCAGTCTATGATGCAAGCAATTTTTGGAACTAAAGTGAACTAATAATTCTCATTTGTCTTTCTCAAATCTCCGGATCTTGCCTACCTAAACTACAAAATCTCTATTATTCTAAAGGTAATTGTTTCTATCCTTCAAATAAAGAGAGTCAGAATACCATTAAGGGTCAGCCATTTCTTTGATGGAGTATCTGAAGTCCCTGAACCCTCTGAAGACTTCTGGGCTAAGCTTGAATGAATGAGCAAGGAAAAGAAAAGCAAACACCTAAACATCTCTCCAAACCTGTCACATGTCAAAAGAACGTACATATTTCACCAAATGACCGCTGCAATTAACAACAAATCCGAAACAAGAAATACAGAGATTAATTTGCCGCAATTCAATAACGAAAATGCAGGAATCGTGATGGTTTTTTTTTTCCCTTCCGAGAGTTCTCATTTCTATCAGACATTGCCAAATTCAACGGTGCAAACCCTTCAATAACATGGTCAAGTGTTGCATGACATTGACCCCATTGAAACAGAAGCAGGAAAACACCAATCAGAAGCACAAAACAACGAAATAAGAAAGGAAACTCACTTCATTGTTAAAACGTTCAGATGGACAAAGCCAACATTCCCTCTCAAGTTTCAGAAGGAAACAAGAAAAGAAAAAGAAGATCACAGAAACTCTCAAGGGAATGTAATGGAAGGAAGAGGAGAGAGAGAGAGAAGAGAGAGAGGGAGAGAGAGAGAGAGAGAGGGCGACCAGAATTTACTCCCAAAAGAGGTTTTTCTCAATAACCTCCCCAACACAATTCTCGCATTAATAGCTGGTCAGGATTTATTTACTCTTAACGGAACACCAGTTTCATAAGGACCTTCTTCTTCTCTTCTTCTCCTGTTCTTTTGACTGGCGTACATATTAAGCCGGAGCATTGGCTTCGACAGCTCAAACCCTTTAACGGCTCAACGGTTTTTCAAACATCAAGAATGTCTTGTCGCGAGGTCTCTTCGAGGTCAACCGTCTTGTGTTGCCAATGCAGGAACCAAGAAACAGCAACATGCTAAAGTTTCTTTCTATGCTTTTTCCAATATAATGAGGGAATAAAATTTCTCTTTTTCACTAATCAAGGTCTAACTTATATGATTTACATAGGATGGAACATTAAATAAAATATGGACCGTGTTAAATTGACAATGCTGGTAAGTATCTATCTTAGGAAAATGAAAACTATCCACCTATTTTGTGTATAATTAGAGCAAATTTGTGTCGCACAAATTTCGTATGACTGAAAATTTCTCTCGGCTATATCAAGACTTTGATGATGAACCAAATGCCCAACAATCACGACTTTAACAAAATCAACGTGGAAAAAAAACGTAGCCACATTTTCAAAGTACATTAACCACAATTTGGCCAAAAAAAGCACATCAGTTGCACTTTAACTAATGTTACAAGGACACTCACCGATAAAATCCATAATCAATTAGAAATGATAATATTATTCAGCCATACGTGTTTACGGAAATTGCAGTACATTTAATTGTTGCGGGTAGACATACTAAATACATTGCAATAATCTTCATCTAACTATTCAAATCGACGTCATCAGGGGCGCACAACCTACCACAATACCTTAATACCCCATGTTAGGAATGTTAAAATCATTAATTTAAGGTGTGTTTGTTTCACGAAAAATGAATGATTCGAAAAATATTTATTTTAAAAATATTCGCATGTATCGCTTACAAACATTAATGAGAGAAAAATATTTCATTATTTACGAAAATATTTAGGCATAAATTGTTATCGATAATGAAAAGAAATTTCATCGACTAATTATTTCAAACAATATAAACACTAATATTTTTAAAAATATTTTTCAAATTATCATTTTTTCTTGAAACAAATGAAGCCGTAACTCTTCTCATCTTTTCCAAACATGAGAGTCAATTGATGTATCTCTTACTTTTCTGCAAATAGGATCGGTTCAACTCTCAAACTGGCAAATACCATTTTGGGCTACAAAAGAAAAATTCTTTATTTCTCATATGTATAATCTATAATCTCAAGTGGTCCATAATGCCTTTGCCTTAATTAATTTATGTTGTTTCACAAGATACCCACAGAGAACCCATGTCACCAACATGATAAAAATGTCTCCTAGCAAAAACAAAAATGATAAAAATGCCATATTTTATTTTCCTTCTTTCTCTTTTCTTCAAGCAATCTCCCCTTTCTTGCGCCCCAAAAATATGCCAAAGAAGAAAGAGGAGCACCCACTACTTCCACTTTCTTGGTGGAAAGGAATAGCACAATGGTCTTTCTTAATTCTGGCCCATTTTCTTTTGGTTGTCTTGTTGCTGTTTTTAATTGGTACCTCAATTCGAATCGACAAGCTCATTACTTTTCCTAGAATTACCTATAAGAACGAGAAGGTACTTTTTACATTATCGAAGTCAAATGAACCATTCACTATTTGAGAAAGTGGCTTTAATCTACAAATCACTTGTTGAATTAAAAGTTCACGAAATCTGGTTGATGATGCCTGATGAAATTATTGCACGAAAATTTTTTTAAAAAGAAAATACTCCTTGTTGTTTATTGAAACAAAAAAGGCCGTACTCATATGTAAGTCTAAGAGACGGAACAATTTCGACACCCAACACAAACACGCGTTGCATATTTTAGAAATTCATACGTTTTTAATATGAGCTACTACACTTCATAGAATATAAAAGTGAAAAAATCTTACTGTAAAGAAATATAGATAGATACAGACTTTCACAATGTATGCTATTGAGGGAATGTTTCCTTTACTCGAGCAGCCTCATGATCATTATAATTGCATTCTTGAAGCTCAATTTTGAGAATTTTGAGTGAAAAACTCAGATAAAGTCTTTGCCATGAAAAACACATGATGTTTTCCTCAGTAGTTTTGCACCTCCTAAAAAGTTCAAAAGAGAAAAAGAAAAAACATAAATGCCACCTTCCCTATCAACTCAACGCCAGCTAATCAAACTCCACCATAAACAAAAACGTCCTGCAACCTCCCACACCAGATCGTTGCCCACCCCCCTCCCCAACCCCAACCTCCTCGGATCCTAAAAACCAAGCGCAAGAATCGCCGTCATCCTCAAAAATCACCAGAAATTCGGGGGTTTCGATTTCGATTTCGCAGACCCTTTGAGATTCCGAGCCCACCCATCGATCCAGCGAGCGAGGGAGGCCATGAAGATCACAGCTTTACTGGTGCTGAAGATCAACCCGGACGGGTCCGACCCGGTCATCCTCGCCAACGCCTCCGACGTCAGCCATTTCGGCTACTTCCAGCGCTCCAGCGTCAAGGAATTCATCGTCTTCGTGGGTCGGACCGTCGCTAAGCGCACCCCTCCCGGTCAGCGGCAGTCCGTCCAACATGAAGGTCTGTTCTTTCTTTCTTTCTTTCTTTTTCCCCCAAACCTTTTATGCGGTTTTGGGATTTGTAGGAGTTGCGTTAAGGAAAGGGGTCTGAACTCAGACATCTGGGTTCTTTTTTTTCTGTTCTTCGCCTCTTATTGTTGGATTGAAGGTCGGAAACTTGGGTTGATGGGTGTCGGTTTTTCGTGCGGGTGTATCTTCGGTCGAGATCGAAGTTCTTGTAGGGCCGGTTTCGTGTCTTGATTTGTTGTATACGATGGATGAGCTTGAAACGAAGTATTAAGAATCATTATAGTTTCAACACAAGCTCAGTCGTGTGCGTTGTAAATTTTTTCTGGTCTTCATGCGGATATAGCATTAAAGCCCGGAAAATGTTGCTGTTGACGTGAATTGTTCTTGTTCCGGGTAAGTAAGTTGTTTGTTCATTTATGTAATCAGAAGTTGGTTTATTGAGTTTTGCAGAGTACAAAGTGCACTCGTACAATAGAAATGGACTCTGCTCTTTGGGTTTCATGGACGATCACTATCCAGTCCGAAGTGCATTTTCGCTTCTAAACCAGGTGAAAAGACTGTTCTTTGTTGCATGTTGCATCAATAATCTATGGATTTTGGATGTTTGGTTGATGAGTCAAGCTTATGAAGTTATGTGGTGCGTAAAGGGTATATGGTTTTGTCAATTGTCATGCATGGTACTTAACTGGGCAGAGGGAGTTGCGTTAGGGTCATGTCAGTAAATTATTTGGGAATTTCAAGAGCCAAAGAAGGTACCGTTCTAAATTAAAGTAATCTCCGGTAGATGGAATATTTGATGTGCGAGTATCAGCATGACTTTATAATGAATTTAGCCGAGATCGAGAAAGATTGAGTTAGGTATGGTGAAAAGAGCCGGAGTTACTTTACTCCACTGGAAGGATCGATTAGGGAAACTCAGTAGAGGTGCTTCGGACAGTTCTGGTGGGATATGATTTATTGTACAAGAGCAGGTCAGTGGGCCAAGGGTTTGGGAATTGCTTGAGAGGATTGCGAGAAAGCCTCAAAGATGAATCTTGGGACTATGGATCCCAAGGAGGGAATGTTTCTTGACAAGATGCAGTGACACGAGAGTCTGTGTAGCCTATTCCACATAGTAGACAAAGATATTTGTTTCATTGTATATGTCATTGTTGTCTGAGCTGTATTGTAGTTTGGGCTGCATCCTTTTGGACTGCTATACTGGCAATGAAGTTTAATTTTAAGGGAGGCCCCCTCGAGTGATGAACCTTTAGGAAGTTGCACTCCTAGTTAGCGCCTTTTACCTTTTCTTCGGTTAATTTGAAATGATAGATAAATGAAATGAAGTTTGCAACAGTTAGAAATTGATTTGGTCAGAGAGTGCTTTACTTCTCGATCTTAGCTATCTTGCTTCCTTCATAGAATCTAGCTTCAGGGCACACTCGTATGCGTGTGCAAGAGAAGGAAATGGAGTGATGGGTTGAGAAAGGGGGAGTATTGGAGAAAGTGTGTTAGTGGAACAAGTGCCTTGTGACGGCTAATAGATGAAATATTATGGACAAATATGATAACTGAAAATCGTTGTAGTTTTTTCTAATTGATAGAAGACAAGGGGCCTTACATTTGTGTGGAATTTCTAAATGGGTGATTTTTTGGCATTCTCAGTAGCATACTGATTAAGATGTTGCAATCACTAGTGAGCATATTCTTTAAAATGAATGTAGGTGCTTGTATGCTATTTGGCAAATGAGCATCCTATACTTATGATGATTCTTTATTTCGAGCGCACTTGTTATGCTGAGATGACCCTATGACATGGCATGAGAATTTGTAATTTATTTATCTATCTTCCCTTGGGGCAGGTGCTGGATGAGTATCAGAAAAGTTTTGGTGATTCTTGGCGAAGTGTGAGTGCTGATGGCGCTCAACCGTGGCCCTATCTAAATGAAGCTCTTACCAAGTTTCAGGTGAGAATGGATTTTATATTTGAGATTATTGTTATCTAATGGATTGATGTCTCAGTTCTGTTTCCTTTCTTTTCTTTATGTCAGGATCCCGCGGAAGCTGATAAGTTGTTGAAAATTCAGAGGGAGTTGGATGAAACAAAAATTATACTTGTAAGTGTTGAATGTTTCCTTCCTCCGCACCACAACCCCCACCCCCCACACCCCCCCCCCCAAAAAAAAAAAGAAAACCCAAACAAAAACAATAATAAATCGAGAGAAGAAACACCAAAGATCCTTCTTTTTTTACCAAAGACATTTTTGCCGAGATAATTTGAATTGCCCGCCACCCCACTGGTATTTTTGGATCTTTTGTTAAAGGCACATGAAGTAAGAGTCTTAGTTACTTGTAGATATGTAATGTGCTCACCTGTCTAGTTGTTGGTTGGAGACCAGCTTCATTTTTCAAGTTACCTTCACTGAACAGTGTACACTTTTATTTTTCAAGGCTATACTATCCTGAGTAGTTATTTACTCCTTGTTCATGACATTAGCAATTGCTAAGGGAACATTTCAAAATTAATTGAGAATAACAACTTGATGACTATTGGTTGTTGCCCTTCTCACTTTATTTCTTTGATGTAGCACAAAACTATTGATAGCGTGCTTGCCCGTGGTGAGAAGCTGGATAGTCTTGTTGAAAAGAGTTCAGATCTCAGTGCAGCATCACAGGTACCCATGAGGCATGCCTTGTAAGTTAGTATTGTTACCACCTGACATTATGCTTAGGTCCCTCCGAATAAAATTGCCTAGATGACTACAACACAGCCTTTGTTCTTGTTGTGGGTATTATTTTCTTAATCTGTGACTGTCCTGCATGGCTGAACTATTAGATTGCGGCCGAAAATGTCATCCGCACAAAAGTTGTTGAGGCGGGCAATAGCATTGCTATTCTCTCTTCTTTTCTTTGGGATGATTTTATTTTTACGATCTGGTCAATCATTTATTCGTCTTGTACTTCATTTTATCCACAGCATAAAGATTTAGCTTTTTGCATAGAATCATCTGCAAATTTTATTCGTTGTATCTCAAGTCATCATGCAGGTTGCACTTATTTAAATAAGAAGTTGATCGTGTGTATCTTGACTATACACTAGCTTTTACATTTAAGGGGTGACATTGGCGCAGTGTCTTCCTATTCCCTTCTCTGGACAGAACTTGATTTATTGCTGATATCGGAATCTTTGGTGGTTGAAACAGATGTTTTACAAGCAGGCAAAGAAAACCAACCAGTGTTGTACCATCCTGTAAGGCTTATGAGGCGTCGATATATCTTGTAACGACGAAAATACCTTGTTCCTGATGGATGAAAGAGTAGCGATTCTTAAAATGTCCATATATCATTTATCAATTGTTTGTGTGGTGGAAATTGTGTGTGGATTTTCACTCTCTAAGATTCTGTCGCACTCAAGTAATGTCAGCAATGTTGTTGAACGTAGAGTCTTATAATCTATGTTTGTTCCAGAGTGGAGAGGTTCTCTATTGTTCTTATGTTCACCTCAAAGAACTTGTTTCTAAAATACTGCATCTCGAAAATGCGAGAATGATGAATAGCTAGAGTTACACCATCGGTAGATCTTCATTACAAAAGCAAGAAATTGCTGCTTATCAACTCTATTCAATCCAGCTTTTCCCGGTGCTGCTGCATGCAGAATCTATCTTATCTCTTAGTTCTGCTTGGGTTGGTGGTCAATGGCTGCTTTTTTCACTTTCCAGCTGACCGTCGGTAAGAACAAGTAAATGCAATATGAAGGTCATGAACGTCAGTATGTTCCATTTCTTCATGGCGGTACCTCGTACATGTTTCTGAACCCCGAATTCTAAGAGAAATCTTTATCGCAAAGAAACCGTGGTCTCTTGTTTGTGATTCCAATTTCATGATTTCTCTGCAATATGCACATGGTAAACAGATCACACAACGATATTTTTGCATGATCCGCTACTAGGCAAATGACCCACATGACAAGATAAGGTTTGGTGGACTGTTCGAGCATATTTTACTATCTGCTTCAATCAATCACACATCCACTGGCAGTCTCAATCAAACAGAAAGGAAATCAAAAAAGGATCTCATCATTAAACAGCTTCACTGTCACAATATGCCCACATAGCAGAAGAAAAATATGGCAAATGTATAAACCGAGTTGGATCATACACTGTTTATTCTGTAACTCGTATTTACTCGAAATCCCATAAACCCCTACTTCGTCATCTTCATCAAGCTGCCATGAAATGAAGTTCTCATATTTTCCTAGAATGGACTCGATCCCTCAAAATGCCTTTGGTGTCCTTGGGTCCTTATTCTGGCGGAGTGTCGCTCTGTGGAATCTTGTGTAGGTTGCTCACTTCATACCCTTATTCAGCTTTTTGAACCGGCTGATTATAGGTGTCATCATCCATATGACTCTGTCTGCTCAGTATTTGCAAAACAAAAATCCCACCGCCAACAAAAATGAAGGAATAAAAAAAAAAGAATCAGAACACTACTCACAATTAGCACAAACCGCCCAAACTGCCCATGACTCACAAAACAAAAACCTATGATATCTAAAGCTTATGACCATCAATTTGGGCCTAAACAAAAGGGAAACATGACAAGAAAGTTGCATACCCAGAGATACTTCCTCCTGGGCTGACAGACGGGAGCATACTGATCATCAGCATCAAGGCACAAGACCCTGTAATCCTCAACCCTTGGGATGATGGGCAAGAATGGAGGCACGTAGAACTTCACTTTGAGTTTGGCCTCTTTGTTGCAGGGTTGGCCTTGTAGGCGGTGCCCTAAAATGTAGCCCCTCTTGCCATCGGTCCAAGACTCGGTTCGACACAAGCATAGTCCCATACTCCCTCAGTAGGGGTGAGCATGGTTCCAAATTCTATTCTTACCTTACCAGTGGGAACCTATAGGTTTTAGGTTCCAAGGTATGCAGGGTAGATTTTAGGTTCCAAAAAGTGGGGAACCTGTTTCGATGGGTAGGTTTCAGGTTCTAGGCAGGTGAAATCTGTAACCTAAAATCTAAATAAGTTTTTTGTATTTTTTCTTGGTTTTTATCTTCACGTGATCCTGTTGCGTTTTATGGCGTTAGATGATGAGAACCTTAATAGGGTAGGTTCCAAGTTCCAAAAAATGAAGAATCTGTTATTATGGGTGGAACCTATACGGAATATGAAACTGCTTACCCCTATTATTGATTCATGCAATGACTTTTCATTTTAGTTATATTTATTTGAATTGTAATGTTAGGAAAACTAGTCTTTTGTATTCTCTTTGATGAATGATAAGTTTGTTCAGTATTGTGGTGTTCATTTTCGTTTTAATGAAATAAAAAAAAATTTGTTATCCCCTAGAACCTACCGTGAATCTGTGACAGGGTAGGTTCTAAGTTCTAGCTTTTGATGAATAGGTTCCAAGTTTCAAAAAATGATAAATTTATATCCGAGGGTAGGTTTCAAGTTCCATATGGAATCTGTGAGGAACTTGAAATCGCTCGCCCCTACTCTTCATAGTGTACATGGCCCTCATGTCCACACTGTTCTTGGGCTGAAACCTTGAGGGGAACGAGGGCGATCACGTACCAGCGCCCCATGTATCTCTGCAGATCAGGTTCCCTCACAGCCACCGTCTCTTTCTTTGCCATTTTTCTCTTTCCTTGTTCTTGTTTTCAAGGCGGTGAAATTATTCCGGTAAAAGGGAAGATTTTTTTTATTCTCTTTTTCGCTTTCCTTCTTAGGGAACGAAATTTTGGAGGGTGTGACGAGGATGATTCAGTAGCTTGCATGTGCCGGCCCTGCCGGGGTACTGAGGTTGAATGTTCCGGATGTATCCAGAAGGTCCTAGGGTGCTTCTGCTTCGGAGTTTTTCTTTTTTTTTAAAGTAATTTTGTCATGGTTATCTTTAATGACACAAATACTTTGCTCATGATGGATGAAAGAATAGTGACTCTTAGAATGTCCATATCATCATTTATCAATTGTTTACATTGGCTGAAATTGTGTGGACTTTGACTGTCTGAAATTCTTATGTTGCACCCTCTAGTAATGTGATATGTTTCTGAACCTGAGCTTTTTGTTCCAGCTAATTCCCATGAAATCTTGGTCTCTTGTTCGTGATTTCCTATTTCCTGATTTCTCTGCAGAATACACGAGTCCCCACAAGGCTATCTGCATGATCCACATTTACAGAAAATATGACCCACATAACAAGATAAGGTCTGGTAGACAGTTCCAATCATCTTTCTCTTTCAGCTAAAATAAATCAGTCACTGGCAGGAAAACTTGCCCAGTACCCCAGACTCAGTCAAAACACAAAGGAATGCAAGAAGGATCTCGTAATTGAACAGCTCCTACCATCACTGATACAATATAACACACATAGCAGAAGCAAAATATACATCAAACAAAATGAACACAGGGTGCTCATGACTACAGCTGTGGATTGACTTAAAACAAAGGTACATCATATGCTGCTTATTTTAAAACTCAACATTTACTCGGAAGCCCATGAGGCCCACTGCATCATCATCTTCATCAAGCTTGCTCTAAAATCGAGTTCCCCTATCTTCCTAGAATGGACTTGATCCACCAAACGCCTTTGGTGTCCTTGGGTCCTTCTTCTTCTGGTGGAGTGTCGCTCTGTGGAGTCTTGTGGAGCTTGCTGGCATCATACCCTTCTTCTTCAGCCTTCCGAACCAGCTGATTGTAAATTTCTTCATCCATATGACTCTGTCTGCTCAGTATCTGCAAAAGAAAAAACCCACCAATTAGCCAACAAAAATGCAAACAGAAGACAAAAGAATCAGAACCCAACTCACAATTAACACAAACCGCCACATGAACCATCATCACTCACAAAACAAACTCACTAATTCTATAGTCTCCGACCGTCAATCGGGGTGAATGAAAAGAAGGAAACCTAACAAGAAAGTTGCATACCCAGAGATACTTCCTGCTGGGCTGACCAACGAGAGCATACTGATAATCAGCATCAAGGTACAAGACCCAGTAGTCGCCAACCACCGGGATGATGGGCAAGAACGGAGGCACATAAAACTTCACTTTGAGTTTGGCCTCGTCGCTGCCATGGTCGGCCTTGTAGGCGGTGCCCTCAATGTAGCCCCTCTTGCCATCGGTCCAGGTCTCGTTCAACACGTGCACGGTCCCATCCTCCTGCAGGGTGTACGTGGCCCTCGTGTCCACGCCGTTCTTGGGCTGAAACCTCGACGGGTAGGAGGCGATCTCGTACCAGCGACCCATGTACCTCTGCAGATCGAGCCCCTTCACCACCTCCATCTCTTTTTTCGCCATATTTTTCTCTTTCCTTGCTCTTGGGTTCCGAGTTAGCGAGAGGAAGAAGGGATCGTCTCAAAGATTTTATGGGGAAAAGGTAGGATCTTTTTCTCTGTTCTTGCTTTTCCTGTTTCTCTCACCGGTTTTCCTTCTCTGTTGCAGTTTCTTTATAAGAATGAAATCAAGAAATGGGGAAAGAGATTTTTCTTCTGTGACGTGGACGACCCACGACCTTAAGTGCGTGGGGTACCTGAGGTTGAAAACGCCTGATGGATCCGTAAGGTTCTAGGGTGTTTTTATTTAGGAGTTTTTTTCCTTGCCTAGAATTAATTTTGTCATAGTTTTCTTGGAAGATAAGAACAGTGTAATGTGAAGTCCAGATCATACACCATGTAATCTGTCGATCTTTTATATGTTGTCAGCATGATAATTTTTTAGGAATTCATCGGTGAAGAAATCACTGATTTTTGGGTTTAGCTTCATATCTTTGGGAATGATAGATTTTGTCCATTATATCTGTCGATTTCGGATGGACAAACGTCTCATTAAGTTTCATTGGAGCAGCAAGTTCCGGTTTGAATTTGACGAACTAGCGAACTTGTGAGCGAAGAAACGGGTCACGTCCCATTTGTCAACTTCATGGAAGATGAGTCCGAAGTCATCTTCGAGGCTAAGGAAACAGGGAATGGTCCAGGACGAGGTTTGCAGGAAAACCGGGTGCTCCGTTGTGAATAGACGAATTGCACTTGTGATTGACGTTGGAAAAGAATGGATAAGAGTGGGAATGCTCATGCAATGGCGATGGCAATCCAAGCCCTTGAAAGGATTGCATCATCTTAGATCACAGGTCGCGTGCTTTGATTTATCTTACTTCGTCGACGAATGGTTTTGAGAAAAAGAAGAGATCGATGACTTCAGATATATATGAGCAGTCTCACAACATTTCAACATTTTCCTTGATGTTTTGTACTTCTGAAAATGGGTGCTTGTTTCTTGATGTCTTTCGAAACAGCATGTATGGTGCATCGTTAATTGAATGTGCCAAAAATTGTGTCACTGCATTCCAAGAATTAGCAATAAATGAACCCCTTCTTTCGCAATAAATGAATGTGAAGGTCCTCCTTATACGATGAGCTATCACTGCACTTTGTGAAGTTTAAGGTTGTCCGCATTTTATGAGACCGTGGTGCTGGCCATCCCGCGCAGAAAAGGCAGACATCTATTTTTATACAAGGATATACTACTACTTCTTCAGTGCTAGCAGCCTGGTTCAGACTGAAGTACCCGCATCTTGCAATTGGAACTTCACCTTCAATGTATTGTCAAATTTGTGCGAGAAAAGAGAAGAAGAGAGAATGTTGTGAAGAAGAGAGAGTTAACAAAGAAGGGAAAGTTGTTGCATGAAAAAGCCATTATTAACCATGTGTGATTTGGTCATTTTTATAGACAGCCAAACAACACATTTTTTTGAGAATTGATACCTTACAGAAACTATAACTACTTTTCATGATCAACCATCACTTCTCTTTGTATCAATAATCACTTCTTTTCATGTTTAATTCAATCTCTTTTCTAAATTACTTATATATAACAAACTATTTTCATAATTCCCCACTTAGTTATCTATACTTATTTACATAATTTTATACATACAAGAAGGCATCTATTAAGATTTGAACCTTCAATTAGTGTAAATTATTCCATTAATGAAATCAGAGGTATATAAAATTTTCATGATCAATCCCTATTTTTTCTTTTCATTTCAATAACATCTACCTTATCAAAATCATCACTGCCTTTCATAATCAACCATTTTTGGCCTTAAGGCTTCACCGCCTGAAGATAAAAACATAGAAATGGAACAAAAAAAAAAAACAAGAACTAAGAAGATTGAAAGGAGAGAGGGAGACCGTATGAATAACAAAGAGAAGGGGAATAAGAAAGGAAAAGCTGATAATAGAAAGTAAACATGCATTTTGAACTCCTTGACGAGTTAGATCAACTACGTTTTGCAATGCCCGATAAGGATTTAAGCCATTTGCTCATCTAATCGGAGGAAATTTCAGAGTTAAACTACAAATTTGAAGTTATGTAAATTTGAATTGCGAGGTTCAATTTACGAGTTGTTAAATTGTGAAATTATACGAAAATGATAATTTAGGGTGTTGTGAAGTCATATGGGTTAGAGGGAAATTTATTCCGAATTACAGTTTGTTTGAAATAAATTTTTAAAATTTTGCGCACAAACTCTGCACTACATATAGTTTTGAATATTTGCTTTGCATGAGCATTTTGTTAGCACATATAAGTCATTTTGTTGGCGAATAAGCTTAATTTAGTCAATTCGTAGTTGGGTAACCATTTTACTTGATTTTGATATTGTTTTTTGCTAAATTGATAGGATAACTTTCATGGTTTGCTTTAAACTTTTTCAAGTGGTGCTTATTTCTTCTTTAAATTTGTAAACTTGTGTCTTGAGAGTGATAGGGATTCGATATATCATGAGTTATTAAATGTATGTTTGTTGCATAAAATCTGAATTGGGCATTTACTACTATTTGTTCATTTGTGAATGATATGAGAAACTTTTTACGAAACGTGTTATGAAATGTAATATATGTTTGAGTTTGAACCTGATTTATGAAATCAATTTTGAAATGGTTTGTAAAATGTACTTTGATGCATAAAATGGATTTTAGATTTGATTTGTCGATTATTGGATGATTATGGTTTCATGATCATTATCGATTTGACTAGCTAGTGGTTTCTTGATATGCATACTGATTTTAAGATAATCTTTTTGGCTGAGCTACCAGCTAATAATATGTGAGGATATTGGTGGGAGGATCTTGGCCGCCTTGTTACCTTGCGTTTTGTTAGGACCATGATTGGATATTGAACATGAAATCAATAAATAAACTGGACAATTGATATTTGTTCCTATATTTGTTGATTGAATGAATATTTCTTATATGTATATGATTATATTAAAGTGATATGACTCATTTGATCTTGTAAGTGTATCATTTACTAGATTTCAAATTAGTGTGTTCTGATATTGTTGTGTAAATGCACATATTAGATGCTCCATTTACTTAAAAGAGTTATGAACTACTCGCTCGGCAGTGATTGCTCGTATCATTCATCTTAAATAGTTTCCAAGTTCTTCAGTTTGGATATGAGATTTCTAAGTCAATATTGATTTGTGTTTCTTTTTTTGGTTAAAAATATTGATTTGTGTTTGAGACTGCGTATCTCAGAGTGGAAGGATGACAGTGTGATTCTCTGATTCTTGTTGGAGTTAAGGTGTGACAATCGGTTCTCTTAATTTCATTAATAACTTCTTTCATATCCAAATGTTTCTTCTCTTTATTATTTATTGGCAGCAAATAATTTGAACATCATCTTTGTCACGCCCCGAACTCCATTGAGCATGCGACATACCTCTTTGGTCGAATATCGTGACGTCCCAGAATATTGCCGATCCAATTCCACTTGTCAGAGATTCAAAGCATCATCGAAAGCCACAAACATCCGGACAATAATTAACTAGTGGTAAAAGGGAGAGTAGACATCCATTACTTATCCAAACTTATACAATATCCACCATATATAATCCATATAATATGCATGTACATCGAACTATCAAAATTACGCACCACCGATATCAACAACATCAGTAGCCTGGATACCCTAACTATAAAAAATGGAACACTTCAAAAGGTCTACACTCAACCCCTACACTAGCCCCTACGCCCTCTAGATGACGTCCACTCCGAGTCTGACTCCTCAGGACCCGAGTCTGAATCTCCCTGAGCTACTTGCTCCTCTGAGGACTCTGAATTAGCCTCGATCTCTATCGAGTTGTCCTCATCACTCGACTCCATCGGAACCTCAATCCATCAGACTTTTCTTTGGGCTCTTCCTTTGGCTCATTCTCTAGCTCGTCCTCTGGTGTGTCCTCGGGTTCCATCTCCGAGTCTTCTTCTGGCTCATCTTCGGGTTCTTCTTCTGGTTCCTCTTCAGGTTCTTCCTAAGGGTTTTCTTCTTTTGATTCCTCCTCTAGTATTACATCGGGATTCACTTCCATAGGATCATACCCTGCTTATGACTCCTCCGGCTCCGGATCAGGCTCAGCCACGGGAGGTTCAAGTGCTGCAGGTACATGCTGATGTCCGGACTGGGCGAGACTAGTATCCAGACTAGTCATCTCGCCATCAGGAGGGAGTATGGCTGACGGATCCTAATCCCCTTTTCCATCGAACGAAACTTTAAAACCACAGACGGGGCCAAACTCATCCAATCCGTCCCTAAAAATCTAGGCAGTGTAGGTGTGGGTCTGCCAAAGAGGTAGTCTTACGTATACCTAGACTACAGTAGTATGTTTGACCCATGTCATGTTTTCGTCTATCGGGTACTTTACAACATTATGGTCGGTGTGTATCGGAATCCCAGAACGTTGCGGCGGCGGCGGCGGAAGGTTCATTGTTCATGCCGGGGTTTTGAAATTATTTGGTTGAAATAACCATGAGAACACATCTCAATAAGTATACACCCTAAATCCCACCTAGGCTAACATGTACCTTTAGACAAGACCAAACATAATATCACCCATAAACACATCATGCACACAATTGCACTTACCTGGGCTTTTGATATGCATAATCTGCAGGTTAGTCTCAAATATATAATTTCCAATCACATGCATATTCCAAATTAATTTCATGTTCGAAACACAAGTCGAACACGTTGCATTTTCACTTCCACATTCCATAGACTCGCTCATGCCTCATCGCACTATTCTCACTTGGCTCGCCAGTGACTCATGTAATAAAATCACCTCAGGTTCACTGCGACTATCTGATATTTACAATGCTTCTTAGCCCGCGTAATGGTATCGCATTAGACTATGTCTCTTGCCCGCGTAATGGTATCGCTTCAGGCTCAATATCTATCACCAATGGCACAACCCGCGTTGAAGTACACGCTTCAGGTTAGCTATCTTCCGGTAATATCGGGCATCGTCCTGCATTAACGTACCGCCTCAGGACGGCACAATTCCCCGCGTAATAGTACCGCCTCAGGGATTTTCGTGACCATATGCACGACATCTCACATAATTTCTCACTCGTTCACTTGCTCGATTTACACACCAACCAGCCAAATCATCAGTCGACCAAATTCGGCCCATGCACGCATCAAATCTCACGCATTTCACATGCTCAATAAACATCTAATTATGGTCAATTGCCAATTAATTCAATTCAGCTCATGCGCGCATATAACGGCCTACATTTCAATCAATCAATTCATCATTCAACAAGCATACAAGGCCACCATCGGGTCCACAACCACAGCCACAATCATGGGCATAAATTCAGCATTTCCATGCTTATTTCAAGCCATAACAAACATCACAAACCAGCCACATCACAACACACCAAACTGACACAATTTAGTCCCTAAATCAAGCCATATGCTCATTAATACGAGCCACAATTTTCAGCACCCAATCCAGCCTCAATTCAGTCCCAAACCATCACTATTTCACTACAAAATCAGCCAACATCAACCCCTAATTCATTCCACTCAAAACAACCCTTAACGGCCACTAATTAGTCCAAAACAACCCCTAATTAACCCAATTCAGCCCCTAATTACATCCATCGGTATCCGATATCCTAAATAGGGTTTAGGGGGCGACTTACTTGGAAATCTAGACTAGCTCGGCTGAAGGGGAGGGGCGGCTAACTGGCGGCCACTCAACGGTGGACGGCGATGGCGAGTGGCTAAATAGCGGCGTACGGCAACGATGAGCGGCTTGCTGGACGTCGGCTGGACAGGACAGAACGAGGATGATGGTGTTTCAGTGGGGACAGAACAGGGGAGAGAGAGACGTGGGGCGGTGGTGGTGGTGATGGCGAGCGGCCACGGCGGCGGCGGCGGCTCCGGCTCGGTGGGATGGTGGCAGCGACGGCCGGCTTGGGCGGTTGGCCACGTGATTGGTGGGAGGCGAAGGAGGTTCGGTCGGGAGGGAGAGAGGGAGAGAGAAGCCGAGAGAGGTGAGAAAGTGAGGAGAGTGAGAAAAAATGGAGATTAAATATTAAGAACACCAATAATCGGTGTCTAGCCCATGCTAAATGACCATCATACCCCTCTCTCACACTTCCAATCAACGGTCAAGATTCGATATTATCCTAAGATCGACGGTCCGGATTAATTCTTGCAAAAAATATCCAGGGGCAAAATTGGAATTTCACAAAATTCCCAAAGGAAAAATTATCCAAAAATCTCTATTTCTAAAGGTAGTGTGAAATGACCAAAATGCCACTCTCACAATATACTTCGCCTTAACAAAATCTTAGGGGTAAAATGGTCATTTTCCATTTCTCATCGAAATTCGATTTCTTTGAACGATTCGGACAATTCTAAGGCTGACTAAGCCAATAAAAACGTCGTT
Source organism: Syzygium syzygioides (assembly GCA_031216285.1). Lineage (NCBI taxonomy): Eukaryota > Viridiplantae > Streptophyta > Magnoliopsida > Myrtales > Myrtaceae > Syzygium > Syzygium syzygioides. The sequence continues at coordinate 2,252,580 of CM062244.1, forward strand.
CAACTATCCCGTCGTAACATTCATAATTTTCGAGGCTCAATCTTGGTCGTTAATTAATGATCAAATTTAATTAATGTAACTTGAGTATATCTCGAACTAACGGGTGACTTTTGAGGAAATTCGCATATTTGACCCATGGCCGATATTGAATCAAACCACGTTCAAGGTCACTCGGGTCGTGACGACTTCGGTTGTCACTTAATTACGAGGATCGATCGCTAGTTCCGACAGGCTCAATCGTTTGGTATAGGTTTAGGATCATTCGTCAGTTCATCTTGTGGTCAAGCGGAATCACCCGCGATCCATTAATATGACAGTGGCGAATTGATCCCTAACTATCCTTAGATCGGCCTACATTGATTCAAAATGTCACATCGACAATTTTTATGGTCGAAAGTCGATTCCCGATTGAGTTCCTTTAGTTGCGTGAATTTAAATCCCTAATTAGCCTTTCCTTAACGATTAATATCCCAGGGGTGATCAATTCTGGGCGAGATCTAATTACAAGCATGTCCATAAATCATTTATTTCATAAATCCCAAGTGGATCGGATTTCAGAATATCACAATCTTCATCAACCTGCTGTAAAATTAAGTTCCCAAATTTCCCTAGGACGGACTTGATCCACCAAACGCCTTTGCTGTCCTCCTTGGATGCTTCTTATAGCGGTGGGGGTGCATCACTTTGTGGAGTCTTGTGGAGCTTGCTCACATCATACCCTTCATCAACAGCCTTCTGAACTAGCTGATTATAGATTTTATCATCTATATGACTCTTTCTGCTTATAATCTACAAAAACAAAAATCCCACCGATTAGCCAATAAAAAAGCGAAAGAATCCAAAGAAAAAAACAATTAGAACCCAAATCACAATTCAGATAAACTGCCCAAGGAACCATCACTCTCAAAACAAGAACCTATACATTCTAATTAGACATGTCAAAATGGGTCATAAACTCATTTCTTAATCCTTTTGATAGGTCTAATTTAATTGTCTCCGACAGACAAAAAAACAAGAAAAAAGTGAAGGAAACTTGACAAGAAAGTTGCATACCCAGAGATACTTTCTGCTGGGTTGACCAATGACAGCGTACTGATAATCAGCATCAATGTACAAGACCCAGTAGTCCCCAGTCACATTGAAGAGGGGGAAGGACGGAGGCACAGAGAATTTCACTTTGAGCTTGGCCTCGTTGCTGCTCGGGTCAGCCTTGTAGGCAGTGCCCTCAATGTACTCCCTCTTGCCATTGACCCAGCCCTCATTCAACACATCCAAGGTCCCATCCTCCTTCAGAGTGTATGTGGCCCTCGTGTCCACGGCATTCTTGGCCTCAAAGAATGATGGGAAGGCAGCGATCTCGTACCAGCGTCCCGAGTATCTCTTCAGATCAAAATCCTTCACTACCGAAGGCACGCTATCCAGCTGGTAAAAGGGGTCAAGTCCAAAGTTCAATTCCCGTGCACATAGCACACACGTGATCACCGAAGAGAGCAACGGGACAAAAAGGAAGAGTCCCTTCACAACTCCCATCTCTTTCTTTGCCATTTTTTTGTCTTTACTTGTGCTTGGGTCTTGTGCTTGGGTTTCGAGGTAGTGAGAGAAAGAATGATTTGTCTCGCGGTTTTAAAGGGGAAAAGGAGGATATTTTTTTCTCCTTTTTGAATTTTCTCTTTTTGGTTTTCCTTATTTGTTGTGGTTTCTTTATAAAGATTATTTCCATTTTCCTCTTTCCTTATTCTTGGGCGTGATGTGGGCAATTGTTCTTGGGCGATTTTATTTGGGAGTTCCCTCAGTGGATAAGGACAATGTAAAAGGAAATTCAGATCATGCACCATGTAATTTGTCAATTCCTTTTTTTATAAGAACTGAAAAAGGGTCTCAGGGTTTCATGGGGAGAAGGAGAATCTTGTTTTTCTCCTTTTGGTTTTCCTGTTTCTCTTTTAGGCTTTCTTTATTAGCTGTTCTTTCTTTATAATATTGTTTGCCATTTCTCTCTTTCCTTGTTCTTGGGTTTCCAGGTGGCGAGAGGAAGAAGGGGTGGTCTCGGTGTTTATGGGGAAAATGAGGATTTTTCTTTCTCCTTTTGGTTTTCCTGTTTCTCTTTTAGGCTTTCTTTATTAGATGCTCTTTCTTTATAATATTGTTTGCCATTTCTCTCTTTCCTTGTTCTTGGGTTTCCAGGTGGCGAGAGGAAGAAGGGGTGGTCTTGGTGTTTATGGGGAAAATGAGGATTTTTCTTTCTCCTTTTGGTTTTCCTGTTTCTCTTTTAGGCTTTCTTTATTAGCTGCTCTTTCTTTATAACATTGTTTTCCATTTCTCTCTTTCCTTGTTCTTGGGTTTCCAGGTGGCGAGAGGAAGAAGGGGTGGTCTCGGTGTTTATGGGGAAAATGAGGATTTTTCTTTCTCCTTTTGGTTTTCCTGTTTCTCTTTTAGGCTTTCTTTATTAGCTGCTCTTTCTTTACAATATTGTTTGCCATTTCTCTCTTTCCTTGTTCTTGGGTTTCCAGGTGGCGAGAGGAAGAAGGGGTGGTCTCGGTGTTTATGGGGAAAATGAGGATTTTTCTTTCTCCTTTTGGTTTTCCTGTTTCTCTTTTAGGCTTTCTTTATTAGCTGATCTTTCTTTATAATATTGTTTGCCATTTCTCTCTTTCCTTGTTCTTGGGTTTCCAGGTGGCGAGAGGAAGAAGGGGTGGTCTCGGTGTTTATGGGGAAAATGAGGATTTTTCTTTCTCCTTTTGGTTTTCCTGTTTCTCTTTTAGGCTTTCTTTATTAGATGCTCTTTCTTTATAATATTGTTTGCCATTTCTCTCTTTCCTTGTTCTTGGGTTTCCAGGTGGCGAGAGGACGAAGGGGTGGTCTTGGTGTTTATGGGGAAAATGAGGATTTTTCTTTCTCCTTTTGGTTTTCCTTGTTTCTCTTTTCTGTTTCTTTATTTTGTTGCAGTTTCTTTTTTTTTTTTTGGTAAGGGTAAAAGTGTATATATCTTTCCAAAAAGCCAAATACAAACTAAGCACGAAACCTAAGCCCGACCCTATTAGGACAAAATGTCCGAATTGGGTCAGGGAAGGCCCTGCAAGGCTATACAGACACCGAAAAGACTAAAGAGAGCCCGGAACTAAACAAGAGACCGGGTGTCAAGGGGGGTCAGCCCACATCAAAATATAGAAGGCGGAAGATCCCACTTTCTTTGGAAAAGCCGGTTCCTGGGAGTGTCTTGGACTCTTCCCATAGAAAGAGCTTTATCTTTTACAACCTTGAGAAGGTGCTTGCGCATGCCAGGGAGGGAAATGGTCTTGTTCCTGAAAATGGCGTTGTTTCTCTCTGACCAGATGATGTGAACCAACGCCCCAAAGGAAAAACGAGAGAGGCAGTGAGCAAAGGAAGTGCCGCCACAAACTGTCATGGCCCAAGTGATGTGCTCATTCCACGGCCGGTTCCGCCACGGGAGGTTGCACCTGGTAGCCCAAAAAGAAGCTAGCCTTCTAGTGGAAGCGCAGCTGAAAAAGAGATGATTGATCGAGTCCGGTCCTGAGCCGCAAAAAGCGCATAAAGCATCCTCAATCCTGAGATATTGAAGGAGAAGGACCTGCGTAGGCAGCCGATTGAGGGTGACTATCCATAGGAGGAAAGCATGGCGGGGAGCAATGTGGCGATCCCAAACAAAAGAGTGCCAAGGAACCAGGTTTCCTCTGCTTCTGAGATGGTCCCAAGCTGAGGAAACCAAAAAGGTCTCCGAAGAATTTGGATTCCAAAGAGGTTTATCAGGCGCGTCCACGAAGTTAGGCAGCGGCTCATTCCAGCTGAGGATAGAGTCGAGAATGGGTGAAGGTTGCCAGGTGCCTTCAAAGAATTCCCTAACCGAAGTATTCCTGGGAATCCGGGACCGGTAAATGTCGGCATTAGAAAATAAAAGATAAAGAGGTCCTCTGCAATGCCACCAGTCAAACCATAAGGAGACAGAGCGACCATTGCCTATCCTCCATCGGAAAAGCGACTGAGCTGAAGGGCGTAGGTCCAGAATCTTCTTCCAGGTCCAGGAACAGAAAGTGGGCTTGGAAGCAATCCAAAAGTTACATTTTATAAAATTGGAATGAATCCATTTGCACCATAATGATTCCTTGTCCGAGAAGAGGAGCCAAATGTGCTTTAGTGACAGGGCTCTATTGTATTCAGCCAACCGACGAATACCAAGGCCACCTTCTTCTTTGGGAAGGCAAATATAATTCCATCCTACTTTTGCATCGCCTGGGCCAAGATCAGGTCCTTTCCAGAGGAACTGTCTCAAGATGGTCTCAATACTGTTTAACAGATTTTGGGAGGGAGAAGATGGTAGCCCAGTAAACCTGAATGGAGTGAAGAACAGATTTGATGAGCTGGAGTCTTCCTGCAAAAGATAGGAAACGTTGAGACCACGATCTGGCCTTCGCCGTTATTGAGTCAACTAGGATCTTGCAGTCCTCCTTACGAAGCCTTGAGGAGATGATAGGAACCCCTAAGTATCGGAAGGGGAGAGATCCCAATTGAAAGCCAAGGCAATGCAGGATTTGTCTATGTAAGGACGAGGGCCCTCCCGATAAGAAAATACTACTCTTGCTATTGTTCGGGTAGAGACCAGACCATCCAGAAAATAAGTCGAGAGATCGCTTAATGATCTCAATAGATTTCAAGTGGGCTTCACAAAAGAGGAGGACACAAAAACACAAATATAATCTCTAAATTTTCATTCAACGTGCAATATCATCATAAAACTTTTAAATTGAGTAACGTGATTTATGAACTTTGATCCAATGTGTAATGTCATTCATAAACTTTCAATGTATTCAATATGGTCCACAAATTATTAGTAAATATTCAATGTGATCCCTAAAATATTCATGGACCATATTGGACATCGTACCAAGATTCAATAATCATATTGAATAAATTAAAAGTTCAGAAACGATACATTGGACTATAGTTAAGGGACCATATTGAACAAATTAAAAGTTTGAAGACGATATTGCATATTAGATTAAAATTCATGAAATATTTATGTCATTTTGCCTTCTTCCTTATAAGATAAAATTGAAACATAGGAATGAGATTTTGGGGTGTGACGTGGACAATAGTAGATCCTATGTATTGTGGGGTACTTCTTGGGTGTTTCTTTTTGGGAGTTTTCTCGGAGGATAAGGATAATGTAAAAGGAAATCCAGATCATGCACCATGTAGTCTGTCCATTTCCTTTTTATTTTGTTAGCATGATAACTTTTAGGAATTAATTGGTAAAGAAATCACTGATTTTTGGGTTTTTAGCTTCACATCTTTAGGATTAGAGACTTGCACATTATCTGTGTATTTCATACTATGGAAAAACCGTAGATCACATGCCTTTATTCATCTGATGGCTTCGTCAAAGAATGGTCCTTGAAAAGAAGTGATCGCTTACACAAGAAATTTAAACTACTCTCAGCCAATTTCACCACTTTTCCTTGATGTTTTGGACTGCAAACTCTTAACCCTTTACGTAGCGAGCTATTTTCCAAAAGAAAGTTGCAAGATCTTAATTGATACCATTCGATAAAAAAGGGTTTTTCCGGAATAGAGTTTGAAATGGACTTGTAGACACAACAATGATGCTTTTTATGAGCTTGCAAATTGATCTTTTTATCATATAGGAATTGCGTCTTCTTGTCTCTTTAACAATCTCCTATTGTTGACAACTATAATTAATTAGGTTGTTGACAATTGAAATAAATAAATTAGTAAAATACGTCAAAGGATGACGTAGTCCATACAAGATGGGTCACGTAAGCAAAACAGTTGGCAAGTATTGGGATGTCTCGGTGGGGAGTTTAGGAATTTGAAATTGAAAAAGCTTGAACCGTAGAAGAAGTGAGCGCCAAAAGTTGTCGAGGGAAATTACCATATGGGATCTAAGTCATCGAAGCTATCAACAAGAAAAAGAGCTCGATGATGGTTATCACCTCAGGGAAGACAGGAGTCAAGACGATATGAGCTCGACAATAGTTACTGCCTCGGGGAGGACAGGTGTCAAGATGATATGAGTTTAACGACAGTTATTGCCTCGGAAAGGACATGTGTCAAGATGATATGACCTCGACGATGATTATTAGCTCGGGGAGGACAGGTGTAAAGACAAGAAGAGCTCAACAACGATTATTACCTCGGAGAGGACATGTGTCAAGACGATATGAGCTCGACAATAGTTACTACTTTGGGAAGGACATGTGTCAAGATGATACAGGCTTGATGACGGTTATTGCCTTGGGAAGGACATGTGTCAAGATGATATGAGCTCGATGATGGTTATTGCCTTGGGAAGGACATGTGTCAAGATGATATAAGGTCAATGACGGTTATTATCTTGGGGAGGACAAACGAAAAGAGCTCGATGACAGTTGTCACCTCGGGGAGAACGGGTATCAAGATGATATGATCTCGATGACGGATATCACCTCCAGGAGGACAGGTGTCAGAACAAAAGGATAAGATTGATGGCAGTTGGCGGACATATGTCATTAGACAAATGGTGAAGATGAGATCAACGTTGGTTATTGAACTCGATATCAGAAGGTGGTTATCAAGCCCACATTATAAATAGCACCCGGCTACCAAAAGAAGGCCCCCCCGCGAGTACATATAAAAAATGTTGTCTTTCATTTATCTTTATTTTCTAGTCTTGCACCTTTAGTTTCTATAGCTGTAGTTGCTCACTTTTTAAGCCAGTAGCTTTGTAACGTTGCATCGAAGAAATTCAGATGCCGCCAGTCAGTATCTAGACGAGTTTGTCTGAATTATTCATAAATGTAAATCAAATTTCGTCATTGTACGAAACTTGTGTTATCGATCAAGACAATTAGGCTCTTTGCTCACGCTTGGATTATCTCCTATCCAGAATTAGTCACATAACCCTGTCTCTTCTAATTAAAAATCGAAGAATGGTTTTCGGTGAATTATATTTTGTCGTGGGAATATTTCTGGCGAAACATAATTTTGGCATGCCCAGTGGGACTTGTGTGGTCAATTTGAGGAGTTACAATGGCACGAACAAGGAGTCAGAGCTAATTGGATCATAACAACACCATTGCAGGGAGTAGTGCACCCCCAAATCCTATTATGGGGCGGGTGACACGTGCGGAATCATCAAATGGATGGACAATGGCAGAACAAGGACAAGCAAGGGAGATGGACATCCCCAAGCATCTCAATGAGGAACAAAGAAGGCAATTAGAACCGAATCCCGTTACAATTGCTACTATGAGAAGGATTATTGAAGAACAGCACAATGGTTTAGCCAATCTAGTTAGGTGTGTAGTTGATACTGTCAAATCATTTATTATTAATATGGTCCAGGAGATCACTAATAGGCGGAATCCCTCGATTATTTCTACTCAATCACAGACCATGCCTGTTCCTGCTCATACCATAGTTGAAGGTCTTGGACAGCCTTCCTCTATACTCCCTAGCATCGGAACCATAGGACAAGCTATGCCTCTTATGCCAGTGAGGATTCTTTAGAGAGGAGATAATGCGTTAGTAGGCCAAACATATGGCCAAGCAACGACAAATGAAAATAAAGTAGTTAATTTATCATTGAGGAATGAGAATACTAATATAGGTCAACCAACAACCAATGGTAGTAGCCTATCTCGGTCAGTTCAGACAAATGTGGCTAATGCGAATTTGGCTCCTCAACATACTGCATTGTGCCAGCTGCATGACAACACGCTATCAGGTGGTTTTGCTACTCAACCTAATCTCCTTCAAGCCTTGTTTAGGCCAAATACTAATGCAGAGATCTAGGGGAGGATTTTAATACCGCCATAGCTAGTACCATAGTACCAATTTCCACAATTGCCACAACCAGTACCACAATATCCAGCTCCGCAACATCCACAACAAATACCACAATACCTATTGCCGCAGCCAATACCACGACAACCAATACCTCAATACCAAATGTATCAACCTTTACAATAAAATATATCTTAAATGATCTCTCATATTGTGCAGGCGACTCAAGCGGTCACACCACCGATTATGATTCTAGCTAGACAAAATCAATACATAGTCGATCAAATGCTACAATAACATGGTGGTGATGTGGGAGGTTTTAGGCAGGTATATAGAAAACCATACTTGGAATGGATGGATGTAGTTCCATACCCAAGGGGGTTCAAGATGTCAGACTTGAGTCTGTTTACTAGTAAGGACGATCAATCGACGCAAGAACACATCAATTGGTTTAATGTTTTGTGTAGGGATGCTACATATGGAGATCATTGGAAATTGCGTCTATTCCCATTATCATTATCCAAGATTGCTTTTACCTGGAACACATATCTATCACCTCATTTTATATTTTCTTGGGATCAAATAGAAACAATGTTTCATAGTCAATTTCAAAGAGTTATAACAGATGTGTCTATTGCGGACTTGTCGGCAATGAGACAACATAACAATGAGTCCGTTGATGAGTTCATGTTTCAATTTACAAAGGTAAGGAGTAGGTGTCTCGTACCATTACCTGAGAAGACGTTTGTTGAGTTTGCATTTAATGGTTTAAAATTTGCTATCAAAGAAAGAATGGTGGGTTAGCCTTATTATGATATGTTTTCATTAGCTTCCATTGCTGTGAAACATGAAAACTTTTTGAAAGAAAAGGATTGAAAGCATGTTAAACATGAGATGAATTTTGTCAATGAAACACTGATCGACGAAAATGAATCAGAATATGCTGAGGTGGCAGTGGCAAAGATGATAATAGAAAATCATATATGTGCCCTGCGCTGAAATCGATTAAGGCGAAAGAAAAGAGAAGTGTTATGGTAAAATCGAAAGATGTGCAATATTGTTCTTTCGATATAAATAAGGTAGACGAGATATTTGATTTGCTTTTGGCCGATGGAAAAATCATGCTTACTAAAGGCCAGGTAATACCGAGCAAAGAAGAGTTGATGTGAAAGAAATACTATAAATGACATCATTCGTGGAATCATAATACAGTTGATTGTATTGTGTTAAGAAAGAACATTTAAGAAGCAATTCAATAAGGGAAAATTAGGTTTGCGGATGATAAGGAAAAGGCTTCCATGGATGTAGATGTCGACCTATTCCCCATTATGACTGGGATGGTGTTTTTAAAATCTAAAGGTAAAATGATACAACCACATTTGTATGACGCTTGGTGTAAAGAAGAGATCAATTATAATCCAAAAGGAAGATCTTTCTCAACACGGGCTTCCCCGCAAGGAAGACCTTTGGAGTCGAGTCCGAACTACCCAAAATGTTGACAGACGCTGGAATCGAGCCCAAAACGCCCAAATTGTCGACAACTCGAGACAACAGCTAACAAAGTGGAAATCTTTCAAACAATGGTACGAAGAAAGCAATACGAGAATTGGAACATTAGGGGAACCAGTGGAAAATTCGATTGCTATGTTAACTATGGTCCACTTCTCAGATATTTAGAAGAGGTGACCGCATCTGGATGGGGTGAAGGATTCGATGATCCACAAGGAAGAGAGGCCAAAGTATCTGTAGCACCTCATTGTACGAGGACTTTGAAAATACGAATCGATCCACCGGAGAATGAATGGTTCGAATCTAGAAAAATTCAAGGTTTAGGGGGTAATGCAACTAGAACTCAAAAAAAGAGATTGCAAGCGAAAAAGAATATGCATGAGTTACAAGGACAGGTCAATCATATCCATATTACTCATGTTTCGCCAATCTCTTATAAACCTAAAAACTTTCAAGCTAAGATTTTGGTGTTTAGAAGGAATCCTAGGAGCTCTAGCCAGACTAAAAAGAATGGCAATAATAGGAATCCTGAGATCAATGAGAAATAGAGTCTAGAGTAGCAGTGTTGTCAAGATCGATATCTCCTATAAGCTTATGTATGGTCCAAGCTAGGCTCCCGTTGCAATAAAGAGTGATTTCTGTGGATTCAACAGCCAACAAAGATTCAATTGTCGACGAGGAAGACAAAACATAATTCCTATTTGATGATGAAGAGGAATTAATGGAGTTCAAGAAACCATCTTATGAAGGGTTCAAACACCTTAGGGCACTTAACATAAATGCTAGGATAGATGGACGCTTGGTTTCTAAGGTTCTTGTCAATGGAGGGTCTACTATCAATTTGGTTCCATTTAGATTCTTTAAAAGGATGGGAAAAAAGGATGAGGAAATTATTCCGTTGAATATTCAGTTGTCCGATTTCACAAGAGAAGTAACAAAAGTCAAAGGGATATTCATAGTTGATCTGACTGTAGGATCGAAAACCTCTAGGATAGCTTTCTGTGTTGTCGAGGCATATAGATTATATAACTTATTATTGGGAAGAGATTGGATTCATGGAAATTAGTGTGCACCCTCGACCCTACATAAGATATTAACTTTTTGGAACGGGAACAAAATTGAATACGTTAAAGCTAATAGCAAGGCACATGTATCTTGGGCATATGCCTTAAGGACTAATCGAGATTCAAGAAAGATGTCTGACAAGAATTCATGCATTATTGACCCACCCAAAATTGACTCAAGGAATGTAGCATTCTGCCGGTTTGACAAGGGAAATGTCCAATGAATTCCCAAAAATGACCTGGCGGGATGTTTAGATAAGGTTGTCTATGGAGAACCTTACATTATTGGATGACTTTAATAGGAGATATATGGCTATACGGCTGAATTAGGTAAGCAAGATGCAGATGCCAGTGATTGCATTATGGAGTTTGAAAAATCGCCTCTTAAAGAACACAATAAAGTGATGGAAGCTTAAGACCCATTAATAGAGGTTGATATTGGGGATTGTCAAAACCGTCGACCAATATTCATTAGCGCATTATTGAATGACGCTGCGAAGGTCCAGCTAGTTGAATTATTAAGGAAATATAAAGATTACTTTGCATGTGATTATCACGAAATGCCAGGATTAGGGCGAGATGTGGTTGAGCATAGGTTTACCTATCAAGAAAGAGTTTCGACCACATAAGCAACCACCACAAAGATTTGCACCGGAAATTGTGCATAAAATCAAGGAAGAGATTGAGCATTTGTTGGCAACTTTATCATAATTATGAGGTATGTCGAATGATTATCCAATGTGGCACCGGTTAAAAAGAAGAATGGGAAGTTAAAGGTGTGTATAGATTTCTATGACCTAAATGTTGCAACCCCCAAAGATGAATATGAAATGCCAATGGTGGATATTTTAATCTATTTGGTGTCTAGGATGGGATTAAGTCACCAATGGATGGTCATTTGGGTTATAATCAGAAATTTATATTGGAGGAAGATGTCCACAAAATAGCATTTCGATGCTCGGGAGCTATTGGGGCATTCAAATGGTTAGTAATGCCATTTGGATTAAAAAATGCTAGGGCAACTTATTAGAGTGCCATGAACGTTATTTTCTATGACATGATTAGGGATTTCATGGAGATATATATCAACGACACCGTTGTTAAATTAGACTAGGTAGGTCATCTAACTTATCTTGAATGTACTTTCATAAAGATGTATGAGTTTAAATTGAAAATGAATCCTCTTAAATGTGCTTTTGGTGTGATATCCTGAAATTCGACCATTTTCGAAATATATGAAATGACTATTTCATTGATGCACTGTTGGTTAAATCTTGCTATGAATTGATAAGGACTAATCAATAGGGAAATGCTATTAAGGAATTAGGTACGCACGATCCGAGAACTTGACCATGGATTGACAATTCAACCATAAGGATTAATGAGGGACAATTTCGAGCCATTATAAATCGATGAAGGAACGGTTATAGAATGATTCACCGATAGTATATAATCGGATCACGAGTGATTCAGTCTGACCATTGTATAGATTGCGAACGACCCTAAACTAATTCTTAACGATCGTGTACTTTGGAATTAGCGATTGACCCCTTACAATTGCAGGACAATCGAGGTCACTCATGACTCGAGAAAGCTTAAACATGGTTGATATCAAATCAATCACGGGTCGAATACGCGTAACTCCTAAAAGCCGCCCGTTAGTTTGAAATATACTAAAGTCGCAATTGATCAATTTTGATCATGAATTAGAATCCGAATTTGGGTATCGAACTTTCAAGGATTTCAAGTCTAACTTATTGGACGTCGCGTTGTTAATCTTCCAATTTATCGGTTTGTTCGAAACTCTTGGAAAAGGAAATTTTGGGCCGACAATTGGAGCCCATAAGAAAGTGAGCTGAGTGAAGACCCATTGGGCCTCACGCCCGAGGTGCTTCGGCAATTGGGCCCAAACAAGTCACCATTTTCAAGCCCAATAGCAAATTTAAGCACAATTTGAGCCCGTAAACTTTTCAAGCCCATTTCTATTCAATTAGGCCCATTTCAAGGCCCATCTCTTGACTTTTTTTTTTGGTCAAACCATCTCTTGACTTTGGTCCAAGGGAAAAATGGGAGATTTGTGCCATAATATGAAATGACCAAAATATCCTTCTTGCATTATTGAACAAAGAGACAGAGCATTGATGAGTGAAGACTTTGGGGGACTTGCATTGATGATGAAGACTTTGGGGAAGAGATAATATCTCCCAAACTCTCTCTCTTGTCTCTCATTTTCCATTTCTCTCTCTCTCTCTCTCTCTCTCTCTCTCTCTCTCTCTCTCTCTCTCAAATCTGGCCCCCTTCTCTCCCTCTCTCCTTCCTTCGGCCACCGGCAGAACCGCCCCCCCTTGGCTGCTATTTTACTGTCGTGAAGCCGCCACCACCGCCTGCCGAGTATTGTGACCGCCCATAGCCTTGCGTCGTTCGTTCGAGCCGCTTTCGTCGCCGGTTCGCCTTCACCGCAAGCCCAAATCAGCCCCACAAAATATTCTAAGCTGCTGTCCAGCCATCATCGCCACCTTGTGTCGTTTCCGGACCGAGCCACACATAGCCTTCGCCGCCGCCATCGAGACCATGTCGTCGGAATCATTAATGGGTGAGTTAATGCTCTAATCCTTCGATTAGTATGTTAAACTTACTTAGGATTAGTTTATATTAAGTTAATTAGGTGTCTAGTGATTAATGATGATTAACTAGTTGATACGTTATCATCTAGCGATAGGTTATTGGAAAGTTGGATGATAAGCTATCGCTAATTAGGCAATAAGCTATCAAAGTTTTGGTGATAAGCTATTGCCAAATAGGAAATAGACCATCAAGGAAATGATGATAAGCTATCGTAAAAGGAAGATAAGTTATCGGCAAAAAAGTGATAAGATATCGTCAAAAGGACGATAAGCTATCACCAATCAGATGTTAAGATATCGATAATTTAATGATAAGCTATCACTAAGAGGTGATAAGCTATCAATATTGGGATGATAAGTTATCTCAATTAGGGTGATAAGTGGATTTTATATGGGCGTTTTCTGCTTGAGTTAAGTTAAATTATGCTCGTTTGATGCTGTTTAATGCATGCTTTGCCTTGATAAATAATTGCCTTAAGTGAAACCTTGTTATTTAATTTTTAAAAGGGTTTTTGTGGATATATAAATAGTAAACCCTGAGGTGTCGGGTTTATATGTCAAATTTCATAAGTTAAATAGGGCAATGATGTTTAAAAAGGGAAGCATGCAACGTTAGCAAGGATGGAATATTTGAAATGGAAGTTAATCCGCAACCAAAATATTTGAGAGGTTTTATGTGGGGTTTGAAGAGTTGAAACACGAGTTTTTAGTGGGATGTAGGTGTGTCATAGGCTTGGATGGGTGCTTTCTTAAGACTGGATTGAAGGGTATGTTGTTGTGTGTTGTTGGACAAGATGAAAACAATCAAATGTTTCCACTAGCTTAGGCAGTTGTCGAAGTTGAATTCGAGGCATCTTGGACTTGGTTTCTCACTCTATTATTCAATGACTTGATGGTGGGCAGAGGCAAAGGATGGACTTTCATCAGCGATCAACAAAAGGTAATATCTAATATTTTGTCTTTGTTGCTTGTCACACGACACTAGTGCAATCATTGATGTTACTTGTTTGCTTTTTATTGGCTAATTTGGTTGTAGGGACTAATGAATGCAGTTTCATGGCTAGCTTCACAAGCAGAGCATCGAAATTGTGCAAGACACATATATGCTAATTGGAAAAAATTGCACAAAGGGGATGCTCTTAAGCATCTCTTTTGGAGAGCCGTGAGATGTACATTTCAAGCTGATTTTGACCTAGCAATGGCAGATTTGAAGATGGAGTGCCCTAAAGGTTACGAAGACTTCTTGAGGCAAGGCCCTAAGCACTTTTGTAGGGCTTTCATCAAGATAGGAACTAAGTGTGATGCGGTTGATAATAACTTTAGTGAGACCTTCAATGGATACATTTGCATACCAAGAGAAAAACCCATACTTTAGATGCTTGAAGAAATAAGAACGATGTTGATGTAGAGGATGGCAAAGAGAAGTGAGTTAATGGTTGATCGAACTGATCCTCTTTGCCCAAGGATTAGAATGAAGTTGGAAAAAACTAAACCGGAGTTTAGGCATTGTATTGCTAGCGCTGCAATGGACAATAAATTTTGGGTTCAAGTGTATGATGATAAATTTGTAGTTGACTTGAATGGGAAGACTTGTGCTTGCAGGGAATGGGATATCTCCGGAATACCATGTAAATATACCATATGTTGCATTACTTCTATGAAGTTAGATGTCAATGATTATGTTGATGATTTTTTCAAAAAAGAAGCTTATGAAAGATCCTACCAATATGCTTTTCTAGCTATGAATGGAAAAAGAATGTGGCCCTAAGTTAGTGGTGAGCCAATCAAACCCCCACCTTACAGAAGAAAAAGGGGGAGAGCAAAGAAAAACAGAATCAAGGACAAGGATGAGTAAAGTAGTGATAGTAAGAATTTGATGAAAGTTGGAGTCTAAATGCGATGTACAAACTGCCTTCAATATGGGCATAATGAGAAGACATGCAAGAATCCTACAGCATCAAGGCCACCCAAAGTAAGTCTTATTTGAAAATTGTGTAATTTTTAAAGAGATTTTTTTTTGGTTATATTGATTGAGAACATTAGTATTTCTTTTGTTTTTTCTTATGTAGGCCAAAAGAGGAAGACCAAAGAAGGCTATTGATGCATAGACCAGTGCACAGGCCAATGTACAATCTAACAGAGACTTTGCTATCATTAGGAAGGAGATGGCATAAGTTAGTTTTTAGACTTATATTGTTTTCACAGAATGTGTATATTGTGATTAACATTTTTATGCTTATTTTGTATCTTCAGGCAAGACAAGGTAATGGATTTTTCATGTCTGAAGCCTTTGGAAATTCATATTTAAGGGTAATCTCTTTGTCTAATGTTTTTTTATGTATGTTGAAAAGAAATGCAAATTGACGTGTTAATTTTTTATCCACTTCAGATGCCTGGTAGTGATAGAGTCATTCACATTGGAGGTCCATTAATCTCCAACAAACAAACAATAGCAAGAAATGTTCAAATTTCACTGGGCCAATCTTCAATTGATATCTCAGAACCCCCGCACACTCAAGAATTTGGAATTGGTGGACTGTGAAGTTGGTTCGAAAAATATTAGTGCTATTGATACATGAGGATGTTGAGTTGTAGATTGAAAAGGGTAGTTTTTGTGGTGTTTGTATGTGGATTTGACAATGTAGTTTTGTACTAGGGATGTTTTGGTAATGTACTGTGTTGAGTCGTGCATAACACAAAACTCCTTTTGCTGGTTGTTTTGAGTTCCATATGAATGAATTGACCATTATAAGTGGTTTTTTGAAGAGTAAACTTCCAGTTAGGTATCTTGACTTGTCTTTGATTTACGCAAAGCTTAGTGATAGAGGTTGTAAGTCTTTAGAAGTGTGGTGTAGAGCAAATTCCTTGGGGTCTAGCGCTTTCAAGCAAGCCAGCATGTAGCTGACCCTGTTATTGCCTGAGGCTTATAGCATAGAGAAGAACGATGTTTGCTTGACGCATGGCTTGACAAGCCGTGCCTGATGTGGTGAACTCGCCAACTAGTGTATGTCTTTCTTCTCTTTACTTCATTTCTTCTTTGGGATTTTCACGTTATAATGTTAGCAATGAGGCAAAATTTAGTTTAAGAGGCAGCTAATTCCTCCTCTTTCTAAACATTGGGTCATTTTGATCTACATCTACACTTAACCATGGCTTCGATGAGGCACCAATTAATGATTGCTCAATGACCTCTTATCAGGTTAAGCACATGCCGATGTTGTTGATCAAAACAGACATTTATTTCATGTTTTCGAAATCACCATGATAATTCGAAGTGATATGTAATGTGCTTGGGTTCCATATTCGGTCATTTCAAGCTGGTTCAAGATTTGGGTCAAATATTTTCTATTTTACATAACAAATTTTGTATCATCATAAGTTACTAATGTTTTAGATATATTATTGATGATTGATAAGTACATACTTTCTTACCAAGACAAAAATTGAATACCTGAAATGAAAAAAACTACCTATGGTCATTTTTGTTAAAATAGATAACGAGTTTACAAAAATAGACCATCTTTCCCCCTCCACAACGCCACCTCTACAATGGCTGACAACGGTTCAAGTGAACTAATAGTTGCAAAGAGAAATTCTCAGAAAATAAACATTTACAGCAAGCAATGTTGCACCATCCAACAAACCTTACAAATCATTAACACAATTAAAGCTTCCACCAATACAAGTATAACTCTAACACGTGTCTTCTCCTTCGCTTGCATTCTCTTAATATCATTCTGTACGCCATTGTTCAATTGATTCTCCACATTTTGCAGCTTCTCCTTCAACGTCTCACTATCTTTCATCAGTTGGCAAATGACTTATTTCTCTTGCATTGTCAGATAAGGATCAATCCATTTAAAAACTACACAATCATCAACCTGTCAAAACAAAGTAATACTTTTTTACAAGTTTAGATACAACATTGTTCAAAATTGCTGAAATTATAACTAACAAACATGGCTTTACTTCTGATATGAATGACTGCATAAAGCAGTTATAAATTACTTACCCTCCATGTTGAATGGTGAAATAGTCTCCTCATAGGATTTCTTGGGGTCCGCAAGGTATAGAGGGTTGCTCGTCGTTGTTGCTTGCGTGAAACGTTACAATTGTCGCTCATGAATTGACTCAATGCTCTGCCGCCACTGTTAGAACCTCCATTCTACATTGATTTACATTCAAAAATAGGAGCAAACTACTAATCTAATACCCACTCATCATAAAAATGCTTATGGTAGAGCTGAACTTTAATTTTAATAGATTTTCAACCACTTAACCTCAATCTAACATCATTTGCATGAGATCCACTTCGCACAAAGCTCTCCATGGTGACTAGCATTGGTTTTCTCTGTCAAATCACTCTTTGCCAATGGAGATATACTTTGAAACATCTGGACAATCAACCTCATGAGCAACATGCATAGATAAGTCTTAGCTATGGTCAAATGGACATGTTTCAAAGACGTATATCCTCAGTTTAAACGTGCAATAGTCAATCAATCACTAAAATGTAAGAGCCCTTTTAAAACTTGAACACTGATTCGTTTGAGCATTTTAACAAACACATGGAGGTTAGTTTGAATAGAAGGCATAAATGAAGCATCAAAATGTCTTCTAATTCCAAACTATCACAGCAACATCAATGTGTGTTTATATTACTAATAAATTCAGAATTAGAGACAATTTTCTCACAAACCTTAACCCTAGTTCTCGACCTCAAGAGAGAATAAACCAAGAAGTATTTCAAACGATCAAAGCATCGGAATGAAGTCATCCAGATCATGCAAGTATCACCAAATTTGATTAATAACACAGGCAAATTGACACTAAAATCACAAAGGCAAATCATCGAACACATTGAGTGCATCTTGGCAAAAGGCAATACAGAGCAAGAACAATTATGCAAGAACCATCATCTTATCCAATATATAAAGTCTCTGATCAACAAATTTCAAAATATCATGTTCACAACTGAGAGATGTCTGAGCATCTCGAGCCTAGGAGCACGAGAGATAGGGGACTGGGAACGCGAGAGATGGAGGACTTGGAGCGTCTCAAGCCTAGGAGTGCAAGAGATGGGGGACTTAGAGCGCGAGAGATGGAGCAATGAGCGCCATGGAAGATTTGACCGAGATGAAAGAGAGAGGAGACATATGAAGAAGAGATAGTAATTGAAAAGCCAAACCAAAAGCTCATTCAAGAAGACGTCGTTTTTGTAAAGAATATGTCCATGTCAGCTTTCCATGGTAAATTTCATTGATGACAAAGTTTAAGGTATAATTGGGACAAAGCTTAAAGTTTGGGATTTTTTAGTTTAGGTCCACAATTTGTTTATCGGTCATAATCACAAACAGATGACTCTTTTGTCACACCCCAAAACAATTAGAAAAGGGGATAACATGGCCGTCCTTCCACACAAAGGACGCAGCCTCAATAATAACCAATAACTTGTTGTCAATATATATATCTCAAATCATATATATATATATATATATATATATATATATCAGATAAACCAACGAGTTGGTTATAATATCAGAGTTTCTATAATCTACCAAAAGAACATGTACATCAAGAATTTAGCCACCCCGACGAACTATCAACAATCTTATAACCAACTCAAAAAAATCATACCCAAAAATCTAACTCCCAAACGTCCCAGCTATTACGCTCTCGTACTAATGGCTGCTAGTCGAGGAACCTGAAAAGATTGAGAAAAAGAAGGATGAGTAACCACAGCTAAATGAATATACATCTCTTCTAAGCAGATCGAGCAATCACTATGCATGTGTACAAAGCAATACCAAAACTTTAGAAGTCAAACGCAAGGTTTAAAATACATATAGAATCACATAAGAATTGTTTCATTTCATCAAAGTTTTGTACAAATCACAAATACACATTTAAATTCATCATCACAATTCAAACTATCAATGATCAAGTCCATTGATCATTCTCTATAAATACCACATTAATGGTCCATTCCATTGACTAATTTTAAATCACACATCAATGGTCTATTCCATTGATGAACCTCATGTCACATCACAAGTCGATGGTCCATTTCATCGACTAATCTATCGCTCAATATAAAATTATGGTCACGACATAAAGCCTTGTGACAAGGCTATCAAGATTCCCCCATTGGTAAGATTTTCACCTACAAAGTCGGTGGCTCGACCCATAAGGATATCCTAAATCGGTATGCATACCCCGAAACCCCTCAATGGGTTTATAGCGATATTGAGTATAAAACACACACCCTCCAATACCATGAATCAAATCCACAATCAATATCACTAATTAATTTCACAAAACAAAACACATAATCTTTCTCAATTTCGTTCATCAAACCGAATGCATTTTACAAGACATTTTTCACATTATTTCAAAATTCTTCATAAATCAATATGCATAACCTTTAACAAAAAGAATTCTTTTCATAAAGAATTTCCTCAATTCATTTCACGATAATCAATATATAAGCCATTTCCGGAAATGCTTTACCATACCATTAACAAATAATGAACAGAGTAGTAAATGCCTGATCCGAGCTTTTATGCAATAATAATGCTAGTTAACTCATAACATATTTTTTTTTGGTAAGAATTAACTCATAACATATTTGATTCATATCGTTTTCAAAATATAAGTTTACAAACTCAAAGAAGAGATAACACCACTCATCTCAGAATACTAGAAACCAACATGCAGTTAAACAAGTCGACGACCTCGTAATCCTAACAATTAAATGAGAATTGACGTTAAAATCAAGTAAAATACTACGATAACTATGCAACGGCTAAAGTAAGCTTAAACACTAACTAAAAAACTCCTACACGCTAACAAAACTCACAACCGAAACGGCTATTCAAAATTATCCCCAATGCGAAACTTGAACACAAAATTTGATCATGCCATAACTTTTTCCATTGAACTTCGATCGTAGCAAACTTATAGTCAAAAGAAAGCTCGTTTAGAGTATTACAAAAGCCCTAACTTGGCCACCCCAAAATCGAGCCAAAAATAGACGAAATATGGCTTGAAGGTTGCCGGACGTGTACTGTTTATTTCACTCGAAAAACTTCAAAAATTCGTTTAGGGAAAATGGTAAATCCAAATCAAGATCCGTAAAATCCCATATCTCCACGGCACTTTAAACTGCCAAATATATAAATATATATATATATATATATATATATATACATAGCTTAACAACTTAAAAATCGGACTTTGCGGCTTGAATTTCCCAAAATTCCGAATTTAAGCAATAAATCTGAAAACTTCTCGATCGGATGAACGAGGAGTACGAGTGCTTACTGAGCATTGAAATACGAAGTTGAATTGACTAGGCAAGATTCGTGCGGTGTAAAATCCTCTTCTTCTTCTTCTTCTTCTTCTCTCTTTCTTTCTTCTCCTTTTCCTCTTTCTCAGCTGAGCATGCTCTCGGCTTAAATGAGCTTCTTCTTCTTTTTCTTTTCCTCTCTTTGTTTTTTTTTTCCTTTTTCCCTTTCTCAGCTGAGCATACTCTTGGCTTAAATGAGCCGAAGCTTCCACTGTTATGCTTTTTGACCTTTTTTTAACCCAAATATCACACTTTTATGTTTCAAGTTTTTATTTCATGATTCTCTTTGTTATGTGCATCCACTTGTCAGTCAAAAAGTTCGTTCATGAGATAACCACGAAACTCCTAGAGATGAGGATCTCGAAATCTTGGAAATCTATCTCTAGTTGAAACTCCCATTGAAGAATTACGGATTAGTATCAAGACACAGCTTTCTCGAAGACCTGTCCTCGTGTCAATTGGCATGTTGCCCGACGAGTTCTTCGATAAATTGGAGGAGGGAAGCATCCTAATCAAGAGGTCGCAGAGCTTTTTGCTTCTGCAAGGAAGGTCTGATAGTCGGTGGAGAAGACAAACCAATCTCAAGCGATCTCACGATCCTTGCCATCGGATATAAAGGCGATCAGAAGCTCAAGAACATTTTCACATCTTCAATCTTCTAAAAGTACCTCGTCTCTTGACCAAGTTCAACCATCCTCTTTACAGGTACCATTTCGTGCTTGCAGTTGCAGCACCATGTAGCATCAATTTCTACTCAAAAACCTTGATATTCAAAATGCATATCTTATTGTCCAAGTGAGGATTAACTATTAATGTCACACCCCGAACACAACCAAAACGGGATCGTAACACGGTCGTCCTTTCACCCAAAGGACGCAGCCTAAACTTAAACAAGACTCGAAAACATCATAGCTTCCTAAAACCATCAAAAGGATATATACAAATCCAACAAAAAAAACTATTTCCATAGCTCCACGACACTATATACAACATACCCAAAATCCCACAATCAAAAAGAAATCCTCCGACTAACGCCTGCTCATGTCCTACTTGCGGCCAGCAAAAGAATCTGAAATGTATATAAGATAAAGGGTGAGCTACCACGACTTAGTGAGTAACATATTTCTTTTAAGAGGATCGAACAATCACTATGCAATAGTATAAAAAATATCACAACCCATAACTCAAACTCAATGTACAATATAGCCAAAAATATCTCAAATGTATAATAACTTTTCAATAGAAGTCATCCGTATTAGATTACATAATAAAAACTCATTTATCAACAATAGCCAATCATCAATGGTCTATCCATTGAATAATCTCATTACATAACACGTCGATGATTTATCCATCAACCAATCTCATGCTCGTCATCAAACTATGGTCAAGTTTAACGCCGTGACAAAGGCGACCAAGTTTACCCCTCTTGGCAAGGTCTACCATCTATTATAAGCCGGCGGTTTGGCCCAGAAGGATATCTTGACAGTATGCATACTCCCCCCTCAACGGGTTCTCAACATAGTAATACGAGCAGCAGCAACTTATAACTCAATTCAGAAGTCCATAATCAACACCAATAAATCCATTTCACAAAAACATTTCGCAACAAGAATAGCCCCCGGCTAATCCTCTTCACAAAAACCTTTAACATAAGCATTCACAAAAGCTTCATTTCAATAATATCATAAGACTTTTCAACTCATTTCACAATCGACAAAAGTAGTAAATGATTGATCCAATTTATGCAGAAAACATGCTCCATTGTATTAAAAATTATATCTCATTATCAAAATATGAATTTGTAAATTCATAGAAGATATAATGCCCCTCACCTGGTAATCCACAACTAATTCATGTCTGTTACTTGAGCCGACAGTTCCAAAATCCTATCAAACATACGGGAAAACGAATCAAAACTAAGTAATATTTCCCCCTAACGCGTGACTCGAATAAGCTAAGGTTAACTAGCTAATAATCCGACACCCACGTGCCTACGACGGCTTGCTCAATGGAAAAAAATCAAATGCCAACCACAACGAACAACTCGCGTGCCAAATTTCCACACCCCATAACTTCCTCCACCGGACTTCGTTTTGCACGCTCTTATAGTCAAAACGAAGCTCATCTAGTATACTATGGATGTCCCAACATAGCCAACCCAAACAATAGCCCAAAAATGACAATAAAAGCCCTGGAAAGTACTGTTCACGAAATTCCAGATTATGCACTCAACTTGAAAATTTGATTCCGGACAAATCGTAACTCCGAATCGATATCCGTCAAAACGCACAGCCCCACAACACCATAATCTTTCATTTTCATGGATATTTAAGACTTGACAATCCAAAAATTTGGACTACGCAACTCAAATCCACATAACTCTTATTTATGAGCCCTAATCGAAAAATTATTACGATAGGACTAACGAGGGTTGCGAGTATTTACTAGTCGTTGCGTTACGTAGTCGGAATGGCTCAGCGAGGACCCGCGCGCACAAACCCTCCCTTTCTCTTCTTCCCTTTCTTCTCACCTTTTCCTTTTCTTCTCCTCTGTTTCTCTCTTCTACGACCAGCCGCTGCTTCTTCCTTTTATCTTCACTTTTTGACTTTTTTTTTTTCTCCTTCAGCCTAAGTCTTTTGACCTGGTCAAAAGAAGAGCAAAATATTACAATTAAGAACCAACAATAAGATTTTATCCAACTCTGAGACGGCATTGCAGCATTTGGCTAACCTTAAGGTCTCTTGTGTATCATTACAACATTTAGATGTGGCACTAATTTCAGGGTATTCAAAATGTAGTTTTTTTCCCATAGGATGTTGTAATGATGCTGCGCTCGATCCCAGTTTTGTTGTAACGGTCTTATATACGGACTTCAGGCAGGTGATTCATCCTCGAATTCCATGGCTTGCGGCTATTGGATGTACGGAGGGCCTTGCAATCCTGCTGTCCTTCCAGTGGCTCGTGCACCTCCTCAACAAGAACATCAAGCTACTGAACATCGGAATAATGGAAAAGGATGCAGCCAGGTGGGAAATTCACATGAAGCGATATGGCGGGAGGAACTCCTGGAGATCATGCATTGGAACCGCCAACATTTGGTACAATGACCAACTGTGCAAGGACATGAACTGCAATCCTAGAAGAAAGAAGGGGTTTTTGGCCTAATTCCAACCTTATGGACCAACTGATTATGCAGGCCTCGCTGATCAGAAACACTGAACAAAAAACATGATCGTTCTTATGATCAGTGATGAATTCGACATTTTGCTTGTAATAATTTATATTACAGAAAAGGGAATTGGTTCAAGATATGGTCATATGCTCGGATTGTTCAGCAAAAGTCTACAAGATTCAAGTCATATGAATGCAAAAATAAGAGCGATTTTCTGGCATTTCGAATGTAACTTCTTGGGACAACGCACCCCTCAAACCATGCTCTCCAGATTGAGGGTGATAAAGACATATTTCCATATGCTGATTTGAAAGAAGCCCATTATCAATGTCTTCTTGTGCTCTTGCTGGAATCGTTAATTCAACAGGAATTTGAGTCTACCCATCATGCTTCTCTATCACCGCCGAGTGATTGCAGAGAATCCAAAGAGAAAATGCGGATTGTAACGTAGAGAAAGATGCCCACAACTCATAAAGAAAATTATAATATTAACTAAAGATGTAACAATTGAGTAGACCGATCGAACATCGCCGCTGAAAATAGCCATTGATCAAATTGTAGAAATCAAGGACCAAATCACATGAAATTTAATTGACTCAAGATGACTCTTTTGGTCGTCTTTCCTTTTTTGGGGAATACAAGGAAGATGCAAAACTTTTACCCTTACCAAAAAAAAAAACAAGGAAGATGCAAAGATACGACTTTTGTGATATTCCAGCAAAATTTGGAAGGAGCCCCCCAAGGTGCTTCGTTTGAGCCTGCATTGCCACATGCCATACACTCGAGAACACACAAACATCACCCAACTGCCAAACTACGGTAAGGAAGAACTCATGCCCAAAAAGCTCAGATCACAAAACAGAGAGGCCACGCTCTGCAACGATCTTGATGACCATGGCTTCGTCTTCAATGCACCAACTATCTTTCGCCAAACACCCTCTTCTTCCTCATAATTTCCGGCTGCAACCTTGTCCCCAGTTCTCGTTCGCACACTTCCCTTCGTTCAGTGTCCGAGCCAGCTCTGCTCTTGCTGCTAAGCCGGTACACTTTACGCCCTTTTTTTTGTCTCTGTGTTTCTGCTGTTGCCCGTCTATTATGGAGTTCATGCTAAAGAGTATTTTTTAGGCTGTTGATATACTGTAACTATGGGTCCGTTTGTTTCGCACAAAACTCTCGATGAAAACTTTTTCCTTAATGATCGCTTATATCGCTTAAAAGAATGTATGACTCGAAAAATATTTCATCATTCACAAAAAAGTTTAGGTATAAATTATTATTAATTATTTCAAGCGATATAACCAATCATTTTCAGGAAAATATTTTTCAAATGATTCATTTTTCGTGAAACAAATGGACCTTGTGTATGCTATAGTGTTGTTTTATTGTAATTCTTGCGTTCTGATTCCACAAAAAAGGAGTAAACTGTAATGAGAATGACATGACGAACTGTCAAGAGCAACCCCAGAGCCAGACACCTAAAAAGTAAAAACTTCGATTGAGCCTTACTTGCTGAATTTTTGCAGCATTTTTCTATTTGTGTGTTTCCCGTGGCATATTCTTCAAGGTAGTCAATCTGATTTTGTGATGTGGTGACTTTCTGATTGTATAAGCCTTCATAGTCCACAATGAGTGTGATTTGACGATAACCCATGGCGATTTATTGCTTCACTAAAGTTATACTATGTAAATGCAAATGTTTGGAATTTAAAAGAGCTGCAACTTCAACTTAGAAAGACGGGATTGTTTACTGCCTCTTGAATCGGTGAGCCAACTAGGAAGTCAAATTTATTTTCCATGTTTCGGGTTTGAGGGTTGAGTGGCAAGTAGAGACATTTCTGTAGTGTAGCAATTTAGTTTATGATGCATTTGCGAATGATAACTGTAATGGAGCCATCCAAAGAAGTTTTTTTCATTTTAATGGATCTGCTGCAGGCGAACCGTCTTAGTGCTGGATCTCTAGTCAGTTAATGATAGATCTTTTTCCTTTAGTAATGTGCCCGACAAACTGAACTCTTTTGAAATGTCATTTTTTGGGATATATGCTGGCACCGACATACTTGCGTGCCAGCTTCTTTCTTTCTTTCTTTCTTTTATATGCTTGTGAGCAAAACAGAATTCTCATTTCTCAGCACTTGGGAACTCAGAAAGATCAAACTTTGGAGGCTGAGATATTTTCATGCCCAATATCCTTGATAAGAAGAGGTCCATCTGGTCTAAACTTGTAAGTTCTAGCACTCATTTTCTGATTTAGATAACTGATTCTGCATTAATGCTTTGATGGGATTAGTTCTGACTCATAACTTCAAAATGTTTAGGGAAGCTGTGTATAGGTCTGGTTTTAAGTGTAATAAGTGCAATAAGTCATATTACAGAAAAGACAACTTTCTAGACCTGACCGTTACTGCTGGTTCAAGGGAATACATCGAAGTGAAGCCAGCACGGACAGAACTATTCAGGTATCATTAACTGTGGCTACGACCTTGCCGCTTCAAGTTGAATTATGAAATTATCATCATTCATTACCTTTTGCACTAATGGTGAAAAGGTCATCTTCTTTCTTTACCTTTTCACCATTACCTTTTTTGCTCTTTACCTCCATCTCGGACGTCATTTGGTCGAGGTGGAAAGCGGGCGAGGGAGAATTAATCCATACTTCATTTGTTGAACTGTGATAATCGAGTCCTCTCTTCTATAGGCAGCAGGTTGAGATTCCTCTATGGTTTGTGGAAGTTCATATAAGCCAGAAGGGAACTTTGCATATTATAAATTCTATAATGCTTGTTAGTTCATTGTGCCATTATTTGAGATGACTTTATACTTTTGAACTACTGAATTGACTGTGTGATGGCAAGGATATTCACATAAGAAATAGGAGATTTCCCTTCCCCAAGGATGGATGTGCTAGCTTCCTTGCACCCACTGAGAAAAATACTTGGTCTTTTTGCAATTTCTTCATTCTCAGATCATACTTTTCTTCTTAATTAACCCACTATATTTAATTGCAAGGTACATAATGTATATTCTTGCGCAATTTCTGCACTACTTCGCCTTCTCAAAATTGCCTTAAAGATTCACTGATAAATTTTCTGTGAAGGTTCTGATTTCTCACCTTGCATTCTTGCTTTTGCTAGGAGTCCCCTTGTTTCATTCTTATACGAGAGAGGCTGGCGCCAGAATTTTAACAGTAGGGGCTTTCCTGGTCAAGATGAAGAAGTACAGTTTCTGGCTCATTTTATCCGTTAGAATTATTAGCTATGAGAATATGTAGAAGGTCATTTTGAGACTGCACTAGCTGTAGAAATTTTACCATGAAAAATGTGCAAGCAGTGTTCATACATGGCCTATAAAAAAATTTTGGATTCATCCACTAAACCTGTTATGCAGGATCAAGCTAATTCTGATTGTCTAAGCTTATCGTGCTTGCAAGATTTCCATGATAAGCTGCTAAAGGCGTAATATATTCTCTGAATGCAGTTCAAAATGGCTCAAGAGTACTTCAAACCTGCACAGGGTGGCCTTCTAGTTGATGTTAGCTGTGGAAGTGGTTTGTTTTCTAGAAAATTCGCTAGATCTGGGACTTATTCTGGAGTAATTGCTCTTGATTATTCTGAAAATATGCTGCGCCAGTGTTATGATTTCATTAAACAGGATGATGCTGTTTTAAAAGCGTAAGTTCTTTCACTCCATAGGAACTTGAAATTATGAAAGCTGTCAAGTAAACTGTTATTCTTGTATGCCTTTGAAATTAATAAATCATAGAGGAGATCGCTTTCATGATGCCCATCATTCTGGGACATATTGCAGGAATCTAGCTCTTGTTAGAGCTGATGTTTCAAGGCTTCCATTCTCATCTGGTTTGGTTGACGCTGTTCATGCTGGGGCAGCACTGCACTGCTGGCCTTCTCCTTCCAATGCTGTACGTTTCCATCTCTCATTTAATCTAGCTCAGTGTTATTGACCTTTAGCCGTACTGCCTCATAAGTCGCATGTAAATCCCAGAAATTGACTAGATACTGGAGTTATATGCGGGTGCTTCACAGAATTCAGAATGAGTAAAGGGAATTTCTAGTACAAATGATGACACATACCATCAAATGAATGTTAGGCTCGTAGTTGTATAACATATGGATGTCAATCCAAGCAGCTTAGCTTAGTATTTTCTATTTTGATTTCCTGAAGATAATTCTGTCTGGGTCATCATTTCCTTCAGTGGGGATTCCTATTAAAACTTGGAAGAGATTTTATCGTTTGCAAATATAGAAGACAGTTGTGTAGCCATTATCGCTTTGAATATGGCCAAGCTATTATTACTTTGAATATGGCCTATAGACCGTATCAACCTATTTTTAGTGGTCATACTGGCAAAGTCACTTCGTGGAAGAGTGGCCTAGCATATTATCAATTTAAAATGGAAACTGGCCAGCTGCAATGGCCCTGGACATGTTTATTGCACTACTCACTTTCAACAAAGATTAGCATTGAGTTGCCAACAATATGACAAGGGAATTACGTACCACAAATATATGAAAATTGAAGGATTTATAGACAATTACGGCTACAGGCAACTTCGGACACTATGCTATGTCTGCCTCCAGAAGGCAGAAGTATGTCAGAAGCATGTGGAAGAGGGGATGGGGTGTGCTTGGGGAATATGAAATTTTTGTCGCTTTAGATATTTACTAGCACATTTTAGAATCTGGTTTTGAAGGGTTGTGGAGTCTGTACCGTTTCAAATAACTTCTTGCAGGTAATTTTAGAAGTTTATAATTTCATACCTGAATGGAAACATAATGATAATCATGGATTTTACACCCAAAAAAAAAATTGTAATCATGGATCTAGTTTGCAAGATTCTGCAACTCCTCCCTAAAGTGCTCAAAGCAAATTTCATCATGGCTGAATGTGAAAAAGGATGTGGAAAAGAAATTTTGATTATTCCAGGTCTGACGAGCTTTAGCTGTGGAATATGTTCCTGATATACACACTATTCTTCATCTCCATTAAATAGCTCATAAAAATTCTCAGCCCCTCTGCCATGTATCGGCAGATTGCAGAAATTACTCGAGTATTGAGAAGCGGTGGAGTTTTTGTGGGAACCACTTTCCTCCGGTACACTTCGAACACTCCCTGGATAATACGGCCTTTCAGACAGGTACATCTGTACGCATACTGCTTGGCACATTAGACCCATTTTTATTCTTGTAATTAACTTCTAGAACTGTTTGAAATAAGTGTGGGACCTCTTTTGCACACTTTAATCTGCATATATTTCCACTACGCTTGGACCATGAAGAGGTGGAAATAAGAAAAATTAATTCACTTACGAATGGATTGTCGTTTCATTAAGGTCTGTCATAGAGGTTTAGATTTTGAACATCCAATGCATGTGGATTGTCAAGTAATCCATCTCGTGGACTGGTAGCAAGCCCAGTTGCTCGGGATATAGTATATACTTCCATCAATGATTACTTGTGTGACTGTTTTCAAGAACCGTTTCCTATTTGCCTTGTAAAATGTAATATCGACTTGAGTTTCAGCAACGAAAACATGGAGCATTCATAAGTAATTCAAATTACTGCAACACCCACATGAGAGATCTATTTCAAATATTCAAAACGTATTCCCTGTAGTAGATGATCTAATGAGCGGATTAGTCTGGATCTCCTTTTTCGTTCACTGTCTTGGCTAGACCATTCTACCGAGGCTGAATCTAACCATCTCCTTTCCGATGTTGAAATTGCTTGAGCAAATGGTTCTGATCCGCGCACCTATACCTCACACTGAATAACTGCATAGTGCAATTACTGTTTTTTGTGGTACGAGTACAGCTTCTGATTGCTACATGCCACGTACTCTTTCAACTTTCTGATGTTTGCTAGACGATCTCGTCCTATGTTAAATTCCCTCATAAAGTGTCTTGTGAAGACGACATGAAACGCACTCAGACAACAATATAGACCGAAAGGCTTTCTTCCTTCATGGTCTTAGCATCTCTGTCTAGGTGGATTTCCACGAAAACTCTTTTTGCGTACAGAGCGATTTCCTTAAGGTTGTCTCAAAGACGAGCTATTATTCTCATAATGCGTGTCGAGTTTGTTTGTGACAATGTTTGGTTGTGTGGCAGAGAAATGCGCGGAATATCAGCTTTCTGACTGCCGAAGAGATCGAGGATTTGTGCACAGCATGTGGCCTAACCAATTACACAAGCAAAATTCAGCAATCCTTCGTCATGTTCTCTGCTCGGAAGCCTTGAAACCAAGTAATGCTTAAAATTAAGATATTATTTGTCCCATGATTAGTTTCGGTGTTTCTTCCTGATCAATAAAGTGGGTCGGCACATGATTTCTGAGAACATATGACATTGTGAGCTTGAGTTCTGGGGAGGTGTTAAGCATTGTATTGTCACCGACTAAAAGAACTGCATTTTGGTGTCAGAATGATAATATTGTAGGGCCTTATTTGAGAGCTTCGAGAGGGACCGAAATGACAGTGCAACGGCCAACGCCACGGTCAATTTTGTTGTTAATGATGGTTTGAATCCAATCTTTGATGGTCCCAGATAGTCAAGTTGATAAAAACACAGTGTTAGTCTGTGGGCAAACTGATCCAATTTGTTTGCACTCTCTAGCTGACCAAAACAAACAACTCACGAGAGTTTTCTTCTGTGATTCTTTTCTGAGAAAAGACCAAGTTCTTGGAGCTGCACATAAGGTTAACATGTAGACCAAAGAATTAGGTCGAATTGACTCTTATAATATACCTTATTTCAAACGAAAAGAAGGGATTCAAATTATCATAAGAGAAAGGAATTGGAGAGATTAACTAATAATGTTGTTGGGATTCTAGCAAGAGGAAGGAATAAAATGTCATATGTTACGACTGTAACTTTAATGTCTTTTTACGTGACTGTAATGAAAATTACAGTAAGGGTAAAAATGGGGAATGAGAAAAAATTATGTGGTAAAAGCACCAACACCTCCTAATCTCTTCAAACTCTTCCATATTCAGGTGGATTTTTGCAGGGTCTTAAAATGCACATCAAATTAACTACTCCAGATCCCACCTATATATTTACGTGCAAGTAAGCAATAATGAGTCTACTACGTGTACGAAATCTTGTGATATTCATGGGATTCTCTGCAAGCTTCAATACATATGCTCTACACATTTATATATACTGCAATTGATTCTGTTCATAATGTTAATAATTAGTACATGAAAACGACACGAGCATCACTCCAATATCTTTCTTTTGGAGAAAGGGCTCTGCATGTGAGCTAGTTCCTACAATATTAAGTAACGCACATGATACACAATTATTTTTGGGTGTGTATACAATAAAGCTAGGTGCATGTGGAGGAGGGTTGGAATTATAAATAGAAGGTTTAATATCAAATTGGTACGTCTGTTCACATTTATTACTAATTAATTTTTGTGCTACAAAAAACTTCATATTGATACATTTGTTTCACATTAACCCTTTGTTAACTTCCGTAAGTTAAATTACTGATCTAGAATGACATGTCGGAATAACTTGGATAACGTGATAAGTCCACATGAAAATTCAAATTTATCTTTTTTATTATTTTATTCTTATTAAGTTTTATATTTTTAATTTTTACGTCTCCTTATAACAAAAAAAAATGTTTTATTTTCTTTTTTTTTTTACCCAGAACGGGTCTAGTCTTAATACTCAGCTTCATCTTCTCTTCTTATTCCCATCTAAAGCAATCCTTTCTTTATTTGTCGTCTTGCTTAATTTCACTCATCCCTTGCATTCACTCACCCAGGCGAACTCATCACTGCATTCTTTTTATCCTCTGTTGAATTTTCGTGCTCACGTTCGGCACTCTCTTCATTCACAACTTCCCAACTAAGAATTTATTTGTTGTTTCAATTAACCCTCATTTTTAGAACAAAAAGAAGTTAGCACTCAGTCCATGAAAAGAAAAGGCACAAACCAGTCGACTGGGATTTTTCGAGCTCGACAAATAAGACAGAAAGGAACTCTCAGACAAACTCTTTGGGATCTTTCTGTGACGGCCCACGCCAAGTGGCGGAGCGCTGGGTGGAGGGATGGCGGTGCGTCCGCGCCATTACCCTGGACGTGCGTAGGGAAGTGGGTACCTCTCTTGTCCGACATCACCTATGGGGTATTTCCGGGCTAGCTTATAAAGCTTGGAATTCTATATCAGCCGTGAGAGTTTATGGGCTCAAAATGAACAATATTATACAGTATAGACCCGAGGTGTTACAAATGGCATCAGAGTCGACTCCTGATCACGTGTAGACCTAGGATGTCACACTTTCGAAACAAGCCGAACGAGTTCGACGTACAAACTCAAAAAAGAAATCAATGACGAGAAGATTACCAAAAATAAAAGGACGTGCTCGATGAAGAAGCAGTTAGTCTCCTTCGACCAACTACTTCTCTTTCCCTTGGGGCCCCAATGTCGATTACTCTTCTAGACATTTATGCCATAGCTGGTTTTCTCCGCAATGGCATACATATCAAGGAAATCAGTCCTGAACCTATCAATGTTTCTGATAACGTTCTTGCCTACGGTAAGTTTCTTGATAGGTTTTAATGAACATCTGGCCCGACCACTGCTGATGAGCACATGGCTGTCTTGCTCTTCTGACTGTCCTAGTACGTCCTTTTCAATCCATTACTCAAACCATCTAGGGACTTCTTGCATATTGCTTCTATCCTTGCAGCAGGTACGCCGATTACTCTGGGTCCACTTATTCTTGCTACATCGTGAAGAGGTTTTACCCATCCTTCTCTAGCGATGCGGTCCAAAGAAGACGGTACCCTGTTTGGTCCGTTCAGGCTCATTCAATCTTGGATGGCTCTGTGCCTACTGTCTCTTTCCAGTGATGAGCCTCGAGTTTTCCTCATCATGATCAACTAGATTTCCGATCTCGTGTCCCTTACTCTTTTGGGTGTCGACTGCTGAATCATTCCTCTTTGAATGTACTTTCCTCGTCCATTTACCATCTCCAGCTGCTTCTGGAAATTAACTTGGCAAACTTTGAATTCTTCCCTTATGATTCCGGTGAGCATTTTTATCTCTGCGATTTTTCCTCTTGAGAACAGTCTTTCAACTTCACGATTTGCGTGCTTTCTACAGTTGACCTTCCTCTAAGATTATCTAAGAAGGGGAGATTCTATCACGGATTCGAAGTATACTCTCCCAATATTGTGCTAGGCAATTTGGTTTGACGCAAGCTATGCCCATGCTAATCCCTTATTCTTTTGAATTTCCTTCCATGAACAAGCTCAAATATAAGTCTTTGGAGAATGGCCCTTTCGATTGTTGTTCTGAAATCACCGACACAATACATGCTCGGCATTTCTCTGACATCAATGCATTTAATCCTAAATTTGGCTGCACTCTTCTTTGCACTACGTGGTGGATCTCTTTTGCTTTCGAGAGTCCTTAAGAAGATGCCATTAAGTCTGCCTTGAGCCGAATAAAATCATGAACTCCTCGCCCTAAATCAAAAGATGTCGATAAAAAGGGGAAGAAAGTCATCGATTCTAAAGATCAAACGGGGCCCTCTGTCCAAATGGAACCGCAGAAAGTTAGCAACCAAAATGATTCTCCTTGACAAGACTCAGACTCGCTGATGGAGTGATGGGTGAAGAAACTGAAGAGATTCAAACACAAACTTACCTTTTTTGGTATATTCTTGTCTTCGACATATACTTCTCTAAAGACTAGGATTTCTCAATTGGCTGAGCTTTCAAGTTTCTCAAGAAAAGGAGAGAATAGATATCGAGATGCCCTTATCCAGGAAGAGAGGGATAAATTCTTTGGTTTTGTCAGAGAGAAAATCTGAAAATCCTCATGGCCATATGGATTTGGCTCTGCTTCCTCCCTCATCTACTCTTGATATAATTGGGACTTCGGATACTTCGACTTATCCAGAAGATCAAGCTGCTTCTGTTGATGATTTTTCTACCGGTGATGGCGGTAGTACACCCGTCCAAGTAAGCTATATTTTCCATCCTTCTTCTCCTTAACATATGTCGCTCGTTCCTGCTCCAACTCCGTAGCAGGGAGTAAGTATTTCTCAATACATTGATCATTATTTATTTGACACGATACTGATATGGCTCAGAACCGATCTATACGTACATTGATTAATACCAATAACCAGAAATCACCAAATGTGCCAGTGGACACGTCTCAGCGACCTTTGTCGACACAACCTGCTCTCTTACTCCTTCCAGCACTCGGACAAGGTATGTTATCCTTCTTTTCTGATCTTGTCTGGTGTACTCAGTCAAATAAGTCTGTCAATTCCGTTAGGTGTCAATAAGGATCCATTGCTGACTCCATCGTCTGCTCCGAATCAAGTTGTCGATTTAGGGTCCCCTTCTGTTGAACTAAGCAAAGACATTGGTTCTGCTGTCATGGCCACTTATGATCTTCCATCAACTTCTACTCCCACCGAGAACCTATCTGGTGTTCCTTTGCCGTCTCCTTCTTTGGTGAAGCAACCACATCAAGCCGGTGCCGAGGATTCTCCTAGTTCTCTTGTCAAAGCTAGACACATGTTGGAAGAGGCCTCTCAAGTTTTAGCTGTCGATCCTAATGACTTAGCCTCCAGAATTCCAACTTCTCCTGAAACCATCATCTAAAACACAAGAATCAAATTGCTGGAGTTCCTGGATCTCTCGAGCGGTGGCTTTATAATGATCGTAAACAACTGGCTAATCTTCGGCAGGCTCAAAAATCTACTGGGCGAGTTGTGCAAAGATAATTTCAGCTCTTCCTAGTCTTCTGAATTCAAAGATTAGTGTCAAGACTTCTCGAATGAGTTTGCTACTAGAGTAGAAACTTATCGGCGCAACCATGAACCAGTCATCTCTCTGACTACTCCAGAGACAAGTTCCCCAGACTCCGGCCACTATTTGTAAGGTTTTTCAATTAAATGCAAAAATTGATTATGGAAAATGGTTCTCTCTCTCTTCTACCTACAAATTGTTACTCCGAACATAATTTTAAAGTGATATAAATATATCAAAATAAGAATAATTTTTTTCCTCTTTTCATATCCTTCCTTTTTTTGCTGGGTTATATACGTAATATTGTACATGTTCATTCTATTATTTTGTGCGGAATAAAGAAAAAAGGTTTGTTGTTATAGCCGTTAGAACCTATCGCACTAAGTTTAGTACTCCGAGGGGCGGAATTATCCTCCCGAACAATACTTGCCCACCTTAGACAATTAAGTTTATTTTCTCAACTTTTCTAACAGATTTTTCATCAATTTCTTATTTTCAATATTATCTAATACTTTTCCAACAGTTCCGAGCTCTCCTGGTCTTCATCGATGTAATTTTCTCAATGTTTCTTAGTTTCATGGCCCTCTCGAGAGTCTTCTAAGCTGGGGAGAAATGCCCCTTTTTGCGATATCATGAAGCCGAGAGCAAAAGGGTATCTTGTTGCTGTTGAAAAGATTAAATTTGCATTTGGGTTTCACGATAAAAGCTTTAGAATGTTAGAAAATGATTTCGCAAGAAGCGACTTTCAATGAGCTAATCCAACCAGATATTTCTTCTTTTGTCTTTTGTTTTTGGGACAGTTGGCTGAAGGGCTGGCTTCAGTTGTGTTTTTTCAGCACAGATACTATGGAGAGTCAATGCCAATTGGGAATGACTCTTAGATGTACTATTCTTGAATTTATTTTCTTGTTGTGGTGCTAGCCACCCAACGAGTAAACTTATACCCTATTCTTGAATTTGTTGATCTTCAGAGGCCTCCATTCAGTAGATGCAGCTCAAAACTGGCTATGGTCTGCTTTCATCTAAACAGCGATGGTGAAAGATGCTCCAACATCTAACACGAACCCAATGCTCATGGCCTGCATGGTTGGGACTGCCAGGTTAGAGTCTCCTGTCAACTATTGGCTTCTCCAGAGTTCATTTCGCTTGACACAGAATTATTTTGGTGGGTTTGAAAGAGAGCCGGATTAAATTAAACCAGACAGCAGTCTGGTGTCCATTTTGCATAGGATATAGCAACCGAATTTGATTAAACCAATCAAAGAAAAATTTACCAGCAGTTGATCACAGGATCTGTGCCGACTTCCAATTGATCTATTCCCTTTCAAGTAATTGTACGGGCTCGGATGGAGATGGTCATGCCAATGAGTTTCTCCAGTGAGAGCATGTTTACTCCATTTTTTCCTATAATTGCAACGCTCTAGCGGAACAATGCATGGAGAAGTATGAAGTCACGCTACGGCGACATTGGATCATAACTGAATTTGGTGACAAAGCGAGTAAAAAAGTTTGGTCATGTCAATGATTACCTATGATACATGCTTTTAACATGGAGTGCCATTTCTTTTTCTTTTTTTTTACTGAAGTGCCATTTCTTTAAGAGGCTATGTAGAAATTAAGTATCGGAAGAATCGACTAACTTGTTCGATGCACTATGAACAAATTTTTCAGGAACGTACGTTGAATCACCAGCGAATAATAGACTAATCTACTTCACGTTGATCTGAATTCAATCACGAGGAAAGTATTCTCGTTCCATAGCGTTAATGCCGATTATTTTCTCAAAGTAGATATGGAATTCTTATGCGTCGTTCTTTGTTGAACAGAGGAGAGAGTGAGAGAGAGAGAGAGAGAGAGAGAGAGAGAGAGAGAGAGAGAGAGAGAGAGAGAGAGAGAAAGAGAGAGTTCTATTATGTAAAACTTACTTATCTCTTGTTAGATTTTCAAACTCAGGAAGTTACCTTAACGTCCTTTAAGAAACTCCCCTCGCACCTCTTCAAAAGTATCTCTTAGACACACTTCTAATTAGAGCAAATGGTACTCCTTGGACACACTCATCATGGGCAGACCGACGAAATATAACTTCTCCAAGCCCGTTCTTCGTGTCCAATTTTGTTTTCGACAATTCATGTTGCAATTTCAGAGCAATGAACATCTAGATGATATGAAGTTCATTCTCTCGATCCCCATAAGAAACAGCAAGTGAAAAAAAAATTGATGGAAAAACAAGGCAAAGATCATAACCTTGCACTGATACCAATGTAGGAAGTAAGTGTTGAGAGAATCGACTAACCTGTTCAATGCACTACGAACAGATTTTCCAGAAGTGTACGTTGAATAACCAGCGAATGATGGACGAATTTACTTCACATTGGTCTGAATATAATCACGAGGAAAGTATTTTCATTCCACAGTGTTAATGCCGATTGTCTTCTCAAAGTAGATACAAAATCCTTATGCGTCGTTCTTAGATGAAGAGAGGAGAGAGAGAGAGAGAGAGAGAGAGAGAGAGAGAGAGAGAGAGAGAGAGAGTTCTATTATGTAGAACTTACTTATCTCTTGTTAGATTTTCATACTAAGGAAGTTATCTTAACTTCCCATAAGAGACTCCCCTCGCACGTTTTCAAAAGGTGTCTCTCAGACACACTTCTAATTAGAGTAAATGGTGCTTCTTGAACACAATCATAATGGACGGACCGACGAAATATAACAGGCTTAAAAATATCATGTTCTTTCCTTTGCAGTGAATAGAGGAAATGCTTAACAGGTTTGGCAGCAACGTCATATTTTCCAATGGGATGCAAGATCCTTAGAGCAGAGGAGAGTAATCACATCTTTTTTCTTCTCTTTTTCTTTTGTGTGCTGACTTTGTGCTTTTCTCTTAACCATGAAATCACCTAAAAGCACCTACTCTTCCTATCATCACGAAATGTTAACTATCTCACTCTTGAATCTGGTATTATCTCAATGACATGCCCAGACATTCGTACACATTGTTGTGGATGTTACTTTCAAGAGTTCATGCTCCTACATCTGTGCACTGAGAGACGATCGTGCGGATTACTTTCTAATGGCCTTGTCTGAGAAGGATCTTGTGCATCAACGCTTTTAGCCTTACATTTCAAGCACTCGAAGATTAAGCGAAGCACGATTCGCAATTTTCTTCATTGATGTAAAGCACGATAAAATGCACAATTGATTTTGTCATATCAACTCAAAACTATCCGCAGATTGTGTTTTTTAGTGAATGGATCAGATAAGTTATTATATATCTAAACATAAATTATTGAAATAATTCGATCAATAATTAATTGTCGAATATACTCATGTCGCAAACTAATATGTCCAAATTTTTCATTTTATGTGGTTGCCATTAGTTGTGGCCACAAACATTAGCTAGGTTGTGATTGCTGTGTGGTTGTTGGTACCATTCATCTTAAATAGTTTCCAAGTTCTTCGATTTGGATACGAGATTTCTGAGTCGATATTGATTTGTGTTTGAGACAACGTCTCTCGGGGTGGAAGGATAAGCATGTGATTCTCTCATTCTTGTTGGAGTTGGGGTGTGACAATCAATTCTCTTCATTTGATTAATAACTTCTTCGATATCCAAATATTTCTTCTCTTTATTATTTATTGACAGCAATCAATTTCAACATCATCTTCAGCAAGCTGCCGTAAAGTTAAGTTTCCTAGTTTCCCTAGGACGGACTTGATCCACCAAACGCCTTTGTCATCCTCCTTGGATCCTTCTTATAGCGGCGGAGGTGCATCACTCTGTGGAGTCTTGTGGAGCTTGCTCACATCGTACCCTTCATCAACGGCCTTCTGAACTAGCTGATTATAGATTTTATCATCTAAATGACTCTTTCTCCTTATAATCTGCAAAAAGAAAAATCCCACCCATTAGCCAATAAAAAAGTGAAAGAATCAAAAGAAAAAAGAATTGGAACCCAAATCACAATTAAGACAAACAGCCCAAGGAGCCATCACTCACAAAACAAGAACCTATGCAGTCTAATTAGACATGTCAAAATGGGTCATAAATCCATTTCTTAACATGTTTGATAAATCTAATTTAACTGTCTTCGAAGGGAAAAAGACAAAAAAACGCAAAGGAAACTTGACAAGAAAGTTGCATACCCAAAGATTCTTCCTGCTGGGCTGACCAACAATAGCATACTGATAATCAGCATCAACGTACAAAACCAGTAGTCCCCAATCACGGGGAAGATGGGGAAGAACGGAGGCCCATAGAATTTCACTTTGAGCTTGGCCTCGTTGCTGCTTGGGACAGCCTTGTAGGCAGTGCCCACAATGTACTCCCTCTTGCCATTGACCCAGGCCTCGTTCAGCACATCCAAGGTCCCATCCTCCTTCAGAGTGTATGTGGCCCTCATGTCCACGACATTCCTCGGCCCCAAGAACGACGCGAAGGCGGCGATTTCGTACCAACCTCCCGAGTATCTCTTCAGATCAAAATCCTTCACGACCGAAGGCACGCTGTCCAGCTGGTAAAAGGGGTTGAGTCCAAAGTTCAATTCCCGTGCGCACAGCACACACGTGAACAAAGAAGAGAGAAGTGGGACAAAAAGGAAGAGTCCCTTCACAACTCCCATCTCTTTCTTTGCCATTTTTTTCTCTCTTTCCTTGTGCTTGGGTTTCGAGGTAGTGAGAGGAAGAAGGATTTGTCTCCGGGATTTAAAGGGGAAAAGGAGGATTTTTTTTTTCTCCTTTTTGGTTTTCCTTATTTGTTGCGGTTTCTTTATAAAGATTATTTCCCATTTTCCTCTTTCCTTGTTCTTGGCCGTGACGTGGGCAATTGTTCTTGGGCGATTTTATTTGGGAGTTCCCTCTGCGGACAAGGACAATGTAAAAGGAAATCGCGATCATGCAGTCTGTCAATTTCTTTTTTTTATAGGAACCGAAGAAGGGCCTCAAGGTTTTATGGGGAGAAGGAGAATCTTGTTTTTCTCCTTTTGGTTTTCCGGTTTCTCCTTTTGTATTTTCTTTATACGGATACGTTTATTTGGAGGAAAATGATAACAAAATATACTTTTTGGGAAATCATTTTTTTAGAAAAATAGTTATTTTCCTTTATTTGGCAATATATCACTAAAAACGTTTTCTAGTGTTTAGATCTCATTCAAAAGATGATTTGAATTTAATGAATATTTTTCTTAACCGAAAAGTGTTTTCATTGACTAATCACTTTTAACGAACCAAACATGAGAAAGTTTGGAAAACTAATTTCTAGAAAATACTATCCCTCATACAAACGCATCCTAAATTACTCTTTCTTTATAAGATTCTTCGCCATTTCTCTCTTTCCTTGTTAAGGGTTTTGAGGTAAGCATCTGACGGTGATTAATTGTGATAATAAGTCAGCAATTGCCCTTGCAAAGAATCCGGTCTTCCATGGAAGAAGTAAGCACATTGATATAAAGTATCATTTGATTCAAGATCTAGTCAAGTCCGAGGAGATTGTCTTACAATTTTGCAAGCCGGAAGACCAAGTG
Source organism: Syzygium syzygioides (assembly GCA_031216285.1). Lineage (NCBI taxonomy): Eukaryota > Viridiplantae > Streptophyta > Magnoliopsida > Myrtales > Myrtaceae > Syzygium > Syzygium syzygioides. The sequence goes on from CM062244.1 coordinate 2,292,414, forward strand.
GCCGACATGTTTACTAAGCTGTTGAAGACCGACTCCTTCCTTAAACTCAAGAGAATGATCGGCATGGTCAAGATGAGCTCGGTTTAAGGGAGGCTATTGGAAACAAAAAAGACTTTCCGTAATATAAGCTCATCTCGTTAATTGGATTCTTGCAATTATTATCTAGAGGCTTGGAGTCTTGAAAATTGTTATCGAGAAAATTATGTTTACTTATTGTGGCTTGTTTTCAAGATAGTTTTTAATTGTTCTAGTTATCTAAAGGGTCTATAAATATAATGTAATCCTTCAAGAAAAATTTGAATATCAATTCCAAATTTTATTATTCGAACAATTTCATTGAAGATGCGCCAGATTGTTGATGCACTTCCTCCTGGATAAACGAAGCTAAGCAAGGCTTTTGCTGCCGCAAGTTTGTCCTATAATTATGAGCAAACGAAGCTAGTGGAACAATGCATAGAGAAGTACAAAGTAACGCTACGACCACAATGGATCACATCTGAATTTGGTGGCCATGAGCACGCATACCGAGAATTGGCATAACATGTGCATTCTGTATGTATACACAAAAGGCATGAGCATGTGATCACCTAATCGTCCTGATGTGTTTTACACAGGGTTCGGATAATAACTGGTGTATGTGAACGTGTGATCACATAAAGCCTTGATGCATTTTACGCGGGGTATTGAACTCGTCCTGAGACGTGTTACGCGGGATAATGCCCGGACTATCGGAAGATGACCAATCTGATGCGTTTTACGTGGGTTTTATGTTATGAGCCTAATGCATTTTACGCGGGCCAGAGATTGATCTCGAAGTGATAGACTTGATGCATTTTACGCGGGTTGAACCTGATGCATTTTACGCGGGTTGAAGGAGAATTGATAAATTGCAAGAGTGCAAGAGTGCAAGTGTGCGAAAATGCATTGATGAGACATGAGCATGAGTATGAGCATGAGCATATGCATGACACGCGTTGTGGCAAAGTGATGTTGTGCATATGCCATGATTGAGTTCTGTGTTATTATTTTGAATTTATAAAGTGCCTAACCTACAGGGCCAAGTAAGTATTAAATTTGGGCCCAAGGGCCTAAGTCATTTAGATTCTGGATTGTGTGTTGTGCGTTGTTTGGTGCTCGTCAAGATGTGCATGTTAGCCTAGTTTAAGTTTAAGGGGCCTATTCGCTAAGATTTATTCTCATTGTTGTATAAATCCAACTTTTCAGACCACCGGTCATGAGGATGCCAGATATTTCTGTGCATTTTGGGATTCTGCACTAGCTAGGGCAGACGAAGGCCAAGTACCCCATATGGAATGGGGATGTGTACAATAGGTATAAATCAGTAGTATTAGTAGATGTGGGGGAGGTGTACTACTAGCGCCATGAGTATATAGCCTGGTATTTTAGGGACCAATTTGGACAGCATGGATCTCTTCAGACTTTTCATGTCCCGACGGAGACTTAGTCAGCCCCGAGATTATGCCTGATGGGAGTTCGAGCTCTAGCGTCGCACTGGTTGTCTGGGAAATGGATGAGCCGAAGCCAATGGAGGTTGAGGAGGAACTAGAGCCCATGGAGCAAGACATAGAGCAGGAGGACGAGGTCTAGCAGATGGATTCTAAGGAAGAGCCAGCTGAGGCCGAGTCCAAACTGGATTCCCTAGACTCTGAGGTTGAGCTGCCTAATAACTCTTCCGAGTCATCGGGATCCGATCCGGACTAGGTTTCGTAGGCTTAGCTTGAGCCTTAGATAGATCGGGCCAGTACCTTTTTGACTCGAGCCCCCTCTAACTTTAGTAACCCTGATCGCCCTAGCCACTTACCCCTTTTTGTCAATGGTGGCCTTTGAACCGCTTTTGATTTTTGGAGCGTATGCTGTAAATGAATATTGTATATGTTTCCGTCGTTAATGCAAATGTATATCTGTTCATGTTGTTGCTGTTGTGCTATCCCTAGTCATGGTGTTTTAATTTGTACGGGTGTTTTAATGCTTCTGCGTGTGCCTTAATCTCTGTGTTGGGCATTGGGTCGGCGACGTGTCCTGGGATGTCGCACTTGGATTGACCTCAGAGGGATGATCGCCCGGTTGTAGGGTTCGGGGCGTGACATCCCTATTTGATTTGATATCAGAGCAAGGTTAGCTCGGTCCAATTAGGCTAAAGCCTGGAATAATAAGGAGCGATGACCTTGGATAGCTAGTAGGGTGACCTTATGTGCTAAGTGTACCTCCTGAATGTCTCTATTTTGATTGAGTGCCCATATGAATGGACCAGTGAAGTAAAGATGCGGCAGGACCTGAGGTACGTATACCTGTCCCCCTTGTTGAGACTCATGCTGCTTGTGTTTGACCGCATGCTAGATGGTTGATGGCTATTGTGAATCCCTGCCTAGGACCTTAGACCGGTTTAGATTGGTTTAGTCTCTAATTCCTGAGTGGAATTATAGCAGGTAGGTGAGCGTGCGAGTTGATAAGATGGGTAGCTAAGGAAGAGGTAGAGGTCAAGGCCGTGGTGGAGGTTGAGGTCATGAGCAAGACCGCGTGGAAACATAAGTAAGGGTTGCTGAGGACCCAAGAGTAGATGGAATTTTAAGGGCGCTCAAGGAAGCAGGAATTCTGGGAGATAAGCTTGCCCACAAGAGAAATACCATTATTGCTGCTGTTGGGGTTGTCGTTGCTGCTGCCAATGGAGCCCATGGGAATAATGGAAATAATCGGAATCAGGAAAACAATGAGAATCCAATTCCGAGATCGGCAAATGTGATCAAGCCGATGTCTAAGTTGGTAGAGCAGTTCTTGAAATTGAAATACCGAAGTTCAATGGGAAGGGTGACCCCGAGGCTGTACCGCGTTGGATAGAGGAGATATAGAAAGCCTTTGATGTCCTGGGGTGCACCGATACTGAAAGGGTGACATTGGCAGTATATCAGTTACAGGACAATGCACATAACTGGTGGAAGGCCACCAAGCATAGAGTATTTCCAGAGGGTACTGCCCATACATGGCCGTGTTTACCAAGAACTTTTATAGAAAGTATTTCTCAAAAAGTGCCCAGGAAAGGAAACCGGCGAAATTTATGCAACTCCGCTAAGGGCAAATGACCGTGGATCAGTACGAAGCAGAGTTCGCCAAATTATCGAGATTTGCGCCTAGAATGGTAAAGAACCTGCAGGACAAGGTTCGAAGATTTCGAGATGGGCTAAAGTTGGACCTTAGGAGTCAGATGATATCGCTCAATATTCGAGATTATGGTGAGATGTACGAGCGGGCATAGGCTATTGAGCGGGATCAAGTGGACAAGGTAGCCGCTTCTGGATCGCGGTTCACCCCGGCTAGGGACAATCGCCATCTCAGGAAAAAGCCGATGGCGGAAAACAGGCGATTTGTCCCACTGATCAGGAAAAATATTGGAAAGCCGAACCACTAGCAGAACAGGTTTAAGGTTTGCTTCAAGTATGGGAGTATGGACCACTTGATAAGAAACTGTCCCCAGCAACGCCCCACAGGACCACCGGCACAGACACAGTATCCTCGGAATAGGAATCAGGCTGGGAATCCACCACTGGCTAACTTGAATAGGCCGCCGGCATAAGGATGGGTATACACCATGGCACAAAGGGAAGTTGAGAATGCACTAGGCATGGTCACAGGTGTGGTTTCTCTGTGCAATCATATCATATATGCTTTGTTTGATCTAGGGCGTCGCACTCATTTGTGTCTGCTCAGTTTGTTGAATTGACTGGATTAAATCCTATTTTGTTAGAAGTGCGTTTATATGTGACTACGCCATTGAAGGATAAGATATGCATATCTTTAGGATGCCCGGAGTATGAGATAGTAATTGGTGGCGTAGAAAGCAAGATAGATTTTGCCGTTTTGCCATGTATGATTTTGATGTGATTGTGAGCATGGATTGGTTAGTTAGATAAAATTCCATAATGGATTGTAGTAGCAGGATGATTCAGTTTAGTCTGACTAAACACCCTAGATTTGAGTTTGTAGGTAGTCGGGGAGGAATCTCAATTCCTTGGGTTTCATCAGTAGAAGCGACCAAGTTATTAGATGAGGGATGTCAAGGTTACCTGGCTAGTGTGGTTGATTCGACGGCAGAAGAAGTATAGCTAGAGGATATAGCAGTGGTGTGCAAGTTTCCCGATGTCTTTCCCTAGGAATTGCCGGGATTGCCACTAGAAAGAGAAGTGGAGTTTGTTATCGAGTTGGCCCTTGGGACCAAGCCAATCTTGGAGCCGCCTTATAGGATGTCATTGTCAGAGTTGAAAAAATTAAAAGTTCAGATGCAGGGTAGGTCGTTAAGGCTGTGTATCGAATACAGTCAGTTGAATCAAGTGACAATCAATAATAAGTATCCCCTCCCAAGAATTGACGATCCCTTTAGGACCGAGAGGATATGAGATTTATAGCGACACTTTGCTCAAGGGATTGGGATGCGTGTTAATGCAACATGGAAGGGTGGTTGCTTATGCATCGCGTCAATTAAAGTCTCATGAGATGAACTACCCAACTCACGACTTAGAATTAGTAGCAATTATTTTCGCGCTCAAGATTTGGAGGCACTACTTATGTAGAGATAGGTTTCAAATCTACATGAACCATCAGAGCCTCAAGTATCTATTCTTACATAAGGAATTGAATATAAGGCAAAGGTGTTGGATGGAGTTGCTGAAGGACTATGACTGCGACATCTTATATCATTCCAAAAAAGCCAACAAGGTAGCGGATGCCTTAAGCAGGAAATCGAGCATCACACAATTAATGGTCAAAGAATGGATTTTATTAGAAGGAGCACGAGACTCAGAGTTTAAGTTCGAGGTAGGACACCTCTCCAGTCTGATAACGACGTTAAGGATTGAACTGGCAATGCAAGCCAAGATTAAGGCGTTACGGTCCACGGACTCTGAGATTCAAAAAATTCTGGGAATGGATGACACTAAGAGGAAATCGAACTTCCAAGTGTCCAAGGATGGAATTCTTAAGTTTCAAGGACATCTGTGCGTGCTTGATGATTTAGAACTTCAGGAAGAAATTTTATTAGAAGCTCATAAGAGCAATTATAGCATTCACCCGAGCATCACGAAGATGTATCAGAACCTTCGACAGCACTATTGGTGGAATGGAATGAAGGTGGGCGTAGCAAAGCATGTGGTCAAGTGTTTGACGTGCCAACAAGTAAATGCCCAGCATTATAAACCTGGTGGAATGTTGCAGCCATTGAAAATCCCAGAATGGAAATAGGAGCATATTATAATGGATTTTGTAACGGAATTGCCAAGAAGCTAGAGGGGGCACGACTCTATTTGGGTGATAATGGACAGATTGACCAAGTCAGCGTACTTCCTAGCAGTGCAAAAGGACTTAGAGCTAGAAAGGTTCGCAAATTTATATGTGCGACAAACAGTCCATCTTCATGGTATACCAATGTCAATCACTTCGGATCGTGATCTCCGGTTTACTACGAATTTTTTGAAAAGTCTGCAATTGGCCATGGGGACAAAATTGCAATTCAGTACAGCCTATCATCCATAGACGGATGGCTAATCTGACAGGACTATTCAGACCTTAGAGGATATGCTGAGAGCGTATAGATTTTCAGGGCAAGTGGGAAGAGCAGTTACGTCTAGTGAAATTTGCCTATAATAACAGCTTTCAGCAGAGTATTGAAATGGCACAGTTTGAAGCACTTTATGGCAGAGCATGCATAACACTATTGTGTTGGGATGATATGGGAGAAAGAAGTGTGACGGGTCTAGAGTTGGTTCAGCAGTCGATGGAAACAGTAAAGATTGTCCAAGATCGGTTAACAAATGGTTAGAGCCGTCAGAAAAGTTATGCGAACCGAAGGCGTAGACCGCTAGAGTTTTAGGTTGGCGACCATGTATTCCTTAAGATTTCGCCAATGAGAGAACTGTCTCGATTTGGCAAGAAAGGGACACTGAATTCAAGGTATATAGGCCCGTTCGAGATTTTAGAAAGGATTGGACTGTTGGCCTATCGTCTCGCCTTGCCGCTGAATTTGTCACAAGTTCATAACGTCTTCCACGTGTCAATATTAAGAAAGTATGAACCAAATCCGACCCACGTGTTGAATCATGAAGTAATATACGTGGACGACAGGGTGTAGTACGTAGAGACACCGGTACGAATCGAGGATCGGAAGGAGCAAGTTTTGAGGAATAAGACGATCCCGTTGGTCAAAGTTATCTAGGAGTATCACGGGACTAAAGGCCCCACCTGGGAAAGCAAGGAAGTAATGTGACGTCAACACCCCCATTTATTTGAGTAGTTGGAATTTGGATTGTAAATTTTGAGGACGAAATTTTTGTAAGGGGGGAAGAGTGGTAATATCCTGAATTCGACCACTTCTGGGATTAATAAAATAGATAATTATTTCTCATTTCGTTTTAGTAAATCTTGTCTGGAACTGATCACTTTCAGGATATTGATCAATAGGAAATGGCTAATTAGGAAAAACAATACGTGGACCCGAGAATTCAACTGTGAATTGGGTCCGAACCCGAGAAGCAACGAGAAAATATTTTGGGCCAATGTGGGCCGATCCTAGGAAGGTGATAGATTTGGTTTGGCCAACAACGTATGATCAGATTGTGGGTGATTCCGCACAACCGAGAGTACGCGTGACAAACAAATCCCGAACTTAATCCGAACGATCGCGACCTCTGGAACTAGCGATAATTCCTCGCATTCTCTTGTTAATCGAGATCGTCACGACTCGAGTGACCCTAGATCGATATGCATAACCCCTAAACAGCCGCCCGTTAGCGAAAGACGCTAAAATTGCATTTGAGCGAAATCGATCATGAAATTAAGTCTAGATGTCGATGTCGAATTTCGTGAATGTACGCAACTATTATTGCAAGGACAACGTCGTAAAAGTGTGGCCAATCATATTTAGGATCAGTACGGTCAAAAAAATAGAAATTCGGCCAAGAATCATAAAATTACGATTTTACCCTTAAGTCTATTCCTAGTATTCTGAATTTTGGGAGACTAAATTAGATTAATTTAGCCTCTATTATTGATGGAAATGACGGGCTATATTACCTCAAGATATTTTGAGTGGGATTAATCCTAACCCTTGAACCAAGGACATGATAGTCATTTAGTGCAAAGCTGGTCTCCTAACCACACTTAGCCAATTTGCCTATAAACCTCTCTCATTCTCTCTCTCTCCTCTCATTTTTCTTCCTCCCTAAGTTAGCTAGCAAACCCCTCCTCTCTCCCTCTCTCACGAGCTCTCTCTCTCTCTCTATTTCAGCCGCACGCTGCCCACTGAGGAGCCGCCACCGCCATACGCCGCCACCGCCACCATCCGCCGCTCGCCTCGCCTAGCACCACCATCACTATCCTATCCCCCTCTCCTCTCCCTCTCACCGGTCTCCTTTCTCGGCCGTGTGGGCTGCCAAGCTTGCCGGACAGCCACTGCCGAGGATCGCCGCTAGCGTCGCCGAGGACCACCGCTTGCCGCCACCATTAGTGCCACCTTGGACTGCTCATTTTCCCCACTTATTCAGCCGTGTTTGGAGCTTAGGAATCCCAGTGAGTACAACCCTAAACCCTAGTTAGCTTAATGTACATTTCTAGAAAAGTTTTAGGGGTTAATTAGGGTAATTCAGGAGTTAACTAATGGTGGATGTTAGAAGCTGATATTGTGACTAATTTGGGGCTTAGTGTGATGATTTAATTGAGGTTTAGTGGTCTATAGTGTGTTGTACGGTGGCTGAGCATAGCACTTGATTTGGGCAAAATTGTGGATTTGGCATATGTAATTTGTGGACAGCATGGTGGCTATTTTCGTGGTAAATTTGGGGAGCCTAATGTGATAAAGTAGAAGTGATTTAGTGCCCTTAGGTGGACTGTTCATGGCTGATTTGGTATCGGGTTGATTCGGACCATAATTGATTAATCGAGGTTTTAGTGTGATTGGCTAAGGGAATGATGATAGGCCCATGAGGAGGCTAATTTAAGCATGGCTTGAATGTGATTGTGTAACATCCAATGATGTGCTTGGCGTGGCCAATTCATGAGATGCTTGGTAGACTATCGACATGTGTAATTTTGGTGTTTTCATTGCGTGAATTTGGGTGCCAAATTATATGTTGCGGCTAATTTGCTTTGATTGGTTCATTGGGCATATTAAGATGCGAATTGAGCATGTTGTGGCATTGATTAAGTAAATAGCCAAATCATATTGAATGCCGAATGTGAATTTCACGAATGCCGAGTGCAGATATTGTGGCCATGAGCACGCATACCGAAAATTCTATATGTGTGCACAAAAGGCATGAGCATGTGATCACTAAACGCCCTGATGCATTTTACGCGGGTTTTGGATAATAAGTGGTTTTTGTGAACGTGTAATCACATAAAGCCCTGATGCATTTTACGCTGGGTATTGAACCCATCCTTAGGCGTGTTACGCGGGACGATGCCCGAACTACCGGAAGATGACCAACCTGATACGTTTTACGCGGGTTTTGTGTCATGAGCATGATGTATTTTAAGCTGGCCAGATATCGATCTCGAAATGATAGACCTGATGTGTTTTACGCGGGTTGGACCTAATGTGTTTTACGGGAGTCGGAGGAGAATTGATAAATTGCAAGAGTGCAAGAGTGCAAGTGTGCGAAAATGCATTGATGAGACATGAGCACGAGTATGAACATGAGCATATGCATGACACGCGTTGTGACTAAGTGATGTTATGCATGTGTCACGATTGGGTTCTGTATTCTTATTGTGAATTTATAAAGTGCCTAACTTAAAGGGCCAAGTAAGTATTGGATTTGGACCCGAGGGCCTAAATCATTTAGATTCTGGATTATGTGTTGTTTGGTACTCGTCATGAGGTACATGTTAGCCTAGTTTAGGTTTAGGGGGCCTACTCGCTGAGATTTATTCTCATTGTTGTATAAACCTAACTTTTCAGACCCCCGGTCCTGAGGATGCTAGATGTTCCTATGCGTTTTGGGATTCCGCAAGAGCTAGGGTACTTGACGATCGAGTACCCCTTATAGAATGGGGACGTGTACTTTACGTATAAATATGTAGTATTAGTAGATGTGGGGGAGGTATACTACCAGCGCCATGAGTATGTAGCCTGGTGTTTTAGAGACCGATTTGGAGAGCATGGACCTCTTCAAACTTTGATGTCCCGATTAATGGGCTAGGTGAGGTGGACCCGTCATGTCCAGACGGAGACTTAGTCAGCCCCGAGAGCACGCCTGATGGGAGTTCGAGCTCTGGCGTCGCATTGGTTGTATGGGAAATGGATGAGTCAGAGCCGATGGAGGCGGAAGAGGAATCAGAGCCCATGGAGCAAGACATGGAGCAGGAGGACGAGGTCGAGCAAATGGATTCTGAAGAAGAGCCAGCTGAGGCTGAGTCCGAGTTGGATTCCCTAGACTCTGAGGTTGAGCTGTCTGATAGCTCTTCTAAGTTATCGAGATCCGACCCGGACTGGGTTCCATGGGTTTAGCCGTAGCCCTAGATAGATAGGGCGAGTACCTTTTTGACCGGAGTCCCTTCTAGTTTTAGTAACCCTAATCGCCTAAGCCATTTATCCCTTTTAGTCGGTAGTGGCTTTTGAACCGCTTTTGATTTTTTTTTGGAGCGTATGCTATAAATGAATATTGTATATGTTTCAGTCGTTAATGCAAATGTATATCTGTTCATGTTGTTGCTGTTGTGTTATCCCCGGTTATGGTGTTTTAATTTGTACAAGTGTTTTATTGCTTTCGCGTGTGCCTTAACCTCTGTGTTGGGCGTTGGATCGGTAACGCGTCCTAGGACGTCGCATGCAAATTCGACTGTGGTAGGGATGTAACGCGCCGTAGGGTGCGGGGTGTGACATCTCGTTTAATTTGGTATCAAAGCAAGATTAGCTTGGTCTAATTAGGTTGAAGCCTGGAGTGATAAGGAGCGATGACCTTGGGTAGCTAGTAGGGTGACCTCGTCTACTACGTGCACCTTTTGATTGTTTGTGTTTTGATTGAGTACATATATGAATTGACCAGTGGAGTACAGGTACGGCAGGACCTGAGGTACGTATACCTATCCCCCTTGTTAAGACTCGTGCTGCTTGTGTTTGATCGCATGCTAGATGATTGATGGCTTTTCTGAATCCCTGCCTAGGACCTTAGACCGGTTTAGATTGATTTAGGTCTCTAATTCCTAAGTGGAATTATAGCAGGTAGGTGAGCGTGTGAGTTGGGAAGATGAGTAGCCAAAGAAGAGGTAGAGGTTGAGGTCGAGGTCGTGAGCAAGACCGCGTAGAACCACAAGTGAGGGTTGCTGAGGATCCAAGAGTAGATGGAATTTTGAGGGCGCTCAAGGAAGCAGGAATTCTGAGAGATAGGCTTGCCCATGAGAGAAATGCCACTATTGCCGCTACTGCTGAGGCTGCCGTTACTGCTACCAATAGAGCCCATGGGAATAATGGGAATCAAGGAAACAATGAGAATCTAATTCCAGGACCGGCAAATGTGATCAAGCCAATGTCTAAGTTGGTAGAACAGTTCTTGAAATTGAAACCGTCAAAGTTCAATAGGAAGGGTGACCCTGAGGTTGCACCGCATTAGATAGAGGAGATGGAGAAAGCCTTTGATGTCCTGGGGTGCACCGATACTAAAAGGGTGACACTGGCGATATATCAGCTGCAGGACAATGAGAACGACTGGTGGAAGGCCACCAAGGGCAGAGTATTTCCAAAGGGTACCGCCCAGACTTGGGTTGTGTTTATCGACAATGTTTTGTGGAAAGTATTTCTCAGAAAGTGCCCAGGAAAGGAAACTGGCGGAATTTATGCGACTCCACTAAGGGCAGATGACTGTGGATCAGTACGAAGCGGAGTTCGCCAGATTATCAAGATTTGCGCCTAGAATGGTAAAGAACCCACAGGACAAGGTTCGGAGATTTCGAGATCGACTAAAGTCGGACCTTAGGAGTCAGATGATGTCGCTTAATATTCGAGATTATGGTAAGTTGTACGAGCGGGCGCAGGCTATTGAGCGGGATCAAGTGGACTAGGTAGCCGCTTCTGGGTCGCAGTTCACCCCGGCTAGGGACAAATGCTGTCTCAGGAAGAAGCCGATGGTGGGAAACAGGTGATTTATCCCACCGATCAAGAAGAATATTGGAAAGCCAAACCACCAGCAAAATAGATTTTAGGCTTGCTTCAAGTGTGTAAGTATGGACCATTAGATAAGAAACTATCCCTAGCTATGCCCCACATGACCACCGGCACGGACACAGCAGCCCTGGATTAGGAATCAAGCTGAGAATCCACCACCGGCTAACTTGAACAGGCCGTCGATGCAAGAACGGGTGTACGCCATGGGCCAAAGGGAAGTTGAGAATGCGCCAAATGTAGTCACAAGTATGTTTTCTCTGTGCAATCATGTCGCATATGCTTTGATTGATCCAGGGGTGTCGCACTCATTTGTGTCTACTCAGTTTGTTAAATTGGCTAGATTAAATCTTGTTTTGTTAGAAGTGCATTTATGTGTGAGTACGCCATTGAAGGATAAGATATGCATATCGTTAGGATGCCCGGATTGTGAGATAGTAATTGGTGGCGTAGAAAGCAAGATAGATTTAGCCGTTTTGCCAATGTATGATTTTGATGTGATTGTGGACAAGGATTGTTTAGTCAAACGAAATGCCGTAATGGATTATAGTAGCAGGGTGATTCAGTTTAGTCTGACTGGACACCCTAGATTTAAGTTTGTAGGGAGTCGAGGAGCAACCTCGATCCCTTGGGTTTCATTAGTAGAAGCAACTAAGTTGTTGGATGAGGGTTGTCAAGCCTACCTGGCAATTGTGGTTGTTTTAAGGGTAGAAGAAGTGCGCCTAGAGGATATAGCAGTGGTGTGCAAATTTTCCGATGTCTTTCCCTAAGAATTTTAGGGATTGCCACTAGAAAAAGAAGTTGAGTTTGTTATTAAGTTGGCCCTTGAGATCGAGCCAATCTCGAAGCCGCCTTATAGGATGTCATTATTAGAGTAGAAAGAATTAAAAGTTCAGATGCAGGAACTACTGGATAAAAGTTTTATCCGACCAAGTGCGTCTCCATGGAGACCACCGGTATTATTCGTTAGGAAGAAAGATGGGTCGTTGAGGCTATGTATCGACTACTGTCAACTAAATCAAGTGACAATCAAGAATAAGTATCTCCTAAGAATTGACGACCTGTTCGATCAGTTGCAAGGAGTCTCGATATTTTTTAAGATTGACCTAAGGATAGGGTATCATCAGTTAAGGATCCAAAAGGAGGATATTCCAAAGACGGCATTTGGGACGAGGTATGAACACTACAAATTTACGGTAATGCTGTTTGGGCTGACTAATGCCCATGCTGCTTTCATGGATTTAATTAATCGAGTATTCAAGGAATTCTTAGATCAGTTCGTCATCGTCTTCATAGATGATATTCTAGTGTATTCAAAGAGTCCTAAGGAACATGAGGTACACTTGGAAAAGGTTCTACGAACATTGAAAGAGCATGTACTGTATGCTAAGTTTAGCAAGTGCGAATTTTGGCTGAACTGTGTAGCATTTCTTGGACATAATTTTCGGAGAAGGAATCTCCATGGATCCGGCAAAAATTGAGGCAGTGATGGATCGGCCAAGACCGACGATGGTTACTGAGGTTCGGAGCTTCCTAGGACTGGCAGATTATTATCGACGATTTGTGGAAAGATTCTCAGCGATAGCTGCTTCATTAACGAGGCTACTTAAGAATGAGACAAAGTTTGAGTGGACAGAAAAGTGCGAAGAGAGTATTTAGGAGTTGAAGCAGAGATTGACAACGGTGCCAGTGCTAACGATCCCTTTAGGATCGAGAAGATATGAGATTTATAGCAATGCTTTGCTCAAGGGATTGGGATACGTGCTGATGCAACATGGAAGGGTGGTTGCTTATGCATTGCGTCAATTAAGGTCTCATGAGATGAACTACCCGACTCATGACTTGGAACTGGCAGCAATCATTTTCGCACTTAAGATTTGGAGGCACTATTTGTGTGGAGAGAGATTCCAAATTTACACGGACTATCAGAGCCTCAAGTATCTATTCTCGCAGAAGGAATTGAATATGAGGCAAAGGCGTTAGATGGAGTTGTTGAAGGACTATGACTACGACATCTTGTACCATCTCGGAAAAGCCAATCGGGTAGCGAATGCCTTAAGCAGGAAATCGAGCATTGCACAGTTAATGATCAGAGAGTGGATTTTATTAAAGGAGCGCTAGACTCAGAGTTTAAGTTCAAGGTAGGACACTTCTCCCGTTTGATGGCGACGTTAAGGGTTGAACCGGAAGTGTAAGCCAAGATTAAGGCGTTGCTATCCACGAACTCTGAGATTCAAAAAATTCTAGGGATGGATGACACTAAGAGGAAACTGGAGTTCCAAGTGTCCAAGAATGGAATTCTTAAGTTTCGAGGACGTCTGTGCGTGCCTAATGATTTGGAACTTAAGGAAGAAATTTTATTAGAAGCTCATAGGAGCAATTATAGCATTCACCCGGGCAACACGAAGATGTATTATAACCTTTGACAGCACTATTGGTAGAACGAAATGAAGGTGAATGTAGCCAAGCATATGGCCAAGTTTTGACGTGCCAACAAGTGAAGGCCCAGCATTGTAAACTTGATGGAATGTTGCAGCCGTTGGAAATCCCAGAATGGAAATGGGAGCATATTACAATGGATTTTGTAACGGAATTGCCAAGAAGTTAGATGGGACACAACTCTATTTGGGTGATAGTGGACAGATTGACCAAGTCAGCGCACTTCTTAGTAGTTCGAAAGGACTTCGAGCTAGAAAGGTTCGCAGATTTATATGCATGGCAAATAGTTCGTCTTCATGGTGTACCGATGTCAATTACTACGGACCGTGGTTCCCGATTTACTGCAAATTTTTGGAAAAGTCTATAATCGGCCATGGGGGCAAAATTGCAATTCAATACGGCCTATCATCCACAGACAAATGGCCAATCTGAGAGGATTATTCAGACCTTAGAGTATATGCTGAGAGCGTGTGTACTAGATTTTTAGGGCAAGTCGAAAGAGTAGTTGCATTTTGTAGAATTTGCCTACAATAACAGCTTTCGGCAGAGTATTAAAATGACACCATTTGAAGCACTTTATGGCAAAGCGTGTAGAACACCATTGTGTCGGGGTGAAGTGGGAGAAAGAAGTGTGACAGGTCCAGAGTTAGTTCAGCAGTCGATGGAAACAGTAAAGATTATCCAAGATAGACTAAAAATCGCTTAGAGCCATCAGAAAATATTATCCAGGATAGGCTAAGAATCGCTCAGAGCCGTCAGAAAAGTTACATGGACCGAAGGCGTAGACCGTTAGAGTTTCAGGTTGGCGACCATGTATTCCTTAAGATTTCGCAGATGAGAGGACTATCTCGATTTGACAAGAAAGGGAAGCTGAGTCCAAGATATGTAGGTACATTCGAGATTTTAGAAAGGATTGGAATGTTGGCCTATCGTCTCGCCTTACCGTCGAATTTGTCATAAGTTCATAACGTCTTTCACATGTCGATGTTAAGAAAGTACGAACTGGATCCAACCTATGTGCTAAATCATGAAGTAATAAACGTGGACGATAGAGTGTCGTACGTGGAGAGACCGGTACGAATCGATGACCGGAAGGAGCAGGTTTTGAGAAATAAGACGATCCCATTGATCAAAGTTGTTTGGGAACATCGTGGGACTGAAGGCGTCACCTGAGAAAGCGAGGAAGTAATGCGATATCAGCACCCCCATTTATTTGAGTAGTCAGAATTTGGATTGTAAATTTTGAGAACGAAATTTTTGTAAGGGAGGAAGAGTTGTAACGTCCTGACTTCGCCCACTTACGGAATTGATAAAATAGATGGTTATTTCTCAATTCGTTTTAGTAAGTCTCGCCCGGAACTAATTACTCTCAGGATACTGACCAATAGGGAATGGCAAACTAGGAAAAACGGTGCGTAGACCCGAGAACTCGACTGTGAATTGGGTCCGATCCCGATAAGCATCGAGAAAATATTTTTGATCAATGTGGGTCGATCTTAGGAAGGTGACGGATTTGGTTTGGCCAACGATGTACAATCGGATCGCGGGTGATTCTGCACGACTGAGAGTACGCGTGGCAAATAAATCCCGAACTTAATCCGAACGATCGCGACCTCTAGAACTCGCAATAATTCCTCGCGTTCTCTTTTTAATCGAGATCGTCACGACTGGAGTGACCCTAGATCGATACACGTAACCCCTAAATAGCCGCTCGTTAAGGAGAGACACTAAAATCGCATTTGAGTGAAATTAATCGAGGAATTGAGTCCGAACTTTATTATCGAATTTCGTGGACGTACGTGACCATTTTTGCAAGGACAACGTCGTAAAAATGTGGCCAATCATATTTGGGATTAGTACGGTCAAAATATGAAAATTCGACTCGAAATCGTAAAATTATGATTTTGCCCTTAAGCCAATTCCTAGTATTTCGAATTTTGAGAGATTAAATTGGATTAATTTAGCCTCTATTATTTATGGAAATAATGGACTATATTACCCTAAGATATTTTGAGTGGGATCAATCCTAACCCTTGAACCAAGGACATGATGGTCATTTAGTGCAAAGTTGATCACCTAACCCCACTTAGTCAATTTGCCTATAAACCTCTCTCATTCTCTCTCTCCTCTCATTTTTCTTCCTCTCTAAGTCAGCCGGACAGCCCCTCCTCTCTCCCTCTCCCGTGAGCTCTCTCTCTTTCTATCTCGGTCGTGCACCGTCGGCCAAGGAACCGCCACCGCCGCACGCCGGCACTGCCACCGCCACACGCCGGTGCCGCCACCGTCCATCGCTCACCTCGTCTAGCACCACCATCACCATCCCAACCCCCTCTCCTCTCCCTCTCACCGGTCTCCTTTCTCAACCGTGTGGGCTGCCAAGCTCGCCGGACTGCCACTGCTGAGGACCGTCGCTAGCGTCGCCGAGGACCACCGCTTGCCGCCGCCGTTAGCGCCACCTTGGACCGTCTATTTTCCCCACTTGTTCAACCGTGTTTGGAGCTTAGGAATCCCGGTGAGTACAATCCTAAACCCTAGTTAGGCTAATATGCATTTCTAGATGAGTTTTAGGGGTTAATTAGGGTAATTCGGGGATTAACTAGTGGTGGATGTTAGGGGCTGATATTGTGACTAATTTAGGAGCTTAGTGTGATGATTTAATCGAGGTTTAGTGGTCTGTAGTGTGTTGTACGGTGGCTGAGCATAGACGCCTTGATTTGGGCAAAATTGTGGATTTGGCATATGTAATTTGTGGACCTCATGGTGGCTGTTTTTATGGTGAATTTGGGGAGCCTAATGTGACGAATTGAATGTGATTTAGTGCCCTTAGGTGGACTTTTCATGGCTGATTTGGTATCGGGTTGATTCAAACCATAATTGGTTGATCGAGATTTTAGTGTGATTCGCTAAGGGAATGATGATCGACCCATGAGGAGGCTAATTTAAGCATGGCTTGAATGTGATTGTGTAACACCCTATGATGTTCTTGGCATGGCCAATTCATGAGATGCTTGGTAGACTATCGGCATGTGTAGTTTTGGTGTTTTAATTGCGTGAATTTGGGTGCCAAATTATATGCTGCGGCTGATTTGCTTTGATTGGCTCATTGGGCATATTGAGATGCAAATTGAGCATGTTTTGGCATTAATTGAGTAAATAGCCAAATCATATTGAGTGCCTAGTGTGAATTTCACGAATGCCAAGTGCGGATATTGTGGCCATGAGCACGCATACCGAGAATTGGCATAACATGTGCATTCTGTGTGTGTGCACAAAAGGCATGAGCATGTGATCACCTAATCGACCTGATGTGTTTTACGTGGGGTTCGGATAATAACTAGTATATGTGAACGTGTGATCACATAAAGCCCTGATGCATTTTATGTGGGATATTGAATCCGTCCTTAGGCGTGTTACGCGGGATGATGCCCGGACTATTGGAAGATGACCAACTTGATGCGTTTTATGCGGGTTTTGTGTCATGAGCCTAATACGTTTTACACGGGCTAGATATCGATCTCGAAGTGATAGACCTGATTCGTTTTATGCAGATCCGACCTGATGCGTTTTACGCAAATCGGAGGAGAATTGATAAATTGTAAGTGTGCGAGAGTGCAAGTGTGCGAAAATGCATTCATGAGATATGAGCACAAGTTTGAGCATGAGCATATGCATGACATGCATTGTGACCAAGTGATGTTGTGCATGTGCCACGATTGGGTTCTGTGTTATTATTGTGAATTTATAAAATGTCTAACCTGCAGAGCCAAGTAAGTATTGGATTTGGGCCCGAGGGCCTAAGTCATTTAAATTCTGGATTGTGTGTTATTTGGTGCTCGTCAGAAGGTGCATGTTAGCCTAGTTTAGGTTTAGGAGGACTACTCGATGAGATTTATTCTCATTGTTGTATAAACCTAACATTTCAGACCCCCGATCCTAAGGATGCCAGATGATCCTGTGCATTTTGGGATTCCGCACCAGCTAGGGCAAACGACGACCGAGTACCCCTTAAGGAATGGGGATGTGTACATTAGGTATAAATCTGTAGTATTAGTAGATGTGAGGTAGGTATACTACTAGCGCCATGAGTATGTAGCCTAGTGTTTTAGGGACCGATTCGGAGAGCATGGACCTCTTCGGACTTTTGATGTCCTGATTAATGGGCTAGGTGAGGTGAACCCGCAGTGTCCGGACGGAGACTTAGCCAACCCCGAGAGTACGCCTGATGGGAGTTCGAGCTCTGGCGTCGCAACGATTGTCTGGGAAATGGATGAGCTGGAGTTGATGGAGGCCGAGGAAGAAACAAAGCCCATGGAGCAGGACATGGAGCAGGAGGACGAGTCGAGCAGATGGATTCTGACGAGAAGCTAGCTGGAGCCGAGTCCGAGCTAGATTCCCTAGACTCTAAGGTTGAGCTATCTATCTAATAGCTCTTCTGAGTCATCGGGATCCGACCAAGACTGAGTTCCATAGGTTTAGCCTGAGTTCCATAGGTTTAGCCTTAGCCCTAGATAGATCGGGCGAGTACCTTTTTAACCCGAGCCCCTTCTAGTTTTAGTAACCCTAACCATCTGGTCCACTTATCCCTTTTTGTCAGTAGTGGCCTTTGACCCGCTTTTGATTTTTGGAGCGTATGTTGTAAATGAATATTGTATATGTTTTTATCGTTAATGCAAATGTATATCTCTTCATGTTGTTGCTGTTGTGCTATCCCTGGTCATGGTGTTTAATTTTGTACACGTGTTTTATTGCTTCCGAGTGTGCCTTAACCTCTGTGTTGGGCGTTAGGTCAGCGATGCATCTTGGGACGTCACATGCAAATTCGACTGTGGTAGGGATGTGATGCGCTGTAGGGTGTGGGGCGTGATAGTTGCCATTAGTTGTGGCCACAAACATTAACTAGGTTGTGATTGCTGTGTAGTTGCTCGTACCATTCATCTTAAATAATTTCCAAGTTCTTCGATTTAGATACGAGATTTCTGAGTCGATATTGATTTGTGTTTGAGACTACGTCTCTCGGGGTGAAAGATAAGTATGTGATTCTCTCATTCTTGTTGAAGTTGGGGTGTGACAATCAATTCTCTTCATTTGATTAATAACTTCTTTGATATCCAAATATTTCTTCTCTTTATTATTTCTTGACAGCAATCAATTTCAATATCATCTTCATCAAGCTGCCGTAAAGTTAAGTTTCCCAATTTCCCTAGGACGGACTTGATCCACCAAATGCCTTTGTCATCGTCCTTGGATCCTTCTTATAGTGGTGGAGGTGTGTCATTCTGTGGAGTCTTGTGGAGCTTGCTCACATCGTACCCTTCATCAACGGCCTTCTGAACCAACTGATTATAGATTTTATCATCTAAATGACTCTTTCTGCTTATAATCAACAAAAACAAAAATCCCACCCATTAGCCAATAAAAAGGTGAAAGAATCAAAAGAAAAAAGAATTGAAACCCAAATCACAATTCAGACAAACTACCTGAGAAACCATCACTCACAAAACAAGAACCTATGCAGTCTAATTAGACATGTCAAAATGGGTTATAAATCCATTTCTTAACATGTTTGATAAATCTAATTTAACTGTCTCCGAAGGGAAAAAGACAAAGAAAAAGGCAAAGGAAACTTGATAAGAAAGTTGCATACCCAAAGATACTTCCTGCTGGGCTGACCAACGACAGCATGCTGATAATCATCATCAATGTACAAGACCCAGTAGTCCCCAATCACGGGGAAGAACGGAGGCCTATAGAATTTCACTTTGAGCTTGGCCTCGTTGCTGCTCAAGTCAGCCTTGTAGGCAATGCCCACAATGTACTCCCTCTTGCCATTGACCCAGCCCTCATTCAACACATCCAAGGTCCCATCCCCCTTCAGAGTGTATGTAGCCCTCGTGTCCAGGGCACTCATCGGCTCCAAGAACGACTGGAAGGCGGCGATTTCGTACCAACCTCCCGAGTATTTCTTCAGATCAAAACCCTTCATGACTGAAGGCACGCTGTCCAGCTGGTAAAAGAGGTCGAGTCCAAAGTTCAATTCCCGTGCGCACAGCACACACATGAACATAAAAGAGAGAAGTGGGATAAAAAGAAAGAGTTCCTTCACCACTCGCATCTCTTTCTTTTCCATTTGTTTTTCTCTTTACTTGTGCTTGGGTTTCAAGGTAGTGAGAGGAAGAAGGATTTGTCTCCCGGTTTTAAAGGGGAAAAGGAGGTTTTTTTTTGTCCTTTTTGGTTTTCCTTATTTGTTGCGGTTTCTTTATAAAGATTATTTCCCATTTTCCTCTTTCCTTGTTCTTGGTCGTGACGTGGGCAATTGTTCTTGGGCGATTTTATTTGGGAGTTCCCTCAGCGGACAAGGACAATGTAAAAGGAAATCAAGATCATTTAATTTGTCAATTTCTTTTTTTAGAAGAATTGAAGAAGGTCTCAGGGTTTTATGGGGAGAAGGAGAATCTTGTTTTTCTCCTTTTGGTTTTCATGTTTCTCGTTTTTTATTTTCTTTATATGGATACGTTTATTTGGAGGAAAATGATAACAAAATATACTTTTTGGAAAATCATTTTTTAGAAAAATAGTTAATTTTCCTTTATTTGGCGATATATCACCGAAAACATTTTCTAGTGTTTAGATCTCATTCAAAAGATGATTTGAATTTAATGAATATTTTTCTTAACCGAAAAGTTTGGAAAGTTTGGAAAAAGTTTGGAAAACTAATCATTTTAACGAATCAAACAGGAGAAAGTTTGGAAAACTAATTTCTAGAAAATACTATCCCTCATACAAACGCATCATAAATTACTCTTTCTTTGTAAGTTTCTTCGCCATTTCTCTCTTTCCTTGTTAAGGATTTTGAGCTAAGCATCTGACGGTGATTAATTGTGATTATAAGTCAGTAATTGCCCTTGCAAAGAATCCGGTCTTTCATGGAAGAGTAAGCACATTGATATAAAGTATCATTTCATTCGAGATATAGTCAAGTCCGAGGAGATTGTGTTACAGTTTTGCAAGTCGGAAGACCAAGTGGCCCACATGTTTACTAAGCTATTGAAGACGAACTCCTTAAACTCAAAAGAATGATCAGCATGGTCAAGATGAGCTTGGTTTAAGGGAGGCTGTTGGAAATAAAAAAGACTTTTCGTAATCCAAGTTCATCTCGTGAATTGGATTCTTGCAATTATTATCTAGAGACTTAGAGTCTTGAAAATTGTTATCGAGGAAATTATGTTTACTTATTGTTGCTTGTTTTCAAAATAGTTTTTAATTGTTCTAGCTATCTAAAGGGTCTATAAATATAATGTAATCCTTCAAGACATATTTGAATATCAATTCCAAATTTGATTATTCCAACAATTTCATTGAAGATGCGCTAGATTGTTGATGCACTTCCTCCTGGGTAAACGAAGCTAAGCAAGGCTTTTGCAGTTGCAAGTTTGTCATATATTTATGGACAAACAAAGCTAGCGGAACAGTGCATGGAGAAGTATGAAGTAACGCTACGGCCACATTGGATCACATCTGAATTTGGTGGCAAAGTGAGTACAAAAAGTTTAGTCATGTTAATTATTACCTGTGATGTCACACCCCACACCCTACGGCGTATCACATCCCTATCACGATTGAATTTGCGTGCGAGGTCCCAGGACACGTAGCCGACCCAATGCCCAACACAAAGGTTAAGGCACATGCGGAAGCAATAAAACACCTGTACAAATTAGAACACCATGACGACGGATAGCACAACAGCAACAACATGAACAGACATATATTTGCATTAACAATGAAAACATATACAATATTCATTTACAACATACGTTCCAGAAATCAAAAGCGAGTCAAAAGCTATTACTGACAAAAATTGGTAAGTGGCCTGGGCGATCAGAGTTACTAAAACTAGAAGGGGCTCTGATCAAAAAGGTACTGGCCCGATCTATCTAGGGTTAAAGCTAAACCTATGGAACCTAGTCCGGGTCGAATCCCGATGACTCGGAAGAGCTATCAGACAGCTCAACCTCAGAGTCTAGGGATTCCAGCTCAGACTCGGCCTTAGCTGGCTTCTCCTTAGAATCCATCTGCTCGACCTCATCCTCCTGCTCCATGTCCTGCTCCATGGGCTCTGGTTCCTCCTCCGCCTCCATCGGCTCCGACTCATCCATTTCCCAGACAACCGGTGCAACGCCAAAGCTCGAACTCTAATCAGGCATCTCGAGGCTGATTAAGTCTCCATCAAGACACTGAGGGTCCACCTCACCTAGCCCGTTAATCGGGACATCAAAAGTCCGAAGAGGTCCATGCTCTCCGAATCGATCCCTAAAACACCAGGCTACATACTCATGGCGTTGGTAGTACACCTCCCCCATATCTACTAATACTACAGATTTATACCTAATGTACACGTCCCCATTCCATAAGGGATACTCAATCATCGTCTGCCCTAGCTGGTGCAAAATCCCAAAACGCACAGGAACATCTGGCATCCTTAGGACCTGGTATCTAAAAAGTTGGGTTTATACAACAGTAAATAAATCTCAACGAGTAGACCCTCTAAACCTAAACTAGGCTAACGTGCACCTCATGACGAGCACCAAACAACACACAATCCAGAATCTAAGTGACTTAGGCCCTCGGGCCAAAATCTAATACTTACTTGGCCCTGCAGGTTAGGCACTTTATAAATTCACAATAATAACACAGAACCCAATCGTGGCATATGCACAACATCACTTGATCACAACGCGTGTCATGCATATACTCATGCTCATACTCGTGCTCATGTCTTATCAATGCATTTTCGCACACTTGCACTCCTGCACACTTGCAATTTATCAATTCTCCTCCGACCAGTGTAAAACGCACAGGTCCAATCTGCGTAAAACGCATCAAGTCTATCACTTCGAGATCGATCTCTAGCTCGCATAAAATGCATCAAGCTCATGACACAAAATCCACGTAAAATGCATTAGGTTGGTCATATTCCGATAGTCCAGACATCATCTCGCGTAACACGCCTCAGGACGGGTTCAATATCCCGCATAAAAAGCATCAGGGTTTTATGTGATCATAGGTTCACATACACCAGTTATTATCTGAACCCCACGTAAAACGCATCAGGGTGAATAGGTAATCACATGCTCATGCCTTTTGTGCACACACAAAGAATGCACATGTTATGCCAATTCTCGATATGCGTACTCATGGCCACAATATCCGCAGTCGACATTCGTGAAATTCGCACTGGGCACTCAATATGATTTGGCTATTTACTCAATTAATACCATAACATGCTCAATTCGCATCTCAATATGCCCAATGAACCAATCAAACCAAATCAGCCACAACATAAAATTTAGCACCCAAATTCATGCAATTAAAACACCAAAACTACACATGCCGATAGTCTACCAAGCATCTCATGAATTGGCCACACCAAGCACATCATAGGGCACTACACAATCACACTCAAGCCATGCTTAAATCAGCCTCCTCATGGGGCGATCATCATTCCCTTAGCGAATCACACTAAAACCTCAATCAACCAATTATGATCCGAATCAACCCAATACCAAATCAACCATATACAGTCCACCTAAGGCCACTAAATCACTTCCAATTCATCACATTAGGCTCCCCAAATTCACCACGAAAACAGCCACCATGCGGTCCACAAATTACATCCGCCAAATCCACATTTTTTGCCCAAATCAAGATGTCTATGTTCAGCCACTATACAGCACACTATAGACCACTAAACCTCGATTAAATCATCACACTAAGCCCCCAAATTAGTCACAATATCAGCCCCTAACATCCACCACTAGATAACCCTCGAATCGCCCTAATTAACCCTTAAAACTCACCTAGAAATATACATTAGCCTAACTAGAATTTAGGGTTGTACTCACCGGGATTCCTAAGCTCCAAACACGGCTGAACAAGTGAGGAAAATGGGCAGTCCAAGGTGGCGCTAACGGCAGCGGCAAGCGGCGGTCCTCGACAGCGCTAATGGCGGCGGCAGTTCGGGGAGCTTGGTGGCCCACACGGCCGAGAGAGGAGACCGGCGAGAGGGAGAGGAGAGGGGAATGGGATGGTGATGGTGGTGCTAGGTGAGGCAAGCGGGAAACGATGGCAACACCAACGTGCGGCGGTAGCGGCTCCCCAGCGGGCGGCGCGCAGCTGAGAGAGAGAGAGAGAGAGAGAGAGAGAGAGAGAGAGAGAGAGAGAGAGAGAGAGAGAGAGAGATCTGTTGGGAGAAGGAGAGAGGAGGGGCTGGCCGGCTGACTTGGGGAGGAAGAAAAATCAGAGGAGGGAGAGAATGAGAGAGGTTTATAGGCAAATTGGCTAAGAAGGGTTAGGTGACCAACTTTGCACTAAATGACCATCATGTCCTTGGTTCAAGGGTTAGGATTAATCTCACTCAAAATATCTTGGGGTAATATAGTCTATCATTTCCATCAATAATAGAGGCTAAATTAATCCAATTTAATCTCCCAAAATTTAGAATACTATGAATAGGCTTAGGGGCAAAATCATAATTTTTCGATTCCAGGCCGAATTTCCATTTTGATCGTACTGATTTCAAATATGATTGGCCACACTTTTACGACGTTGTCCTTGCAAAAATAGTCGTGTACGCTCATGAATTGCGACACCGAAATCCGGACTCAATTCAACGATCGATTTCGCTCAAATGCGATTTTAGCGTCTCTCACTAACGGGCGGCTATTTAGAGGTTACACATATCGACCTAGGGTTACTCAAGTCGTGACGGTCTCGATTAACAAAAGAACTCGAGGAATTATCGCTAGTTCCAGATGTCACGATCGTTCGAATTAAGTTCGGGATTTGTTTGCCACGCGTACTCTCGGTCTTGCGGAATCACCCACAATCCGATCATATGTCGTTGACCAAACTAAATTCGTCACCTTCCTAAGATCGGCCCATATTGGCCCAAAATATCTTCCCGTCGCTTCTCGAGATCGAACCCAATTCATGGTCAAGTTCTCGGATCCACGTATCGTTTTTGCTAGTTAGTTATTCCCTATTAGTCAGTATCTTAAAAGTGATCAGTTCCGGGTGAGACTTACTAAAACGAAATGAGAAATAACCATCTATTTTATTAATCCCGGAAGTGGGCGAATTCAAGACGTTACATGTTATACATGCTTTTAACATGGAGCGCCATTTCTTTTTCTTTTTTTTTCTTTTTTTCCCAAAGTGCCATTTCTTTAAGAGGCTAAAAAATATCATGTTCTTTCCTTCGCAATGAATAGAGGAAATGCTTGAGATTTGGCAGCAACATCATATTTTCCAATGGGATGCAAGATCCTTAGAGCAGAGGAGAGTAATCACTTCTTTTTTCTTCTCCTTTTCTTTTGTGTGCTGATTTTATGCTTTTCTCTTAACCATGAAATCACCTAAAAGCACCTACTCTTCCTATCATCACGAAATGTTAACTATCTCACTCTTGAATCTAGTATTACCTCAATGACATGCTCAGACATTCATACACATTGTTGTGGATGTTACTTTCAAGAGTTCATGCTCCTACATCTGCTCACTGAGAGACAATCGTGGGGATTACTTTATAATGGCCTTGTCTGAGAAGGATCTTGTGCATCAAGACTTTTAGCCTTACATTTCAAACACTCGAAGATTAAGCAAAGCATGATTCGCAATTTACTTCATTGATGTAAAGCACAATAAAATGCATAGCTAATTTGGTTGGATCATCTCAAAACTATCCGCAAATTGTGTTTTTTAGTGAATGGATTAGCTAAGTTATTATATGTCTAAACATAAATTATTGAAATAATTCTGTTAGTAATTAATTGTCGAACATACTCATGTCACAAACTAATATGTCTAGATTTTTCATGTCACAAACTAATATGTCTAGATATTTCATTCTGTATGGCTATCATTGGTTGTGGCCACAACCCTATATCTGATAGCATATTTCGTAGCCATTCAACCTTTTTACCAGCTGCCAGTAGTGCCATAAATTTAGTAACAAATACATGTTTGCTTTGTTGATGTCCAAGAGACTGTGTGTCAAACTTGTGTAAGAAAAGAGAAGAAAAATAAATTATGAAGAAAGAGAATGTTGTGAAGAAGAGAGCCATGAAGAAGAGAAAGTCGTTATTATGAAAAATGTGTTATCTGGTCCTAGTTTTAGATAATCAAATATTTCATCTCTTGTCCCATTGGAATCATCGCCACTTTTCAGGATCAACCTCTATTTCTTATTATTTCAATAACATCTATTGGTAATATATACCTTACCGGAACCATCATCAACCATCAATGTAATAATGGGCCCAATGCCCATCCCAAAAACCCTTCAACTGTGGCCCTAAAGCTTCACCGCCTGAAGATGAAAACATAGACAAATAACTAAGAAGATCGAAAGGACAGAGAGGGAGACCGTAAGAATAACAAGAAGAGAAAGGGAATAAGAAAGAAAAGCCAGAGAATAGAAAGTGCAAGTGCATTTCAAACTTCTTGACGAGTTTGATTAACAACTACATTTCGCAACGCACGATAAGAATTTAAGCCATTTGTTCATTTAATCAAAGAAAATTTTGGAGTTAAATTACAAATTTGAAGTTATGTAAATTTTGAATTGCAATGTTCAATTTACGAGTTGTTAAGTTGTGAATTTTTATGGAAATGATAATTTAGTGTGTTGTGAAGCCATAGGGGTTAGAGGGAAATTAATTCCGAATTATGATTTGATCGAAACAAATTTGTATAGTTTTGAGGGCAAACTCCACGCTGCGGACAGTTTTGAATATTTGTTTTGCATGAATATTTTGTTAGCGCGTATAAGTCATTTTGTTGTCGAATAAGCTTAATTTAGTCGGTTTGTAGTTGGGTAACCATTTTACTTGATTTTGATATTGTTTTCCACTAAATTGATAGGATTTTAAATTTGTCGGCTTGAAATAACATTCATGGTTTGTTTTAAAAATTTTCAAGTGAGTGGTGCTTATTTCTTCTTTAAATTCGTAAACTTGTGTCTTGAAAGTGATGGAGATTCGATATATCATGAGTTATTAAATATATGTTTTTTTGCATAAAATCTGGATTTAGCATTTACTACTATTTGGTCCTTTGTGAATGATTTAAGAAATGATTTGAGAAACGCGTTACAAAATGTAATATATGTTCTGAGTTTGAACCCAATTTAGGAAATCAATTTTGAAATGGCTTGTAAAATGTACTCTGACACAGAAAATGGATTTTGGATTTGATTTGTCGATTATTGGACAATTATGGTTTCATGATCATTATTGATGTGAACCTAGTTAGTGGTTTCTGGATATACATACTGGTTTTAAGATAACCTTTTTGGTTGAGCTACCGGTTAAAAATATGTGAGGATATTGTCAGGGGGATCTTGGCCGCCTTGTTACCTTGCGTTTTGTCATGACCATGATTGGATATTTTTTTTTGGTAAGAGACCATGATTGGATATTGAGCATGAAATTAATAAATAAACTGGACAATTGATATTTGTTCCGATATTTGTTGATTGAATCAATATTTTTTATATGTATATGATTGTATTAAAGTGATATGACTCATTTGATCTTGTAAGTGTATCATATACTAGATTAGAAACAAGTGTGTTCTAATATTGTTTTATAAATGCACATATTAGATGCTCCATCTACTTAAAGGAGTTATGTAATACTCATTGGGCAGTGAGTGTTGTGTGATTGCTCGTACCATTCATCTTAAATAGATTCCAAGTTCTTCGATTTAGATATGAGATTTCTAAGTCGATATTGATTTGTGTTTGGGACTACGTATCTCAGGATAGAAGGATGACAATGTGATTCTTTGATTCTTGTGGGAGTTAAGGTGTGACAATCAATTCTCTTCATTTGATTAATAACTTCTTTCATATCCAAATATTTCTTCTCTTTATTATTTATTGACAGCATATAATTTCAACATCATCTTCATCAAGCTGCTGTAAAGTTAAGTTTCCCAATTTCCCTAGGATGGACTTGATCCACCAAATGCCTTTGCCATCCTCCTTGGATCCTTTTTATAGTGGCAGAGGTGCGTCACTCTATGGAGTCTTGTGGAGGTTGCTCACATCATACCCTTCATCAATAGCCTTCTGAACTAGCTCATTATAGATTTTATCATCTATATGACTCTTTTTGCTTATAATCTTCAAAAACAAAAATCCCACCCATTAGCCAATAAAAAAGTGAAAGAATCAAAAGAAAAAAGAAATAGAACCCAAATCACAATTCAGATAAACTGCCCGAGGAACCATCACTCACAAAACAAGAAACTATTTATTCTAATTAGACATGTCAAAGTGGATCATAAACCCATTTCTTAACCTATTTGATAGGTCTAATTTAACTATCTCTGACGGGAAAAAATCAAGAAAAAAGCTAAGGAAACTTGACAAGAAAGTTGCATACCCAAAGATACTTCCTACTGGGCTGACCAACGACAGCATTGTAACATTCTGAATTTGACCAACTTTCGTGATCAATAATATGGATATGTATTTCTCATTGCGTTTTAGTAAGTTTCGCCAAGAACTGATCATTATCGGGATACTAACCAATAGGGAATGGCTAACTAGGAAAAACGATACGTGGACCCAAGAACTCGACCATAAATTGAATCCGATTCCGAGAAACGACGAGAGAATATTTTGTACCAATGTGGGCCAATCCAAGGAGAGTGATGAATTTGGTTTGGCCACGACGAACGATTGGATCACCGGTGATTCCACACGGCTAAGAGTACGCGTAGCGAACAATCCCGAACTTATTCCAAACAATCGCAACCCCGGGACTAGTGATAATTCTCGAATTCTCTGGGAGATCAAGATCGTCATGACTCGAGTAAACCTAGGTCGATACGCATAACCCCTAAGTAACCGCTCGTTAGTGAGAGATGCTAAAACCACAAATTGAGCGAAAATGATCGTGGAATTGAGTTCAGACTTCGGTATCGAATTTTGTGGGCGTACGTGACTATTTTGTAAGGATAACATCGTACAAGTGTGGTCACTTATATTTGGGATCAGTAGAGCCAAAAATTGAAAATTTGACCTGGGACCAGAAAATTACCATTTTGCCCCTGGACCCCTAAGCTTAGATTCGGAATTTTGAAGTTTTAAATGGGTTTATCTCAACACAATAATGCTGAAAATATTGGCCAAAGTTACCCCTAGATATTTTAAATAGATTTAATCCCAACCCTTGATTGTGAGGGCGTGATGGTTAAATTTGAGTAGTTGTTCACCAGCCCCACTAAGTCCATTTGTGCTTAAACTCTCCCATTCTCTCTCTCTCCCTCATTTCTTCCTCTCCAAGCTGGCAGCCCCCTTCTCTCTCTCAATCTCGCCACTCTCCCTCTCTTCCTCTCCTTACGCAGCCGTGAGAAGCTCGCCAAACCGCCGTCGCACACTAAGGCCGCTGTTCGCCGTCTCACCATCACCACCACACCCAACCGTCCTGACCCCTCCTCTACCTCATTTCCTTCCCTTTTGGCCGTGAGGATCAGCCCCGCCTCGGAGCGCCGTCCGCCGGAATAGCCGCACACCGCCGCCGTTAACACCGCTGGGGACCGCCGCTTGCCACCACCGTTAGCGCCACCTTGGACCGCCCATTCTGCCACCTGCTCAGCTTTGTTTGGAGCTTAGGAACCTTAGTGAGTACAACCCTAAATCCTAGTTAGGCTAATGTACATTTTTAGATGAGTTTTAAGGGTTATTTAGGGTATTTTAGGGGTTAAATGGTAGAGAATGTTTAGGGCTAATCTTGTGACTAATTTGGTGGCTTAGTGTGATAATTTAATTGAGGTTTAGTGTCCCACATCGTGCTGTGTGGTGGCTGAGCATAGGCACCTTGATTTGGGCAAAAATGTAAATTTGGTGGGTGTAAATTGTGGGCCGAGTGGTGGCTATTTTCATGGTGATTTTTGTGGGCTAATGTGGTGATTTAGAAGTGAATTGGTGGCCTAGGGTGGACTGTTCATGGCTGGTTTAGTGTAGGTTCGAGCGGGGCTATATTTGATTAATCATGGTTTAATGTGTATTGCCAAGTGTAATATGATCGGACCATGAGGAGGCTGAATTGAGCATGGCTTGATTTTAATCTTGTAATGCCCTGTTGTGTGTTTAATGTGGCCAATTCATAAGACGCTTGGTAGACTATAGGCATGTGTAGTTTTGGTGTTTAATTGCGTGAATTTGGATGTCAAATTACATGTTGTGGCTGATTTGGATTGATTGGTTCATTTGGCATATTGAGATGCGAATTAAGCATGTTGTGGCATTATTTGAATTGCCAAATCATATTGAGTACCCAATGTGAATTCCACGAATGCCAAGTGTGAACGTTATGGCCATGAGTGTGCATCTCGAACATTGGCATAACATGTACATATGTGAGTGTGCACGAATGACATGAGCATGTGATCACCTAAAATGTCCTGATACGTTTTACGCGGGGTTCAGATAATAATTAGTGATTGTGAACGTGTGATCACATAAAGCCATGATGCATTTTATGCGGGGTATTGAACCCGTCCTAAGACGTGTTATGCGGGACGATGCACGGACTACCGGAAGATGACCAACCTGATGCGTTTTACGTGAGTTTTGTGTCATGAGCCTGATGTGTTTTACGCGGGCCAGAGAGCAATTTCGAAGTGATAGACCTGATGCATTTTACGCATATGCGTTTTACGCGGGTCGGAGGAGAATTGATAAATTGCAAGTGTGTAAGAATGCAAGTGTGCAAAAATGCATTGATAAGACATGAGCACGAGTATGAGCATGGGCATGAGCATATGCATGACATGCGTTGTGCATGTACCACGATTGGGTTCTGTGTTACTATTGTGAATTTATAAAGTGCCTAACCTGTAGGGCCAAGTAAGTAGTGGATATGGGCCCAAGGGCCTAAGTCATTTAGATTCTGGATAGTGTGTTGTTTGGTACTCGTCAGGAGGTACATGTTAGCCTAGTTTAGGTTTAAGGGGCCTACTCGCTGAGATTTATTTTCACTGCTGTATAAACCCAATTTTTTAGACCCCCGATCCTGAGGATGCCAGATGTTCCTATGCGATTTGAGATTTCGCACCGGCTAGGGCGAACGACGACCGAGTACCCCTTTAAGGAATAGGGATGTATACATTAGGTATAAATCTATAGTATTAGTAGATGTGGGGGAGGTGTACTACCAGTGCCATGAGTATGTAGCCTGGTGTTTTAGGGACTGATTCGGAGAGCATGGACCTCTTCAGACTTTTGATGTCCCGATTAACGAGCTAGGTGAGGTGGACTCGCAGTGTCCAGACAGAGACTTAGTCGGCCTCGGGATTACGCTTGATGGAAGTTCGAGCTATGGCGTCGCACCAGTTGTCTGGGAATTGGATGAGCCGGAGCCAATGGAGGCGGAGGAGGAACCAGAGCCCATGGAGCAGGACGACAAGATCGAGCAGATGGATTCTGACGAGGAGCCAGCTGAGGCCGAGTCCGAGATGGATTCCCTAGACTCTGAGGTTGAGCTATCTGATAGCTCTTCTAAGTCATTAGGATCCGACTTGGACTGGGTTCCGTAGGTTTAGCCTTAGCCCTAGATAGATCAGGCCAGTACCTTTTTGACCGGAGCCCTTTTTGTCAGTAGTGGCCTTTGACCCGCTTTTAATTTTTGAAGCGTATGCTGTAAATGAATATTGCATATGTTTCCGTCATTAATGCAAATGTATAACTGTTCATGTTGCCGCCGTCGTGCTATCCCTAGTCATGGTGTTTTAATTTGTACGGGTATTTTATTGCTTCCTTGTGTGCCTTAACCTCTGTATTGGGCATTGGGTCGGCGACGCATCTCGGGACGTCGCACGCAAATTCAACCGTGGTAGGGATGTGATGCGCCATAGGGTGCGGGGCGTGACAAGCATACTGATAATCAGCATCAATGTGCAAGACCTAGTAGTCCCCAATCGCGGGGAAGATGGTGAAGAACGAAGGCACATAGAATTTCACTTTGAACTTAGCCTCGTTGCTACTCGGGTCAGCCTTGCAAGCAGTGCCCATAATGTACTCCCTCTTGCCATTGACCCAGTTCTCGTTCAACACATCCAAGGTCCCATCCTTCTTCAGAGTGTATGTGGCCCTTGTGTCCACGGCATTCCTAGCCTCAAAGAACGACGGGAAGGCGGCGATCTCATACCAACGTCCCAAGTATCTCTTTAAATTAAAATCCTTCATGACCGAAGGCACACTGTCTAGCTGGTAAAAGGGGTCGAGTCCAAAGCTCAATTCTCATACGCACAACACACACATGAACATAGAAGAGAGCCGCGGGACAAAAAGGAAGAGTCCCTTCAAGACTCCGATCTCTTTCTTTGCCATTTTTTTTTATCTTTCCTTGTGCTTGGGTTTTGAGGTAGTGAGAAGAAGGATTGATTTGTCTCGGGGTTTTAAAGGGTAAAAGGAGGACATTTTTTTTTCTCCTTTTGGATTTTGTCTTTTTGGTTTTCCTTATTTGTTGCGGTTTCTTTATAGAGATTATTTCCCATTTTCCTCTTTCCTTGTTCTTGGGAGTGATGTGGGCAATTGTTCTTGGGTGATTTTATATGGGAGTTCCCTCGGAGGATAAGGACAATGTAAAAAGAAATCGCGATCATGCACCACGTAATTTGTCAATTTTTTTTTTATAAGAACTGAAGAAGGGTCTCAAGGTTTCCTGGGGAGAAGGAGAATCTTGTTTTTCTCCATTTGGTTTTCCCGTTTCTCTTTTTTTTTCCTTACGCGGATGCGTTTATTTGGAGAAAAATGATAAGAAAATATATTTTTCGAGAAATTATTTTTCAAAAAAATAATTAATTTTCCTTTGTTTGGTGATATGTCACCAAAAACGTTTTCTAGCATTTGGATCTCATTCGAAAAACGATTTGAATCTCATGATTTTATCTCAGTAAAAAAAATCGAATTTTCAAAAAAAAATATTTTCTTTATTTTTCTTTTTTCTTTTCCTTCTTCCTCCTCTGTGACCAAGCCTCGGCGATGGCCGCAACAAGCCACTAGCAAGGGCTATTAAGGGCCAACCTGGCCAGCCTTGGGCAAGGTGGAGCTCGCCGAGATATGGCTAGTCTTGAGTTTGCCGATCTCGCTTGTGGCCGATTGCCGCCTGTCACCGAGACCTAGCTACAGGCAAAGGAGAAAGAAGGAAAAGAAAAAAAGAAAAAGAAAGTAAAGAAAAGAAAATATTAAAATAAAATATTAAAAAATTCGAGAGAAATAATTTTGGAAAATATTTTCACCTTCTTATATTTAGGAATTCAATTTCATAATTCTATGCATGAATATTTTTCCTAACCGGAAAGTGTTTTCGTTGACTAATTATTTTTAGCGAACCAAATAAGGGAAAGTTCTGAAAACTAATTTCGAGAAAATACTATCCCTCAAACATACGCAACCTAAATTACTCTTTCTTTATAAGATTCTTCGTCATTTCTCACTTTACTTGTTAAGGGTTTTGAGGTAATGAGAGGAAGAAGAGGTTGTCTCAAGAGATATGTTCAATAAAAGTGCAATTAAATCTTAAAACTTTTCAAATTAGTTCAATCGAGTCCTAAAGTTAACACTGTCTAATTCACTAACGGAAAATGATGGCGTGGCGTTGAAGTGTCTTATTTTATTAATTTTCTTGAGACATGTGGCAATGGTGTGACATCCAACAAGCGCCGTGTCAGAAAAAGTTAAAAAAAAATATAAATTAAATTAGCAAAAAGCTTTAAAAATTTTTTAAAAAGGAAAAAAAAAAAAGCCACCGCTGGTTGTGGCTTTTTCTTTCCTTTTTTTTCTTTTTTTTAAAATTTTGTATAGCTTTTTTCTAATTTAATGTATATTTTTAAAATTTTTCTAACGTGACGCTTGTTGGACGCCACTTATCTCAAGAAAATTAATAAAATAAAATACGCTAGCGCCACGTTAGCATTTTCCATTAATAAATTAGATGGTATTAACTTTATGACTCGATTGAACCAATTTGACAAGTTTTAGGACTTGATTATACTTTTTGCAAGTTTTAGGACTTAATTGCACTTTTGTGACAAGTTTTAGGATTCCTGCTGCAATATCATTCCTGAGCTTTTATTTCATGCAATATGATTCTTGAACTTTGGCCTAATGTGCCATACCACCATTAAATATTTAATTTATTCTATATAATCTTTAAAGTATTGATAAATGTTTAATGCAGTTCCTAAACTATATGAAAATGTTTGAAAATTTATGAACCATATTGAACATTGTACTGAAGTTCAATGATCAAATTGAATAAATTAAAAGTTTGGAAACGATGTTACTCAATGGACCAAAGTTAAAGGACCGTATTGAACAAATTAAAAGTTTAAAGACGATATTGTACATTGAAATAATGTTAATGGATTATATATGTCATTTTTCCTTTATAAGATAAGATATAATAGCAAAAAATCGGGAATGAGATTTTTGGGTATGACGTGGACAACTGTGGACGTTGTACTAATATTCTTGGGCGTTTCTATTTGGGAGTTTTCTCGGAGGAGAATAAGGATAATGTAATGGCTGTGGTAATCCAAGCCATGAGGAGACTGCATTATCTTATTGTCTGAAAAGAGATTTTCATGTGGTGATTCCATTTCTGCATTACGTTGGCCCCTTCGTATTGCCGCTCTTGTGCCAGCATTATTCCATTTTTGCAGAGTCGGTGCCTGAAGTTGAAGTCATCAGTCATGTTAGAAAAAATAATTGATAATTAATTATAAAGGAAATGACGCAAATAATCCCTTAACTTTAGTGAAATGTTTAATATGGTCTCTAAACTTTTAATTTGTTCAATATAGTTCATGAACGTTAACTCAATATGCAATGTGGTTTCTAAATTTTTGGTACATGTTCAATTTAGTCCCTGAATTATATAAAATATTCAATATAGTTTTTCATTAATTCTATTTCAGTAACTACATTCATTATTTTAATATAGTTCAAAGACCATATTGAACATTTATTGTATTAGGCTAAAGTTTGGGACTCCACTGAATAAATTAAAAGTTCCGTGACTACGTTATATATTAGATTAAAGTTTAAGAATTGTTTATGTCTTTTATCTCATGGTCATGCTACTATGACAACATGTCATAATTTGTAAAAGGAAAATCGGGACTTCCTTTTCAAGAGATTCCAATCCTTCTGGCTAACTGGAAATGAAAAGGACGGCTGGCTTGTTCACTCGCACATAATAAAAAATCAAGGAATCCTGGAGTGGCAACCCAAGATACTCGACAGAAACAAGATGATGATGATGATGATGATGATGGTGGTGGTGGTGGTGATCCCATTGTTCCTCTCTCTTCTCTCTCTCCTGCTCTTCAATCTCCCTGCAACACTAGCTTCACAATCACCACCAGTTTTCTTCCCCAGAGCAACCTATCAATCTTCTGCACTGGCACAAAACGAGACCCCTAAGACAAAAATTCCCTACAAGACCCAGTTTTTCCCACAGATTCTTGACCACTTCACATACAAACCCCAGAGCTACAAAATATTCTACCAAAAGTATCTCATCAACAGTCAGTTTTGGCACCATGGAGGTCCAATCTTTGTTTACACAGGGAATGAAGGCAACATTGAGTGGTTCGCTGCTAACACTGGATTTTTACTGGACATTGCCCCCAAGTTCCGGGCTCTCCTGGTCTTCATCGAAGTAATTTTTCAATGCTTCTTTAGTTTCAGAGTCCTCGAGAGTCTATTAAGCTGGAAAAAAAAGGGACAAAAATTGCACCTTTATGCTATCTCATGAAGCAGACCGCAAAAGGGTATCTTAGTGCTCTTGAAAAGATTAAATATGCATTTGGGTTTCCGAGAAAAGCTTTGGAATGTTAGGATACGATTTCACAAGAAGCGACTGTCAATGAGCTAATCCAAGCCATAGTTTTCTTCTTTTTTTTGGGTTTTTGGGACTTTTGGCTGATGGGTTTGTTTCTCGTGTTTTTTCAGCATAGATTCTATGGAGAGTCAATGCCATTTGGGAAAGACTCTTATAATTCTGCAGAGACGGCGGGGTACTTAGATTCACAGCAAGCTTTAGCTGACTATGCCGTTCTCATAAGGAGCTTGAAGCAGAATCTGTCTTCTGACGCTTCCCCTGTCGTTGTGTTTGGGGGTTCCTATGGAGGAAGTAAGCTATCTGATTTTGAATTCGTTTTCCTTCTTTTTTCCCTCAATGATCTCTTTTAGTAATGGGTTTTTGGTTCTTGATGTCTGATGAAACAGCATGAATGGTACAACCACAATTAAAAGTGCCAAAAATTGTGCTATTTCTTTCAAAAACTAGCAATAAATGAATCCCTTTTTTTGCAATAAATGAATGGGAGGTTCTTTTAGAATGATGAGCTATTAATGCACTTTGTATATTTTAAGGTTATCCACATTTTATGAGATTGTGATGATAGCCACCCTCAAAGAAAAGGCTGATGTGCTTATTTACTAAGAGATGTTACTTCTTCTCCAGTGCTAGCAGCATGGTTCAGACTGAAGTACCCTCACATTGCAATTGGGGCCCTGGCTTCTTCAGCCCCTATCTTGTATTTTGATGACATCACTCCACAAACAGGCTTCTATGACGGTGTTTCCCAGGATTTTAAGGTGGTCTCGTCTCTCCTCGCAATTCTCTGCCGTGTGCATGTGTTTATAAAATTGTTTCTTTTTGTTCATCTTGGTGTTTGTTAATTGCACTTTCATGTGTAGTCTGTGAGCTTGAATTGCTTTCAAGTGATCAAGGGAAGTTGGGCAGAGCTAGAGGCCTTGTCATCTCAAAGGCAAGGTTTGGCGGAACTAAGCAAAAACTTCAAATCCTGCAAGTAAGCCTTTTCTCCATTCACTTTTTATCGATACAGGGAAAGTCTAGAGCTCTTAACAGTGAGTGTGTTGAACTTACCGCACTAGTGCAAGTTAAAACCCTTAAACAACATACAACGACGGCGACAACGATAACAAAAGCCTTATTCTACTTAGTGGGTTGGGCTAAAATAATTAAGAATCAAGTGTCATACAGGAAATTGAAGGGAAGCACTTTCTTTTTACCTTTTTATTGTGAGTATGCTTCCAAATTAAAACACAACTAGCATGTACTATCGTATCACGACCTATTAATCTGCTTTAAGATATTCATAGCTTCGAAATTCCTATCCTTTTGATTTTTTTTTACCTTCAGAGGCCTCCACTCTGTAGATGCAGCTCAAGACTGGCTATGGGCTGCTTTCGTCTACACCGCAATGGTGAACTATCCAACTGAAGCCAATTTCATGATGCATTTACCTGCCTATCCTGTGAAGGAGGTACAATCTAAATGCACTTGTCTAACCGAATCAAATCTGGTGAAGCCTCTAATGTGGGATGTCCTTGTTCTAATTTTTTTTTTTATTTCCCATTGTTTTCATCGAAGATGTGCAAGATTATTGACGCACTTCCTCCTGGAGAGACGAAGCTAAGCAAGGCTTTTGCAGCCGCAAGTTTATACTATAATTATTCACAAACTGAAAACTGCTTTAACATCGAACACGGATCCGATTCTCATGGCCTGCATGGTTGGGATTGGCAGGTTAGAGTCTCCTCTCAACTTAAACCCGACAACAATCTTGTTTCCACTATCTATAGAATACAGCAACTGAATTAGATTAAACCGATTAAGTACCAGCGGCTGATCACGAGATATGTCCCGAATTGATCTAATCGCTTTAAAGTAATTGTGCAGGCTTGCACGGAGATGGTCATGCCCCTGAGTTGCTCTAACGAGAGCATGTTTACTCCATATTCCTTTAATTACAATGCATTCGCGGAACAGTGCAGGCAGAAGTATGGAGTCACACCTCGGCCACATTGGATCACAACTGAATTTGGTGGCAAAGTGAGTCAAATAGTCTAGTCAGTCACATGCTTCGAACATAAAGTGCCATTCCATTAGAAGGCTCAAAAATATCATCTTTACTATGTTCTTTTTTCTTCAGCGAATCGAGTTAATGCTTAAGAGATTTGGCAGTAACATCATATTCTCTAATGGGATGCAAGATCCTTGGAGCAGAGGAGGGTAATCACTTCTTTTTTCTTCTCCTTCTCTTTTGAGTGCTGCTTTTATACTGTTTTCTTGTCCATGATATCATTTTTAACAGACCTACTGTTTGTATCATCATGAGATGTTAACAATCTCACTCACGAGTATGATACTACCTCAATGACCATGCGCACACATTGTTGTGCGGACATTATTCTCACGAATCAAGCGAGCACCTACATTTAGGTTCTGAGACTGACAAATTTGCGGGTTACTTTGTAATGGCTTTGTCTAAGGATGATATTGTGCATCACGACTTTTGGCCCCTCACGAACTTTTTCAGACACACGAGACTTACTCAAAGCACGATTAGAGTGACCTCATTAATGATGTTAAGCACAATTATATTTAGAGCTGATTTTGTTGGATCACCTGAAATCTATCTGAACATTGTGTTTGATGCATTAGTTTCAACCAGTTCAGTTCGTACTGATCTAACCGGTGTCAAACTTCCACTCACTTCGCAGCGTGCTCAAAAACATATCTGCTAGCATTGTTGCTCTTGTCACTGAAGATGGTACCAGTTCTTTTCTACTGTTGTTATATTCATTTCGTCCTTACCTTTTCTGTTTACCGCATGGTAAAACTGAACTGCCTACCATCGATGATATGCAATGTTCAGGAGCCCACCATGTCGATTTTCGGTCTGCAACTAAAGACGATCCCGACTGGCTTGTTCAGCAGAGGAGGCAGGAAGTGGACATCATCCACAGCTGGATTGACGAATATTACGCCGACCTTAGATCATGATGAGCAAACGATGGTTCCAAAGCATGCCACGTTCAGACCCTGAAGAGCTCAATTACACGACTTCTGTATTCTCGCTCTTCCAATTCCGGAGTTTCTATATACTGAACTTAAATAAATGCGAATGGTTGAACTGCATTCATTTTGGCTTTCTCGATCTGCATCGAAGACGGTGCCTGCGTGTGCACGAGCGCGTGCACTTATCTGTAGAACGGTATGTTCTCCAGGCTGTCCGAGAGGAGTCGAATGGAAGTCATTGCGCCCGAGCTTGTACGCATGGTGTAGAGCAGGTAAGCAAAGTTGGCCACCCCCTGAAATGAAAAATGGCTGAAAGGTTGCTAATGTCCGATCGCTTCTTGAGAAGGAGAAGGATACACTAACAGAGTGAGGAATGAACGTGATCAGCTAAGCCAGCATTCACATTTACGTTATGATGGGTTTATCATTCATGGCTCGAAGCAAAAACCCAATTCGACTTGGAATTCGACTCAAGCTTGAAGTCCAACGACATTAGAAACACGCAAATCACTGCTCGACGTACATGTAATTAGGGGTGTGTAAGACGGATGGCCCAGATCAAGAACCGTCTCGACTAGCCGATTTGATCTAGTTCCTGGAAGTGTTGATCCGGTTTCCGGTTTCTTAAGGTGGAACCGATGTCCGGACGGTCCGATTCCTGTTTCTCGGTTCTAAGGGGAAATCAATTTGAACCGGCTACATATACTTTTTTTTTTCAAAAAAATTAGTAAAATGTAGACTAAACCCTCGTACAATGCTTTTCCCTTATCGACGTATCACAATGACTCTTCACTCATGGTTGCTTCCGTCAATGTATCGAGATTTGTCGCTCTCTCATTGTGATGGGAAAAAAATTAAAAAGTGAACAGTTCCATGGTCCGGTGCGGTTCGGGGTCCTATGTCTTGATCGCAAGGTTTTCATGCGCCAAGAACCATGCAACGTCAACTAAGACTCCAATCCCTAATGAAGCTTCCGGAACATTCCCAAGAATAGGCGATATGGCAATCGTGACGTGTTTAAAAGAGTTCTCGGTATAAATGCCGGTAGTTGGTGAATGAAGAGATGCGATCTGGCCACTTGTTCATGAGTCGATCAACAGATGTAATCTAAGGCCATCTACTATAGAAATGTGTCCTCCTTCTCATTTGCACTTATCTAACAATTGAATTAATAGGAAGTATTCTCTCGTAATGGCCTCGATCCAAGGAAATTTAAGTTGCCACACGGGTCGTTCCCAAACAACTGAGCCATGACCCCTACATGTAACATCATACTTATATTATTGTCCTATTTCCTTGTACCCGATAGGTCCAAGCGAAAATCACTCATTGTCTTCTTCTTTTTCACCAACGAATGAAAGAAAAGTGATCTATTAAAAAATTCCTATAAAAAAATAAAGGGAAAAAACTAACAAAAAATTATGTCTACCTTCATACATTCACCCTTAATTTTATTCTGTCCATGTGACACATTCGATAGATTTAGATGGACACAAGAAAGTACATAATATTGACATGATACTCATGTGACAACGTTGTTTTGGCTAAAAAATTACCAATTTTGACTGGTGATAAATGGTTCAGTGCTTTTAATATCATAAAAAAAATTTAGGATAAACTTGTCATGATAGACATAATTCGGAGTTTTTAACGTCGCAAAAAAAAATTCACAATAAATGTGTCACAAGAGGAATAATTCAGGATTTGTTATGACTCTTTCTCAAAAATAGATATAACTGGCACATACATATATTACTACTAAATATTTTGCGATTTTGCCAAGGGCCACGCGTTTTTGCAATGAGAAAAAATGACCGCTCTGACTGAGACTCAGAGTGATCATGGGAGAATATCAGAATTTATAAACGAAGAAAAAAAAAAGATGAAAAACTCACATTTTTCGCAAGGAGGACGAGGAAGGAGAGAGGGAGAGAGGTAGATTCAGATTTCAGAACCCCGTCTCTGCGAACGCTCGCCATAGCCAAAGATCTCTCCTTCAGCTGCTGTTCCTGCGCGATAGAGGAGGAAGAAGAGAGAGAGAGAGAGAGAGGGGGCGGCGGCGGTGGTGGATGCGCTGAGCGCGAGGGGCAACGGGCGGGGGAAAGGAAGGAAGGAAGGAAGGGAGGGAGGAGGAGATGACGAGGAGATCGGGCGCTTGCCTGCGGTGCTGCCTGGTGGTGTTCGCGGTGGTGTCGGCCCTGGGCGTCTGCGGGCCCGCCCTCTACTGGAAGCTCAAGAAGGGCATCAAGCTCGCCGGCGCCGACGACAAGCGCCACCGCGCTTGCCCTCCCTGCGTCTGCGATTGCCCTCCCCCGCTCTCCCTCCTCAACATTGCTCCCGGTAATTCGCTGCCCTCCTCTCGCGGCGTTTTGATCTAATTGATGCGGTTTTGTTATGCATTGGTTGATTCTTTGGCGTGATTGGCGGATGCGCGTTCCTGGGTGCTCGTGGGTTTGAGTAGCTGGACTTGGAGATTGGGGGCGTGATTGATGGGTTTGGGGATGAGATCTTTGTCCATTGTTGCCGTTTCTGTCTGATTTTTTTGGATGGGTTGATGTCTGCGCACAAGCGGGAATGAAATGAAATGAAACGAAACTAAATTTGAGCTGTTCCGCATGTTCGGCGGTGCGTGTTTTCTTGTGCTGTTGTAGCTGCCAGCTTGCGATTCTTATTAGGTGCGGAGATCTGCTCGGACATTCTCTTCCTACCAGTTGGTTCTGCTGTGATGAGAGAACTAACTGTAGCAGGTGTTTGATGAGGTTTCGTGTCAATGGTGGTGAATTTTTCTTATGTCATCTGAGCCGTTGTAGACCTTTTCTAGCAGAATTATCAGGACGTATGAGCCTATTGCAGGCTTAGGTTGATTGTATCACCATGTCTCGATAGCGTGTAAATTGACTGCAGAGTTGTCAGAACTAATGTGAACTAACTTCGGATTGAAAATGGGAAGATTTCCTTGATTGAAGCACTGTGAGGCATAATGAGAAGTGGAAAGATAAACAATCTCCTCTGAACCATTTGTCTGTACCTGTGGTCTAAAGTTGCATTTTCTCCATGAGTATGTGGAAATGCATTCTCATAAGAATCTCCAAGGAGTTCCTCATTCAACCCAGTTAGCTAATAACATTGTGAAATGGTGTTGAAGGCTACTAATTTCACACGGAAAAGGATGCTATTTTCCAAATTGTAGTGATGGTGATGTGGCTTGTTCACTTCGTCCTTACTTTTTCTTTGCTATCTTTCTAGTTGAATGGAATTGCACCTTATCTCCTTCTGACTGTGGGAAAGAAAGCTCGAGCTGCGATGATAGAAGTCCATTGGTTTCTTCTATCACCAGAAGTCATCGGGCTCTGACATTGTGGTGTGTTTGGAAGAACTTTTTCTTTTAACTTTTATCTATACTATTATTTTTAGCATTTGCAATGTGTCTTTGTTCAATACTCAATACTTCAAACCTTTAATAAATATAAAAGTTTGCATTAATAGCCATTTATAGCAAATAACTCGTCTTGCTGATAAAGTCAAGAAGTATCTTTTGATTTCTACTGTTGAAACAAAAACGCCATGGAATTTGTTAGGATGGTTTTTTTCATGGAAGGCTTTTTTTGAAGGGTGAGTGGTTTTGCACATCTGATCACATGAGCATACATGCTTATCTTCGCAACCTTTCTTTGTGTACCTTTGAGCAATTAGTCGCATTCGAGTGATAAGTTGCATTCTCTCTCTTATAGTAGTCTATGTTGATTTGTCCTTTAGACTAGTCTCTCTCTCTCTCTCTCTCTCTCTCTCTCTCTCTCTCTCTCTCTCATGTTAATTGCTGTATCACTATGTTCGATAAGATGCTGGAAATGTGTTATTAATGTACTGATTCTTGGTTGAATATTTCTGTCACTCTGGCAGGGTTGGCAAACCTCTCTGTTACAGGTCAGTTCTCATCCTGCCAACTCTCATTTTCTTTTTGGTCAGACTGCCAACTCTCATTTAACTTTGGTTTCTTGCACACTTTTTTTTATGTACAATTGCAAATCTACTCTTGAATATTTGATCTCATTCTTAGTCATTGGGTTGGACAACTATTGAAATAGCTTCACAAGTCACTAGTCAATTTCTTGTGGGAGCTGTTTGTTTGAGAAGGCAACTTAGCATGTGAAAAGATGTCGCAAAGCTCATCTTGCTCTGTCACCATCCAATTGTGATTTTCTTGTTCACAATATGTGCAGAATATAGGCCTCTTGTCAGATGTGGTGATAACCATTAATTGCAGATGAGAATCAGTTAAGATAATCTTGACTGCAGCAGTGTTAGGCTCAAAACAGAGTTCTTCGCTGATCCCTGTTCCTTTTCCCTCATCATTCGTCTATGATGGTTGTTTTGAATATATATATATTTGCACAAAGAGACATCTTGAACTATAGGAAGCATCTCATTTGCTAGGAATAACGTAATAATTAGGGATGAGCATGGTCTGGATGGGTGGTTCCCACCCTGGAACCAAGAACCGCCCACTAAGGACCGGTTCTGAAAAATTGAAGCCGAGAATCGCTCATTGGTTCCATAGATCTACTCGGGAACCGGACCGCCAATCCAATCCGGTTCCCGAGTAGGTCCATGGAACTGGTCCCCAATCCCTACAAAATTGCGTTCATCAATTGATGTCATGATGAACCTAAATTTATATGGGTACTTCTTTGCAAGGGAAAATGTAAGAATAATAAAGAAATTTGCATGAGGGTCTTTGCTTATCAAACACGAAGTGATACTGTGATTTTAGGATGAGTACTCCCATTTGGACATTTGGTTCCATCTCTTGCTTACCATTTGACACAAAATAATACTGTGATTTTAGGATAAATGCTCCCATTTTTTGTTAAATATATATATTGGTCCGGTTTGGTCCGGGTGTTCCATGCTTGGAACTGGGAACCGGACTAGTACTCACCATTCCAATAAATTGGAACCGGTAACCGAGGGTTCTAGGCTAGTCCAGTCCGGTTCCGAGCGATTTCTGATTTTTTTGCACACCCCTAGTTATAATAGTGGCTTTTGAGTCTCTTTTTGCATTTAAGAATTTCAAATCTGGTTTTTATTTGAAACTTAAGGATCTGAAACTGTAAGTGCTTTCTCTATATCGAGAAATGCAGATTGCGGGAGTAACGACCCTGATCTCAAGCAAGAGATGGAGAAGCAGTTTGTTGATCTTCTAGCAGAGGAGTTAAAGCTGCAAGAAGCCGTGGCTGAAGAGCACATTCGCCATATGAACATCACCTTTGCCGAGGCAAAAAGAGTGGCTTCCCAGTATCAAAGGGAAGCAGAGAAGTGCAACTCTGCCACAGAAATTTGTGAGGAGGCAAGAGAGCGTGCGGAGGCATTGTTGATAAAGGAGAGAAAGGTGACATTGATGTGGGAGAAACGAGCCCGCCAAATGGGCTGGGAAGGGGAATAAAGACCAAGTTAATTTTTGCTTCATTTCACCTCATGAATTGTACAACTCGCGCCATCAATACATGCAATTAAGCTAAACTGTCGAGGATTGTCACTTCGTCCTTCCACCAATATCCAACGTGAGGGCACCGTGCTGGAGAAGGGGGAGGAGAGAAACTTAAGCTATCACTTTACATATAACGTATGTGTCTATTTGTGTACCGTAAAGATGGTGCAAGTTTG
This sequence comes from Syzygium syzygioides, assembly GCA_031216285.1. Lineage (NCBI taxonomy): Eukaryota > Viridiplantae > Streptophyta > Magnoliopsida > Myrtales > Myrtaceae > Syzygium > Syzygium syzygioides. The sequence continues at coordinate 2,336,583 of CM062244.1, forward strand.
TCATACTCTTGTAGGATCTTCCTTTATTGTAAAACCAGATGTCTTTCTAATATTATCATGTTAAGCATTCTCTAAAAAGAAGCATCTCACGATGCTCAATTCAATATGTTCTTCCCTGCAAGACAGCATCTGATGATAGGGATCTTGTAATCAAGAACGATGGGCCACTTGGTAGCCCACGTTTTTATTGAGAGGGAGAGAGAGAATCTTGAGAGTTGAAATTTGGCATCTATAGGATTTAATAATTGTGAATTTCAAGTATTTTCTTTGGGATCTAGACTTTGATCTGAAGCTACTTTCACAGCAAGTTGCAATGGCAAGTCTCCTCTCCAGAGTTATCCTTGATTCTGCCGACTGGAAAACTTTCCACGACGTGTATTATCTTGGCATAAACATCTCAAAGATCTCTCGTTTTCACATTAGCTTCAACCCTCCATCAAGTGCAAGGAATGTATTCCCATTCTTTTTTTTTTGGTACAACTATCTCATACTCAACAAAGGTTAGGTGTTTAGCATTATCTACATCCATTCGCCAAAGGTCGGGCTTCGAGAAAAATCATTATTCTTAAAGCCATGGAACAAAAAAGGATGTAATGCCCCAATAGCACAGTCGCAGACTTCGTACAGCTCTTGGTTCCGACAATCTCCTGTTTGAGCAGAAGATTATTGGATGAAGTACAAAATTCTCGGATAAAAGTGAAGTGAATTAGACTATCAACCTGAAGTAGACTGGCTGTGAATAACCTGATTTAAGGCCATGGCAAGTAGCAATATTGCAACCGACGAAAATATGGGCGAACCAACCATCGAAGTAGAGGCATATGTGCTAGTTTAATTAAGAGTACAATAGCAAGGGACAGACTAAAAGAGGAGATCCACAAATGGTTCTCTTCCCATTCAGTGACATGCCCCAGTTCAATTAACATCAGAATTTGAGTAGACAACTGGTTGCACCTGAAGAAATAACTCAGAAGGACTTGGGTGATAACATTGTTATCGCAAATGGATCGGAGACAGAAACATAGATATGAACACAAATCTGTCAGATATTTGCCAAAAACTTCTAACTAAACAGGAACGCAACAGAGTTAAAGGAAGAAAGATAAGTGCTAAAACTAGAGAATACTAAAGGCATACAACAAAGTCAGAGAAGATAATTAAATCTAGACAGAAAACACTGAAAAATTACAAGTGGACTCAAACTTCTCGAGAAGGTGCTGCGGTCATCTCCCTTTTTGATGGGGCAGCAATAGCATCACATGCATGATCCAATAGAGTAGGTGCCCAAGCTGAAATCTCCATTTGTGAGGACGGCCTCATTATTCTCCTGCACGTTAATGAAAAGGTCTTAGAAATTCATAACAAGTTCAAGAAAGGTATCCCGAAAGAGATCTATGGTTTTACATTGTTTTAATTGGCCCTGACACAGAGTTGCATATCTTGGCATATGCATCCACTATTTATTTTCATAGTAATGACAGAGCCACTAAGAATACTGCAAAGAGTGGGACCATTTCAGGAGTATCAAGAATCCTCAAAAACAGGATTTCTGCTACATGTAGCTAATATTTCTCACTGGAGACAGCTTCATCACTTTGATTAAATATTGCTCGTCTATGACAGATTTTATTTTTTTTTAATCCCAACTTATGAGCTAAGAAAGACCAAACAGGATTACATCCTATTTTTCTTAAGTTTCCTTGAACCGTTTCTCCTTTATATTGGTGAAGAGGAAATTGACGTCTTTACTTCTTTTGTTAAGTACAATACTGATGTCTTGGCCGTACATGAACAAGGATTAGCCAGATGTGAAAATTAAATATAGTTTTGCCAATCCAAGGCTCCAGCTAATTCCATTCATTAGAACCCCTACCTAATCATCCAAATAAGCTAAGGTTTTGGGTCAAATCACAGATACAAGAGCACAAGGATTCCTTTGTTTACCTGTTTGATCATTCCATCCATTAGCTCATCAAGGGACTCGAAACTATTTGGCATGAAGCCATCCTGAAACTTCGTTTGCCCCAAGAGGTAGTTTTCAATTGATCTTATGTTTGCCTCCATGGATACTGATTTGCCAACTTCTGCTTGCTGATAGAGAGGTGCATTGCCAGAATTTGATTGGACAGCAAAAGGAGCATCCACACTTCCACTTCGCAATGAACTTGCCGATCCCACATTCTGGATCAAAGAATCCATGTCACCATTGGCTGGTACTACCACAGAGTCAAAAGTACCAAAACCATGATTGAAATGGTGCTGGTAATTTTGGTTATGATCTTCCCATCTTGATTTTGAAGATGTGAAGTCCACATTTTGAATAACATTTCCCAGTAGCCCAGCTTGACATTGCATGTCTCCTCTAGACTCTCCTAGAGCTGATGGAACGGGACTAGTAGAGATATTATTTGGGCTGTTATGGACAAAAGGAGTGGGCAAAGTGAACTTCTCAGTCATATTCGTGGGAGTCACCTGACCGCAGTTAAAGGGCACTGTCAATGGAGTAGGATTTGCTGAAGGAAGCTGGGGTAACTGAACTGCACCGTGCCAATTTTCATTGCATCTACTTTTATCAATAAAGTTACATCCACCAAGAGCGCCAACATTCAGGGTTTCTGATTGCAAAGAAACTGCTCCAAAGGAAGATTGTATTCCGAATTCATCCCCACCATGAGTTTGCTGTGGGTTTCCTTGTAAGAGCAAATGGCTGCTAGGGATGCCATGGCTGGGGTTGCTAGAACTGCTTGCCGTCACCCTGTTATCTGCAATGGGGGAAACTTTAAGGGCTGTGGGATTGTCGAATTTAGCGATGTCTCTTATATGAGGACCTGGCTTGCCATGATTTGGCTGAAGCAAGCTTGTATTTTGGCTCGCAGGTGATGGATTGGGCTGGAGCTTTCCAAGAGAGTTGATTGATTTGCTGACATTCTGCAAAAGACTTGGCTGAATTGGCCCCGAATTTGCAATCCCTTGCAAGCCTAAACCAGCAGGTGAGTTTAGTCTGCCTAGCATTATGCCCTGTGGATACAAAGAAGTACCAGAAAATCTTCCTGGCCCAGCCAATGTTCGAAAGTCTCCAAAACCATTCAGTGCAGTCATGCGCATGTAGGATGGATCTTTCGCCCCAAATGCAGCAACTATGTTTGCTTGCTGGCTCGCAACATTGCTGATTCTTTTCAAGTAAAGCCTGTATTTCTGCAGAGTAATAACCGAATCACCTTCTAGTTCTAGCCGTCTAACTGACAGTTCCAGAATAAGGCTACGATGTTGTCCTTCACTGCATCTAATCTAATACTATGTGAGCCATGCAACATAAACTCAAATAATCCACATTAGCAGGCACGTATCATTGGCGAGAACCATTAAAATATAGAAGCCAATAAACCAATTCTAGTTACTATCAACATAAAAATGCCATACAAGACCTAATCAGAGTTTATGGATTTACAGTTCCTACGTAAGATATGACATTTGAGATTCTAACATATTTTTCTTTGTTTTGAAAGAGTAAGGAGCAACACATGTTACGACAATTGGAACACAATGTTTTCCTGGCTTCTGGGAACTCCAAATAATGTCCACTCTTCCTAAAACTGCATACATGTAAATATAATGTTTGAGGCACAAAGTAGCTGCTGTGCAGGCAAAAGGTTGCTGTAGAAGCTAAATAATATGCAGGGATGTAAATGTAAGGAAAAAAATCAAAACCTGCAGATGGCTCGCCACATTCTCCCTCGTAAGCCCTTCAACATTCATCAGGTCTAGGATCTTTTTTGGAACAGCCTCTGCATTAAAAGTGATATTTGAAAAGCCTATTAGAGGTTTACTAAAGAAATGAAATTCACCCCATCTTGGTCAAAAAATAAAAAACTCACTTTCAAGGCCGAGCTGATTAACAGCTGTAACAAATTTCCTATGCAGATCCACAGACCAAACAACTCGAGGCTTCTTTTGGGTCGAGGGATCGTCATTCTCATTCTCATTGTCTTCACCATCTTCTTCTTCTTCTTCTTCTTCATTTTGATCCTTTCTTCTCTTGTTGAGTTTCCCATCTGGATTTGCAATTGTCATCGCTCCGTGCGCGCCCTGTCCAGATTCACCATTACCCTTGTCTTGATTTGGCAACTGACTTTGGTTCTTTGAGGTAGACTTCTTTCTCCTGATAACATGTTGCCATATGTTCTTGAGCTCTTCCATTCTAACCGGTTTCAACAGATAGTCACAAGCACCATGAGTTATCCCCTTCATCACAAGCTTGGGATCGCCATAAGCTGACAACACTGGAGCCAACAAGACAGGAAACCAATGTTAAACTTTGGTCAAATCTCATGATTTCCGCACATTGTGATATCGCAAAAAACAATAAAAATGCAGTCAGCTGATAAAAATTGCAACAAATAACAGTTGAACAAAGCCAATCTAGAGACTTTGCATTGAATCATATTCAAACATTCACCTAACTCAATAAAAAAAACAAGAACTTTGAGTCGTCAAAAGAGAATCGAGTATGAACTTACTGATCACAGGCAAATCCATTTCAAGCCCCACGAGTTCCAGTAGCTTGAAACCATCCATGTCAGGCATGTTCACATCACTGATAACCAGGTCGAACTTGTCCCTGTTCTCCCTTAACATTTTCAAGGCCACGATTGCCTGATTTGCAGTGGTAACTGTGAAAACCAGCAGCCAAAATGGTTAAAAATGAACTCGGTTTTTCGACTCAGTCAGAAGAAGAAAACCGATGAAATGACAATCCAGAGAAACCAACAGTTAGTCTGCAAATGAGCACTAATTCTACGAGAGAGGAAAACATGTCGGCCATGGTTATGCAACTAGATATTAGGCTCAAAGAGCCTGATCAGATTAACTTGACACATTGTATAACTCCCAATTAATGGTTCCAAAACACACACGAGGTTCTGACATCTGGCGAGTCTCATCAATTTTTTTAAAAAAAGCATAGAAAATCGAGAAATTTAATTCGAAAGATGATGATGATGATGATGATGATGAACCATCTCACAAATGAAAGTCAATTAACTACCAAAAACCAAAGCACCTAAAGAAACACAGAGATAGAGAGAGAGAGATCTCACCCTGGTATTGGCAGCTTCTGAGCAGATTCTCCAGCACTTTCAGGCAAGTTGGGTCGTCATCAACGGCAAGCACTCGCATGCCCACCGGAAACCGGTCATTCCCTCCATCTTCCACCGTCATAGTGAATCAACACACACTCAGAGCACACAAAGAAGACACTGGAAAACAATTTGAGCGCCCAGAATCCCAATCCCCCCCTCCAAAGAGAGGCCCAATTACAGTGCCTCGAAGAAGGCAAAAAACGATCTCAAAGGAGAGAGAGAGAGAGAGAGAGAGAGAGAACAGCACAGAGAATCAAGCTTGAGCAAAGTCTCGAAATTTGACCGCAGGAGAACCTCTCTGGAGGCTTTCCCCCAAAACCCAGAAGCCAAATTGGCACCAGAAGAGAGAGAAGAGAGAGAGAAGAGAGACGCTAGAGAGAGAGAGGGGGGGGGGGGAGGGGAATGAGTCAATGATGGTGAGATGGGCAGAGCGTTGCTGGAGAAGAGAGAAAGTGGAAATTTTTTGTGCCCAATTACACGGAAATCTATTGGCCGTTGCCGCAATATTTTAATTCCGTGCGTAATTATTGAAGGGGCATTTCTCTTTTCTTGCAAAAAAGAAAAGAATTTAATAAAGCTTCACGCTTTCTCTCTCTCTCCCCCCTGCTTCCCCCCCTCTGATCGGCGTGGCTTCTCTCTCCGCTCTGCCCCGAATATCAAACCCTTTTCCCCTCCTCGAAAGGAAGATAAAAATGGCGCCTTTACCACGGAAGAACTAATCAAGAAACCCCAGTGCAGAACCCCAGAAAAAGGCCGACGCTGTGGCACAATCATATGCTCCCACAGTCGCACAAGACTTCTGCTTTGCTGCTCAGTTTGCTCATTTCATTGACCTCCCCTGCATCCCGGTTTTGGTTGATTCCTCTGGCAAAACACAGCACTTGCTGCTTCTTCTTTCCACATTCATCTGACCAACATCATATTTATCAGTTTTCCTTATAAATTTCTTGTCTTTTTCTCTCTGATGTGCTGGTTGGAACGTGAACTGGAGAGGGGAAGTGAGAAATATACATATATAACTTGCTCCTGCAATATAAAATATGACGGACATTGACATATAAAAATTTTCTTGACCATGATGATCACCATGATGACGCGAGCATCAGTCAATGTACTTAAAACTAAAATTTTACATAATTGACGTCGGTATACGAGGAAGTACAATTATTGGGCTGAGGTTGTCTCTTCTTCCTCTTGATCAAACAATGCGATATAACAATAATTATATGTGTTTTTTTCGATCAATATAAAAAAGTTTCATGTCACGAAAAATCACAAACTAATTTACCTGTGATAAATTTATCTTTCGTTAATTTCCGTTAAAATTTACTGTTAAATTGTTGAGTTGAATGACATATGATAGTTGCTATTTGTCACAGGTGTACCAGTTTTTAATTTTTCATGAAATTAATCTAATATAACGGAAAATAACAGAAAGTAGATTTATCACAATTATATTAATTTGACATTTTTTATGGTCAAAGAAATTAGTTTTGGTAAATTTGTCGCAGATGTACCAATTTGAATTTTTTTGTGATATTAGCCCATATAAAAAAATATTTTTTTTAACTTTTTTCTCCATTTTGATGAGTTTTTCTTTTCTTTTTTCTCTTGTTTTCAAGCTGATGAGTTAAGCATGGAGTTTATAATTAATGCTGGAAGAGTGACGGGGAGATTACATGGGATGGTGACACAGACGCCAAGTGTGCTCAACTGGCAAAGAAAACTTGGGGCCTGTTAAATATTCTGAAGAAAATCTGTGCAGAATCTGAATTATTAAATCTTTTTGGGGGGCATTAAATGCTAATTGTGATTTTAAGATTTGAAATTACCGTTTTTGGGGGATATTCAGGGTAATTCTCAGCAGTGGATTCCTTGCCTGATTTGAGAAGCTCATCATATTTAAGCGCAATTAATCACAGAGGAAATGCCAAAAATATAATAAATAAAAAAAGAGGAACCCCCAAAAAAAAAAACGGGCCCATGTAAAATATGTAATTTTTCCTTGTGCTTTCGTTTTCTCGGGCGAAAGAAATAGATGGATTTTTAATTATTCTCGATGTTTTTGAAAATATGAATTTTTCTTCGGTCGGTAGCATTAACAAGTATTCTCGGCAAATTCATTAGTGGGATTCTGAAAATTAAAAGATCGTTAAGAATAGGTGCGGTGCGATTACGGAATTTCTCTTTAAATGTCGGAAGATTCTTGGTAAGCCAATTGCAGGATGTATCGTGGGCACTGTGCAAACCATTTATTGCACGAGGATTTTAGGAAAAATGAGCTATATTTGCTTCATAATAAATACAGCAACGCCAGAAATGCACCTCTTACTCCCTGACTGTGTGTGCTCGGCTTCACGCGATTATCTTCTCGACTCCTAAGAAGCACCTACTTCACATCGAGTGACAATTCTGATTTGAACTTTTTCTTTGTATCATAAAAAATCGTCAGCTTTTATTTAAATCTCAAATATGACTCCAACAATTTGAAAATTTCACATCAGAGTAGCCGAATTTGGGACCTGAGTAAAAGTCGATACTTTTTATTGAGTCAAAAAAAGTTCGGACCAAAATTGTCATTTAGGATAGATTTAGTGTTTTTTTCTTTTGGAATTAGCCCCCCTCTTTATATATAAAATGTGAAATTTTGGATAGATAATCAAACAGAGACTACATAGGTTCGAATTCTCACTATAAGCATGAGAGTAAAAATTATGCAATTAGACTAATTCGAGGCTTTTCTATCATCAAATTGGAATATGTAAAACCGTCGTAAAGTTTTTCGGCTTGATTCGAGAAAGAATTCACTTTTCTTTTTCAATTGAGTAAAAGATCAAGCTCGCAATTGAGGAGCACAATTGTGTGTGTTTGCATCGCTAATCCAAGTATTAACTTGCTTACCTATGAACCGTCTTATCCGTGCACGTGAGAAAAAAAAAGAGGCTCCATTCAAATCGTAACAAATGCACTTCACACCACAGGATAGTGACGCTCGATATAGTAGGTAGGACGGAATTTATAACATGCAGGCAAATGGTGACTGATGGGTCATGCCACGTCATCACGGGTTCACCGCCACGTGGTGAATATCTTCTCCCAAGTCGGAGGTGTTACAACTCGAATCTCGATCCTGATGCAGGCGCCCAAATTACCCGCTTAGCTATTTAGCCAAATCCCATTAAGTTTAATTACACCCCGTTTTAACTTAATCTCAATGATTCTCAAGCCTCATAGATTAGAGCCGTCCAAAAAAACATCTGGCTTGGACATAAGTATGTTCTTAAATCGCTTCATTTGAATTTTGGAATGTAAAATTTCGAGAGTATTTTCTGGAAAGAGGGAAGAAAAACTATCTCTTCAATTGGAAATTGGACATGCGGGCAGTGGCTCGTTAAAATAACAAACGCAATCTTATCAGTTTTTCAGGTATATACATCTGGACAGGTGGACCGGCCCTAGTCGGAAACCCTATTTTTCTTTGCTATGGTGAGGTATCATCGGTAACTACCACTAAGAATCCAAGACACACTCCCGGTTATCGGGTAGCTCTTTTTGCCACCTCGGCCTCGGCGTGATAAAATTTGGTGATCGAGGGGCATAAATGGTAAATCAAAGGTGACAAATCCTCGAATCTCCAATGCTGTACTGCGCTGCCGCCACGTTTCGATCTGCTATTGGCCCTTTGCGGAATCTGAAGCGAAGTACACGCCCGAACTCGGAAAAGAAGGGGATGCCCTCTTGCGGCGAAATGACATCTCTGCCCCCCCCTCCCCGCCCCTCATCCTAGGAGATCCATGTCAGCATCGACCGTGTGGGGGACCACTCTGTTCCTTCCGTACTTTTTTCCTTTGTCGATCCCTTTCATTTGTCGGTTTTTCCTTGTTTTTTATTATTTTTAAAAAAATAACTATTAATTAATTTCTCCATGGATGGAGCTGCTTCTTTCGGTATAGAAGGGACCAATTATTGGTTCAATATTGAAGGCCAAGTCCCTCCCCTTTGTTTTTTTTTTTTTGGGGGGGGGGTGCTGTAAAATGGATGATAAAGTTGATCACTTCCGATCTAAGTTGATGCAATTGATAAAATGTGCTACTCACTTTTACAATTTAAATTCCATTTTAGTGATATGTACATGGTGATATGATTCACGGGTTCCGTTTAAAAATTGAAATTCGTTACTTACTTTCTGCATTAAAAAGTAATTGTCTTGAACGAAATGATACAAGCACTTGTAATTAACAAACGGTAGTATGTATTTTTGCTTTGGTCCGACTAGGGTTGACACATGCACCAAGCGCGTGTGCGGAGTAGGATGATTATGCATAAATGGAAAGTATGTAACCGGGGCGGTTATGCATTACGAAAAGTGCCTTGTCACTTCATGAGCAGGTCTTATACATTGCGAGGGCGATTTTGAAAAGTTTACATCGAGACAAACGACGATTTTGGCCTGATAATAATATAAACTAACTTGGGCACAAAAACGAGATGAGGATGGACTTGATTGTCGTACTGTATGGACAATTAAGAAATTTCGCCGAGAGTAGGGTTTAAGGTAAAGCGGATAATAACTTTTTTCTTTGGCTAATTTTACCTTTTCTTTTCTTCTTGAAAGCTAGATTGCATTTAACATCAAATAATATGTGCATATTGTCCAAATAGAAAATTTAAAAGTGCTCACTCTTATCTTAAAATTGACAGATAGATATAGACATATCCCTTTAATAAAAAAAAACAAATTGTCGGTTGTCATCGCTTGATAGTATCGGCCACAATATCCCCATCTATTATATGAAACTGCCTTTTTTTTTCAAAAATTAATTTCTTAATTAAGATGAAATTAAATAAATCGTCGCAATGCTAGTTGTAAAGGATCTAGGAATAGTGAAATTAGAGGTTGACCAATTGTAGGCTGTGGAAGCGCCCATGGGTTTGATGGAATTAAACTATATAGCAAATTAATAAAATAAAAATTTTAAAATTGATTATAAAAAAACAGCACTCGATCTCTTGATGCCAAAGAATATATTTATGCACATGTGAGCCGTACCATGAATAAATTACGCACGCGATGGAGAAGTACATCCAAAGATGCCAGCAAGGTCTCATTGGACTATGGTTGGGATTTACTAGCTTATAAAAGGGTGCTCAATTAGCAATAAACCCGGAACCGATTAGACCCATTTCACGTGGCTTAACTAATGTTGATTAGTGCTTAATCCTTGGCTTTGTTTTGGACACATCAAAGTTGGCTTTGTTGCTTCCCACTTGTGTGGAGACAAGCGATTTTTTTGAATTTTGCAATCCATGTGCTAAAGGAGAGATTTGATGGGGAACGTCACATGCCAACTTGGTTTAACTTAGAGGCTTAATCGATCCACATCGTGGAGCTCAGTAATCGATTAAGTTTAGTAATTTTATGGTTTAGTGAAATTTTAAGTGAAAGCTAGAGTAGTTGCTGGATCCAAGATTACCAATTTGATATTGTCATGGAGATGAATCCATGCATAGGATACTTGAGATCATTTTTAGATATATTTTGAGACATTTAGCGGTTTTGAACCGTCAATTCTTATTGTTTTGTTTTGCATTGTTCTCACTACAAGAAATTCAAGAGAAAATCACTAAAGAAGTCATGACCTATCGTCCGAATGCCAATTTAATTCTAAATTTCTCAAATTGGTCAATTCAAATGCATCACGGTCCTCGCTGGCCTTGCCTATGGCTGGCGACCTCTACCAATCATTACTAAGGCCTAGTGGCTGGTGAAGGGAAATAGGGAAAAAAGAAAAAATTAAGAATTTTTTTTTAAATTGCAAAAATTGTCAGCATCATCACTGGCCGTGCCACTTAGAATGACTAATACTGACTAGATCGCTATGTCAGTTATTTCCAATCAAAATTGACTGGAAGGATTTTATTGGCAAATCTTCAAAAGATTCAAGACTAGATTGGCCAAATTAAAAAGTTTAATACTAAATTAACATCTATACAATAAATTTATGAATTTTTTCTTGGTAATTATCCCAAAAATACGAGATAGATACTTCTAGCGACCAAATTATGTTTGGTCTCTAAAACCACGAGAAATAGATATATGCTCGCTTGGAATTTTAGTCATACGGTCTTTATATATAATTAGCGAGAGTAGTTAGTTGAGTCGCTATCTTCTTATTAAAATATAAACATTCGAACCTTTCGACTCGATTGAGTGCATGCATGATCCAATTTATGAACAATCTTCTGAACATCTTTCTCTCTTCATGTTGCATGTAATAGCTTAGATTTTTCTTCTTGCCCAATATTAAATTCTTTGAACATTGGCAGGGACCGCAAAAAGGATTCCATTCTCAGTACACTTCTCATAACAAGGTGGAAAACATTGAAAAGTTATAGTCAAGTACTCCAATCAATCTATATATTCCTCCAATGATGGCCTAACTAATCAATATTAAGCACGTTTTTCCCCCTCAGTGTACGATGGCCAAGCCAATCAAATCAAACAATTTTTAAGAAATGAGGAAATTATCCATTGTAAAATCCTCCTTGGATAGCTAAAGTGGAATTGGACTTTTGAGAAAAAGAAGATGATGCTACTCATTTTATTTTTGGAACTACGTGTTTCCAAAGGAAATCAAATGAAAATGGAAAAACAAGAAGTTCCGCCTACCAACTCCAAAATAATAAAAATAGGGAAACTCACTAAAAAATTTGCATCTACCCTCCACAATCTTTATCTTGTTAACATATACAGAAGGAGGCCCAAGCCTGCACATTTAGGGGTCATGCAGAGACTCAAGGGCTTTTGAAACAGTTTCTGAAACTATGTATGTGCACATAAGGAGGTTTGCATATGCAGCAATTTATTGGACAATCCTATAAATTTCAGCATGGACGACTTCAGCTAACTAAGCTTGATCACCATTGAATGAACTCGATCTAGGCGAGCATTTCACGCGGTCGACGGACTCGATCTAGGCAAGTGTTTTGCCTTCTCAAGACAAGCTAGGAAATGATGTTGAACAATGCAAAAAGGCAAACAAGCCGCTGTTCTTCTTGCAAGGGTTTTTCTTTCTTTATCTCTAGTTTTGCTGGAACTTCTTGCACGTGTCAAAAGGCTTGTCAGGGAAGAACCGAGCTAGAGAAGATGGATGCTCAGGAGATGAAAGACACAATTGCACGTAACCTCCGCATTTCTTTTTCTAAGAATGATGTTAGTCCTTACATGAAACTCAGACTATGCTACTCGTACACAACATGCCACACCCACATCAAGATCACTCTGAATCTCGTAGTCATGCCCAAGAGCCAAAATTGAACACGTTCTCATATCACCCCATATTCGATGCAAACATGAACAAGCCCAGCGAGCGCAACCTAATTTCCAAGCATTAGGGGAACGAGACATTCAAGTACGTCCTTGGTGGTGACGATACTCTGCATAGGGCAATACCTTATATCGGCTCAATATGTTCGAAAAATCATCAATTTGGTCTACTTTCCAAATCTCAAGCACTTGTTATGTTTGACTTCCGTCATGCTGGAATTAGAAGTAAGCTGATGCTTTGTCTGTCTTGTGAGCGAAAGTTTCTCCATCGCGCTCATGTACTTGCGCAGGTGCTTTATGTACTCGGGATAGGTCTCGAGGTTGCAATGACCCCCGCCCTTGACCCATAAAGGGTCGTATTTTTCTTTGGAAAGTTCCCACAAGCGTTTTCCGTGGGACCAATCCACGATGTCATCATTTGTTCCCTGCATATAATAAACTAACAGAAAGTAAATAGACAGTCGCAGAATGAACGTGAGACAATGAGGATATGGAACGAATCAGACCGAAGGGATTCAATGCCCCGTTATATGTACAGATTTATTTAAGCATAAAGAGCTATGAATGAGTGCAGGAAAAATTTTGTCCACGCCCTATTGGTCATAGCGTGACATGGTTGCCACAAAGAGATCATGATACAACTGACAAATTGGTAAATAAATCTCAATGTAAAGTTCTAAACTCCAATCTTGACAGATAAAGCAAACCGAAGAGTTTGCTTCCTTTAGCATCAAAATTGGGAAATCTACACGTGTTCTTTTACTGTCATAAGGTTTTTGCTCATTCACGTTCCCAATAAATTCTACAGAAAAATGTAACTAAGACGGTCTCCACCTATCAATGAAGTCAAAGCTTGTCACTCTTTAGTGAAACCAGATTGAATGAACATAAATATGTTTAATAACTTGCTAATTACATAATTTCGCAGTAAAGGGAAGACCGAAATGAAGGCAAGGTTGAGGCAGATCATGATGAAAATGCACTCGAAAATAGCATCAATTAAAAATGTACCAAAAAATAAAAGAACAGCTATTAAAATAAGTCAACATGATCTCACATTGGACAATCTCAAAAATGTATAACTGGTCCAGCAATGACATGAGTTGTGTTTAACGCATACAATAATACACTCTTTTGGCAAGAAGTATAATGTCAACCACGTCTCCAGAGGATAGCGCTGCTTCAGAAACTTTGCCGACCATATCGCCCTATAATTCTATTAGGATACAAATAATCTAATATAATAGACAAATATCTGAAAACAGACAAAAGTTCAAATTAATCTTGTCACCGCTCCGCTTTAACTCTTGTAGTGTTACTCATTCTAAAAGAAGTTTTATTGCAGATATTTCGAATTAGCGATAGCCCCAATTACCTATCTCTTCATCAAATGAGTCAAAGAATAAACAACCACAGAAGTTACCTTTACCATATAATAACAGCTTGAATTAAGAATTTATGATGACCATATTACATTGGCAATATGCAACTGGACTGTAAAATGTATGTACTGATTTCATTATCTTCCAAATTCCAGCTTGCGAACTTAGACTAGATAGCTCTGAAACAAAAACTTAAAAGTGGAACGCAGATTGGGAGGCAAGTAAATTTCAAGATGTCATGATCATGAAAATTTCATGGTTCTTGTGAATAATTGGGGTGACAGGCAAAAGTACACTTCGCAGGAAATGTTGCAAAGCATCATGACAAGCCTTTTTGCTGCTAAACCTAAAAAAGAAAAGGACAACAGATAACGAACATGGAGAATAACCGATGCATCATTGAGAAATTTACATGGCTAACTAAGTTTATTGGAGTAATGAGAAAGAAAAACTTACATGTATGACTAGAACCGGACAGTTCACATGCCGTATTTTGTCAATATTCTGAAAAGGAAAACGTGGAATAACTTCCTCAATTCGAGCCCAAGAAAAGATGCACCTTTCTATGCAGATACAATATCAGATTGATAAAACTTACCTTAAATATGTCAAACCAAAAAGTCATCTTGACAGGATAAAGGACACGTATGCCTGAAAGTATGGCACTATGAAGAACAACACCTCGCAATTTCTGCAATCGAGCGGCCAAGTGCAGTGTAGGCCCACTTCCAACAGATTGGCCATATAGGATGAGATCTTCCTGCTTAATCCCGTATTCACCCTTAAGGCAATTATAAACAGCCTCTATGTCATGGTAAGTGTTGAATTCCGATGGCTATCATATTAGCATAAACAACCACTATTAGGACATCATTTAGTGTAATAAAAGTTTGTATTTACAATCCACCGTATCTAAACTAAATGATCATAGTCATTTATGTTCTTGCGAGATGGTTTGCAAGCAAAAAAAACGATCTTGGTTTTACTATAGGACATTTTAATATTAAGGAATAGTAATGGTACATGTGAATAGGTCAGCTCCGACACGACCCACTTCATTGACCGGGCTGTGAAGGACTTGCAAGAAAAAAAATTCCTATTTGGAAGAAGGACATCACATTATCAGAGTGAACCATTTTAAAAACATAACATGTTTTCCCGAGTCACTAACATGAAAATGCTCATGTTAATGATTCCTTTCGATAGAGAAAGAAAGCAACATGCTACAATTCGACACACAGAGGACTGCTTACCTTACCAGAGGAGGCGCCGTAACCTGAATAATCATAGCTGCAAACAACAGAAATTACCAGTAAATAATCAAGGAAAGTTTTAGTTATCGGGGCAAATAACCCCATCATCTGCATCTGCATATGTATCATGTAACAAAAACTGATACAAGCTGAAAAACCACATAGTAGGTACACTTGTCCACAGAGATTCTCAGAGTCAACACCGCCACCAGCATAAGGATTCCCAGATGTACAATTTTCAGTTTATCACCAGCATATTCATTCCTTTAATAGTCGAGCTTTAGCATATCATGAAAAGTTTGAGGACAGATGGCAACCAAAACCGATGGAACAAAAGGTAACACCTGATTTGGGAAACCAAATATAGCATTCTTCGCAAATTCTATATTCTGTCACCATTCGTCAAGAAAACCCATCATTGTTTCCGCTGCAAATCATTGTGATCGAAATTTTAACCGCTCTTTATCATGCTCATCGTCTGGGAAAAACATTTCTCATGATTGATGACCATGCCACCGTTAGCTAATAAAAGAAGCATATATTCTCAAAAAGCTAAACTTTTACCAACCTTAGGATCAAGAACAGATCAACTACAGGGAAACAAAGCAAGAAGGAGGAAAACAACATAAACTCTCATGAAATCAGTCACCAAAATGAGGAGGAGGTATACAGACTTGCAATTAAACCAAAGATATCTACGAGAGCGTGGAAACATATCCAAGAAAAGAACACAAGAATCAAAGCAACCCGCCTATCAATTGACTCAACAGCCCCAAAAACCAAAAACCAACATCTCCCAACAATAAATTTGAAAAAACAAACAAACAAAAGATAGAAATTTGAAGCAATACCTCATAATATTGACACGGAGGTGCGCTCTGAGCTCAATGAAGAGCTCCTGCATCTGACCTAAATCAGCTGCGTTGCCATGGGAATAGAGGAGGGTGAATCTGGCAAAAGGGTGTTTCCAGAAAGTGGCAACGATCTTGTTGCCACCCTTCGTGTCGAGCATGTGCACGTCCATGTTCTTGTCGGCCGTGACCCCTGAGAACAGCAGCTTCCCACCTTCGTCTCTGAGCACATCGTACGTCGGTGGGTCTGGCGGGAAAAACGCGAACTTCGCGGCCACATTGGAAGTCACATTTCCCATCAACGCCAAGAGACAGAATGGAATTCTAAAGAAAAATGCAAACTTGCAAATCAAATCATTGAAGAGAAGTTGTTGGAGAGGGAAGATGGCCTGGAAATGTTCTGAGGCTCTGTTTGGAGAAATTCCGCGAGATTCAGATGAGCGGGGTTTTCGGTTCAGTATTTTTTTTGGGTATGTGATAATCGGACAGTTTGAGGAGGTTGTTTCTTTTTATGGGTGTCTTGTTTTTGCCTTTCTTTTGGTTTGTGAAGAATTTTTGTTGGGCTTTTCCCTTTTTTTTTTTTTGTTATTTCACCTGGGAAGGATGGAAAGTGAATACAGATGGCGATTCAGAGGTTATATAAAGAGGTTGGGGTTGGCAATGAATTGAGTCGATCCGATCAAGGCGGGGTTGAGCTGGAATTTTTGTTGCTGCTGTGTTTGGAGGACTCTTCTGTCACAGTAACAGGGAGAGAGAGAGAGAGAGTCTCAGCAGAAACAGAGACTTTTTCTCGGGTTTTTAAGTACATGGAAACATGGGTTCAGAGAGCTGTTTTGCTGATCTCAACAGTTGCTTTTTAATTTCTTTTGTTTACTGTCCTGTTTCTTTCTTCTGATTTAGGGACACCATTATAAAAATATTTTTACTTAGTGTTAACCCTTCTTAGAAACTGAGAAAGACCCCCCCAAAAAAAATGGAAAAGATAGAGACAAGGAGATCGATCCCTACATTAGTTTAACTCGATGGCAACTGAGATGTCATTCTTTTATCTGTCCATATGAAGCTGCAATGAGAGCTTGAGATAGTGGGTGTTTGAGCTCGTATCCAAGTGAGGAATAGGGAAAGAGAGCAGATTGAATTGTATAATCAAAATGAAAAAGAAAAGAAGAACGAGAGTGATTGCTTTCATGATTTCAACTGATTAACTCAATGGAAAAAGAAATTTTTTTATCCAAACGAATAGTGGAAAGCATGATCCGATTCCACATAAACCATCGGATTAAGCTTAACCCCATCAAACTGTTGCTCAAACTCAAAGAAACAGTTGCGATATCAGGATCAGGAAAAAGGATTAAGTGCTGTTTTTTTTTTGTAATTATGCAGAACAGATTGTTCTTAAAGATGAAAGAGGAATCTTCGAGGCAAAGGGATGGACGGCTGAGATGTGGTCAAAGGCTGCTGGGATCCATTGGGGTCAGGCAATTGTCAGAAGTCAGACATTCCTCCTTGTCATGCTTTTTTTTTTTCCATTTTTTAGTCATTATTTTTTTCATAAAAACGAAAGAGGAATTGAACTGTTGGAGATCGAATCCCATTCAACCTCTGTCTCCTCCATTCGACTTTTACATGACCAACCCAAAATTACCAAAGCTAGCCCCCCAATGTTGAATTCCACAGATTCTTCCATCTTCTCTTCTTGAACAGCAAAAGAAGATTCTATGTTGAAGAAACCCCGTGTAAGTGAAGGTCTGTCTATGTTGAATACATACGGTGAAGTGCATAGTATTGGTTTTCCTTGGTTTGACTGGTGTATGATTGCTTCCAGTTCAATGAGATAACGTGTTCAATGGGGAAAAGGTTTGATCCTTCTATAAAATAATAGTTCTTTGACCACATGCGTAATCTCAACTAATACTAATTTGAAATCATATCTGAAAAGTTAAAAAAAACAATCCAAATTTACATTAGGGTGCTTCACCATGGTGAAAGACTACACATACAGAGGGCAAAAGAATGGACACAAGGCATGCCACGAAAGTTCCAAGAAATGGGTCGATAGAGAGTACTGATTGAGTGTGATGGTGTTGAGTAAAACTCCTATTGATTTTGAAGTTGACAAAACCTTCCATAATGTTTGTAAATCTGATGCTTATTCTAAACCTTCTGATTTCAGGAAAATATGTTCTGGAAGCTAAGAATGAAGTTACTCAGATTTTACAAGTTAAGAAGAATTATTTAAGTTCTGAGAAATTTTCCAGACGCAGAAATAATTCAGACTCTATGAGTTCTTGAGGACCCACGAAAGCTAAAGTTCTGAGATTCAGGAATTTCCAGAAGCAGACGCGTAAGCTGAAATTCTTCAGAAGCAGACGCAGAAGCTGAAATTTCCAGAAGCAGACGAAGATGCAGTAATTCTTCAGAAGCAGACGAAGATGCAGTAATTCTTCAGAAGCAGACGAAGACGCAGTAATTCTTCAGAAGCAAAAATCCAGAACGAAGAATAACAGCTAGTGTTCTGGCATGGATTTCATAGAAGGAAAGTATTGATTTGTTCAATCTTAATCAAATTGATTGACAATCAAATACTAAGACAAGAATGATCTACAACGGACAAAAACTCCACTTATGGAAACCAAGATTCTGTTTGTATGGGCGACCAGAATCAGTGGGATTCAGAATCTATCACTAACGGCTACTCAATCCTTAGTTTACAAATCTGTCCAAGGTGAAGATTGGAAGATAATCCTCTGTGAGCTGTCCAACGGGTAGTGTGGATAGAGAGGTGTATTTAAGGAGAACATGAGCAGCAGAAGGTAGAGAGATTCAAGAATCATCAAGTCCAAAGTCTGAGTTCACTCCAATCTGTTCTCTTGTCGTTCTGTACTTAAGATCAAGATCTTGAGGATTACTTTGTAAAGAGTATTTGTGTGAGATAGAGAGTCCTATCATACACAATAGTGCTGAGACTCAAAGTCTGTAAATTCCTCTTGATTACATAGTGAAATCCAGCCAGTAGGCTGTAAGCGTGGGAGAGTGGACGTAGGCTTGTCATAAGCCGAACCACTATACATCTGTGTGCAGATTCTCTTTTCCTCATCTCTCATTTTACGTCTTGCATTTCAGTACTTCGTTCTTCAGATCTAACTTTAATCTGAATATTATTCAGACTCTTTTGTTCTACATTTTATTTCCGCGAAATTTATAAGTTTTGGTAAGGATCACCTATTCACCCCCCTCTAGGTGACCCGTGCTAGCCACTTCAATTGGTATCAGAGCCGGTTGCTCATTTCACTGAAGTGTTTTACTTCTGAGCTAACGATCTATATGGCTAGCTATGGTGCTCCAGGACTCATTGAAGGACAGAGTAACAACAGACCACCATTCTTCGATGGCAAAGAATATAGCGTCTGGAAAAACAAGATGAAGGCATTCATCAAATCAATCGATCACATGCAATGGGATGTGATTATCAGAGGAGTCAATCCAAAGTCTTCAGACTCAAAAGAAAAGGCAGATGCAAGCAAGCCAGCAGATCCTCCTCTATCTCAAACCGAGATAGCTAAAAGAGAGACTTTAGATTCTAAAGCAATTTATTCTCTTTATTGTGGATTATCTCCTATTGAGTATAAGAAAATTGCTGCTTGTGAATCTGCAAAAGAAATCTGGGATACTCTTTATGTTACGTACGAAGGAACAGATCGAGCCAAGGAAACTCAGATCAATATTTTGCTTGGCCAATATGAATCCTTCAAAATGAAGCCTGGAGAACTAATTGCTGATTTTTATGACAGGTTCACTGACATAGTAAACGGTCTTGCTTATCAAGAACAGCCAATCCCAGATGCATTGAAAGTGAACAAACTTCTGAGAGGACTGACAGAACAGTGGGACAACATCAAAACATCTCTTCGCGAGACACAAAGGATCAAGCCTCTATCAGTGAATGAATTGATTGGAACTCTTCAATCATATGAAACTGAGAAGCGAAATGAGCAAAACATATCCAGAGGTAATAAATCAATTGCTTTGAAAACTAACGATGATTCTGATGCAGACACTGAAGATGTAGATGTTGACGATGAAGAACTGGCTCTCTTCATAAAGAAGTACAAGAAAATGAAAATCAGAGGAAGAGACCTCAAAGGAAAGAAGCCTTTTGAGAACAAGAGGTCCATCGATGATACAGAGAGATCAAAGGAGATAATTTGCTTTCACTGTAGGAAACGTGGACACATCAAGCCAAACTGTCCACTTCTGAAAAAGAAGACCAAATTCGAGAAAGCAAAGAAGGCCTTAAAGGCAGAAACTTGGAGTGACACAGAATGTGAAGATAGTGATGAAGAAGTCTGTCTGATGGCAAAGTCAGACTCAGACTCAGATTCTGATTCTGATCCAAGAGTGGAAATTGAGGTAAAGCCTTCTGAGATGTCTATCGAAGTGTCCAATTATATTGATGAATTGTGCTTTGAATTCAAGACTGCTCTTAAAAAAATCTCTTCCTTAAAAAAGGAAAATTCTTCACTACGGCAACAGGATGTTTCTCAAAAAGAAAGGATCGATTTTCTTCAAAAAGAATTTCATCAAATCAAGGAAAGTCGAGATTTTCTTTCCAAAGAAAATGATGTTTTAAAAAGGGAAATTTCAAAAATTACTTCCAAGTTTTCAAAAGGTTCAGAAACCTTGAAGCATATCCTTTCCATTCAAATTCCTTACTATAACAAATCTGGTCTTGGATTTGTAAAGGAAAGTGATAGCTTAATCGATTTTCCAAAAGTCAAGGAGAGATTAAAACAAAGACCTCCTAGACAAGTTTACAAAAATCATTTCAAAAGGAATTTTGTA
The DNA here is from genome assembly GCA_031216285.1 of Syzygium syzygioides. Classification (NCBI taxonomy): domain Eukaryota; kingdom Viridiplantae; phylum Streptophyta; class Magnoliopsida; order Myrtales; family Myrtaceae; genus Syzygium; species Syzygium syzygioides. Next base: position 2,357,376 of record CM062244.1, read on the forward strand.
AAACCTGTTGGCCGGAGTGCACTCAGGTGCTCAAAATGTGGAGATCCACAACATTTTGAGAATGAATGCCCTAAGGTCTGGAGACCTGTTCGAAGAGATTTTGTTAAGACAGCTTATACTAATACTCAAGGACCCAAGCAAGTTTGGGTACCAAAGAAAACTTGAGTTGTTGTAATTCTTGCAGATTACCACAAAAAGAAAAAGGAAGTGGTATCTGGACAGTGGATGCTCCAGACACATGACAGGAGATCCAAACATATTCGCTGATCTACAAAATCTGAAGGGTGGAAAAGTATCCTTTGGAGGAAATACTAAAGGACAAATCATCGGCAAAGGAACAGTTGATATTGGAGGACTAAGAATCAATGACGTATCATTAGTAAAGGGACTCAACTACAATTTGATCAGCATAAGCCAGCTTTGTGATACAGGATTCAGAATCAACTTTCAAGAAGATACATGCTCAGGAACAAGCAAAGATTCTTCTCAAACATTCACAGGAAGAAGACATGGCAATATCTATCTTCTGGATGTTAATCCAAACTCCAATCACTGCTTGATTTCAATCAAAGAGGATGAATATCTTTGGCACAGAAGGTTGGGACACATCAGCATGAAACAGATCTCAAAAATCTCTAACAAGAAACTTGTTCGAGGTTTGCCAGACTTGAAATACAGAAAGACAGACCTATGCAATGCTTGCATGCTAGGAAAACAAGTAAGAAGTTCTTTCAAATCAATACATCATGTTTCTACTGATCGTGCTTTGCAGCTTCTTCATATGGACTTGTTTGGACCAACCAGAACACAAAGTATTGGTGGTAAGAGATATTGTTTAGTTATTGTTGATGACTTTACTAGATTTACATGGGTGTTCTTTCTTGCTCATAAAAATGAGGCATTCTCATATTTTTCAAAATTTGCAAAAAGAATTCAAAATGAAAAAGGCTATACCATTTCCTGCATTAAAACTGATCATGGGGGAGAATTTGAAAATCAAAATTTTTCAGACTTTTGTGAGGAAAATGGCTTTCAACATAATTTTTCTACTCCATACACACCAGAACAAAATGGTGTTGTGGAAAGGAAAAATCGTTCTTTGCAAGAAATGGCAAGAACTTTGTTGATTGAAAGCAGGATTCCTTTTCACTTTTGGGCAGATGCAGTTTTTACAGCATGTTACATTATTAACAGAGTCTTTCTCAGACCCATTCTTGAGAAAACCCCCTATGAGCTTTTCAAAGGCAGAAAGCCTAGTATCTCATATTTTCGTGTGTTTGGTTGTAAATGCTTTATTCTCAAAAACTCGAATGATCGCCCTGGTAAGTTTGATGATAGAGCAGATGAAGGCATCTTACTTGGATATTCCACTTCAAGCAAAGCATACAGAGTATTCAACAAAAATTCTCAGACTGTAGAAGAGACAATGAATGTAAGGTTTGAAGAAAATGTTCAGACTCACAAAGATGAATCTGAATTACTTCCCTGTATTCAAGTATCTTCAGAAGGTCATCTAGAATCTCAAAAGATCGAAGATTCTGTGGAAGAAGGAAAAGAAGACAATGTACAGACTCAACTAGAAAATCTAGAGTCTGCAGATTTTCAGAAGGAACGTTTTGACAAAAACTGGAAACATAAGTCCAGTCATCTCATCATTGGAGAAATAGAAGATGGTATAAAGACCAGATCCAAACAGAAGGAAATCATCAGCAACTTGGCATTGATATCTGAAATAGAACCAAAAGAGGTTGGAGAAGCCTTAACAGATGAAAGCTGGATAGAAGCTATGCAAGAGGAACTTCAGCAGTTCAGGATAAATGAAGTATGGGAGCTTGTGCCAAGACCCAAAAATCGTCCAGTAATTGGAACAAAATGGGTGTTCAGAAACAAACTGAACGACAAAGGAAAGGTCACAAGAAACAAGGCAAGACTGGTTGCAAAAGGCTACTCTCAAGAAGAAGGCATTGATTATGATGAAACATATGCACCAGTTGCAAGGTTAGAAGCCATACGGCTATTACTAGCTTATGCTTGTTTCCATAACTTTAAACTATTTCAGATGGACGTGAAAAGTGCATTTCTAAACGGATATATTAAAGAAGAAGTATATGTGGATCAACCACCTGGTTTTGAAGAACCAAGGAAGACAGATCATGTTTACAGACTCAAAAAGGCTCTTTACGGTCTGAAGCAGGCACCCAGAGCATGGTATGAAAGGTTAAGTAATTTCCTTCTACAAAATAATTTTACAAAAGGTAAGGTAGATACTACTCTTTTTGTTAAGAAAAAGGGTAAGGATTTTCTACTTGTTCAGATCTATGTTGATGATATTATTTTTGGATCTTCTAATGAATTGCTTTGCAAGGAATTCTCTAAAAATATGCAGAACGAGTTCGAGATGAGCATGATGGGAGAACTAACATTCTTTCTTGTCTTACAAGTGAAACAAATGAAAGATGGTACTTTCATTTGCCAAGAAAAATATGCCAAGGAGATTGTCAAGAAGTTTGGTCTGCAGAATTGCAAGAAAACAGACACTCCAATGCCTCATTCATCCAAGCTAGACAAAGATGTGAATGGTAAAAAGGTTGATCAGAAGGTATATAGAAGCATGATAGGTTCTCTATTATATCTTACTGCATCTAGACCTGACATACTTTTTAGCGTCTGTATGTGTGCGAGATTTCAGTCAGATCCAAAGGAATCGCATCTTTCTGCAGTAAAAAGGATAATCAAATACATTGGAACTTATCCAATGCTAGGTCTTTGGTATTCCAAAGATTCAGATTTTACTCTTACTGGTTATTCCGATGCTGACTTGGCTGGATGTAAAGTGGACAGGAAAAGTACTACAGGTACTTGCCAACTGCTTGGGAATATGTTAGTATCCTGGTATTCAAAGAAGCAGAATACAGTCGCACTATCAACAGCAGAAGCAGAATACGTAGCCTTAGGAAGTTGCTGTGCACAGATTCTGTGGATGAAGCAGCAGTTGCGAGATTTTGCTGTTGAAGACTCAAATGTTGAAATCAGATGTGACAATACCAGTGCTATCAATCTCACTAAGAATCCCATTCTTCACTCTCGGGCTAAGCATATTGAGATCAAACATCATTTTATTAGAGATCATGTGCAAAATGGTGATGTGAATATTCAATTTATTGATTCTAAGAATCAATTAGCTGATATATTCACAAAACCCCTTGATAAATCATCTTTCGAATTTATTAGAAATAAACTGTGTATTACTTATCCTTCTTGAAGTGTTTCATCAAACAGGAAAATTCTTCAGACTCAAGTAGTTTCGGTCTGAACATTCTTCAGACTCTCAAGAACGGTACGTACATAGTTTAAATTTTGGCGGGAATATTTTTGGCAGGATATTCACACATTTGTTATATTTGGAAGTCAATCAGGTACGTACCTAATCTAATCTGATTAATTGAGTTTAGAATATTATCTTATCTTTCTTTTTTGCTTCAGAACATATATTTTCTTTCTATTTATTTTGAGGTTACTTATTACCTTCTAAAAATAACCTCTTATTTCCAAAGATTCGTCTTTATCGTTTATATACCCTTATCGTTTCTTTCCAAAACCCTCATCAGTACTCTTTTCGGCTCAAACCTCTCTCGACTCTCAGAAACCCTCTTCTTCTTCCTTCTCCAAAGTTCAAAACTTTTCGATCAAGAAGACTTCAGAATGCCTTTCAAGCGAAGATCATCACGTATCTTGAATCAAGAATCGAAATCTTCTGCTCCGCCAGAGTTTATGGACGTATCAGATACAGAATCGGAACATCTCGAAGAGTCTGCTCATGTTACACCCCCGCCTCGGTCGTCTTCATTCAAACCAGAGGGTGACAGAGATTTTCACTTCAAAAACATCAAGCTCTTATGGCAGAATTATCAAAGACTGAAGAGAGGTAATGCTGCTGCTGATACTCTTCTAAAATGTCTTAAAGATAATCACTTTCGGTCGGAAACTCATCTAGTTCAAGAGTATTCCAAATTATCTGCTGGGTCTGCTCCAACCCATGCTTCCACAACCCCATCCTCGCATCGCTCCAAGAAAGGGAAAGAAAAGGTCGGAGAATCATATACTCCGTCTGTACAAACGCCAGTGGTAAGCCCTAAATCCTCCTCGAAATTTGTCGTTCCAGAGGATGACGCTCGTCTGTTCGAGCTTTTTGAGAAGAAACTGGGGATTGTCTCTCGAATGCCAGGAACAGGAAGTTTGTTTAGAAGTCCTGAACATCACACTTGTTATCAGCTTTTACTGGCTCGTGGTGTTATGAATCACAGGACTGTTGATTTTGCCTACTTGGAGAATGCTGGATTCTGTGTTAAACGCAAGTTTGAAAGGCAGGGAATCTATGAGTTTTGCCTTCAATCTGCAGACGTTTATTCTGAACTAACAGCATATTTTTACTCTAATCTCTCAATCTTGTCGCCCAACTGGCTTCAGTTTACTGTCGGTGACAAGAAATTTGACATCAAAAGTGATTTGTTAGCAAGAATAATGGGGACAAGACAATCTAAATTCATTCCTTTGGAGGTAAGTTATGAAGAAGCTTCCAGGGTAGCTTCTGAAGATTCCACTTTTGCTTTGGAACCAAAAAGGCATACAACATACTATGACTTATCCAGAAGATCAATCATTCTGCACAAAATCATCATCAATTGTTTGAAGCCGAAGGCAGCCTCCAAAACAGACCTGTCTAAATCAGAGATGAAACTTATCTGGGCTCTACTGAAAGGTCATCCCTTTTCTCTTCCTCACATCATCATATTCCACATGTACAGGACACTTCACAAGGACAAGGGACAGCTTCCCTATGGAGCATTGATTTCACGAATTTTTATGTTCTTACAAATATCAATTCCTGATGAGTTGAAACAAAATAGTGTTCCCTGTATGATTGTTGGAGAAAGGATGCTCTCCAAGATGAAACAGTTTGATGATATTAGGGAAAAGATCAAGGGAAAAGAGAAGGTTCATTCTGAGGCTACTCTTTCTGATAAGTTACGTAAAAGCAAAACAGAGCAAAGCAAGGGGGCAGCAAGTAAGAAGAAAGAAACTTCAGTCCAGCTGAAAGTGTATAAAAAGAGAAAAATCCTTCTGCAAGATGAGGATGATGAAGCAGAAGCAGACCACTTTCATACAGGTCATGCTGAAGTTCCAGAACATGGTTCTGTACCTGTTCCAGAACATGGTTCTCCACCAGTACCAGAACCAACTTTCACAGAACATGTCTCTGAGGAACAAGCACCTGTTCAGGGGGAGTTTCAACAAAAAGCAGCCCAAGGGTTCGATCAGCCTGAGCAAGCAAATGTCCAGGAACAGTCTTCCAACAATCAGAACATCCTTTCTCTTCTGCTCGAGATCAAAAGCAAACAAACTGCACTGGAACATGAAATCCAGAATCTGCAGAAAATTGTTGAGGAAAACAATAACTCTCAACAACTTCAAGCAACAGTGAATAAAGCAGAACTAAAGGAAGCCATTGCTCAATGCAGTTCAAGGATTGATGAAGCCGTTTCCATTCTGGACAATTTTCAACTAATCAGAACCCCTTCCAAATCTTAGCCTGTTTTCAAATTCTTTTTCTCTCATATTTTCTTTGGTCTGTAATGACTTTGACATTATCTATTTATCTTGTTATATCACGGCGTTACATTTAATATTTTTATCTTTTTGCTGATGACAAAAAGGGGGAGAATTTTTATGCAGATTTATTGCAGGTTATAGACAAAGGAAGAAATGAAGCACAGATTCTAACAACAGTGTTTAATTCTTTCAATCTGTGATTTAATGTGCTGAATATGATTACTCACTTCAAATTTATTCCAAATTGACACAATCTGCAGGAAAGTTTTGTCACCATCAAAAAGGGGGAGATTGTTGAGTAAAACTCCTATTGATTTTGAAGTTGACAAAACCTTCCATAATGTTTGTAAATCTGATGCTTATTCTAAACCTTCTGATTTCAGGAAAATATGTTCTGGAAGCTAAGAATGAAGTTACTCAGATTTTACAAGTTAAGAAGAATTATTTAAGTTCTGAGAAATTTTCCAGACGCAGAAATAATTCAGACTCTATGAGTTCTTGAGGACCCACGAAAGCTAAAGTTCTGAGATTCAGGAATTTCCAGAAGCAGACGCGTAAGCTGAAATTCTTCAGAAGCAGACGCAGAAGCTGAAATTTCCAGAAGCAGACGAAGATGCAGTAATTCTTCAGAAGCAGACGAAGATGCAGTAATTCTTCAGAAGCAGACGAAGACGCAGTAATTCTTCAGAAGCAAAAATCCAGAACGAAGAATAACAGCTAGTGTTCTGGCATGGATTTCATAGAAGGAAAGTATTGATTTGTTCAATCTTAATCAAATTGATTGACAATCAAATACTAAGACAAGAATGATCTACAACGGACAAAAACTCCACTTATGGAAACCAAGATTCTGTTTGTATGGGCGACCAGAATCAGTGGGATTCAGAATCTATCACTAACGGCTACTCAATCCTTAGTTTACAAATCTGTCCAAGGTGAAGATTGGAAGATAATCCTCTGTGAGCTGTCCAACGGGTAGTGTGGATAGAGAGGTGTATTTAAGGAGAACATGAGCAGCAGAAGGTAGAGAGATTCAAGAATCATCAAGTCCAAAGTCTGAGTTCACTCCAATCTGTTCTCTTGTCGTTCTGTACTTAAGATCAAGATCTTGAGGATTACTTTGTAAAGAGTATTTGTGTGAGATAGAGAGTCCTATCATACACAATAGTGCTGAGACTCAAAGTCTGTAAATTCCTCTTGATTACATAGTGAAATCCAGCCAGTAGGCTGTAAGCGTGGGAGAGTGGACGTAGGCTTGTCATAAGCCGAACCACTATACATCTGTGTGCAGATTCTCTTTTCCTCATCTCTCATTTTACGTCTTGCATTTCAGTACTTCGTTCTTCAGATCTAACTTTAATCTGAATATTATTCAGACTCTTTTGTTCTACATTTTATTTCCGCGAAATTTATAAGTTTTGGTAAGGATCACCTATTCACCCCCCTTTAGGTGACCCGTGCTAGCCACTTCAGATGGGATCTTTGGTTAATGGAGCAGAGATGGATAATTGACACAAGATAATTAATGGACAAGTCTTTCCATCAATAGGGGACCTTGAGGTTCTATTATTTGAGCTCCTAGCTCTATCCTTGTCTTCATCAATCAATCGCAGTCTTATACTTGAAACTCTAGATTAAGCAGATCATAGTCGCATTGCCGAATTGAATACCCCATGGTTCACAGAGCAAGCCCAACTAACTGTGTGTGTGTGTGTGTGTGTGTGAGAGAGAGAGAGAGAGAGAGAGAGAGAGAGAGAGAGAGAGAGAGAGAGAGAGATGCAAGTGCCTGGTCAGAAAGAAGACAAGAGCCTTGCAACACAAGAATAATTAAAAAAGAGATTTGGATTGCTATTGGCGTTTGCCAATCAATGATGTGGTTCTTTTCTTGATTTATCTGGTAAGAGTGGAACTTTAGTCTAAAAGAAAAAGATTGGGTCAAAAAGCCCATAAAAGGGTGCTTGGAAGTTGGTGCACTCATAATGAAAGCAAGAGTCTTTAAAGGAGGAACAAAGACAGAATGCTGCCTCCTCCCTTTTGTTTACATGTTCTCTAAAGATGGAAGTGCGACAGATTCACAACTATTACAAGAAAAGTTAAAGAAAAATAAAAGCAATTCATCAATTATGGAGTTGGAGTGGTACCTTCTAGTTTTCTGCTGTATAGTATCCGTGGAAGTCTAGAAAATCATGATCACTTTCATGTGACTAAATTTACCTTTTCATGGGCCAAACATATTATATGCCCAGAGATGAGCCAGGGGAGGCAAAAGTTTTAAGTGTCTATACGCAAAGATTTAGCATGATGACTACCATGACAAGAGCAATGGATTGGTCAACTTAAAACACTTTCATTGATCTCATATAGTTACAAGGCACACAAGCGACTTAGTTTCTGGATCATTCTTTTCCCGTACAACTGCACCAAAGCAACTAATAAGGACCATAAGATACCAGATAGAAGAACAAAAGCCTTAACAGGGGAAGGCTGTTTATATGTCTGATCAAAGCCGGGCATATACTTCCGGCCAAGAGGGCAGCCAATAAATAAGATGTCACTTTTAACATGACAGACATTATGCAACGGTTAAAAGTATGTGCTCCTCTTGTAGCTTGGTCGTTTCACCGACAACGGAGACCCAACATTCTGCAATCTTGGTCACTCTTCCATCTGAGATGTCAATAGTAGTATAAGCTCGCGCGGAACCCATATCGCAATGCGATGCCTCATGGCTATTGAGACTTGTGTTCCCAGTCAGCTCACTAGTCAAAATTCGGACACGAGGGACAATGGCCCCGTTAAGATATATAATTCCATCATCCCCCACCACTATCATTTTCCTAAGACCGTTACCGTGTGCAAGCTCTTTATGCATGTGGCCAAATATGACCAGTGGCATCCAGAATTTGCCATTCTCTTTTAGCTCGGATATGGCTTTAGTTAAGTCTGCATCAGAAAAAAAATAAAATAAAAGCCACTAAACATTGCAGTAAAATGCGCAGTTCATAAGTGCCTGCTAAAAATGACTTTTTGAAGGCAATCTACAGCAAGTCAATCTAAGCTACCCATCAAAGCAAGTAAAGAACAAAGCAAGACAGCAATGCCGGCTTGACACATTGAATATAATCTGCTGAGATGAAGGCATTAGGATAATTTTTCATATGGAAAGCAGTCCAAATTTATTTTGGAATCAGAGCACAACCGCAGCTGCCAGAACTAAAGCTAACCTGGATCACCATAGTCGCCACCACCAACGACCCAGTCCTTTCCACAAATATCATCAATATTAGATCCAAGACCTGCACCAAAATTTGGTGCCTGATCAATTAAAATGACCACAATATACTTAACTTTAAGGATATGGCACATTATTAGACCTGTAGGTCCATTATGGGCAAGTAATATAACCAAATGATCCTCTGGAGTCCCCATGGCAGCTTTATAGATTCTCCGAGCACTTTGATCCATGTCTTCAACTCCAAATCTGAAAGAATACTCAAAGTTGGCCAAGTTACAACTTGCGAAATAGAATCATGTTTACATATCCTCAATAGAAGCAAGAAATACTGCATTTTTTTTAACCAGAAACTATGCACAGCTGATATGGATATGCTAAATGGGACTGACTCTAAAATCTAATTAAAAACAATTCAGGTTGCGGATATGATATAAAAATCGGGAAATACGGCACCGACCCTGCAGATAGGAGCTTCTTTCGGAACAACTTCTCACCGCCACAAGAAAATGGCCGTCCACCGACAACGCTCAACTTAAATTGAGGATAATCCAATCGCCGATAGGCCACATGCTCCTCTCCAAGACTGATCATCAAGAAAGCATTAGAAATTACCAATATGAGGACGTTTTCATACATAGGATGAATTGCAGACTATGTATGCACTTAAATGAATCCACAGAAATCCAAAAACTTTCCCATATATTTATATTGGCCATATGGACCCTGCCCAACTCTATCACACTTAATGAACTCTATTCACTCAGACAAGAGTTATTTAACTTTGTTCTGTTCCCCTTGTCTGGTCCTTTCCCAGCCCTTTGTACACAGGACTTCAGAATTTGCTGACAAGTGAATGCCGCAACATTCACCTATTTACAGACTTGTCAAAGTACGTTACAAACAGCAAGGACAAGCATCCCATCATAGGAAACTGACAAGGAATCCACATAATTAGAATATACGTATAGCTTGTTGTCATTTTTTCAGGCTGGTGTATGACAAAGATCATAACCATAGGGTGCAAAACTGAATATCTCCATACTTTGAAATAATTTAGAGGCAGATAAACTCACCATTCTAGCTGCAGTTGAATGGCATCCTTTTTCCTACATAGCAAGACAATGCATTAATCTGATTTTCCAGAGGTAAATTGCAGATATTTATGAAACACAGTCAGAAACAAGTGATAACAACATCTATCGAATTTTTTTTACTTCCCATCTGAATCACCATTCATACAAAAACATGGAGGAAAGATATCTGGAGATGGGGCAGAGGTTATGTGGCACAAAGAATAAATTCCTTCCATGGCTTACATATCATACAATATTCCATAGTCAAAAGTCAAATTTCAGGTTTTACAGGATCACCAATCCAGGAGGTGAAAAACATCTTGTTTCTTTGAAGTAGCAACACATGCAAATTCTCATAGGCAACAAAAACATGTGAATTTGGACACACAACAAGTGGTACGTTTTAATCTTACTTTCCAGAATATTGCTGAGTGAACCAGGAATCATGATTTCCCAAAATTACTGCTTTTGCAAATTCAAGCTTAGCAACGCTTCTAACCACCTCAACATTCTCATCACCAAAATCACCTGATCAGATAGCATAATCAATGATTTAAAGAAAATTTAACAGAATGTAAGCATTTAAGGCTGATAAAGAATGAAGACAATATCACCCAACCCAAGCATCAAACACTTGGCTCGAAAGGAGATCTAACAATGATCGACATTTAAGCAATTAGTTTGACACATAAAAAAGGAAGAGAAGATAAAAAAGTTGTGATGTTCGACCATGATGATTGATGCCTCTTTAGTAAATGTCTCAATCTAAGGTGGTACAGCCTACAGGTGATGATTGTGAGATCCTTCTTCATATTTTCACAAATTCTCCGCACTCTTCATGTGTCAATCAGTTGTATCCTATCCTTTTGGGCCAAGGGATTCAAAAGAAAATATTTTTGGTCCAGTCCAAGGTTTTGTACACCTAGAACACAACTACGGAATAAAATCGGTCTAATTCTATCTATCCGTGCAAAATACAAGAGATGTGCTCTTATTTGTCTTACCCACATGAGGGACCTATAGTCCAAACAACAGGAAGGAAGAATTGCACTAGACAACAACAGGTAGATTAGGAATGAAGGAAAAGGCTGTCACCTGTGAAGAGCACCAGATCCGGCTACAAATCCACAAGCATAAACAGGTATTAGATGGTAAAGGAGACTCTGGCTAAAAATTTGATACGACTAAGTTGTAGTAACCAATAGTAGAAAAAGTAACACTAAACTAGAAAGAAAAATCAAATAGCCGCCACAAGGAGAAACTCTTGCCACAAGAAATCACGATAAAGATAAGTTTTATGACACACTCAAAAGTCATTTAGATTTATACACTATGCCTGTTGCTTCGGGCATTAGCATTAAGAAGTAGATTGCTTACGATATGCCTATTGGTAGCATCACACCTTTGTAATGCATGAAAAAGATCGTTATAATACTAAAAATCCAAAAGGAAGCATATACAAGATCTGTCTCACGATTTTTGGATTTGGTATTCTGATGAGAAACACCTTAAGACATATCAATCAAGCCAAACTCAAGCTTCATCATACCGCGGTGCATATGAGATACTTTTAGAATGCTCCACTAATTTCGAACAGAATCCTTAACCAGGGTTTTAAATTCATCAGGGACCAAAGTCCATCCAATCTAAAGCCTTTAAACCTCTTGTAGCCTCATAAGAATTCTCTCTTTTGGAATTTGAATTTATCAAATATAGACAAATTAGCCAAACGATTCCATTTTTTGTACTAGGCCAATGAGCAGTCTCCTTGACCAGCAAAAGCAAAATGCTCTGAGTTCTTTTTTCCTTCTGTCCCACTAAAGTACACGACCCTTTGTGCATTTTTCTCTGTTGAACCAATTGTATTCTCAATTACAGAAGACCAACCAAAACAAAACAAAAAAGAAGTCAACTTTCCTTTTTCTAATAGACAGATAGAAGCTAATCACCAACCAGAACAAATCTTCGGAAGAACTAGACGAGAAATCACAGGGGTAGGGGCATTCACGAAGGGTACCTTCAAGAAATGGAGCGCCTTGGTGTCTTCCTCGAGATCCCATTGATCATGCTTCGGAGAAAACGAAATTCAAAACCAACAAATCGATAACTGTATCCCAACATCCGATCGCAACTAAAAACCGAGAAAGACGAGGCCTTTCTCGATGACCCAAGTGCACAACCCAACAACTCGAACGTGGGAGAGAAGACTTACGACGTCTCCGACGACCGCAATTCGAACCGAGGAGACCGCCATGGGAGCGCGTGCGCAAGCTGAGCTGCACTTGGCCGCGGCGGCGAGGAGAGGGGCAGTGAAGTAGCGGCGGCGGTAGGTGGAAGGAACTGGCGCGTGCCGCAGCGCGCCGAACATCAATCGCTTTTTTGGCTCCTCGGTTGTGTCGGCGACACCTGGCTCTCGCCGAACTTATCGGCACGCTTCCGCGCTCGTCGCGTCGGAGGAGTCGTCATCGGGCAGGCTCGTGTCGCCCTGTCCATGGACAACGTTCGTGCACTGTTCGGTCTCGATCGGGCCCATGTTTAGATTTCATCGTATCCGTTGTTCGGCTGCTGTCTAGCACGAGATTCGACCGGATAAAAAGAGCGATATAACCCATATGGACTAGTCGTAGATGGAATTTTTAATATCCCCCGTATACGCTGGCCACGCACGAGGATCACAACCGCAACAACCGATCACTGTCGACCCTGACCCATCGCTGATTGTTGTCGCCGCCCGCCATCGCCGGTGGCATTTGTGTTTGAATGTAGCTCGCCTGATGTCGCGCTTGTAATTTGCCACGTTAATTACATGTTAGGGCCAACGATTCTTGAGATAACCACTTGCGCGATAGGTTCCTGTTTAGCATCAATGGGTTAGTGCCGTAAACGGCACATGACTCGAAGACAATCATGTCGATTATGTCGAAGCTCTATATATATGTCGAACTGCCTCAACATGAGCATAACACGCGTTATAAATCGTGTCGCATGATACGGCACGGCTAACACAATTATCAAACATAGCAATGTGCCTGGAGTCGAAATGATATGTTACATTAACTTGGATTCACGAAGCATGTAAAAGTACGTTTATACACATAGTCATATTTTATATTAATTTAAACATGTTGATTCGTGTCTCAAAGTGTTAAAAGTCAATCTGTATAAGCTATGATTTTCTCGTGTGTGTAATAAACAAGTTTAAACGTGTAAATTCATGTCTAAACAGCTTAAGCGGATCAACAGCGTAAGACAAATTTTCTCGTGTCATCCCGTTCAAAACACTATTCGTTTCCTTTGATAGGGTCAAAACGGGTCAAGAATCGAGTCCGGACTACCCTCCGATCTGGCCTAGGACACGGACTCAGCTACTAGATTCATGTCTCCAATCAGTGAGAAGTTCTTTCAATAAATTTAAAAGGATTGAAAATGTCTTTAATTTTACAAAAGAATTATAGTATATTTGGTATCATTTTAATAAAAATGACTTAAATGAAGGACTAGACTTTATCACCGGATATAGAGCTATGGTGTCACCAGGAAAAAATTATTCAAAAAGTCATAAATTCATTGTACGGCGGCCAATTTATTTCTAAATTTTTTAATTGTGACAATTTAGTTCTAAACTTTTTGACGATTTGTTAATGTAGTCATTTTGGTCAATCATCCAAATGATAGGTTTATAACTGAATTGTCAAATTTTTAAAAGGTTTAAAACTGAATTGACAAATTAAAAAGTCAAAAACTAAATTGATAAATCGTCAAAATGTTTAAGATTGAATTGGATGTGGTACTAAATTTATGAATTTTTTGATAATTATCTAATGTGATTAGTGACACATATTGCATTGTGCAGAGAAAAAGAGTCAAATCACTCGACCTGCTAAAACTTTTCCGTTCTGCAATAGCAATTTCCAAGAGAGAGCTTCAAATAAACTTTTCCTCTCCCTAAAGCTAGAGGTTGAAGAAGAGATTAACACATGACAAGGCATCGGCCGCCTTGAGGAGAAGCTTCTATTTCTTTTCAGCTCTGCAAGCAACAGTGATGGCTATTGGCCTGCAGAAAATTCCGGCCTTCTCTTCTTCCACCCTCCTTTGCTTGTAGCTTTCTTCGGTCTTCTTGGTTATTGTTTTTGCATTGGTTAGTATAGTTCTGTGTTCGAACTTATGTGTTTTGTTGTTACCCCGTGTGTATTGTACAGTTTTCTGAGATCTGATTATCAACTTTGTATATCAAATCGGGTCAAACTCATATATTCTACTTACTCAATGCGTAGAGCCAAACTGTTGCAAGAAAGAGATTCTGATTACTACTTACCAGATAAGACAGCGAGTGCATGCCAAAAGAGTTATCAGTCGGACAACATACCATACTTTGGTCATGACCACAATGTGTTTTCTTTGTTGGTGAAAGGACTGTTCATGACGCGATGGTCACACCAATTGCATGCAATTCGTGCCCCTTGACTTGTTCATTAACCAAAAAAGATAAAATGCCGGTTTGGTACGTTTGTTTATTACTGGGCATCTCAACATTGTCTAATTTGCAGAACATCAAAAAAGAGATCTTTTGATATGGGTATAATCATCAGATACTCGATTCTCATCTAGTTTGCATAATCCTAGCATAGATTTTGAGAATTTTAGCTCCACTCCTAAGTTGCACTTGCATATGAAAAAAGAAAAACGTGCTCTATCTTACCGTTGTTGGGTATCAATTACCGTATTGCAATGAAGATGGTGGGTGGGACTTCCATGTAGAGATAGCCACAGCACCATGCTCATTACAATTCTTTATTATTTTTTTTTGGTATAAAAAATTTAGGGGGCGAGGTTACCCTATGCCAAGGCCAGGGCATACCACAGGCCTAAAATTTCTTAAAGTGGGTTTACTTATCACCTCCCAAAGAGGACTACTGGCAGCGAGATTCGAACCTAGACATGATGTGCAAAAGAGATCAAACTTTGCTGATATGCATGCATATACTTGGAGAAGGTCCTGATGGTGGCGAGGACAAGGCCAGAAGGAGAAAATGGATTCGGTGCCATGCATATATCGTTTTCTGGGAATATTTGGCAATTCGTAAGAAAATATTTTGCTTCTAGCGACAATAATGATCCTTAAATTGATAAAGGGATAATAACACAAACAGTCCCTGGATTTTGACCCAATATACAATTTGGTCTCTGAATTTTTAATTTATTCAATATTATCCATGAACTTTAACTTAATATTTAATGTGATCCCTGAACTTTCAATTTGTTCAATATAGTCCATTGATTTTTGGTACATATTGAATTTAGTTTATGAACTATATGAAAATGTTCAATGTAGTCCCTGAACTTCAATTAATGGAAGGACTATATTGAACATTTTTATATAGTTTAGGGACTAAATTGAACATATATCAAAAATTCAGGAACCACATTGAACAAATTGAAAGTTCACGGACTGCATTGTACATTAGGTTAAAGTTTAATGACTATATTGAACAAATTAAAAGTTCAATAACCAAATTATACATTGAGCCAAAGTTTAGGAACCGTTTGTGTCATTTTCCCATTGATAAATCAGTCTCACTAGATGGTATTATTAGATTACAAGCGGGAAAATCACTAAAAAGTCCTAAACCTATTGCAATTGTACCAATTAAGTTCTAAACCTTTTGTATTTGTGTCAATTCAGTCTATCCGGCAAATTTCGGCCGGCCGGCACTGATGTGGACATTGGCCAGCTAACCAATGCTAGCATATCAATTTTTAAAATATTTTTTCGATTTTTTTTATTATTATTTTTTCTTTTTCCCTTTTCTTTTCTTTTTTTTCCCTCCTTTCATCTTCAACCTCTAGTCGATCGCCAGTTTTGGCGATTGGCTAGCAGCAAGGGCTGACGAGGTTGGCCTTGCCCGCCCCTCACAAGGCTCGATCTCGCCGTTGCTAGGTGAGGACGTCCTCGCCGACAAATGGCCAAGTCGGCCTTACTTGCCCTTGGCAAGGCTGGACCTCGCCCAGGCACTAATAATGATGACCTTTCCAGATCTGGCGTGGCTCGTCCTTGCCGTCACTTGCAAGGTTGAGCCTCGCCAACAATTGGCGAGGTTGGCCTTGCCTGCCCATGGTGAGGCTCGTCTTCACTCTTGCCAGTGGACGGCAGGGCCAACCTCGTTGGTCCCCACCTTTGGCTGGTCGCCGGTTTCGGCGACCGACTAGAAGTTGAAGATGAAGGGAGGAAAAAAAGAAAGGGAAAGAACAGAGACCGGCTAGAGGTTGAAGACGAAGGGAGGAAAAAAAAGAAGAAAGGGAAAGAGAAGAAAAAAAGGAAAAAAGAAAAGAATAAATAATTAATATGAAAAAAAAATTTAAAAATTGTCCCTTTGGCGTTGGCCGGACGGCCGGCCAAAATGGGTCAGATAGTTTGAATTGGCATAAATGGAAAATATTTAAAACTGAATTGATACAATTGCAATAGGTTTATGACTATTTTATTAATTTTCCCGATTATAAGCAGGCATTAACTGAACCATTGAAAAGAACTTGGAGACTATATGCTCCCCACCAATTTAAAACAAGTTAGAAAAAATATGTTTTTCACTTCCTGAGGTAGTGATGCTTCCCTCATTTCTTCACCTACATGCAGGTTTGCCAAGACAAATCCATGCTCCATACCAGACTGATTGCTTGAGCTCCCGAGATTGTTAATATATATTCATATTGGTGAATATAAAGAAGAAAATTTATAGTTTTGATTTCCTATTGCAAGATGAGCCACTGTCTCAATGAGGATCTATGCTTTATAAATTTGGTAGGAAGTTTAGATATTTTCACCGGAATTTTGTTTATCAGAAATCGATATCTAATGACAAGGGAAGACTTCACCTAGGATTGCTAAGCTCGCTTCGACGCTTGTATAAATTTGCGTAGGTGAGATTGTTTCGTTGTCTTAGAATTGCCAGTCAATTTCTCTTCTATACGCAGCTAAGTCATGGTGCTATTTTTAGAACTCGTACATGACCGCGTTAGGTTTGCGTTAAAGAAGATTTGTAGCACCAATTGCACCTCTCTTTTGACAATTGGGAGAATAATTAAATTGAACATGTATAAAAAATTCAAGAATCATATTGAATAAATTGAAAGTTCATGGACCACGTTGAATATTGGTCTATAGTTCATGGACCATTCGAGTTATTGTCCTTCTGAATTAAAGCGGATTCTTGGCCGTTTCGAAGGTTTTATAGGTATCGATCGATCATTTCTGACTTATGTTACGGACAAGAGCTGAGACATCCTTTTCAGCAAAATGGCTCCTTTTTTTTTTTTTGTCAAAGCATTACTTTCCATTCAAACACTAGGAAACGTGTCACAAGAGAGAATATGATTAGAGTCAATACAAAATAAATTCCATAGAGGTAGGGGTGGTCTAGACATCTAGTTGGATGGTAGAAATCCTTTCTGATGATTTTTTGCTATCCAGTCTGCTGCTTGATCGCTATTTCGTGGACAGTGGACCAGGGAAACGGCCTTTAATTGGGAGAGCAATACATTACATTCAACAGTCTTCACGGAGAAACAACACGTATTGCCCACATCACAGGCCAATGGCCCTCATCTGCGTTCTCAACCAAAAAGGATAGAACTTAACGCATGATGCCCCGTCAGCTCCAGCGTTGACCAAAGAAAAATCGAACCAGATCCTCACGAAACAGCGTGTGGAAACTTCCAAGTAACATCAACAGATGATGGGATCGTGTCGATCGATTCTTGTCCGTAAGCCGAGCCGACCACCTATGATGGGGTGTATCGGACTGTTCTTGCAGGCATTGACGTTGACTTCCGCGTCGGCGAATCCCGTCTGACCATTTCGCTATTACCCCCATGGGTTGCTTGCTGCATCATCTTGCTGTTCTTCAATCACCGTCGGATGTCCGCGCGCGAAGGACGGTTGATTCATGAGGAGTTGACTATTATAACTCGATTTCACACGTGTCGCGATCAACAAAGTTCACCGTTATTTGAAAACCACTTCATCTTGATCATTATTGAATTACGTGAATCTTACGTGAAACTTACATTATCTGTGATATAATAATTGAGATGCAACAAGTTCACGTACATTTGAGCTTGATAAAAAGAGTCTCAAAAGATAAAGTCAAGAGCCATCAAATCTGAAGGATATCACATGTAGCCCAAGCACGTATTTTATGAGGCCAGTACATGTATTAATCATAATTTAATCGGGATCGTCGGATTTGGAGAACCCAAATGGGACCCACCATTTTCGATGGTCCAAACTCAATTTAGAATCTCCCCCTCTCGATTGACTGGGCCATTTGAGCACAAGAAAGGCCTTATTCACGTGAAATTTCCTAGTCACGATGGTTATCCACGTTTCTCTAAACCTAATGTTTCTAGACTAGAGTTAGGTTAAAGTCAGAATTCTAGGATTAATACGAAACCTAAGCCACAACATGCGCATGTGGTCCGATCAATCCTGTATAAAACCAGCTCAAACGCGTACAACCTCATCCGTGTAACTCATCGAAAATGGCTTCCAACGATAACTACATCCTCCTCTTTCTCTGCTTCTCCTTCCTCTCTCTCCTCCAAACCAACTCGTGCATGGCCCAAAACGTCAAAGGAGGCTATTGGTTCCTGGGCAGCGGCGTCACCGCCTCCGACATCGACTCAACCCTCTTCACTCATCTCTTCTGTGCGTTCGCCGATCTCGATGCATCGACGAACCAGGTGGTCATATCGTCGTCAAATGCTCAGTCTTTTGCGGCCTTCACTAGCGACGTCCAGCAGAAGAACCCGTCGGTCGTAACCCTCCTGTCTATCGGGGGCGGCGGCTCGAGCGCAGATGACTTTGCGTCCATGGCGAGCCAGTCTAGCTCCCGAAAGACTTTCATCGATTCCTCCATAGCCCTAGCTCGGTCCAACGGCTTTCATGGCCTTGATCTTGATTGGGAATACCCGGACACTGATGCGAAGATGGCCAACTTGGGGTTGCTCCTGCAGGAGTGGCGGACCGCGGTGGCTGCTGAGGCGGCCAGCTCGGGCAACGATGCTTTGCTTTTGTCAGCGGCGGTCTATTTCAAGCCGCACTATTGGTCGCCCACGGATTATCCTGTGGCCACCATGGCGGCGAGCTTGGATTGGATCAACGTGATGGCCTATGATTTCTTTGGACCCAATTGGTCCTCCACCACAGGACCGCTTGCTGCGCTCTATAATCCAGGTAGGGGAGGCAACTTTGACTTTTTTCTGGGTTATGAACTTTGACTATCCTGAGGTACAATGAAGTTTTGTTAATTTTCTGTTTCATGACTTTGAAATTTGTTGCCTCATCGTCAAGAGAATCACAAACTTGTAATTTTCTCGACACACGAGGCATCTGAAATCGATCCTTTCAATTTCAGGGAACGGCTTAAGTGGAGACGACGGGGTGACCGCTTGGATTCAGGCCGGCATGCCGGCAGGGCAGATCGTGCTAGGCTTCCCATTCTACGGCCGTGCATTCGTCCTCGCGGATGCCAACAACCACGGCTACTTCGCGCCCTTCACCGGGGCGGCGATATCCTCCGACGGGTCGATCGTGTACAATCAGATCACGGCTTACATATCCCAAAACAGCGCGACCACAGTGTACAACACTACAGTCGTGTCTGCCTACTGCTATTCCGGGACGACATGGATCAGCTACGACGATAAACAGACCATTTCTACCAAGGTTAAGTACGCCAAGGGAAGAGGACTTAAAGGTTACTTTGCATGGCACGTTGGTGGAGATGACAACTGGGTTCTCTCTCAAACAGGTGAGTTTTCATGAGATTCGTGTTGCACGCCATTGATCATGCATCGGACGCTTTTAAAGTTACATTCTATTTCCCAAAGTTTAGCCCTAACCCTAGCTTACATGTAGTACAGTTAACCGGGCCGTCATCTTCCAAACGAAATCAAATCACGTCCCCTTGTGTTTAGATCAAATTTGCACTCCATGTTAATCTAAAATGGAAGGAAATTCTTTTCAGGGACATTACAGTTCACCACAGTGAAGATCAGAATGGACTTAGTCATCTGAGGAACAGTTGTTTCTTTGTTTTTTTGATGAAGTACAAAAGCGTGAAGGAAAAGTAAAATCTAGCCAAGCTTGACTTTACAAGATATATGTTTATATGTGTATATATTTCAGTCAAGTCCGACGTCGTTTTATTTAATTTTGTACTGATATTTGCTTTGAACGTTTCAAAGATTGTGGTTCTACTTCGTCGTGTCCTTGGCTGTCCCCTCTCTTCATGCTCTGATTAAATAAGGAGTCAAAATTTCGCAGATCAGTTGATCAATTTTGTGACAGTCCAATGATTCTAAATTCCTTCAATTTCGACCTGTTTGTTGCAGCTTCGAGTTCGTGGTGACCTAGACGACGTCCGTGCACATGCGTCAGAGGGAGACCTCATTTACTGACGTTAATCGAAGTTTGGTCCAGAATAGTGTGATGGATTTTATAGTATCCCATCTCACAATAAAATGTATTCTTACCGGACGAACTGAAGCAAGATCCAATAATGTAATGGATTTATAGAATATCTCTCTCTCTCCCTTCGCGCTAGCGCGCCCGTGCATGTGCGTTTGAGCTCGACACCATCATCAAGCTTGTCACCAATTGGTAGAGCTTGACGGGCACCTCAAGCTCACTCTCGATCGTTATTGTATCTCTAGAAAGAGAAGGCACAGAAAGCTCGATCGAACATAATTACGGTTTTGCTAGTATTAGTCAGCACATAAAGGTGTTAAAAGAATGGATTTATGACCACTAGGGAAAAGGAGAGAAATGATTTGAAAGGATTGAGTTAGAACGTAATTGAGACGTGAACGAGGGAAATGTAATGAAAAGAATGCAATCTTGACGAGATTTTTATTTTGGGCTCCTTTCTAGAAAATATTTTCCGTGAAGTCTAATAATATTTTTCGGTGTTTAATTGAAATCTCAAAATGATCTGGAAAAAATTTTCCGCCATTTGGTATAGAAAATAGGGAAAATTTCAATTTGGTACCCAAAGTGGAGTCATTTTTTCAAAAAGGGATCCAAAGTGGACAAAGTGTCATATAAAGGCTTGAAGTGCTCAATCAGTCTCAAATAGGGGTCCGAAGTATCCAATTAATCTCAAGTATAGACTTGGGTTTGCTGGCCGGTCATACGCTCACCGGCCAGCAAGCACATCACTGTTTCGGCAAGAGCAATTTCGTCTTTTACTCTCTTTTTTTTTTCTCTTTTCCTTTTCCTTTTCTTCTTCTTCTTCTTCTTCCGCCTCTTCTTTTTCTCTTTTCCCTCTGCGGGCGCCCCCTTGCCGGAACAGTGACGTGTTTGCCGGCCGGTGAGCGTTTGATCGGCCGGCGAATCCAGCCCTTACTCGAGACTAATTGAGCACTTCAGACCCTTATTTAAAACTGATTTGGCACTTTAGTCATTATTTGACACTTTGTTCACTTTGAACCCTTTTTTGAGAAAATGACCCCATTTTGGGTACAAAATTGAAATTTTCCCTAGAAAATTTGATTTAATTTTCCGAAAAAAATTACCAAAATATTTGATTTTTTTTTCCTTTTCCTATTCTTAGCTTAGTTGTCGACCACCGCGACAGTCGGCGATTGGCGTGGCCAAAGGCCAGGGGCGAGCCTGGCCAGAGGTCCGCGAGGCTTGAAGAGTCGAGTCAGTGTCGTGATCTCATCCTATATCAAAAAACACGAGTCGTCTCCATGCACACGTTGCAAGATTATGCCGAAAGTCAACCCAGGACAACAACAATTGAGGAGCCAACCGTCGTGCACGGATTGCCTGAAGCAATGGCACTTGAGTTCTCGTTTCCTACGTAAAACCCGATCGATCAAGGGCCCCGGCAAATCGGTCTTCTTCCTCCTCCCGTAATCTCAAACCGCCACTTCTGCTTTCGCATTCGCTTCCGAGCTCGTCGCTCATGGCGGGCGAAGGCAAACTCGCTTGTTTCTTCATCTTTTTCCTCTGTCTCCGCCCATCTGCGGGGGAACGAACGTGGGTCAAGTCCGGCTACTTCTACGCTGGCAGCGAAATCCCGGTCTCGGACATCGATTCCTCCTTGTTCTCTCACCTCATATGTGCTTTCGCTTTCATCGGCGCTCCGACCCATCAGCTCTCCTTCAACTCCTCCACCGAACAAATCTTCTCCGCCTTCACGAGCACCGTGAAACGCAAGAACCCTTCGGTCACCACGCTGCTGTCGGTGTGGGCAGGCGGAGAGGATCCTTCGGCTTTCGCTTCGATGCTTGGTGAGTCTTCTTCAAGAAGGTCCTTTATTGAGTCTACGATAGAAAAGGCAAGGCTTTATGGGTTCAGTGGGGTTGATCTCTGTGGGGTCTTGCCCAGGAGGAGCATAAACATGACCAATTTGAGTTCCCTGTTGGGGGAGTGGAGAGATAGAGTAGATGAGGAATCAAGAAAATCTGGGAAACCTCAGTTGCTGCTAGTAATGGCTGTGTATCGTGAATCCATTGCTGACTCTGTGAGTTACCCACTTGACTCAATTCAGAGCAAATTGGACTGGGTTCACCTAATTGCTTATGATTACCATCTCCCCACCAGGGAAAATTTTGCCCTCCCTCATGCGGCTTTATTTGACCCAGCAAGCCAGAACAACACAGACTTCTGCATAACTTGGTTGTTGACTAGAGGATTTCCTGCAAGAAAGCTGGTTCTGGGCTTGCCCTACCATGGCTATGCGTGGCAGCTTGAGGATTCAAGCGACGATGTCATTGGCCATCCGGCGGTGGGGCCTGCTGTGACGGCGGATGGGTCATTTGGATACAAGGCCATAAGATCATACATCCGAGATTTCGGTTATGGAGCCAGTTCTGTTTATAATGGTACATATGTGGTGAATTTTTTCAGAAAAGGGTTGATATGGATCAATTTCGATGATGTGGAGGCCATTCGAGCCAAAGTAACTTATTCCAAGAGAAAAGGGCTTCTTGGTTACAATGTGTTTCAGGTTGGCAATGATCAAAACTGGGTTCTTTCCAGGACAGGTCAGGATAACTACCTCACAGGAATTCTTGATGAAGGTTTCAAAATATTATTGTATTGAAAATATAGAACTAAATGTAATTCACGGACTGAACTGCCTTGTCAGCTCAAGAAGCCAGTGAAGATCAGCAAAACAGGCGATGGTTCCGGCTAGTTATGCTTATTTCAATTGCTATAGTTGTTCTCTTTATATTTGGCCTGATATGCTACTTAGCGAGGAGAACATTGAAATCAAAAGGTACATTTTGTAAAGTTCACTGGAGGATTACCATAACTCTGTGGTAATCAGGAACATTGACTTTGGAAGGATTAAAGTTCTAGATACATTTTCTTGATTTTGATTCTCAGGTATTTCGGGTGTAATAAAAGGATTTAGTAGCCGATTGAAGACTATGGTGTATAAAGGTGAAAGTCTTGAGAGCGGTGCTCCTAATCTGCAAACATTTCGTTATGCCACTCTCAGAGCAGCAACTGATAACTTCTCCAGTGAAAATAAGCTTGGAGAGGGTGGATTTGGACCTGTTTACAAGGTAAAATATATTGAGGCCATACTTAAGCTAATAATTTTCTTTATCTGTTTCATTACAAATCCTATGAAGTGTGAGCCATGATTAAGTGCCAGATACGGTACTGTTGCTCTATATTGCGTGTTTGTTGTTGTTTAAATGTGAGCAAGGTAAATAACTCACCCCCAAATACCTTTCGCTCCTTTTGCTCAAGAACATGTGGTCTTTGTTGTTTATAGTCTTGACTTATTATTGAGAAGGTGAAAGTAATGGGAACTTGCTACCATTACTATGAAAGAAAGCAAATGTTTCCCTATGTTGATTGAAGGTATGCCAGCTTTCTCTGTAGCAGCTGCCAGCTGATTGATTTATACTCGCAATTTCAATCATTCGGTTGGAATGGACTCACCCCAATAAGTTTGAGATATTTAGAGATGCTGCATAGGTTTCTTTACGATGTATGTGAGCTTGTAAGTTTCATTACAGGAGGTTGGACTTGGATGCATTCTGCCCAAGTTTTGTTTTTCCTTTATGATCCTTGGGGTTATGTGACTTATGTCATAGACAAAAAAACTGTCTTCCCGCATAAACAGTGAAAAGTTTAGCTCTGAGTCTACCATGTTCAAGTGAAAGGTAGTTGCCCTGTACTGATCGTCAGCATCCCTGTTGCTCAGGGCAAGTTGCCCAAAGGACAGGACATTGCAGTAAAGAGACTTTCGAAAACTTCGAAACAAGGGTTCGAGGAGTTCGAGAATGAAGTTACACTCACTGCCAGCCTGCAACATGTCAACCTTGTTCGCCTTCTTGGATTTTGTATCGATAGGGAGGAAAAGATGCTGATCTATGAGTACATGCCATATAGGAGCTTGGACTTCTATCTTTTTGGTTCGACATCTTTCATGCTTCTTACAATAGTCATTGAGCATAACCTTTGTGTTTTAAAGTGACATCCAGTGTGATACTCCAAAAGGCTTATATGGGTCCCCTGTTCCAATTCAATGGCTAGATTAGGTAGACCCTTCTAAGCATTTGGGGTTCACAAAGTTATGTTATGCTCTAATTTTGCTTCTGGTTCTGATAGCCTTTAGGTTTTAATGATGTAGATCCGATAAGGAAAAATTGTCTGGATTGGGAGAAACGTGTTCATATCATAGAAGGCATCACACATGGGCTTCTTTATCTCCAAGAATACTCGAATTTCACAATAATTCATCGAGACCTGAAAGCCAGCAACGTTCTGCTGGATAACGAATGGAACCCCAAGATATCAGATTTTGGTATGGCAAAAATATTCAGGAAGGATGACCTTGAGGCAAATACCGGCCGAATTGTTGGGACTTAGTAAGCGAGCTAATTATGCCACTCCTAGTTTTACCTCGCACTTATTCTCCTGCTAAAGATCTCGTGCTTAAAACCAAATTTTTGTTCTTGTATATAGCGGGTACGTTCCACCAGAATATGTGAGGAAAGGCATCTACTCGATGAAGTACGACGTCTACAGCTTCGGGGTGCTGCTGTTGCAAATCATCAGTGGCAAAAGGACCTCATGTTACTACGGCTTGAATGAAAATCTGAATCTTCTCGAATATGTAAGTAGAGATTGTTTGTGATTCAAAATTTGCTAGGCTCAAATTTTAGGAACATGAATTTTGACTTTTAACCAACTATCGTTCTTAATTTCAGGCATATGAGCAGTGGAAAGATGATAAATGCACGGAGTTCATCGACCCATCTCTGGACGACTCGTCATCATCTTGTAAGCTGATGAGATGCATGCAAGTGGCTCTTCTGTGCGTGCAAGAGAAGCCTGGGGACAGACCCTCCGTGTTGGAAGTGTCTTCAATGCTCAAGAATGAAGCTGCAGCTGTAAATTCCCCCAAGAAGCCTGCATTTTCAATTAAGAAGGATGAAGATGAAGACGAGGATGACAAGTGCTTGCTCAAGGAAGCAATCCATTCAGTCAACGATGCATCAGTTTCTGAATTGTTTCCTCGCTGATTATACATTGCAGGCATGCAATGCAGTGGATACTAATGCCATAGAGAGAATCTTTTTCAGAAAGGAAATAGAAACAGAGAATTTGTAGCATTATTTTCCCAATTGATTGTAATATTTTTTTTGGGTCTGTATAAATTTTAATCCTCTGGAGGCAGTTTGTAGGAATGTTGATTTCGAAAGGTGTACTAATTGGAATGAGAAAAATGCAGATTATTATCTCCTACTTAAATCTCATCTATAATCTCTGCACGTGAAATGGCAACATGTTGATGTTTCATTCTGTATTAAGCCACATCAGATCAGCATCCGCAAATCTGGCCTCCATCCTGCCGTCAGCCATCGTCAACAATCACTATCATATTGCCATCGCTAGCTCAATGACAAAGTTCCCTGCCTTCCTTTTTGTCTCGGCAACCCTCCTCCCTCCCTCTCTCTACGCACGCGAATGCGTGAGCTCAACACCGCCGACAAACTTGTGGCCGATTGGCAGAGCTTAACAGGGCGTCAGGCTCGCCCTGGATCGTAATTGTAACTCTAGAAGAAGCTTTAGACTTGATCACCGTTTTAGCCAAATCCCTCGTAATCCTTTCATATTTGAACGGACTTGGAGGGATTGCGAAAGACTTAATGATCCCCCGTAATCTCTTCCCCCAATTCAGACAAGACTTTGTTTTTAGAGTCATTTCTTTCCCTCTCAATCTCGTTCTATCGTTTGGCCGCCATGGAAACTTTCGCGTGCACGTCTGTCTGCTACGGACAAGATTGAACGACAAAGTTAGGCCCGACGATGAACGGGTTGGACACGGCCCCAGAGAGAAATATCCGCAGCCACGACCAGGACCCAAAGGCACCTGAAGGCTGAAAAGGTCAAAGTGTTGCACCCGATGAAAGCGAACCTTTTGTATGCAAACGTGGCAAAATATGGCCGGAACTGAACGTACAACAACTACAGTCGATCGAACAACCGTCATGCACTGATTGCCTGAAGGAGCAACGACTCTGTCTCATTTCGTACGGACAATACCGATTGAAGACCACGGCAAAGGCGTCGTCGCCTTCCTCCTCCCATCGACTCAAGCCGCCACTTCTTGCTCTTACGTTATCTTTCGAGCTCTCTTTCATGGCGGGCAAAGGCAAACTCGCCTCTTTCTTCATCTTTTTTCTCCGTCTCTACCCGTCTTTGGAGGAACAGACGTGGGTCAAGTCCGGTTACTTCTACGCCGGCAGCGAAATCCCGGTCTCGGACATCGATTCCTCCCTGTTCTCTCACCTCATATGCGCTTTTGCTTCCATCGGCTCTTCGACCCATCCGCTCTCCTTCAACGCCTCCTTTGAACAAATCTTCTCCACCTTCACGAGCACCGTGAAACGCAAGAACCCTTCGATCACCACGCTGCTATCAGTGTGGGCAGCCGGAGAGGCTTCTTCAGCTTTGGCTTCGATGCTCGGCAAATTTTCTTCAAGAAAGTTCCTTTATCGAGTCTACGATAGAAAAGGGCAAGGCTTTATGCGTTCAGTGGGATTGATCTCTTTGGGGTCTTGCCCAGTGGGAGCATTAACATGACCAATTTCAGTGCTCTTTTTGGGGAGTGGAGAGATGGAGTAGATGCCGAATCAAGAAAATCTGGGAAACCTCGGCTGCTGCTAGTAATGGGTGTGTTGTGAATCCATTGCTGACTTTGTGAGTTACCCACTTAACTCGATTCAGAGCAATTTGGACTGAGACTGGGTTCACCTCATTGCCTACGATTACCATCTCCCCGCCAGGGAAAAATTTGCCTTCTCTCATGCAGCTTTATTTGACCCAGTAAGCCAGAACAACAGACTTCTGCATAACTTGGTTGTTGACTAGAGGATTTCCTGCAAGAAAGCTCGTTCTGGGCTTGCCCTACCATGGCTATACGTGGCAGCCGGAGGATTCGAACGACGATGCCATCGGCCATCCAGCGGTGCGACCTACTGTGACGGCGGATGGGTCATATAAATATAAGGCCATAAAATCACGTTGGGTTTTTTACTGTACATGCATAGTTAAAATTAAATATAAACGTAGGTTAAAAATATAACTATACGTATGTCTTCAAAGGTGTTGTTTACACGTTTCAATAAAAAATCGAAAGATCATAGTCGTTGAACGGATTACCTCTCATAGTGTGCCCAAATGACTTGGTTCGAATATTCTTTCATTTGAGCCCCACAACCGTCTAGCGTGCCCAAAACAACTTGATTTGTATATTTTTAGTTTAAGCCTCGTGGCCATTGGAGCTCTAGTTTAGACACACCACCAATCGCATATTTTGCGGAAGAAAAAATTTACGGGCAATCACCACTTTAATTGTGTTAGCAATCTCGTAGTGACAATTCTTTGCACTCTCGATATTTCGGTCATGGCGCCAGACGAGAGAAAACGTTTTTATCTCTCACGCGCACATATTGCACTCACTTGAGCTCTGTCTTCTGTTGTTGATTACACTTTATTTGGGCGACCAGCAACAGTTGCTGATCGCATGGGCACACTTCATACGATCAGCAACAGTTGCTGATCACAGGCGATGCCCACGGTGACCGTTGGTGATGCACACGGTCAGCAACTGTTGTTGACCGTGTGCATGCACCATTAATTTTTTTTAATTAAAACACACGATCAGCAAATGTTGACCTTGTGCACTTTTAATTAATTTAATTTTATCAAAATAAGAGTCCAAGATCATTTGGCACTTTAACATGAATCCACTTTAGGTTTGCGTATGCATTATAT
The DNA here is from genome assembly GCA_031216285.1 of Syzygium syzygioides. NCBI lineage: Eukaryota > Viridiplantae > Streptophyta > Magnoliopsida > Myrtales > Myrtaceae > Syzygium > Syzygium syzygioides. The sequence continues at coordinate 2,385,607 of CM062244.1, forward strand.
GCACGTACGCTCATGATTAAAAAAAAATAAAATTAAATCCCATTTAACTTAATTTCAGTTCGACTAATTGATTGCTATGATTGCAAAAATATTTGCAATATCTTATCTCCCATTCAACGTCATCCTGAATTGATTATGGTGTGTGACATCCCTAAATTCATCACTGAGCTGATAATAAGACTTGCATTAACACATTAATACTCCCAAGAGAATTGATTGTCCCGATCAATCTCTATGTTCTACAAGCCATGATTGATATCTAGCAATATGTCATGATTACCCAGATATTGTGAATGCTTTAAGAACATAATGAACCCGTCTGCTTTGGCTATAGCGTAATTCAATGCCTTTGTCTTACTATGTCCTGATCGAACAAAGACCATGAAGTATTTGTCAAGCCACAAATTTGATCATATGCACAAACCTAATTGACATGCATTTTATATGAGACATGAATAGTTCATTCTCAGTTACAACCCCGACTGAGGATTTCAATGTAGTGTCATGATTGGGTCGCATAGGACATTATTATTGTACCTTGAATGTATCAAGGAGACAGATTCTATTTTGCACACACGTGTAACTTCGTATGTGAATGAACTATGACCATCAAGTATAGAGACGGATCAACGAATCATTAATATGCACACCTGTGAACCACAGCCATTCAACACATAAGTCAATACTGTGCCTAAGGTCTAAGGATTATTTACACAAGATCAAAGCATGAACAATTAGACATTGACCACTCTAAAAGCTTCCATGTTGCTCATCGTTCTATGTGTGTCACGTTCAGTAAACTTATTTCATACAAACACCTATGTTCTAACTCGGGTATCACAATACCTAATGACTCGTAACTCATCATTCCCTTAAGTATCCAATACTTAATGGTGAAGCTAAGAACGCACTGATCTCAATAGGATCATTAATATCCACTCAATGATCCATCGATTGGGAACAATTTAAAGATTTAGTTTGACTGTGAATCTGTCACACATGTTCTTAACGTCTCGAGAATAGGTCTAGTCACAACTGATCTTATGGAATCATTCATATATTTAAATAATTGGACAAATGAATATATACGTCATTGCCATTAAATAATTAATGAAATTGATAGTACAACTTAAATTTTTACTATGTAACTATTACATGATAACTTTAGGGCATACATCTAACAGATTATTCATCTGAGATTTGGTTATGGAGCGAGTTCTGTTTATAATGGTACATATGTGGTGAATTTTTTTAGAAAGGGGTTGATATGGATCAATTTCGATGATGTGGAGGCCATTCGAGCCAAAGTAACATATTCCAAGGGAAAAGGGCTTCTTGGTTACAATGTGTTTCGGGTTAACGATGATCAGAACTGGGTTCTTTCCGGGACAGGTTAGGATAACTACCTCACAGGAATTCTTGATGAAGGTTTTAAAATATTATTGTACTGAAAATGTAGAACTAAATGTAATTCGTGGACTGAACTGCCTTGTCAGCTCAAGAAGCCAGTGAAGATCAGCAAGAAAGGCGATGGTTCCGGCTAGTTATGCTTATTTCGATTGCTATAGTTGTTCTCTTTATATTTGGCCTTATATGCTACTGACATAGGAGAACATTGAAATCAAAAGGTACATTTTGTGAAGTTCACTGGAGGATTGCTATATCTCTGTGCTAATTGGGAACATTGACTTAGGATTCAGCGAACAAACGATTAAAGATTTTATCTCAATTCTATTTGCTTTTGAGAGGTGCTAGAGGTGGCAAAATGGATCAAGAACCCATATTTTGACTCCTTTAATGGACCATCTTGAAACTATAATAAGAGTTTGGAATAGATTTGTCTATGGAGAGCCGGACTAAAAAAATGAAAATATGATATGCTTGGCTTTCCGTTTTTGTAAATTTCATAAGGAGATTTATCCAACAATAGTTTTAGAAAAACACGGTGGATGATATAACAAATAGCAGCAATGACTTCAACCAAAAAATAAGCAGGAACACACCTCTCTATCAGCATAGTCCAAACTATGTCTTGAAGAGATCGATTCTATCTCTCTACGATCCAATTTTGTTGTGGAGAGTAAGGAGAAAAGAAATTGTGCTCAAAACCATTTTCATTGCAAAACTTAGAAAAGTTTTGATTTTCAAGCTCTCTTCCATGATTAATTTTTATAGAAGAAATGTTGTAGTCTTTCTCATTTTGAACTTTTCTTGCAAATTTCACCAAAGAATTAAATTTTATTTGTTTTTGAGATAAAAACATTACCCAGGTGTACCTTGAGTAGTCATCCACGACATCCAAGCACTACCTTTTTCCATTAAGGCTAGTACTCCTTGTTGGTCCAAACAGGTCCATGAGAGGTGCTAGAGGTGGCAAAATGGATCAAGAACCCATATTTTGACTCCTTTTAATGGACCATCTTGAAACTATAATAAGAGTTTGCAATAGATTTGTCTATAGAGAGCCCGACTAAAAAATGGGCTTTTAATAGGTGTGATAGACCTATCTTTTAATAGCTGTGATAGACCATCTTGAGATTGTTAGCATTGTTTAGACTCGATAGACAGACGGATTCGTCGTTTGGATTTGGGTGGGTCGAAAATGGATCTGACCCAACTAGATCCAAATAACCCTTATTGCTTCGATTCATAATAATTATTCCTTTAAAATGTGGGAAAAGCAATTTGAAAACAAATTGAACATGAAAAAAAATTAGCAAATGAGATAATTATTACAAAACCCATCGCTTGTCATTTTTCGTGGTGCTAGAAATTTGATCTAATTTAACAGAAGAGACTATGGAGGAAGATATATATGATGTAAATTTCTACTCTTGTAAGTATTAAAATATTTGAAAATACTCAGGGAATCGTTAAGATCTTGAGCTATTGGTGATGCTTAAATCGAATCGAATGTTAAGGAAATAACATGGAATAATCTATTAATTGTACACCTGTATTTAATCATTCAATATTTGGAGTTGAGACTCCATATGTTTGTGGAACTGGACCAGCTCAGCCACGTCCTTGGTTTTGAAAGTAAGTGATGGTACTCTTCTAACTCCTTTATAATTTTCGCTTGCCCCCCGGTCCGACTCCGCTGTTGCAAGCTCGCGTCTGTCCGAGGCCACGATGTTGCCTGCAATCCAGCACCTCCCCCTCCAAGCTTGAGCGAGACACACAACGGGCCTCCTCGTGTCCGCAACCACCCCGGTTCCCATTTCTGTCTTCCACCACCTTCGACCCTAGCTGTGGCCATCACCTACCCCGCTTGACCTTGTGTTGAGCCAGATCCGAGGTCGACCCGAGCCATATAGGTTAGATCCAGTTCTTGCTCAAGCTCAGATTTTGAGATCTAAAACTTGAGTGCGTCGCCGAGCTTAGGCTCAATAATACCGAGGACAAGTCTCGGCTGAGTGTATAAAGACCAGAGAGAACGGCGTCAACCAAGAGCATTGGTGTTAGTGGTTGAAATCGGTGACGGAAAGCGAAAGCTTCTACTTTCTCTCTCTTACTTTTTTTTGGTCGAAAAAAAATTATATATATTGCTCAAAAGAGTGCATGAGATGTATATTGACTTTCATGACAAAGAAAATCGAACCAGAGCAAAGCCCAGAATACAGTAAGACAAAGCTAAATCCAAAAAACAAGGAAGATCAATAGAGCACCGGCAGAGTTAAGCATATACTCATTCCATAAAAATGAATCTGTCAAGCAAAATAATCGATGACCAATTATTGGATCTCATATCATCATTAGTGATGAGCAAATGCCAGAAAGTCCTTCTCCAATAACTACGGCATTGCCTGTTGGCGGTGCATGCCTAGGTTCGGCTTCCTTTACACCATCGTCGTACAGAAACAACCAAAATGGGTTGAGAGAACATAGATATAACTTTTAGAAGAGCAAATCTTTGTGGACAAACCAAACGCCAAAGCTCCTACGATTATTATTGAAACTGGAGGCAGAAGACCTGTACATAGACAGAGCACAGGAATATCGAATCCCTGAAAATATTATTAAACTCCTAGATCTAAATTAGGAGTGAAAAGCTCCTAGATCTAAAACTAAATTAGGAGAGTTTAAACTCTCAAATATAGAATTAGACCAGAGAAGAGAGCTCCTAGATTTAGATCGGAAGAGAAGGAAAAAAAAAACAAAAGGATTTAAACAAAATCAATGGGAGGGGAGGGTGAGACTAGCTCAAACCCTCTCCCATGGCAGAAACTTGAAGAAGACGATGAAGAGAGAAGAGAGAGGAAAACTTTTTTCAATTAGTAAGTTTTTGGGGTTCTAAATTAAGTTATTAATGGGTTAAAGATAGGTCTATCACACCCATTAAAAGCCCATTTTTTTAGTCAGGCTCTCCATAGACAAATCTATTCTAAACTCTTATTATAGTTTCAAGATGGTCCATTAAAGGAGTCAAAATATGGATTCTAGATCCATTTTGGCACTTCTAGCACCTCTAGCACCTCTTATGGACCTGTTTGGACCAACGAGTAATACTAGCTTTAATGGAAAACAGGTAGTGCTTGGTTGTCATGGATGACTACTCAAGGTACACTTGGGTAGTGTTTTTATCTCAAAAGCAAATAGAATTTAACTTTAGTGAAATTTGCAATAAAAGTTCAAAATGAGAAAGACTACAACATTTCTTCTATAAAATCTGGTCATGGAAGAGAGCTTGAAAATCAAAACTTTTCTAAGTTCTGTAATGAAAATGGTTCTGAGCACAATTTCTTTTCTCCTTACACTCCACAACAAAATTGGATTGTAGAGACATGGAATCGATCTCTTCAAGACATGGTTAGGACTATGCTGATAGAGAGGTGTGTTCCTACTTATTTTTGGGTCGAAGTTGTTGCTGCTATTTGTTATATCATCCACCGTGTTTTTCTTAAACTATTGTTAAATAAAACTCCATAAGAAATTTACAAAAACGGAAAGCCAAGCATATCATATTTTCATATCTTTGGCTGCGAATGTTATATTCTCAAGAATTCCAATGATAATATTAGAAATTTTGAACCAAGAAAGTTTGAACTAAGAGTAGATGAAGATATATTTCTCGGTTGCTCTACTTCAAGCAAGACATATAGTGTGTTTAACAAGATTGCGCAAGAAGTAGAAGAATCTATAAATGTCAAATTCGAGGATGGCTTGAAAGGGCATAACCTATTGGGGAAGAGGATCCTGTGCCGCTAATAACACCAACCAGTAATTTAAACCTAAGTCAACCAAAAGAAAATCGAAGCTCCAATCTAGCACCTTTACCGAGGGATTGGAGATACAAATCAAGCCATCTTAAGGAAGAAATCCTTGGAGATGTGGGTGAAGTAATCAAGACCATATCTTCGTTCGAAGAGCTCATGAATTCCCTAGCACTCATTTTTTAAATAGAATCAAAAGGAATTGAAGATGACATTGTTGCTAGAATTGGGTTGAAGCAATGCAAGATGAGCTTTATCCATTCAAAGTCAATGAAGTGTGGGAACTTGCTCCACGTTTTGAGGATCATCTTATCATCGAAACTAAATGGGTATTCGGAAACAAATGGAATGCCAAAGGTAATGTTATTCGCAACAAAGCTAGGTTAATTACGACGAGACTTATGCCCCTATAACTATACTAGAAGCAATTAGATTGCTACTGGCTTGTGCATGTTGTTATGATTTTAACCAAATGAATGTGAAAACTGTCTTTCTAAATGGTTCTATTAAAGAGAAAGTGTTCGTAAAGCATCCATAATGATTCGAAGACCTTGGCAAGACTAGCTATGTTTATCAGCTCAAGCAAGCTCTTTATGGACTCAAGCAAACTCCAAGAGCTTGGTATGAAAGGTTGTGTGCTTTTCTCGTTGAAAAAGGAAAAATTGATACAACTTTATAATGCAAAAGAAAGATGATGATATTTAGCTTATTCAACTATATGTTGATGATATCATCTTTGGATCTACTAATGAGTTATTGTATAAATAATTTGCTAATATTACGCAAAACGAGTTTGAAACAAGCATGATGAGGAACTGAACTTTTTCCTTGAACTCCAAGTTAAGCAAACCAAAGTTGGAACTTTCATATTTTGAGAAAAAAATGCTAGAGAATTAGTGAAGAAGTTTGGGATGGACATACAAGAATTGATGCACCAATGCCTCCATCAACCAAACTTGACAAGGACGATAAAGGTAAGTCTATCGATCCTAAGCTATAGAGGAGCATGATAGGATCAGTATTGTACTTGACAGTATTTGGATCTGATATTCTGTTTAGGTTATGTTTGTGTGCTCATTTCTTATCTAATATTAAGGAATCGCATTTAACTACTATGAAACGAATCATCAAATATGTTGGAACATATCTTAAATGTGACATCTGGAATTTTCTATATTCAGTAATAATATTCAGGATGATTTTCCAAGACCATATTAGCCCAGAATTCGATGCTTTGAGATTAAATGGAAAGATGAGGGTAGTTGATTTACCACCATATTAGTTGTGGAAGAGAACTAATATGCTTTGAATTATATTTTTGATGATTTTCAAGTTTAAATTTACTGAATTGAGATTTTCCAAGGATCTGATATATTATACTAATAATTTTAGTGAGTTCAAAATATTTTTATGATTTAGTAATGCATGGTACGGACATTGATTTTCCTTATTTACGTATTGATTTTTTAGATATTTTGGTCTCTTAACAAAATATGTACTTTGGGAAAACCCTATGGTTGAGTCATTGAGCCTTCTTTAATGTGTGCATGCCTCTTTTCATGTTTCCCTAAGCATTTTAACCCACATACTTTTAAGTTTAAAACATTGAATTTGACCATCAATGATATCATGCATTACATCATTACTGACAACATAGCACATTAATGTCCTTGACAATTCACTCATATTATTTGGACAAGAAGTTTAACTCATTTATTCATTTTACTTGGACAAGAAATTTAACTCTCATCCATTCATTTGACTTGGCCAAGAAGGTCTCTCTTAAAATATCTCCTTTAAGCTAATCTTATTAGGCCATTTGAACCTTTTAAATTGAAACACGCATATCTTTCTTCATGCCCAATGGTTTTGACCCAAGATCATTAGTTACTTTAACCTTAGCTATTTGTTCAAGCAAATCAAATATGGCCATGTGTGTTATTTTTGATCATATCCATCCAAAATTTTGCCATTTGTCACTCAAATAATAACTCACATGCTCTTAAATGGCGACATTGAACTTTGCCTATCAAATTAGATCATGTATTACATCATGAATGACATAATGTTCTAACTCTAGTTTCATAATTATAACCTTAGTTAACTAACATGACTTGAAGTTATTCTTTAAATTAAGTGAAGGAGGAAGAAAGATTCATTTTTACCTTCTCCTTCTTGGAAGAGCAATTTCACCTTCTTACCTTTAAGTGCAATTTCTCTTTTCCCTTCTAAAACAACAAGCAAAGCTTCCTCTTAAATTTCAATTAAGCTCCAAAGTTTATTCAACTTCATTTGTTTGAGCTTTTGATCTCATCTGTCAAGTATTTACAAGGTGATTAAGGTTTTGAGTTGTTCGAGCCTTTATTCAAGGTAAGTGAAAACTCTAGGGGCTTAGTTTGATTGATTTATTTAGTACCCTTGACTTGGTTGCTTAATGATTGTGGATTTTCGTTTGATCTTTGATGTTAAGTGTGAAAAAGTTTTTAATGATTTCATGTTGATTTGTTGATATTCATTTGGCTTGAATCAACCTTCCAAAAGACATGGTTGTATAATGGATGAGAAAAAGGGTAAAGACGTAAAGTTTGGACTTGAAGATGATATTCACACAATCCTTGCTAAGTGATTGGCTCGCTAAATTAAATCGTTGCCAATTCATTGATTTTTTTCGAGATACCAATTTCCGTTTTAAGTTGTCGATTTCTAACTTATCTTTTTCTAATGATAATACTACGTTGTGTTTGTTGATTTGAATAGATGAGTCTCTATATGCCGAGTTTATGATTAACTGATGTCATAAGATTTGATAGTGTAGAAAATGGAAATGGTGAAATTAAATTAGAAAGTGATATTTTTGTAATTCGACTAATCTACCGATTTACTAGCTAAGTGTTGTCGATTAATCACGTTATTGATTATTTGGGTGTCGATGTTCACGTGGTCGATTCTTTGAGTTGTCAATGTACACGTTGTTGATTTTCAAGTTGATTTGTCAATTGAGATCAAGTTGTCGATATGTAAGAAGTTGATTGATAAGTTGTATATTTTTGTGTTATTGATCTATGACTTGTCGACTGTTGACAAATCTACCAATATATGACTATGTTAATACGGTTCACTTGGGAATGAAAAGAGGTAAATGCATTATTATTATTTATATAAGTGATGCATGGAAAAAAAAAACATGATTGTGTTTCGATAATGTTTTTGCATAAGATGATGTCGTGTACCAAATGTTGATTTTGAGGATGGCTATGAAAGAGATGATAAATGAGTGTTGATTTCGTTGTTGATGCAAGGGTGATGTTATCATGTGCACTATCGCTATGTGATTAAATACGAAATAAGTATTATGAAAAGTAATGTTGTGACCTAACCTCCCTCGAGTGCACTACCTAGGGGTTTGGTTAATGTATTACTAAGCCTAAACCTAGCTCGGGCTCTCCTAAATCCATACCAACTTGCAACGTAGGTTCAAGTTCTTAACATGCAACATCATTTCAATCATGAGTCATCACTAATCTATTTTTTGATGGGTCGATTAGAAACCGAAGTAAAGTATTGGGAGAATTACTTTACTCCTACGAACAGAGATTATGAATTCGGGGACTTGGTTACACTAGATTACTTTAATGCCCTTTTGTTACCTTTTCTTTTTTATTTCAAAAATATTTACAGGCAGCTTGGATTGATTTCAAACTTATCCACTAACACGCGATGTGATCATGCGGGTATGCAATCCATAATATAGTACTCAATAATGCAAAGTAATAAATAAACTGCAAGATAAGGGACTTACCTCAAAGTAATAAAAGCATCTGCAATGTTAGTTAGAAAATCATATCAACAACCCTAATATGATTTCTAATTAATATGCAATTTCACTCACATTTTTTTAGGGTTTTCTCTGATTTAACAAAAACTAAACTTTATGCAATGCATTCTACATCTGGTATGACATGCAATGTACGATTTATGTAAATGTCCAAATTCTAATAATAATTAAATGCACTATCTCTAATATGACACGCAAATGAGCCTAGACATATTGTCACGCCCCGTACCCCACTGGAACGCAACATCCCGTCACGGTCGATTATGGTGCAACGCTCCCAGGAAGCGTCGCCGACCCAATGCCCACACAAAGATCAAGCACAAGCGGAAGCACGTATATAAATAAATATATACACCCGGACAATAAAACACATGAGGCCAAGGATAGCACAACCAAACACTCAAGACTTTATATTATTAACATAAAAAGCTTTTTACAAAGTACCATTTACAAGCCAAACCAAAACAAACAAACACGGTAGGTCATATAGTCATCTGCCACTGGTCAAAAAGGGTCAAGTGGCTGCGTAAGTGGGTCACCTACGGGGAAGGCTACAGACAAAAAGGTACGTGCTTCCCTAAGGCTAGGACCTAGAATCTAGGCTAAGGTTCCCAGTCTGGATCCGAGGACTCGGTGGGATCCTCTGATAACTCCTCGGATGCGTCCTCGCTAGACCTCGACTCCTCCGATTCCATATCTTGAGCTCGCTCGTCCTCGGAGTCCATCTCCAACTCGGGGTCTAAGTACCAACCTAAATCCTCGTCCTCGCCAATCTCCACGTCTTCACCTATCTCAGCTACTTCTTCGTGATCTTCTGCGTCCTGTTCTATGGCCTCGAGTTCGCCATTCTGGTCCACCTCCATCGGCTCAAGGTCCTCTGCCATCACATCAGGCTCCTCATGCACCACATCAGGCTCCTCATGCACCTCCTCCTCCTGCATCATCCCCTCAGGCGCGACCTCAGGATCTATTACCTCACCGGCAGCTATAATTGGTTGCATCAAGCCAGTATCATCGATGGCGATATCAAAAGTCCTAAGGGGCTCTCCTTTGATCCCATTGGCATTTCGATGACACCATGCCACATATTCTTGCTTCTGATAATAGTCTGTGCCTATATCCACAACTACCTCAGAATGATGCCTCACAAAAGCCTCCCCATTTCCTGAAGGGTAGGTAGTAGTATACGATCGGATCTCTAGAGGGATCCCAAAAAGAGGCGGTGGCCACTCCATCCTCACGGCCGGGGGTCTGAAAAGTGTCGGTTTACAACAACCGTGAGACGAATCTCAGTGAGTTTAACCCCTAAACCTAAGCTAGGCTAACATGCAATCTCCTGACCGGAAAATAAATACTTAAATCACCAATCAATACCAACCAAGTCATTCTTAGACCCTGCAGGTTAGACAGATCAATATATAATATTCACAGTACATACGTGGCACTCATATTCACATATATGCCAATCACATGCTTATGCACTGATTCTCACATTCTCGCATGTTAGTCTATGCATGTTCATGTATGCAAATGTCATGGACTTGACACGTGCGAATCCCGGCCCACTGGCCCACACTGGCACACTGGCACGCTGCCCAATTTATTATTATCACGACTCGAGTCATCAATTTTTCACGGCCCGGTGCGTCTAGCCTGCTTCAAAGTGCATGAGGCGCAACAACCGATCTGGCCCAGTGTCTCTAGCCTGCTTCAAAGTGCATGAGGCGCAACACTGTTCTCCTTGCGAACCAGAGCCTGCTTCAAAGTACATGAGGATGGTCGCCTTCCGGACGTACTGGGCATCGTCCTGCTTCAAAGTGCATGAGGACGGTATCGACTCGAAGGTCTATGGGTGATCACACAACTCATTATTATCTGGACCCAGCATATAACGCTTCAGGGTAATTTAGGTGATCACACACTCATGGCAAGCACGCATTCTCGCACAATTTCATCACATGCCACACTCTAGGCATACGTAATGCGTGTCCATGTTATGCAATGTAATGTACCATGAGCATCAATGAGATTCAATCACAATCAAGCACAATGTACGTACAACCAATCAACCCGGACTCACCCGGTAATTTTCTAACGGGCTCCTAAATTGATCAATTAATTCAATTTCTCAACCCAATAATTCCTCAATGATTTAGCACAATTTTCCCGACAATAATTTCTAGCAGTCAATCCTCAATCCAGTCTAAAATTCACACTGATACTATCTAAGCCAGTCCAAAATATACTGATAATACCTAACCCAGTTCAGAAAAACGCATTATCAGTCCTAATCCAAGTTTAGGAATTTTACTCACCTAATCAAGGGTCACGATGACGGGGAATGGCGGTCGATCACTGGTGAACAGTGAAACCGACGGCAGAATTCCCGGCGACGACGGTACGGATGTGAATAGCACCCTGTGAACAGTAACCCGTGAACAGTAACTTGTGAATAGTAACCGGTGAACAGTAACTTGTGAACAGTACTTTCGTACGGACTGCACAGAACGGCCGGAAAAAGGTGGCCGGCGACTCGCCGGCGACGACCGAGACGTATACGACGGTGTGAACAGTAAATCCGTACGGGCGTGAACAGTAAATCTATACGGGGACACTGTACAGCCTGGGCTAGATAGAGACGTATGAGGGTGCTAGAGGCTCGGGTGTCGACGGCGCGGCGATCGGAGGTCCGGCGAAGCTCTGGCGTCACTATTCACGGACTGAAAAATAAGAAAAAGAGAGAGAAAGAGAGAAAAAGAAAGGGAAAAAGGAGGGAAAAATGGGCTGAACCAAGGATGAGCTGAGGCGGGGGACCAAGGGGGTTGACGGCGAGGCACGGCGGCCGGCGACGTGCTCCGGCGAAGCTCCGGCGAAGGCGATTCGCGGCTGGAACTTTCTGTTTAGGCTGAAAATGGCTGCTGTGAGTGGCTGTTTAGGGGCGAAGAGGGCTGAGGTGGTGCGGGATGGTGGCTGGGGACGTCCAGCAACTCCGGCCGGTACTGTTCCGGCGTGAACAGTACCGAAAATGACAGAAATGCACAAAAATAGTGCAAAAACGGGAGAGAAAGATGGGGAAAATGGTAAGAAAATTTTTGCTGCAGCTGCTTGAACATGGAGAGTGAGTGAGGAGAGAGAATGAGCAGCCAACTTAGTCAAAATAAATAATTAAGGGGTGCCAAGTGTCAATATTTAACAATAATGACCAAAATACCCCTAAATACTTGGTTTATACACATCCTTATCCATAAAGGAAGGGGTAAAAGGGTCCATTGTCTTCAAAAATTACAGCAGATATTTATCCACAATTTTTCCAAATTTTTCCAAAATTTTCGGACCAAAAATTAGCCCAGGGGTAAAATCGTCATTTTTCCGGTCCCGGGGCGAAATTCCAATTTTTACATATATGCATTCCATATATGTGTGGCCAACATAATATGGCGTCGGAATCGCGAAATTCACTTTTTAAGCCCTCGAAAATCGACTGTGAAGTTCCGTGAATAAAATAATATTATTTTTCCAATTTTTGTCGAAATTCCACTTTTTGTCCGAAACGACTCCCGGTATGCGTGGCCACTCTAAAATGGTGTCGGCCTCAAAAAATAACCTTAAACGGCCTCAAAATTAAATATCGACACCCACAAGGGCAAAACCGTAATTTTTCACCCCCGGACCGAAATTCCAATTTTTACTCGTACTAACCCCAAATGTGCGTGGCCAGCGTAATATGACGTCAGATTTCCAAAAATAGTCTCTTAAGCCTTCGAAAATCAACATCGAAATGCGGGTCCAATTTCGTGAATAAAACTCGCTAAACTTTCGGTTTCAGGGTCTCTCACTAACGGGCGGCTGTTTAGAAGTTACGCGTATCGACCTAGGGTTATCTGTGTCGTAACAGTCTCGATCATTGAGAGAATGAGAAATTATTATTAGTTCCAGAGGTCACAATCGTTAGGTTCATGTTCAAGACTGGTTGGCCACGTGTACTTTCAGTCTTGCAGAATCACCTGCGTACCTATTATACATCGTTGGCCTTGGCCAAACTCAATCCATTACCCTTTTCTACGATCGGCCCACGTTGGCCCAGAATATTCCCTCTGCGTCTCTCGTGATCGGTGTCCGTTTCACGATAGGGTCCTCGGTCCACGTACCGTTTTCTAGTTAGCCATACCCTTATTGGTTAGTATCCCGAGAGTGATCAGCTCTGGGCGAGACTGACTAAAATGAAATGCGAATTAATGTCAGTTTTATTGATCCCGGAAATTACATCAAAATTCGTGCTGTTACACATATGATTTCTAATGACACGCGAGCAATGACACATGGCAAGGTATGAATGACGTGGCAAGATGACATGTGAGCATGATTGCAATTAATCTATATGACATGCACGTGGTATTTTTTATATTTTTTAATTTAAATTCGGAATAAATAACTAACCTAATTTAAACATGTAATAATAAAATCTAAGAAAAGAATTTAATCTATTCTAAGAATATAATCAAAATTTATCCTAAACATGCAATATATTATCTACTCAAATTTTATCTAATCTTTTTATGTTTTTTATTTATGGAAAGACAATCAATTCAATTCAAACAAAAGACGAAAAGAAATAGTAATGAACACGACACCCAATCGAAAGAAATATTATCCATATCCCTTTAAATTTAGAAAGGATAGATTGACGAATCATATCATAGGCATGAGGATCGGATTGGTCAATCGTTCGCACAATCGCAAATCATATCTCGGGTAGGAGATTGGATTGACGATTTCCTGTGCGATCTCAAGTCATATTTTGGCTATGAAATCGGGCTGTCGACCATAGCAAGTTACGAAATTAGGAAATAATTCCTAATTTAAGGGTACTTGGGAGTTTTCATAGATATGGTAATATTACTCAAATATTTAAACAAGATTGCAATTTCACAAATTAGGCAACAAAATATATGAAAATTGAATAATGAAAATTCTTAACTAATCCGCGATATTGCTCGAATAGCGTTTCCAAATCTGGACGGATGATGGATCTAGACTGCGGTCGCGGGACTTGTCGGATGGCTTGCGGTGTTACTCGGCCAGGGAGGTTTCGATAGCCTCTCGGTGAGGCAAGGACTGAGCAAGCTCGCAGCGTTACTGTGAGTACTCGATGGAGAATCAGACAAGACAACGACCAACGAGATTGGACTTGTTGGACTTGGTAATGACTTTGAACTCACGGAGCTTCAATGCGAGGACACTTGTGAAGTTGCTGGACGTTACTGGATTTCAAAGGAGGACCTCCGGGAGTCGTCCAAATTGATTGAGACACGCCAGACCTGCTGGAGAATGGCAGAATTACAGGGACTTGCTAGAAAACTTGACTGCAGTGAACGTCAGGTCAGGGACAGTGGCTCGCCGGGATTTTAACAGTGCTATGGTAGCTGGCGATGAGCACTAGTTCCGCTGGGCTGCTGTGCTGAACATCGGAGAGGATGGGCTCGCCGAGAATCTGCGGAAAACTGTTTGGAATTACTGGAAACCACTCGCGCTTATTGGCTGGTATCTCTGGGCGCTAGCTGACTGTTGGAGCAGCGTCTGAGGCGTGAAGGGCTGAGGCAGGGACAACTTCGGATGTTGGAAGCGCGGTGGTGCAGAGTGGCCAGCAGCAAAGGGGCTCACAGCAACAGTGATGAGCAGTTCGGCAAGGGTATCACTGAGTTGGACTTCACTTGGACGTAGTATATTGACTCCGTCAACAAAAGCCAACCTTGGGTGAACCTGCAAAATCAGAGAAGACCGAGCCAAACATAGAAAGTTCAGATCTCGGTTGGGCTCACGGCAAGGACAGCATCAAGTGAGGGCGAAACAGCTCGTGGGCAGCGGCTCGTCGTTGTCGGAGGTGGGCACAGCAGCAGAAACTTCTTCACGGACTGCCGCGGACTTACTTAAGTGACGCAGCGAGCGGAGGAACAACCACGAGGAGGCAGGAAAGCAGCAAGAAATAGAGTCTGGTCGTGGAGCTCTCGATCGTGATCGTGTAGACACACGCCCGAGGAAGAGGACGACTCGTCTCTCCCTATGAACTCTCTTGTTTTCTCTTTGTTTCTTGTGTGCGATCAGACCCCCAAAAGAAAGCCCCCGCGCATTGTGCTATCATCTTTTTTATATGCAAAGAAATGAAGCCCACCAAGAAAAGAAAATATACAATTTTTTCCTCTTTCCAACCACATATTGCATAATCTAGATATGCAATTTCTTTCCCCCTCTCCCCTCTCGCACACATTTCCTTTTATATTTGTTTTGTCTTCTTCCCTCGACAAATCAGAATATTGTCCGTATTTCAGCCAAGATTCCATGTCTAAACCAACAAGATTACGCCTCTCAAGATTTGAAAAAGAATCTCTTTCTTTCTAGTCTCTTTGTTTTTCGATTCTTGATCAAGAATTATGTACCAAATATATGGCAAACATATAATATGCACACAATCAAGAATATAACCTTTTGCACGATTTATATGTCACTCTTGATCGCATATCCCTAGATCATGAACTTATGAAAATTCTTTTCAAGTGTAGGACCCATCGTGCAAAAATGAATGGGCTAGGCCAAAATTTTTAATCCATGCAGGTTTTGTCCAATTCTATTAAGTTCAAAACCATTCATTTAAATCCATCCGACACTGGTCTGAAAAATATGCAATTAATGTAAATAAACTATATGATAAATGCTTTCTTACTTTACCCAAAAAAAAACTATATGATAAATGCTCCTAAAAACTAAATGCAGTTTAATTATTATTTTTGCTAGGTGTCGGGATCAACTCCTAATTTTCCTATGCAATATGTACTCAAATGGATCGCCAAAATTTAGGTGTCAACAAGTAAATTCCGTCATCCACATATTTGAGGCGACGATGCCATGAAGTTGAGATGCGCCGTGTGTCGAGATGCCTCGGGGAGTGTTTCAGGATACCTCAGAGTTGAGATGCCTCGGAGTTGAAATGCCCCGTATGTCGGGATGTCTTGTGTGTCGGGATGCACCGGGGAATGCTTCGAGATGCTTTGGAGTTGAGATATCCTGTGTATCAATATGCTCCGAGGAATATTTCGGGATGCCTCAGAGTAGAGATGCTCCGTGTGTCGAGATACTTCTAACTTGGAATGGCCCAGGAATCGAGATGAGATTGAAATGATAATATCGAATATAATGCATATCTATGTGTATGTATAAATGCATACATTCATACCTGCCTATTAATAAATTAATTGGTGATAATCATGCAATACAATATGTTATGTCATCTGGTGGCATTGGAGTGAATGATCTAATGTTGTTAATGGTTTCTATTGGCATAGCTAAAAAGATATTCCATGTGTATAGCCACTAGGTGATACTGGTACATCTTGAAATAATATGTTATCTATTTGCTTTGAGTGAATGAACTACTATTATGTTGTCAATGGTTTTCATCGTATCATGATAGAAAGAAAGATCACTTGCTTATGCATTTGTCGTACATGGTTATTGCCTTGAACTCATATTATTTGCATATACCAGATTGAGTGGTAAGATGATCTCCTACCTTAGATTTAGAGATTTCATTACTAGGCTTCGGCTCACCCCTTATTTTTTAGATTTGTAGGATGGTCCCCTGTGTTAGGAATCGAGCACCGATTCTAGAAAATAGCCCAAGCAAACGATCCTCACTAGCAGAATATAATAATAAGAGAACAGAATCAAAAGAACACACCAGATAATTTGTTATCGAAGTTCACCCAAACCTGGGCTACATCTCCGCGCAGAGGCACTCTGCGAATCCACTAGACTTCGAAGAAAGTAGGAATACAATTATGATCTTCTCTCAAGATCGGAGCACAAAGAGATTGAGAACACTCACAAAGAAAAACTAACTTTTTTTCTTCTCTCTTTTCTTTTCTCTCTCTATTTTCTTCTCAGCACTTGACGGCTAACTTCTATCAATAGCTGATATATAAAGCGTAGCTTTTAACCTAAAAGCAAAATTAGTAGAAAAGACAAAAAAGTCCTTAATAACAATATTTGGCTTCATCCTCCAACAATCTCCCACTTGAAGACAAATACACCCGATGCACCAAGCAACTTTGCATCCTTCTACTTCAAAAGCTAATAACCTGAACTTGTGCCTCTGCGATACTCCTCATCAATTAACATGGAGTAATACCAATGGTAGTAGTACAGAGAATAAGTTTCTCTCTGTCTACTACCTTGGTAAACATATCAGCTGGATTCTTCAAGCCATCAATCTTCTGTAACTTTAACTCATTATCTTTCAATGCTGACCTGATGAAATGATAACGCTTCTTGATATGTCTAGTTCTTGAGTGATAAGCTGCATTCTTTGCTAAGTGTACTGCACTTTGACTATCACTCCACAATGTGCTCACTGGCTGCTTTCGATGTAGCTCCTCCATGTAATCTTGTAACCACATGATTTCCTTGGAGGCTTCCGTGATCGCCACGTACTCTGCTTCTGTCGTCGATAGAGCCACTACTTTTTGTAGTTGAGATACCCAACTCACTGCTGTATCTGCAACTGTAAAGACATATCCTGTGGTACTCTTACCACTGTCTCGATCACCCGAGTGATCTGCATCCACATAACCCTGCAATTCTAGAGATGTCCCTCCATAACAAAGAGAGTAATTTGATGTACCTGCTAGATATCTTAATATCCATTTTACTGCATTCCAATGCTCTTTCCCCGGGTTCTGCAAATATCGACTTACAACTCCCACTGCATGTGCAATATCTGGTCTTGTGCTCACCATGGCATACATTAAACTTCCCACTGCTGATGCATATGGGACTGTTGCCATCTCATCTTTCAAAGCCTGAGTAATTGGACACATGACCTTAGAAAGTTTGAAGTGACTTGCTAGAGGAGTCGCAACCGATTTTGCCTTATCCATGTTAAATCTCTTTAACACCTTCTTCACATAGTCTTCTTGCGACAACCACAATTTCTTATTTTTTCTGTCTCTAATGATTTTCATGCCTAAGATATTCTTGGCCTCTCCTAAGTCTTTCATAGCAAACTGCGATGCCAACATCTTCTTCACTTCTGCGATTCTCTTCATATTGGAACTAGCCACCAGCATGTCATCTACATATAAAGAGAGATATACGATATCACCATCGCTATACTTGCGAAAATAAACACAATGATCAGCTTCACAGTGTGCAAAACCTTTTTCTTCCATGAAACCATCAAACTTTAAGTACCATTGCCGCGGAGCTTGCTTCAAGCCATACAAGCTTTTCTTCAAGTGACATACCATGTGCTCTTTACCTTTGACCTCAAAACCTTTAGGCTGCGCCATGTATAACTCTTCATCTAGGTCCCCATGCAAAAACGCCGTTTTCACATCCAACTGCTCGAGATGAAGATCTTCCACTGCAACTATACTCAGGAAAACTCTGATTGATGTCATCTTTACTACTGGTGAAAATATTTCGGAGTAGTCGATTCCTTCTTTATGAGAAAAACCCTTGACCACAAGTCTCGCTTTGTATCTGATACTGCCATCTACTTCATTTTTTATCCTGTACAACCACTTGTTTAACAAAGCCTTTTTACCTGCAGGCAACTCCGTTAACTCCCAAGTTTTGTTCTGAAGTAACGAGCTCATCTCGTCTTTCATAGCACGCTCCCACTGCATGTGAGATGTGTCTTTCTTTGCCTCATCATAAGTCTCCGGTTCTCCCAAATCTGTATATAAGACATGGTTCAGAACAATATTAGCTGATGGATCAAAAATTACCTTTGGCTTTCTAACTCGTGTAGACCTCCTCAAGATAGGTACTTCAGGGTTGTTAGTATGTTCTGGATCATCGCGTTCCTCTTGAACTCCCTGTTCATTGATAATAGGTTCATCCTGAACCTCCCCTTCAGGTACATTTTGATTTGCTGGAACTATTTTCACAGGTATTGTGTCCAGCTCAACATATTCGGGTTCTACTGCCTTCTCATGCTCCATCTGATGATCCTTGTACATCTTTTCTTCATGGAATACCACATTTCGACTGCGGATGACTTTGTTATTTTCATAATCCCAAAGCCTATAGCCATACTCGTTGCCACCATATCTGATAAAGACGCACTTCTGGGATTTAGCATCAAGCTTCTTCCTATCCTCCCTATCAATCAGAGCATATGCAATACAACCAAAAACTTTTAAATATGAATAATCAATCTTTTTACCTGACCACTGCTCTTGCGGTATTTCTCCATCAAGCGCACTAGATGAACTCCTATTAATTAGATAAACAGCTGCATCAACTGTAGCAGCCCATAAGTGTAGCGGAAGACCCGCATGTAACCTCATGCATCTCGCACGTTCCAGAATGGTTCTATTCATCCTCTCAGCTACACCATTCTCTTGAGGAGTTCTAGGAACAGTCTTCAACCCGTGTATACCTTCTCGGCTCAAGTATTCTGCAAATTCCTTACTCGTGTATTCACCCCCATTATCAGATTTTAGAGCTTTAATCTGATAACCTGTCTCTTTTTCTACCATGGCCTTCCACATTTTGAACATCTCAAATACTTCTGATTTTTCTCTGAGAGCATAGACCCAAGTCTTCCTTGTTGCATCATCAATGAATGTGACAAAATATCTCTTACCACCATAAGAGAGTTCCTGAGCCGGTCCCCACACATCCGGATGAACCAACTCTAATTTTTTACCTTTATTCTGTCGCCCATTCAACTGAAAACTAACTGCCTTTTGTTTTCCATAAATGCAACTCTCATAGAAATCTAATTCAACTTTTTGCAAACCTGAAAGTAACTTCCTTGAGTGTAACTGTTTTACACCCTTTTCACCAAGATGTCCTAACCGATAATGCCAAAAAGTAGACAAATTACTTGTAGCCACTGTAGTTGCAACCATATCACTGATATTGTCTCCCTGGAGAAGGTAAAGCGTACCTGTACGTTTTCCCTTTGCTACTACTCTTGCCCCTGAGGTTATCTTCCACTCTCCGCATCCAAAGGTTGTTACCAAACCTTCTTGATCATCTTTGCTAGTTGAGATCAGATTTTTCTTTAATTCTGGGATATGCCTAGTTTCATGCAAAACTAAATGTCCTCCACTTGAGATGTTCATAATCACAGTTCCTTTTCCAACAATTGGACACATATGGCCGTTTCCCACAACCACTTGCCCAAAATCTCCATTGGCATAATCAGCGAATATGTCTCTTTGCGAGGTGCAATGGAAAGAAGCACTAGAGTCAATAAACCACTTGTCTGTTGTCAAGTCATACCCTGCAGATAAACACAAGTTCTCTAGCGAAGGTTCATTGCTAACCACATTAGCTCCTTGATTCTCATCCCGCTGCTTCTTTTTGTAGGCCTCACATTGAAACCTCCGATGTCCAGTCTGGTGACAAAACCAACACTCATCTTTTGCGACCTCTCTCTTTCCCCTTGATTGTGATCTACCGTGCCCACTGAATTTTCCTCTGCTTTTACTTCTCCCACGGTTCTCCACTGCTAGTGCCGTGGAAGATGTAGATGGCGAAAAATTATTTCCACCTGAGACTTTTCTTCGCATCTCTTCATCCATGATACTACTCACAGCATCATCCAGAGTCAAATCATCCTTCATGGTGCTTGAAATTCCCTGCACTGCGGTGTTGTAGCTTTCTGGAAGAGAACATAAAAATAATAAAGCTTGAAGCTTCATATCCAGATTTATGCCTGCGGATTCCAACTGACCTGTGACTTGCGTGAAACTGTTAATATGCTCTGCTACGGAACCTCTATCAGATAACTTCATATTAACCAACTTCTTTAGCAAAAATACTTGATTTGATGTGGATGGCTTCTCATATATATTCGTAAGAATATCCATGGCTTCTTTTGCAGTTTTTGCTTTCGCGATGTGGTACCCTGTCTTTTTAGTCAACCCTAGACGAATCGCACCTAATGCCTTTCGATCAAGAATTTTCCATCCCGATTCTGCTGTCGGATCAACTTCCGCTATTTCAGGTTTCCAACCCTCAAGTGGTGCATAGAGATCTTTCTGATAAAGATAATCCTCGATTTGGAGTTTCCACCATCCGAAATCCTGCCCGTCGAATTTATCGATCCTGATTTTATCTTCTGCCATATCGTTTGCTTTCAATCAAAAGTCACCGAAAAACCCCTCGATGTTCTCAATTATCCAACCAAGCTCTGATACCAGTTGTTAGGAATCGAGCACCGATTCTAGAAAATAGCCCAAGCAAACGATCCTCACCAGCAGAATATAATAATAAGATAACAGAATCAAAAGAACACACCAGATAATTTGTTATCGAAGTTCACCCAAACCTGGGCTACATCTCCGCGCAGAGGCACTCTGCGAATCCACTAGACTTCGAAAAAAGTAGGAATACAATTATGATCTTCTCTCAAGATCGGAGCACAAAGAGATTGATAACACTCACAAAGAAAAACTAACTTTTTTTTCTTCTCTCTTTTCTTTTCTCTCTCTATTTTCTTCTCAGCACTTGACGGCTAACTTCTATCAATAGCTGATATATAAAGCGTAGCTTTTAACCTAAAAGCAAAATTAGTAGAAAAGACAAAAAAGCCCTTAATAACAATATTTGGCTTCATCCGCCAACACCCTGGACATGTTAGTGGAGGGGATGAGATGATACTGAAAGCTATCAATCCTTAAGTTGGATGGTGGCTTGGTTAATGTTTTGGTTTAGTGTGAGAGTAGTGGTACTAGTGGACTCGACTTGCTTCCCAAGACTTTTGTAATTAATAATTGTTTGTGTTGGTAACTAGTGTTGTTAATGTAAAGAAGCATATATGTATTTATTAAACTAATGCGATTTTCTTGTAAGGGATGTTGCGAAAATTTTATTGTACTTTCACATGCGTAAATACAACTATAAGTATAAATGGAAAGGACATGTGCTATGCGTAATGTTTTGGGACGTCACACTAAATTAAGTTTGTGGTATCTTAAGAACTCAGATTTGATGTTATTGGGATACTGAGAAGCTGACTTCCCAATTTGCAAAAATGACACCCAATTTGCAAAAATGACAAAAAGAGCACCTCTAGTATTTGTCAAATAATCAGTTGTATGCTTGTTTCATGATTCTCAAAGAAGTAAAATTCAGTTATCTTTTTAACTGCTCAAGCTGAGTATATGGCTCTAGATTTTTGCCGTAACTTTTGTGAATGAAGCAGCAATTAAGTAATTTTGGTAAGGAAAAATCGAATATACCCATTATGTGTGATAGTACCAACACGATTAATTTGACTAAGAATCCAATCATAAATTTTAGGGCTAAGCATATTTCAATCCCTCATATATTGTTGCGGAAGCAATCGATTGAACAGTAAATTAGACAGAATTTACCAGATTTACGTGGTTCGGTCGTAGTGACCTACGTCCACGGGGAGAGTAGCACGAAATTCTAGTATAGATCAAGCGATATAACGGAAATTGCAATCACCTTGAGTCATTCAAACACTCTAAGTATTTTTCAAGCCCTAATTACATCTAATAACTCACGTAGTGTTTTTTTTTTGGTAAGGAGCTTAGGGATTGCCAGATGTTTGATCCTCAGATGGATCAGTAGGCGTGACTGAATCAACAGTCGCGAATCAACGGTCATGATACATCTAATAATTCACGCAGTGTTTAGCCCTATAATTTCTTACGAAATAATTTCTCAATTTCATGAAAGAATTATACACAAATTCTTACCATAAGATTGAATCTCTATAAACACTTAAATTTTTAGTGGAATTTCACGAATAAAATCACGAAGTCAGTACCAAGCATTCAACCGCGCTTCAAGACTTCGCTGAAAGAAACGTTCCTTGACCTATGGGTATTTATATATACCCTGACACACGTGGACTGAAGTTCTTGGCCAATTAAGCAATTTACTTTTTCAACTTGGACTAAAACAGGAAATATCACACTAATTTCACCAGGATGGATATCTGTGCGATTCAAACCTCATCCAATGCAGAGTCCAAGTTCAGTCAACCAATTGGACTTTCCTTTCTTTTTTTTCTTTTCCCACACGGCGACAAAGGGGATAAAATAACCTTTCCTTTTCCATGTCCTCTTTCCACGGTCAAAGATCCAACAACACTTCAGCGTGAAAATATCAAATTACGTACCAGCTTATATGTACTTGAATTTGTGTCAGATTTGTTCAACGAGCTTAAATTCGAAATATATTTTAATATATATAATTTTTATTTCTATTTACACTACTGACGTCTACATATTATGTGTGGTGTTACAGTCAATCCGGAATATGTCTAATGCCATCGGCCATCAGAGCTTTAACTCTGTTCAAGAATTTGTACAAAGGGCATCGGACGGAAGAGATTCAAGATTGGATATCCAATGTCTTCCAATTCCTCGAAACTGTTAAATGACAGACGAATTGCGGTATATTTGTTCATCTTCTCTTATGGGTTTAATTAGCATGGATAAAATTCAAGACGCAGACAAGATGACTCGAGAATATGGATGGGGGGAGAGCTACCTTTCTTACCCAAGAAAGGCGATTATTTTGGGTGCACTTGGAAATCGTTTGAATGGCTTTGATAACTCCATCGGGAAAAAAAGAAAACAGAAGATGTTTGATAGATCCAAAAGCTCGAAAAATACTAAGAAAGCCTTCTTTATATAGTTATATTCCTTTAAAGAAAGAAGAATACGTAAAATTAGTAAAATTCACGAGTATTACATCTTGAGGATTGCTTTGAAATTTGACCAAAAAAAAAAAAGGTTAGGAAACCAATTATCCGGGAGTCCCCAAATATCTTGTCACGTCGAGCAACTGCCTGAAACTTGACTTAAGGAACCAAAAAAGGAAACGATATTCTTATGATTGAGCCGATAAGGCAATGGTTAAGGACGATGACCAATCTAAATCAAAGCGGATTCTAGATCGGTTTGAAGTTTTATAGGTTTTGAATCTTGATCGATCATTTCAAGTTATGTTTTTTTTTTGGTCAAAATTTCTGAGTTATGTTACTTACAAGAACTGAGATATCCTTTTTAGCAAAATGGCTCCCCCGACTCCTAGCAAAGTCTCCATAGACAATGCCCCTTATCTACGTGCTCAACCAAAAGGATAATCAAATGCGTGATGCACCGTCAGCTCTAGCATTGACCTGGGAACATCAAACGATCTCCTCACGAAACAACGTATGAAAACTTACAAATAATATCTGTTAAAATATGTTTTGAGTTTGAGTCTGATAAACGAAACCCGACTTAAAATTATTTGTGTGGAGGTCTGAATATTTTAAATTGGATATTTCCTAATATGAAATTGGAATCAGCGAATAAAATTAGGGTAGGAAATACAATGACAGATTTATATTCGGATTGAGCTGAAATTGGAAAGTCCAACGAATGGACGATATTTGGTCAACTTGAATTGGATTGACCGAAACTCACTGGAATTTTGTTTCCTCATCCTGTACCTACACTGGCCATCTTTGATGGCTTGTTGCAATCCTTGAAGCGGTGGAACTACGAACATATATATTTGCGGGTTGCTCTGTTGGACGATGAGAGAGGGAGAAATATTGAAGCGCCGTTTCGTCGAGTGCTTGTAGATTATCTTCATGGGTTTGTTCGTAGAATTACACCAAGAGTTCAAGTGTTTATAGCGATTGAATCTTGTGGTAATATTTGTAATTAATTCCTTTGCGAGATTGAGTGATTATTTCATGAAGAATTGTGATGCTAAATACTGCGTGAGTTATTAGGTATAATTGGGGCTTGAAAAACACTGAAAGTGTTTGAGTGATTCGAGTGTAGTTGTAATATCCGTTGTATCGTTTGATCTATAATGAAATTCCATGCTGCTCTCCCCATAAACGTATGTCACTGCGACTGAACCACGTAAATCTAGTGTCCGATTTATTTTCTTATTCTGTCAATTTTATTGTTTGATTGCTTGGTCACCGCAACAATTGGTATCAGAGCCAGGCTTGGCTGAGTTGAAGTGGATCGACGGCGATAGAAAAAAGAAAAGTAAAAATCAATAGATTTGATGGGAATGATTTTGTTTTCTGGAAGATGCAAATTGAGGATCATTTATATCAGATGAAACTGCACTTGCCCCTGTCTAGAGAGAAGCGAGAGACGATAAAGCAAAATGATTGGGAATTGCTGGATAGACAAGCATTGGGTGTTATTCGGCTAACGTTGGCACGTAACGTCGTGTTTAAAATCGTGAATGAGAATACCACTGCGAGTATGATGAAAGCCTTGTCGGACATGTACGAGAAGCCCTCTACAATCAACAAGGTCTATTTGATGCGACGTCTATTTAACTTGAAGATGAGTGAAGGTGCGTCAGTTGCTGATCATATTAATGAATTCAGTGTGATCGTTAGTCAATTGAGTTCAGTTGACATTGACTTTGAAGATGAGGTATGTGCTTTAATTCTATTATACTCATTGCCTGAAAGTTGGAATACTACTATTATTACTATAAGTAATTCCTCTAAGTCAACAAGTTTGACATTTGATAGTGTTCGAGATTTAATTCTAAGTGAAGACATCCGTAGAAGAGAATTTGACGAACATGTATCTGCTACTTTAATAGATGAAAATAGAGGAAGAACTGGTACACGTGTTAACAGAAGTGATATAAACTCGAATAGATGAAGTTAGTCCAGGACTGGTGGTGTTGTCTGTTGAAGTTATGGCAAGAGGAGGCATCTTAGAAGGGATTGCCTTAAGCTGAAGAATGAGAAGGGTGAGGGAATTAGAGTTGAGTATGCGGATGATGTTACGACTATAGCAGACAGTAATTCGGATAGTGCTAATTTTTTCTTGTCTGTCCCTTATTATTCGTCGTTTGATGGATTGATTATGGATTCTGTTTATTCTTTTCATGCGACACCAAATAGGAACTGGTGTACTACTTATTAGTACATAGATAGTAGTAAAGTACAGTTAGAGAACAAGGCTAAATGCGATATTATAGGTGTTGGTGATGTTAAAATCATAATGCATATGGTATTGTGTGACCATTTAACTGGCATGAGGCATGTTCCAGAGTTGAAGAAAAATTTGATTTCCTTGAGTGCCTTGGATTCAGCCAGGTGTCAATATTCTTTAGAATGTAGAGTCCTGAAAGTTATTTGAGGTGCCTTGGTGATAATGAAAAGAATCAAGCACAGTGACCTTTATGAGCTTCAAGGTAAGACAATGACGAAATTCGCTACAGAGACATCGGATGCATCAGTTTGAGAGTCTGAATTGTGACATATGCGTTTGGGGCTCATTAGCGATAGATGTCTGAAGGTTTTAAGTGAAAGAAATTTGCTATATGGCTAACGAACTAAATGTATGCAGGTGTTGTGATTTAGATCAACGGTGGAAAGTATAGTTTAGTACAGTTGTGAGAAAAACCATGCATATTGCAGAATAAATTCACTTGGATGTTCATAGGTTGTCACAGTTTCCTTCGAGGAAGACTGCTAGATTTATGCTAACAGTTGTTGATGACTACTAGAGAAAGATTTGGGTATTTGTGCTTAGACACAAGTTTAATACTGTTGTCTGTATCAGGCAATTGAAAGCTTTAATACCAAAGGGGACTGGTAAAATGATCAAGTAGATGCGGACTGATAATAGTATGGAGTTTTGCTCGGAGCTCTTAAATGAATTCTGCATGAAGGAAGGCATAGTGAGACACCGCACTAGTGCCGGCGAACCACAATATGTTGCAGAGTTGATGAGCAGAACGTTACTAGAGACGACCCATAAAATACTCTCTAGTTCTAGTATGACTAGAAGGTTTCTAGCAAATGCGCTTAGTACAGCGAGCTACCTAATGAATAGATTTCCATCGACTACAATTGGATGTCAGACTCCTAAAGAAGTGTGGTCAGGTAACGTTGCTGATTATTCTGTTCTTAGAATATTTGTTTGTCCATGTTATGTTCGAGTTAGTGATGGTAAGCTCGATAGAAAAGCAAAAAAGTGCATGTTCCTAGTTTATGCACAAGGTGAGCGGTGCTATAAGTTGTGGTGCTCGGAATTAAATTCACCTATTTTTAGCAGAGAAGTTACGTTGACGAGTCTCCAGTACTTTTGGTAAGGAGTGATTATAGCAGTGTTCATACGGATTTGAACAGTGTTTAACTTGAGATGGAGTTGCGACCACAAACTCCTGAGGCAGCGGATACTAGCGAAGTAATCGATACAAATGGTGCTTGTAGTGAGGTGGAGCCTATAAAACCAACAGTTACTGTAATTGCTTATATGGACAAGGTACCTATACAATCTCCATACAGATATGATGCAATAATAATGGTTTTGCTTTATTTGTAATTGAGGAGGTTGTGTCAGAAAATTCTTGTGCAGTGATTAAAGGTCCATGTAGAATTGGTGTACTGATGAGGTCCACAGTTATGGCGAAGTCCAAGCAAGGCTTGGACTTGGAAAATGTCTCTGGCAATTGAGCCATTGGTTCTGTGGGAGAGTAATAGCGAAGTTTCGACGAAGCGACTGAGACTTGGCTCAAATATCAAGCAAAGGTGGAGCTTGTTAAAATATGTCTTGAGTTTGAACTTGATAAATGACACTTGACTCGAAATTATTTGTGTGGAGGTCTGAATATTTTAAATTGGATTTTTCTTGATATGAAATTGGAATCAGTGAAGAAAATTAGAGAAGGAAATACAATGACAGATTTATATTCGGATTGGGCTGAAATTGAAAAGTCCAACGTGGGGACAATATTCGGTCAACTTGAATTGGATTGACCGAAACTCATTGGAATTTTGTTTCCTTATCCTGTACCGACAGTTGCCATCTTTGATGGTTTGTTGCAATCCTTCAAGCGGTGGAACTACGAACACATATTTTTGCAGGTTGCTTTGTTGGACGATGAGAGAGGGAGAAATATTGAAGCGCCGTTTCGTCGAGTGCTTGTGGATTATCTCCGAGAATTTGTTTGTGGAATTACACCAAGAGTTTAAGTATTTATAGCGATTGAATCTTCTAGTAAGATTTGTAATTAATTCTTTCGAGAGATTAAGAGATTTTTTCATGAGTAATTATAGGGCTAAATATTACGTGAGTTATTAGATGTAATTTGGGCTTGAGAAATATTGAGAGTGTTTGAGTGACTCGAGTGTAGTTGTAATTTCTGTTGTATCGCTTAATTTATAGTGGAATTCCATGTTGTTCTCTCCGTAGACGTAAATCACTACGACTGAATCACATAAATCTGGGGTCTGATTTATTTTTTTATTTTGTTAATTTTATTGTTCGATCACTTAGCTAGCGTAATAACATCAGCAGACGGGACCGTGTTGATCAATTCTTATACGTAAGCCGACCACCGCATGGGGTAGCAGACTGGTTTTATTAACGTTGCCTTCCATGTTGGCGAATTCTATCCAACCATTTCGCTATTTCCCCTATTGATGGTCTGGGACCGCCAAGTTGGCATGGTTTCAGACCACTCGTGAAGCACCACGTGGTGGGGCTGGCTTGCCCGGATAGAAATTTTGCACACAAAAAATAATATTCATTCTCTCTCATTAGCTCTGCACGCTAGCCCCTTCTCTCTCTCTCCTTTGCACACATTTATTTCTTCTCTCTCTTCTTCTCCTTCATTTTTGCAAGGGAAAAAATCACCAAAAACCCCAAACTTTACCCCCTGTGATACATTTATCCCGAACTTTGTTTTGTGACACCAAAAACCCTAAATTTTGCTATTTGTGACACATTTACCTCAATATACTGTAGCATAGGGTCTTTTAGTCTTTTCCCTTTTTCTATTTTTTTTTCTTTTTTCCAGCGAGGTTGCCCTCGCCGACGAGGTCTCCGGCGAGGTTTCCGGCGAGCCTCGCCCTTGCTAGATCCGGTGTGGGCGAGCCTCGCCGGCGTCGGGCATTTTTTATTCGGCATTTTTTATATTCGTTGGAAAATTTGTTGAAAATTTCCAACGAATTTTCCAACGAATTTCAATTTTCCGGACAATTATTTTAATATGTACAATTTTCGTTGGAAATTTCGTTGGAAATTTCCAACGAATTTTCCAACGAATTTCAAAAAAACATACTTGTTCCTTATTCAATTTCCGCACACACAATTTCCACACACACTCTCAATTTCCACATTCTCTCTCTCTCTCTCTCTCTCTCTCTCTCTCTCTCTCTCTCTCTCCTTCACCTTCACTTCTCCCTCCGTCTCCCCCTCCGCCTACTCCCCCGCTGCCCCCCCTCCTCCTCCGGCACCGGCTCCGGCTCCGGCTCCGGCGCCATGGACACCAAGCCTCCGACGCCCCCGACGCCACCAAGCCTCGTCGCCAGCGAGACGACGATGGACTTGATGGGCGGCGGCCTCAAAGCCTGCTCTCGCCCCTGCTGCTGCTTCCTCTTCTTCATCTTCTTGTTGGCGCAACAGCCTCGCCGGCGACGAGGCTGGCCCTCGCCGGCGACGAGGCTGGCCCTCGCCGGCCATGGCGAGGGCCGAGCTCGCCATGGCCGGCGAGCTCGAGCTCGCCCAGATCTGGGCGAGTTCGGCCCTCGCCGGCGACGAGGCTGGCCCTCGCCGGCCATGGCGAGGGCCGAGTTCGCCATGGCCGGCGAGCTTGGCCCTCGCCGGCGGCGAGCTGGGCGAGCTCGACCTCGCCGACGAGGGCTATTTTTCGACCAAAAAAATAATATTTTCGATGGAAAAAAAATTTCCACGATTTTTCGACTAAAAAAAAATTATAGTTTCCAACGAAAAAAATTTGTCGGAAAAAAAATTCATTTCCAACGAATTTAGCCACAAGTTTTCTAATGAATTTTTCAACGAAAAAAAATTTGTTGCAAATTTCCAACGAAAATTGAAATTTTTCGTTGGAAAATTTTCCGACGACGAATTACCAACGAATTTTTTTTCATTGGAAAATTTGTTGGGAATTCCCTTTCCAACGAATTTTCCAGAATTCTTCGTTGGTAATTTTGTCGGAAAAAAATCATTTTTTTGTAGCGAAAGATAAAAATCAACGTACAAGTCCGCACTCATTATGTAACATTAGATAACGAATTGGACAATTTAAGCTGTCGGTTCTGGAGAATACTGCATGTAACCCAAGCAAGTATTTTGCGTGACTAGTACAGATACTACTTAAATTGAATCGGAATCATTGGATTTGGAGAACCCATATGGGACCTACCATTTTCAATGCTCCAAACTGAATTTACGTACTTAGATCTATCGTGAAAGGGAGAGATAGAAAAGAACTTCCCCTTCTTGATTTTCTTTTTGGTCGATTCCCCCTTCGTGATTGACTGGGTCATTCGAACACAAGCAACGGCTTTATTCGCACGAAATTTCCTAGTCACGTTGGTTATCCACGTTTCACTAAACCTGATGTTTCTAGACTAGAGTTAGGGAAAGTCAGAACTGTAGGATTAATACGAAACTTAAGCCACAACATGCGCATGTGGTCCGACAAATCCTGTATAAAACCAGCTCAAACGTGTGCAACCTTATCCATGTTGTAACTCATCGAAAATGGCTTCCAACGATAATCACATCCTTCTCTTTCTCTTCTTCTCATTTCTATCTCTCCTCCAAATCAACTCATGCAGGGCCCAAAACGTCAAAGGAGGCTATTGCTTCCCGGACAGCGGGGCCACTGCCTCGGACATTGACTCGACCCTCTTCACTCATCTCTTTTGTGCGTTCGCGGACCTCGATGCGTTGACAAACCAGATGGTCATATCGTCGTCAAACTCTCAATCTTTCGCACCCTTCACTAGTGACATCCAGCAGAAAAACCCATCGGCCGTAACCCTCCTGTCCATCGGAGGTGGTGACTCAAGCGCGAATGACTTTGCGTCCATGGCGAGCCAGTCTAGCTCCCGAAAAGACTTTCATTGATTCCTCGATAGCCCTAGCTCGGTCCAAAGGCTTTCATGGCCTTGATCTTGATTGGGAATACCCGGACACTGACGTGAAGATGGCCAACTTGGGGTTGCTCCTCAAGGAGTGGCGGACCGCGGTGGCTGCTGAGGCAGCCAGCTGGGGCATGGACGCTTTGCTTTTGGCGGCGGCGGTCTATTACTTGCCGCGCCACCAGTCAAACACGAATTATCCTGTGGCCGCTGTGGCGGAGAGCTTGGATTGGATCAACGTGATGGCCTATGATTTCGTTGGCAGTCGGTCCACCACCACAGGGCCACTTGCTGCGCTCTATAATCCAGGGAGGGAAGGTAACTTTGACTTATTTCTGGGTTATAAACTTTGACTATCCTGAGGTACAATGAAGTTTTGTTAATTTTCTGTTTCATGACTTTGAAATTTGTTGCCTCATCGTCAAGAGAAACACAGCGATGTCTCCCTTTCAAAGCATACAATGTCATTCCACGAGTAATTAACATGAATTTTGTTGTTCATTTAAAATCCATCGTTTGTGCTAGTCAAACTCGAAATTTTTTCAACATATGCAGCATCCAAAATCGGACCTTTAAATTTCAGGAAACCTCTTAAACGGAGACCATGGGGTGACCGAGTGGATTCGGGCCCACATGCCGGCCGGGAAGATCGTGCTTGGCTTCCCATTCTACGGCTGCGCATTCACCCTTGTGGATGCCAACAACCACGGCTACTCCGCACCCATCACCAGGGTGGCAATACCCCCCGACAGATCGACCATGTACAATAAGATCACGGCATACATATCCCAAAACGGGGCAAACATGGTGTACGACTCCACAGTCGTGTCCGCCTACTGCTATTCCGGGACGACATGGATTAGCTACGATGATAATCACACCATCTCTACCAAGGTTAAGTACGCCAGGGAAGCGGGACTCAAAGGTTACTTTGCATGGCACGTTGGTGGTGATGACAACTAGGTTCTCACTCAAATAGGTGAATTTATGAGATTCTTGTTATAACACTATTGATCATGCATTGGAAGCTTTCCAGTATACATCTATTTCCCGAAGTTTAGCCCTAACCCTAGCTTACATACAGTACAGTTAACCGGACCATCATCTTCCAAACGAAATTGAATCGTGTCCCTGTGTGTTTAGATCAAATTTGCCCTACATGTTCATCCAAAATGGAACGAAATTCTTTTCAGGGATATTACAGTTCACCATAGTTAAGATCAAAATGGACTTAGTCATCTGAACAGTATTTTCTTTGTTTTTTCAATGAAGTACAAGAACGTGAAGGAAAGGTAAAATCTAGCCAAGCTTGACTTTATAAGATATATATTTATATGCATGTGTATATATTTCAGTCACGTCCGACGCCGTTTTATTAAATTTTATACTGATATTTGCTTTGAATGTTTCAAAGATTTTGGTTCTACTTCGTCGTGTCCTTGGCTGTGTCCTCTCTTCATGCTCTGATTAAAGAAGTCAAACTTCTGCAGATCAGTTGATCAATTTTGTGACAGTCTAATGATTCTAAATTCCCTCAATTTCAGCCTGTTTGTTGCAGCTTCGAGTTCGTGGTGACCTAGACGACGTCCGTGCCCATGCGTCAGAGGTAGACAGTGTTTACTGATGTTAATCGAAGTTTGGTCCAAAATAATGTAATGGGTTTTATAGTATCCCATCTCACAATAAAATGTATTCTTTCCGGACGAACTGAAGCAAGATCCAACAATGTAACGATTCTATAGAACATCTCTCCCTCTCCCTCCGCGCAAGCGCACGCGTGCATGTGCGTTTGAGCTCGACACCATCATCAAGCTTGTTGCCGATTGGTAGAGCTTGACGGTCTGTCAAGCTCACTCTCGATCATTATTGTATATCAAGAAAGAGAAGGCAAAGAAAGCTCAATCGGACTCAATTACGGGTTTGCTAGTATTAGTCAGCACATAAACGTGTTGAAAGAATGGATTTCAATAACCACCGGAGAAAATGAGGGAATTGATTTGAAAGGATTAAGTTAGAATGTAGTTGGGACGCGAACGAGGGAAAATTAATGAAAGAATGCATATATAGAGATAAGATATACAACAATGTCATTAGTGAAGAAGAAGAAGAAAGAATTTGTTTGTACAAATTAATGATCTATATGAAAATGTTCAATGTAGTCCCTGAACTTAAATTAATGGAAGGACTGTATTAAATATTTTCATATAATTCAGAAACTAAATTAAACATATACCAAAAGTCTAGGGAGTACATTGAATAAATTGAAAGTTTAAGAGCCATATTATACATTAGGCTAAACTCCAAGGACTACATTGAACAAATTAAAAGTTAAATGACCAAATTGCACATTGAACCAAAGTTTATGGACTATTTGTGTCATTTTCCTATTGATAAATCAGTCTCGCTAGATGGTATTATTAGATTACAAGCAGGAAAATCACCAAAAAAGTCCTAAACCGATTGCAATTATGACAATTAAGTTTTAATTCTTTTGTATTTATGCCAATTCAGTCCATTCGGCAAAATTTGGCTGTCTGGCACTAATATGGATGTTGGCCGACCGGCCAACGCTACCATGACAATTTTTAAAATATATTTTTTTTTTGATTTTTTGATTTTTCCCTTTCTTTTTCCTTTTTTTTCCCCTCTCTTCATCTTCAACTTCTAGCCGGTCGCCAGTTCTGGCGATTGGCCAAAGTTGGGGATTGGCAAGGTCGGCCTTGCCTGCCCCTATCAAGGCTCGATCTCGCTGTTGTTGGGCGAGGATTTCCTCGTCGGCAAATGGCTAGGTTGGCCTTGCCTACCTCTGGTGAGGCTGGACCTCGCTCGAACATTAATGAGGCCAACCTCTCCAAATCTAGCATAGCTCGTCCTTGCCGTCGCTCACAGGCTCGAGCCTTGCTAGTAATTGGCGAGTTTGGCCTTGCCTGCCCTGGTGAGGCTCGTCCTCACGCTCACCAGCAATTGGTAGGGCCGACCTTGCCGGGCACCCACCTCTAGTGGATCGCTGGTTTCGGCAATCGACCAAAGGTTGGAGATGAAGGGGGAAAAAAAAAGAAAGGAAAAGAATGGCGACCGGCTAGAGGTTGAAGATGAAGGGAGAAAAAAAAAGAAGAAAGGGAAAGAGAAGAAAAAAGAGGAAAAAAGAAAAGAAAATAAAAAATATTAATATGAAAAAACTATTTAAAAATTATCAGGTAAACGTTGGCTGGACGGCCGGCCAAAATGGGCCAGATGGACTAAATTAGCATAAATAAAAATGTCTAGGACTGAATAGGCATAATTGCAATATGTTTATGACTATTTTGGTAATTTTTTCAATTATAAGCAGGCATTAACTGAACCATTGAAAAGGACTGGAGCCTATATGCTCCCCACCAATTTAAAACAAGTTGAAAACAATACGTTTTTCACTTCCTGAGTTACTGATGCTTCCCTCATTTCTTCGCCTACATCCAGGTTTGCCAAGACAATTCCATGCTCCATACCAGACTGATTGCTTGAGCTCCCAAGATTGTTAATGTATATTCATATTAGTGAATATAAAGAAGAAAATTTATAGTTTCGATTTCCTATTGCAAGATGAGCCATTGTCTCAATGAGGATCTATGCTTTTATAAATTTGCTAGGAAGTTTAGATATTTTAACTGGAATTTTGTTTATCAGAAATCGATATCTAATGACAAGGGAAGACTTCGCCTAGGATTGCTAAGCTCACTTCGACGCTTGTATATAGTTGCGCAAGTGAGATTGTTTCGTTGTCTTAGAATTGCCGGTCAATTTCTCTCCTATACGCAGCTAGGTCGTGGTGCTATTTTTAGAACTTGTACATGACTGCGTTAGATTTGTGTGAAAGAAAATTTGTAGCACCAATTCCATCTCTCTTTTGACAATTGGGAGAAGAACTAAATTGAACATATACAAAAAATTTAGGGACTACATTGAATAAATTAAAAGTTCAAGAACCATGTTAAACACTGAGTTAAAGTTCATGGACCATTCGTGTCATTTTCCTTCTAAATTAAAGCGAATTCTAGGCAGTTTTCCAATGTTTTATAGGTCTTGATTGATCATTTTATGAGTTATGTTAATAACAAGTAGGGGTAAGTAAGATGGACCGCCCAAATCGGGACTAAACTGGATTGGACCGGACTGATCGGTTTGGTTAGGTTATCGGGAATATCGGTTTGGTTCCCCATTCCTAAAAGTGGAACCGGTTTCTAGGCAGTCTGATTCTTAGTTCTAGGGTGGGAATCAGACCGGACCGGACCGAACCGATAAATATATATTTTTATAATATTTTCATATATATAATATTTAATATTGGTCCCATTGAAATTGATTGATCAATTTTTTCGTATATTATATATTTTTTAATTTTTTTATGACCTTATGGGATCAAATCAAAAATACAAAAGAAAAAATAGAACCATTGATTTTCGGTTTACAAATAATATTTAATATTGGTCCCATTAGAACAGGACCGGACCAATGGAAACCGGTCCGATCTCTCGTCGTAGAAACTAAGAACTAGTTTTTCCGATCCAGTTCCCAATTTTTGAATTGAACCCGATCGATCGGTAATCGCTTCCCTCTAATAACAAGAGCTGAGACACCCTTTTCAGCAAAACGGCTCCTTTGACTCCTAGCAAAAGTCTCCACAGAGAAACAACACGTGTTGCCCACGTCACAGGCCAATGGCCCTCATCTGCGTTCTCAACCAAAAAGTATAAAATATAATGCATGATGCACCGTCAGCTCCGGCGTTGCCCAAAGAAAAATCGAACCAGATCCTCACGAAGCAACGTGTGGAAAGTTGCAAGTAACATCAACAGATGGTGGGATCCTGTCGATCGATTCTTGCGCGTAAGCCGAGCCGACCACACTACGGTGGGGTGTATCGGACTGTTTTTGCAGGCATTGACGTGGACTTCCGCATTGGCGAATCCTGTCTACCATTTCGCTAAATCTGTCAAATAGTGAGTCGAATCGAGTTTAGATCGGGTTATAAATAATTCAATCTAAATTGATCAATTAACCCGTTTATGATCTATTTATGCGCAATGTAATTTTCTTGACTCATACCCGACCCGATCCATATTCAACTCATACCCAACCCATATCCATATTGCTAAAACACTTATATATTTAATTAAATATAGGAAAATTCATACCCAAGCTAAAATGAGAGTGTGGAGTGAGTGAGTGCAAGATTAAGTGGGGGTGAAAAAGATGCGTTAAGTTTAAATCAATTGTAAACTTATTTACGACCCATTTAACACCAATATAAGACTTCTACCCATTTATAATCCATTTATTAAATATAACTAATCCATTTATTAATATATGGGTTAAAAAATGAATTTATGACCTATTTTGACAGATCTACATTTCTCTATTACCCCCATGGATTGCTTGTTGCATCATTTTGCTGTTCTTCAATCACCATCGGTTGTCCTAGTGTGAATTGACTAGTATAACTCGGTTCTACACGTGTCATGTCGCGATTGACAAAGTTCACCATCATTTGGGATCCATTTCATCTCAATCATTATTAAATTACGTGAATTTCAAGTGAGATTCACGTGATCTATGATGTGATGACTGGGATGTAACAACTTCACATGCACTTGGACTTGATAAAAAGAGTCTCCAAAAGATAAAGTCAAGAGCCATCAAACCTGAAGAATACCACATGGAAGCCCAAGCAAGTATTTTATGAGGCCAGTACATGTATTAATTATAATTTAATCGGGATCGTCGGATTTGGAGAACCCAAATGGGACCCACAAATTTTCAATGGTCCAAACTCAATTTACAATCTCCCCATCTCGATTGATTTGAGTACAAGAAAGGCCTTATTCACGTGAAATTTCCTAGTCGCGGTGGTTATCCACGCTTCTCTAAACCTAATGTTTTTAGACTAGAGTTAGGTTAAGAGTCAGAACTTTACGATTAATACGAAACTTAAGCCGCAACATGCGCATGTGGTCCGATCAATCCTGTATAAAACCATCTCAAACGTGTACAACCTCATCCATGTAACTCATCGAAAATGGCTTCCAACGATAATCACATCCTTCTCTTTTTCTGCTTCTCCTTTCTCTCTCTCCTCCAAATCAACTTGTGCATGGCCCAAAACGTCAAAGGAGGCTATTGGTTCCCGGGCAGTGGCGTCGCCGCCTCCGACATTGACTCGACCCTCTTCACTCATCTCTTCTATGCGTTCGCAGACCTCGATGCGTCGACGAACCAGGTGGTCATATCGTCGTCAAACGCTCAGTCTTTCGCAGCCTTCACTAGCGACGTCCAGCAGAAGAACCCATCGATCGTAACCCTCCTGTCCATTGGGGGTGGCGGCTCGAGCGCGGATGACTTTGTGTCCATTGCGAGCCAGTCTAGCTCCCGAAAGACTTTCATCGATTCCTCCATAGACCTAGCTCGGTCCAACGGCTTTCACGGCCTTGATCTTCATTGGGAATACCCCGACACTGATGCGAAGATGGCCAACTTGGGGTTGCTCCTCCAGGAGTGGCGGACTGCGGTGGCTGCTGAGGCGGCCAGCTCGGGCAACGATGCTTTGCTTTTGTCGGCAGCAGTCTATTACTCGCCGCACTACTGGTCGCCCGCCGATTATCCTGTGGCCACCGTGGCGGCAAGCTTGGATTGGATCAACGTGATCGCCTATGATTTCTTTGGCAATTGGTCCCCCACCACAGGACCATTTGCTGCGCTCTATAATCCAGGTAGGGGAGGCAACTTTGACTTTTTTCTGGGTTATAAACTTTGACTATCCTGAGGTACAATGAAGTTTTGTTAATCTTCTGTCTCATGACTTTGAAATTTGTTGCCTCAACATCAAGAGAATCACAAACTTGTAATTTTCTTGACATATGCGGCATCTCAAATCGGTCCTTTCAATTTCAGGGAACGGCTTAAGTGGAGACGACGGGGTGACCGCCTGGATTAATGCCGGCATTCCGGCAGGGAAGATTGTGCTAGGCTTCCCATTCTATGGCCGCGCATTCGTCCTCGCGGATGCCAACAACCATGGCTACTTCGTGCCCTTCACCAGGGCAGCGATATCCTCTGATGGGTCGATCATGTACAATCAGATCACGGCGTACATATCCCAAAACAGAGTGACCACGGTGTACAACTCCACGGTCGTGTCTGCCTACTTCTATTCCGGGACGACATGGATCAGCTTCGATGATGCGCAGACCATCTCTACCAAGGTTGCGTACGCCAAGGGAAGAGGACTTAAAGGTTACTTTGCATGGCACGTTGGTGGTGATGACAACTGGGTTCTCTCTCAAACAGGTGAATTTTTAACAGATTCCTGTTGCACGCCATTGACCATGCATTGGAAGCTTTCAAAGTTACATTCTATTTCCCAAAGTTTAGCCCTAACCCTAGCTTACATGCAGTACAATTAACCGAAGCGTCATCTTCCAAATGAAATCGAATCATGTCCCCTTGTGTTTAGATCAAATTTGCACTGCATGTTCATCTAAAATGGAATGAAATTCTTTTCAGGGACATTACAGTTCACCACAGTTAAGATCAAGATGGACTTAGTCATCTGAGGAACAGTATTTTCTTTGTTTTTTCTATGAAACACAGGAGCGTAAGGGAAAAGTAAAATCTAGCTAAGCTTTACTTTATAAGATATATATTTATATGTGTATATATTTCTGTCAAGTCCGACCCCCGTTTTATTTAATTTTATACTGATATTTGTTTGAACGTTTCAAAGATTTTGGTTCTACTTCGTCGTATCCCTGGCTGTCTCCTCCCTTCATGCTCTGATTAAAGAAGAAGTCAAACTTTTGCAGATCAGTTGATCAATTTGTGACAGTCTAATTCTAAATCCCTTCAATTTCAACCTGTTTGTTGCAGCTTCAAGTTCGTGGTGACCCAGACGACGTCCGTGCCCAAACGTCAGACGGAGACCTCATTTACTGATGTTAATCGAAGTTTGGTCCAAAACAATGTGATGGATTTTATAGTAACCCATCTCACAATAAAATGTATCCTTACCGGACGAACTGAAGCAAGATCCAATAATATAATGGATTTATAGAATATCTCTCTCTCTCTCCCTCCGCGCGAGCGCGCCTGTGCATGTGCGTTTGAGCTCGACAACATCGTCAAGCTTTTCACCGATCCATAGAGCTTGACGGGCACCTCAAGCTCGCTCTCGATCGTTATTGTATCTCTAGAAAGAGAAGGCAAAGAAAGCTCGATCGGACTCAATTATGGATTTACTAGTATTAGTCAGCACATAAACTTGTTAAAAGAATGGATATCAATAACCACTGGAGAAAAGGAGGGAAATGGTTTGAAAGGATCGAGTCAGAATATAGTTGGGACGCGAACGAGGGAAAATTAATGAAAAGAATGCATAAATAGAGATGAGACATAAAATAATGTCATTAGTGACGAAGAAGAAGAAAGAATTTGTTTGTACAATATACAAAAATTTGGAGCGATCAGGAAGGATTTACATGGAAAAACTTTAATAATCCCTCCTCACCCCGTTCTCTCCATCTTGACGAGATTGTAATTTTAGGCTCCATTCGCTTCGTGAAAAATGTAGCATTTCTAGAAAATATTTTCCAAAAGTCTAACAATATTTTCCGGTGTTTAGCTAAAATTTCAAATGATCTTGAACATATTTTCCGCCGTTTGGTATGGAAAATCTGATTTTCCTAAAATAAATTACCAAAATATTCAAATTTTATTTATTTTCTTTTTATTTTTCTTTTTCCTTCTTCTTAGGCCGGTTGCTGACTGTTAAGATATGAAATCTTTTTGATATCTTTTTTAAATTTCAAATTAGCTTGCCAATTATAGATGAGTTGGCATTCCTTGATTTTTGCTCTACCAAAGATTGTATTTTTTTCTTCTCTTTATAAATGTGTACAATCTATAAATATAAAGTAATGAAAATCATTCATAAACGTTGAGCCTTTATATGGTATCTGAGCTAGATGGGTTGGAATGTTGCTTTGAGGGGGCGCTAGGTGGAAGAGGTGAACTTTGAGAGGATGACAAGACACTCTTAGAATTGGGAAGTGCTTGGTACGGGAATTTGTTTTCTTTGAACACAACATGACGTGAGATATAGAGATGATTATTTTGTGGATCAAAACATTTATACGCACTTTGTGACAATGAATACCCTAAGAATATACATTGTCGAGAACGGGGCATGGCTAGAACGGGTGTTGGCAAACAGTTAATTAGGTATGTAGCAGTTTGAAACGCACATGATCAAAAAGAGGGCGGTAAGTTTGCTTTGTGTAATAGGGCGAGCTCGATTTCAACTATGTGTCGGTGTTTTCTTTCTGCGATTCCATTGTATTTCGGAACGATGGAACTACAACTCACCCTAAACCCAACTTGCCAGTATCAACAATGACCAAGCATTAGAGCCCATAAATTCACCTACTTGAACTCACAAAATGACCACTAGATCCCAAAATAGTATTTTCAAGCCCAAACAAATCAACCATATTACCACCAAACATCCATTTCCACCGACTATAGAACCAACAAGAATTACACAAGCTATGTGCAACCCTCAATGGCGTGAAGCAATGTCGGCTGAGATCAATACCGTTATTCGTAACGGGACTTGGGAACTAATAACTTTTTATCCATCTTTGAATGTTGTAGGTTGCAAATGGGTTTATCGGATAAAAAGACGTGTGGACAGTAGTATTGGGAGGTACAAGGCACGTCTTGTGGCCAAAGGTTTTCACCAACAACCAGGCCTTAGTTACACCAATACATTTAGCCCGGTCATCAAACCAAATGCCAATCGTGTGGTCTTATCATTGGCTCTAATGTGTGGATGGACATTGAGACAAATGGACGTCAACAATGCCTTTCTACAATCTTTACCCAAAAAAAAGAAAAAAACAATGCCTTTCTACAAGAAACTCTCTAGGATGAGGTCTACATGTCACAACCGCTCGGTTTTTAAAGACCCAGAAAAACCAACACACATTTGCAAACTTCGGAAAGCCATATATGGGTTAAAGCAAGCTCCGTGGGCTTGGTACAATGAGCTAAGTTCATTCCTTCTCGCAAATTCATTTGTAAATTCAAAGAATGATAGTTTGCTGATCATTTACTTTCATGGTGGCATTCAAGCCTATTTTCTAGTGTACATGGATGACCTCATTATCATAGGAAGTGATCATAATTTTGTTCGGACTTCATCACCGCTCTCTCTAATTGGTTCTCAATTAAAGACTTGGGGCTATTGAATTCTTTTTGGGAATTATAGTCATTCCTACAAAGATCGGCTTACTTCTTTCTCAACATAAATACATAAGAGAGCTACTTGAACACTTCAAAATGGTAGACGCAAAAGAGGTCGGGACACTATTAGCCACGGGTCAGTCTCTTTCGATCCATGACAAAAAACCACCAACTAATGCTACAGAATTTCGAAGCCTCATAGGCGCACTTCAATACCTCAACATTACTCACTCGGACCTTGGTTTTGTAGTAAACAAGCTATCTTAATTCATGCATAACCTGACCACAACCCACTGGATAGCTACAAAATGGCTTTTACGCTATCTTAAGGGAACGTTATTCCATGGATTGCACTTGAGACGCGACACAAAACCTGTGCTTCATGCCTGCATTGACACAGATTGGGCAGGAAACATTGATGATAGCACATTTACTTCGGGTTTTGTCATTTATATTGGGGCCAATCCTATCTACTGGAGTTCTCGGAAGAAACGATCGGTTGCATGGTCATCTACTCAAGCAGAATACTGAGCCATTGCCATGGCCTCGG
The DNA here is from genome assembly GCA_031216285.1 of Syzygium syzygioides. NCBI lineage: Eukaryota > Viridiplantae > Streptophyta > Magnoliopsida > Myrtales > Myrtaceae > Syzygium > Syzygium syzygioides. The sequence goes on from CM062244.1 coordinate 2,427,405, forward strand.
TAGAACTCATTTGGGTAAAATCTTTGCTTCAAGAACTTGGCATTCACATGGACACGGCACCGAGCTTGTATTGCGACAATATAGGTGCTACTTATGTTTGTGCAAATCTTGTCTTCCATTCCCGGTTGAAACACATTGAGATAGATTACCATTTCGTTCAAGAACTTGTTAAAGCCAGCAAGATGCGAGTCTCCCATCACTACAAAAAAAACAAGCATTTAGCCACGGAAAATTAGCGATGAAAAATTATTTATCGCTAATTTGCGACGAAAAATAAATTCGTTGCTAATTGCGACGAAAAATAAATTTGTTGCTAATTTGCGACGAAAAATTTTCCATGGCTAATTTGCGATGAAAAATTTTCCTTGGCGAATTTGCGACAAAAAAAAATTCGTCGCTAATTTTGCGACGAAACAAAATTCATTTAGCCACAAAAATAAACTCTCTCTTCACTTTCCCGACTACTTTTTATTTTTGTGGCTAAATCCATGGCTAATTAGTCACGGAAATAAATATAGTAGGGAAATGTAGTGATACTTAATTTTCGTGGCTAAATTAGCCATGGATTTAGCCACGGAAATAAATATAGTAGGGAAATGCGGCGATACTTAATTTCCATGGCTAATTAGCCATGGAAATAAATATAGTAGGGAAATGCGGTGATACTTAATTTTCGTGGCTAATTTACGACGGAAAAAAAATTCATCGCTAATTTGCGACGAAAAATTTTTCGTCGCTAATTTGCGACAGAATTTGGGACGAAAAATTATCCGTGGCTAATTTGCGACATAATTAGCAACGAAAAAAAAATTCATCACTAATTTTGCGACGGAATTTGCCACAAAAAAAATTCGTCTCTAATTTTGCGACCGAATTTGCCATGAAAAAAAATTCATGGCTAATTTAGCCAGAAAATAAACTCTCTCTTCACTTTCCCGACTATTTTTTATTTTTATGGCTAAATCAGTGGCTAAATTAGCCATGGATTTAGCCACGAAAATAAATATAGTAGGGAAATGCGGCAACACTTAATTTATGTGGCTAAATCCATGACTAATTAGCCACAAAAATAAATATAGTAGGAAATGCGGTGATACTTAATTTCCGTGGCTAAATCCGTGACTAAATTAGCCACGAATTTAGTCACGGAAATAAATATAGTAGGGAAATGCCGCGATACTTAATTTCCGTGACTAATTAGCCACAAAAATAAATATAGTAGGAAAATGCAGTGATACTTAATTTACGTGGTTAAATCCATGACTAATTAGCCACGAAAATAAATATAGTAGGGAAATGCAGCGATACTTAATTTCTGTGGCTAAATTAGCTACGAATTTAGCCACGGAAATAAATATAGTAAAGAAATGCCGCGATACTTAATTTCCCGTGGCTAATTAGCCATGGAAATAAATATAGAAGGGAAATGCAACGATACTTAACTTCCATGGCTAATTAGCCACGGAATTTGTGACGGAAAAAAAATACAGTAGGGAAATGCGGCGATACTTAATTTTCATGGCTAAATTAGCCATGGATTTAGCCACGAAAATAAATATAATAGGAAAATGCGGTGATACTTAATTTCTATGGCTAAATCCGTGGCTAATTAGCCACGGAAATAAATATAGTAGGGAAATGCAGCGATACTTAATTTCTATGGCTAAATTTGTGGCTAATTAGCCACGTAAATATATATAGTAGGGAAATGTAGCGATACTTAATTTCTGTGGCTAAATTCGTTGCTAATTAGCGACGAAAAAAAATTCGTTGCTATCTAGCGACGAAATTTGTGAAGGAAAAAAAAATTCATCGCTAATTTGCAACAAAAAAAAACTCGTCGCTAATTTACGATGGAAAAAATATTTGTCGCTAATTTGTGATAGAAAAAAATTCATCGCTAATTAGCGATGGAAAAAAAAAATTCATTGCCAATTTGCGACGAAAAAAATATTGGTCGCTAATTAGTGACTAATTTTGCGATGGAAAAAAAATTCGTTGCTAATTAGCGACAAATTCACATTCATCGCTAATTAGTGATGGAAAAAAAATTCAATGCTAATTATCAACGAAAAAAAAAGTCGTTGCTAATTAGCGATGGAATCTGCAATGGAAAAAAATTGGTTGCTAATTATTTGCGACAAAGAAAAAATTCATCACTAATTTGCAACAGAAAAAAAAATTCGTCGTTAATTTCCGATAGAAAAATTTTTTTTCGCTAATTAGTGACGAAATTTATTTGGGACAAAAAAAAATTCATCACTAATTAGCGACGGAAAAAAAATTATCGCTAATTTGCGATGCAATTAGCAATGAAAATAACTTTGGCGGGACGTTCCCAACTATTTTTATAGTTCATCACTAATTTTGTCACTAATTAACGACGAATTTAGCGACGAAAATAAACTTTCGCTGCACATTTCCAACTATTTTTATAGTTCGTCGCTAAATAGCAACAGATTCAAATTCATCGCTAATTCCGTCGCAAATTAACGACGAATTTGAATTCGGAATTAGCGACAAACTATAAAAATAATTGCGAATGTGCGGCAAAAGTTTATTTTCATCGCTAAAGTCATCGCAAATTAGTGACCGAATTAGCGATGAACTATAAAATTCGCAGCACATTCCCGTCTATTTTATTTTCGTCGCTAATTAGCAACGAATTCAAATTCTTCGCTAATTTGCGACGAATTAATAAAAATTCATTACTAAATTCGTTCCGGAACAATGTTTGTGGCAAAAGTAAAAACCTTTCGTGACAAATTAGCGACGAATTTTGCCACAAACAAGTTCGTCGCAAATTACTGACAAAAAAAATTCGTGGCAAATTATAGACGAATTTTGCCATGAATAATTAGCGACGAATTTTGCCATGAACAATTAGGAACAAATTTTGCCACGAAAAATTAGTGACAAATTTTGCTACTAATAATTAGCGACGAATTTTGTCACGAATATATTTCGTCGCGATTTAGCGATGAAAAATTATATTTTGCGACGCCTAATTGGCAACGAAATTTTTTTCGTCACAAATTTCATTGTTAATTCGTTTAGTGACGAATTTTTTCATTTTTTTGTGGCAAAATTCTTCGCTAAAACCTACTTTTTTTGTAGTGACATATGTTAGAAAAGAAACTAAAAATTCAATTTTTTTTTAAAATGAGATCGCAAAGTCGAGTTGCAGCTTGAAATCCTATTATAAGTTTGTAAGGGTTTCGATGGATTGGGAACGTGATTATATCGGAGCCGCTACTAAGGGTGTGCATAAGATCCCATAGAAATGTGTGGAATCGATGGAATCGTTCGAACTTGACACTATATGATAAGCTTCGAGATATGAAGTCATAACTATATCATATCCTTATTATAACTTTTACTCGTGCATACTACAAGGCAGATGATCCTTTCATATAATTATTTGTACAAAAAATGTATGAGAATATAATAATTACTTGCTGTTTTACAGTTTTCAGGTACAAGTTTCAATATAAATTCGTAGAATTATTTTGTATTTTAGTTGTGCAATATCATTGGGTTTTGCTATCAATATAGTGGATTTGTACTTCATTGTATGATATGCAAGTTTTTCTCATGTTGTGACGTAATAGAATAGCTTTTCGATAAGTTAAAATGCACAAGTTTTCTTTTGTAGAAACTCAACAAACTATTTAGTAATTTTTTCTTAAGAAATAGTAGATCAATGGATTTTGGGTTTCAAATTGAGGCAAATACCATTCTCACGTGAAAACTTGCTATCGCATAATAACATCCTAACTTTCCTTGCCATGTGAGGGAAAAATTGTTCAGTGATACGCGCAAAGTCTCTCTCCGTAATTGGTTTTTAGCATTCTCCATCACATTGAACTGACTACATCATTCTTTGCAGATCTCACTTTTAATTTAAGATTATTTCTTGCATTATTTCTTCTTTTTCTTTTGCTTTATATTATATTAAAAGACAAAACTACTCACATTCCTTTCAAATAATTTTTTTCACTCTAGCCTCGTCTTCCACACCCATTCATTGCAAGGTTTCCTTCATGTCTGTCTTCTTCTAAACTTATTCCAACAATTATTAACTTTATTTCCCCGAATAATCCTCATGATCATGAATTTTTCAACTTTGATTTTTGGTACAAATTTACGAAAATTTACTCAAAGATTGAATATTGTGGTTGATGAATACATTATACTCAATTTACTCATATTTTATTGGAAGATAATAGTGAAAAGGACCCAAATTGCTTAAATGTATCTATTGATAATTAAACTGCGAATGGAGAACAATAATCAATCATGTCAACAAGTTCATTTGGTGCTTCTCGCACTAAATATTGAAATTTATTCCTTGATATATACGTGTTTCAAGTGAATAATGACTTTCTTATCGATGCAATTGAAAACTTTTATTGTCTGATTCAAGTAAAATATTTTTTCAAAAGAGTAACCTTTTTCAGGAAGCCAAGCAACTGAATGATCAATATCTTTTATTAAGCTGCATACGCAACTTGTTATTATTGCAGTGGATAATTTATTTTTATTAATGATTCAATGAAAATTATGGTGCATTTAGAATTGACAAAAGAATATGTGTTCCAGATTCCATGTACTTAGAACTTTGAACCTACTCGTCGAAATAGATTCGCGAATTTTTGAATTTTGAAACTTATCCTGCATGTCTTGGAACCTGGAACCGAATAGGTTTCCACCGGTCCGGTTCTCCTATTCTAAGTTTTACTTAGAATCATGCTCGCCCCTAATGTAGAGTAGGTTTGAAGTTTTAAAAAATAAAAAACTTGTTCCGACGGTCCGAACTAATTAATAATTTTTTTTGTCAAATCCAATTGAATTTAGAAAGTTAATAATATCTAAAACACGATCTAACCTGTGTCTGGGGACTAGATCTTACTCTCCCATTTCGTCGCCTGCCCTTTCAGACTGTAACAACAGCAACAGCAACAGCAGTAACAAACGACAAACGCACGTTTTTTTACTCTTTTTTTAAAAAGTTTTCAGGAACCCACGCGCGTGCCCATTTCCGTAATTCCACCACGTCCCAACGCTCCCCGCATGCAACGCTCCTCCCCCTGTTCTCACGACGAAAAAACACACTAATTAATTAATTATTTTTATTTTTTAAAATAATAATAATAAAAAAATCATCAAAGCTCGAAGGCGCGAACTCGCCTCCCCTTCTCGCGCCATCGTATCCCCTTCGCTCGCTCTTTTTATTCCCCCACCACCATCGCGCTCCCTCACTCTCTCTCTCTAACTTCTCTCCTTCTTTCTCTCTCTCTAGCCTCCTCCGCCATGCACCGCCGCCTCCGCCGCTCCCTCCTCCTCCTCCGATGACGCCGCCGCCGCCAAGCGCGGCAGCTACAACTGCGGCCGCTGCGGCCTCCCCAAGAAGGGCCACTCCTGCCACGCCGGCTCCTCCCCCTCCCCCGCCCCCGACTCCTCCTCCGCTGACGCCATCTCCTCCACGCCGCCCGTCAGCTCCGCCGCCGCATCCTCCTCGGCGGCTTCCGCGTCCGCCGTCGCCGTCGTGCCGTCCGAGCTCTCCTCCGCAGCCCGCCCTCCCCAGCCGCCGCTACCCCTCCTGCCGCGCCACCAGATCTCGCACCTCCGCCGCGCTCTCTCCTTCGATGACCGCGACGTCCGCGCCGACGAGGAGGAGGAGGACATCGACGAGGTGGAGCCGGATCTCAACGAGCGGGATCGGGGTTTCGTGGACTGGGATGCTGACGCCGGCGGGTTGCCCGCCAGGTGCTTGTGGGAGGTCTTGAGGAGGTTGCCGCCGGCGGAGCTGCCCGCGGTGGCGCGGGTGTACAAGGGGTGGCGGGAGACCTCGAGGAGGGTGTGGTGGGCCTCCGAGGATCTGAAGCTCAGGGTTCCCTCGAAAGCTCAGCTCTGTTTCGTCGGATCGGTGTTGAACAAGTGCCCTGAGCTCGTTAGGCTATCTCTGTGGATGGAAAGGTTAGTAATCAGTCGTGGATTCGGATCTAGGATGTTTCTTTGCGAGGTGGATTGGATCGGTTGATGTTGATGCACTGATGAGACAAGGTTCATCTGGGCGTTATCAATTAGGACCGAAGTTGATGCATGAGCTAACAACCGCAAGTGAACTGTTTGATCAATTGAATTGAAGCTTAAAATTGACAAAAGGAAATGTATGCTGCGAGTAGTGGAAATGCTGCTTGATCAGCATTTATGGACAAACTTTCATGAATCAGGGAGTTTCAGGATTCGCACATTAACCCTTTAAGGAAGGCCTAGAACTTGTGAATCAGTTGTGAGGATCCTCATTGGATCTCACAATTAATTCAAGTTCGAGATCATGTGCTTGTGCTTCGTCAAATTTTTCTGGATTTATGACACGATTCGATTCTTGTTCTGTTGGTTGGCTTTCGCAGTGATGTAGATGCGACGATGCTGGCTTGCATTGCGTTCTCATGCCCTAATCTGGAGTCTGTGGAGATCTCAACATCCTCTAATGCTGTCAACCGGATTACAGGGTAAACTTTCTGTTCCCCTTTTGCGGGTTAGGTCTTTCATATGAGATTTGTTTGGATCTTGGTTATATATGTATTGAGGCATTTCTGGGGTGGAGAACCCTAAGATCCCTCAATTAATGGTTGCAAATGGATATCACTTTCAAGCTGGCACATGTAATTTCGAAATGGAAAGACTTTAGCGGAGTCTACTCTAATTGTAAAGGTTTTGATCACCTGTCTGTGATTTACAAATTTGTTTGCGTCTCCATGATCTAGGAATGCCTCTAGAAAATGTGATGGCTCTTCCAATTGTGGTGTGCATCATTATTTCGTCCTTGACTAGCAGTGGGAACTAGGAGAGGAAAGCTGTCAGTTTTTTTATGCTGCTTTTTGAACCAACTATTTAAGAGATCAACGTGTTGAGATCTTACTGTTGGATGCTCATGCTTGTAACATCTTAGTTTCGCAAGTAAATCTCCATTTTGCAGCTTAAATAACATCTTGTTTGTTTCCAGCAAGGAGGTTGCATAGTCTGTTTAATGGTTTTTAGTAATATCTAAGCAGTTTGATCTCCATTTTCTTATTCGTGCACGCAGAAATTTTGGAAATGTATTCTTCATTTACCATATTAACTTGTGCAAACTTCTACAGAGATGAATTGGGTCGTTTTGTTGCTGACAAACTATGCCTAACGTGTCTTAAAATGGAAGGTTGCTCTGACCTTGGGGGTTTGGTTCTCAGCTCATCGAGTCTTTCTACTCTGGCTTTCTGATCTAAACTCCCTCTCAAAGATGGTAATTGCATCCCTTTGCCTTTTTATGTTCTAGGATCTCTCCTCTGTATCTTGCATGTTTATTCCTGTCTTTGATAGATGTAACAACTGATGCTGACTCATTTTCACATCCCTACAGGTATTTAATTGCCCGAACTTAAGAGAAATCTCCTTGGAATTCTCTCGCAATGGAAATGATTGTACAGATTTTATTGCCACAATTGATGGTCTGGGAAGGAGCCGTCCAATTTTACAAAATATTCACATTGCGTCGGTTCAGCTTTCTCATGCGGTTGTACTAGCTCTTACAGCTTCAAATTTAAGGTGTGTTCTGTAATTTGGTCATGCATGTTGCATATGATAACAGCTTCAAACAGGCATTTATTCCCTTTAAGCTCTAGAGCTTTGTAAGTCCTTGTTCCACACATTTTGCTGTCTAGTGATCATATAGATCCTAAGTTCACTTCCTAGATACTAAAGACCGAAATTTTCCATAAGAGCATTGAAGCATCATTAATTAGATACAGCTTTGATGACCACTGCTAAATTTTTTCACTGTACAGGGGTTTGCGGATGCTATCACTGGTGCTTGGATCAGAAATCACTGATGCATCTGCTGCTGCTATAGCTTCAAGCTTTTCGGATTTAGAATTGCTTGATCTCAGTGGGTATGTTCTGCTGTGAGGTCCTATGTTGTTTGATTTATGAGATATCACAGTGGTATAGAAAATTCAGCTTCATCATGTCAATTCATGGTTTTTTTTCTTTTGCAAAAGTTCCCATACATGATATAAACACATTTGGTTTCAAATAGTGTGACAAATAGGGCGCATTGGTAATGACCGTAGAAGCTTAGAGCATGAAGGAATATAATTTAATCATCAGCCCCAACAATTGCACTTCTTTTTTAATCATGAATTTATTGTTACATGCAGGTCAAGCATTAGTGACAGTGGCACCGGGATGATATGCAATGTGTTTCGTGAAACATTAATGAGACTCCTACTTGCCCTTTGTCCTAACATCTCTTCAAGTAACTTCCTGGACGACTCTGTAAATAAATGGCATTTCCTTTCGGTTAGCACTATAGGTTCAATGTTTTTTTTTTGGGTAAAGGCACTATAGGTTCATTGTTTGTCATGCTGAACGTGAATCTATTCAAATCATTTCTTGCATTTTATTTTGGTTCACTAACTGTTTATATATTTCAGGTGGAATTCAGTTTGCCAGCGCTCAGCTGCCTCTTCTTGAACTCATGGACTGTGGTATGACTGTATGTGATAGTAATGACAAAAGCCTCATCTCTGATGAAGCAATCAACCATGGGATGGAGAAAAGGCCCAGCAGCAATCTTCACCTCATACACCAGAAGCTTATTATAATGCACAGTAAATTAAAAAAACTCAGCTTGTGGGGTTGTAGTGGCTTAGATGTGAGGCTCCCAGATCCTATAATTTGTATATTGCATTCTGTTACCATGGGTTCCTTGTGGTTCTTATTTTGTTGATTAAAATGCAGGCCCTGTATTTGAACTGCCCAGAGTTGAATGACCTGAATCTCAATGCCTATAAAAATTTGCTCACTGGTACATTTTAAAAAATGTATTGGTCTTGATTGAGTGCTTACTTTAATTAATGGGATATTGATGCATCTCACATGCTTTCCTAATTTGCATCCTAATCTAACTTTAATTTTCTTTGCATTCTCGGATGGATTGCTAATTCAGTGCCCCAGTTTAGAGAACATATATGCGTTAGGTTGTCAAGAATTGTTAATAGAGGTTATTCAAAACCACGTACGATCTGAATTTAATCAGAATATAGCATTAGCATCAATTTGTGCTGCTTGTCAATATGCTTCTCTAACCTATACGAGCTTGTTGAATACATCATCAAGCACTTTAAAACTTGAATTTGCGGAACAAACCTACCTCATAGACAATGTTAACCTTGCTGAAAACTTGATGTGATATTCTATTGACGCGAAAGTCTGTATGTTGTACTTTCTTGTTGAGACCCTTGTCTTGAGAATCTTGTATGTGAGAAGTTATACCTTGCTCTATCCCCCACTTTTCTTTGTCCTTCTTACAGTAACTTAAGATTTATTTATATATTAAATAAATTGTTTGATCTCAAAGATTCAATGGTTTGAGGAAAGCACTAACATTTGTATTGCATCTACTTGTAGGTCAACAATGATTCTTTTCACGTGGAAAACCATTTGCCCTTTAAACATCTGGCTAATGGTTCCAAGAGAGTTCGGGTTCCCCATTTTCTGTGCCAACAGGTGAAGTCCCTCACCTACATATCTTCTAGTGGTTGTAACGTAAATGTCAATGCCGTTTCTTAGATACAGCTCCTTTTCTCTTTCATGTGAGCAAATGGAAAATGAATTGACAACAGCAAGTCTGATTATTGATTAGATAACGAGCAAAGAGATGGACAACAGCATTAATGTCACGAGATTATCTTGTAACATTGTATTTGCATTCTATTACTGGTTATGAAATAGAATAGGGAATCATATCATAACATCGCCTCATCTTCTCTTTTTTCCAAGCAGCAATTTGATGTTGATAAGAAGCAGAGAAGGAGGCCGCCGTGTAATGTGCTTGCAGAATGATTATACATGTGGATAGTTTTGACAATTGACATGGTGATAGCTTCACTTGTTTGATGCCATATTACTGCTGAGGCAAGGCCCTCTAGATTGACTTCTTTCGGGTTCCCAACATTATTGCCGGTTGCTGATGCCTTGTAAAATTCCTTTGGGCATAGTGTGACCCCCTAGTCACTATACTAGAAAATACTCTGGAGCTTAGCTTCAGTAGCATAACTTCATTCTAAAATAAAGTTATCAACCTGTGTAATTTCTGTGCAAACTGTCTTCGTATGAGGAGTTTTATGGAAAGACTATAATTTACTGATAATTTATATTAGAGCATGAACTGTTGCTGCTAATATTCATGTGCTTGATATCAGAGGCTAGAAGGAACTCCGCAAGGCTGAGTTTGTGTTAGATATATCAGGTTTCAGCCATGGGTTAGATATAGTTTGCACTGTGCCAGTTGTGATTACGATGCGCATGGTTATCTTGACTAGTAGGAGGCCAACCTGTAATAAACTTGCTGCACATTCGCAATTATTTTTATAGTTCGTCATTAATTTGCGACGAATTAATAAAAATTTGTCGCTAAATTTGTTCCGGAACAATGTTCCTGGCAAAACTAAAGATTTTTCGTGGTAAATTAACGACGGATTTTGCCACGAATCAGTTCGTCGCAAATTACTGACCAAAAAAAAAAGAATTTCGTGGCAAGTTAGCGACGAATAATTAGGGACGAATTTTGCGCTGAAAAATTAGCGATGACTTTTTTTTGTTGCAATTTAGCGACAAAAATTGAAATTTTCTGTTGCAAAATTTTGCGATGGCCTATTAGCGATCAAATTTTTTCCGTCGCTAATTTCATCGCAAATTCGTCTATCGATGAATTTTGCTAAATTTTTTGTGGCCAAAATTCGTCGCTAAAACCAACTTTTTTTGTAGTGCATATTTCCACCCATGATCAACTTGCAGACATTCTCACAAAACTGTTATCAAGGCTGCGGAATACAATTACAAGACAAGATGGGCGTTTTCGATGGAGTGTCCATCTTGCGAGGGCGTGTTAAAATATGAAATCTTTTTGATATCTTTTTGAATTTCAAATTAGTTTACCAATTATAGATGAGTTGGTATTTTTTGATTTTTGCAACTATAGATGAATTGGCATTTCTTGAATTTTGCTCCACCAAAGATTGTATTTTTTTCCTTCTCTTTATAAATGTGTACAATTTGTAAATGTAAAGTAATGAAAATCATTAACGAACGTTGAGCTTTTATATATGACCACAGCAACTGTTGGCGATCAGCTAAAGGCGAGGGGCGAGCTTCGCCACAAAGGTCCGCGAGGCTTGAAGCTCACCAGGGCCTCGTTACAGGCCGGCGAGGCTGGAGATCGCCCGAGCCGTAGAGTCCAGTCAATGTCGCGATCTCACCCTATCAAAAAATGAGTCGTCTCTATGCACACGTTGCAAGATTCTGCTGAAAGTGAACCTTGAACAGCAAACAGTAGAGGAACCAACCATCGACCACTGATTGCCCGAAGAAGCGACGATTTCGTGCGTAAGTACACCGACTGCCTGGATAAGCACTGGCGCTTGAGTTCTCGTTTCCTACGTAACACCCGATTAAGGGCCCCAGCTAAGCGGTCTAATTCCCTCCTCCCGTAATCTCAAACCGCCACTTCTGCTTTCGCATTCGCTTCCAAGCTTGTCTCTCATGGCGGGCGAAGGCAAACTCGCTTGTTTCTTCATCTTTTTCCTGTATCTCCGCCCATCTGCTGGGGAACGAACGTGGGTCAAGTCCGGCTACTTCTACGCCGGCAGCGAAATCCCGGTCTCGGACATCGATTCCTCCTTGTTCTCTCACCTCATATGTGCTTTCGCTTTCATCGGCGCTCCGACCCATCAGCTCTCCTTCAACTCCTCCACCGAACAAATCTTCTCCGCCTTCACGAGGGCCGTGAAACGCAAGAACCCTTCGGTCACCACGCTGCTATCGGTGTGGGCTGGCGGAGAGGATCCTTCGGCTTTCACTTCGATGCTCGGTGGGTCTTCTTCAAGGAGGTCCTTTATCGAGTCTACCATAGAAAAGGCAAGGCTTTATGGGTTTAGTGGGGTTGATCCCCGTGGGGTCTTGCCCAGTAGGAGCATTTACATGACCGATTTGAGTGCTCTTTTGGGGCAGTGGAGAGAAAGTGTAGTTGCCGAATCAAGAAAATCTGGGAAACCTCAGTTGCTGCTAGTAATGGCTGTGTATTGTGAATCCATTGCTGACTCTGTGAGTTACCAACTTGACTCAATTCAGAGCAAATTGGACTGGGTTCACTTAATTGCTTATGATTACCATCTCCCCACCAGGGAAAAATTTGCCCTCCCTCATGCAGCTTTATTTGACCCAGCAAGCCAGAACAACACGGACTTCTGCATAAGTCGGTTGTTGACTAGAGGATTTCCTGCAAGAAAGCTGGTTCTGGGCTTGCCCTACCATGGCTATGCGTGGCAGCTTGAGGATTCAAGCGACGATACCATTGGCCATCCGGCAGTGGGGCCTGCTGTGACGGCGGATGGGTCATTTGGATACAAGGCCATAAGATCATACATCCGAGATTTCGGTTATGGAGTCAGTTCTGTTTATAATGGTACATATGTGGTGAATTTTTTCAGAAAAGGATTGATATGTATCAAATTTGATGATGTGGAGGCCATTCGAGCCAAAGTAACTTATTCCAAGGGAAAAGGGCTTCTTGGTTACAATGTGTTTCAGGTTGGCAATGATCAGAACTGGGTTCTTTCCAGGACAGGTTAGGATAACTACCTCACAGGAATTCTTGATGAAGGTTTCAAAATATTATTGTATTGAAAATGTAGAACTAAATGTAATTCATGGACTGAACTGCCTTGTCAGCTCAAGAAGCCAGTGAAGATCAGCAAAACAGGCGATGGTTCCGGCTAGTTATGCTTATTTCGATTGCTATAGTTGTTCTCTTTATATTTGGCCTGATATGCTACTTAACGAGGAGAACATTGAAATCAAAAGGTACATTTTCTAAAGTTCACTGGTGGATTACTATAACTCTGTGGTAATCAAGAACATTGACTTTGGAAGGATTAAAGTTCTAGATACATTTTCTTGATTTTGATTCTCAGGTATTTCCGGTGTAATAAAAGGATTTAGTAGCCGATTAAAGACTATGGTGTATAAAGGTGAAAGTCTTGAGAGTGGTGCTCCTAATCTGCAAACATTTCGTTATGCCACTCTCAGAGCAGCAACTGATAGCTTTTCAAGTGAAAAAAGCTTGGAGAGGGTGGATTTGGACCTGTTTACAAGGCAAAAGATATTGAGGCCATACTTATTTTCTTTATCTGTTTCATTACAAATCCTATGAAGTGTGAGCCATGATTAAGTGCCAGATACGGTACTGTTGCTCTATATTGTGGGTTTGTTGTTGTTTAACTGCGAGCAAGGAAAATAACTCTCCCCCAAATACCTTTCACTCCTTTTGCTCAAGAATACATGGTCTTCGTTGTTTATAGTCTTGACTTATTATTGCGAAGGTGAAAGTAATGGGAACTGGCTACCATTACTATGGGAGAAAGCAAATGTTTCCCTATGTTGATTGAGGGTATGCCAGCTTTCTCTGTAGCAGCTGCCAGCTGATTGATTTATACTCGCAATTTCAATCATTCAGTTGGAATGGACTCACCACAATAAGTTTGAGATATTTAGAGATGCTGCATAGGTTTCTTTACGATGTATGTGAGCTTGTAAGTTTCATTACAGGAGGTTGGAGTTGGATGAATTCTGCCCAAGTTTTGTTTTTCCCTTATGATCCTCAGGGTTATGTGACTTGTGTCATAGACAAAAAAAAACTATCTTCCAGCATAAACAGTGAAAAGTTTAGTTCTGAGTCTACCATGTTCAAGTGAAAGGTAGTTGCCCTGTACTGACCGTCAGCATCCCTGTTGCTCAGGGCAAGTTGCCCAAAGGGCAGGAGATTGCAGTAAAGACACTTTCGAAAACTTTGAAACAAGGGCTTGAGGAGTTCAAGAATGAAGTTACTCTCACTGCCAGCCTGCAACACGTCAACCTTGTTCGCCTTCTCGGAGTTTGTATCAATAGGGAGGAAAAGATGCTGATCTATGAGTACATGCCATATAGGAGCTTGGACTTCTATCTTTTTGGTTCGACATCTTTCATGCTTCTTACAATAGTCATTAACCTGGGTGTTTTAAAGTGACATCCAGTGTGATACTCCAAAAGGCTTATATGGGTCCCCTGTTCCAATTCAATGGCTAGATCAGGTAGACCCTTCTAAGCATTTGGGGTTCACAAAGTTATGTTATGCTCTAATTTTGCTTCTGGTTCTGATAGCCTTTAGGTTTTAATGATGTAGATCCGATAAGTAAATATTCGCTGGATTGGGAGAAACGTGTTCATATCATAGAAGGCATCACACAGGGGCTTCTTTATCTCCAAGAACACTCGAATTTCACAATAATTCATCGAGACTTGAAAGCCTGCAACGTTCTGCTAGATAATGAATGGAACCTCAAGATATCAGATTTTGGCATGGCGAGAATATTCAGGAAGGATGACCTTGAGGCAAATACTGGCCGAATTGTTGGGACTTAGTAAGCGAGCTAATTACGCCACTCCTAGTTTTACCTCACACATATTCTCCTATAAAAATTCTTGTGCTTAAAACCAAATTTTTGTTCTTGTATATAGCGGGTACATTCCACCAGAATATGTGAGGAACTGCATCTACTCAATGAAGTACGACGTCTACAGCTTCGGGGTACTGCTGCTGCAAATCATCAGTGGCAAGAGGACCTCATGTTACTACGGCCCGAATGAAAATCTGAATCTTCTCGAATATGTAAGTAGAGATTGTTTGTGATTCAAAATTTGCCAGGCTCAAATTTAGGAACATGAATTTTGACTTTTAACCAACTATCGTTCTTAAGTTGAGGCATATGAGCAGTGGAAATACAATAAATGCATGGAGTTCATCGACCCGTCTCTGGATGACTTGTCATCATCTTGTAAGCTCATGAGATGCATGCAGGTGGCTCTTCTATGCGTGCAAGAGAAGCCTGGGGACAGACCCTCCATGTTGGAAGTGTCTTCAATGCTCAAGAATGAAGCTGCAGCTGTAAATTCCCCCAAGAAGCCTGCATTTTCAATTAAGAAGGATGAAGATGAAGATGACATGTGCTTGCTCAAGGAAGCAATCCATTCAGTCAACGATGCATCAGTTTCTGAATTGTTTCCTCGCTGATTGTACATTGCAGGCATGCAATGCATTGGATACTAATACCATAGAGAGAATCTTTTTCAGAAAGGAAATAGAAACAGAGAATTTGTAGCATTATTTTCGCAATTGATTGTAATATCTTTTTTTTTGCGTCTGTATAAATTTTAATTCTCTGGAGGCAGTTTGTAGGAATGTTGATTTCGAAAGGTGTACCAATTGGAATGAGAAAAATGCAGATTTATTATCTCCTACTTAAATCTCATCTATAATCTCCGCACGTGAAATGGCGACATGTTGATGTTTCAGTCTGTATTAAACCACATCAGATCAACATCCACAAATCTAGCCTCCATTCTGCCGTCAGCCATTGTCAACAATCACTATCATATTGCCATCGCCAGCTCAATGACAAAGTTCCCTGCCTTTCTTTTTGTCTGCGCGACCTTCCTCGCTCCCTCTCTCTTCGTGTGCGCGTGCGTGAGCTCAACACCGCCGACAAGCTTGTGGCCGATTGGCAGAGCTTAATATCGCGTCACGCTTGCCCTGGATCGTAATTGTTACTCTAGAAGGGGCTTTAGACTTGATCATGGGTTTACCCAAATCCCTCGTAATCCTTTCATATTTTAACGGACTTGGAGGGATTGCGAAAGACTTAAATGATCCCCCGTAATCCCTTCCCTCAATTCAGACAATACTCTGTTTTAAGAGTCATTTCTTTCCCTCTCAATCTCGTTCTATCGTTTGGCCGCCATGGAAACTTTCGCGTGCACATCGGTCTGCTACGGACAAGATTGAACGACAAAGTTAGGCCCGACGATGAACGGGTTGGACACGGCATGACATGACCCAGATAGAAATATCCGCAGCCACGACCAGGGCCGAAAGGCACCGGAAGGCTGAAGAGGTCAAGTGTTACACCCGATGAAAGCGAACTTTTTGTATGCAAACGTGGCAAAATATGGCTGAAACTGAACGTACAACAACTACAGTCGATCGAACAACCGTCATGCACTGATTGGCTGAAGGAGTAACGACTCTGTCTCATTTCGTGCGGACAATACCGATTAAAGGCCCCGGCAAAGGCGTCGTCGTCTTCCTCCCCTCATCGTCTCAAACCGCCACTTCTTGCTCTCATGTTATCTTCGGAGCTCTCTTTCATGGCGGGCAAAGGCAAACTCGCCTGTTTCTTCATCTTTTTTCTCTGTCTCTACCCGTCTTTGGAGGAACAGACGCGGGTCAAGTCCGGTTACTTCTTGTTGATACCAAAAGAAGAGTCGGCGTAAACGTTTTTTTTTGGTAAAGAGTCGGCGTAAACGTTGAGTCGGCTTTAATGCCGAATTTGGTGTATAATGAAAATTAGCCATCTTCCGAAACACGTCTGGACTAAATTTGGAAACATGTTGAGAAGCAAACGTGAATGGTATCATGTCCCGAATTCAGTAATTGATGAAAATATGTATATTTACCAAAACATTGAAAGTTATAGTTCGGGACGTTGGAATATTTATGCCTCAGGACAACGACCGTTTCCCGAAACTTGATAAGTTTATACTTTAGGAATATACTGAAGAATTACAGCTCAGCCACGTAAATCATGATAACAAAAAGTTGTGAGCAAAAGCGGGGATAGTGAACACGAGCATATTGTGGGAAGTTACTTGCCCAGATTTGAAGTCATTTCAGCAGTTGAGATCAAATTTTGGCGGATAATAAAACTAGAAAAATGTGGTTAAAAAAAGGCAGTTATTGGAAGCGCCAAAATTCAAAGTTTGAAAACATGGAAATAACCGACGAAGTGGTTACATGATAAGAGGAGATATAAATACTCAGAGGAAGCAAAAAGAAAGAAGGAAGAACAATGCAAAAACACTCAAGCTTATCGACATTTTAGTTTCCTATGCATCTTTACTTTCTATATTTACAGCTTTCTATAGCTTTAGTTAACTTTCAAGTCCTTTATAGCTTTCGTAAGAGTATTGTTAGGGGTGAGCAACTTGGACCGCCCAAACTGGGACCGGACCGGACCGGACCGGACCAGCGAGTTTGGTCCGGTTCTCGGGACTATCGGTCCGGTTTCCAGTTCCTAAAAGCGGAACCGATTTTTGGGCGGTCCGATTCCCGGTTCCAAGGGGGAACCGGACCGGATCGGATCGACTATTTAATATATATTTTTGTCATTTTTTTCTTTAAAAAATTAATAAAATATGAACTAAACTCTAAGTGAACTTTATTATTATAAATTCATTGATAAAAATTAGTAAAATATGAATTAAACCCTAAGTGAATTTCATTGACATAAATTTATTGATAAAAATTAGTAAAATGTGAACAAAACCATAAGTGTTTGACAAAAAAAAACCATAAACTCTAAGTAACCGGTTCCATTAGACCGGACCGGAACCGGACCGGATCAACGGTCTGGTTCGGTCTGCGGTTCCCAAAATTGGGAACCGGTTCTCTCGGTCCGGTTCTCTCGATCCGGTTCCCGGTTTCACCTTGGAACCGGACCGGATCGGGAACCGCTCACCCCTAAGTATTGTAACATAGCTTGGAACTCTGTTGATCCCATATCCATTTTCAATTCATTCGATTTCTATCCATTCCATATAGTCCTGTGTCACACTTTATTTTTGTCACATCCTCAATTTCAGTCCTTGAAAAATGTCTATGGTTTAAGTTTGATGGTTTTCCAATTGGAACAAAAATTTCTACTCTTGTTTTGGAAAACCGTATTTCGGATCCTTGGTACTCCTTCGTTTTGTTATTTTTGGGAAGATTTTTGTGATCCGAATTTCCAAACACTTTCTTCTTAAAAGTTGTTCCAAACATCACAAAGTTTTATATACTTTAATTTCAGAATTTTTGGAGTTGATATGAGTGGTACAATGGCCTAATTTTCGGATCGTGTGAAATTACCCAGAATGGGTATTTCGATGATGTTCACACCGTCTTTATTTTCTACAAGCTTTTCTGGGCCGATTTTGGAAAAGTTTCCTTCATAAAAGTTGTTGAGAACTTCCTTTTCTATAACGTGTGTAAATTTGGGAATTTTCTGAGATGATTTGGATTCTGGACAGAGCTTATTTTGAAAAGTTAATATTTTGTTCTAACGAACTGTTTTTAGTCTGTTTTTGAGTGACTGAAAATGGTGTTTACAGAGAGAATTAGATTTTGTGTTCTTCATGAAAAATGTTTATTAAGGGCTTGTTTATGACATATCCAAATTTGAGAATTTTCGGAGTTCATTTACTATATTTTCAAGTCCGATTTTGTGAACAGTGCAAAGCTGTTCGGTTTTGTCAAATTTCAAAGATTTATCAATTGTTATATGGAAAATGTGGGAATCTCAACTTGTTGTCTTTTGTTGTCAAATTTCGTGATATTTAATGTCCCGTGCCGAATCTCGGGTTGAATGATATTTTCGAGAGATCCGTTTGGTCCGAACAAATTGGGATCGAATTCAGCCAATTGGAGAAAGCCCTAGAAAGTTTTACTAGGTCAAACCTTATCTATATCATCATTACCTTCATTTATTCCTTGGTCTTCTTTTTCAACAACCATTTATGAAGCCATTATGAACCTTGGTCATCAAGAATTGACCAAGGGAGAGAGAGAGGAAGCCACAACAGCTTGAGGAAGGGAGAGAGACCCACGGCCAAAGGGGTGAGAAGAGAGAGAAAGGAAGGAATTGGCCATTTTCATCATTTCACTTGACTTTTTGACTTAGATCATTAATGAATGAATGATGCGTGCGCTTACTTCACTTCTCCGATGACACATGCGCTTACCTCACACCCCACATGACACGTGCGCTTACTTCATCATCCCGATGACACGCGCGCATACCTCATACTCCCCTATGACATATGTGCACGCATCATCCAAAACCTTAGCTTTGCTTCCTCTATAAATAGAACCTTTTAGAGAGTTTGGCTCACTTTTTCCACTTACAAGAATTGACCGAGAGAGAGAGAGAGAGAGAGAGAGAGAGAGAGAGAGAGAGAGAGAGAGGAAGAGACGCGCGGAGGGGACAGCACGGCCGAGAGAGAGGAGAGAGAAAGAGAGAAAAAAAGGAGGGAAAAAGAACTGATCTAATTTTCTCGAGCGCGATCTAGTGGACACAGTTCAAACTAAAAATCGACCTATCGATCTCGATTTAAATTCGGAAAATGGCCTAACGGTCCACTAAAAACCCCAAATAATAATCTAGGGCAAATGATCAAAATAAAATAATCCCAGACACACTACGAGGGTGGTCTACCAGTCTAAATTTGCACCCGGTCAAAAATTCACTTTTTCACTATTCCGGATAATCTCGACGTTGGCCACAATAATATCGACACCGTCCAATTTATTTCGTCCCAAAACTCCCAAAAATCGACTGCCATGTTCGAGGTCTAAATAACGACAAAATTCGATCGAGTGCCATTCTAGCGAAATCTCTAATTTAAAATAATAACCGAGAGTGATCAGTTCTCGAGCGAGATTTTACCATAAGCACACTGACAAATCACGCATTCTATAAATCCCAAAAATCGGTCGAAACTCGGGATGTTACAGCAGGGGCATTGGTCATCTCTCGAATATGCCCTTTACATAAACCATTCCTTTCTCATTGAGCTAAAGCTCCTTCCTCATCTGCTCAACGATCTTCGATAGCGTCCGTCTTCCACCACTATCATCTTTACCTTAATTTGCTCCTTCCTCGACACCCGCATCCAATAGTGTGCTCCCCTGCAAAATATCATATCAAGGGTTGAGTATATTCACATATGATTTTTGTTCTTCAGCAATGAGGAACACTAGAAATCCAACTCTTCAAGGAAAAACAATCTTCACTTACGCTTAAGAGGCTCAATGCAATGATCCAAAACCAGTTATTACCAATGTCCGGAACAGTCTGTAAGAACAAGGCCAACGCTAGTGAGGCTAATACAGGAGTAGAATGTCAGCAATGCCGCTTGCCTTTGGCTTGTAGTCATCATCCCTTCAAACCTTCAAACGACAGCACGAAGCAAAATTTAACTAGCAGCCCTTTTAGAACCGAGAGCATCATGCTTGGGTTTGTTTTCATTTTCAGTAACAATAGTGGCAAAAAACCATAAGGGGAACCTTTCACCCACCACCACCGAAGAGAAAAGTAAAAGAAAAGCACCAATCAAAACCGTTCAACGCGGGCACACAAAAAATGGATCGACCGAGAATCCAAACGCGGGGGAAGAGGAGAAGAGGGGAACCTTGCTCGTGGCTGGCACATTTCTCAACGTATGGCACTGAGCAGAGAGCGAAAGATCGCCGGAGCAGCAACAATGCCAAGGAGGGAGCGCCGGAGCAACTGGGAAGCCTAGCGAAATTTGAAAGCGAGATCACAGAAATTCAAAATAAATTTGAAAGCGAGAGAGGAAAGTGCGGTGGGTTTTCTTCTTCACTATGAAAACGAAGGAGAAGAAGAGAGAGAAGAAATAAATGCGTGCAAAGGAGAGAGAGAAAGAGAGAAGGGTGTATAGTCATGGCCATTGTTCAGAATCGGTCGGTTCCGAGCCGGTTCCGGTCCGATTCCAGTTCCAAGCCGATTCTAGTTCATAATTTAAAATTTTAAAAAATAAATTATGAAATAAAAATAATAATAAATTATGAAATAAAAAATAATGAATTATGAAATTATAAATTATTCAATATAAATTGTAATCAAAATGTAAATTGTAATAAAATTTGGGGACAAAAAGAGAAAAAGAGGGGGCTTGAACTTAATAAATTATCATTAAGCGCCTTACAATTCGTTACAATGATCTATAAAAAAAAAAGAGAACAATATATATGCCCTAAAATGACCCCAAAACTTAAGCCTATTCGAAACCCCGCATTCCGTGCGCATAGATCACATATCATCGGATTATACTTCGGTTTCCCTAAGCTCACGTGGGAGTGTCCGGTATGAGAAACAAGGGTCTCCGAAATTTTGCCAACTCCAACAGTTCATTTACTCTCAGTCGTTGCTACCCGTTCCGATAGCGGTACCGGTACCGGTAGTATCTCCGTCGTTAAAGAATTTGGATTCATTATTCCGATCTATCTCTTGTTGTCGGTATTGAGCATTTGTCTAATTATCGATACAAGCTTGAGCGTCCACTGATTCTGGAGCTAATCTTGAACAATGTTCGTCCAAAATATTACCTCCGGCACTGATTGCTTGTTCGACCGCAACTGTGGAACAAGGGGTTGCAAAAATTTGTTTTGCAATAAGAGAAAGAATTGGGTATTGGCTTGCATGCCTCTTTCACCAATCCAAAATTAAAAAACCTGCACTACCTTTGGATTCAGTAAATTCAAAGGAAACGGTTAGATAAATTTCTAATTTAGAAATATTTCTTATTACTCCATTTTGTTTTTTTTGTCTATGTAATAAAAGTTGGTACCCTCTACTAATTTTACTTGTACTTTCACTTTGTGTCTCGGTAGATTGAGAAGATCCAATATTACCTAAATTATATTTGGTATAAAATTCATTATATAATTCTATTACTACATTTTTAACCTCACTTAGTATGGTTGTAACATTTACCGTATCATAATGTAAACATTGTTATAATAATGTAGCCACTTCATTTTCATTGTTACTATAGTATGTTGTAATTCAACATCATTTTCATATTCCTCAAAAACTTCAACAATATTAATACACTCAACTAAAAATAAATGCATAATAAGATAATAAACACCGGACAAAGTATAAGTTGCATCATTAAAAACCTTTAAAATATCTAAATTTTTTTTTGCAAATACCCCACTCTTATGGGTATAAATTAATCTGAGCTATATTATTAGAAATGAATGCACATAATAAATCTTTATAGTCACAAGATTCACTAAGCAAGTGGAAAGTAGAATTCCAACGAGTTGGAACATCTCTTGGAAATCTTTTTGGCTTTTTGTCATTTTCTCTACAAAATCTATCCAATTCTTTCATTTTTTGGGGATGTTTCCATAAAAATTGAATCGCCGTTTTTATTGGTTCAAGAAAAATATCAAGAGTTTTCAAACCATCCTATACACATAAATTTAAAATATGACAAGCACATCTAACGTGAAATTTTTTTTTGCCAAAAGCAGATTTATAAATATTTTCTAAATCGGCAATTGAAGCGATATTTGCCGCGGCATTATCAAAACCAATTGAAAAAATTTTGTTAAGCAAATAATATTCTTCTAAAATTTGCCTAATTATTCTATAAATATTATTTGCCGTATGCTTACCATCGAAAACTCTAAATGCAATAACACTTTTTTGAATACTCCAATCGCCATCTATCCAATGACATGTTATGCCCATGTAAGAATGAATTTGCCAATAATCACTCCAAATATCACTACCTATATGCACGCATTCATTAAATTGCATAAAAAAGTTTTGTAAATCTTTTTTTTTTCATTTTCGTAAAGATCTTTAATACTCATTTAAGTGAATTTCTAGGAACACGTTGTACAAATTGATTAAAACCAAATCTTTCTCCAAAATTAAATAATAAATGCTCAACGGAAACAAATTTACCTAAGTCTTTCTTATAAGTTTTTTCATTAAAACGAAATAAAGGGAAAATGTTAGGATTGACGTACCCGGAAATTTGTTGTTACCTGATGTCGATTCCCCCTTGGGTTTGATGTTTGTTCCTAAGATGTCGTTTGAATGTTCCATATACTTGTCCACTTGTATATTTATATATTTTCCCACAATGTTTACAAATTAGATCATACCTTTTTTGATCAATATCAAACCTTTCTATTTTCGTGAAGTGATCCCAAATGTCATATGTAAGTTCCCGCTCCACCTCCTTTGTTGTAGATATTTCGGCAGGAGATGAAGACTCTCTTGCTTCGGGACGCGCTCCACATCAGGAAAAATGTCAATTTCATCATCTTGAAAATCTGCATAATCATGAGGATCAAAAAAATGATGGGATTCCGTCATGATATTCTTACCTTTGCCAGTTGACACTCAACTTTCACTTGCCATTTTTCAAGTGGATTAAGAGAATTGAGCAGATTGATTGGAAAAATTAAGAGAGAATTGCACGGATTGAGAAAATTGAGAGAATTTAAGAGAATTTAGAGTATTGAGAAAATTTGATAGAAGAGAATTTGAGAGAATTTATAAGAAAAAAATGAGAAGAAAATTTAGAATTAAAAAAAGAAGCTAGATAACCGTTGCAAATTTGCAACGGTTATCTTTTTTTAAATTTTTTATTTAATTTTTAACTTTTTTCCCGTTGTCAATTGGCAACGGGCCGCAACACGGCAGCAGGGCCTGCACCTAGAGGCCCTGCTGCAGTGTTGTAGGTTGTTTTTTTTAAATAATTTATTTATTTATATTTTAAATTTTTTTTTGGAAATTGGAACCGGGCCCGTAGGCCATAGGCCAATTCCAGTTTCGAACTGCGAGCCCGGTCAACGGGCTGGGCTCAGGTTTGACCGGCCTGGTTCCAAATCGAAATCGACCCGTGGCCATGACTAGGGGTGTGGCTAGCTTGCGGGGCTAATGAGAGAGAATGAGTATTATTTTTTTATGCAAAATTTCCATCCAAGAGAGTTGGGACCACGTTGACTTGGCTGTCCCAACCACCTGATATTTTCTCATTGATTGCTGCTTCAAAGCGCGTGAAGGACGGTTTGATTGATGAGGAATTGACCAATCAATCCAACTCGTTCCACACGCATCATAATTGACATATTTGATTGCCATTTTTCATACGACTCACACCTCGCTCGCTTAATTATGTGAATCTCATGTAAAATTTACGTGATCTATGATTGTGACGGAACGAGTTCACATAAATCGGGTGCATGCAATGATCTCTTCTTTAAAAAGAGTATTGGAAAGATAAAAATCAACATACAAGTCCGCTCCCATTATGGAATATTAGATAACGAATCGGACACTTTGAGCCATCAGATCTAGAGAATACCGCATGTAACCCAAGCAAGTATTTCACATGACTATTACAAATATTACTTAAATTGAATCGGGATCGTCGGATTTGGAGAACCCATATGGGACCTACCATTTTCAATGGTCCAAACTGAATTTAGATACTTAGATCTATCGTCTGAAGGAGATCGAAAAGAATTTCCCCTTCTAGATTTTTTTTTGGTCGATTCCCCTTCTTGATTGACTGGGTCATTCGAGCACAAGAAAAGGCTTTATTCGCACGAAATTTCTTAGTCACGATGGTTGTCCACATTTCACCAAACCTAATATTTCTAGACTAGGGCTGTCGGCCGTGCGGGGGGTTCCTGGGTTATCAAAAAAAAAATAATAATATTTCTAGACTAGAGTTAGGTAAAGTCAGAACTCTAGAATTAATACGAAACTGAAGCCACAACATGTGCATGGGGTCCGACAAATCCTGTATAAAACCAGCTCAACATGTGCAACCTCATCCATGTTGTAACTCATCGAAAATGGCTTCCAACGATAATCACATCCTTCTCTTTCTCTTCTTCTCATTTCTCCTTCTCCTCCAAATCAACTCATGCATGGCCCAAAACGTCAAAGGAGGCTATTGGCTCTCAGACAGCGGGGTCACCGCCTCCGACATTGACTCGACCCTCTTCACTCATCTCTTTTGTGCGTTTGCGAACCTCAATGAGTCGACAAACCAGGCGGTCATATCGTCGTGGAACGCTAAGTCTATCGCAGCCTTCACTAGTGACGTCCAGCAGAAGAACCCATCGGTCGTAACCCTCCTGTCCATCAGAGGTGACTACTCAATTGCGAATGACCTTACATCCATGGTGAGCCAGTCTAGCTCCCGAAAGACTTTCATCGATTCCTCGATAGCCCTAGCTCGGTCCAATGGCTTTCATGGCCTTGATCTTGATTGGCAATACCCAAACACTACCGAGAAGATGGCCAACTTGGGGTTGCTGCTCCAGGAGTGGCGGACTGCGGTGGCTGCTGAGGCGGCCAGCTCGGGCAACCACCCTTTGCTTTTGTCGGCGGCGGTCTATTACTCGCCGAACTACAATTCTTCCAATTATCCTGTGGCTGACATGGCGGCGAGCTTGGATTGGATCAACGTGATGGCCTATGATTTCTTTGGACCCAATTGGTCCACCACCACAGGACCACTTGCTGCGCTCTATAATCCAGGTAGGGAAGGCAACTTTGACTTTTTTCTGGGTTAAAAAATTTGACTATCCTGAGGTACAATGAAGTTTTGTTAATCTTCTGTCTCATGACTTTGAAATTTGTTGCCTCAACGTCAAGAGAAACACAAACGTTGTCCCCCATTCAAAGCATACACTGTCATTCCGCGAGTAATTAACATGAATTTTGTTGTTCATTTAAAATCATTCGTTTGTGCTCATCAAACCCGTAATTTTCTCGACATATGCTGCATCTGAAATCGGTCCTTTCGATTTTCAGGGGACGGCTTAAGCGGAGACGATGGGGTGACCGCTTGGATTCAGGCCGGCATGCCGGCAGGTAAGATCGTGCTCGGCTTGCCATTCTACGGCCGCGCATTTGTCCTTGCGGATGCCAGCAACCATGGCTACTTCGTGCCCTTCACTGGGGCGGCGATATCCTTTGACGGGTTGATTAAGTACAATAACATCACGACGTACATATCCAAAAACAGCGCAACCACAGTGTACAACTCCTCGGTCGTGTCCGTCTACTGCTATTCCGGGACAACATGGATCAGCTACGAGGATAAACAGACCATCTCTACCAAGGTTGCGTACACCAAGCGAAGACGACTCAAAGGTTACTTTGCATGGCACGTTGGTGGTGATGACAAGTGGGTTCTCTCTCAAACAGGTGAGTTTTTAAGAGATTCGGGTTAGGGGTGAGTAAGATGGACCGCCCGATCGAATCGGGATTGGACCAGATTGGATTGATCAGTTTGGTCCGGTTCTTAAGAATATCGATCCGATTCCCGGTTCCTAAAAGTGGAATCCGATTTCCGAGCAGTCCGGATCCTGATTCTAGGGTGGGAACTGGACTGATTGGACTAGACCGATAAATATATATATTTCTAATTTTTCATATATATATTTATTTACTTTTAATTTTTTTTTTAAAAAATAGAAGAGCTTAATCTAACTTCCCAATTCCCTCTCGCCTTCAGCAATAAATGATTGGTCCCATTGGAACCGAACCGGACCGATGGTCTAGTCCAGTCTCCAATCCTAGAAACTGGAAACTGGTCCTCCCAGTCAGGTTCTCAGTTCTTGGGTTGCATCGGACCGAATTGGGAACCTATCACCCCTAGGAGACAGTCAAGGACACGACGAAGTAGAACTAAAATCTTTGAAACGTTCAAAACAAATATCAGTATAAAATTTAATAGAACGGCGTCGGACTTGGCTGAAATATATACACGTATAAAAATATATATATTATTCGAAAAGTCAAACTTTCCAGATCCACTTATTCTCCCTTGGACAGGGCGGGATAAGTACCTCACAGGAATTTCTGATGAAGGTTTTAAAAAGATTACTGTATTGAAAATGTAGAATTAAATGTAATTCATGGACTTAATTGCCTTGTCAGCTCAAGAGGCCAGCGAAGATCAGCAACACAGGCGATGGTTCTGGCTAGTTATGCTTATTTCGATTGCTTTAATTGTTCTCCTTATGTTTGGCCTGATATGCTACTTACAGAGGAGAACATTGAAACTAAAAGGTACATATTCTAAACTTCACTGGAGGGTTACTAGAATTCTGCGGTAATCAGGAACATTGACTAAGGATGGATTTAAGTTCTAGATACATTTTCTTGATTTTGATTCTCAGGTATTTCGGGTGTAATAAAAGGATTTAGTAGCCGATTAAAGACTATGGTGTGTAAAGGTGAAAATCTTGAGAGTGGTGCTCCTAATCTGCCAAAATTTTGTTATGCCACTCTCAGAGCAGCAACCGATAACTTCTCAAGTGAAAATAAGCTTGGAGAGGGTGAATTTGGACCTGTTTACAAGGTAAAATATATGAGGCCATACTTAAGCTAATGATTTTCTTTATCTGTTTCATTACAAATCCCATGAAGTGTGAGCCATGATTAAGTGCCAGATATGGTACTTTTGCTCTATATTGTGTGTTTGTCGTTGTTTAAATGTAAGCAAGGGAAACTCACCCCCAAATACTCGCTCCTTTTGCTCAAGAATATGTGGTCTCTATTGTTTATAGCCTTGACTTATTATTGAGAAGGTGAAAGTAATGGAACTTGCTACCATTACTATGAGAGAAAGCAAATGTTTCCCTATGTTGATTGAAGGTATGCCAGCTTTCTCTGTAGCAGCTGCCAACTGATTGGTTTATACTCGCAATTTCAATCATTCAGTTGGAATGGACTCACCACAATAAGTTCGAGATATTTAGAGATGCTGCATTGGTTTCTTTATGATGTATGTGCGCTTGTAAGTTTCATTACAGGAGGTTGGACTTGGATGCATTCTGCCCAAGTTTTGTTTTTCCTTTATGATCCTTGGGGTTATGTGAGTAATGTCATAGACAAAAAAACTGTCTTCCAGCATAAACGGTGAAAAGTTTAGTTCTGAGTCTACCATGTTCAAGTGGAAGGTAGTTGCCCTGTACTGACCATCAGCATCCTCCTTGTTCAGGGCAAGTTGCCCGAAGGACAGGACATTGCAGTAAAGAGACTTTCGAAAACTTCGAAACAAGGGCTCAAGGGGTTCAAACTTACTCTCACTGCTAGCCTGCAACATGTCAACCTTGTTCGCCTTCTCGGATTTTGTAATGATAGGGAGGAAAAGATGCTGATCTATGAGTACATGCCATATAGGAGCTTGGACTTCTATCTTTTTGGTTCGACATCTTTCATGCTTCTTACTATTTTCATTGAGCGTAACACGGATGTTTTAAAGTGCCATCCAGTGTGATACTCCAAAAGGCTTATATGGGTTCCCTGTTCCCATTAAATGGCTAGATCAGGTAGACTCTTCTAAGCATTTGGGGTTCACAAAGTTGTGTTATGCTCTAATTTTGCTTCTGGTTCTGATAGCCTTTAGATTTTAATGATGCAGATCCGATAAGGAAATATTCGCTGGATTGGGAGAAACGTGTTCATATCATAGAAGGCATTACACAGGGACTTCTTTATCTCCAAGAATACTCGAATGTCACAATAATTCATCGAGACTTGAAAGCTAGCAACGTTCTGCTGGATAACGAATGGAACCCCAAGATATCAGATTTTGGTACGGTGAAAGATGACCTTGAGGCAAATACCAGCCGAATTGTTGGGACTCGGTAAGCGAGCTAATTACACACTCCTAGTTTTATATCACACATATTCTCTTGCTAAAAATCTCGTGCTTAAAACCAAATTTTTGTTTTTGTTTATAGTGGGTACGTTCCACTAGAATATGTGAGGGATGGCATATACTCGATGAAGTACAACGTCTATAGCTTCGGGGTACTGCTGTTGCAAATCATCAGTGGCAAAAGGATCTCATGTTACTACGGCCTGAATGAAAATCTGACTCTTCTCGATTATGTAAGTAGAGATTGTTCGTGATTCAAAATTTGCCGGGCTCAGATTCAAAAACATGAATTTCGACTTTGAACCGACTATCGTTCTTAATTTCAGGCAAAAGAGCTGTGGAAAGACGACAAATGCATGGAGTACATTGACCCGTCTCTGGACGACTCGTCATCATCTTGTAAGCTCATGAGATGCATGCAAGTGGCTCTCCTTTGCGTGGAAGAGAACATTGAGGACAGACCCTCCATGTTGGAAGTGTCTTCAATGCTCAAGAATGAAGCTGCAGCTGTCAAAAAAGCCCGTGCTGGCCTAGCTCTATCCGGCCCGGCCCAACCCTACCCTAAAATTTAGGATATTTTGGGATCGGGCCTTAGTCTGCTTGGGGTAATATTTTTAGGTGTGGATATTGTCAGGTTAGAGTAGAGTTAGAGTAGGATCGGGCCTGACCCGCACTGACTTTTTGACACAATTAGGGCCAGAAGTAAGGGTGCGCGTGAATACCATTTTATGCCTGGGAACTATTTCTCAACAAAAATGATTTTTTTTTATTCTGTACCCGGAAACAATTTCTGATCATTTGAAGGTGTTTGATAAACTGTCCAAAATTTCTATTCCTAAAGTAGAAAAGAACAGAAATGCGTTTAGTAACTACACAGAATTTCTTTTTATTAATAATATTTTAATAATATTTTGAATTGTTTAATTTTTTTTTCTTTCTACCCATTTTCTTCTTTGGCCATGGCCAGTCGCCGGCGACCGACCACAGCCCAGGGCCGGCAAGGGCATCACGGCCCTCGCCACCTCGCCCAGGCGATGAGGGTCCAGCCCTTGCCCTCGCCGGCAAGGGGGACCCTGGCCTCCACCGGCTGCCGGCGAGGGCCGTGACACCCTCGCCGGCCGCCGGTCGCCGGATGCCGGCCACAACCTAGGAAAGAGCAACACAAAGAAGAAAATAAAAAAAAGAAAAAAAAAACTAATTCTCAAAATTGTGCCGAGAAATAAGAAGCAACTTTTTTTTACTTATTGTTTCTCTTCCAAAACTGTTTTTGGGTATAAATTTTTGCAAAAATGTGCTCGGGAAGAAAAAGTTTACGAAACGCATTTCTGTTCCCAAACTATTTATGGGAACAAAAAAACAGAAATTTTTACTGTTTGACACATTACCAAATGGGCCCTAAGAGTCTAGGCCTGCGCTGGCTTTTAAATTATTATCCCATTGACTTTTTGACCTGATAAAAAGTTGTTCTCTTCCTCTATTCTGTACAACTATTGCTTACCCATCATTAAACCGAAGGAGGGAGCGATTCACGTGGAATTAAAGGCCGGATTTGTTGGAACAAAGCTCGGCATCCTCGGAACCCGATTACCATGTTGAGCCCTCACCCCCCACGCTCGCTTGCTCCGCCCTTCTTCCCACTCCTCGAACGTCAGCTCCGTTTCACACGGCCGCCGCTTCAGGAAGCGGAACCCGGCTCCAATCGCGCCAATCCTTTCGCCGATTCCACTAGCCGATGAGGAGGAACTCAAGAGCAGGGAAATGACGATTGGACGAAGAACACAGAAACCCTAGCCAGGGAGAACCTTCAGGAAGTTTGGGGACGACGCTCGAGAGCTTGGTGGACTCCCTCACAAGCCACACTACCACCGGGCTGCTTATATACGTAGCGAAGCGCGACACGTAAGCAATCACGACTGTTGCTATTCCATGGAAAGGGAACAGCCAAAGGCGGGAGCTTTCTCCTTCTTCACTTGCGCTCTCTTGCAGAAGTCGTCTTCAATGGAGAAATTCGCCGAAGAGAGAAGGAGAAGGAGGAGGCACAGGTGATTCCAAGCTCCTAAAAGAGAAACGTCGCTTCCGTGGAGATTTTTTTTTATATTATTATCTTATTGATTTATTCCGAAATATTGACCCAACCCACAGCCTACGGACCGGATCCAAACCGACCCGACCCGACCCTTGTCTTGGTTTACATGCTAAAAAGAGTCTCGGGTCGGGGCGGGGCGGGTCAAGCGTGACCCTATAGGTTTTGGGTATCATCGAAGCCCGACCCGACCTATTGACAGCCCTAGTAAATTCCCCCGGGAAGCCTGCATTTTCGATTAAGAAGGATGAAGATGAAGATGACGAGTGCTTGCTCAAGGGAGCAATCCATTCAGTCAACGATGCATCAGTTTCTAAATAGTTGCCTCGCTGATTATACATTGCAGGCATGCAATGCAGTGGATACTAATGCCATAGAGAGAATCTTTTTCAAAAAGGAAATAGAAACAGAGAAATTGTAGCATTATTTTCCCAATTGATTGTAATATCTTTTTTTTGCGTCTGTATAAATTTTAATCCTCTGGAGGCAGTTTGTAGGAAGGTTGATTTCGAAAGGTGTACCGATTGGACTGAGAAAAACGCAGATCTAGGGCGCGTTTGGTAACGCTTCTGTTTCTCTATTTTTCTGTTTTTCTGTTCCCTGGAACAAAAAAAGAACAGAAATCCGTTTGGTAGCGCATTTTATTTTTCTATTTCCTGGAATAGAAAAGTGGCCAAGAAATAGATTTGGAGCAAAAATAAAAAGTAGAAAAATCTACTTCTTTGTTCCTAGAAATAGAAATAGAAATAGAAAGGTCCAGTCCTCAAGCCGCATCCTCCTCCATCCTCCGTCGTCTGCAAACTGTCTCAAAGCACTGGTCCAATCCATTCTCGGCAAAAATAATAAAAAAATTTTAAAAATTAATTAAATTATAAAAAAAATTCCAAAAATTCCAAAAATTCATAAAAATCAGAAAAATTCTCAGAAAATCCATAAAAATCAGAAAAACTCAGAAAACCCATAAAAATTTGTAAAATTCCGAAATTGAAAAAATTTAAAAAAATTCATAAAAAGCTTTCTCGAAAATAAAAGGAGACAAATTTCGGGAAAGTAAAAAGTTTTAATAAAATTTTCCCCAAAAAAATAAAAAATAAAAAATTCACATAATGGCTTAGAATAAATTAAAAAATTCCGAAAATTCATAAAAATTAGAAAAATTTCAGAAAAATCCCATAAAAAATTAGAAAATTAAAAAATTCCCAAAATTCATATAAATCAAAAAAATTCTCAGAAGATCCATAAAAATCAGAAAAACTTAGAAAACCCTTAAATATTTGCAAAATTCCGAAATTGAAAAAATTAAAAAATTTTCATAAAAAATTTTCGGAAAAATAAAAAAAAAACAGATTTAGGGAAAGTAAAAAATTTTAATAATTTTACCACAAAAAATATAAAAAAAAATTTACATAATGGCTTAGAATACCTGTGGTCACTCACTTTGAATGAAATTTAAATTTTTGAGGTGGCCAAGTAGTATTTTTGAAGATTCCTTAGTTTAGGGATTAAAAGGGGTTTTAAACCCCTAAAAAGGATTAGACAAACCAATAAATCATGCTTATTGATTTTTTTTTCACTTATAACTTGCTCTTATAATTAAATAAAAGATATAGATTTGAATGCAAAAAATTGGGAATAGAAATTTTATGCAGTTACCAAACGCATTTCTGTTCTAGAAATAGAAATTTTGTGCAGTTACCAAATGCATTATTTTGCTCAGAAACTCTTCTAGAAAATAGAAATAGAAAAAACTATTTCTGAAAAGAAATTGTTCCCAGAAATAGAAACGTTACCATACGCATCCCTAATATCTCCTCCTTTAATCTCATCTGTAATCTCCACACGTGAAATGGCGACATGTTGATGTTTCATTCTGTATTAACCCACATCAGATCAACATCCGCAATCTAGCCTCCATTCTGCCGTCAGCCATTGTCAACAGTCACTATCATATTGCCATCGCTACTCAATGACAAAGTTCCCTGCCTTCCTTTTTGTCTTCGCTACCTTACTCCCCCCTCTCTCTTCGTGCGCGCGTGCGTGAGCTCAACACCGCCGAGAAGCTTGTGGCCGATTGGTAGAGCTTAATATGGCGTTAGGCTCGCCCTGGATTGTAATTGTAGCTCTAGAAGGAGCTTTAGACTTGATCATGGGTTTACCCAAATCCCTCGTAATCCTTTCATATTTGAACGGACTTGGAGGGATTGCGAAAGACTTAAATGATCCCCCGTAATCCCTTCCCTCGATTCAGACAAGACTCTGTTTTTAGAGTCATTTCTTTCCCTCTCAATCTCATTCTATCGTTTGGCCGCCATGGAAACTTTCGCGTGCCCAACTGTCTCCTTCGGACAAGATTGAACGACAAAGTTAGGGCCAACGATGAACGGGTTGGACACGGCATGACAAGATCCAGAAAGAAATATCCGCAGCCACGACCAGGACCGGAAGGCACCTGATGGCTCAAAAAGTCGGTGTCGCGCCCGATGAAAGTGAACTCTCTCTATGCAAACATTGCAAAATATTGTTGAAAGTTGACGTATGACAACTACAGTTGAATGAACAACCGTCATGCACTGATTGGCTGAAGGAGCAATGACTCTGTCTCATTTCGTGCGGACAACCGATTAAAGACCACGGCAAAGGCGTCGTCGCCTTCCTCCTCCCATCGTCTCAAACCGCCACTTCTGGCTCTCACGTTATCTTCCGAGCTCTTTTTCATGGCGGGTGAAGGCAAACTCGCCTGTTTCTTCATCTTTTTTCTCTGTCTTTACCCGTCTTTGGAGGAACAGGCGTGGGTCAAGTCCGGTTACTTCTACGCCGGCAGCGAAATCCCGGTCTCGGGCATCGATTCCTCCCTGTTCTCTCACCTCATATGCGCTTTTGCTTCCATCGGCTCTTCGACCCATCCGCTCTCCTTCAACGCCTCCTTTGAACAAATCTTCTCCACCTTCACGAGCACCGTGAAACGCAAGAACCCTTCGATCACCACGCTGCTATCAGTGTGGGCAGGCGGAGAGGCTTCTTCAGCTTTGGCTTCGATGATCGGCGAGCTTTCTTCAAGAAGTTCCTTTATCGAGTCTACGGTAGAAAAGGCAAGGCTTTATGCGTTCAGTGGGATTGATCTCTTTTGGGTCTTGCCCAGTGGGAGCATTAACATGACCCATTTGAGTGCTCTTTTGGGGGAGTGGAGAGATGGAGTAGATGCCGAATCAAGAAAATCTGGGAAACCTCGGCTGATGCTAGTAATGGGTGTGTTGTGAATCCATTGCTGACTTTGTGAGTTACCCACTTAACTCAATTCAGAGCAATTTGGACTGGGTTCACCTAATTGCCTATGATTACCATCTCCCCACCAGGGAAAAATTTGCCTTTCCTCATGCAGCTTTATTTGACCCAGCAAAGCCAGAACAAGACAGACTTCTGCATAGCTTGGTTGTTGACTAGACGATTTCCTGCAAGAAAGCTGGTTCTGGGCTTGCCCTACCATGGCTATGCGTGGCAGCTGGAGGATTCGAGCGACGATGCCATCGGCCATCCAGCGGTGCGGCCTGCTGTGACGGCGGACGGGTCATATAAATATAAGGCCATAAAATCATGTTGGGTTTTCTGCTGAACATACATAATTAAAATTAAATATAAAAGCAGCGCAAAAATATAACTATACATGTCTTCAAAGGTGTTGTTTATACGTTTCAATAAAAAATCGGAAGATCATAGGCGTTGAACGGATTATCTCTCGCAGTGTGCCCAAACGACTTGGTTCGGATGTTCTTCTGTTCGAGCCCCACAACCATCTAGCGTGCCCAAAACGACTTGGTTTATATATTCTTCAGTTCAAGCCTCATAACCGTCAGACAAACACACCACTAATCGCATGTCTTGCAGAAGAAAAAATTTGCAGGGAATCACCGCTATAATTGTGTTAGTAATCTCGTAGTGACAATTCTCTGCACTCTCGCTATTTTAGTCATGGCGCCAGATAAGAGAAAACGTTTTTATCTCTCACGCACACGTATTGCACTCTCACCTGCACTGTCTTCTGTTGTTGATTACACTTTAATTGGGCGACCAACAACAGTTGCTGATCGCATGGGCACACTTCACACGATCAGCAACAGTTGCTGATCACCGTTGGTGATGCACACGGTCAGCAACTGTTGTTGACCGTGTGCATGCACCATTAATTTTTTTTAATTAAAACACACGATCAGCAAATGTTGACCTTGTGCACTTTTAATTAATTTAATTTTATCAAAATAAGAGCCCAAGATCATTTGGCACATTAACATGAATCCACTTTAGGTTTGCGTATGCATCATATGCACGTACGCTCATGATTAAAAATAAAATAAAATTAAATCCCATTTAACTTAATTTCAGTCCAACTAATTGATTGCTATGATTGCAAACATATTTGCAATATCTTATCTCCCATTCAACGTTATCCTGAATTGATTATAGTGTGTGACATCCCTAAATTCATCACTGCGCTGGTAATAAGACTTGTACTAACACATTAATACTCCCAAGAGAATTGATTGTCCTGATCAAGCTCTACGTTCTACAAGCCACAATTGATATCTAGCAATATGTCATGATTACCCAAATATTGTGAATGCTTTAAGAACATAATGAACCGGTCTGCTTTGGCTATAGCGTAATTCAATGCCTTTGTCTTACTATGTCCCGATCGAACAAAGACCATGGAGTATTTGTCAAGCCACAAATTCGATCATATGCACAAACCTAATTGACATGCATTTTATACGAGACATGAACAGTTCATTCTCGGTTACAACCCTGATCGAGGATTTCAATGTAGTGTCATGATTAGATCGCACAGGACATTATTATTGTACCTTGCATGTATCAAGGAGACAGATTTCATTTTGCACAAATGTGTAACTTCGTATGTGAATGAACTATGACCATCAAGTATAGAGACGGATCAGCGAATCGGCAATATGCACACCTGTGAACCACAGCCATCCAACACATAAGTCAACACTGTGCCTAAGGTCTAAGGATTATTTACACAAGATCAAAGCATGAACAATTAGACATTGACCACGCTAAAAACTTCCATGTTGCTCATCGTTCTATGCGTGTCACGTTCAGTGAACTTATTTCATACAAACACCTATGTTCTAACTCGGGTATCACAATATCCAATGACTCGTGACTCGTCATTCCCTTAAATATCCAATACTTAATGGTGAAGCTAAGAATGCACCGATCTCAACAGGATCATTAATATCCACTCAATGATCCATCGATTGAGAACAATTTAAAGATTTAGTTTGACTGTGAACCTATCACACATGTTCTTAATGTCTCAAGAATAGGTTCAGTCACAACTGATCTTATGGAATCATTCATATATTTAAATAATTGAACAAATGAATAAATACGACATTGCCATCAAATAATTAATGAAATTGATAGTACAACTTAAATTTCTAGGGGTAAGTACAGCGCAAGTGCCATAACTTTTGTACGGAGGACACTTAAGTGCCATAACTTTTTTTTGGCTCACTTAAGTGCCATAACTTTCAAAAAAATGAACACTCAAGTGCCACTTTCGAGCTGATTGTGAAGGCCCAAAACCGCGGCTTTTCCGGTCGAACGGTGACCTTCCCGGCAAGGCGAGCACCACTAGCTTGAAGAGGGGGTGTCGG
This sequence comes from Syzygium syzygioides, assembly GCA_031216285.1. Classification (NCBI taxonomy): domain Eukaryota; kingdom Viridiplantae; phylum Streptophyta; class Magnoliopsida; order Myrtales; family Myrtaceae; genus Syzygium; species Syzygium syzygioides. Next base: position 2,463,576 of record CM062244.1, read on the forward strand.
TGAATCATTTCATGGCCTCCGTTCGTCTCGAAATTTCCGTTTTAGCCTCCGTTGATGAAGGTGAAAATGCTTCGTAGTGACACAATTTATCGAGCCGATTTGTGTGACTACGAAGCATTTTTACCTTCATCAACGGAGGCTAAAATGGAAATTTTAAGATGAACGGAGGCCATGGAATGATTCACTGACACCCCATCTTCAAGCTGGTGGTGCTCGCCTCGCCGGGAAGGTCACCGTTCGATCGGAAAAGCCGTGGTTTCAGGCCCTCACAACCAACTTGTCAAAGGGGTTGGTCGTGAGGGCTCGAAACTGCTGCTTTTTCAGCCAAACCGTAACCTTCCCAGCGAGGCGAGCACCACTAGATTGAAGAGGGAGTGTCTGTGAATCATTCTATGACCTCCGTTTATCTCGAAATTTCCGTTTTAGTCTCCGTTGACGAAGGTAAAAATACTTCGTAGTCACACATTTATCGAGCCGATTTGTGTGACTACGAAGCATATTTACCCTCATCAACGGAGGCTAAAACGGAAATTTCGAGACAAACGGTGGCCATGGAATGATTCACCGACACCCCCTCTTCAAGCTAGTGGTGCTCACCTCTCCGGGAAGGTCACCGTTGGACCGGAAAAGCCGCGGTTTTGGACCCTCACAATCAGCTCGAAAGTGGCACTTAAGTGTTCATTTTTTTGAAAGTTATGGCACTCAAGTAAGCCAAAAAAAAGTTATGGCACTTAAGTGTCCTCCGTACAAAAGTTATGGCACTTGCGCTGTACTTACCCCTAAATTTCTAATATGTAACTATTACATGATAACTTTAGGGCATACATCTAACAGATTATTCATCTAAGATTTGGTTATGGAGCGAGTTCTATTTATAATGGTACATATGTGGTGAATTTTTTCAGAAAGGGGTTGATATGGATCAATTTCGATGATGTGGAGGCCACTTGAGCCAAAGTAACTTATTCCAAGGGAAAAGGGCTTCTTGGTTACAATGTGTTTCGGGCTAACAATGATCAGAACTGGGTTCTTTCCAGGACAGGCTAGGATAACTACCTCACAGGAATTCTTGATGAAGGTTTTAAAATATTATTGTACTGAAAATGTAGAACTAAATGTAATTCATGGACTGAACTTCCTTGTCAGCTCAAGAAGCCAGCGAAGATCAGCAAGAAAGGCGATGGTTCCGGCTAGTTATGCTTATTTCGATTGCTATAGTTGTTCTCTTTATATTTGGCCTGATATGCTACTAACATAGGAGAACATTGAAATCAAAAGGTACATTTTGTGAAGTTCACTGGAGGATTGCTATATCTCTGTGCTGATTGGGAACACTGACTTAGGATTCAGCGAACAAAGGATTAAAGATTTTATCTCAATTCTATTTGCTTTTGAGAGGTGCTAGAGGTGGCAAAATGGATCAAGAACCCATATTTTGACTCCTTTAATGGACCATCTTGAAACTATAATAAGAGTTTGGAATAGATTTGTCTATGGAGAGCCGGACTAAAAAAATGAAAATATGATATGCTTGGCTTTCCGTTTTTGTAAATTTCATAAGGAGATTTATCCAACAATAGTTTTAGAAAAACACGGTGGATGATATAACGAATAGCAGCAATAACTTCAACCAAAAAAATAAGCAGGAACACACCTCTCTATCAGCATAGTCCAAACTATGTCTTGAAGAGATCGATTCTCTCTCTCTCTCTACGATCCAATTTTGTTGTGGAGAGTAAGGAGAAAAGAAATTGTGCTTAAAACCATTTTCATTGCAAAACTTAGAAAAGTTTTGATTTTCAAGCTCTCTTCCATGATTAATTTTTATAGAAGAAATGTTTTAGTCTTTCTCATTTTGAACTTTTCTTGCAAATTTCACCAAAGAATTAAATTTTATTTGTTTTTGAGATAAAAACATTTCCCAGGTGTACCTTGAGTAGTCATCCACGACATCCAAGCACTACCTTTTTCCATTAAGGCTAGTACTCCTTGTTGGTCCAAACAGGTCCATGAGAGGTGCTAGAGGTGGCAAAATGGATCAAGAACCCATATTTTGACTCCTTTTAATGGACCATCTTGAAACTATAATAAGAGTTTGCAATAGATTTGTCTATGGAGAGCCCGACTAAAAAAATGGGCTTTTAATAGGTGTGATAGACCTATCTTTTAATAGCTGTGATAGACCATCTTGAGATTGTTAGCATTGTTTAGACTCGACAGACAGACGGATTCATCATTTGGATTTGGGTGGGTCGAAAATGGATCTGACCCAACTAGATCCAAATAACCCTTATTGCTTCGATTCATAATAATTATTCCTTTAAAATGTGGGAAAAGCAATTTGAAAACAAATCGAACATGAAAAAAAATTAGCAAATGAGATAATTATTACAAAACCCATCGCTTGTTATTTTTCGTGGTGCTAGAAATTTGATCTAATTTAACAGAAGAGACTATGGAGGAAGATATATATGATGTAAATTTCTACTCTTGTAAGTATTAAAATATTTGAAAATACTCAGGGAATCGTTAAGATCTTGAGCTATTGGTGATGCTTAAATCGAATCGAATGTTAAGGAAATAACATGGAATAATCCATTAATTGTACACCTGCATTTAATCATTCAATATTTGGAGTTGAGACTCCATATGTTTGTGGAACTGGAGCAGCTCAGCCACGTCCTTGGATTTGAAAGTAAGTGATGGTACTCTTCTAACTCCTTTATAATTTTCGCTTGCCTCCCGGTCCGACTCCACTGTTGCAAGCTCGCGTCTGTCCGAGGCCACGATGTTGCCTGCAATCCAGCACCTCCCCTCCCAAGCTTGAGGGAGACACCCAACGGGCCTCCTCGTGTCCGCAACCACCCCGGTTACCATTTCTGTCTTCCACCACCTTCGACCCTAGCTGTGGCCATCACCTACCCCGCTTGACCTTGTGTTGAGCCAGATCCGAGGTCGACCCGAGCCATATAGGTTAGATCCAGGTCTTGCTCAAGCTCAGATTTTGAGATCTAAAACTTGAGTGCATCGCCGAGCTTAGGCTCAGTGATACCGAGCACAAGCCTCGGTTGAGTGTATAAAGACCAGAGAGGATGGCGTCAACCAAGAGCATTGGTGTTAGTGGTTGAAATTGGTGGCGGAAAGCGAAAGCTTCTACTTTCTCTCTCTTACTTTTTTTTTGTCGAAAAAAATTTATATTTATTGCTCAAAAGAGTACATAATATATATATTGACTCTCATGGCAAAGAAAATCGAAGCAGAGCAAAACCCAGAATATAATAAAACAAAGCTAAATCCAAAAAACAAGGAAGATCAACAGAACACCGGTAGAGTTAAACATATACTCATTCCATAAAAATGAATATGTCAAGTAAAATAATCGGTGACCCATTACTGGATCTCATATCATCATAAATGATGAGCAAACGCTATAAAGTCGTTCTCCAATAACTACGGCGTTGCCTGTTGGCGGTGCATGTCTAGGTTCGGCTTCCTCTACACCATCGCCATACGGAAACAACCAAAATGGTTTGAGAAAACATAGAAATAACTTTTAGAAGAGCAAATCTTTGTGGATGAACCAGACACCAAAGCTCCTATGATTATCATTGAAACTGGAGGCAGAAGACCTGTACATAGACAGAGTACAGAGATATCGAATTCCCGAAAATATTATTAAACTTCTAGATCTAGATTGGGAGTGAAAAGCTCATAGATCTAAAACTAAATCAGGAGAGTTTAAACTCTCAGATCTAGAATTAGATCAGAGAAGAGAGCCCCTAGATTTAGATCGGGAGAGAAGGAAAAAAAAAACAAAAGGACTTAAACAAATTCAATGGGAGGGGACGGTGAGACTAGCTCAAACCCTCTCCCATGGCAGAAGCTTGAAGAAGACGATGAAGAGAGGAGAGAGGAAAACTTTTTTCAATTAGCAAGTTTTTGGGGGTCTAAATTAAGTTATTAATGGGTTAAAGATAGGTCTATCACACCCATTAAAGCCCATTTTTTTAGTTGGGCTCTCCATAGACAAATCTATTCTAAACTCTTATTATAGTTTCAAGATGGTCCATTAAAGGAGTCAAAATATGGATTCTAGATCCATTTTGCCACTTCTAGCACCTCTTATGAACCTGTTTGGACCAACGAGTAATACTAGCTTTAATGGAAAACAGGTAGTGCTTGGTTGTCGTGGATGACTACTCAAGGTACACTTGGGTAGTGTTTTTATCTCAAAAGCAAATAGAATTTAACTTTAGTGAAATTTGCAATAAAAGTTCAAAATGAGAAAGACTACAACATTTCTTCTATAAAAACTGGTCATGGAAGAGAGCTTGAAAATCAAAACTTTTCTAAGTTCTGTAATGAAAATGGTTTTGAGCACAATTTCTTTTCTCCTTACACTCCACAACAAAATTGGATTGTAGAGAGATAGAATCCATCTCTTCAAGACATGGTTAGGACTATGCTGATAGAGAGGTGTGTTCCTACTTATTTTTGCGTTGAAGTTGTTGCTGCTATTTGTTATATCATCCACGTGTTTTTCTTAAACTGTTGTTAAATAAAACTCCATAAGAAATTTACAAAAATGGAAAGCCAAGAATATCATATTTTCATATCTTTGGCTGCGAATGTTATATTCTCAAGAATTCCAATGATAATATTAGAAAGTTTGAACTAAGAAAGTTTGAACTAAGAGTAGATGAAGATATATTTCTCGGTTACTCTACTTCAAGCAAGACATATCATGTGTTTAACAAGATTTCGCAAGAAGTAGAAGAATCTATAAATGTCAAATTCGAGGATGGCTTGAAAGGTGCATAACCTATTGGGGAAGAGGAACCTGTGCCACTAATAACACCAACCAGTAATTTAAACCTAAGTCAACCAAAAGAAAACCGAAGCTCCAATCTAGCACCTTTACCGAGGGATTGGAGATACAAATCAAGCCATCTTAAGGAAGAAATCCTTGGAGATGTAGGTGAAGTAATCAAGACCATATCTTCGTTCGAAGAGCTCATGAATTCCCTAACACTCATTTTTTAAATAGAATCAAAAGGAATTGAAGATGACATTGTTGCTAGAATTGGGTTGAAGCAATGCAAGATGAGCTTTATCGATTCAAAGTCAATGAAGTGTGGGAACTAGTTCCACGTTTTGAGGATCATCTTATCATCGGAACTAAGTGGGTATTCGGACACAAATGGAATGACAAAGGTAATGTTATTCGCAACAAAGCTAGGTTAATTACGACGAGACTTATGCCCCTATAACTATACTAGAAGCAATTAGATTGCTACTGGCTTGTGCATGTTGTTATGATTTTAACCAAATGAATGTGAAAAATGTCTTTCTAAATGGTTCTATTAAAGAGAAAGTGTTCGTAAAGCAGCCATAATGATTCGAAGACCTTGGCAAGACTAGCTATGTTTATCAGCTCAAGCAAGCTCTTTACGGACTCAAGCAAACTCCAAGAGCATGGTATGAAAGGTTGTGTGCTTTTCTCGTTGAAAAAGGAAAAATTGATACAACTTTATAATGCAAAAGAAAGATGATGATATTCAACTTATTCAACTATATGTTGATGATATCATCGTTGGATCTACTAATGAGTTATTGTATAAATAATTTGCTAATATTACGCCAAATGAGTTTGAAACAAGCATGATGGAGGAACTGAACTTTTTCCTTGAACTCCAAGTCAAGCAAACCAAAGTTGGAACTTTCATATTTTGAGAAAAAAATGCTAGAGAATTAATGAAGAAGTTTGGGATGGACATACGAGAATTGATGCACCAGTGCCTCCATCAACCAAACTTGACAAGGACGATAAATGTAAGTCTATCGATCCTAAGCTATTGAGGAGCATGATAGGATCATTATTGTCCTTGACAGCATTTGGATCCAATATTCTGTTTAGGTTATGTTTGTGTGCTCATTTCTAATCTAATATTAAGGAATCGCATTTAACTACTGTGAAACGAATCATCAAATATGTTGGAACATATCCTAAATGTGATATCCGGAATTTTCTATATTCGGTAATAATATTTAGGATGATTTTCCAAGACCATACTCGCCCGGAATTCAATGCTTTGAGATTAAATGAAAAGATGAGGGTAGTTGATTTATCACCATATTAGTTGTGGAAGAGAACTAACATGCTACGAATTATATTTTTGATGATTTTCAAGTTTAAATTTATTGAATTGAGATTTTCCAAGGATCTGATATATTATGCTAATAATTTTAGTGAGTTCAAAATATTTTTCTGATTTAGTAATGCTTGGTACGGACATTGATTTTCCTTATTTACGTACTGATTTTTTAGATATTTTGGTCTCTTAACAAAATATGTACTTTGCGAAAACCCTATAGTTGAGTCATTGAGCCTTCTTTAATGTGTGCATGCCTCTTTTCATGTTCCCCTAAGCATTTTAACCCACATACTTCTAAGTTTAAAACATTGAATTTGACCATCAATGATATCATGCATTACATCATTACTAACAACATAGCACATTAATGTCCTTGACAATTCACTCATATTACTTGGACAAGAAGTTTAACTCTCATTCATTCATTTTACTTGGACAAGAAATTTAACTCTCATCCATTCATTTGACTTTGCCAAGAAGGTCTCTCTTAAAATATCTCCTTTAAGCTAATCTTATTAGGCCACTTGAACCTTTTAAATTGAAACACGCATATCTTTCTTCATGCCCAATGCTTTTGACCCAAGATCATCAATTACTTTAACCTTAGCTATTTGTTCAAATCAAATATGGCCATGTGTGTTATTTTTTATCATATCCATCCAAAATTTTGCCATTTGTCACTCAAATAATAACTCACATGCTCTTAAATGGCGACATTGAACTTTGCCTATCAAAATTAGATCATGTATGACATCATGAATGACATAATGTTCTAACTCTAGTTTCATAATTATAACCTTAGTTAACTAACATGACTTGAAGTTATTCTTTAAATTAAGTGAAGGAGGAAGAAAGATTCATTTTTACCTTCTCCTTCTTGGAAGAGCAATTTCACCTTGTTATCTTTAAGTGCAATTTCTCTTTTCCCTTTTAAAACAACAAGCAAAGCTTCCCCTTAAATTTCAATTAAGCTCCAAAGTTTATTCAACTTCATTTGTTTGAGCTTTTGATCTCATCTGTCAAGTATTTACAATGTGATTAAGGTTTTGAGGTGTTCGAGCCTTTATTCAAGGTAAGTGAAAACTCTAGGGGCTTAGTTTGATTGATTTACTTAGTACTCTTGACTTGGTTGCTTGATGGTTGTGGATTTTCGTTTGATCTTTGATGTTAAGTGTGAAAAAGTTTTCAATGATTTCATGTTGATTTGTTGATGTTCATTTGGCTTGAATCAACCTTCCAAAAGACATGGTCGTATAATGGATGAGAAAAAGGGTAAAGACGTAAAGTTTGGACTTGAAGACAATATTCATGCAATCCTTGCTAAGTGATCGGCTAGCTAAATTAAATCGTTGCCAATTCATTGATTTTTTTTGAGATACCAATTTTCGTTTTAAGTTGTCGATTTCTAACTTGTCTTTTTCTAATGATCATACTACATCGTGTTTGTTGATTTGAATAGATGAGTCTCTGCATGCCGAGTTTGTGATTAATTGATGTCATAAGATTCGATAATGTAGAAAATGGAAATGGTGAAATTAAATTAGAAAGTGATATTTTTGTAATTCGACTAATCTACTGATTTACTAGCTAAGTGTTGTAGATTAATCACGTTATTGATTATTTGGATGTCGATGTTCACTTGGTCGATTCTTTGAGTTGCCAATGTCCACATTGTTGAATTTCGAGTTGATTTGTTGATTGAGACCAAGTTGTCGATATGTAAGAAGTTGATTGATAAGTTGTGTATTTTTGTGTTATCGATCTATGACTTGTCGACTGTTAACAAATCTACCAATATATGACTATGTTAATACGGTTCACTTGGGAAATGAAAAGAGGTAAATGCATTATTATTATTTATATAAGTGATGCATGGAAAAAAAATGACTATGTTTCGATAATGCTTTTGCATAAGATGATGTTGTGTACCAAATGTTGATTTTGAGGATGGCTATGCAAGAGATGATAAATGAGTATTGATTTCGTTGTTGATGCAAGGGTGATGTTATCATGTGCACTATCGCTATGTGATTAATTGTGAAACAAGTAGTATGAAAAGTAATGTTGCGACCTAACCTCCCTCAAGTGCACCACCTAGGGGTTTGGCTAATGTATTACTAAGCCTAAACCTAGCTCGGGCTCTCCCAAACCCATACCAATTCGCAACTTAGGTTCTTAATATGCAAGATCATTTCAATCAAGAGTCGTCACTAATCTATTTTTGGTGGATCGATTAGAAATTGAAGTAAAGTATTAGGAGAATTACTTTACTCCTACAAACCAGAGATTATGAATTCGGGGACTTTATTACACTAAATTACTCTAATGCCCTTTTGTTTCCTTTTCTTTTTTATTTCAAAAATATTTGCAGGCAGCTTGGATTGATTTTAAACCTATCCACTAACACGCGATGTCATCATGCGGGTACGTAACCCATAATATAGCACTCAATAATGCAAAGCAATAAATAAACTGCAAGATAGGGACTTACCTCAAAGTAACAAAAGCATTTGCAATGCTAGTTAGAAAATCACATCAACCCTAATATGATTTCTAATTAACACGCAATTTCACTCACATTTTTTAGGGTTGTCTTTGATTTAACAAAAACTAAACTTTATGCAATGCATTCTACGTCTAGTATGACATGCAATGTCTAGACATGCAATGTACGATTTATGTAAATGTCCAAATTCTAACAATAATTAAATGCGCTATCTCTAATATGACACGCAAATGAGCCTAGACGTACAATTTCTAATGACATGCGAGCAATGACACATGGCAAGATATGAATGACGTGGCAAGATGACATGCGAGCATGATGCAATTAATCTATATGACATGCACGTGGTATTTTTTATATTTTTTAATTTAAATTCGGAATAAATAACTAACCTAATTTAAACATGTAATAATAAAATCTAAGAAAAGAATTTAATCTGTTCTAAGAAAATAATCAAAATTTATCCTAAACATGCATTATATTATTTACTCAAATTTTACCTAATCTTTTTGTGTTTTTTATTTATGGAAAGACAATCAATTCAATTCAAACAAAAGACGGAAAGAAATAGTAATGAACACGACACCCAATCAAAAGAAATATTATCCATATCCCTTTAAATTTAGAAAGGATAGATTGACGAATCATATCTCAGGCATAAGGATCGGATTGGTCAATCTTCCGCACAATCGCAAATCATATCTCAGGCAGGAGATCGGATTGACGATTTCCCGTGCGATCACGAGTCATATTTTGGCCATGAAATCCAATTGTCGACCACAGCAGATTACGAAATTAGGAAATAATTCCTAATTTACGGGTACTTGGGAGTTTTCATGGATATGGATATGGATATGGTAATATTACTCAAATATTTAAACAAGATTGCAATTTCACAGATTAGGCAACAAAATATATGAAAATTGAATAATGAAAATTCTTACCTAATCCGCGATATTGCTCGAATAGCGTTTCCAAATTTGGACGGACGACGGATCCGGACTGCAGATCGCGGGACTCGTCGGATGGCTTGCGGTGTGACTCGGCCAGGGAGGGTTCGATAGCCTCTCGGTGAGGCAAGGACTGAGCAAGCTCGCAGCGTTACCGTGAGTGCTCGATGGAGAATCAGACAAGACAACGACCAACGAGATTGGATTCGTTGGACTTCGTAATGACTTTGAACTCACGGAGCTTCAATGCGAGGACACTTGTGAAGTTGCTGGACGTTACTGGATTTCAAAGGAGGACCTCCGGGAGTCGTCCAAATTGATTGAGACACGCCAGATCTGCTGGAGAATGGCCGAATTACAGGGACTTGCTGGAAAACTTGACTGCAGTGAGTGTCGGGTCAGGGACAGTGGCTCGCCGGGATTTTAACGGTGCTATGGTAGCTGGCGATGAGCACTAGTTCCGCTGGGCTGCTGTGTTGAACATCGGAGAGGATGGGCTCGCCGAGAATCTGCAGAAAATTGTTTGGAATTACTGGAAACCGCTCGCGCTTACTGGCTGGTATCTCTGGGCGCTCGCTGACTGTTGGAGCAGCGTCTGAGGCGTGAAGGGCTGAGGCAGGGACAACTTCGGATGTTGGAAGCGTGGTGGTGCAGAGTGGCCAGCAGCAAAGGGGCTCACAGCAACAGTGATGATCAGTTCGGCAAGGGTATCACTGAGTTGGACTTCACTTGGACGTAGTATATTGACTCCGTCAACAAAAGCCAACCTTGGGTGAACCTGCAAAATCAGAGAAGACCGAGCCAAACATAGAAGTTCAGATCTCGGTTGGGCTCACGGCAAGGACAGCATCAAGTGAGGGCGAAACAGCTCGTGGGCAGCGGCTCGTCGTCGTTGGAGGTGGGCACAGCAGCAGCAACTTCTTCACGGACTGCCACCGACTTACTTAAGTGACGCAGCAATGAGCGGAGGAACAGCCACGAGGAGGCACGAAAGCAGCAAGAAATATAGTCTGGTCGTGGAGCTCTCGGCTGTGATCGTGTAGACACGCCCGAGGAAGAGGACGACTCTTCTCTCCCTATGAACTCTCTTGTTTTCTCTCTATGTTTCTTGTGCGTGATCAGACCCCCAAAAGAAAGCCCCCCAACGCATTGTGCTATCATCCTTTTTATATGCAAAGAAATGGAGCCCACTAGGAAAAGAAAATATACAATTTTTTCCTCTTTCCAACCACATATTGCATAATCTAGACATGCAATTTCTTTCCTCCTCTCCCCTCTCGCACACATTTCCTTTTATATTTGTTTTGTCTTCTTCCCTCGCCAAATCAAAATATTGTCCGTATTTAAGCCAAGATTCCATGCCTAAACCAACAAGATTACGCCCTTCAACACTTGGAAAAGAATCTCTTTCTTTCTAGTCTCTTTGTTTTTCGATTCTTGATCGAGAATTATGCACCGAATATATCGCAAACATATAATATGCACGCAATCAAGAATATAACCTTTTACACGATTTATATGTCGCTCTTGATTGCATATCCCTAGATCATGAACTTATGAAAATTCTTTCCAAGTGTAGGACCCCTCGCGCAAAATGAATGGGCTAGGCCAAAATTTTTAATCCACGCGGGTTTAGTCCAATTCTATTAAGTTCAGAACCATTCATTTAAATCCATCCGATACCGGTCCGAAAAATATGCAATTAATGTAATTAAACTATATGATAAATGCTCCTAAAAACTAAATGCAGTTTAATTATTATTTTTGCTAGGTGTCGGGATCGACTCCTAATTTTCCTATGCAATATGTACTCAAATGGATCGCCAAAATTTAGGTGTCAACAAGTAAATTCCGTCGTTCACATGTTTGAGGCGACGATGCCCTGAAGTTGAGCTGCCCCATGTGTCGAGATACCCCGTGTGTCGAGATACCCCAGGGAGTGTTTCAAGATACCTCGGAGTGGAGATGCCTCGAAGTTGAAATGCCCTGTTTGTCGGGATGCCCTGTGTGTCGGGATGCCCGGGGGAGTGCTTCGGGAGTGCTTTGGAGTTAAGATGCCCCGTGTGTCGAGATGCTCCAAGGAATATTTCGGGATGCCTCGGAGTGGAGATGCCCGTGTGTCGAGATACTTCTGACTTGGGATGCCCCGGGAATCGGGATGAGATTGAAATGATAATATCGAATATAATGCATATCTATGTGTATGTATAAATGCATACATTCATACCTGCCTATTAATGAATTAATTGGTGATAATCATGCAATACAATATGTTATGTCATCCGGTGGCATTTAAGTGAATGATCTAATGTTGTTAATGGTTTCTATTGGCATAGCATGAAAAGATATACCATGTGTATAGCCACTAGGTGATACTGGTACATCTTGAAATAATATGTTATCTATTTGCTTTGAGTGAATAAACTACTGTTATGTTGTTAATAGTTTTCATCGTATCATGAAAGAAAGAAAGATCACTTGCTTATGCATTTATCGTACATGGTTATTGCCTTGAACTCATTTTGTTTGTACGTACCAGATTGAGTGGTAAGATGATCTCCTACCTTAGATTTAGAGATTTCAACACTAGGTTTCGGCTCACCCCTTGTTTTTTAGATTTGTAGGATGGTTCCCTGGACATGTTAGTGGAGGGGATGAGATAATACTGAAAGCCATCAACTCTTAAGTTGGATGGTGGCTTGGTTAATGTTTTGGTTTAGTATGAGAGTAGTGGTACTAGTGGACTCGACCTGCTTCCCAAGACTTTTGTAATTAAGAATTGTTTCTGTTGGTAACTAGTGTTGTTAATGTAAAGAAGCATATATGTATTTATTAAACTAATGCGATTTTCTTGTAAGGGATGTTGCAAAAATTTTATTGTACTTCCACATGTGTAAATACAACTATAAGTATAAATGGAAAGGACATGTGCTGTGCGTAACGTTTTGGACGTCACACTAAATTAAGTTTGTGGTATCTTAAGAACTCAGATTTGATGTTATTGCGATACTGAGAAGCTGACTTCCCAATTTACAAAAATGACAAAAAGAGCACCTCTAGTATTTGTCAAATAATCCGTTGTATGCTTGTTTCATGATTTTCAAAGAAGTAAAATTCAGTTATCCTTCTAACTGCTCAAGCTGAGTATATGGCTCTAGATATCTACCGTGACTTTTGTGAATGAAGCAGCAATTAAGTAATTTTTGTAAGGAAAAATTGAACATACCCATTATGTGTGATAGTACCAACACAATTAATTTGACTGAGAATCCAAACATACATTTTAGGGCTAAGCATATTTCAATCCCTCATATATTCTTGCGGAAGCAATCGATTGAATAGTAAATTAGACAGAATAAAAAAATATATTGGACATCAGATTTACGTGGTTCGATCGTAGTGACCTACGTCCATGGAAATAACAGCACGAAATTCTATTATAGATCAAGCGATATAACGGAAATTGCAACCACCTCGAGTCACTCAAATACTCTAAGTATTTTCCAAACCCTAATTACATCTAATAACTCACGCAGTGTTTAGTCTCATAATTTCTCACGAAATAATCTCTCAATTTCATGAAGGAATTATATACAAATTCTTACTATAAGATTTAATCTCTATAAACACTTAAATTTTTAGTGAAATTTCACGAACAAAATTACGAATCCAGTACCAAGCATTCAACCGCGCTTCAAGACTTCGCTGAAAGAAACGTTACTTGACCCATGGGTATTTATATATACCCTGACACACGTGGACTGAAGTTCTTGGCCAATTAAGCAATTTACTTTTTCAACTTGGACTAAAACAGGAAATATCACACTAATTTCACCAGGATGGATATCTGTGCGATTCAAACCTCATCGAACGCAGAGTCCAAGTTCAGTCAACCAATTGGACTTTCCTTTCTTTTTTTTTTCTTTTACCACACGGCGACAAAGGGGATAAAATAACCTTTCCTTTTCTATGTCCGCTTTCCACGGTCAAAGATCCAACAACACTTCAGCGTGAAAATATCAAATTACGTACCAGCTTATATGTACTTGAATTCGTGTCAGATTTGTTCAACAAACTCAAATTCAAAATATATTTTAATATATATATATATATAACTTTTATTTCTATTTACACTACTGACGTCTACATATTATGTATGGTGTTACAGTCAATCCGGAATATGTCTAATGCCATCAGCCATCAGAGCTTTAACTCTGTTCAAGAATTTGTACAAAGGGCATAGGACGGAAGAGATTCAAGATTGCATATCCAATGTCTTCCAATTCCTCGAAACTGTTAAATGACAGACGAATCGTGGTATATTTGTTCATCTTCTCTTATGGGTTTAATTAGCATGGATAAAATTCAAGACAAGCAGACAAGATGACTCGAGAATGTGGATGGGGGGAGAGCTACCTTTCTTACCCAAGAAAGGCGATTATTTTGGGAGCACTTGGAAATCGTTTGAATGGCTTTGATAACTCCATCGGGAAAAAAAAATAAAACAGAAGATGTTTGATAGATCCAAAAGCTCGAAAAATACTAAGAAAGCCTTCTTTATATAGTTATATTCCTTTAAAGAAAGAAGAATACGTAAAATTAGTAAAATTCACGAGTATTACATCTTGAGGATTGCTTTGAAATTTGACCCAAAAAAAAAAGGTTAGGAAACCAATTATCCGGAAGTCCCCAAATATCTTGTCACGTCGAGCAACTGCCTGAAACTTGACTTAAGGAACCGAAAAACGAAACAATATTCTTATGATTGAGCCGATAAGGCAATGGTTAAGGACGATGACCAATCTAAATCAAAGCGGATTCTAGATCGGTTTGAAGTTTTATAGGTCTTGAATCTTGATCGATCATTTCAAGTTATGTTCTTTTTTGGTCAAAATTTCTGAGTTATGTTACTTACAAGAACTGAGATATCCTTTTTAGCAAAATGGCTCCCCCGACTCCTAGCAAAGTCTCCATAGACAATGCCCCTTATCTGCGTGCTCAACCAAACGGATAATCTAATGCGTGATGCACCGTCAGCTCTAGCGTTGACCTGGGAACATCAAACGATCTCCTCACGAAACAACGTATGAAAACTTACAAATAATATCTGTTAAAATATATTTTGAGTTTGAGTCTGATAAACGAAACCTGACTTAAAATTATTTGTGTGGAGGTCTGAATATTTTAAATTGGATATTTCCTAATATGAAATTGGAATCAGTGAATAAAATTAGGGAAGGAAATACAATGACAGATTTATATTCGGATTGAGCTGAAATTGGAAAGTCCAACGAATGGACAATATTTGGTCAACTTGAATTGGATTGACCGAAACTCACTGGAATTTTGTTTCCTCATCCTGTACCTACACTGGCCATCTTTGACGGCTTGTTGCAATCCTTCAAGCGGTGGAACTACAAACATATATATTTGCGGGTTGCTCCGTTGGACGATGAGAGAGGGAGAAATATTGAAGCACCGTTTCGTCGAGTGCTTGTAGATTATCTTCATGGGTTTGTTCGTAGAATTACACCAAAAGTTCAAGCGTTTATAGCGATTGAATCTTGTGCTAATATTTGTAATTAATTCCTTTGCGAGATTGAGAGATTATTTCATGAAAAATTATGAGGCTAAACACTACGTGAGTTATGAGGTATAATTGGGGCTTGAAAAACACTGAGAGTGTTTGAATGATTCAAGTGTAGTTATAATATCCGTTGTATCGCTTGATCTATAATGGAATTCCGTGCTGCTCTACCCGTAAACATAGGTCATTGCGACTGAACCACATAAATCTAGTATCCAATTTATTTTCTTATTCTGTTAATTTTATTGTTCGATTGCTTGGTCACCGCAACAATTGGTATCAGAGCCAGGCTTGGCTGAGTTGAAGTGAATCGATGGGGATACAAGAAAGAAAAGTAAAAATCGATAGATTTGATGGGAATAATTTTGTTTTTTGGAAGATGCAAATTGAGGATCATCTACATCAGATAAAACTGCACTTGCCCCCGTCTAGAGAGAAGCGAGAGACGATAAAGCAAGATGATTGGGAATTGCTGGATATACAAGCATTGGGTGTTATTCAGCTGACGTTGGCACGTAACGTCACGTTTAAAATCGTGAATGAGAAGACCACTGCGGGTATGATGAAAGCCTTGTCGGACATGTACGAGAAGCCCTATACAATCAACAAGGTCTATTTGATGCGACGTCTATTTAACTTGAAGATGGGCGAAGGTGCGTCAGTTGCTGATCATATTAATGAATTCAGTGTGATCATTAGTCAATTGAGTTCAGTTGACATTGACTTTGAAGATGAGGTACGTGCTTTAATTCTATTATTCTCATTGCCTAATAGTTGGAATACTACTATTATTACTGTAAGTAATTCCTCTGAGTCAAAAAGTTTGACGTTTGATAGTGTTCGAGATTTAATTCTAAGTGAAGACATCCGTAGAAGAGAATCTAGCGAACATGTATCTGCTACTTTAATAGGTGAAAATAGAGGAAGAACTGGTACACATGTTAATAGAAGTGATAGAAACTCGAATAGATGAAGTTAGTCCAGGACCGGTGGTGTTGTCTGTTGGAGTTGTGGCAAGAGGGGGCATCTTAGAAGGGATTGCCTTAAGCTGAAGAAAGTGAAGGGTGAGGGAATTAGAGTTGAGTATGCGGATGATGTTACGACTATAGCAGACAGTAATTTGGATAGTGCTAATTTTTTCTTGTCTGTCCCTTATTGTTCGTCGTTTGATGGATTGATTATGGATTCTGGTTATTCTTTTCATGCGACACCAAACAGGAACTGGTGTACTACTTATTAGTGCATAGATAGTAGTAAAGTGCAGCTAGGGAACAAGGCTAAATGCGATGTTATAGGTATTGGTGATGTTAGAATCATAATGCATATGGTATTGTGTGAACATTTAATTGGCGTGAGGCATGTTCCAAAGTTGAAGAAAAATATGATTTCCTTGAGTGCCTTGGATTCAGTCGGGTGTCAATATTCTTTAGAATGTAGAGTCCTGAAAGTTATTTGAGGTGCCTTGGTGATAATGAAAGGAATCAAGCACAGTGGCCTGTATGAGCTTCAAGGTGAGACAATGACAAAATTCGCTACAGAGACATCGGAGGCATCAGTTTGAGAGTCTGAATTGTGGCATATGCATTTGGGACTCATTAGTGATAGATGCCTAAAGGTTCTAAGTGAAAGAAATTTGCTATATGGCTAACGAACTGAATGTATGCAGGTGCTGTGATTTAGATCAACAGTGGAAAGTATAGTTTAGTACGATTGTGAGAAAAACCATGCATATTGCAGAATAAATTCACTTGGATGTTCATAGGTTGTCACAGTTTCCTTCGAGGAAGATTGTTAGATTTACGCTAAGAGTTGTTGATGACTACTCGAGAAAGATTTGGGTATTTGTGCTTAGACACAAGTTTGATACTGTTGTCAGTATCAGGCAATTGAAAGCTTTAAATAGAAAAGGGGACTGGTAAAATGATCAAGCAGGTGCGGACTGACAATAGTATGGAGTTTTGCTCAGAGCTCTTAAACGAATTCTGCATGAAGGAAGGCATAGTGAGACACCGCACTAGTGATGGTGAACCACAATATGTTGCAAAGTTGATGAGCAGAACATTACTAGAAACGACCCATAAAATACTCTCTAGTGCTAGTATGGCTAGAAGGTTTCTAGCAAATGCGCTTAGTATAGCGAGCTACCTAATGAATAGATTCCCATCGACTGCAATTGGATGTCAGACTCCTGAAGAAGTGTGGTCAGGTAACGTTGCTAATTATTTTGTTCTTAGAATATTTGGTTGTCCATGTTATGTTCAAGTTAGTGATGGTAAGCTCGATAAAAAGGCAAGAAAGTGCATGTTCCTAGTTTATGCACAAGGTGAGTGGTGCTATAAGTTGTGGCGCTCGAAATTAAATTCACCTATTTTCAGCAAAGAAGTTACGTTGACGAGTCTCCAGTACTTTTGGCAAGAAGTGATTATAGCAGTGTTCATACGAATTTGAACAGTGTTCAACTTGAGATGGAGTTGCGACCACAAACTCCTGAGGCAGCGGATACTAGCGAAATTATCGATACAAATGGTGCTTGTAGTGAGGTGGAGCCTATAAAACCAACAGTTACTGTAATTGCTTATATGGACAAGGTACCTATACAATCTCCCGACAGATATTGATGCAATAATAATGGTTTTGCTTTATTTGTAATTGAGGAGGTTGTGTCGGAAAATTCTTGTGGAGTGATTAAAGGTCCATGTAGAATTGGTGTACTGATGAGATGCACGGTTATGGCGAAGTCCAAGTAAGGCTTGGACTTGGAAAATGTCTCTGGCGATTGAGCCATTGGTTCTCTGGGAGAGTAATAGCGAAGTTCCGACGAAGCGACTGAGACTTGGCTCAAATATCGAGCAAAGGTGGATTAGAGATTGTTAAAATATGTCTTGAGTTTGAACTTGATAAATGACACTTGACTCGAAATTATTTGTGTGGAGGTCTGAATATTTTAAATAGGATTTTTCTTGATATGAAATTGGAATCAGCGAAGAAAATTAGAGAAGGAAATACAATGACAGATTTATATTCGGATTGGGCTGAAATTGGAAAGTGCAACGTGGGGACAATATTCGGTCAACTTGAATTGGATTGACCGAAACTCACTGGAATTTCGTTTCCTTATCCTATACTGACAATGGCCATCTTTGATGGTTTGTTGCAATCCTTCAGGGGGTGGAACTACGAACACATATATTTGCAGGTTGCTCTATTGGACGACGAGAGAGGGAGAAATATTGAAGCACCATTTCGTCGAGTGCTTGTGGATTATCTCCGAGGATTTAGTTGTGGAATTACACCAAGAGTTTAAGTGTTTATAGCGATTGAATCTTGTAGTAAGATTTGTAATTAATTCTTTCGTGAGATTAAAAGATTATTTCATGAGTAATTATGGGGCTAAATACTGCGTGAGTTATTAGATGTAATTGGGGCTTGAGAAATATTGAGAGTGTTTGAGTGACTCGAGTGTAGTTGTAATCTCCGTTGTATCGTTTGTTCTGTAGTAAAATTCCGTGTTGTTATCTCCGTAGACGTAAATCACTACGACTGAATCACATAAATCTGAGGTCTGATTTATTTTTTTATTTTATTAATTTTATTATTCAATCACTTAGCTACCGTAACAACATCAACATATGGGACCGTGTTGATCAATTCTTATACGTAAGCCGACCACCGCATAGGGTAGCAGACCGGTTTTATTAACGTTGACTTCCATCGCGACGAATTCTATCCAACCATTTCGCTATTACCCCTATTGATGGTTTGGGACCGCCAAGTCGGCATAGTTTCGGACCACTCGTGAAGCACCACGTGGTGAGGCTCGCTCGACCGGATAGAAATTTTGCACAAAACAATAATATTCATTCTCTCTTATTAGCTCTGCACGCTAGCCCCTTCTCTTTCTCTCTCTCTCCTCTGCACACATTTATTTCTTCTCTCTCTTCTCTCCTTCATTTTCGCAATGAAGAACAAAACCCACCACGCTTTCCTCTCTCGCTTTCAAATTTATTTTGAGTCTCTCAAATTCTACTCTCAAATTTCGCTCGGCTTCTTTGAAAGCCCACGGCACTTTCCTCTCGATATCGCAGAGATTCAAAATAAATTTGAAAGCGAGAGAGGAAAGTGCCGTGGGTTTTCTTCTGCACTGCAAAGACGAAGGAGAAGAAGAGAGAGAAGAAATAAATGCGTGCAGAGGAGAGAGAGAGAGAGAGGAAGGGGGGCAGGGGCTAGCGTGCAGGGCTAACTAGAGAGAATGAATATTATTTTTTTGTGCAAAATTTCCACCGGGCGAGCCGACCCCACAAGCACCACGGGGACCACATGGTGCTTTATGAGTGGTTCGGGAGTATGCTGACTTGGCGATCTCGGACCACCAAATATTTTCTCATCGATTGATTGCGGCATTGGAGCGTGAAGGACAGTTTGATTGATGAGGAATCGACCAATCAATCCAACTCGTTCTACACGCATCATAGTTGACAGATTTGACTGCCATTTTTTGGACCGCTCACATTTTGCTTGCTTAATTACGTGAATTTCATGTAAAACTTACATGATCTGATGATTGGAACGGGATGGGTTTTTATGAATCGGGCACATGTAATGCTCCCTCCATTAAAAAGAGTATTCGAAAGATAAAAATCAACATACAAGTTCGCACTCATTATGTAACATTAGATAACAAATTAGACAATTTAAGCTGTCAGATCTAGAGAATACTGTATGTAACCCAAGCAAGTATTTTACGTGACTAGTACAGATACTACTTAAATTGAATCGGGATCATCGGATTTTGAGAACCCATATGGGACCTACCAATTTCAATGGTCCAAACTGAATTTACGTACTTAGATCTATCGTGAAAGGGAGAGATAGAAAAGTACTTCCCCTTCTTGATTTTTTTTTGGTCGATTCCCCCTTCGTGATTGACTGGGTCATTCGAACACAAGCAACGGTTTTATTCGCACGAAATTTCCTAGTCACGTTGGTTATCCACATTTCACTAAACCTGATGTTTCTAGACTAGAGTTAGGAAAAGTCAGAACTGTAGAATTAATACGAAACTTAAGCCACAACATGCGCATGTGGTCAGACAAATCCTGTATAAAACCAGCTCAAATGTGTGCAACCTTATCCATGTTGTAACTCATCGAAAATGGCTTCCAACGATAATCACGTCCTTCTCTTTCTCTTTTTCTCATTTCTATCTCTCCTCCAAATCAACTCATGCAGGGCCCAAAACGTCAAAGGAGGCTATTGGATCCCAAACAGCGGGGCCACCGCCTCGGACATTGACTCGACCCTCTTCGCTCATCTCTTTTGTGCGTTCGCGGACCTCGATGCGTTGACAAACCAGATGGTCATATCGTCGTCAAACGCTCAATCTTTCGCAGCCTTCACTAGTGACATCCAGCAGAAAAACCCATCGGCCGTAACCCTCCTGTCCATCGGAGGTGGTGACTCAAGCGCGAATGACTTTGCTGTAACGTTTTCTTAATGTGGGTTACATTAATTGAGATTG
This sequence comes from Syzygium syzygioides, assembly GCA_031216285.1. NCBI lineage: Eukaryota > Viridiplantae > Streptophyta > Magnoliopsida > Myrtales > Myrtaceae > Syzygium > Syzygium syzygioides. The sequence continues at coordinate 2,484,292 of CM062244.1, forward strand.
TTATAACCCGCTTGCGGGTTTGGTCTAATAAGTTTGGATATAAATTTTCTTAATTAGTCGGATATGGGCTCGGCTTGTGTGGTCCGAGTTCGGCCCGGCCCGTTATGAGAGGGCCTGGCTAGAAACTCTATAAATAGAGCTGCAGGTCCCTCCTCTGCGCCGAACTCTCTCCAATCTCTCTCAAACGCTCTCAAACTCACCTAAGGCTTCCGTGAGTTGGCTGAGGCGGTCTCATAGCGCCGGGGGCTTCGGGGGCGACAGGGAAGAAGATCTACGGCACTGGTTCATCGTCATTTCCGCATTCAGGACGATGAAATCCAAATTAGGTGCACAAATTCTATCCATCTTTTTACCGTACCGTTTATATCTCGCTATGGTGATCCTAGGGCGCTCGGCGGATCCATATGGGCCGGCCAACATGTGGTATCAGAGCCGCCATAGTCGAGAAACGGGCCGGAACTATTCGTATGGGTTTGTGTTTTTTTCATCCGTTGAAAGTTAGTATAAATCACATAGATGGATAGATCATCGCGAGACTAGAAAAATGAGTGGTCGCCGACCACCGGGGGCCGCCAGAAACGGCCGCACGCGCCGCCACACGCCGAGGCGTCGGAGAGCCCCGGCGGCACACGCGCGGGTGTGCCCAGGCGCGCGCATTGCACGCACTAGGGTTTTCGCGAGCCGAGTCGATCCGGCTGACCCGACCCGACTCCGGACCCGGGGTCCGAACCGTTGACCCGACCCGGGGTCCGACCCGTTGACCGAACCGGTCAAACCGGTCGGACCGGTATGCGGTCAGACCGGTCGGACCAGTTGGCGGTTAGACCGGTTGGACCGGCCATTTTGGCCGGCTTAGGCGTCGGCGCGTGAAGCCCACGCGCCTCACCTTCAGGAGGTGCGTGAGGGCGCATCCGATTGGAGCGTGTAAGGTACCGGCGTGCTCATATTGAGATTCTCTACACTGTGGTATATTTATTTTACATGTTTGATACTTTTAAGGATGTGAAAATACATACGGAACCCTATATATGCGTATTTTTAGGGTATATTTTCGTATTTTCTTGTATTTCTCTACGGTTTAAGAGATACAGATTAAATCTTACATGTATATGATGCCATAAGGACATGTAGATCCTGTTTCATTGATAGTATGTATAAGGTTTAGCATATATCAATGTATAAAGCAATGTAATTAGCATGGTATGTAATTTTAGAGACATTGCCCATGTCTTCCAGTCTAGAATTACATCTATATAGTATATGTGAGACATAAAGTTTATATCCTCAGTATGAGAGAGTTTCAATGATTCAATTTGGTAGTGACCGCCAAAGTGGCACATTTGATTGAGTTTGAGAAATATCAGTCTCGTATTGTTGGGATGTCTCATGTTCTAATATATTATTATACTCCCAAAGGAGGTGATTATGTATTGGTTCATAGAGGGTTGCATATACAACATGCGTGAGGAATGACTGATCATAGTGGTTCATACACCCAAAGGTGGTGAATTCATAAAAGATTGGAATATATTCTCATGGCCGTTGTAATGTAGAGGGTATACAATTGCATATCATGTATTCTGCCCAAAGGTGATTATATGATGATGTGTGTAACTCTCAGAAAAGTACTCACTTGATGCTGATTATAGACATTGTTTGTTTTTAACAGTCACCGTCTCCCTGAACGGCAACTCCATTAGCATTGAGGTTCTTACTGGTTCAAACTTTAAAAAATGGAAAGAGGATTTTCTGTTTGGTATGGAGCTGGCAGATGTTCATATTGCTCTTACTGAGGATAAGCCAGCAGATGTCACTGCTGAAAGTACGGACATAGAAAAGGCACTGAGTGCCGCCTGGGAAAAGAGCAATAGGATTTGCTTGTTGCTGATGAAGCGATCCATTAAGGACCACTTAAAGAGTAGTTTGCCAGTTGACTGCACTGTTAAAGAAATGATGGAAACCCTAGAAGCAAGGAACCGTGTCTCTTCTAATGCCGAGGCTGGGACATACATGCAGTTACTCAATAATATGAGGTATGATGGTTCAAGTGGGGTTAGGGATTATGTCCTTAGGATGGTAGACCTCCAGACAAAACTAAAGGTTCATGATATTATCCTTTCTGATGCTTACATTGTGCATCAAGCCCTGAACACCCTTCCTACTAAATTTGGAATTATAAAGACTAACTATAATTCTCAAGATGAAAAGTGGTCGGTCAATGACCTGATAGTTAGGGTAGTGGCAGAGGAAGAGAAACTAAAGAAAGATAAAGGGAATCTTGCTTTCTATGCCTCTAGTTCCAGTAGCAGGAAGAGTAGTAAGTTCAAGAATCGTACTCAGAAAGGAACTCCTGAAAGCACCAGTCATGTGGACTATTTGGGTCCTGAGAAAACACCCTTGAAGAAGAATGGTGTTCACTGTTACTTTTGTAGGAAGAAGGGTCATATGAAGAAAGACTGCAATAGATATAAAACTTGGTTGTCCAAGCGTCAGCAGTCAGGTATTGATTCTTTGGCATTTGTTTGTGAATCCAACCTATCAGAAGCTCCATCCAGTTCTTGGTGGCTAGATAGCGGTGCAACTAATCATGTTGCTTATACCATACAGGGATTCACAAACAGAAGAAAGCCAAATCAGGATGAATCAAAGCTTACTGTAGGAAACAACAAGAGAGTCGACGTCGAGTTCGTGGGAGATGTCATATTAATTTTGGATTCTAGTTTTAATATGATGTTAAGAAACACCTTTTATGTACCTTCCTTCAGACGGAACTTAGTTTCCGTATCAAGTTTGGATGTTTGTGGCTACTCTTTTGAAATAAAGAACAGTATGGTTTCTATGTTCTTTAATTCAAATAAGGTTGGGTACTGCAACATATTGAATGGATTGTACAGATTATGTTTATCTCCCAATGATATATACGTCGCTTGTACAGTTGAAAGGGTTGTTTCCAAAAGACCTCTACCTAAAGAACAGTCTTATGCATTGTGGCATAAACGACTTGGTCACATTTCTAAAGAAAGAGTGGAAAGGCTGATAAAGACAAACATCCTGCATATTCTTGAAAGTGACCTAGATACTTGTGTAGACTGTTGTAGGGGTAAGATGACCAAGATAAAGAAGAAAACCGCAGTCCGTAGTTCTGACCTATTGGAGGTCATTCACACTGACATCAGTGGACCCTATACGGCAACATTGTGTAGAAATTTCTATTTCATCACATTTACAGACGACTATTCCCGATATGGTTATCTGTTCTTGATTAAGGAGAAGTCTGAGTCTCTTGACAAGTTCAAGATTTTTCGGACTGAAGTCGAGAAACAGCTGGGAAAAGTCATAAAAGTTGTTAGGTCTGATCGAGGTGGTGAGTATTATGGCAGGCATGGCGATGCTGGACAACTGAAAGGGCCATTTGCCAAATACTTGGAAGATTCTGGAATAGTGGCTCAATTTACTATGCCCGGGAGTCCTGAGCAAAACGGTGTGGCCGAAAGACGGAATCGCACCCTCATGGACATGATGAGGAGCATGATTAGCAGGACGAATTTACCTGATTTTCTGTGGGGTAAAGCCTTGAGGACAGCTCTCTACATACTAAACCGTGTTCCTACCAAGGCTGTTCCAAAGACTCCTTTTGAATTATGGACTGGACGGAAACCTAGCATAAATCATCTTAAAGTTTGGGGGTGTCCTGCAGAAGTAAGGTTATACAATCCAACATTGAGCAAATTAGAATCTAGAACCACTCGATGTTACTTCGTATCTTACCCAGATCATTCGAAGGGTTATCGGTTTTACAGTCCCCATGGAAGCACAAGAATTGTCGAATCACAGACAGCGAAATTTTTGGAATTTGATGTAGCCGAGAAGGGCAGTTGCTCACAGACCATTGAGGATAATAATATGGTAGGTACTACAGTGTCGATTTCTCTACCTGTACAGACAATTATGGAGCCCCCTACACTACAGACTGAGCCTGTTGTGATCCAGGATCCTGTTATTAAAACAGCTCCTGATGAAGAACTTCAAACCCCTCAGGTTCAAGATGAGGAAGTAGTAGCTCCACTCAAGAGATCTATTAGGCAGAGACGATCGGCTATACCACCGGACTATATGGTCTATCTGGGAGAGCATGACTATGATATAGGCTGTGTGGTTGATCCAGTAACTTATTCAGATGCAATTTCTTGTCCTCAATCAGATATGTGGGTGGATGCAATGAAAGACGAGATTCAGTCTATGAAATATAATGGTGTTTGGGAGCTTGTTGAATTGCCTAAAGGTTACAAGCCCATTGGTTGCAAATGGGTATACAAGACTAAAAGGGACTCCAAAGGAAAGATTGAGAAATTCAAAGCCAGACTGGTAGCCAAGGGTTTCACTCAAAGAGAAGGAGTAGATTATGAAGCGACTTTTTCACCAGTATCTTCTAAGGATTCTTTTAGAGTGATCATGGCATTGGTAGCTCATTTTGATATGGAATTACACCAGATGGATGTTAAGACTGCCTTTCTAAATGGAGACCTTGATGAGGAAGTCTATATGTTGCAACCCGAAGGTTTTGCAGCTGATGATTCAGGTGAGCTTGTGTGTAGATTGAAGAAATCTATTTATGGACTTAAGCAAGCTTCTAGACAATGGTATTTGAAGTTTCATAGTGTTGTCACTTCATTAGGTTTTGTTGAGAACAAGTTGGATTAGTGTATATACAGCAAGGTCAATGGGAGGAAATTTATTTTTCTTATACTCTATGTAGATGACATCTTGCTTGCGAGTAGTGATATTGGATTACTACATGAGACAAAACGAATGTTGTCGAAGGATTTTGACATGAAGGATCAGAGAACATATGTTAATCGTATTCTGGAAAGATTCAGTATGCAGGACTGCAAGCCAGGAATTGCTCCTGTCATAAAGGGTGATAAACTGAGTCTATCACAGTGTTCTCATACGGATGTTGAGAAAACCCAAATGAAGGATGTACCTTATGCTAGTGCACTTGGAAGTATCATGTATGCTCAAGTTTGCACTAGGCCATACATTGCTTTTGCAACAGGACTTCTAAGCAGATATCAGTCAAATCCAGGACATGATCACTGGGTTGCTGCCAAGAAGGTGATGAGGTACCTAAAGAGGACAAAAGACTATATGCTGATCTACAGACATGTTCAGAACCTACAGCTGGTAGGGTATTCAGATTTAGACTTTGCTGGCTGTCAGGATGAAAGGAAGTCGACAACGGGTTATATTTTTAAGTTAGCAGGAGGTGCAGTATCACGGAAAAGTGAGAAACAGAAATCAATGACATCCTCTACCATGCAAGCGGAGTTTGTAGCATGCTTTTCGGCCGCTACTCAAGCAATTTGGCTCCGGAACCTCATTAGGGAGTTGACCGTATTTGATTTTGTGGATCAGCCCATACAGTTGTATTGTGACAATAACTCTGCAATGTTGTTTGTTAACAACAACAGAGGTCTCAAGGGGTCTAAGCATATGGAGGTCAAGTACTTGACCATAAAGGAAACAGTCAGGGATGGTGACATTACAGTAGAGCACATTTCCACAGATGATATGGTAGCAGATCCACTAACTAAAGGCCTTCGCCCTTGTATTTTTGAACGACATGTCGTTAGCATGGGCTTAGGAGTATCATGGGATACTGTTGTTTAGTGGGAGCTGTTTTTAATTTTTGCTCTAATAAAGTTGACATCTGTGTTCTATTACTCTTTGTAGCATTTTGGATGTGTATCAACTTATTTGCATTCAATAAAGTGTTTCTGAATGCATTTTTGTTATGTTAAATACACATATAAGGTGAAAATCTTAAGGTACTGTGTAAACCTTGAGTAAAGGCTATTGGAATTCAGTTATTAGCCTTAAGGATATGTCTTATTACACATAAAGTAATGTTAACAATAAGGATAAGACATATGTAGGTTCATTGGAACCATAAAGATATTCTCTAGTGACACATCAGGTTTTTGTGACACTTAAGGAAAGAGAATAAGGACTGACAAAGGGGATGACACATGAGGTATCACTCTTTATGAGGTGTGATCTGTTTGCCACACAACCATATCGAATCCATATCAGTAAAGTCTAAGGCACTTGTGACCATGGAAGGCTCTGCGTGATTACATGCAGTTACCGCCATGATTCGGTGTTTGAAACTTTATGGGATCGGATTGACTATTGAGAATTATCTATAGACCAAATAAAGGTGCACATAAGGTACGATTTCAATTAATATAGCCCAAGTGGGAGAATGTAACGTTTTCCTAATGTGGGTTACATTAATTGAGATTGTTATAACCCGCTTGCGGGTTTGGTCTAATAAGTTTGGATATAAATTTTCTTAATTAGTCGGATATGGGCCCGGCTTGTGTGGGCCGAGTTCGGCCCGGTCCGTTATGAGAGGGCCTAGCTAGAAACTCTATAAATAGAGCTGCAGGTCCCTCCTCTGCGCCGAACTCTCTCCAATCTCTCTCAAACGCTCTCAAACTCACCTAAGGCTTCCGTGAGTTGGCTGAGGCGGTCTCATAGCGCCGGGGGCTTCGGGGGCGACAGGGGAGAAGATCTACGGCACTGGTTCATCGTCATTTCCGCATTCAGGACGACGGAATCCAAATCAGGTGCACAAATTCTATCCATCTTTTTACCGTACCGTTTATATCTCGCTATGGTGATCCTAGGGCGCTCGGCCGAGCCATACGGGCCAGCCAACATTTGTGTCCATGGCGAGCCAGTCTAGCTCCCGAAAAGACTTTCATTGATTCCTCGATAGCCCTAGCTCGGTCCAAAGGCTTTCATGGCCTTGATCTTGATTGGGAATACCCGGACACTGACGTGAAGATGGCCAACTTGGGGTTGCTCCTCAAGGAGTGGCGGACCGCGGTGGTTGCTGAGGCAGCCAGCTAGGGCATGGACGCTTTGCTTTTGGTGGCGGCGGTCTATTACTTGCCGCACCACCAGTCAAACACGAATTATCCTGTGGCCGCCGTGGCGGAGAGCTTGGATTGGATCAACGTGATGGCCTATGATTTCGTTGGCAGTCGGTCCACCACCACAGGGCCACTTGCTGCGCTCTATAATCCAGGGAGGGAAGGTAACTTTGACTTATTTCTGGGTTATAAACTTTGACTATCCTGAGGTACAATGAAGTTTTGTTAATTTTCTGTTTCATGACTTTGAAATTTGTTGCCTCATCGTCAAGAGAAACACAGCGATGTCTCCCTTTCAAAGCATACAATGTCATTCCACGAGTAATTAACATGAATTTTCTTGTTCATTTAAAATCCATCGTTTGTGCTAGTCAAACTCGAAATTTTTTCGACATATGCAGCATCCAAAATCGGTCCTTTAAATTTCAGGGAACCTCTTAAACGGAGACCATGGGGTGACCGAGTGGATTCGGGCCCACATGCCGGCCGGGAAGATCGTGCTTGGCTTCCCATTCTACGGCTGCGCATTCACCCTTGTGGATGCCAACAACCACGGCTACTCCGCACCCATCACCGGGGTGGCAATACCCCCCGACAGATCGAAAATGTACAATAAGATCACGGCATACATATCCCAATACGGGGCAAACATGGTGTACGACTCCACAGTCGTGTCCACCTACTGCTATTCCGGGAAGACATGGATTAGCTACGACGATAATCACACCATCTCTACCAAGGTTAAGTACGCCAGGGAAGCGGGACTCAAAGGTTACTTTGCATGGCACGTTGGTGGTGATGACAACTGGGTTCTCACTCAAATAGGTGAATTTATGAGATTCTTGTTATAACACTATTGATCATGCATTGGAAGCTTTCCAGTATACATCTATTTCCCAAAGTTTAGCCCTAACCCTAGCTTACATACAGTACAGTTAACCGGACCATCATCTTCCAAACGAAATTGAATCATGTCCCTGTGTGTTTAGATCAAATTTGCACTACATGTTCATCCAAAATGGAACGAAATTCTTTTCAGGGATATTATAGTTCACCATAGTTAAGATCAAAATGGACTTAGTCATCTGAACAGTATTTTCTTTGTTTTTTCAATGAAGTACAAGAACGTGAAGGAAAAGTAAAATCTAGCCAAGCTTGACTTTATAGGATATATATTTATATGTGTATATATTTCAGTCAAGTCCGACGCCGTTTTATTAAATTTTATACTGATATTTGCTTTGAATGTTTCAAAGATTTTGGTTCTACTTCGTCGTGTCCTTGGCTGTGTCCCCTCTTCATGCTCTGATTAAAGAAGTCAAACTTCTGCAGATCAGTTGATCAATTTTGTGACAGTCTAATGATTCTAAATTCCCTCAATTTCAACCTGTTTGTTGCAGCTTCGAGTTCGTGGTGACCTAGACGACGTCCGTGCCCATGCGTCAGAGGTAGACAGTGTTTACTGATGTTAATCGAAGTTTGGTTCAAAATAATGTAATGGGTTTTATAGTATCCCATCTCACAATATAATGTATTCTTTCCGGACGAACTGAAGCAAGATCCAACAATGTAACGATTCTATAGAACATCTCTCCCTCTCCCTCCGTGCGAGCCCACGCGTGCATGTGCGTTTGAGCTCGACACCATCATCAAGCTTGTTGCCGATTGGTAGAGCTTGACGGTCTGTCGAGCTCACTCTCGATCATTATTGTATATCAAGAAAGAGAAGGCAAAGAAAGCTCGATCGGACTCAATTATGGGTTTGCTAGTATTAGTCAGCACATAAACGTGTTGAAAGAATGGATTTCAATAACCACCGGAGAAAAGGAGGGAATTGATTTGAAAGGATTAAGTTAGAATGTAGTTGGGACGCGAACGAGGGAAAATTAATGAAAGAATGCATATATAGAGATAAGATATACAACAATGTCATTAGTGAAGAAGAAGAAGAAAGAATTTGTTTATACAAATTAATGAACTATATGAAAATGTTCAATGTAGTCCCTGAACTTAAATTAATGGAAGGACTGTATTAAATATTTTCATATAATTCAGGAACTAAATTAAACATATACCAAAAGTCTAGGGACTACATTGAATAAATTGAAAGTTCAAGAGCCACATTGTACATTAGGCTAAAGTTCAAGGACTACATTGAACAAATTAAAAGTTAAATGACCAAATTGCACATTGAACCAAAGTTTAGGGACTGTTTGTGTCATTTTCCCATTGATAAATCAGTCTCGCTAGATGGTATTATTAGATTACAAGCAGGAAAATCACCAAAAAAGTCCTAAACCGATTGCAATTATGACAATTAAGTTTTAATTCTTTTGTATTTGTGCCAATTCAGTCCATCCGGCAAAATTTAGCTGTTTGGCACTGATATGGATGCTGGTCGGCCGGCCAACACTATCATGACAATTTTTAAAATATTTTTTTTTCGATTTTTTTTATTTTTCCCTTTCTTTTTCTTTTTTTTTCCCTCCCTTCATCTTCAACTTCTAGCCGGTCGCTAGTTCTAGCGATTGGCCAAAGTTGGGGACTGGCAAGGTCGCCCTTGCCTGCCCCTAGCAAGGCTTGATCTCGTCGTTGTTGGGTGAGGATGTCCTCGTCAACAAATGGCCAGGTCGGCCTTGCCTGCCTCTGGCGAGGGTGGACCTCGCTCAGACATTAATGAGGCCAACCTCTCCAAATCTAGCATGGCTCTTCCTTGCCGTCACTCACAAGTTCGAGCCTCGCCAGCAATTGGCAAGTTTGGCCTTGCCTGCCCTGGTGAGGCTCGTCCTCACGCTCGCCAGCGATTGGTAGGGCCGACCTTGCTAGCCACCCACCTCTAGCGGGTTGCTGGTTTCGGCAACCGACCAGAGGTTGGAGATGAAGGGAGAAAAAAAAAAGAAAGGGAAAGAATGGCGACCGGTTAGAAGTTGAAGATGAAGGGAGAAAAAAAAAGAAGAAAGGGAAAGAGAAGAAAAAAAAGGAAAAAAGAAAAGAAAATAAAAAATATTAATATGAAAAAATATTTAAAAATTATCAAGTCAACGTTGGCCGGACGGCCGGCCAAAATGGACCAGATGCACTAAATTAGCATAAATAAAAATGTCTAGGACTAAATTGACACAATTGCAATATGTTGAGGACTGTTTTGGTAATTTTTTCAATTATAAGCGGGCATTAACTAAACCATTGAAAAGGACTTGGAGCCTATATGCTCCCCACCAATATAAAACAAGTTGAAAATAATGTTTTTCACTTCCTGAGTTACTGATGCTTCCCTCATTTCTTCGCCTACATCCAGGTTTGCCAAGACAATTCCATGCTCCATACCAGACTGATTGCTTGAGCTCCCAAGATTGTTAATGTATATTCATATTAGTGAATATAAAGAAGAAAATTTATAGTTTCGATTTCCTATTGCAAGATGAGCCATTGTCTCAATGAGGATCTATGCTTTTATAAATTTGCTAGGAAGTTTAGATATTTTAACTGGAATTTTGTTTATCAGAAATCGATATCGAATGACAAGGGAAGACTTCGCCTAGGATTGCTAAGCTCACTTCGACGCTTGTATATAGTTGTGCAAGTGAGATTGTTTCGTTGTCTTAGAATTGCTGGTCAATTTCTCTCCTATACGCAGCTAGGTCGTGGTGCTATTTTCAGAACTCGTACATGACCGCGTCAGATTTGCGTGAAAGAAAATTTGTAGCACCAATTCCACCTCTCTTTTGACAATTGGGAGAAGAACTAAATTGAACATGTACAAAAAATTTAGGGACTACATTGAATAAATTAAAAGTTCAAGGACCACGTTGAATATTGAGTTAAAGTTCATGGACCATTCGCGTCATTTTCCTTCTGAATTAAAGCGAATTCTAGGCAGTTTTCCAAGGTTTTATAGGTCTTGATTGATCATTTATGAGTTATGTTAATAACAAGTAGGGGTAAGCAAGATGGACAGCCAAAATCGGGACTAGACTGGACTGGACCGGATCGGACCGACCGGTTTGGTTCGGTTATCAGGAATATCGATTTGGTTCCCGATTCTTAAAAGTGAAACCGGTTTCGAGGCAGTCCAGTTCCTAGTTCTAGGGTGGGAATCAGATCGGACCGGACCGAACCGATAAATATATATTTTTATAATATTTTCATATATATACTATTTAATATTAGTCCCATTGGAATCGATTGATCAATTTTTTTTATATTATATGTTTTTCAATTTTTTATGGCCTTATGGGATCAAATAAAAAATACAAAAGAAAAAATAGAATAATTGATTTTCGGTTTACAAATAATATTTAATATTAGTCCCATTAGAACATGACCGGACCAATGGAAACCGGTCCGATCTCTAGTTCTAGAAACTAAGAACTAATTTTTCCAATCCAATTCTCAATTTTTGAATTAAACTCGATCGAATCCGAAACTGCTTATCTCTAATAACAAGAGCTGAGACATCCTTTTCAGCAAAACGGCTCCACTGACTCCTAGCAAAAGTCTCCACAGAGAAACAACACGTGTTGCCCACGTCACAGGCCAATGGCCCTCATCTGCGTTCTCAACCAAAAAGTATAAAATATAATGCATGAAGCAACGTGTGGAAAGTTGCAAGTAACATCAACAGATGGTGGGATCCTGTCGATCGATTCTTGCGCGTAAGCCGAGCCGACCACCCTATGGTGGGGTGTATCGGACTGTTTTTGCAGGCATTGACGTGGACTTCCGCATTGGCGAATCCTGTCTACCATTTCGCTAAATCTGTCAATTAAATGGGTCGAATCGAATTTAGATCGGGTTATAAATAATTCGATCTAAATTGATCAATTAACCCATTTATGATTTATTTGTGCGTAATGTAATTTTCTTGACCCATACCCGATCCGACCCATATCCAACTCATACCCAACCCATACCCATATTACTAAAACACTTATATATTTAATTAAATATAGGAAAATTCATACGCAAGCTAAAATGAGAGTACGGAGTGAGTGAGTGCAAGATTGAGTGGGGGTGAGAAAGATGCGTTAAGTTTAAATCAATTGTAAACTCATTTACGACCCATTTAACACCAATATAAGACTTCTACCCATTTATGATCCATTTATTAAAATATAACTAACCCATTTATGACCCATTTATTAATATATGGATTAAAAATGAGTTTTATGATCTATTTTGACAGATCTACATTTCTCTATTACCCCATGGATTGCTTGCTACGTTATCTTGCTCTTCCTTAATCACCATCGGATGTCCTTGCACGAAGGACGGTTGATTCATGAGGAATTGACTAGTATAACTCGGTTCTACACGTGTCGTGTTGCGATTGACAAAGTTCACCATCATTTGGGATCCACTTCATCTCAATCATTATTAAATTGCGTGAATTTCAAGTAAGATTCACGTGATCTATGATGTGATGATTGGGATGTAACAACTTCACATGTACTTGGACTTGATAAAAAGAGTCTCAAAAGATAAAGTCAAGAGCCATCAAACCTGAAGAATACCACATGGAAGCCCAAGCAAGTATTTTATGAGGCCAGTACATGTATTAATTATAATTTAATTGGTATTGTCGGATTTGGAGAACCCAAATGCGACCTACCATTTTCGATGGTCCAAACTCAATTTAGAATCTCCCCATCTCGATTGATTTGAGCACAAGAAAGGCCTTATTCACGTGAAATTTCCCAGTCACGGTGGTTATCCACGCTTCTCTAAACCTAATGTTTCTAGACTATAATAGGTTAAGAGTCAGAACTTTAGGATTAACACGAAACTTAAGCCACGACATGCGCATGTGGTCCGATCAATCCTGTATAAAACCATCTCAAACGTGTACAACCTCATCCATGTAACTCATCGAAAATGGCTTCCAACGATAATCACATCCTTCTCTTTTTCTGCTTCTCCTTTCTCTCCTTTCTCTCTCCCCTCCAAATCAACTTGTGCATGGCCCAAAACGTCAAAGGAGGCTATTGGTTCCCGGGCAGTGGCATCGCCGCCTCCGACATTGACTCGACCCTCTTCACTCATCTCTTCTATGCGTTCGCAGACCTCGATGCGTCGACGAACCAGGTGGTCATATCGTTGTCAAACGCTCAGTCTTTTGCAGCCTTCACTAGCGACGTCCAGCAGAAGAATCCGTCGATCGTAACCCTCCTGTCCATTGGGGGTGGCGGCTCGAGCGCGGATGACTTTGCGTCCATTGCGAGCCAGTCTAGCTCCCGAAAGACTTTCATCGATTCCTCCATAGCCCTAGCTCGGTCCAACGGCTTTCACGGCCTTGATCTTCATTGGGAATACCCGGACACTGATGCGAAGATGGCCAACTTGGGGTTGCTCCTCCAGGAGTGGCGGACTGCGGTGGGTGCTGAGGCGGCCAGCTCGGGCAACGATGCTTTGCTTTTGTCGGCGGCAGTCTATTACTCGCCGCACTACTGGTCGCCCACGGATTATCCTGTGGCCACCGTGGCGGCAAGCTTGGATTGGATCAACGTGATCGCCTATGATTTCTTTGGCAATTGGTCCCCCACCACAGGACCATTTGCTGCGCTTTATAATCCAGGTAGGGGAGGCAACTTTGACTTTTTTCTGGGTTATAAACTTTGACTATCCTGAGGTACAATGAAGTTTTGTTAATCTTCTGTCTCATGACTTTGAAATTTGTTGCCTCAACATCAAGAGAATCACAAACTTGTAATTTTCTCGACATATGTGGCATCTAAAATCGGTCCTTTCAATTTCAGGGAACGGCTTAAGTGGAGACGACGGGGTGACTGCCTGGATTCATGCCGGCATGCCGGCAGGGAAGATTGTGCTAGGCTTCCCATTCTATGGCCGCGCATTCGTCCTCGCGGATGCCAACAACCATGGCTACTTCGTGCCCTTCACCAGGGCGGCGATATCCTCTGACGGGTCGATCGTGTACAATCAGATCACGGCGTACATATCCCAAAACAGAGCGACCACGGTGTACAACTCCACGGTCGTGTCTGCCTACTTCTATTCCGGGACAACATGGATCAGCTTCGATGATGCGCAGACCATCTCTACCAAGGTTGTGTATGCCAAGGGAAGAGGACTTAAAGGTTACTTTGCATCGCACGTTGGTGGTGATGACAACTGGGTTCTCTCTCAAACAGGTGAATTTTTAACAGATTCGTGTTGCCCGCCATTGACCATGCATTGGAAGCTTTCAAAGTTACATTCTATTTCCCAAAGTTTAGCCCTAACCCTAGCTTACATGCAGTACGGTTAACCGAACCGTCATCTTCCAAATGAAATCGAATCATGTCCCCTTGTGTTTAGATCAAATTTGCACTGCATGTTCATCTAAAATGGAATGAAATTCTTTTGAGGGACATTACAGTTCACCACAGTTAAGATCAAGATGGACTTAGTCATCTGAGGAACAGTATTTTCTTTGTTTTTTCTATGAAGCACAGGAGCGTAAAGGAAAGTAAAATCTAGCTAAGCTTTACTTTATGAGATATATATTTATATGTGTATATATTTCTGTCAAGTCCGACCCCCGTTTTATTTAATTTTATGCTGATATTTGTTTGAACGTTTCAAAGATTTTGGTTCTACTTCGTCGTGTCCCTGGCTGTCTCCTCTCTTCATGCTCTGATTAAAGAAGAAGTCAAACTTTTGCAGATCAGTTGATCAATTTGTGACAGTCTAATTCTAAATCCCTTCAATTTCAACCTATTTGTTGCAGCTTCAAGTTCGTGGTGACCCAGACGACGTCCGTGCCCAAACGTCAGACGGAGACCTCATTTACTGATGTTAATCGAAGTTTGATCCAAAACAATGTGATGGATTTTATAGTATCCCATCTAACAATAAAATGTATCCTTACCGGACGAACTGAAGCAAGATCCAATAATATAATGGATTTATAGAATATCTCTCTCCCTCTCCCTCCGCGCGAGCGCGCCTGTGCATGTGCATTTGAGCTCGACACCATCGTCAAGCTTTTCACCGATCGGTAGAGCTTGACGGGCACCTCAAGCTCACTCTCGATCGTTATTGTATCTCTAGAAAGAGAAGGCAAAGAAAGCTCGATCGGACTCAATTATGGATTTACTAGTATTAGTCAGCACATAGACTTGTTAAAAGAATGGATATCAATAACCACTGGAGAAAAGGAGGGAAATGGTTTGAAAGGATCGAGTCAGAATATAGTTGGGACGCGAACGAGGGAAAATTAATGAAAAGAATGCATAAATAGAGATAAGACATAAAATAATGTCATTAGTGACGAAGAAGAAGAAAGAATTTGTTTGTACAATATACAAAAATTTGGAGAGATCAGGAAGGATTTACATGGAAAAACTTTAATAATCCCTCCTCACCCCGTTCTCTCCATCTTGACGAGATTGTAATTTTAGGCTCCATTCGCTTTGTGAAAAATGTAGCATTTCTAGAAAATATTTGTCAAAAGTCTAACAATATTTTCCGGTGTTAGCTAAAATTTCAAATGATCTTGAACATATTTTCCGCCGTTTGGTATGGAAAATCTGATTTTCCTAAAATAAATTACCAAAATATTCAAAATTTATTTATTTTCTTTTTATTTTTCTTTTTTTCCTTTTTCTTAGGCCGGTTGCTGACTCTTAAGATATGAAATCTTTTTGATATCTTTTTAAATTTCAAATTAGCTTGCCAATTATAGATGAGTTGGCATTCCTTGATTTTTGCTCTAGAAAAGATTGTATTTTTTTCTTCTCTTTATAAACGTGTACAATCTATAAATATAAAGTAATGAAAATCATTCATAAACGTTGAGCCTTTATATGGTATCTGAGCTAGATGGGTTGGAATGCTGCTTTGAGGGGGCGCTAGGTGGAAGAGGTGAATTTTGAGAGGATGACAAGACACTCTTAGAATTGGGAAGTGCTTGGTACGGTAATTTGTTTTCTTCGAACACAACATGATGTGGGATATAGAGATGATTATTTTGTGGATCAAAACATTTATACGCACTTTGTGACAATGAATACCCTAAGAATATACATTGTCGAGAACGGGGCATGGCTAGAACGGGTGTTGGCAAATAATTAATTAGGTATGTAGCAGTTTGAAACGCACATGATCAAAAAGAGCGTGGTAGGTTTACTTTGTGTAATAGGGTGAGCCCGATTTCAACTATGTGTCGGTGTTTTCTTTCTGCGATTCCATTGTATTTTGGAACAATGGAACTGCAACTCACCCTAAACCCAACTTGCCACTATCAATAATGACCAAGCATTAGAGCCCATAAATTCACCTACTTGAACTCACAAAATGACCACTAGATCCCAAAATAGTATTTTCAAGCCCAAACAAATCAACCATATTACCACCAAACATCCATTTCCACGGACTATAGAACCAACAAGAATTACACAAGCTATGTGCAACCCTCAATGGCGTGAAGCAATGTCGGCTAAGATCAATGCCCTTATTCCTAACGGGACTTGGGAACTAATAACTTTTTATCCATCTTTGAATGTTGTAGGTTGCAAATGGGTTTATCAGATAAAAAGACGTGTGGACAGTAGTATTGGGAGGTACAAGGCACGTCTTGTGGCCAAAGGTTTTCACCAACAACCAAGCCTTAGTTACACCAATACATTTAGCCCAGTCATCAAACCAAATGCCAATCGGGTGGTCTTATCATTGGCTCTAATGTGTGGATGGACATTGAGACAAATGGATGTCAACAATGCCTTTCTACAAGAAACTCTCCAGGATGAGGTCTACATGTCACAATCGCTCGGTTTTTAAAGACTCAGAAAAACCAACACACATTTGCAAACTTCGGAAAGCCATATATGGGTTAAAGCAGGCTCCGTGGGCTTGGTACAATGAGCTAAGTTCATTCCTTCTCGCAAATTCATTTGTAAATTCAAAGAATGATAGTTTACTGTTCATTTACTTTCATGGTGGCATTCAAGCCTATTTTCTAGTGTATGTGGATGACCTCGTTATCATAGAAGTGATCATAATTTTGTTCGGACTTCATCACCGCTCTCTCTAATCGGTTCTCAATTAAAGACTTGGGGCTACTGAATTCTTTTTGGGAATTATAGTCATTCCTACAAAGATCGGCTTACTTCTTTCTCAACATAAATACATAAGAGAGCTACTTGAACACTTCAAAATGGTAGACGCAAAAGAGGTCGGGACACCATTAGCCACGGGTCAATCTCTTTCAATCCATGACAAAAAACCACCAGCTAATGCTACAGAATTTCGAAGCCTCATTGGCGCACTTCAATACCTCAACATTACTCACCCGGACCTTGGTTTTGTAGTAAACAAGCTATCTTAATTCATGCATAAGCTGACCACAACACATTGGATAGCTGCAAAATGGCTTTTACGCTATCTTAAGGGAACGTTATTCCATGGGTTGCACTTGAGACGCGACACAAAACCTGTGCTTCATGCCTGCATTGACACAGATTGGGCAGGAAACATTGATGATCGCACATTTACTTCAGGTTTTGTCATTTATATTGGGGCCAATCCTATCTACTGGAGTTCTCGGAAGCAACGATCGGTTGCATGGTCATCTACTGAAGCAGAATACTGAGCCATTGCCATGGCCTCGGTAGAACTCATTTGGGTAAAATCTTTGCTTCAAGAACTTGGCATTCACATGGACACGGCACCGAGCTTGTATTGCGACAATATAGGTGCTACTTATGTTTGTGCAAATCTTGTCTTCCATTCCCGATTGAAACACATCGAGATAGATTACCATTTCGTTCAAGAACTTGTTAAAGCCAGCAAGATGCGAGTCTCCCATCACTACAAAAAAAAAACAAGTATTTAGCCACGGAAAATTAGCGATGAAAAATTATTTGTCGCTAATTTGCGACGAAAAATAAATTCGTTGCTAATTGCGACGAAAAATAAATTCGTTACTAATTTGCGACGAAAAATTTTCCGTAGCTAATTTGGGATGAGAAATTTTCCTTGGCGAATTTGCAACAAAAAAAAATCGTCGCTAATTTTGCGACGAAACAAAATTCATTTAGCCACAAAAATAAACTCTCTCTTCACTTTCCCGACTATTGTTTATTTTTGTGGCTAAATCCGTGGCTAATTAGCTATGGAAATAAATATAGTAGGGAAATGCGGTGATACTTAATTTCCGTGGCTAAATTAGCCATGGATTTAGCCATGGAAATAAATATAGTAGAGAAATGTGGCGATACTTAATTTCCGTGGCTAATTAGCCATGGAAATAAATATAGTAGGGAAATGCAACGATACTTAATTTTCGTGGCTAATTAGCGACGGAAAAAAAATTCGTCGCTAATTTGCGACGAAAAAAAAATTGTTGCTAATTTGCGACGGAATTTGGGACAAAAAATTATCCGTGGCTAATTTGCGACATAATTAGCAAGGAAAAAAAAATTCATCGCTAATTTTGCGACGGAATTTGCCACAAAAAAAAAATTCGTCGCAAATTTTGCGACGGAATTTGCCATGAAAAAAAATTCGTGGCTAATTTAGCCACGAAAATAAACTCTCACTTCACTTTCCCGACTATTTTTTTATTTTTG